>OY037009.1:11586219-13061283 GCA_955831195.1 Pilophorus perplexus
TTTTTTGCACCACATGATTAATATTACATCAATGGAGCTCTATATCCAAGGAAAACTAAATCTATGACCAACTAACTGCGTAGGAGCGAATTTAAATTTGCAAGGAGCGAGTTTTGGAACCAAACCTTGCATCTAACGAGTTTTGGAACTCACCCAGCTGCACAACATGATTATGGGTAGGTGAAAATCATTAAAAACTCAGTAACATAACTTTGTAAAACTTCTTTTTTATTAAATTTGAAAACAATTAAGTCTGGCATGGATCAGGAACATCCAGCTAGTTACTTTCAGAGGTTTTTTGCGATTTCTGAAAAACGGGTTACCATGCAAGGAGCGAGTTTTGGAAATCAGATCCTCAGAGTACGTGAGTTCCAAAACTCGCTTCTTGCAATTTTCACGAAAATCATGGTCGAAGTGGTTCCTAAAGGTTTTGTGTCCGATCTTTCAGAATCCGAGGTCAGAAATGAGAAAAACGTGTTCAAACAGTTATCCAGCTCAAGGAACGAGTTTTGCGACCATAATCTCATCTGAGCTAGTTTTGGAACTCACAGCTGACTCCAAGGAACGAGTTTTGGATCTCAACTAGGTATTTCGAGGTCAATAACATTGAGAAGGAACACGTTTTTCTCATTTCTGACCTCGGATTCTGAAAGATCGGACACAAAACCTTTAGGAACCACTTCGACCATGATTTTCGTGAAAATTGCAAGAAGCGAGTTTTGGAACTCACGTACTCAGTTGGTTCTTCTTGCAAAAGTTTTTCTGCTATTCACCTTAACCCACGAACGAATCAAAACAACGGCCGTGGTGTCATGTTTAACCTTCGCTGTGGTTTAAGCTGAGAGACCTTTCGTTCAGTTTTTAATTTTATAATGGTGGTAAACATGGTGAAATCGTCGACCAATGGGAGCAGATCGCCGGTTTCTGCCGAAAATTCAAATTGCTATTTTCCCATAAATTCTATAAATTCGAAAGAACTTTGCAATAATAATAATTATTAGTGCTTTAATACCATTTTCTGTGTTCTTTGGAAGCCTTCCATCTATTTAAAAGAAATTCAGATACACGTCCACTCCTTATTGACATTTTTCTCTCCAGGTTTCGTATTGAAGTTTGTCACAAAAATCCCTTGAGAATGACACGTAATGAAAAACGTTTAGGTCAATATTTTTACAAATTTACATTGATACGCTAGTGGTTACAAAAGATCAGTCCAATGTGGAAAGTGTGATAGTAAAAGCAGCGCTGTTGAAGGCGATGTCCGTCTCAAATTAGTAAATTTCTTTTGCACTTCGTTTCGAACAAACTTGAACATTTCCTCGTCCATACCGGTCGGCGTCAAAACCAGCAGATCCACTAAGGAGTGAAATCCGCACGGGTACAAAGACACAAAGTCGATTCCGCTTCTGTCGCACGTTTCCCGGACGAATTCAACGAACGAGCTGATTCGTGAGAACGTTCTGGTTTTGTAGTTGAGGCGCTTCAAAAGCTCGTGGAGGAGGCCGGTCAGAGTTTGGAATATGTCCGGCGAGAGGGCGCTCCAGTTGATCCAGTGGCGGTAACTTGACAGGCTGGTTTCCGTCTCCTCAGTGCAGAATGTGATGAGGGATAGTTCAAGTTCTGTAGTGTCTTCTTTGAGAGCGGACGACACAGTTTCCACGTCAAACTTGTACAGATCTGAAAGGCAAAAGAACAATAAGGGATACAATGGAGGGAGTCATGGTCTGCTACACAGTGTTGAATCGTCATAAATTGAGAAAGGGGTGAAGTGAGAGTTCAATGAGGCATGTCGAAAATACAAGTACTTGTTGCACTTGTGGCATCCAGCCGGATTAGTTCAAGTTGATAAGCTCGGTTCGGTTGGTAAAGCAAACACGAAGGACTGGTTATCACCGAGATGAGAGATATCGCTCTAATAACAGAGCAATTTCCGAAGATTTGACGCCCTCTGCCCTGGTAAATCGAAGTGACCAATTCTTGCATTTTACTTCTCCTTTGAGACAGCAGCAGTGTTGTTGTCATACTGAAATGAGCAAAATTGAGGATTTTTCAGAAAAACAGCGGATATCTGGGATTTAAAGCAAAAACTGGGCCGTTTCTGGATGCTCGATATTCATCTGATCGGATCTCCGATATCCGGATATTAATTTTGGTCTTCCATCCGTAGACAGTCTAGGCTAGACTTGGGTCCTTTCTTGCATGAACCAAGGGAGATGAATCAGCTGACGGGACTTGGTGATTTGACTGAATTTAAATAGGAACCGGAAAATGGTTCACAAGTGGGTTAAGCAGGTATGTAGCTGGGGTTTGAAAGACGCCTTAGTTTGCATAATATGCATCCTACCATCATGCCGCAATATCCCTCCAACAAGCCGTTTCCTCAAATCCGACGACGCCCGGGTGCACCGCAAGAGGAGGCCCAGAGCCCGGCAGTGATGTGACGTCAGGTACGGGAGACCCAACATGGTGTCGACCATTTTCCGGCACTTGTCGGCGTCATCTATGAGAGCCGACTGGACGTCAGGACAGCTCAAGACGGCAGCTAGGCACCTGTCGGGGGGAACTCTCGACCCGTAGAAAGACTGGCACCGCTCTCCAGGAGGCCCGCAGATCAACACCTGCAGGACATTCTGAACGGAAGGAACGATGATAAGAACTGGCGGTACTCAAATTGGTTGATCTAAGGACAGGCACAATACGTTCAACAGGACCAGGGAAACATTCTGAAATACCAGCCAACATTTCTCAGGCAAATATTGGAGAATGCTTACAAGTAGGGTTTCCAACCGATCATCATCCTTAGCGTGAATAGCAGCGACGATGCACTGAGAGAATTTCTCAATGTTTTCTGGACAATACAATTTATCCATCTACCACCGAACTATATTCTTCACGAAGTTCAACTTCGGAAGTTGGCAACTTTCAGTTGCTGATCAGCCACCTGAGACGTTTGTCAAACGTTTAACGTTAGTTTAAACACAAAAAATTCCATAGCGGACACAAACTCCATCGTTGTTTTAAAAAGCATCGATTCCTGTTTATCGATTTAAATTTTTCTATCGATTTAATGAACCAATCGCAAGATAGCCTCACAAAATAATATTTCATTAAAATAATATATCATTTTATGATTAAATTATAATAAATTTTATTTTATTTTACGGCATAGGTACGTACTTTGAAAAATTACACATACATACTATTCACGACGAATATTGCACGATTTTAGTTAGTTGCTCGAAACCGGTCCCCACGCTATAATTGTTTACCTTAATAAACAATTTAGTATTCAGCAGAGGAGTCGTTCTCTCTCCCTAACCAAACTCATTAAATTAACGTTCTATGCTGTTCACGTGTACGTGAACAGCATAGAATATTCAGCATAATATGCTCAGAAAAATTTCTGAGGTACACCTAATCGATAATATCAGACCTAATTATTAATTCAGAATAATTTTAGAATTATTACGTTGGTTTTCGGTCATTATTCAATAGTTCCAACGTTACTGGGTTGAGTTCAATAAGAAGAAGTTCAGTTAGAAGCTGATTGGCCTTATTGAACTCAACCCAGTAACATTGGAACTATTGAATTTTATAATTATAATTTATGTAATATGTAAGTTCACAAAAAAGTTTTTCTTATTGGTAGATAGGTATCAAAATGCGTTGATCAGCCTGTCAGCACCGATTAGGTAAGGGGTTTTAAAAATAGGGTTTAGGGTTTCAGGGTATGTCATACATTCCAGTATTTCTCTTAGGCACTTGAGAAGCTGAGCTGCAAAACTCGCTCGTTCCATTTTGGTTTATTATTCTTGGAATAATACACCTATGTTTTCGCGACGGGGGTCGACGACTCCGATCGGCCTCAAAATTTGACATTATCCGTTTCAAGTGGTCTAGATTCCAAAACCGAAATGTCCGTCCGCCGTACGCCGTACGCCGTCCGCCGTCCAGGCCGTTTTGGGCAGTAGGAATTTTTTAAAAAATCTGAAATTTTGACAAAATACTCGGTTTACCATCTAGTTGTGCCCGCAAGGTTTTCAGCCCAATCGCCCAAACCCGTGGGGCGCTATGGGGCTAAAATGGGGCTACAGAAGGTGGATTTTGAAGGCTTTTGGCTATGGGATCGAGTCAGGTGTCGTTTTCGAAGTTTTTTTGGACGTAGAATCCATTTTTTGGGGTCCCGCAGCGATCCGATTTCACTGTTGCGATCTATAGGGCTTTCATAGGGCTAAAAATGGGATTTTTGAAGGATCCCAGGAGGTTAAATATTTTTCGAGTAAAGAATAAAGAATTTTTGAAAAAACAATTTTTTTCGAAAAAAAAATCCAAAAATTTTTTCCAACTTTTTTTTCTTTTGACACAGAAATAATTTTTGCGCAACTAACCTATATCAAAGAATAATAAACCCTTGTGTAAAATTTGCAGCGTTTTTCAAAACATTGAGGTAGCAGTGGACCCTGAAAGCGTTTTTCCCGCTCTTTCTGAATAATATGCCATTAGTTTTTGGCAAAACGTGCTCATTGCTGTGGAAAAAGGACCTTGAATACACAAAAATGTTGCAGAACTCATTCGTTCTATGGTCTGTGGGTTTTAAAACTGGTCGTTCCATTTTATGGTGCGAAGCTCGTTCGTTTCCATCCTACCCTATCTAGGTAGTAGGTACCTAACCTTTTCACCTGTTAACTGACCCCGTATGGAGCAAAACCTGCTCGTTCCAAGATCTTGTACAGCAAAACTCGTTCGTTCCATGATTTTGTTGCAAACAGTATAACTGTTATACTTGACTGAAATGTATTCATTACCCTGTTAGTTCATCCAGGCTGCAGGAGTTTTGAAAGGCGAAAGGAATCATTTTGTTCTGATCAGTTTGAAGGATGTACGAAGTTTTGCGTGATTTCCGGAAATTGCGCTAGAGTGAAACGAGCAAGTTTTGCAGCTACCTTCTTGTTGTAGGTATGCGATATAAAATTCACAGACTAACATGCACAGGCTGATGTTTCGGATTCCCGAATTTTCCAGGGGACAAAAATATCAATATTAGAAAATCAGGATATATGATTAGAATAATATTCTATAGAGAATAATAGAGAATAATATTCTATAATATTTTAGAATATATTATATTCTAAAAATTGTATCGATATATCGAAAGAATAGTGTGGACAATGTCCACTGGACATAGGTAGGTGTAGATCAAAAGTGTAGACCTTATATAATATAATATATAATAATATATATTATATTATAATATATTATTATATTCTGATAATATAATATTATATTCTGATAAATATTATTTATAATATATATAACCTAAATATAATCTATATAATATATAAATTATTATTTTATTAAATATATTATATTATTTTATATTATAAAAATATTATTTTTACCATGCCCAGAAGATCTTTCCTAACGTTTCTTTGAATCTACATTCGCTTCTGACCTACATTGCTTGAATCTACATCACAGATTGACTACTGATCTACATTGCTCTCTGTTAGGGTTATTACATCGAGAGCAAAACATCGATATGTACATCGATGTCAACATCGGACGTTCAACAACGATGTGAGAAAAACATCGGCCCAAAAACATCGATATAACATCGATGTTCAATAAATTTAATCGTGAATTTTTTTCGATCTCTAAGTACAATAAGTAAATAATTATTATTTAAATAGCCAGAATTATTTTTATAGTCTCGATTCTTATTGTTTACCATGAGGTCCTAACGGTAAAAAAATTGATCTTAGTCGCACCAGCTCGCTAACGAGATTTTTTCATTATTAAAATTTTTTGCCTTGAAAAATCTGCCCTTGATGATGGTCGATCCAACTAGGTCGTTCTCGCCTCAGGCTTTTGAAATACCATCAGTGTGTTCCTATTACCTACAATCGATTCAGCGCCTCAAGCTCCCTAAAAAAAATAAGTCTTACCTTATGAATTGATTTGAAGACAGAAAACCCAACCACGAACTAAAACATCGATGTTGGGTCCAAAACATCGATGTTCGATAATATCGACTAGCTAAACATCGATGCTAAAAACATCGAACATCGGAGCCAAAACATCGATGTTTCGATAACATCGAACATCGATGTTCAACCCTACTCTCTGTGCTTCTGACTGATGAGAGTTTCAAACATTAAATGTTGCAACACTGTTTCCCGCGACGATTCCCGCCCCCGCCATCATGATGATTCAAGCAAACTGATAGTGCAATCTGATTATAATCAACACTTGTTTGCTTTCTGGATGTGCTCATGAACGTTGATTTTGGATTTTCTGAAGAACGATCCCACGATCGGTTTCAGATTATAGTGACAATTCTCGTTGGCCAAACTGTTGTAAGTTCAGTTCACACATTGTGTAAGTGGTACCATTCGTTTACGTACTAATTATCCAAATTCCGTGTTGCTACAACGATTTGAATTGATCTAATCTTAAAGCACCGTTGCTTTTGTGTCCGATCATTTCGTTTTTCATGCTCTGTGTGTTGAATGCTTATGATATCAAATGCGTACCCCACGTCTCATACTGGTTATGGGCCGTAAAAAAAATGTAGCGTGTCGGCTATTCCTTAAATGCCAGGCAAAGACTTGGCGAGTTATGGCCTGATGATGGTGGAGAACGCGAAGAGCTACTGCTGTGTTGTGATCAAAATCTTGTGGGAACATCAAGTCACTCAATCCCTGGACTCTGGCATAGTATTGTGATAAGGCCACTTGCTTAAAGGTATAACAACGTGTATTTTCCTATCGGCCACCCCTTTTTGAATCAAGACTGACTACACATGCTCACAACGTAGCAACTCTAGTTATCTGGGGGGGGGAGGATTATTCTTCCTGCGTAGCTGACTTGGTAAGATGGACATCATCCCTAGCCAGTCAGTTGGCGTGCAGCAATATTTTCCGGCGGCCCATTCCGACTTCAAAGAGCACGTCGTTCATTTTCTTCGTGACGACCCACGGACCCGTCCACTGGGGTTGCAGTTTCGGGTATCTGCCTCGTACCCGCTTTGGGTCGTGAACCCAGACCCAGTCTCCCTCCTTGAAGCCGGACTTTTTCGAGTTACGGTCGAATCTCTCCTTTTCAACGTAAAGCAACGTAGAGCAAACTCCTGCATCTCCTTCAACCTTTGCCGTAACTGGAACGCATAGTGATCTGTTAAATTATCTTCCTCAGCTGGCTGGCGCACCAAGGTTTCTGACAGATGTAGATCTCTGCCGTAGACCGACTTTGCTGGATACAGGCCTGTAGTATTATAGAGGAAAACACAGGTAGGCTAGGAGAAACAAAGAGAGTTTATCATCCCAGTCGTCTTGGCTGGCATCCACGAACATCCCGAGGTACTTTGTTATGGTCCGATTAAGCCGTTCAACCAAGCCACCGGACTGGGAGTGGCGAGGCGTAGCTCCTATGCGTACCCAGTAAGCCGTTTACATCTGCGAGTAACTTGGATTCGAAATTTCGACCCTGTCCGTGTGAATCTCGAACGGCACACCGTGCTTGCAAACAAAATGTTCTAGTGCAGATGCAACGAACGGTTAACGCTCCCTGGTTTGGGATTGCAACGACTTTAGGCCACTATGTGAAGTTATCCGATATCACTAGGATGTACTTATTGCCACGTTTTGTGCCTGGAAATGGCCCCAGTATGTCCATACCAATACGCTGAAAAGGACCTCCAGTCTAAAGTTGCTTGAGTGGTGCCTTTTGCGTCTTCCTTCGCACGTTCTACACCAGGCTTTGGTGTCCGGCGTTATCCCAGGCCAATAGTAGTCCAGTCGCAGTTTACCCAACGTTTTCCAAGTTGCAAAATGGCCTCCAGCAGGAGAGTTGTGACATTTCGACAAGATTCCTTGAATTGCAAGCGCCGGTACAACCCACTGAAAGTAAAACCGACCCGACTGACCTTACCAACGATGGTAGTTTCCCGTCTTTGGCCTCCAACAAGTCCCATCTAGAAACCAGCTGTTGGGTTTTTGGGCTTTGGGCGTTGGGTTATTGGGCTTGCTGATACATGTATCAGATGTTGCTGGCCTACACCCCGTTCGTTTCTCCTTATTATCCACTGAATCCCCTCATCTTGGCAGGTGTTTTTTTTTTTTTTTTGTAAATTTTTCAGGGGGAGGAAAAGAGGGCCTTTTGGCCCTATCACCTCCCTGATGGTTAAATAAACGAATCAATCTTGGAGCTGATCATCATGGGGGTTCGTAAGGCTTATCACTATCACCCATGGTCGTTCCTTCTCCTTACGAAATGGGCGGTTGTTTTAGCATAAACGGCGAGACATTCCATCTGCGTTGCAATGGACCTTTCCTGGATGCTAATTAACACCGATAAGAAAACGAGGTCAGACTAGTGCTAATGTAGAACACTGTAGGGCTGACACACGCGGATGTACTACTACTACAATACCTACAATATATATGGAACGGTCATCTTTGTAAAATGATCATGCAGGTGTGACTCCGTAACTAAACACAATGACAACGATAGGAAAATAAAATTCCAAGTATTTATCGTAATTATTTCAGAGTAATAAGATATTTCCCTCATTTTGCTGGGGAGGGGGCACCCCCACCCACTATATACGCCCCTGTACCAATGGACAGTATGGGTTACCAATAGTTGAGTTCACAGAGTAAGTTCTTGAATCAATTAATGCATTTAAAATCTTGAAAAAATCGATACTTTTGAGATAAATTGATACAATTTGTCATTCTACGATGACTCATTTCAAAATTCGAAAAATCGATCTTTTATAAAAAATCGATCCCTACGATTCTTTTCAATTCTTCTCAAAAAGATCGATACGATTTAAATAGATTCTCTTTGAAGAATCTGACATTTCTACCTATAGGTTATGGGTACCCAGCTCCTCCATCGTGCTGCGAACGGGCGATGCCTGAGTTCCCCCCATCAACCTCCTTTTTAAATTCAGGCACCTGGCGCAAAGGTGAATCACTACCGACTTGAACACTTACCAATATAGGGTGGAGAACTCTATGCATTCAATAATCTTGTGGATATTATCAGCTTTCCATGTATTTGTCATGTCAGTTCCCTACCGCACATTTTACCAGTTTTTGTATTTTTAGGCACTCTATGCGGTTCACTGGCTAATTGAACCGGAAGGTGAATTTCCGGCATGGATCACCAAAACCTCCCAAGGGAGTCCGCGGGAAACCCCGAAAATCCCATTCCGAAAATGACTCCGACCAAATCGTCTATGAAAAAAACGAAGAAACCTCAACTCCCTTTGTACAACGCAAAGGGCAAAACCGTGGATTGGCAGAACCCACTTCTGGAAGTGAAATCGGCAGACGACTTTGCAGTAGCAAAAAGAGAGCCTTCATTCAAGGAAAATCACGTTAAGTTACTGATTCCTTGCAGTGAATTGAGAAAAAGAACCGATGAACCCAAAAGTACATTCCCGATGAGTGAAGATGATCTGTTGGCTGCAGAAGGGTTGATAACATTGCAAAGCCCCGACAAAGTAACTGCCAACGCTTTCGAATTTTCCTTTTCCCCGGAAGGTCAAACAAATGGTGGTAGTTCTTCTGAGGCTGTTCACCCTCAAGACAGTCCTTCCGATATGGAGTTGGATGCTGCACCGTCCATTCTCGACGTTTCGGATTTCCCGACATGCAACAGGAAGAAGCAAAACATGCTTAAGTTAAGTAGAGAGGCTGCCCGGTCCCCTGACTCTCAACAAAGTATCACAGAAATGTTCAGTCTGCCATCATCATTTGGGAATGTTGAAACACGGCAACCATCAGAAGCAACAATTGAGCCATTAAGGTCTTCATCTAAATTCGCTTGGATAACTGACAGAAAACCGGTCTTTGAAACTCCTCCTAAGTCTGCCCCCAAGCTACTTGAATACCATAGTGAAGCAGTCCCTGAAACTCCTCGGGAAAGCAGGATTGCCGCTCATAGGAAGTTGGAGGCTGAACACCCATCTTGTGAATCGCAGAGGAACCTGACTGATCAAGAACAGTTTGATAAGCCAAAGACCATTCCCAGCAAACCTTCCAGTGGTCCAACCACACCTGACACCTCTAAACCTCAACTGGATTGTTTTGAAGAGGGTGATGAACTGTTTGAGACTATTAGGACACCCTCACTGAACTGTCAAATTCGTGAAACATCCACGAATTGTGTTGTTACCTCTTCTGACGAAAGTGAAAGCGACGACGACCTTAAAGATCCACCTGGCAGCCCTTTGCTGAACATAGCTGGTTTTGACGATAGCTGGACGCTGCCCAAGGAACGAGCCATGGAAGCTTCACAGGTAGATGCAGCCTTAGAATCTGGCGCTGGCAGAAAACGCTTGGAACGGATGCCTCTGTTTCAGGAAAAACAGTGTGTTAATAATGAAAATGGATTAGATGTCGCTGAGGAGAAAGTGTTGCTGGGGACCATATCCACGCCGTCAAGTTCAAGACATTTACGTCCCTCGCAGGCAAGCCTTAATGCAGCACCCTCTGGATTTGGTATATGCAAAGATGCGAAACATTCACCACCTTATGGCGTACAGGAAAATCAGAACCTTTTGACAGGAAGCACGAAGTCCGATGATTTGCCTCAAAACAACAATGCCCCAGCTATGAGATGTGCGGGAGATCCTGCAGTTCCCTCGTTCAAGACAGGTCTTGGAAAAGGAGTCTCCCTGAGCAAGAGCAACCTCAGCAAAGCCGAAGCTATGTTTGATGCCTTCTGCAAAGACTTTGATGAGAATAACATCTCCAATATCAGCCTGCCAGCAAACAGATACTTGCAAAGGGCAAACAACAAAGGAACACAAAATGCTGATGTCAGCAAAGACTTGAAACGGACACCTGGAGCCCTTAAAGAAAAACAGGTTTGTTCCAATGATCCAGGAGACTTCTCCATACCGTCAGGTTCAGAAAATCGTTTGTTTCCCTCTTTCAAGACGGGCCTAGGAAAAGAAGTTTCTCCAAGCAAGAGAAGCATCAGCAGAGCCAAAGCCATATTCAATGATTTTACCGAAGAATATGGAAAAGAAAACATGCCTAACAGGCAGCCGACAAACAGAGACTTGGGTTCGCAAAAGGCCAACAATCAAGCAGTATGTACTGCTGATGTCAACACAGACTTGAAACAGTCACCCAGAGTCCTACAGCAAAATCAGTGTCTTTCCAAAGACCCAGGAGAATTCCCAATGCCTTCAATTTCTGGAGATCCTTCTTTTCCCTCATTCAAGACAGGTCTTGGAAAAGAAGTCTCTCTGAGTGAGAGCAGCATCAGCAAAGCCAGAGCCATATTCGATGATAGCGACAGTGAATATGGAAAAGAAAACATTCCTAACCAGTTCCCTGCAACGTCAGCAGACACCAATAAAAAAGCAGGAAGTGCATTCAGCAAACGGTCACCAGAACAGGCTGGGAATAGCCGTGTGCCAGACTTTTCCAGGCGTGCAGTAGCAAGTAGGGGGAACGATGGGTTGGTTAGCAAGGCCAACATTGCCAACAAGGCCAAAGCACTGTTTTTCAGCAGAGAAGAACAGGAGAAACCGCGAAACGAGGAAGATGTACCAGGTGCAATCAGCAGTAACGTGAAAATGTCTAAATCGACGGCGTCAACAAGTGCACCGCTTCAGTCATCAAAGCGAGGTGGAGAAATGGCATTGCTCCATCAAAGCCCTCTTAGTGTTGTGGCTATCAACGGAAGCTCGATGGAGAGTCCCTGTCAGCCTCCTCCGAAAAGACGGGCTTTGCGAGCGAGTTCTCCTGAATGGGAAGAGTTCCCTGTATTGATGTCGAGTCAAGCCGCTCTCTTGGAACAGTCAGCGAAAAAAACAGCAGCCGCCGTTTCAACCCCCGCAACGCCTTTGAGCAGTCGGGGTGTAAACCCCACCGGAACCAAAAGGAAATCTCTCCCAGCGCCCAAAACCGCCCCCAAGAAACCCCGGCCTTCCGTCAAATCTTCACAATTCTCCGATCGCTATCCCGACATTGCTTTCATCCCCGTTCCCGCGGATCCACCGAATGCCCTAACGCCCTCCGAGAAACCTGGGAAAGTAACGGCTGTACCGGGTAAGCTCTACCAGAAGAAACACACCTATTCTTTGCTAAAGCTTTGGGAACTAGCTCACCTGATGGACCTCAACAAGGTAACATACTGTTTTCAGCTCATGTTGGTACCCCTTGTTACCGCTATTACTCACCTGAGACGCCATTTGCAGGTTGTTGACGTGTACCCTCCAGAACTTGAATGGCTCGTTCAGTCGGGCGTGACGTCTGAGACTGCTGTGAATTTCCAATTCCGTTTAACCAACCAGGCAAAGTATGCTACTCTTAAAATTAATTAAATCGTTGTTTGGCTTTTGTTAATTTCACCTGATTTTCCAGTGGCAGCCCAGTTGCCGACTCCTGCTGCCTCGAGTATGATACAGATGGCAGTGCCGGGCTCAAAGAAGTGACCGCTGCTTTTCTCGCGTCGCCCCACGTGGATCCCAAACTCGTTCCGAACGGCTGGGTCAAGAACCATTATAGATGGATAGTTTGGAAATTGGCGTCCTACGAAAAGCGGCAATTCTCTCAACTATTCGACAGGTGCCGTAAATTTTAGGAAGTCAGGGGTTGAGTAAAGCGCCCAAAATTACATACTTTTAAAAAAATAATAATTTCAGTTGTCTCACTCCGGAAAACGTGCTGCTTCAGTTGAAATACCGATACGACCGAGAAATCGATCGGGCGGAGCGATCAGCATTCAAAAAGCTGTTGGAGTCTGACGCTGGTCCTGCTGACTTCATTTGTTGCGTCGCGTCCATTAAAAAAGTCAGTAATTTCAATACTCTGCCATGTCAGAATCTGTAGGTGTCGGTTGACATAATTGTAATTTCAGAACCGGCTGGACGAAGGGGAGTCCCTGCTGGAGTTTGAGCTGACGGACGGATGGTACAGCATATGGGCGATCATCGACTCTGCCATGGTTAGCCTCTACCATAAGGGAAAAGTCGACGTTGGCACCAAATTGTTAATTCACATGGCCGAGTTGACCAACTGCGAACAAGGGTGTGATCCTCTCGAAGTGAGTAATTCAATAATCCATTTCGAACATCGATTTTTGTCGTCATGGTTCAGCAGCTGCTTTTAACCCCGTGTTTAGGTACCTGCAAACGTGAAACTTCGGATATTCACCAATTCTACCAGACGTGCCAGTTGGTTCGCCAAACTGGGCTTCCTAAAGGGAGTTGGTTCGATGCCTACGCCGATAGACAACATCCAACCCGAAGGTGGCGTCGTGAGCGAGATGAGCGCTGTTGTTGTGAGGAAGTACCCCGTCATATACACGTACAAAGACGCCAACGGTAAAACAGGTACTTTGTTAGTGATAGTTTATGCCACATTGGCGAATAATTTATTAGCGTGGTTTTACCTCTATTAGAACCTGTACCTACCTTTCTACTAAATAGATTATCCTGCTAATGTTAGAACTCATGGTACATGTCTTCAGCTTTCAGAAACGAGAGGTCTCAGACGGCGTTCCGAGAACAACAGGAAAAACGCAAAGCGGATTGCGCGGACATGCACCGGGAAAGGCTTATTGAAGAGGTGAGTTCACCCTGTGAAGAGAGAAGGGAGGAATGAGCCTCTGGAAATAGCAGTTCTTGGTGGTGTATAACATTCTTTTACGCGCACTTTTAAAACCCTGATATCCCTTTGATCTGAATAGAACGTACAACATGCTCCTCATTTTTTTGATGACTCCCTGTCCAGTGCAAGGGAAGCTTGAATTTGTCTGATTCCATAGGCTGGCCAAGATCCCAATGCAGACGTAATTTTAATGTGCTTTCTGATTGAAAATATCATTGGTTGATAGGCAAAAGCTGAATACTTGAAGCTTAGAAACCGGCCAAAAAAGTACACAATGACAGAAATCAAGACCATCGACGATCCCGAAGAGCTTTATGGTGTTCTAGATACGTTTATCGATGATGGAGACATACTGGTAAGAAAGATACTTCTACTATTATTATTTTATTTAATGGAACGTACCTACTCCTTGGAAATCTAAATACAAACGGAATCTTTTGTTGTGATATGTTGTTTTGAACCGAAATTAATGGGCAGAAAATAATATACTGAAGCGCCTTGCCAACATTCTCCCCGTACTCCAGGGGTGAAACGATGTGGGGGGGGGGGGGCGCCCAGAATGTCCATTCCTCTATCCATGGATGAATTGTAGTTTGCTCCCCGAAGGCAGGAAGTGCTTCCCGTATTCTGACGCCATTCTGACTGATTTCCTGGAAGTTGCTTTGACGGTTTTCCAGCTGCGTTTCGAGGCCGCTTCTCGCCCTTCGTTACTTGCTGTCACTCGCTGTTCCTCTCAAGATCAACCTCATCAGTCCGCTTCAGTTCTTTCTCACGCCCTCGTATGTTGGGTTGGCTTTTCATCTTGTACCGGAGCTACTTGCCTTAGGTCTTTTGTCAGGTGCTGTATTAGTATGCGCCCCACATTCCTGCGGCGCCCCACAACCCTCTCGGCACGTCAGTTTCTGTGGTAGTATGCGCCCCACAGAATATACTACGCAAAATAAAGGTAGGTTTTGGAAGGTACTTACAAGAAATCCGCATTAAGGTGCTTCGTCAAGGGTCTATCACGGTTTTAGGGTCGGTAAACTTGTTTCACGTCCTTCAGGAATGCGACGAACAGATCTGGCTCGTCCTTCCTCATCATTCGCCAACAGTTACCAGGGTGGCCGCCATCTGGAAAAGTCAGGGAAAACCTGGAAAAGTCAGGGAATGAAAAATTTCAGGAAAAGTCAGGGAAAAGTCAGGGAAATCGGTCACAAGTCAGGGAAAAATTTTTGATTTAAAAAAAAAAAAAAATCAAAAATTGTATTAAAATACGAATTTTGTTTGGTGACAAGTTTGGCCCTCTCTTCCGTCCCGAAAATGATGATAATTTTTGAATTTTGGTGGGAGCGACTTTGACGGGTTTGTTTTCCCCTCACTCTTCATCCATGTTGCCCGCACAAGTTCAATGAGTTAGCGGAATTCCCGTTACAGATATAATATCCCCATTCACACGATGAAAAGTCCCACTTCATGCACCAATATCCCTCTCTTCATATTGGAATGTTCCACTTCACCCACGAAGTAACCTATCAATTTTTCACTTGGTATTTTGGTTCGAGATCTCTGTCCTTGTAATCATTACTAGTTAATTAAAAAGATTAAAAAAGGTTAAAAAAAATTCAAGCGATTAAAATTATCAGAATTAATAAAATGTCAGATTAAATTATTATTATTAATAATTAAATTATTAAAATCTCAGATTTTGAATAATTTCGGGTCTGGAAATTAGGTATTTTTGCAGGGAAAAGTCAGGGAATTAATTTTTCCCAGCTTGGCGGCCACCCTGCAGTTACTATCCAAATGAGACTGGAGCAGCTCGCGGGTTGTCCCTCTCATACCTCTACCCCGTTTGTATTTACGCCTCCCAGCAAATCGGGCTTCGTCAATTTGAATAGGGTGGTCGCAAGTGCCTATCATTTGTGGACGTTTTTGGACGATTGAGGAGCAAACTTCACGACACATATTGAACCAGTCCGTGATGGTCTTGGTTGATTTTCCGGTCAAATCAGCGGTGGTGGTTACCGAGAGGTCAATAATAAACATAAACACGATTTCAAGAATGTCGTGTAACTTCAATTTGCAATTTAATCTCCCATTGAGATCCCTGTAGTGGAAAAAAGCGTTTCCACTTCGCACTGACCGGGTGGTACGACAGGTTCGCACACAACATTTCCAAATAGGGCGATATTCTCCGCTACGCTCACGTTTCCTCGTCTGTTGCATTTCACCACCGCACTTATGGCAAGGCCCTCCCGTATCTGTACCTAAAAGATCGTGTTCGCGTAAATAACGTAACGCACATTCTTCAGTTCGCCCGGCCGTAACATAAAATTCGCGGAGAAGCATTTCGGTGTAGTTCGGTTGAGACTTTGCCGATATAACTGACGGACAACCACCTTCCGACGGACTCCCACCTTTGCGATTAAGGTACAAAACAAACACGTTCAACACCGCTGAGGGGCACATTGCAAGTAGTGTGGGGCGCTTTCGGAACAGGTGCTCTGTGGGGCGCATACTAATAGAGAAACGCGACTGTGGGGCGCATACTAATATAGCACCCTTTTGTCATTTCCCTATGGAAGACGTAGTCGTGCTCCAGGACACAAACCACCTAGTGACCATCATACTATGATCAGCCAATGCGACCTACGAGGGACATATCCTCGCTCCAGTCTCAGCTCGCAATTACCAATCTATAAGTTCATTCTGGAATTTTCCCCACCCTCAGGCCACTCCTCCCAGTCCACATGGTTCACATCGGTCTGGAGAGACAAACCTCCTTGACCTCATCCAACCGTCTTCCAAGAATAATAAACCAAAAACGCTGCAAATTTTACACTAGGGTTTATTATTCTTTGATATATGTTACTTGTGCAGAAATTTAATTCTGTGTCAATGAAAAAAAAATTAGAAAAACTTTACCTATTTTTTCAAAAATATTTCGTTTTTTACTTGAAAAATATTTGACCTCCTGGGATCCTTAAAAAATCCCAGTAGCCCCATGAAAGCCCTGTAGATCGCAACAATGAAATCGGATCGTTCCGGAACCCCAAAAAATGGATTCTACGTCCAAAAATACTTCGAAAACGACACCTAACTCGATCCCATAGCCAAAAGCCTTCAAAAACGCTGCAAATTTAACACAAGGGGTTATTATTCTTTGATATAGGTTACTTGTGCAAAAATTATTTCTGTGTCGAAAGAAAATAATTTGGAAAAAAAAATTTTTTGGATTTTTTTTTTTCAAAAAATGTTTTTTCAAACATTCTTTATTCTTTACCTACTTGAAAAATATTTAACCTCCTGGGATCCTTCAAAAATCCCATTTTTAGCCCAACGAAAGCCCTATAGATCGCAAAAGTGAAATCGGATCGTTCCGGTACCCCAAAAAATGGATTCTACATCCTAAAATACCTCGAAAACGACACCTAACTCGATCCCATAGCCAAAAGCTTTTAAAAAACCCTCCCGTAGCCCCATTTTAGCCCCATAGCGCCCCACGGGTTTGGGCGATCGGACTGAAAACCTTGTGGGCACAACTAGATGGTGAACCGAGTATTTTGTCGAAATTTCAGATTTAAAAAAAAAATTCTTACTGCCCAAAACGGCCTGGACGGCGGCGGACGGACATTTCGGATTTGGAATCCAGACCTCTTAAAACGGACAATGTCAAATTTTGAGGACGATCGGAGTCGTCGACCTCCGTCGCGAAAACAGGTGTATTATTCCAAGAATAATAAACAAAAATGGAGTATGCTAAATGATGAAGTCAAATTTAAAAATACCAAACAAGGCATTGTGTTGGTGATTCGGAATTGTCGAATTGGAAACCAAATTGTAACTCCCCATAGGTGAAACCTGGAAGTGCCTCTCCATGGAGGAGGAAGTGACTCCTGGAAGGAGTCAGTTCTTCTGGTTCATATTATGTTTTGTCAAATTCCAAAATTATATTCAACGGTACTGATTCTTCAGTAATTACTCTGTTAATTTTCAAATGTTCGATAGAAAATCGTATTTTTCCAGGGTGGAAATAACGGATTTTTAAAACCAATTTTTTCGAAAAATCCTTGGTAAAGAATATATTTGGATTAAAATCGTAACCTTGCTTCGATTCAAAAATTCAATTCATTGTTTTTTAAATTAGTAAGTTATTCTCTATTCAAGTGCTTTTGTTGTTGTTATAGAATGTACTCTCTCCCGAGCAAATTCGATTGTTGTCGAACTACAAACAAGAAATTGCTTCAAAAATTGAAAGTTACGTCCAAAAGCAGCTCCAAGGGCTCATAGCTGAATGGGAAGAATCCTACTCCAAAGTCACCAAACTCCTCAAAGTTAGTTTCACTCAGTTGAGAACAGAGGTTGTTGAAAAGAATCGGTGTGCATCCTCCGTATGATGTTGCAGGTGAGGCTTATGGATGGGTTCAGCGATAAACATGCCATCCTGACCATCTGGAGACCGAATGACGACGTTTTGAACGCACTGTACGAGAATAGAGCTTTCCGGTTGAGCAACGTCGTGGCCAACGCAACAAGGTCAGTTGACAGTCCCACAGCTTAAACGGTAAAAGGTAAAATCTAGGGGTTTAGTGGATTTCTCCTACCGACTCCTGATCCCTTCCCACTGCTAAGTGGTTGTTTGCCAACGGTGCAGGTCCATCCAATGAGGTGATTAGGGACAGAAAACGACTCCTCTGCTGGTTTCCTTCCCACTACTACAGGGTGCGGTGAGATCGGGCCCAAATTTGCGCACTTGAGCTAACTTAGTAGATTTGGTCTCTTAATTTGTTTGGCTGATTTCCCGTCAAATTGCACGTCCAATACGCCCACAGAGCGCAATGCACTAAGCGTGGATGGGTGCACCTGTGCATCTTCATTGTTAACAGTTCGATTGAGATAGTGTTTGTACTAGTAGCGTAGTGCCTTCCTCTCAATCAGTGATGGCAGATGGCGGGAATCGTCCCACGGCAGAGGAGTGATGGTGGTGTTCTTCTGATATCCAAAAACGAAGGGATTTTTGTATCATGGAAAACCTGCCCGAATTATGTTCAAATGACGACAATATGTAGTTAGATTTCAATTGGATTTTGGTTACTTTTTAATCGTTTAATCGCTAGTATGGTCATTGTTAAGACAACAGTTGATTTGAGTGGAAGTTTAATCCCTTGATAATTGTGTGCTATTGTCATTCACCTGAGATTGTTATGTAAGTGAAATATCTTACTCTGATGGTAGTTGGAATGATAAAATAGATAAAATAAAAATTCGGGAAGGCATACAAATCCAGAATTAAAAAAAGACTGACCTTGAAATTCATCGTATCTGGTTGTTGAGGACTGAAGTTAACTGGTGTTTGATGCATTAACTGGCCAATTGCAACGAAAAGGTTATGTATTCGTTGTTCGTTGACCTGCACAGGATGTAAGTAGTCATCGTAACACTGGCAGTGAGCGCGGCTGGCCAATCTGAGGTAGTCTCATCAGCGGACTTTGATTGTGAGAAACCAATGCTTATCTTCACTATTCTGTCTCGTTTCCATGTTATTGTTATTGTAACTACCATCGCAGGTGCCCGGAGTTTGATTGTTAAAATTTGCTAGTACCTAGGGAAAGGAAAAAAGCTGGGATATCCTTACCTCCGTGGGGGGGGGGGGGGGGGGGCTGAGGCAAGTCTTGCTTTACACCTAACCCATAGAAAAGATTAAATCTTTTCAACAAATTTCGTTGCCTTGAGATATTTTTGACCTTTTCTAATCTACTACATTACTCCCATTTTGACTAGGGGAAGGACTAATAGCCAAAAAATTTGTATTTTAATTTTTTTTATCGCGGTTTTTGATTTCCGACACTTGCCCGTACGAATTGCGCAAAGTTACGCGTGAAAGTAGGCCAGATTTACACTTGACCCTCACATGGTGGGACAAGTGTAACATTGATTCTAATTTTTATATTTTTCATTACCCAGTAGTAAGGGTCAGTACTCAGAAGTTAATCGAGCTTTTGACTTCAAAATTTAATCAATAATCAAGGATACTTTTATAACCCTTTGGTCAAGTTTTCAAAAAGATTGGCTCGAAATTGCCAAAGTTGTGATGAGCGGGCAAAAGTTGAACTAAAGACTTTCTGGGTTACACTTAACCCAGTGTACCTTATTAAAAAATTATAGGAAGGATTTTTTTAAACTGCTCCAAAAGGATCCAATTTGCTCAGGAAGCTCTGAAATGCAAGGCAAGTGGCAATTTTAATTTTGGAGGACTAAATTTCTTCAAAATCCAAAGTGAAAACAATGCTTTCTTGCTACCTTTAGTAGACTCGAAAGCAATATTGATACTTATTGATATAAGTATAAGTAGAATTTAATGAATTCAGGCAATATTTTTTCCATTTTGATATTTCTCTTCCGTCTTCTCCTTGTCACCCCATCCTCATCCTTTGCACCCATACACTAGCTAGTTGGGTGTGAAACCTCTCCGTTTCTTTGTACAGGGATGGCATCCTGCAGCTGACCAGCACGGCAAAGACGAAAATCGATTGTCTCTTCTTGCATGATGTGGACGCTCTGAAACCCCCTGAAGTTTCCATGCGAACCCACACGCCCCTCGCCGCGGTACAATCCGCCAATTTCTCTCCGCCGTTCGGCGAACTCGACACTTCCGGCGTCGTCGTCCACGTCAAACGACCGGGACAAACGAGCGGAAATACGGTCGTATACATTTCGGACTTGGAAGGGAGCTATTTGTCGATTACGTTTTGGGCATCGCTGTCGGTGAGTAGGTTGAGTTGACAGGTAAGGCGTTACCGACTTGCTTCTAAGTTTGTGGTGTTTTAGGTGTTCGGGTGCGAGGATTTGATCACAGAGGGTTCCCTGATATATTGCAGCAATCTCCAATGGCGCTTGATGTCTTCTAGTCAACGAAAAAGAATACCCTCGGTGTTTGCCTCGGAGATGACGACATTTGCCCGGAAGCCTCTGAACCATATTGCTTCCTTTGCCAACAAGGTTGGTCTCACTGAAGGCACTGTGCAGCTTTTGACGCTCTGTTGACGGCCATTTTCGTTGCAGGATATCAACGAATTGATTTCGGCGGCCAAAGCGCATGTCATCCAGCCTGCGTCACACCTCGGGGTTGGCAGCCCTGCCGCCCGCTCCCAGCCGTCTACTCCCAGGTTGGCTCAACACACCCCGTCCCCTACTCTGGTCGGCCAACGGCACAAAACTCTCAACTGGTCTGGACCGGACGCTCCGTCTCTGCCACCATTTCCGCTCACCGCCGAAAAGAAAAACGTCTTCGCCAGTTTCCGATCCCCCTGTGTTACTCCCAAGCGACCATAAACGCTGCTGAGGCCTCTAAATGTCCGAAAGTTACCTCATGTATAACTTGGTGCTCTCCTTGTTTTTAAGTGGACACAACTTACCTAATGAACATATTTCAGGACTTGATTGTGATATCTGTTTTATGTACGTTTGGTCAAATTTGATTTAGTTTACTTTGAATTAAAGCTATTTCGTTCTGATTTTTTCTTGTTTGCCCTCAACCTTCTAAAGGTGGTGGGGTCAATCACAGGAGACCTGTCGCCCATCTTTGATAGTTCCAAGTTAGAACTGAACCGGTGAATGTTGAAGGGGCAGTAGTCCAAAAAAGCTGACTTTGGAAAAACGAAAAAAAAAAAACGCGTTCCGAAAATATTAGCAAATTGCTTAATAGGTCCTTGCGCATTTGGTCGGAGTGATATTTGAAGGTGGTGGACCGCTGGCCACTGCCCTTTTCACACGCACCAACAAAATGGAGTATTTTTTCATTGGAGTTTTCGATGAATTGTGGAAAAGCCAAGGTTTTGTAATCCCGATTGAAAACCCAGAAAACGTCCTTGATATCGCGGTGGACTATTCATGTTTTTGGTACATGTAGCTTCAGGAAGTAGCAGAAAGCTACGTTTTAGTCATTTTGGTCACGCATGTGTAATTTTGGTCTCACGGTGTATTCGGAACAGATTTAAATAATACTCATTATAAACACAAATTGAATTAATATTCATAATATTTATTAATTAATATTATTAATCTGTCCTTGACCTGTAGCAGAGTTTGGAGTAGTTATTAGTTAATTCCAGTCATACTTGTTGTGAATTATTGTAAATAAAATAAATAACTGTCTCGTGAAATGATAAATAACTGTCTCAAGAAATGATTTCTTAACTTTGGTTGAAACTCAAAATTGATTTCTTTATAAGCTACCAGGCAAAACCACGAGTAAAGCCGACATAGCATAATGCTAGAATGATTCTCACTAGGATCCATTCCGTGGGGTAAATAAATCACTAAAACACTTAAATAATAAATAGCTGGCGTAAGACATGAGGATTGCTTGAGAATAGTAAATTTTTTTACTATTCCCTAGCAATCATTAAACATTTAATGTTTAAGTTGGTGAAAAGAAAATTTCCCGCACTTTTGAACTTGTCTGATAGGTAGAAAGAGGTTGCGCATGTTTCGTTAGCCTAGTACGATTAAACGCCAGCGCGTGTTCAACAATGCTGATCCTAGATATACCCTCACACCCCTGGACGCTTGATCAGTTTTCACAACCAATGGACGTTTTTCAAAAACCAGTCGTTTCCATGATGTTTTAAAATATCAGCTTCTGTTTAAGTACCAAAGACGATGCTGATCCTAGATATGCCCTCACACCTCTGGACCGTACACGCTTTATCATCTAATGAACGTTTTTCAAAAACCAGTCGTTTCCATGATGAGTGTTTTAAAATATCAGCTTCTGTTTAAGTACCAAAGTTGATGGGGAAACATTTTTTTAGGCACTTTTTCTCAACCTTTTACGGCTTACTCAAATTTGCCACTTTTTGTAGAATGACCCACCGACGTATGTGAGTAGGTGACTTAAAAGCCTCGAATAATACGTAAATTTAATTTCTTCAGTCAGTTTTACACTAGCCTTACGTCAATGTGTTTTGTGATCATGGCGACCAATGCATCAACAGCAATGAGTAATTTCCTTCTACCATAATACACTAAAATCGTTGTGTTGAAACTGTACTTCAACGGCATACCAAATAGACCAGCGAGATCCTTTATGGAGGAATATGCTGAGCGATGTTGAAACAGTTGGCGTTGGTCGCTCTGATTGTCGTGGCAGTGAACTCTGCACAATCCGAAGATCGTTGGACGTACTACAAGGCTGTAAGTCACGTAAACGGGCAGTTTTGACGTAGTTAGAAGGTTTAGGGCAAACCCGAATGTTATCAATTGGCAGGAATACTCGAACAAGGAGGGGCGTTATTTGAGGGGGACGTGCGACATGGGGCCCCACGCGTACAGAGGGATGCATTTCCAGGGGCCAGCCTGGAGCGTCAAGTTCTTCTTCGAAGACCCCCAACTCATTGTGGAGTCCCCCTGGTACAACAGGATCCGCCGAGATGTGAGTGCCGGCAACGCTTATCCGTTCGTGTACTAAATAAGCCTTATCAAGGCCACATATCGTTCATAGGTCCATTTACGACCTGTTCCGCAGGCACCAGAAGGTGAAGACCCCCCCAGGTTATCGGACATCCTCCACGACGAGCTGTACAGGCCGATTCGGGCGAGAATCAACGATCAAGACACAGAGGACCAACTCGACCGACCCCTTCGGCAGACGGCCTTCTCGTGAGCGATGTAAATAAATGGGAATTTAATGGAAAACTTGTACCTCACGGGAATGTAACGACACAGGTTTTCACGCAAGTGGAATTTATTTGGAATTCAACGCGTGTACTTTACATAGCCATGTTGTAATAAAGTATTTGCCTAGTTTGATAATATTCCAGCCACCAGGAAGTTCGATAGAGAATATGGTCCTGAAAATACAAAACAAAAACAGTTGTAACTATGCAAGAAATCAATTTGGAGTAGTTAATAGACTCATCTCTACAAAATTCATTAAACTCAGTACAATTTCATCAAAATCGGATCCAGCCAGAGTAGCCCCCCCCCCCCCCCACTCAGATGGCAGGTCTCCTTCTCACAGGAAGCCGGGTCGTCGATTTATTTAAAATTTAAACTAGTTGTAAAACCCTCAAAGGGTTCTGTTATGGACCCAAAACCCTCATGTCAAAGCTATTTCCAAAAATATAAATAAATAATTTTGTTTAATGACTAAAAGCAACTAAAACGTGAAACTGCGGGAGAAATCAATTTTGAGTGAATATGATTTTTATGATAAATTTATGATTTTTGGAAGTTTTCAGTGCAAAGCGGGCGTTTCGAGAGAAAGCGCTTTCAAGATAAAACTATAGTTCAAACGGGGATTCATCGACATCCTCCCTAGGCTGGAAAAACAAATCGATTCCCTGCGCATTTATGCTCATTCTTATAAGAGTGATCGACGGGAATGGTAGGAGTGTCCCCAGCCTGCGTTCACCTAGGAACGAGTGTCCCCACGAACGATATGCACGAGTGGCCCCGGGTGGTGTGTGTCCCGGCTACTTTTGGGACGAGAGTCCCCAAGTGGTAGGAGGAACAAAGGGGGTTTGTCATCCCAGTCGTCCTGGCTGGCATCCAACAACATCCCAAGGTATTTTGTTATGGTCATTCAACCAGGCCACCGGACTGGGGATGAAGAGGCGAAGTCCTGGTCCCATCTAGAAAGCAACTGTTGGGTTTTGGGCTTTGGGCCATTGTGTCAGACGGGGGTTCGTAAGGCTGATCAAATTAACCCATTGTCGTTCCTTCTCATTACAAAGTGGGCAGTTGTTGTAGCGGAAGCGATTCCATCTGCGTGCACCTTTCCTGGATGTAGTTCGACAACATTGATAACAGATCACGCTCAAGTTCGATAAGGTGCGCTTATGTTGTTCAATACGGGGCCGCTCGTACCATTCACGCTGTGTGGACTCCTGCTGATGCCGGGACACTCCTACCATTTCACTAATGACCTCACGTCGCACTTTCACATATCTGGGGACACTCATGCCGTACACCGTAATCGATACCCTCCCAAGCCTCGTTGCCCTCCCGTTTAAATTTTCGATTCTCTCCCCATAAGAACCATCGATATCCTCCCGCAGCAGGTATGTAGTACCTGTTATTCGCTTTTATCCCACAAACCCCCCAACATGTATTCGACCTAACATCCTCCATGAAGTGGAGAAAATTTAGTTGGAGATGTTTAGCCATCCGTAAATCAAGGAATGCAGCTAAGATTTCATTTCGTTAGGAGATCAGGGCAAAAGTTCCATGTTCGAAAACTCGACTTTGAAGGAATACCTGTAGGGATGAATTGCAAACCGGTTGAAATGCTATAGAACCGGTTTGGAGAGCTTCAGAACTGGTCTGAAAGGTTATTCAATTCTTCCTTATCTCGTTTAACAGTTGCAGAGCGCATATTAAGTCATAAAACCGGTTTGAAACGCTTTGAACCGGTTTTGAGTTCCCTTGGAACTAGTAGCAAGACGACAAAACCTGTTTGAAGGGCTGTACGACTGGTGAGGTGATCTAACATTGGTTGAAGAGTTACAGAACTGGTTTGATGACCTATGAAGGCCTAGTAGGCCTGATTTGAGAGCTATAAACCCCTATTCACGCTCCATTTACCAGCTAAATCAAGCTATCAATAAGGATTAATCTCGTCAGATGCCAAGATGCCCATCGTGCACAAATTACTGCATCAGCCTCCCAGAAATCATCGGCCTTTAACCACCTTACCTCACACTCCTCACCACTCTTTATATAAAATCTTTATAATATTATAAAGATTTAAAGATATGATTTATCATGAGAAGATATTATCTTCTAATTGATCTGCTCAGGGGATCACTAGACGGGAGGAAATGCCATCATAACGATTCTTTAGGTAGTCGATCAAACCGGGCCGAAAAATCGTCAGCATTGCTTCACAGGAGAGCATCTTAGCTTGTGTATAAGTAGTGGTTATTACGATGATTTTTTTTTTTTTTGCAAAATCCACCCTACTTGATGAAACAAGCTGTACTGTGATCTCTGAACCCACTTGTGTGATTAGTGTTGCTGGGTTTGAGGTTTGGACCATTCGGCGGTGAGGATCAGATGGTCATATCCGTGCCCGTTGAGCGACTGGATGGCGTTAGCCGCCGACTGCCGGTTCTTGAAGTGAATGTAGGCGAACCCTTTGCACAGCCCAGTCGTTTTATCTTTGGCCAAAAACAGCTTGGTGTACTCTCCGAACGGTTTCACCAGCTCTTCGAGATCTGCTTCCTGCAAGAAAAGAGAGAATGATAGTGAGGGCCCAATTCTGCCATATGGGCGCATCTCAAGAGGTGCGTACCTGAGTAGATTCGGATAAATTGGACAGGCGGATGGCAGTGCCGTCGTCGCGATGAGTACGATGTCCCATAGAATCCCCCCTTTTGTTGGCTCCTTCCCGCATGGAAGGCGGAATGTATTTGGTACCTGTCGACTCTGAAAATGGACAATGTCAAATTACAAACCATCCAAGAAATTTCCGGACAACAAAACACTATTCACTACCGCATTTCAACTGACTTTTGTCATCGATAGGAGCGACTTTCTTCTCCTCCACGGCGGGCGTAGTTTTGTTGGGAATGTAACCGGTGTCCTTGTATGGGCATTTTAGGGTCCAGTGATCGCCATTGCAGTTGCGGCATTTCACAGTTTTGTCGGCCATAGCTAAAAACAGAGCACACTGTTATTGCATCAACGGCAATTCCACAATCCGACGGTGAGCAAGAGCTTTTGGTACCTTTCAGCTTGTCCAGGACGTCTTCGTCGGGCTTGTTCTCCTCCTCTTTGGAAGTGATGAACTGCATGTAGGTGTCCTCGGCGGCGATAGTGGTCGCCGGATTGGGACCTGGCTTGTCGTTGGCGGAGACGCCATATTTCTTCCAGGTCTTCCTCAGAGCGATGCTCTTCGACACGACGCGTTTTTCAGTTTTGTACGTACGGACGATTTTCTCCTGCGGAAACGACAGAAGCTTGTGAACATTTCAAGCAAAGTAGGCATGTAACGAGGAACAAACAGTCGGGGGAGTAGACCGATGGGGAGCAGTGCGATCGACTCCCGTCGGACGAGAAAAGTGAAGGGGGATTCGATCGCCACTAAAAGGTCAGTGCGATCCGCTCCCGAAAATGGAACTGGATTCTTTCTTATCTTGCTTCCTGAGCTCTCCAGTGATGTCCATAGCAAGGTCAGGGGTTTCCAAGGCGGTCCTAAGCTGGCTAGGGGATTCCATAAGTTGGTACCAAGTAGTCTAAGGGTCTCCAAGGCTTGCCATGATGGTCCCAAGTTATACAGAGATGGTCCAAAGCTGACATAGGCTTTGTTGTTAACTTTATCCGAAAAGGGAGTCGATCACCGGGAGTAGAACGCATCGGGAGTGGATCACAATGACCCGGACCGATGATGTCAGCCATAGCATGCAGCATCTCCCTCAAGGAGCTTAGAAGAAGAAGCTTCTTCTTCTAAGCTCCCTGATCTCCCTAGATGATTGACTAGCCACAGTCGTCCATTATAACAGTAGGACACTATGAAAGTTCATCTAGCAAAGAGACCATTACGCCATAAGATATGCTTAACTGAACCAGAACTTGCAATACCACCCACATCACTCCGTAACTAACCTTTTTGCCGTCGTCGTTCCTTCTGTACTCGGTGACGATTTTCAACCCGTTATCCCGAACTTCACTGATGGGTGGCAGGTCCTCGGACGTCTCTTCAACTTCATCCGCCCAACTGGACTTCACTTCTTCGGCGGCTGGCATCTAAAAACGACGAAAATGGTCTACAAACTCCCGACAAGGTGTTACAGATGTTCCGCCTATGACGTCACTTACCTCACGCTAATAGAAATCACGAGAAACGGCTGAACTCTACGAATTGTAACGGAACTGTCTGTTAGTGGACGGCAATAATCTTTACCGAAAGTAAATGCGGATAAATAATCACCACACAACGCAATGTGTTAGCGATTGTGAGAGAAAAGCGAAACGCGTGAGGGCGAACCTGAACATTTGCAACCTCCAAACATTGATAGGATCCATGGCTACTTGTATGTCTTGTCCTTCGACAGGGGGTTCAGAAAAGGTGGGTAGCAGTAGGACACAGTAATACCATTTTCAGTTATATCAAATTTAACTGATAACAGATTCTGTTGGTGAAACCTGGGTGCACAATAGAGTAACTCTCTGTGTATAAAGGTCACTACCTCGCGGAATACCTACCTCTTGCCACAAAGGAGAAGAAAAAGTAAAGAACAATAACACCCGTGAGGCTCGCATAGAAGAGGAGGGTGCAGCAGCGCTCCGCAGCGGCAAAATGAAGAAAAACGATTCAATTCTAGGCATCCTTTTGGTTTACTATTCTGAATAGGGATGTGCGATACTATACAATACCCGATACCGGTACCCGATACTAGTATCGAAAAAAGTATGCAATACTATCGAAGTATCGGAAGCAAGTATTCGATACCTACAAGTATTGGATCATATGGGTACTTTTATTAAGAGAAAAGAAAATTTCTGTATTGAATATAGGGTAGGTAATATTGGCAGTTTGAAAATCGAATCCTGCATTATCATTATTATTATTTATTATTATTATTATCATTATTGTTACTTCAAAGAGTCAGAAGAAGAAGAATGATATTATATATAATATAATATAATAATAATATCGTCTTATTATATTAATAATATAATATCGTCTGCGAGGCACCGACGACGAATGGTGGTAGAATTATATTTTATATATAAAATATAATTCTACCACCATTCGTCGTCGGTGCCTCGCAGAAAACACAATTTGTCAACATATTTTGGTGACACCCGAGAATGTTCCTTTTCTCAAAATTCAGTAATAAGTTTGGTCGAAAATTATTTACCTAATCATCCACGAGGTCGATTGTGATGAATGAAAATAAGCAATCTGAGAACACCGCCTGAGTCTAGCGTCGCTATCGTCAGTAAAAACTCCCTGCTTATAATGATTATAGAAAAAAAAAAAAATTAAACCATGGTTATAATATTTTAGTTTAGTCCAATGCATTTTTAAAAGTATCCAAAAGTACCGATTCATAAAAGTATCGATACTTTTTGAAAAATATCGATCCACTACTTTTTGATACTTTTTTATCAAAAATGTCGATGTGATATGTATCAATACATGATAATATCATCACTTCAAAATGTATTGATACATATTATGTATCAATACATATTATGTATCAATACATTTTGAAGTAGGTACCTTACATCTCTAGGTTTGACTGATAATCTCTACTAGAGATTCTCTAGTATCAAGGAGCTTAGAAGAAGTCTTCTTCTAAGCTCCTTGGTGTTGGCCGACAAAGGTGAGCGTGGCGAGTAGATTCCTCGCTTTTCGTATAGGTTATAGCACCAAGGAGGAATAGTACACACAGTAGGTAACAACTACATCAGACTCAGACGAGACGTTGTCACATAACTTATGTGTGTGTGAGTGTTCCTATATAATTTATTGGTAGAGAGCTTCCCTGTGATTCAAGCACCTATAAATTTATAAATAAATGATTCAAGTGAAGTTATTTTAGTTTTAAGTAGGTACATCTGTTTCCATTTGGGTATTTTTTCCGATACTGGAAAATAATCGATACCAGTAGTAGTATCGAATGGCAGGATTCGATACCAAAAGTACCCGGTATCGAAAGGAAATACCCCATGGAAATACCCGATACTTTACCCATATCGATAAGTATCGCACATCCCTAACTATTCATGGAATAACACCTAACTCGACCTCATAGCCGAAACCCTCCCGTAGCCCCTTTTTAGCCCCAAGGATTTGAGCGATTGGGGTGAAAACCTTGTAAACCAACAAGATGGTAAACCGAGTATTTTTCCAAATTTTCAGATTAAAAAAAAAAAAAAAAAAAAAAAAAAAAGATTCTACTGCCCGAAACAGCTCGGACGGTGGACGATCATTTCGTTTTGGAATCAAGACCTCTTGAAACGTATAATGTCAAATTTTGTGGCCGATCTGAATTTTCGACCTCCGTCGCAATTACATACGTATTATAACAATTATTACAAAGAATAATAACAATAAAAGATCAGGAAAAATTCAAAATGTGTATTTCACTAACTAACGACTCTGTGAACTTGATCGTGTGCTTACTGACACAAGAGGGCAACCAGTTTGTTTGCAAATTAACAACAGGTAAGTAAGCGCGTGATTATCACGCCGTGATATGACGTACCTAGGTACTTACCCCAGGGAGGAAGGGCATAGTATCACGCACTTTCCCGACTCATCATCACGTGCATGCCCCTACGTGAAAAACCAATGGGGTAAGTGCATGGTAGGGCCCAACTCAATGATAGAAGATAACACTGAATTTCAATTATAGGAACTTATAAACTATCTTTTGAACACTCATAAAAAGAAACCACTGGCTGAGATGACACAAAGTGACCTCACAACCTACCAGCCAGGTTACCATTTGCGTTGACACCATCTGGAGGATAAGACTAAGTGATCACTAAGTCTTAGTGATGTCACACAATAGTGATGTCACAATTTGAAACTACATGACATGTAGTTTCAAATTGAAACTACATGTCATGTAGTTTCAAACGTAGCCGCTAGATGCCAGTGGAAAAGTACCTACCTAGCATTTTTACATCCCACTCACGCACCCCCCCCAAGCTTGGCTCTTTCGGTGAATAATTATTATTCAAGTCCACAGGAAGTTGTCCTGCCAGCGGTGCCAACTCCCGCCAAGTTTCAGATAGGTATTAATACCTATCGGAATTAATTAATTAACGGAGTGGCTCGGGTCGTCAGATGTTATGCTGCCCAGGTTACTGGATTCGAGCAGTCAAATTCGTTGGAAAAGGTGGTACCTACATGATATGCTAGAATTTTATATTTCTGACCATACAACTCACGACTTTTAATTTTTGTGCTATCTTGACGTATGAAGCGGATGGGCGTAGGGTCGCCCCACTTTTCAGATTTTCCTCTCTTGGGAGACCTCTAGGGCTCTGATCGAATCGGTTTTTTTTTTTACAGATCGCTAGGGAAACAAGTTGTCTACAAGATCCAGGTGTTGAAATGGGTTATTTCAAGTTTTTGAGTTTTCTAGAGCTACATTTCTAAAACCCTCCAAAGTGGGGCCAGGTACGAACATAGTACCTACCTCGCCCCGGATAGGGTCGTACCTTGCGCCACCTTCCCTATTTCTCAAAATTGAGCGCCAGAAGTATGGAAAATGAATCAAATACGTTTATTTTATATTGAATATAAACTTTAATGCATTAAAAAAAATTATAATTAGAAAAGCATGGCTAGGAATAATTCAATTATTGGTTGGTAACCACAAGCGTATCACAAAATCCTAGAATTATTGTCAAGGACGAATATTTTTCTTGTTAAACTTAAACTTGTAAAATTTAAAATTGGCTGAAGTTCATAGTGAACAAAAAAATTATAATTAGAAAAACATGGCTAGAAATTGGTTGCAACCAATTCCTAGCATGGTAACCACAACGGGATCACAAAATCCTAGAATTATTGTCAACGACGAATATTTTTCTTGTTCAGCTTAAACTTGTAAAATTTAAAATTGGCTGAAGTTCATAGTGAACAAAAAAATTATAATTAGAAAAACATGGCTAGGAATTGGTTGGTAACCACAACGGTATCACAAAATGGGAGTCCCGGCGCTTGAGGATACACAGGGGGACGCGTTTTCCCTTCTTTGCTGCAGGGCATCTAGAATAAACCACAATTATGTTGGTATAATTCGATTCACGCGAACTCGGATGAAATAAACGTTGAGAAAACACAATTGTGAATTCATGAATTTAAATTCATCGACGACTTTGCCACGTTCGTACCATGGCCCACTTGTTGTTTTTGGGGCAAGGTACGCACAACACATTAAACAAACAATTGTATGAAAATACGACTTGACTCAGCCCTGGGACGATCAAATGTACGATCTCCACGATCACAAACTGGCACCTCAGATAACAGTGCTAGCTATCACAAAAAAGTTCACAGCCAATTCAACCATTTTCAGAGAGCTACCGAATCAGTGGCTCAAAGTTGTTACCTATATCCTTTCTCTACCTAGGTAATATCACTGGTTGGGCGAGGTACGGGGCTTTACCCTACGTCCGTTCCGAGCGCTCTGCATGTAGCACCTATTTATAAAGCTCGGTCTCACACGGTTTTTGAATAATACAAAAATAAGAATGAAAAAGTGCATTTAATTGACAACCTCCATCAATTTATGACATTCCGGCGGCTTTCTTGTACAATTCGAGGGCGGCCTTGAAAGGGTTTTTGGCTTTGAGGACGAGCATCTGGGATTTCTCGAGTTCCTTGTACCCGCCGAAACTGATTTTGCCGCCCTTGATCTCCAAACATCTGAACTGGAGGACGGCGCCGGTCTTGCCGACGACTTTGATTTCGACATTGCTGCAGGACGTGATGGTGCCGTCGCTCTCGACGTCCGACAGTTGATTGAAGCAGAATTTGAGCATGCCGGGAGCCGGGACGGGAAAGTCGCCGCAGACGCTGTCGTCTCTCGTCACTGAAACGACATTGTATATAAAGAATGGGGTTTTCCAGAGCGAAATTGAGTGTGAGTTCGGAATGAAGCGCAATTCAGTTTTGGGGACATCATAATGCTCCCCTCAAACCCCCAAAAACTAAAATTAGTTTTGCAAACTTTTCTGTGGTTTATATACCTTGATTAGTAGCCTGTAGCCTGTCCTGGAAGAATTGGTGTGTTTCTGATAGGTATATTGAAGAAAATTAAGAACCTTGAACCAAGGTCTTCGTGGGAGGCAGAATTATATAATTATAAATAAGTAAGTACCTATAGTATTATAAATAAGTATATACAAGTATGTATGTATAGAAATTTTTTTTTTAAAGTCACGAATAACGACTAAATTTTAGCAAATAATCGTGACTTTAAAGAGTAATCCCGGGTTCCCAAGCTTTCAAAATCAGCTCCACTGATCTCCGCCCTGAGTCAGGGCCCCTGACCCTATGAAAGTTCTGGTGAAAACGTCAGCTGCGAAAATTAGCGAATCTGGACGCTGGATTGATTTTCTGTGATAAAGATGGTCGATTCAGCCGCTTTGGGCGAGATAAACGAGCTTGATCACACGTTCAGGTGTTTACTCCATAGCTGGAGGTTTACCGGTAGAAACTTTCATAAGTTCGGATAAGATAATGTGACCCAGACCATAATGTTTGTTCAATATCCTAAGCAGTCGCCGCAACAATGCCAGGGCTCATAATAATTATTCATGTTACTCACAATACTGTTGAAAATGATGGCCGAAGGTACAAACATGCCCGGCCTGAGGTACATGCCCTAGTTGTAGGTACCTCAGACAAGTTTGCTTTTTTTCTCAAATCAGTGGTGTGAATGGCGTATTGCGGAGACTAAATCAACTGTGAATGGCGTATTCGGTTTATTACAAATTTTCTTTCGCAGTTCCACGGCTGATTCTATTCATCTATTCAGCTACTCCTGAGTGGAACCACCCAATTTCGGCAGAAAAATATTTTGGGGGGACCCAAACTTGATTTTGAAGAAAACCGGACGGAGTTACACGACCTTCCCCTACTACAAATTGCAGTGATTCCATCAGCCCACATGGAAGGAGGGAAATCGGCATCCGGACAAACGTAGGTTTCAAACACGAAAAGGGTACATAAATTAAACAAAAAAACAAAAAAGATGGAGCCTGGAACCAATTTCTGCATTGCTGACCATATCCGTGAAAACATCTACTACCAGTGCCAGATCATAGAAGGACAAACCGAAAAAGCCTCTTAACCTTCGGAACTCGAGTATTCAGTTCAAAGCAGAGCCATAATATCCATGTTATGGATATCCCATTGATTTTCTTAAATCAAGACTGGCCTGGATGAAATCGGCATCCTCGGATTTTGCAAGCAGGTAAAACTCGTAGCACGACTTGGTAAGCCGCCGGTTCAAAATCTAGAGTTATCTTACGAGGCGTGAAGTGCAAATCATGCTCTTCCAAACCTCCTGGTACCTACGTTCCATCTATGTAATCATGCATCTGACAGCATTTCAAGGGCTGATGAGTTTATCAAGATCAGGCAGCAGTATCAACGGAGTTTTGGCTCATGTTACACCTGGATAGAGAACTTTGCTTACCTACAGGCACTGCTAAAAGTGTGTTAGGTGATGCGACGAATCGTAGCATCATAGTCTCCCTCATAGTTCTAGAGTTGGCCACCACGTCGCAGCACCAAAATGAAGCAATTTTACTTGGATGATTGCTGCTAAACGAGTCACTCGATTTTCAATCTGAAAACGCGAATCTCTCCCTAACAGTAATACCTTTGGCTATAATTGTGTTTGGGTACAGCTCACATAAAAATTAGGGGAGATGGAAATTTCAATTTCAAAAAAAGACATTAAAACCTGAGATTTTTCTAAACGTTCAAACAGAAATGTTGAGAAAATATTCGAGATTTTATCACCTGAATTTTGAACTAAAATCGAAAAACAGCAGTTTCTCACCACTGTGCGCAACCCCCCCCCCCCCCCCCCCCCAACTTTTACTCTTCCAAGACCCCTTTTAGGAAAGCCCGCTTCTCGCTTCAACATTAGATTCATTAAACAGGAACTCACAGTCAAAACGATGGTTGACCAGGGACTTATCGTTGACGGAGAACTTCACTGCCACTTGTTTCTCAGCCAACAGCTGTTCAGCACTGAGACAAGCTATAAAGTGGAATGGTTACTCATCATTTCAAATGTTCATCATACTGACAGATAAATTAAAAAAAAAACCTACCTACCTTTTCTCTTGAAGAGTTTCAACTGGAAGCAGCACTCACAAACTTTGTTCTCGCAAACGCACTTGTTCTTGACTTTATTCTTGATCTGAGAAATTGGGTTCCATTTCCTTCTGAGACCTGTCAATCGGACGAATCTTGATTAACGAGCCAAAATTTCTTAACAGCTTCTCAATAAGTAAAACAATTATTACCACCATCATCATCGTCAAAATCATCATCAGTGAGGGGTTCATTCTCGAGTTCGGTCTCTCCAAGGAGCTCCCCAAGACCCTCCAGCTGTTCTGGCTTCACCTCGAAAGAAGCCGAATAGGACAAACCGAAAACGACGAGAAAAACTGCACTCAACAAGTGCTTCATGATGACTGAAAAAAAAAAGACAGATTATTATTGAAATCATTCGCAAAAAAAAAAAAAAAAAAAAGAATCGACGCTTTATGCTGATTGAGACATGAATATACCTTTTGGTGTTTCACAAGCAGGAGAAATCTTAAGAAGGCGATAAGGCGAAGAGAAAATGACGATCGAAAAGGAAAAATAAAAACAGCAAAATTTGCAAATTTAATTTTACACAATAGTACCTCCCATTTTTTTGTGTAAACTATCTAAAAATACTGCCATTAACAAATTATCTTAAAAATATTTATAAAAATCTGCATTCCTACAAAAAAATGAATTATACGTCCAAAATTAACCAGAAACGACACCGTGCATTACTCCACGGATAATAAAACTAAAGCTGCATTTCAATGAGCATACAAGCATACGAAACGAATCGATGAGGCTCGACTTCTCGGCGGGTTCATTGAAAAGGGGATAAATTTGACGTTTCTCGGCGCCAATTCAAAATCGTTAAGCGCACAGGTTTGGACTAGGTACCTAGCATGGACATCAGGCGGATCAATTCGCTACACGTCGAGTCATCTTCACTCGACTCGATCGCTTGATACAGTAGTTTGGAAACACGAAAGCCAAGCCGTTGCTCAACTTTCGATTTTTTTCACATACCCTGATAAATAATACGTTGATTTGAGTACCTACTAGATGAAGCAAGACTGAATTGAATACATAATTATTATGAATTGAATACATAATAATTATGTATTCAATTCAGTCACGCTTCATCTAGAACAATAATTGTTATTGTTGTCGGGATGATGTGTCAGGTTGGAAATCATCTAATTGGACTCGACGCGAATATTCAATATAATAATATTATGTTGATTGACATATTATGTTGATTGGCCAGTGAGGGAATTTAGAAATCGTATACATGGGTGAATATTCAACATATTATTAGAAATCGTATACATGGGCGAATCGTAGCGTGGCACTAACGAACAGCAATATTATTCCAGCGTAGATGCAGATTCTGGCATACGCTATTTTGGGACGGGATACACCTGACGGATCAAACCATCAATAATTATTATCGCACAAAAAGTCGAAACGAGCTAGCCCGTTGAGTCAATAGAAATTCCTTAGACTGCGACGCGTTACGATCTCTTTTTGCGCGATAAAATTTGCATTTCTCCAAATTGAACGTGGAGACAACTTGCTATGCTGGTTTGGAACGGGCAACATTCATCTCTGTTCCTACTACCTACTCGATTTTTCATATTCGTTTATGTGATTCCAACAGCATCGCTGAACCCCTATTTCAAACATGTACAACTTCTAGTCAACAAGTACCTGCTTACTACATAAATGATACTATTACCCCTGGATGATGCCACTATCCTTTAATATTTTGATACTCAATCACACATCCCAACCAACTTTGAATATCGGTTGTTGGGCAATTCGTAGAAAGACCACCAGCCATAAGACGTAGGTATTATATTTCATCAACATTATTCGTGTCAAAAACAAAAACAATTGTTAGAGTTTACGTACCTCAGGCGGAGCACACTGTGTGAATCCATGGGTCGTGTTCTATATATCACCAAACTGCAAATAGAGGCTCGATGGTATAATTAGGTAACGCAATACAAACAGTGCTAATTAAGAATTCAGATGAGGTGTTTGTTTTACTTGACGTAGGTATGCAATATGCTTAGTTCCCTATGCCGACGCTGTTCAAAAGCAAATCTAACAGCAATGCCAATAATTTGGAGACAACATGGAGCTCTCGCAACAGGGAAAACTTTAAAGTCCGAATGAAGTTATACTGCGAACTGTCCAAATCAACAATACAGATTATTGGAGTCTTTTCCTCCTTCTTTGTTGACCTCTTTGCGCCATTGACGGGCGATGGCCGTTTGCGCGAACCGGTAGATTGATAATTAATCATATCAGATGGTGTACGTGTCCTCACTCACGGTCAACGAGGGCTTGGTCGATGGAAATTACGGAGTGGTTCCCATGCTGGCAAACAACTGAACGGGTTTTGATGAGGCTTTCTGCGAGGTTATTCACGCCAGGAGAACGTCAGGCCGGCGGATTCTCGGAATCGACGTCTTCCGAGCGAAGCCCAAAAAGAAAGTTTCACAATGTCGTGAAAACCGGAAGACTCAGTCTAATTCTGTAAATAGGAGAAAAAGGGAATTCAATTTAGAAAAAATAACTACCTAGTTACTCAATAACTATAGGCTAATTCCACATCGGAAATTTTCCGAAAGCTCGGCGCTAATAGGGTTACCCATTTCCCGATCATCCGATGAATTGACTGTTTACTATTCATAGCCATAACCGATCCTTCGATGAGATAATCGACCGCACCATGGCGTTATTCATTGCAGTAGCCGTCGCGAATCTAGCTGGACAAAATGATTAAGTACACTTAATCGTACTATGTCTTATACATAAGACATAGTATGTCAATGTATATTATACATCGTACAGTGATTAAATAAAATTTATTTAATAAGAAAAATTCTCCATTACTAAGACTGTACCTACTACCTATTTAAAAACAAATTACAGTGAAACCCCTCTTAGTGGACACCCCTCTGAATGGACAGTTTGACCAAGGTCCCGGCGTAGAGATAGGGGATTCAACGTGTTTGAACCCCTGTATAGTGGACACCCTCTACAGTGGACGTGGACACTAAAATGGTCTTTCTGAACCCCTCGAAGTGGACAAAACTAGATGGTAAACCAAGTATTTTGTCAAAATTTCAGATTAAAAAAAAAATTCCCACTGCCCAAAACGGCCCGGACGGCGGACGGACATTTCGGTTTTGGAATCTAGACATCGCACCCTTGCGACGAAAGTTTCACAACTCAAAAAACTGCGTTTTTTTTCTTTTTATATGAATAGCTTAAAAAAAGAGCTCTATCGACTCAAAGAAACAGTTCTAACTTGAGGGACTCTAGTGAACAGTAGAGAGCAGTGAAATCGGTTTCGAAGATCAACCCCCTCCCTCAGAGGAGTGGAACGAAACGCTCGATTAAGTGGATTGGTTCCAGGAACTGATTTGCTCAATAAAGAGGATTGAGTCACCTATATACATACATAGTTACATTTTTTTTTTTTTTTAACAAAAGTGAGTTTTTCAAGTGTTTGCCTCTGAAAAACCCCGCTATAGTGGACACCTATCAAGTGTCCATTATAGAGGGGCACCCCTCTAAGATGGACACCCCTCTACAGTGGACATCTGTGTTGGTCCCATCACTGTCCATTATAGAGGGGTTTCACTGTAACATTTTTTTTTTTTTTTATTCTTTTCAAAAATTGAAAAATATTGCAATTTAATTTTTCAGAGACAACATCAACGGGAGGAAATCATGACGAAAATGCCTTCATTGCTCGGACAAGCTCTATTCTTAAAAATATTTGGGTTTTAATCTGAAACACAATTTGCATTCGGGCAAAAACGGGCAGCTAATATAATGGGCGATTTGCATCATTTTCAGAAATATTTTCACAGGAAATATCTTGTTCTATCAAGAACATTAGCGAAATTCCTACATTTTCCCGTTCAGCAGATAATTTTATGTGCATTTTTACGGTGTGGTTTTTGCCGAAGGTGCAGAGGCCTAATCCAATGAGGTGCTCAGGGAGAGAAAACGACTCCTCTGCTGAGTACTCAGTCGTTTTCTCTCCCTAACCACCTCATATTTCATTGCATTTTTACTTTTTCCGAGATGTCACTGTAAATTCTCGGAAGAGTCAACGTACAAGTGTGAAACACGATGAGGGGAACGGGCTTTTTTCTTCCCTCTCCCTTTTCCAGCTAAGCTATCCAGAATTTCGAGCTGCCCATTGGGCAATTTGCACGTTTTTTCTTTTATTTTATTTTTTTGAAAGTACTTCCTGAGAAAATAAGGAAAACAATAGTCAGCCGCCTAAAATCGCTTCTATAAAATGTAGATAATTTAACGAAAATTACTGCTTTTGGAAAACGCGGGGGGGGGGAACATGGCCATGGAGGGAGAGTGACGTCACCACATATTGCAAAGTGCTGCCAACCGAGCAGACCGTCTTCGATGGTGTTTTCTTGTCGGGAAACTCGCGGCATTTAGATTTAAAATATAATAAAAATCCACGTAAACAACGTCCGATTTTGGACGTGGAATCCATTTTTCTGGGTCCCTGAACGATCAGATTTCACTGTTGGGATCTATAGAGCTTTCATGGGGCTAAAAATAGGATTTTCAAAGGATCCCAGAAGGTCAAATTTTTTTCGAGTGGAAAAAAAATTGAAAACCCCCTGATATACACAAAGTCGTGACGAAAGTAAAGACATAATTTCTCCCTTAGAGGGAAAACAATAGATCATCATCATCACCTACATGTCCATTGTTGTAGGTGTAATTTGAAAATTAAAATGATGAAATAAAATAGGTACACACAAGATATTTTATGAATACCGATAAACTAGCTATGACTTTGTTTAACCTAGATAATAGTTGTTTACTGGTATCGCGTTGCATTTGTCGCTTGTAACAAAAAAAAAGTGTCGCGAAAAATTCCTTGACCCCCAGCCAAAAGACAAAAGATATTATCCATGTCAAAAAAAATTATTCACACAGATTAAATTTTTAATAATTATAACCTCTTGATCTAAAGAGCAATTTTATGAATGATTAAAGCGACTGATGATTTTTTATTGATGTTTTAGCACGCTCCCAGACTTATTAATGATTTTTTTTTTTCGAAAAAACAAAAACAAGTGTTTCGTTCTCAAATAACCACACGTTTCACAAAATGTATTTAATAACCCCCACTTTATGACACTGGCGGATCCAGAGGGGGGGCGCGGGGGGCGCGCGCCCCCCCCTCAACGAGAAAATATATGAGATTTACAATTTTATAACCGCCTAAATTTGAAGAGAAGTACACGACATAAATTTGATTAAATGTCTGTGTGTTATGTGGTGGCTGCGCTGCGTTCATCACTGTACCGAGAAGGTGTCAGGACGACAAGCGACAGGGGTATAGTGAATCTATGGACTCATGGAGGAAAGAAATTTTCTTTCCTACATGCTATGGACTATAGAAAATTGGTGGTCGGAGGGGGGATGGCAGTTGGCAGCGCGCGGCAGCGCCAGCGGGACGGAGGCGCAACTTGTAATTTAAGTTAGATTTAAGGGTTAATGTGACAATTCTGCCGTGAGAAGGAAAAACGGCTCATCGCCAAAATCAAAACATTGCAGAAATTAGCTCTAAAGTTTTCCGCAGAAACCCAGCTGTAGATTTCTTAAAGTACATTCTAGCGACCCAATTTTTTGAGGGTTCATAGATAGGACATCAATTCACTCAATTACGATTTAAAATACTGAAAAAAATCGATTTTTTATATCGTTTTGTCGTACTTAAGGCGGTTTTTTCAATTTCTCAATGACTTTATCCGTATAATTTTGAAGCTATAGCTTCAAAGTCATTTTATAACATGCCTCAACTCGCCGTGGGGTGTTTCATCCTCAAAAATAACGCTATCGCTAAGGGGTTTGTTTGATGGAGAAACGCCTCAACTTCTAGTAGAAGTCTTCTACTAATTTGAGTACCTATCCCATCATTGTTTTTTAACGTAAAGTTAAAAGGTTAAGACGTTAAAGGTAAAAACGCCTTATCCAGTCGTAAAAGCAGCTGTGATTTCCCAGTTACTTACCAGCCGTGAAAAATCGCCTTATCATCGGTCAGCTGTGTCAACATTTGGAGGAGAAACGCCTCAAGAATTTCTACGAATGCTTAACTCCAAAATTTGGAGTCCAAATTCGAAGCCAATATTGACAAACAATTTGAAGGTAAAACCCCTCATCTCAATTTTTGCCGAGTGGAGGTATTTTACCGTCACAATATTGAAAAATAAACAGTGACTTGAGGCATTTCAATCAAGAAGTTGAGGTGTTTTACCTACAAAGCGCGTCGATGAGGCGTTTCTCCTTCAAACCGACCGAATTTCGGATTATTATGGTCGGAATGACCCCCACTTCCGAATCGAATTTCGAAATTTCGACTTCACCATCGGAAAGAGCAGGTTGAAAATAGTGAAAGTAGGAAAATGTGAAAATCCCATTTTCGTAAACATTGGAGTTGAGTCGTTTTTCCTTCACACGGCAGAATTGTCTCAACCTGAATTTTAATGAGATACCTAATTGTTCACACATTAAATGTGTGAACAATTATCTCATTAAAACTCAGGTTTTTTATGTAAAATAAATACATACTACAGAATACATGTTTATAAGACTTATAAACATGTATTCTGTAGAGGACAGACAGAAGAAGAAGACCACAGGGGAAGAACGGGCTAACGTAGTTTTTTTTAAGGTCGAAAGATGGCCCGTTCTTCCCCTGAAGCGCTCTCTGAGGCCCGTTTTTCCCCTGTACTTATACGTTTTTTCAAACGCGATTTTCGGCCGTTTGGACTCGTTTTTCCCCTGAACTAATGGTTCCATCGAATTCGCCATCCCAAAATCTATAAGAAACCGTCGCTAACTCATTTCACCAAAAACATCGAGTTAGCCCGTTCTTCCCCTGTGGTCTTAGTAGGTACTTTCCTACATACCGGGTGTTCTAAACTCTAATTTGAGTCAGAGTGGTAAAAAACATACTTTTACCTCGGAAAATGTAAAGGTGAGGTGAGATAAGCGAAGTTAAAATGTAATGTACTAAAATCTACTAATACTTAGGGATAAATATAGCCCTGAAAATTTTCCCGGGGGGGTTCGCCCGGAACACTTTTTTGGTTTGGGGGTAGGTATCTATCATTCAATCATTTTCCGCCCCCCCCTCAGAAAAATCCTGGATCCGCCCTTGCTTTATGAAATCTTGACTACTGCCCCTGAAGCTGCTACATCTCACCATAGTGAAACGTCGGGTAAGAGAAGTTGAGCCAAAGTATCTTTGTGGGCAAAAACCATTGATTCCAGTAAAATGTTGGATTTGTTGCTGTCTGCAATGCTGAAAAATAATATTTTCATATTATGAACTAAAGTTTAGTTACTAAACATACTTAAAGTTTAGTTGCTAAACATACTTTTTGACATTTTATGTCTTTGCTTTGGCACATAAACAAAAAAATCGTCACGAAAACTGTTGACGAAAATTGTCCCAAGCCGTTTCTAGGGAAATGAAACTTGTTTAGTTTTTCCTTAGCTGTAAGTGTTGATGATTGTTGTAGTGTTGAACTGGTAACGTGTTCTTGGAATAATACACCTATGTTTTCGCGACGGGGGTCGACGACTCCGATCGGCCTCAAAATTTGACATCATCCATTTCAAGAGGTCTACATTCAAAATCCGAAATGTCCGTCCGCCGTCCGGGCCGTTTTGGGCAGTAGGAATTTTTTTTTAAATCTTAAATTTTGACAAAATACTTGGTTTACCGTCTAGTTGTGCCCGCAAGGTTTTCAGTCCGATCGCTCAAACCCGTGGGGCGCTATGGGGCTAAAATGGGGCTACGGGAGGGATTTTTTGAAGGCCTTTAGCTTTGGGATCGAGTTAGGTGTCGTTTTCGAGGTATTTTTGGACGTAGAATCCATTTTTGGGGGTCCCGGAACGATCCGACTTCACTGTTGCGATCTATAGAGCTTTCATGGGGCTAAAAATGGGATTTTTGAAGGATCCCAGGAGGTAAAATATTTTTCGAGTAAAGAATAAAGAATGTTTGAAAAAACAATTTTTTTGAAAACAAAAAAACCAAAAAAAATTTTGTTGGAAAAAAAAATCCAAAAAATTTTTTTTTCCCAAATTATTTTCTTTTGACACAGAAATAATTTTTGCACAAGTAAGTAACCTATATCAAAGAATAATAACCCCTTGTGTAAAATTTGCAGCGTTTTTAGAAAAAGAAAAATGAGTTTTTTTGGGGGAAAAGAACAATTACGATTTTTTCTTCAATAAAAGGGGCGCTCCTCGGCCGGAATATATGTATATATATACTTAAGTATTACAAGTAGGTATTCCAACGTTGTGTCCCTTAAAGTAAGACTCCCGGGACTTCCGATGTTCCGATTCCATCATTTCGCTTCTGCTAAATCTTGACTGCGTGTTACTCCTCACGTACCTACGAAAAATAAAAGCAAAATTTTTCCTCTCCCCGATGTTTTTTTTTTTTTCTCCTTAAATACCCTTGCCCTCCCTTCAGTGTGATCCTGTCTGCCGAATCCTGCTCGCCTCTCTCCGACTCCCAACGAGCCTTCAAGTCCACCTTCGGCTCCTTCCCGCTCCAGTCAGTCAAGTACTGACAGTCATGAAGTCCCAGAGGTTTGTCGCGTTATGTTTGTCGTTTGTCGGGCTGAGCACGGCGGCTAAACTCCGTAAGTTTATTAAAAATAATTTAATTAACCCTATAACGAATCACCGCAAATGACTCTACTGTATCTAAACAGTTTTCATTATATTACATTGTAATTGAATTTATAGTAGCTATGCAGTTTTTTAATAGTACAGGCACATTAATTTACTTTAAAATTTAACGAAAAATCAGGCACAAATGACAGAGGTGCCTTTGAATTAGGTAGGAATTCAAATCAAATTACCATCAATTAACGTAAATTACCCATTTAACATATACCTATTTTCGATGCGGCATAGGCCGAAATCCCCACAGCTAATTGATACGATGAGACATTGAATTTTAGGCGGCGAATCGAATTGCTCAAAATCGACTTCTTCAGTCAACATCACGTTATTGAGATCAAAATTTGATCCCATTAGTATTTAATACTACTGGAAGACGCGAGCATTCCACATGTGGTGCTACATGTGGGATCTCTGATAACAAGAATTGGGAGACAACAGTAATAATTATTGTTGTCTCCCACGACGCTCATGTCCATTTTTCACACCCCAATAACTATTATTGGGGTGTGAAAAATGGACATGAGTGACGTCACATTCCCCTACTCTATATCGGTCATCCAGAGTTGAATTAGCAGGACATTGTCGAAGTGTTGCCTTAGGCAAATGATGCCTCCGGGGCCCTTGAAAAAGGTATCACACAGGCTATCTCGATCGGGGGTCTCCAGGGCATGAGGACACCCAGCGGGAGTAGGAAGCGAAAATTACGCAATAGGTACCTGGTCAGGCGAGCGTGGTGTAACCGGGATCGTTGGGCCTTATTATTAGAACTGCAATCCGCAGTTGGGCGTCCTTTCTCAAGTATTTCGTGTACACCTTCGGGGGACCTGCGAAAAAAAAAGAAGTTGATTTTGGCCACACGCACGATAATAAACGTCGACTTTTAGAAAGAGGTATTTCGAGAGACTCATTGACTGACAAGTATTTATCGAATGGCAGACGTTAATGGGTTAGTAATGGGGCTATAAAACAGACTTTCTACTTAAAGGTGCGTGACGGATTGATTGGAATGAGCAAATGATTGACTCATTGATAAATGTCGAGGTGTCCCTGTGTTACTCAGGGCCTGAATCTCAGGCTGAGTAAGAGGAAAGAGTGGAAGATGAAAAACTGTTACATCCAAAATAGCTTCTTTTTTCAATAGGTTCAATCCAAAAGTGGACAAAAACGGTTGTAAGTGACGTCACGCTCACCTCAAAATTGATTCACCCAAGAGATGTCATTCATTTCGAAGAATCTCTGCTGCCTATACTATCAAAACTGTTTGAAAAACTTATCCACAAGCGATTAATGGTAGTTGTAAAAGAGCGCAATCTCATTCCTTCTCATCAATTCGGTTTCCGTTAAAAGCACTCTACCATTGATCAGGTGCATCGAATCACCAGCGTGATTGAGCAGGCACTAGAAAATAAGGAAGTCTGCTCTGCCGTCTTTCTTTACGTAACTCAAGCATTTGACAAAGTATGGCATGATGGATCAGTATAATGATGGTGAAAAGTCAAAAGGTGGCCAGCAGACTAAAGATGTCAAAGATGGCAGTGAGACAAAGAGACCAAAGACGGCAAATTGGTGAACGTTGACAACGGCTACAATAGTAAAACGATTGTGCAGAGAATTCAGATTCTAGATGGTCAAACCATCCCAAGGGCACTCCTTTCCGTATCCTTCGAAGAAATTCACTCTATATTGCTTCCTTGTCAAAAAATTTGAGTTAGGTAATTCATTGGTAGAGGAATTTTTTCATTTTATTCAAACTCTTACGATGATTTAACGTCATTAAAAAAATCAAGCTTTGTATTTTATAGTTTACGAATTGACCAGGGAAATTAACCTGAGAAAATTTGAGTGGAGCTGACAACCAACTCAAAATTTGAGTGGGTTGTCAACTCCACTCAAATTTTCTCTGGGCAACACCTGTCGGGGGGGGGGGGGGGGGGGGGGCTGAAACCGCAGACTCGAGGGTGGCTCTCTGGAGATTGTATTTCCATAAAACCGGAGAGGAAGACCTTCCTGACAAATACGCCGGACGTCAGTGAACGACTCCCCAGTCGTATTCACCGAGTTCTCTTTGTGATTATTTTTCGTTGAACACTTTGAAAAAAAAAAATCTGAAACCACCAAAAAGTAGCTCCATGTGGCGTATCTGAGCTCCTAAAGTGGAAAAAACGAGATACATATTAAACTTTAAAAAATACTCCAATTTATGTCAAACATTTTAGGAAAAACAAATCATTGTAGGAGATATAACGAAAACCTTTTGGAATCAAGCTCCTCCCCATGTTAAGTTGAACTTTGACTACACGCATTGCAAATTTTTTCCGCTCCACAGAAAAACATTGAAGCATGGATATGTTTTTGGGCTTGACGACATGACTACATAGCAACACAAAGGTTTATTGGTATCGCGTCACAAAAAAATTCTTACGAAAATTCGCATGACCCCCAGCCCAAAAACATATCCATGTTAAAAAAAAAAAAAAAAACGCGGCAGGCCGCTCGTACTTTCTCTCTTATGAGAGAAGAGCTATGAGCATTGAAAAATTTTCAATTTAATGTCAAAAAATTGTTCCCATGGATATATCACAACACCTAACTTGTTTATAGGTTGCGTGGCGTTTTTCCTTTGCGTAACAAAATTTCCGTAACAGAATTTCCGGTTGACCCGTCGACTAAGATATTTTCAATGTCAAAAAAAAAAAAAAAAAAAAAAAAAAATCGAAGAGTGATGATTTCACAGAAAATCGACTTCCTGCCTTCGTCAACTCAATCTGATCCTAATGTAACCTTCAGGTAAATTATCAATCCCATCAATAATATCCTAGATGACCCGCGATACTATCCAGACGTCATTAAAAAATATATACCTATATTAAAAAAAAAAAAAAAAACAAGGACCGTTTTAAAAGGGTCGACATTCTCGAAGTCCCTGAAACCCGCTCTTTTGTAACCTCTGTTAACACCTAATACCTCGGTCTGTTTTCGCAATGTCTTCTAAATGTGACTTGTGGTTCACCTCGAACACATAGTGCAGATTTACTGGAGATAGGGGCATTTACCTAAAGCTAATCTAAAAAATAATTATAAATAAAAACAAGTGGTTGGCCGAGCTCTGTAGAGTATTTTGGTAGTAGGTGAAATTTCGTTGAAATCAGCACTCAGCTTGACTGACTTTAATAAATATTACAAATTGTTTTCTAAATTAAAACTGGGGTGTGGTTTTATGGTGAAACTTTTTTCCCACTAGTCTCTCCGGCTCGCTTCGCTCGCTCCCCTAGTGGGGTACGTAGCATCGATGGACGCGTTTTTTATGTCTAGTCCCCCCCCCCCCCAATTTCATACTCATTCACCTACCCTTGTATCTACCCACGGCTTCATTTTGGCGTTTTCTCAAATTGATTTCTAACGTGGCAACTGATAACAACAAAACAAGCGGCATTGTTTACTGCATCCATTAATAACATCAATAAATATAAAATGGGGACATAATGACAAAGAACAAGTACGAAAGAAATGCGTGATGAATCGAGAGCTTTCCAACGAATGGTGAACGATTTTTGTACGATTATAACTGGCGAAGATGAAGTTCCGTAGCAACGAATCGGTTGTAAGCGAAAATCAACGGTAGCGTGATGTTACAAGAAACGACACACAGACCAAAAAATTTGGGACGATGTAATAAAAGTTTCACTTTAAAAATTACTTACGGACTAATATGGCAGCGATGCTGACCAGATCGTTAATGCAACATAATGTTACAAACATTTTTATGGATGATACCTTCTGTTTGTCACTGTAACTTATCGGTGATTCGCATGAGGTATGAATCACTCCCTTATGGCTCATAATAAGCCATTTGTTGTAATATTTAATGTTGTATCTTGGTAAACATCCCTGCATAATATGCATATAAATATTATTTAATGTTGAATATCGTTGAAAAAAAAGATCGATACCTATGTTGAAAAGGATATAATATCCTTGATATTAACAAATATCAAAGAATAATAATTATTCTTTGATATTTGTTAATTGAGCAGAACTATGGTATTTCAAAAATATTGACACAGAACTATAGTATTAAATTTTAATACTATAGTTCTGTGTCAATATTTTTGAAAAAAAAAAAAAAAATCTATATAATGTTTGGACAGATGTAGGACCTCGAATAATAGATGATGCGTCGAAAATGACTCGGAAAACGACATCTTGTCCTGGGATTCTTCGAAAATCCCATTTGTAGCCCCATGAAAGCCCCATGGATCCCTAAGATGAAATCGGATCGTTCTGGGACCCGCAAAAATGGGTTCTACGTCCACAAATACTTTGAAAACGACACCTAACTCGAACCTATAGCCGAAACCCGTCAAAAACCCCTCCCGTAACTCCCTTTTTAGCCCCACAGAGCGTCGGGGGGCGATCGGGCTGAAAACCTTACGAGCACAAAAAGATCGTAAACCGAGCATGTATTTTGTAAAATTTTCAGATTAAAACAAAACTACGGCGCCCAAAACGGCTCGGACGGTGGGCTGGCATTCAGTTTTTGGAATCTACGTGTCGTGAAACAGATTATGTATGTCATATTATGACTATCGCACTATAACTTATCGGTGATTTTCAGGCGGCACAAATCAGTCCCCTATGTCTGTTTTGAATGTTAAATAATTCAATTATTTTGATAATTGTTATCAAAATTTATTATTAATTTTATATTTAGTTATTAGATTACATATGTAGATAACTAATATTTAATATTAGATTACAAACTCTAATACATACTACCAACACTTTTTAAAACTAGGCTCTTATGGTATTATTGCCCCACGAAATTTGGGAAATTCGATTCTCACAATAACTGTCGACAACAAATTTAGTTATTGAATGTCCAACCCCATTTTTGGGGTCTTCATTTTTATCAAATTTTGATAAAAATTTTCGACCTCCGACACGAATACATAGGTGTACTATCCCTAGAATAATAAACCAAAAATGGGGTTGGACATTCGATAACTAAATTTGTTGTCGACAGTTATTGTGAGAATCGAATTTCCCAAATTTCGTGGGGCAATAATACCATAAGAGCCTAGTTTTAAAAAGTGTTGGTAGTATGTATTAGAGTTTGTAATCTAATATTAAATATTAGTTATCTACATATGTAATCTAATAACTAAATATAAAATTAATAATAAATTTTGATAACAATTATCAAAATAATTGAATTATTTAACATTCAAAACAGACATAGGGGACTGATTTGTGCCGCCTGAAAATCACCGATAAGTTATAGTGCGATAGTCATAATATGACATATTAATGTTATTATGAATATTATTGTTAACAGCGCACTTGTTTTGGAGCCAACGAAACGTATTGATCACAACCAGTAATCCTTTTTTACCTTGACAATTTAGGCCTGTCAAAGTCGATACATAAAACCGCTAAACGCAAAACGTGAAGTAGGTAGTTGTGATTTTGGTTTATTATTCTTGGAATAATACACTTTTGTAATCGCGACGGAGTCCGATCGGCCTTAAAATTTGACATTATCCGTTTCAAGAGTTCCCCGTCCCGCTGTACCGAGCTTCTTAGGTTGTCTAAGGCCATTTCTGGCCTATTACAACCTTTCTCGTACCTTCTGCTCGCTTTCTTCCCCCAGGGGGAGTGCACTTATGTTTCTTCAATCTTCTTTCTTTTACCTTGGTCTTCGCACTCCCCTAGGGGGAGGTACAGCGGGCCCTCCTGTCCCCCCTGGCGTTAGCCTCACCATTCTGGTGCGCCCGGGATGGACCAACGTGGAGTTGCCACGTTTTAAAGGAGGTCTTATCACTATAAATTGGCTCGAAATTCATTGGGCAGGAGTCATCCCAGCGGACCTTCCAATTATTCCACCTCTTCTTGTATCTTGTGGTGTTCGGGTCGTAGGTGGCTGCAGAATGCAACAAACTGTACCTACTCTTATGCCTCTTCTTGTAACTTGCAGTTTTTGGATCATGGGTGGTTGCTCTCTCCACGTTTACTTGTCTGGTGGAGGGCGAGTACTTCTAAAAATTTTCCTCCCCTCCCTACATCTACCACGACTAGCCTAGACAAAAATAAAATTTGAACACATAAAAAGACTCACATTGAACTTGAACACATACAATGACACACATATCACAGCTTTGTTCCCTAACCAATCCTCATTCACGCACCTTTCGTTCAATTCATGCATTCTAGACCAGTGAGACGGGGGGAAACCCACTGGTCCCGCGCCAACCCTTCATAAAGTGGCCCTCCTGGTACTCGCCGTCTGGGCCGTTTCGGGCAATAGGATTTTTTTTTTTTTTTTTAAATCTGAAATTTTGACAAAATACTTGGTTTACCATCTAGTCCTGCCCGCAAGGTTTTCAGCCCCATCGCCCAAACCCGTGGGGTGCTATGTGGCTAAAGTGGGGCTACGGGAGGGTTTTTTTGAAGGCTTTTGGCTATGGGATCGAGTTACGTGTCGTTTTCGAATTATTTTTGGACGTAGAATCCATTTTTTGGGGTCCCGGAACGATCCGATTTCACTGTGGGGATCTATAGGGCTTTAATGGGGCTACAAATGGGATTTTTGAAGGATCCCAAGAGGTCAAATACTTTCAGGGTAAAAATGATTTTGAAAAAAAAAAATCCAAAATGTTTTCATTGACATAGAATTAATTTTCGCACAAGTAACCTATATCAAAGAATAATAAACCCTTGTGTAAAATTTGCAGTGTTAAAAAAAGAAAAAGAAAAATGCCCTTAACTCACTGAGTCGTCAAAAATTCCAACTGAATTTTCATCCGAATCTGTGAGGTTCCCATATGCTCTCAAGTCAGGTTCGAGAGGAGTCTAACGTCCTGATTCCAGTGGAACCGCTCACCTGATCCGGTGGGGCAGCCTGCGTAGTTCCTGGGTAAATCTTGGTAGGCCAGCCACAGCCTCTCCTTAAGATCGTATGGATGACTCATATGGCGTTAAAGGAGGCGGCAGATAGGCTCCAGGTGTCGTCAACGTGCGTACCCACCTGTTATTCACAGAAATCTGCGTCCTCAAGACGATTCTCAACCTGCAGATGAGTATCAAACGTTATCAAGTGTCCGAAATTATTATATGAAATTAGGTAACCTTCTTTGAGGCAGAATTTCTCTAGGGAACGCCTCGACAGTGCAGTTGTTAGGTACTCCAACGATATATTGTACAGAAGGCAACGGAGCAGCACATGGACGACGCTCAAAACCAACAACGTAAAAACCAAAGCAGTTTTTTTTTAACCTAAGCAGTTTCTTCTGAATTTGCCAACCTATGGCTCAGTATGGTATGTACTGTGTGTTCACCTAAGTCTTTTTTGTCTTTTGGCCGGTGAAGTGAGGGGGGAGGACCTTCTAGACTCCGCTCCATTCCACTCAGGAGAGATGATAAAAAGGACAAGTTGGCCTCAGGTGAACTACCCGTACTACCTCCAACGCACAATCCTCAATTTAAACTCGGGAATACAGCTAGCTATCGCGAAAGTGGAAACTCTGCCTGGGGCACCCGCAAAGATTTTGAATGACACGGATCGCCTTTTTTGGAAGAAAATCTGGCCTGATAATATAACCTACTAATCACGGGTTCAAATCCCACATCGTCGCTACAATGTCCAACTAACGAATGTGAAATGGAACACTTCAGGAGAGCAAAAACTTTTCTTCAATTATTGGATGTACAATTATTGTGCAAGCCTAAAAAGGCTTAGTTGTATAGATTTCTTAAGCGTGCTCCAAACATTTCATACGCCCCATAGTACCTACTGTTACATCAGCTTCGGGTTTCGGCCCAGGACGTTTCAAGGGCCAATCCAGATCTCCCATGTTGTCAGCCCCGATGGGATTCTACCATTCCTCTTTCATGGCTTCTGCGGACAAGTGGAGCTCTATTCTTGCGCCTCTCCAATTCTCTTCCTTAACTCGGCTTTCACGTTGTTTGTCCACTCCTTAGCCAGTTTATCCTAAGCAAAAAGCGAATACCACAATAAAAAGGTTTCTAGATTCAAAGTTCCATAAAGAGTGACATGAAAATCAAAAACTCACCAGTGTTTTTGCTTCCGAGTCTACCGAAGGCAGCGGAAGCATTGTTTTTAGCGCAACCTTTCCAACAACAAAAAAAATGGAAAGGTGCGCTCTTCGACGTTTTTTGTATTTTTTTTTTTTTTTTGTATCAAAGCATCACGCCCGAGCGGCTGAACAGATTTTCATGAAGGTGGTCTCATTGTGATCAGCGAGTTCTGGGGGTGGTTATTGGCTATCAAAATCACCTCCGTCGTCGACGATTCGTCCGGTCCCGAGAAGATGACTCTCGAAAAAGGCGACCCAGCGCATTTTGTTGATGTGCTTAGGTTGTGTGGCATAGTTTGGTCGTTAGATACCTACTGTGTCAAGTTACGAATTCTTAGTTACGGTTTTGCTTTCAATAAAGACCGGTAATATTTTGTAGTAACAGAAAGGTTGCGCTCATCTATTCAATTCAATTGATGGCTTGTTTTTTTTTCTTCTCACGGTTGACCTTAATTTTTAATTCACGGTCATAAATTAAAAAAAAAAAAAAAATGCGTACAGCACCAGTTCTGCCAGTTAAGGCGTCCCTGACTTCATTACACAATCTGACTTACTGTCTGGTTGACCAGTAGAGACCTGCCTGAGCCAACAAGTGAACAGCTCCATGTACTTATTCTAGCATTGTGTAGTCCTCTTGTGGTGTTTTGTGGTTGCTTGAAAAGTTCTCCTTTTGAATTCCATTTGAGCTTGAATGAAATATTCATACCTTTTGAAATCTCGTCCCGATTCGTTCATGACCTTCACAAACAATGAACCTAAGTGCTTAAGTACCTTTTAGATTTTGAAACCAGTTGGAACCTGATAGTTTCTTAGGGTTTTCTCATGTTAAAGGCTTCTTTGGAAATGTCTTTGTTCGCCGACGTGCAAAAGAATCCGCTTAATTTTTATGGCCCCATCGTATAATCGGGTTTGGAAAAGAAAAATCTTGAGGCGGATCTGAAGTAGGTAATTCCGATGCTTTTCGCAAACCGCCTTGTTTGGAGGGCTTTCGTCAGTTTTATGAACGTTTACAATCACTGGGATCCTCACCCTTCGAGTTAAAACCGACTCCTTATTCCTGGAAGTTGAATGATGTGGGTGACGTCAGCGATTGAGAGAGGTCTTCCATTAAAAAACAAGCATCTAAGACAATCCCTCGGATACTTTATTGTTCTTTCATGGGTACAATTCATGTGAGATTATGCAAATGTGCTGTATGTGAGTCGGTTTGAGGCCAATTGAAGGTACCGAGGTAGTTCTTACGGGAAGGTCCCGATCTCATTCACTTCCGGCATTCTTTCGAAACATTTTGTTTCAAAACCTCCTATTTATTTATTTAAAGAAAAAATTTTGTTCTGTACAATGTTTGGATAGATGTGGGACCTCGAAAAATGAATTTTGCGCCCAAATTACTCGAAAATCGACACCTTATTTGATCTCCTGGGATCATTCAATAATCCGATTAGTAGCCCCACGAAAGCCCCATTGATCCTCACGGTGAAATCGGATCGTTCTGGGACCCCAAAAAATAGATTCTACGTCCAAAAATACTTCGAAAACGTCACCTAACTCGACACCCGATATCCTTCAAAAAACCCTTCTGTCGCCCCCTTTTCAGTCCTACAGAGCCCGCCCCATGGGTGATCGGGCTGAAAAACTTGCGAGCGCAACTAAATGGTAAACCGATTATTTCGCCAAAATTGCAGATAAAAAAAAAAAATCCTTCTGCCCAAAACTGCTCGGACGGTGGTAGGACATTTCGTTTTTGGAGTCAAGTCTTAAGACGATTAATTTCGAGAATTCTCGAAAGTATTTATAATTATAATTATAATTACAATGATTTTGAGGCTGATCGGAATTTTCGACCTTCGTCATGATAACATAGGTGTATTATTCCGAGAATAGGATAATAAACCTATAGGTTTATTATCCCATAGTAAACCAAAAGCATAATAAACGCGGGAAAGCGAGAAGTTCGGTCTGAGGACATGTGGGGTATGGTCGGGGGCTGGCTGGCCTAGCCTGCAGGGAGTGGCCCCCTAGTCTATTGTATTGGAGCTGCAACACGAGAAGGAGGTACTTCCGGTCGTCGGAAAAATTAGAAAAATTACCAAAAATTCGTCCTGGCGAGCATAGTACTATGCTCGCCAGGACGAATTTTTGGTAATTTTTCTAATTTTTATTCTTAGGATTAGAAGGGGGAGCCATCCTCAAACTGCCAATACAGTCGTACCGTGAAGGGGCGGCAGCCATCGACTTCACGAAGAGCGCCAACCTGGTAACGGGACTTACATGCTCACTGGGGAACCACCATCATTGGTGAAACAGTTCTCACTCAACCCAACTCACCACCACTGAAACAGTTCTCAGTCAACCCAATCGCTCCACTACAATTACCTCATCTCAACACCAATAAAGATCTTCCTCAAACTATTATTATACGTGTTACAGCTTCTACATTCAAAAAATGCCCCAGAGACATACCGGATTTCGACGGTTGCTTGAGCGTCGCAATCGAAGAAGCCATTACAAACCATTTTGGGAGCGGTAAGTGTTGAACTGCCAATAAATAGGTAACGGCAATATTTTTATTTATTTCTTACCTATTAAATCTGATTATTCAACAGGCATTCAGAAGCTGGGCGTTCTCCCGCTGGAACCTCTTTCAATCACTCAGCTGGCAATTGGTAGAGGGAAAGGGCCCATCAGTTTGGATCTGACGTTCAGGAATTTGAAAATCCATGGAATCACTGACGTCAAGATCCTCACACAGAAGTACGTATATGTCCTACAACCTATTGAATGCCTCAGTAATATTGCAAATTATCAGCCTTTCTTTAGGATTCTTTATGGTAGGTATCTATACGAAAATATAAAATGAACACAAGTCTTTATATTTCTGCTCAAGGACAAATCTGAAAGAAATGCGGTTGGAGAGCCGCAGTTTGAACCGACAGCTTGTCCTCGAGGGAGATTATGAAGTTGATGGCAAAATTTTACTTTTACCCATCCGAGGAAAAGGGAAAGCGAAGATCGTTTTGGGTAAATACAAACCATTCAATGTAGCCAATGTTTAGTATCTGTCCACTTAGATAAAATTCCTTTTTAGACAACGTGGACGGCTTCAATAACATCTCCGGTGTCGCGAAAGTAAAAAAAGGCAAAACCTATTTCGACATTAAGAAATACGACTACAGGTTCCAGCCGTCAAAAATGACTTTGAACTTGGAAAATTTATTCAACGGCGAGAAAGCGCTAAGTGAGTGTGTGTTGGGATGGTCATTTCCAATGGAACATTAAGGTTGGGGTTTTGTTGTTTTCACGCTCCAATTTTCCAGGCGACAGCATGAACCAAATCCTCAACGACAACTGGGACGAGGTGTTGAAGGAGGTGAAGCCCAGTTTTGAAGGGGCCCTGTCGGAAGTCTTCAGGGATATCACCAACCGGCTCTTCAGCAAAGTGCCTTTAGAGGAAATCTATCCTGAGCAATCGGAAGTCAAAGACCAGTGAAAACACCGGAGAACGAGCACTTTTGAATTGCTCTTTAAAAAAAAAGGACTACTTGGAAATTTGAGCATTGCTTTGGGTTGCAGTGTGAGAACCTTGAAGACTGTAAACAACTAGGTGATACTGTAAAATCAACCTGAACTGCTTTTGGCACCTGCAATCCAATGTAGGTAGAGCTTATAAAAGGACTGTTCAATCAGATTGATTTCAGGGTCACGAGAGAATCAAAATGAACAAGATGGAACTTATAAGAAACCTAAACAAGAATAAAAATGTAGATCAAGTAGGGAAAATATTGAAGTACATATCACAAAATCCTTCTATTTCAAGCACCGCTACTCAAGACGTAAAATTACCCTCTAAGAAGATTATAATAATTTTCCACATCTAGAACAAACAAATAGGAAAAGTGAAGAAGCAAGAACCTACGTCTTGAAGCAAGTATCTACGACTCCCTACCTACAGTAGGTAGGTAACTGGACGACCTACGTAGCCAAAACCTCTTGTCAGCTATTATTTTTTCTGTTTCCAAAATATACCTATTGTGAATATTCAGGAAATGTTTAATTCGTCTCAAGCTGATTTGTAATTATTTAATTTTTAATATTAACAGTAAATGTTGCATTAAAAAAAATCCAACTGTTATATTTAAAGTGATGTACTTATAATAATGAAATAGATATATTTTTTGAAAAAGTTTATTTATCCACAATTCTAAGTAAAGTATAATAATATTATATTATACACTTTGTTTGACGATTCCACCAACGAGTCAGAGAGGGCATTCTCTACAGCTGGGTAACTATTTCTGCATCAACTCCGATCAAATTTGGGTAAGATTCTCGCAAGACAAGCAAATTCTCGCTTCTGATGGCACACCCACCCATGGTGCAGCTGCAGAGAATGGCTCCATCTCACTCCCTTCAATGCATCTATTTCCTAATATTTGTTTAAATATTTTTAAATACGCCTATTTAATCGCGACAGAGTCAAAAATTCTGATCGACCTCAAAACTTGACATTATAAATACGTTTCAGGATGTCTTGATTCCAAAAACAGAATGTCCGTCCGTCGTCCGTGCAGTTTTGGCAGAAGGATTTTTTTTTAATCTGAAATTTTGACAAAATTCTAGTTGGTGTTATATTGAACATTGGTGTTATATTGAAGTAAGGTAGGTAAGTCAACATGAAAGATGAAAATGAAAAATGAATGAAATTAATTAAGGGGGGGGGGGTGTGGATGATATTAGCACGGGGTCTTATTGAAGTTTCAAAGATCTTTTTGCTGCCTCTCTCAAAATGGAAGAAACTTTATTCCAAAGTCCTCGGGTGGACCTCACCAACGAATCGCCGTTGTCGCCCGGGGGGAGCAGGCCTCAGCTGAGCTCTGTACGTACCTACACTTACCCACATGAAGATTGTAAAACAATGCTTCCCTCTCGAGTACCTAAGAGGAAAACGGAGGGTTTCAAAATTCTTACCAAAGTGAAAAGTGTTGACTCAGGGTTTTCAATGCATTCATACGTAGGTACTTGAAATAGGTTTTCAATACATACGTAGGTATGTATACCTACCTACCACAGAGTAACAGACTCTGTTAAAGTAACTCTGAGAGTACTTGGAATATTTTCCTTTTTCGTAGGACCACTAATATAGTGTTAGGGCCTTGGTTCCCCCTGCCAACGCCCAAGGATGTTCCCACGGAAGGGCAACTCGCTCTTCCGTGTACGTTTCTCTGAGATATCATCATACGTACCTGAGAATCTTGACTTTTTCGAAGACCGGAAAAGGAGTCTCTTGCCCGCTTGCTAGTGCAACCTAATATCTGAATTACATTGATTGAATAGGAAGGAACTGAATTATTGTTTAATTTCGAATGATTGGAACTGAATTATTGTTGCCTGCTTGCCCGCTTGCTAGTGCAACCAAATATCTCAATTACATTGATTGAATAGGAAGGAACTGAATTATTGTTTAATTTCGAATGATTGATTCGAATGATTATCTTATTATGATTAGCGTATAAGCAGAAACCCAGTGATGCCAATGGCATCATGCCATCCATGTCAGTGTTTTTCCGGGAGTTCTAGTCACAGTCTGTGACTCACAGACCCTGTTGCAAAACATCGAGATCGTAATCGATTTATCCCATAACATCGAAAAATCTATTTCCAAAATCGATTTAAATCGGACACAAAATAACCTAGACTCTTCCAAAGGACGAAAAATGAAAATTGCGTGTCAACATTTAATAGGATTATTAAAATTCATCTACCTAGTTTATATCAGTTAAAGATCAAAACAATATAAATTTGATCCAATTCAGTTGATAAAAATTGTATAACTGAAATAATTTAATTATTATTTCAACAAACGAGTATTGGCAAAAATCATGGTTATTCAAAATACAATAACAATTATTGTTAATTATTAATACTCAGATGCGCTGATGGCATAGCGTTTGAGCCGCGCCCGTCTATCGCCGCCTACTGAGGCACAGCTCCTGTGAATATCATTCACTTTCAAGATGTATACATAATATATTATGGCCTTTTGAGGAAAAATCAGAAAAATATTTGTTTCACATTAAATGTGAGAAAGATTTTTTCCCACGCCCATTTTACCCAGGTCAAGAGACCTCGAACCCAGGTCCCACGCATCAGTTCTCGCTTGAAGCCAGTAAAATTTACTGGCCTATTGAATAGGAGTTAAAATTTTTCCGGACATCCTCAACCACATAGCCACGGACACGTTCAGAATTATCATCTGGTATGGATCTATACCAGATTATTAATCTATAGGTAGATCTAGATCTGGGAGAAATTCGTCGGAAAACATTCCATATCTTTCGATGTTCTGAATTCAAGACGAAATTCTCACGTAACTAATCTCACGGCATTTTCACTCGCCCATATAACCATATTTTTAGTCCGTCACGGCATCGAAGTTAGGTGTAAATTACACCTAGGTACCTACCTAAATTCGCTATTAAAATTTAATAATATTAAATTTTAATATTAACATAATATGTTAATATTAAAATATAACATATCCTTATACGTTTCAATAACATTAGGGCACCATTTCACAGTGACGTAGATGGACACCCTCATTTTAAAATTATGTCAGCCACAATTGATTGACGTATGTATCATCTGCGGACAATCACAGTGGGCGTCAAATAATTGTCAATGTTCAATTAACACTTTGGATATACTGCATTCGTGTTGGCGTAATAGTACGACCCACCTTAGGACTCAACATCATTACGACGACCAATAATTTGGGTGATTGTTCTCATAGCTTACGAAGTGTGTTTGTTCAGCCCACATTGGCTGAATGGTGTTAGGGCAATGTCATCAAACGTCCAACAGGTAATCGTCAACATTATTGCAACATGCTGGTCGAAGCACTGACACACCCCCATAGCTGGGCAGGTTGGCTCGTACCAGCCTTCCTGAAAAGGCGGTGCATTGGTTGTTCAGACACCACACACTCAACGACACCCCAAAACCATTACGACGTAATGTGTGCTGGTGATCCATGACACACATGGTAAAATTTTTTGAAAACCCTTATGGCGGATGGTGTCCACCCCTAAACAATGAATGGGGGTCACCAATGCTTTGGGATGGCTAGGCGTGAGTAGTAATGGTGGGCAATCCTGACGAGCGGTAGAGAGGGTTTTTAACATTCCTTTTTTTGGTTTAAATAAGTTTCTTATTATTGCAACGTTTTGTTTTTTTTTTTTTTTTTTTTTTTTTTTTTTTTTTTTTTTTTTGATTGGTGGGTATACGGCCGTTGAGGGCATCGGAAAATAACGCACACCAGGGCAATCCATATCGAAAACCATGTTCCACGAGGAGGGGGGGGGGACGAACACAGATCACGCATCGCTTGAGTGTTGAGTGTGCGTCATTGTATGTGTCTTCATATTTGCAGGTTTTTTGTCAGAGCTCGTCGTGTTAGTTGTAGGGTGGGGAAGACAGTTGTACAACTACTCTCGTCCTCGAACCATGCCAACAAAACGTGAATATATGCAAACTTCCATATTATGAACCTAAATGTACGTACGTGACAATGAACGGCGGTTACTAGTGAGTGTAGTATGAAATCCACCAGTTATTGAATAAAGGTAGCAAACTCCACTTCCACAAATGTAACAATTATTCCTAATAGACCATTTTGTGCCCTGTCACTCGTGCAGGTCTACGCATCGTCTGCGGGTATATGGTTGCAAACGTTCCCGTCACTGTCAAGGGATAAGCGTTATCCCTGCGTAACACAAAGTAGGTGTTTTTTTTTGTGGGGGGGGGGGGGGGCAACACCCTTACTTCCAAGCTAAAGCCATCCAACGACCTAGCTTGCTCTTCAACGGAGAGGCAATTTTCAATTTGGCCATGTCGACGACCAGCTATTGGAGTCTTGGACACCAAGAAAACAGATTGTTACCAAGCCTCGCGAGCTTTTGCTGACCTTTTCCTACGTTCACACACTCTCCTGGACTTATCGTAAGTGAAATCTTCGGCGGCTACATGTAACGGTTGTCTGACACCTGTTGGTGACAATTTTAAAACATTAGCCCACATTGGGAGCACCAGGTCCAAGCTTTGGAGACCTTTGCCCTCTCTCCCCCCCCCCCCCCCCCCAAAAACACTATCTATGCACCGTCGTAGCTAACTGAGGATGCCTTTTTTAAAGGTAGTAGGCCACCATTATCCTTCACACACTAGGAAAAAAAAAACCCTTACGCAGCTTGAAAGCGTTTGTTCAAGCATTTTGGACCCTCTTTTATCACCATAAGACAATGTCACCACTCCTTCGACGGCTGCAGACACCTTGTGAGCTATTTCCCAACCCTTTCAAATCCATCACCCACCTTCGAACCTGCTTTGCAAACATCCAACAACTTTCTAAAGCGTGGGTGGCAGGATTACTGCATTTGCTTGAGTACTCACTATGCTTGAAATGTACATTCGAAAATCCGGTCGTACGGTATCCTCAACGACGCTTGATCTCAAATATAACCACTGTCACTGCCTAACTGCGGTAAATGCTGTGTCCTCCCTATGGCCATTTACGTACCACCTTAAATTGCATTTCAACTTCTGATGGTACATAGCATGAGGTATTATCGTAGGTTCCTCTCTCTGTCACATGTGCAGTAACCTGGAGGACATGAAAGTACTTAGGACATCGTTATCGTTAAAGAAACAAAAAATAAAAATAAAAAAAATAAAAAAAATAAAAAAAAATGAATAAAAAAAAAATTAAATAAATAAATATCCTTTAAATATGCTACGTCGAAATTGATGTAATTATGTAACTGGGGTTACTACACTTTTCCACTTTCAAGCATCTAGCCAATTAGGTACTGTAATTGGCGCTGTACTGGCTGCCACCCACGCTTTAGAAAGTTGTTGGATGTTTGCAAAGCAGGTTCGAAGGTGGGTGATGGATTTGAAAGGGTTGGGAAATAGCTCACAAGGTGTCTGCAGCCGTCGAAGGAGTGGTGACATTGTCTTATGGTGATAAAAGAGGGTCCAAAATGCTTGAACAAACGCTTTCAAGCTGCGTAAGGGTTTTTTTTTCCTAGTGTGTGAAGGATAATGGTGGCCTACTACCTTTAAAAAAGGCATCCTCAGTTAGCTACGACGGTGCATAGATAGTGTTTTTGGGGGGGGGGGGGGAGAGAGGGCAAAGGTCTCCAAAGCTTGGACCTGGTGCTCCCAATGTGGGCTAATGTTTTAAAATTGTCACCAACAGGTGTCAGACAACCGTTACATGTAGCCGCCGAAGATTTCACTTACGATAAGTCCAGGAGAGTGTGTGAACGTAGGAAAAGGTCAGCAAAAGCTCGCGAGGCTTGGTAACAATCTGTTTTCTTGGTGTCCAAGACTCCAATAGCTGGTCGTCGACATGGCCAAATTGAAAATTGCCTCTCCGTTGAAGAGCAAGCTAGGTCGTTGGATGGCTTTAGCTTGGAAGTAAGGGTGTTGCCCCCCCCCCCCCCCCCCCACAAAAAAAAACACCTACTTTGTGTTACGCAGGGATAACGCTTATCCCTTGACAGTGACGGGAACGTTTGCAACCATATACCCGCAGACGATGCGTAGACCTGCACGAGTGACAGGGCACAAAATGGTCTATTAGGAATAATTGTTACATTTGTGGAAGTGGAGTTTGCTACCTTTATTCAATAACTGGTGGATTTCATACTACACTCACTAGTAACCGCCGTTCATTGTCACGTACGTACATTTAGGTTCATAATATGGAAGTTTGCATATATTCACGTTTTGTTGGCATGGTTCGAGGACGAGAGTAGTTGTACAACTGTCTTCCCCACCCTACAACTAACACGACGAGCTCTGACAAAAAACCTGCAAATATGAAGACACATACAATGACGCACACTCAACACTCAAGCGATGCGTGATCTGTGTTCGTCCCCCCCCCCTCCTCGTGGAACATGGTTTTCGATATGGATTGCCCTGGTGTGCGTTATTTTCCGATGCCCTCAACGGCCGTATACCCACCAATCAAAAAAAAAAAAAAAAAAAAAAAAAAAAAAAAAAAAAAAAAACAAAACGTTGCAATAATAAGAAACTTATTTAAACCAAAAAAAGGAATGTTAAAAACCCTCTCTACCGCTCGTCAGGATTGCCCACCATTACTACTCACGCCTAGCCATCCCAAAGCATTGGTGACCCCCATTCATTGTTTAGGGGTGGACACCATCCGCCATAAGGGTTTTCAAAAAATTTTACCATGTGTGTCATGGATCACCAGCACACATTACGTCGTAATGGTTTTGGGGTGTCGTTGAGTGTGTGGTGTCTGAACAACCAATGCACCGCCTTTTCAGGAAGGCTGGTACGAGCCAACCTGCCCAGCTATGGGGGTGTGTCAGTGCTTCGACCAGCATGTTGCAATAATGTTGACGATTACCTGTTGGACGTTTGATGACATTGCCCTAACACCATTCAGCCAATGTGGGCTGAACAAACACACTTCGTAAGCTATGAGAACAATCACCCAAATTATTGGTCGTCGTAATGATGTTGAGTCCTAAGGTGGGTCGTACTATTACGCCAACACGAATGCAGTATATCCAAAGTGTTAATTGAACATTGACAATTATTTGACGCCCACTGTGATTGTCCGCAGATGATACATACGTCAATCAATTGTGGCTGACATAATTTTAAAATGAGGGTGTCCATCTACGTCACTGTGAAATGGTGCCCTAATGTTATTGAAACGTATAAGGATAAATACGGCCGCATCATACTGGGGATGGTACCGGTGACATACTGCTGCGGGTGTATTATGACAACCAGTAGCTACATTACCAAGGGCAATTAAAACGGTATGTTTGTACATATTCGTATAAGGATAAATACATTTGAACGGATTATGGCGTCCGCACACGCAGGAGAGTGCCATCATTATGGGACCCACCGCATTATGGCTTCCACATACGGGTGTCACAAGCACCTTCAACGTTAACAGTGCCGTGATTAATTATAAAATCGATTAGGAGCAACATTGAGGATGCAGTAATGTACCAAAATGAACTCAAGTATATTGCACGTAGTTCCAGCAAATTCCGCAACTAGCGTGGCCTACGGAGGCAAATCAGTATATTCTGAAACGAAAAGTGGTTCAAATCCAAGTGCAGGTAGGTTCAAAGAAAAAATGCAACTCTTCACATTACTCCCAGGATTTATAACGGACGAGGCACCTGGTGAAGGGGTTTGCAACCCTTTAGTGGACCCTCATGGGTATTTAAATGAAACAATTTTTTTTGTATCATTGTGGGCGGAGAGGAATAATCACTAAGTAATTACATTGCGCGGGCTACCAATTTGATTAGCAAGGCACGCCAACACCTTAAAAACCTTGAGGGTACGTTGCACTTGAGGGAGTGTCATTTCGGTACTTGCACGTGGCTAAACAATTCCTTCGCCTCTAGGACGAATGATTAAAGTTAAAAAAAAAAAAAAAAAATTAAATTAAGGTTCACTGTCTTCGGAAAATATTTTCGGAATGTTAATTTTTGTTTTGTTTTGTTTTCAAAGGGGGGGGGGGGGAGGGAACCATGAGGCATGTTGGCGAATTCTTGTGATGCTTACCATTGCTTTAATGAATGTAACCAATGGTGACCAATGGTTAGGATGGTGGACAGAGGGTTAGAAACGGTGACAGATGGTTAAGGATTGTTAGAGATGGTTAGGTATGGTTAGGGATGGTCAGGGATGGTTAGGGATGGTTATGAATGGTTACAGATGGTTAGGGATGGTTAAGGATTGTTAGAGATGGTTAGGTATGGTTAGGTATGGTTAGGGATTGTTAGAGATGGTTAGGTATGGTTAGGGATGGTTAGGTCTCGTTACGGATGATGACCAATGGCTATCAATGGTTACTGATGGTTAGGGATTGTTTAATCCGCGGTTTCCTTACAGATAAGACATGAAGGAGGACAGTACTGTAAAGGTTGTCATGGGCCACATATGCCATTTTCACGAAATCGTTGATTTTGTGACAACAATTGTGGAATGTTTTAGTGTTTTGTCAGATGGTCGTTGCCGCCAGGGCGGGCCGCGAGGTTCCGCCCTGGCGGGGCGGTCGTTGCGGCCTGGCGGGGCCGCCTATTGACATTGTGTCACTGCAAACGGTTTCCCCATGCCATGGTAACGGGTATGTGTGGATGTTAGGGCATTCAATCATCCCTGGCTTTGGCCCACCAACGTACACGGGTGTTCCCCCCCCCCCATATCCCAAAAAAAAAAAAAAAAAAAATTAAAACCCTAGTCAATGGGTTTATCTGGCCGACAACAACTTGAGTACCTGAGGGTTGAGGAAGGTGTAAAAACCTTTTTTTTCACCTTAGCTGAAGTCCTCCCTTGTGTTTGGAATATGGTACCATTGAATACAAATTATGTATTTTGCAACGTCCACATTTGGGGAAAATTGGGTTTTTGTGGCCAAGATTCAACCCACGTTAATGGGGGTTTCTGGACCCAAAAAACCTCAGTACCACGCTATTTTGAACTTTAAAACCCGTTTTTTCGTCGAGTTCCCGTCTTCGGATTCAAACGAACCCGGTCCCATCTTGTTCGGCGTGGTCCAAACCCTGGGGGGAAACGCCTTCCGTCGTTTTTCCACATTCGACATCCTTAACGCCGTGTTGTGCGCCAAAAAAAGGCGTCGTTACGAGGGAATTTAGAATTTTAAAACCATTTTTCGAGGCGTTCCCGTCCTCGGATGCGATCGAAACCAGTCCCATTGCGTTGAGGAGGTCGAAATCTGTGGGAAAAACGACTTGATTATTACCAAAAATGACCCCCACATAAGGGTTCTTAGGGGGTGCAGCAGCTATGCAGCCCCGTTTTGCCACTTTGAACCGGCTTTTGACCACGTTCCCGTTCTTGGATCGTCTTGAAATTGGTCCCATCTTGTTCGGCGTGGTCCAAACCCTGGGGAAACGCCTTCCTCGTTTCCAGATTCGACATCCTTAATGGGTGTTCTGCGGTCAAACGGCATTAGTAGGAGGCAATTTAGAATTTAAATCAATTTTGTCACGACGTTCCCGTCCTCGGATTGGATCGAAACCCGTCTCATTGTGTTCAGGGGGTCGAAATACATGAAAAAAATGCTTTACTTTTCCCCAAAACGACCTCCTATAAGGGTGTAGGGGGTGGTAACAACCTTGGTAGCAGGTGTTTTGGACTTTAAAGCCATTTTTCAAGGAGTTCCCGTTCTCGGATCCTCTTGAAATTGGTCTCATTCGATTCGGCGGAGTCCAAACCTTGGGAAAAAGCTTTCATTTTTTCCAATGACAACCCCCTATAAGGTGTTTTTAGGCAAAAACACCTTCGTACGGCGCAATTTTAAAATTTAAACCAATTTTCCGAGCGGTTCCCGTTCTCGGATCGTCTTGAAATTGGTCTCATTCGATTCGGCGGAGTCCAAACCATGGGAAAACACCTTCCTTTTTTTCAAATACGACCCCCTGTAAGGGTGAAGGGGGAAGTAGCACCTGATGTAAGGTGGTAGCACCCTTGGTAGCAGGTGTTTTGAACTTTAAAGCCCTTTTTCGAAGGGTTCCCGTTCTCGGATCGTCTTGAAATTGGTCTCATTCGATTCGGCGGAGTCGAAACCTTAGGAAAACGAGTTTAGTTGCTCCAAAAACGGGCCCTTTAAGGGCTGTGTAGCGGAAGTAGCAGTGTAGCAGGTTGGGTCAGACTGTCCTCCAAGGTATATACATAACACACGTTTATTATGTCATACGTCTATATATATATATATATATATATATATATATATATATATATATAAGAATAGATCCGCAGGTTAACGAGGTACCGGTAAATAGATCCTGGGGCTAACGAGGTACGAAAAATACCCCGTTATCGTACCTTGTTAACCAGGTGCTTTAATGGATCCTAGGGCTAAAGAGGTACAAGAGTACCTCGTTAATGTACCTCATAATTTTTGTATAACAAGTTGAAGGGGCACATTTGGAACAAGTTGTGCGGGTCTGCCTGCATGTACTGCATAAGGGGATTCGAATTCAACCTTTTTGGGCCCACTGACCAGGAGCGTGTGAATGAAATAATGGTAGCAACTTCGGTCGTGACTGCCGAACGTCAGTGAGCTATTTTTTGAGACTCTAACAGATTGAAAAATGTAGGCATCATTTCCTGAAACTTGCTCGCTAGGCTCGCCTCAGTGGTAGGTAGTAGGTACCAACTTCGGGGGTGACTGCCGAACGTCAGTGAGCTATTTTTTGAGACTCTAACAGATTGAAAAATGTAGGCATCATTTCCTGAAACTTTCTCGCTAGGCTCGCCTCAGTGGTAGGTAGTAGGTACCAACTTCGAGGGTGACTGCCGAACGTCAGTGAGCTATTTTTTTGAGACTCTAACAGATTGAAAAATGTAGGCATCATTTCCTGAAACTTGCTCGCTAGGCTCGCCTCAGTGGTAGGTAGTAGGTACCAACTTCGAGGGTGACTGCCGAACGTCAGTGAGCTATTTTTTGAGACTCTAACAGATTGAAAAATGTAGGCATCATTTCCTGAAACTTGCTCGCTAGGCTCGCCTCAGTGGTAGGTAGTAGGTACCAACTTCGAGGGTGACTGCCGAACGTCAGTGAGCTATTTTTTTGAGACTCTAACAGATTGAAAAATGTAGGCATCATTTCCTGAAACTTGCTCGCTAGGCTCGCCTCAGTGGTAGGTAGTAGGTACCAACTTCGGGGGTGACTGCCGAAAGTCAGTGAGCTATTTTTTGAGACTCTAACAGATTGAAAAATGTGGGCATCGCGTGGAGGTAGGTAGTCGTAAGTTAAACTGCAATTTACGACCACTTAGAATCAATCAAATATTCCGCCAAATTTTCCCTGGTTTCTGGGCGATTTTTCAAGATTTTTCACGCGGAGAAAATCGGGATTTCATATTTTCTTCAAAACGCGTGGAGGTAGGTGTCGTAAGTTAAACTGCAATTTACGACCACTTAGAATCAATCACATATTCCGCCAAATTTTTCCTGGTTTCTGGGCGATTTTTTAAGATTTTTCACGCGGAGAAAATCAGGATTTCTTAACTTCTTCAAAACGCGTGGGGGTAGTTAGTCGTAAGTTAAACTGCAATTTACGACCACTTAGAATCAATCAAATATTCCGCCAAATTTTTCCTGGTTTCTGGGCGATTTTTCAAGATTTTTCACGCGGAGAAAATCGGGATTTCATATTTTCTTCAAAACGCGTGGAGGTAGGTAGTCGTAAGTTAAACTGCAATTTTATAAAGGTTACTTGTTCGAAAAGTAATTTTGTGTCAATAAAAAATGTTTAGACAAAAAAAGAAACCTGGGACCTTGAAAAAAGGATTATGCTTTAAAAATTAGGTACTAGGAAAATCTCAGACCTTATAGGATCCTTCATAAACTCCAATTGTTGCCCCATGAGAGCCTAATAGATCCCCCCGGTGAATTAGAATCGTTCTGGGACCCCCGAAAATGGATTATACGTTCGAAAATACTTGAAAACGACACCTAACTCTATCCTAAAGCTGAAACCCTTCAAAAAGGCCCTCCGTAGTCCCTTTTTAGCCCCACGAGTTTGGGCGAACGAGCTGAAAACCTCGCGGGCACTACTAGATGGTAAGCCGAGTATTTTGTCAAAATCACCTGTTTGAAAAAAAAATTTTCTACTGCCCAAAATGAAGAATAATAAACCAAAAATACATGTGGTTGGAAAGTGTCAATGAAACGGTCAACATCACCAATTGAGAAAAAAAAGAGGCTCAAAATCTTGGCTTCATTAAATGAATTTTATTGAACAAATCATTGAACAAATTTTGTTTTGCTTCCGAGTGTCAATTTTGGGCCATCGGGATATCGAGGTACAATAACGGGGTATTTTTCGTACCTCATTGCCTCGAGGATCTATTTACCGGTACCTCGTTAACCTGTCTATATATTCGTTAAAAAAAAAGTTTTCCACAGATCACGTAGGTAGGTAAATTGTTATTGTTAAAAGTGGCGAAAATCCTGGATTAACCCTGATGGAAAATACAAGAAAAATGTTGAAAAATTAAGAAAAAATTGCAGGAATTTTTAGATGACTGGAACATTTTCATTTTAATAAAATACGTGGGCTAACGCTAAATCACACGTGGCGTAACGCGAATTGAATTTCATCATCTGGCGGTAGAATAATACGTTTTGCTAAATGAAAAACCGCTTAAATTCTTGCTGAAGTGGGGGAAATTTTCTAGGATTTATTTGAGTCGGTTGGGAGGAGATTTTTACTAATTTTTATTTTCTAATTGAAATTATTTTCATTTCACCGGCGACTCGAGTGCGGTCCGCTGACGAGGAACGTAGGTACCTAAACGATTTATTTTGGGAAGGTAGATACCTAAACGATTTATTTTGGGTCTCCTGAAAATATAGGGACGTACCTATGAAAAACCGACTTTGCAAAGATCTAATTTATCTGTGTACCTAGAAACTAACCATTTATTTTGGGCCTGCTGACCAGGAACGTAGGTACCTACAACGATTTATTTTGGGTCTACTGAAAATAATATATTTTCCAAGCATATAAAATAGGTAATATATTTTCCAAGCATATTATGCTTGGCCGACCACTTCCTTCGGAAAGGGGGGGGGGGGGGATTACTTGTTGAGGGTCAACTATTCTTATTAGACTTCTAGATCTCTGACTGGAGGCCGAGCTAAGCAAGGCCATTTCATTGCCGTGGAGGGGGAGGGGGGCCTTGCTTCGTCCGGCCAACCAATTTCTAGGCCAGGGGGTCTCGCTTCGCTCGGCCAACCATTTCAGATCAAATAGGGTGTCGTTTTCCAAGTAATTCTGGACGTTTTCTCGAGATTCCACATCTATCCGAAGATTGTACAGATTGTCAGAGAATTAAGTTTAGCACAATTAACTTAAATAGAAGAATAATGAACCCTTACCTAAGTAAAATTTGCTACTTTTTTTCGTTCAGACTCCACAGATAGGTAAATTTTAATCTTTGAATTCTCGAAAATTCTGAATATCCCCCGATGAGAAATAAGTTCTTGGAAATGATTGAAAAATTGAACGACAAAGTGTAGGTTTTTTTTAGGGGGTTGGAACAGGCGACCTGACAGTATCTATCCTATCATTTCCTATATGAAAACCCGCTTGAATTCTTTTTCAGGTAAGAGAAAAGTTTTAGGATTAAATCCTAATTTAAATCCTATAAATTTTATAGGAGGCGGAGGAGATATATAGAAAGACGTGAAATTCCGGATTACCTACCACAGTTGAAAGATACTTGGTAAATTTCATTTTATAATTCGGGGGTAAAATTCAATGATCTGCTTTATGAAAAACAGCTCAAATACCGTTGAAAACCCTTTTAAGCGGGGTTAATTTTCTAGGTTAAATTTGAAGTGGTCATGACCATTTTCACCAACTACCTACCTACCTACCTACCTACTCTGTACGTAGGTAGGTAAATTGTTATTGTTAAAAGTGGCGAAAATCCTGGATTAACCCTGATGGAAATTACAAGAAAAATGTTGAAAAATTAATGAAAAATTGCAGGAATTTTTAGATGACTGGAACATTTTCATTTTAATAAAATACGTGGGCTAACGCTAAATCACACGTGGCGTAACGCGAATTGAATTTCATCATCTGTATAATAATAATACGTTTTGCTACATGAAAAACCGCTTAAATTCTTGCTGAAGTGGGGGAAATTTTCTAGGATTTATTTGAGTCGGTTGGGAGGAGATTTTTACTAATTTTTATTTTCTAATTGAAATTATTTTCATTTCACCGGCGACCCGAGTGCGGTCCGCTGACGAGGAACGTAGGTACCTAAACGATTTATTTTGGGAACGTAGATACCTAAATGATTTATTTTGGGTCTCCTGAATATATAGGGACGTACCTATGAAAAACCGACTTTGCAAGGAACTAATTTATCTGTGTACCTAGAAACTAACCATTTATTTTGGGCCTGCTGACCAGGAACGTAGGTACCTACAACGATTTATTTTGGGTCTACTGAAAAGAATATAATATACTATTTTCCAAGCATATTAAATGCCTGGGCCTGCTGACCAGGAACGTAGGTACCTACTGCGATTTATTTTGGGTCTACTGAAAATAATATAATAATAATAATAATATATAAAATAGGTAAATTGTTATTGTTAAATGTGGCGAAAATCCTGGATTAACCCTGATGAAAAATACCGGAAAAATATTAGCAAATGAAGGAAATATTGTAGGTGAACTTAGAAAAATTCGAAAAAATAATAATAATAAAAAAAAAAAAATTAAATTAATACAATCCAGTTTCACCCAGAGCAAGAGATAACAAGAATGATAAACAAAATAAAAACTAACAACAACAACAACAACATTAAATTAATATTAAACAACATTGATAAATAAAATTTCAAATTAAATTAAAATTTAAAGAAATTAATTCTTCCAAATTTCTTAAAATAAAATCAATGAAAAAATTCTTTCTTACAATTATTGTCTTACCATGGAATCAATCTAGGTGTCGTTTTCCTATTATTTTCGCACGTGGTATCGATCATTAGAAGTTCCAAAACCATCCGATTTAAAAAAGAAAAAAGAAGTTTCTTAAATATTATGAATGGCCATGGGGTCGAGCTTGGTGTCGTTTTTCAATTATTTTTGGACGTGGTATCCATCACCAGGAGTTCTAGAACCATCCGCTTAAAAAAATTATTTCTTAGGTACAATAATTATCATCAAGTCTTATCACGGAATCAAGCTAGGTGTCGTTTTCCTATTATTTTCGGACGTGGTATCTATCATCAGAAGTTCCAAAACCATCCGATTTAAAAAATAAGTTTCTTAAATATTATGAATGGCCATGGGGTCGAGCTTGGTGTCGTTTTTCAATTATTTTCGGACGTGGTATCCATCATCAGGTGTTCTAGAACCATCCGCTTAAAAAAATTATTTCTTAGGTACAATAATTATCATCAAGTCTTATCATGGAATCAAGCTAGGTGTCGTTTTCCTATTATTTTCGGACGTGGTATCTATCATCAGAAGTTCCAAAACCATCCGATTAAAAAAATTGTTTCTTAAAATTATTAGGTCTTACCTATCATGGATTCAAGCTAGGTGTCGTTTTCCTATTATTTTCGGATGTGGTATCTTTCATCAGAAGTTCCAAAACCATCCGTTTTAAAAAAGAAAAAAAGAAGTTTCTTAAATATTATGAATGGCCATGGAGTCGAGCTTGGTGTCGTTTTTCAATTATTTTCGGACGTGGTATCCATCATCAGGAGTTCTAGAACCATCCGATTAAAAAAAAATTGTATCTTACAATTATCAAGTCTTACCTATCATGGAATCAAGCTAGGTGTCGTTTTCCTATTATTTTCGGACGTGGTATCTATCATCAGAAGTTCCAAAACCATCCGATTAAAAAAAAATTGTTTCTTAAAATTATTAGGTCTTACCTATCATGGATTCAAGCTAGGTGTCGTTTTCCTATTATTTTCGGATGTGGTATCTATCATCAGAAGTTCCAAAACCATCCGTTTTAAAAAAGAAAAAAAGAAGTTTCTTAAATATTATGAATGGCCATGAAGTCGAGCTTGGTGTCGTTTTCAATTATTTTCGGACGTGGTATCTATCATCAGGAGTTTCAAAACCATCCGATTAAAAAAAAAGTTTCTTATACATATTATGAATGGCCATGCAGTCGAGCTTGGTGTCGTTTTTCAATGATTTTCGGACGTGGTATCCATCATCAAGAGTTCTAGAACCATCCGATTTAAAAAAAAAATTGTTTCATGAAATGAACTTATTTTAATCTGTTAGAGTCTCCATGAATAGCTCACTGACGTTCGGCAACCACACCCAAAGTTGGTACCTATCAAGTACCTCTGTGGCGAACCTAGCGAGCAAGTTGCCCACATTTTTCAATCTGTTAGAGTCTCAAAAAATAGCTCACTGACGTTCGGCAGCCACCCCCGAAGTTGAAACCCTGGGTCAGCAGACCCAAAAAAGTGAAAAATCGATGGTGAGCAATTTTGTTTTAGCCTTCATCCAGTATGAACTCCATTTGACGAAACTCCTCTGCAAAGCGGGAAAGCCTATCCTAATCGCGTATATACAGTTGTTGAAAAAAAGTACCTCATTAAAGTAGGGCGTTATTTGTACCCCGTTAGCACGGGAAAACGTTTATATATATTTCTTTATATATATATAAATTTGCTTAGTAAGAAATAGAGAGATGCTAGAGAGAGAGTAAGATATATGTATATAAGACGTATAACATATATATACGTATAGACGTACATATGTAACCTTGGAGGACAGTCTGACCCAACCTGCTACACTGCTACTTCCGCTACAAAACCCTTAAAGGGCCCGTTTGTGGAGCAACTAAACTCGTTTTCCTAAGGTTTCGACTCCGCCGAATCGAATGAGACCAATTTCAAGACGATCCGAGAACGGGAACCCTTCGAAAAAGGGCTTTAAAGTTCAAAACACCTGCTACCAAGGGTGCTACCACCTTACATCAGGTGTTACTTCCCCCTTCACCCTTATAGGGGGTCATATTTGAAAAGAAGGAAGGTGTTTTCCCATGGTTTGGACTCCGCCGAATCGAATGAGACCAATTTCAAGACGATCCGAGAACGGGAACCCTTCGAAAAATGGATTTAAATTTTAAAATTGCGTCCTACGAAGGTGTTTTTGCCTAACAACACGTTATAGGGGGTCGTCATTGGAAAATATGAAAGCTTTTTCCCATGGTTTGGACTCCGCCGAATCGAATGGCACCAATTTCAAGAGGATACGAGAACGGGGACCTCGTGAAAAATGGAATTAAAGTACGAAACACCTGCTACTAAGGGTACTACCACCCCCTACCCCCTTATAGGAGGTCGTTTGTGGGAAAAGTGAAGCTTTTTTTGCCATGTTTTTCGACCCCCTGAACACAATGAGAGGGGTTTCGATCCAATCCGAGGACGGGAACGTCGTGAAAAATGGGTTTAATTTCTAAATTGCCTCCTACTAATGCCGTTTTACCGCAGAACACCCATTAAGGATGTCGAATCTGGAAACAAGGAAGGCGTTTCCCCAGGGTTTGGATCACGCCGAACAAGATGGGACCAATTTCAAGACGATCCAAGAACGGGAACGTGGTCGAAAGCCGGTTCAAAGTTGCAAAACGGGGCTGCATACCTGCTGCACCCCTAATAACCCTTATGTGGGAGTCCCTTTTTGGTAATAATAAAGTCGTTTTACCATAGATTTCGACCTACTCAACACAATGGGACTGGTTTAGATCGCATCCGAGGACGGGAACGCCTCGAAAAATGGTTCTAAAAATCTAATTTCCCTCGTAACGACGCCTTTTTGGGCGCACAACACGGCGTTAAGGATATCGAATGTGGAAAAAACGACGGAAGGCGTTTCCCCCCAGGGTTTGGACCACGCCGAACAAGATGGAACCGGGTTCGTTTGAATCCGAAGACGGGAACTCGACGAAAAGACGGGTTTTAAAGTTCAAAATAGCGTGGTACTGAGGTTTTTTGTGTCCAGAAAGTCCCATTAACGTGGGTTGAATCTTGGCCACAAAAACCAAATTTTCCCCAAATGTGGACGTTGCAAAATACATAATTTGTATTCAATGGTACCATATTCCAAACACAAGGGAGGACTTCAGCTAAGGTGAAAAAAAAGGTTTTTACACCTTCCTCAACCCTCAGGTACTCAAGTTGTTGTCGGCCAGATAAACCCATTGACTAGGGTTTTAATTTTTTTTTTTTTTTTTTTTGGGATATGGGGGGGGGGGGAACACCCGTGTACGTTGGTGGGCCAAAGCCAGGGATGATTGAATGCCCTAACATCCACACATACCCGTTACCATGGCATGGGGAAACCGTTTGCAGTGACACAATGTCAATAGGCGGCCCCGCCAGGCCGCAACGACCGCCCCGCCAGGGCGGAACCTCGCGGCCCGCCCTGGCGGCAACGACCATCTGACAAAACACTAAAACATTCCACAATTGTTGTCACAAAATCAACGATTTCGTGAAAATGGCATATGTGGCCCATGACAACCTTTACAGTACTGTCCTCCTTCATGTCTTATCTGTAAGGAAACCGCGGATTAAACAATCCCTAACCATCAGTAACCATTGATAGCCATTGGTCATCATCCGTAACGAGACCTAACCATCCCTAACCATACCTAACCATCTCTAACAATCCCTAACCATACCTAACCATCTCTAACAATCCTTAACCATCCCTAACCATCTGTAACCATCCCTAACCATCCCTAACCATCCCTAACCATCGGTAACCATCCCTAACCATCCCTAACCATACCTAACCATCTTTAACAATCCTTAACCATCTGTCACCGTTTCTAACCCTCTGTCCACCATCCTAACCATTGGTCACCATTGGTTACATTCATTAAAGCAATGGTAAGCATCACAAGAATTCGCCAACATGCCTCATGGTTCCCTCCCCCCCCCCTTTGAAAACAAAACAAAACAAAAATTAACATTCCGAAAATATTTTCCGAAGACAGTGAACCTTAATTTAATTTTTTTTTTTTTTTTTTAACTTTAATCATTCGTCCTAGAGGCGAAGGAATTGTTTAGCCACGTGCAAGTACCGAAATGACACTCCCTCAAGTGCAACGTACCCTCAAGGTTTTTAAGGTGTTGGCGTGCCTTGCTAATCAAATTGGTAGCCCGCGCAATGTAATTACTTAGTGATTATTCCTCTCCGCCCACAATGATACAAAAAAAAATTGTTTCATTTAAATACCCATGAGGGTCCACTAAAGGGTTGCAAACCCCTTCACCAGGTGCCTCGTCCGTTATAAATCCTGGGAGTAATGTGAAGAGTTGCATTTTTTCTTTGAACCTACCTGCACTTGGATTTGAACCACTTTTCGTTTCAGAATATACTGATTTGCCTCCGTAGGCCACGCTAGTTGCGGAATTTGCTGGAACTACGTGCAATATACTTGAGTTCATTTTGGTACATTACTGCATCCTCAATGTTGCTCCTAATCGATTTTATAATTAATCACGGCACTGTTAACGTTGAAGGTGCTTGTGACACCCGTATGTGGAAGCCATAATGCGGTGGGTCCCATAATGATGGCACTCTCCTGCGTGTGCGGACGCCATAATCCGTTCAAATGTATTTATTATGTTATTAATATTTTATATACCACTCAGACTAGTGGAGTGATGGGAGGGGACAATGAAATTGAATTAGTTGGGCTGAGCTAGAGCTCTGCGTGACGGGGGGTGGAGGCTTTAATTTAAATATTAAGGAGATTCTGGGCAAACTGAACGAGAATGCAATGGTAATATTGACAGGTTTATTTAGACCACTATAGGTACTCAAGTCTTAAGGGTAGGACCTACTTACCTGATTTAGGTTTATAGGTATACACCTAATAATATTATACTGTAAAACTAATTATATTATACCGAATGGGTTCCCTGAACAGTTTGTCGCTAATTCCTAGCAACTGCCATGTGGGATAAATAACAGTAAACATTATAACGACACGGACTGACCACTTCATCAGGATCAACAGAGTTTCAAACGGAGTCAAAGGTGTTTTTTTTTTTTTTTTAATGACAAAAGTCATCCTTGAAGACGAGCATAGTGCCTTTTTGAACGTAGGTACCTAGTTGGAGATCCCGAATCGATTTACAAGCGTTCCTAACATGTCCTAACTAGGTACCTACTCACACCGATGCTCGATCTCTGCATCATGCAACACAGAAAAAGACATTTCGAGGCTTATCATTGATCTAGACTCCCACAGCTCCTTCCTTGATTACCTATAATAATAGGTACCTATTACAGCATAATGCACCTTGAATGGTAGGGACATTTTTCTGATCATGGGGATTTTTGGAGGACTTCGAATGGGTTTAGGGGGATTTTACTTGCAGGATTGGGCACCACTACAAAAAACCTTCCTGAAAAACATAACCTGCTATAGTAAATAATGATTTGGTGGAATTACTTATTTTATCATTGAAATGACTTGATTATTTTATTACTGCGGGCATTCGACAGTTAATTTATGTTGTGTGTTGTGTGATTATAGTGCGATGAACTTGAAATTGGAATCTTTGAAGTGCCTGCCGGTACTAGCAGTGGTGATCCTCAAATGCTGGAGGCTGATAGTGACTTGTTTGGTGTTTTTCCTGTTTGTATATTGGATTTTCGGGTTTCTCATCGCCGCGTTCATATTGTCCTGTGCTCTTGCTTGTGAGTATATTGTCAATAAATGGCAGGAGGTGGTGGTAGTGGGTCGTTTCACAAGGCGGAAGTTGTGGGAGTGGAACGTGTTTTTAAGGTTTTGTTTGTTTTCAGTTTGCTTCTACATCAGCCAGGACTACCTTTTGTTTCACCCGGACGATAATAATTATCAGTCGAGAAAACTCGTGCAGACACCCGCCGCCGTGCAGCTACCGTTTCTCAACCTTTTTATTCGGAGTTTGGACGGAACTTTGATTCACATGTATTTCATTAGACAACCAGAGACGATTGCCAGCGTCGCTCCGACGATAGTCTTTTTCCACGGGAATGCCGGCAACATGGGGCACAGGTTGGTACTCAAGATGAAGAGATGACATTGTTACCTACAGCTTGAGCGAACGATTATGTTGGTTGTTGTTGTTGTAGGTTACAAAACGCTGCCGGCTTGTATTCTTCTCTCGCTTGCAACATCCTGATGGTCGAGTATAGAGGATACGGATTGTCACACGGCTACGCGACTGAAAAGGGGATCTACCTCGATGCTCAGGCGGCCATGGACTACCTCGCTGCCCGCACTGACATCAACCAAAACCGCATCATCGTCTTTGGACGCTCTTTGGGTAAGAAGCAGTGACACTCGACGGTGGGTGTACACCGGCCGGGTTCCCCCCTCTGGCACGCATTAGCGCCTTTTCAAATTAAACGTTTTGGGGTGTACAATTTAAATAAAACTAATAGTGTGGGTCCGTTGGCCATGTTCCTGTTGTAAAGTTGCCTCAATAATTATTATTGTGCAACGGGGGAGACGTAATGCGCATGCGCGTGGACTATAACGTCTGTAGCATCTTTTTCATTATAATATACCTAATCGAGAAATGGGACCCAGGCCGGAATTTTGTAAGTTTGGTTTATTATTCATGGAATAATACATCTTTTATACCTATCTATTCGTGTCGGAGGTCGAAATTAAAGGGTCCGGACGGCGTCCCAGCCGTTTTTGGGCATTTGATTTTTTTTTTTTTTTTTTAAATCTGAAATTTTGACAAAATACTTGGTTAAGCATCTAGTTGTGCCCGCAAGGATTACAGCCCGATCGCCCAAACCCGTGGGGCTAAAGGGGCTAGGAGAGGGGTTTGGTACTAGTGCATTGGTCCTGGAAACTCGATTTCCGTCATTCGATAAGGAACATTTGATTACCCGTCCCGTCATTCCTACATCAATTTTTTTACAATCATGCGTAGATCGATTTTTTACAATCGAGTTTCCAGGGCCTATAATGCACTAGTGCCAGGGGTTTTTGAAAGGTTGTGTTAGGTATCGTTTTTGAACTATTTGTGGACGTAGAATCCATTTTATTTAAGTCGCAGACCCAAAAATGCCTAAAGCTGGGTTCACATGGCGTATAAAAACACGGTTGTAGAGTGCATTCGGCGATCTGATTGGCTCATCGCACCATCCCTCCCCCCTTCCTCCAGGCAAATCGCCAAATGCACGCTACAGACGTGTTTTTTTTAACATCATGACATTGTGAACTCAGCGTAATTTAAAAAGGCGACACGTGGTCAGCGGACCCACACTATTTGTTTTATTTAAACCGCAGACCCAAAACCGCCGAATTTGAAAAGGCGACGCACGGTCAGCAGACCCGGACTATTTCTTTTATTTAGCCCCTAGAAAACACGATCAGCGGACTCACACAGAGCCACGTGGTCAACGGGACATTGGGTATACACTGACACCTATCCCAACCCCCGATTAGCATCCTTCAAAATCCCCATTGGTAGTCCCATGAACGACCCATAGAGCCCCACGATCAAATCGGATGGTTCTGGGACCCCAAAAATACTTCGAAAACGACATCCCACTCGATATACCAGTCGAAAACCTTCAAAACCCCTCCTGAGGCCCGTTTTTAGCCCCATAGGTTTGGCTGATCGGACTGAAAAGCTTGAGGGCACGATTAGATGAAGAACCGAGTATACGAAAATTACCCCGTTATTGTACCTCGATAGGTTTAATGGATCCTAGGCCTAACGAGGTAGGTACACAGAATTTTTTGTTTGCACAAGTAACCTATATCAAATATCAAACAATAATAAACCCTTATGTAAAATTTGCAGCGTTTTCAAATACCGTCGTTTGGTGTGAAGTGAGCCGTTATTGTGCCCTAGCGGAATCAAAATACGATACACCTATCGCGGCTAATTACTTCTTCGCGCAGGTGGAGCTGTCGCAATAGATCTGGCTGCTCGGGCTGATTATGGATGCCGAATATGGTGTTTAATCGTGGAAAACACATTTACCAGCATTCCCGACATCACTGCCGCTCTCTTCAAGTACAAGTGGCTTAAATTCGTGCCGCTGTTTGCTTATAAGAATAAAGTAAGTCCCTTCGTTCGCACTTCCAACACTTATCAACCGTAACGCTCACTCAAATTGTCTTCCAGCTGGTGTCCAAAGAGAAAATCGGCTCCGTCGACGTTCCCACTTTGTTCATTTCTGGACTGGGCGACACTTTGGTGCCTCCCTGGATGATGACGGAGCTCCACCGGCGGTGCTCGTCCGGCTTCAAACAGCTCCTGCAGATCCCACAGGGCGGCCACAACGACACCTGGGCCTGCCACACGTACTACGCTTCGATGGCCAGTTTCCTCAAAGCCGCCGAAGCCTACGTTCCTAACCCGCCATCTTCTTCTGTCGAGAACGTTTGAAATGGAGTTCGGTTTCGCTCATGTGCCTCAACGTTGATGGACTGTAGGTATTTGATTTTACTGGATTTCCACATTGCCGACGAAGTTGTTGGTTTCATGTCAACCTTAACCCGGGGATATTTGACCAAACCTGCTGCTTTGCATAGGTTTTGTGTTCGTTTGATATTCCCCCCTGGCAGCCTATGTTATCTTGATAACATTATCTAGGGCTGAATACTAGGGCAGGTCAAACCTACCCTAAAGCTTTACTTTCCAGTACACTTTACTCATATTTCACTCTCGGTGTTCTGTTACCAACAACAGGCTTTATGACGTTTTCTATTTTTCGCATAGGAAACGTATTCACATATTTTCTATTAGTCGACACCTTACAAACTTTAGGCGAATTATAACCCCAAACTTAATTAAAATCTCAAAGTTTTATTTGACATCACTTAATTCAGCTTTCGATTCGGCGCAGTTCGAAGTGGCGTTCTCCATACTTGTGACGTCAAGCTCTGCCTTTTCTGAAGCTTCTGAGGGTTGGTTGAGACAATTACTGGGTTGGAATGTGGGGTGTCGTTGTTCAAGTAATTTTGAATGAGATCTCCATTTATAGGTTGTCCCAGATCTGTTCGTGTACAGATCCTTCTTACCGTACAGAGATTCTTAGGGCTCTGTGTGCTCACAAAAGAGCTAACGGTTGGTCTTTCAGAGATGTTTGACCTGGGCGTAGGGACGGCACGATACTCTTAAGTACAAAATTTGTACTTATTGGCTGGCGGTGGTGTACAAAATTTGTACTTATAATAAGTACAAAGATCTCATCAGAAGAAGTATTTAATACTTCTTCTGATGAGATATTCATTAAAAACGATCAATACGATACATAAATTGAGAAAATTTGTCGATAGGTACCGTATTGTTGTGAATAAACCCGCCGAAAAATTGTTTAAGAATTTCAGAAGAAATGAACAACCAATAGAAAGAGTTCAAGAATTCAATTCATTTTAGTTCATCGAATCCTGTAATGTGTGGTATCAAATTCCAAAAAACCCAAGTATTAGGGACTTGACATTAAAAGTATTTAATACTTTTAATGTCAAGTCCCTAATACTTGGGTTTTTGTTTACCAACAACACAACAACAACAATAAGGAATGGCAACAGGTTTGTTCCAGGTCTGACTGCGTCTGTCGGCAGAAGTTGGACAGCTGTCGACAGAACCCGACCGCATACTCGAGCTATCGGTTTCTGTCCAACTTACGATCCACCTCGAACAGCAGTTTCTAAACTGCGCATGTCTCCGGCGATTTCTGTTAACATTCCGTCAAACCTGGAACAAACCTAACAATTACAATAAGGAATGGGCGTGTTTCTGTATCTTTTTTTAATTTATGAAGGCTTCCAAATAACACCAATAATGGGGTTAAAACACAACATTTCAAGTTACTACCAATTTATAGAATTTATGGGAAAATAGCAATTTGAATTTTCGGCGGAAACCAGCATCAGCTCCCAGTGGCCGAAGATTTCGCCATGTTGGCCACCATTAAAAAAATAAAAATAAAAAACTGAAGGATCGGTCTCTGAGGTTAAACAAGGTGACAACACGGCCGTTGTTTTGATTCGTTCGTGGCTTACGGTGAATAGCATAAAAACTTTATTTTTACTTAAATTAGTTCTAGAAATGTCTAGAGATTGTTTAAGGGAACGATTTACGGAAAAAGTGGTTTTCTGAGGTGGTAACCCTGGCCGTCAAACTGGAAGGTCTGTAGGTGACTTCACACACACGTGTACAAAGTTCGTGTACTTTTTGAATCGACAACTTTAGATGAATGAATAAAAACTACTGTTGTTGGAAACTTGTTGAGGGTCAGTCAAATAAGACAAGATTTAAGTCTAAATTCGTGTTTTGTTCATTTCATTAGGCCCTGATGATAGGAGAATATATCTCTTGAAACGTCGGCAAAAATCTCGTCTTATTTGACTGACCCTCAACAAGTTTCCAACAACATTAATTGAAACGGTCAACATCACCATCAACTATTAATAAAAACTACGTGAAAGACTTTTTGTCAAAAAAATTATGTACCTATTTTCCTCTTTCTAAGAACATGGCACAGGATGATTTAACCCGAAATTCGTGTGCACGTCCATTCCGTATTGTAATTATTACAACCGCGTTGGTTAGACGCAGTATACGATAGGAAAACTTTGGCCCAGCCGTGTACGTTGTGAAGTCAGACGTCAGCAAAAAATTACCGCTATAATGGACAAAATACTCCTAACCTTATCAGGAAAAAGTATCGGCACCAGTAAATCGCTACTGGTACTAAACAAGTACAAAATCACGGGTGATCAATCAGTGGTATCATGCCGTCTCTACCCTAGAGTTGAGATAATGTGTCATTTTCCAACCCTGCGACCCAAATTGCAGCATTTTACTCAACCCTATCACTATTATGCCCTTCACTAAGTTGGCATTCCTGTCAACTCACCGTTGCTAAGTACTGTAAATGGTAGGTACTGTATGAAGTGTCATTCCTTCTCACTTCTCTTTTACTCAACACTTGACCATAGGCTGTAAATTAAACCTATTTTAGATCTGTAAACGACTGGAGCATGATTCAAATTTTCGAGCTAGTATATTCCTTTTTTGTTCGTAAATTGTTTTAATTTCTTGTAATGTGAGAATTACCTATAATGTATTATTTTATAAAAACTCCGAATTTGGTTGTTCGAACCCATTTGGGTCAGTAGTTTTGTAGATGCAGTTGTTACCTGCGTTAATTTACGAATATCGATTGAGTCGATATTTGGTTCTGATTCAGTCCATACCAAACCTACGACAACCTTGATTTATAGGATTGTGTCGATTTTAGACTGATTAGTAAGGTTTTTCGTGGAGTCGAAATGTTAGTCTAATTGAAAAGCTCACTAGAACGAAGCACTCATGCCATTTTAACAATAAGTTCTAGCAAGTGCGATTAGACGTTTGTTTTGGAATCTGCTTTAGGTGAATGCCAAATTTTGTAAAGCGACGTCTTCCAAAGTGTCTGTTGATGAGAGTAGGGCGCAGGTTGTACTGTGTTGCCAATTTGTAGTGACAACCTGCGGTTTGGACGAAGCGGGAGTTTGGTTTTGCACGTTCAATGAGAATGCGCCTAAATCTGCGATAAATGTATTAATGAATAAACTGTATTTTATAACTTGCTTTCGCTCTTTGGGGGGCCAGCCATCTAACCCTGGGGATGGCAAAGATTTATCGATATGCAGGATTTATAGTTATTTTCCTTCCTCTCTATCCAGAACATGTTACGGACAACCATGTACTGCTCATGTGCGGAGTGCGACTTACATCATACCAGCGTGGTTGGAATGGATTTGGGACCGTCCCCGTAGACGACGATTACAGGTGCAAACCTGATTGGCTGAGAGGCACGTGCTCCTCCCCCACTTCGTAGTTACACATCCCGAGCGATGGTGGGGGAAACCTCACTCAAGCAGTCCTCACGAAAATCCGGAACAACTTGAGACTGGTCTTGAACTAGTTCCAAAGCGGGTAGGAATACAGATCACTTGGTCCTAGAACTGTCCTCGCGGTGGTTGGAATACGCTTGGTTGTAATAACACTCTAGTGCGCATCGTTCTTGTCTGTCACCTGTCCTGGACAAGTGGTTGGAAAGTACCTTATATTATCTGTCGATATCGATAAACCTACCTATCGATATATCGTCTTTTTTTTAAAGTAAAGTAGTTACATTGCGAACATATAAACTTGGTAAAAGTATTATTGACTATTCACCATTTGGAAGACGGAAGAAAAGGAATTGAGTGGTTCAATTTAGGTTCCAGGTCTCAAACTCTCCCCTCGGAACGGTGAGAACTTTGGCTGCTTGGCAAACGACAAAGTAGTCCCACTAAGTAACCACTGCGAGATCAGAGAAGGTGATAAGGTAAGGTAATTCTGGTGTGGAACTTGAAGAAACCCATTGTTTAATTCTGATGTAGAACTTGAGTAGATGAGGGAAGAAAAAGAAGAAGAAGTGTGGTCAAACAGTAGAAGTCCCATTAGGGTTGGCAGATAACTTTGTAATAAACGGTTATTAAATGACTACTAAAAGTGATCCTACTCCAGTAATTTCTTGGCAATAGGATTTTTCCGAGTTGATATTCCCGTATATTGCTATATGTGGAGGTTAAGAAGAAATTGATTTCTCTGCTGTTGTTGATACGTCTGGGACCCCCAAAAATAGATTCTACGTCCAAAAATACTTCGAAAACGATACCGAATTCTATCTCAAAGCCAAAACCCTTCAAATAACCCTCCCGCAGCCCCAGTGCCTCACGGGTTTGAGTAATCGGGCCCAAAACCTTGCGGGAGCAACTAGATGGTAAACGATCTAGAAATCTGAAATGTTGACAAAATAGGTACTCGGTTTACCATCTAGTTGTGCCCACAACGTTTTCAGCCGATTGCCAAACCCGGTGGGGCTACGGGAGGGGTTGTTGCAGGTTTTTGGGTACATCCCCCACATCCGTTCACAAACCTTACAAAAAATTTAAATTTAAAAAACTGCGGTAAACATTTCGTTTTTTTTTTTTTAATCTTAATTTTCATGCTCACGTAAGCCAGCCAATAAACATGCCCATGTCAATTTGCGAGTTTGCCATTGCAAAGGTTATCTAGAGTTCGGTGCCAACTTGAGCAACGTTGGCAACCACTGAAAACTTGGTAGGTTTGCAGTGGAGGTGCTTAAAAAAAAAAAAAAAAAAAAAAAAAAAAAAAAAAAAAAAAACTGCAAATATTACACTAGGGTTTATTATTCTTTGATATGGGTTACTTGTGCAGAAATTCAATTCTCTCAGTAAAAAACTATATGGTATTTTGATTAAAAGATTTAAATAAAATTAAAAGATTAAATTTCAGATTTCCTCCTACTGCCCGAAACGGCCCGGACGGCGCACAGTGGTGCAAAACCGCCAAAAAGCGGCCAAAACCCCTTTTCATCGGAGTATTTCAATAAAACTCGGTACACTCATGTTTTTCGGGGCGTAGAATCCGAATTTGACGTCAGTTATTGCGCTACAATTTTTTAAAGACCATAATTCAACATTTTAATGGGTATACTCACTGGCTCTCCACTTTTTCAGACCCATAAAATTTATCCCAAGTTCACCGCTCTATACAGTAAAAAACCATTGTGTCTTGAAAACTGGGTTGAAGGAAGGGTTTTGAAAACAATTCAAACCATTTTTACGAAATTTATGGAATAAAAATGAATGAAAATGAAAATAGCGTTAATTTTAGAATAATATACCATTAACTCAATTAGTTTGACTTGAAAGCTCTTTAATAAAAAGGAAATAATCGTTTAAAATATTACAATGACAGATAGGTAAATGAAAATTCAATTAAAAATCTTAAAAAACTTTTTTACGTTGCGTTCGACTACTACAATCTGCGAAATGTTTAGAAGGCCTTCCACCCACATTGATTGCATCGACACAAGGTGATTCAAATTCCAGCTGAAAAGTGCGCTTCAGCCACTCCTCGTATTTACGCTTAAAATTCACCTTACTGTGTTGCACTCCTTTCTTTTTTTTAATAAAGGTGGGTAAAATTTTTTTAGTTTACCTGGTCCAGCTTGTCCTCATGTAAATGCGGGTACTCTTCTCTCAACCCTTGTTTAAGGGTGCATCCCGGCCGAAACAATATATCGCACAAAACACTATGAGGAATAACCATTTCCATCTTTCCTCTTGCAAAAAGGACGTACACTGCAACTGAACTCTCCAAGAGGTGGCGAGACACTCTTCAGACCCTGTCGGATTATCGCGGACGCTATCTTTATTAATTTCTTTCATCTCTCACTCTCATGGTGAGGCCGGTTTGTCCTCTTCAGCATTATCGTGCTCTGAGCTGCTGATTGCGCGATACACAACAACTGTACGATTGTTCTTTCAGAATGTTGTCGATTGACGCACCCATCTTAGCGACTTACAACGTGGACCCTGAACATATACGGCGGATAACGGCGATGAAAATTTGAGAAAAGACACTCCAATAGGCACAGATTACAATGTTTCTACTCGCGGAGCTCAGCTCGGTGCAGCTTTTTTTCCCGATTCCATCGAAAATGCGAAAAATACGTTTTTTTTATTACCTACAAGGTCGTGGCACAGACAGTACAAACTGGAATTAACCCCTCAACTAAAGCAAATTTTGGAAACTACATTAGTATAGTAAAGTTCATGGGTGGTTACTTAAATTATACTATTCATTACAATAGGTTAAAAAAATGGTGAAAAAATAACATGTAATTCGTAATTTTTTAATTTAAAAAAAAAATCAACTTTCAAGGACTCTCGTCTTCAAATAATTTTTTAAAAGAAAACTAATTATGAGGCTTCATTCTACAAGTATTAAGGTGTAAAACCCACTCATAAAAACTGGGAAAAGGCACAACTCAATTTGGGGGGTTTCGGCCGCCTTTGCACCACTGTGCGGCGTAAGGACATATCGGTTTTGGAACCTAGACCTCTTGAAACGGATAATGTCAAATTTTGATGCCCATCGGAGTCGTTGACCTCCGTCGCGAAAGAATAATAAAGAATAATAAACCAAAATGGGAGGGACTAACATGTAAACCATGAGATACAAGTGTTCAAGGCTACCTGATTCGTGTACACCACTAGAGAGGATGACTGCTGGCTGATACCGACTTGAGAACTCTGGAAAATCACATAGGTTAAGAAAATAGTGCTACTATCACACACATGAGTATTAATCACGCTCAAAGCAAGAGACTCGTGTCGTGGGACAAGTGAGGGACCTTTTGAATTTAAATTTCTTCATGAACGAGAGTGAATATTTCAACTGGAAGTGACTGGGATACAAGGTGAACGTGTATTTTGTTCAATGGAAAAAGAAATCAGCACGCTTTCAAAGACAATAATATTGTGTACAGTCATATACATATTATGTACAGTCAGTCTCGTCATCTATTGACATTAAATGTCAAATTTTGATTACTCTAAATTGAACTGAATGTACCTACTGCAGGTGGTTACTATTCTCAACCAAATTTGTCCGAACTCACCCAAAAGTTAGGCTCTCTTTTGAAAGTTTAGCATCTCTTACGACATGCCACCTGAAAACGATGAAATCTTTCACCTCATTTTTTCTGACCACGAGAAATGTATTAAAACGTAGGGTTTTTAATAATAAAAACAAGTTTATTTGAAAAATATACAGACAAGTGGAAAAAATTTACATAGTGTTAGGCACAAAATGTTGTACTAGTCGACATCTTCAACTGCGGGGACGAGTTCTCCGTCGGTAGTGATTGAAAATCCAGGGACTTCGGGTTCGACGAGTTTCATCGTGAGCTTTTCATGTTGTATGTTTGAACGGTCGAGGGACATTTGGACGACGACGCGGTCGAAAGAGTGGAAAACGACGTCACCGGCGCACTGGGTGTGGTCGTCCGGGTTATAAACGAAAGGGCTGGGTTGTTTTTTGTCTTTGGAGGCGAGCAAGACGGTACCTTCGAGGCCGTATTTGGGTATGAGGATCTGGAGAGCGTTTTTCTTGACGAAAAGGATGTAGCCCTCTTCCAGCTCGACCTTGTTGCGGAAGAAGAGGTGGGTGTGGAGGGCGACTGACGCCCGGCCGGCGTACTGGGCCATCCTCTTACGGTAGTTCATGTTCCCGCAGAGGCCGTCCGTTTTTCTTTTGTCCAGAAGGTCCGGGTAGGTGGTGTCGGCGCCGATGCAAGCGGCTAACAACCGGTGGACGATTATGTCCGGATAGCGGCGGATGGGCGATGTGAAATGCGTGTAAATCGGAACGGCGAGGCCATAATGAGCGAAGAACTGCTTCTGCAGCATGCCGCTGCTGAAATAAACCGCCTGCTGCATGCACCGAGTCGTCAAAATCCTCAGCATGGTGTTGAAATATGGATCGTCTTTTTTAACCGCTTGATCCAAACTTGTCGACAACTTCTTACCAGTTGAAGCGTCTATGTGGTACCCCTGATGACCAGCGGCTTTTATCAAAGGGTCAAAGTTGGCCTGAGGGGGTTCAGGATGGCGCCGTAACATGGCACACTCTGGGAACTCCTCGAGGATTTTTTCCGCCACGGCAATATTGGCGAGCAGCATAAACTCTTCAACCATGGACATGGTACCGAGGAGAGGCTTGACCACAACTTCCAACGGTTCCTTGGTCTTGGGATCGATCCTGAACCTGATTTCCGGCGACGCCAAAGTGAGAGCGCCGTTGTCAATCCGTTTCTTTTTCAATATTTTAGCCAATTTGAACAATCCTCGTAAAGATTTAGTCAAAACACTTTGATCGCTCGCATTGTCGATTTTCTTCTGAGCTGCCTGGTACGTCAACGCTGCAGCAGACTTTATGACTGACTTGTGGTACCTTGTTGAGACAATTTCCGCTTCGGGGGTGAGTTCCCACACGCAAGAAAACGCCAAACGTTCTTCACCTCCCCTGAGGGAGCACAAATTCGAGCTGAGCAGGTCCGGCACCATGTCGATCCTCTGGTCCGTCAAATACACGGTGGTGGCACGGTGGGCAGCTTCCTTGTCCAAGTTGGTCCCTGGTCTGATGAAATGGCTCACGTCGGCGATGTGTACTCCCGCCTCGTAGTTACCGTTGGGGAGTTCGAAGCAGTGCAGAGCGTCGTCAATGTCGGTGCAGCCGGGTGGATCCACAGAACAGATTGTGATACCTCTCAAATCAACCCGTTTCGCTAGCTCCTCTTCGGTTATGATCCAATCATCACCCGGCAAATCAGCCAAAACAGCTTGTGAGAATTTGTAACATGGGATGTCATGCTCAAGGAGAAGCACTTCATTTTCCGTCTCCTGGTCTCCGATCTTCCCCAAAGCTCGGACGAAATGACCTTGCGGGTACTTGGAATCCACAGGCCATCCGTCAATAGCCACAACAATCCTCTGGTTCGCCAATCTTTCACTTTGCCTCGTCTCAATCCGTATCTTGGGTATGTGTCTTTTAGACGGCACAAACAAATGACGCGTATGTCCTGCGACAGGTGATACTTGCAGGATCCCGCAAAATTGTTGGAATTTGCGGTTCAAGATGGCCACAACTCTGCCCGTCATTTGTTTTTCAGCTGCGGCATCTTCCGCCACGTCGTCGACATCTTCGGTGTGAACGACGAGGTTAGACGGGGCCTTCCATTCGGATTCGGGTAGAATTTCAATGACGACGGAGTCTCCGTCGATGGCCCGATTCAAACTGGCACGGCCTTGGAGAAGAACGTCTTTTTCGTCTAGTTTGACGTTAGCTTCCAGGCAGTTGTCCCTTGACGCGTAGAAGACACCTTTGAAGAGTTTACCGGATTTGAGGCCAGCTTGGACGGCCGAGGGTGACAAATGGGGAGTGTACGCTTTGGTTTGATCTTCGTCTCTTAACTCACCCCAACGCTTGCTGCTCACTCTCTCGCTCAACGTCGGACTATCTGTCTTACTGACGTAATCAGAAAAAGACATAGCAATCAAACCCATTTCTGCAGCTTTCTTTCTGTTGTCCGCATCGTCCGACAATAAGACAGACTTGATGTTCGTCAAATGATCCTGATACCACAAAGCTGCAGTCCTTATCGCTCTGTCGTTTCTGTCGTTGGACGACTCCCCCACCTTCCTCTCAACATATGTCTCATGCCTATGCTCGTTCACGAACACATAACACTTCCTGCTCGTGTTCTGAACAACTTCCCGCAATCTTTTATAAGCGGCAGAACTCCGATGTTTGACCTCCTCCATGACCGTCTGCAGCATCACCAAATTCGTCAGGAAGGGGTCCTCGATGGCGTCGATCTGGTCCAACACGGCGTTCGTGTCCAGAAATATGTAATGATCGGGTTCGACGGCTCCCGACTTGGAAACTGGTTCTGCGTCCAAACATTTGTCCGCCTCCTTAGCTTTGCACTTGCCACAAGCCTTCGACCCGCACCAAATGTCCTCACGTAGGTAGTGTTCACGGACGATTTTCAAAATGTCACCTTTCTTGCTCGTACGGAAAAACGTTTTTTGTTTGAGCATTCTGGTTGTACACTAATTACAGAAAATTCAAATAAATCGCACGTTTTGTTGACGTGACGTGATGAACACTAGCGTGACGTTCACCTGCGAGGGTAGGTGTAAGTACTGTTTTACATGTACAGCGTTGCCAGACGACTTACTACAAAATCCCCTGCCGATTGTTTCAAAAACCCCTACATTTCAAAAACATCCCTTCCGTATTGCATTATTCCCTACGAATATTTCGTTTGTATTAAAATTTAATATTTTGATTTAATCAAATTTTGATTTCTTCGACATCTACGAAAGCGGCAATAGCTATTACTTTTGCTCGTGCTATAAGGAAAAGATAAGTAATAATAATTATTACTTACCAATTACTAATCACCAATTATTGGTGATTTAGGTAATTTTTTTTAAAGTGAGACGAATAAGCGACATGATTAAATCATTATCAATCATCAAATTACTCAACGTATATTAAACCATGATAAACTCTTGTGCAAATTTTATCCAAGTTCCAAAAGTTCAAATTTCCCCAGAACTTGGGGCCCCGAAATGGGTGAAATGTGAAATAATATTTCACATTTCACCCATTTCGGGTACCTACCTATATATCATCCCCGTTGCCATGGGGTATCGTGCGGGCGTCGGGCGAGCGCGAAAAACTCGAAAATCGAGTGGGGAGGGGGGTATAACGGAAAAGTACCGCACATTTTTCAATGATCAAATAAATTGAGGCAGATTGATACCCTGTGGTAAGTCAAAAACGCTGCAAATTTTACACAAGGGTTTATTATTCTTTGATATACGTTACTTGTGCAGAAATTTAATTCTGTCAATGAAAAAATTTAAAAAAAAATTTTTTTTGAATTTTTATTTCAAAAAATTTTTTTTTTGGATTTTTTTGTTCAAAAATGTGTTTTTTCAAAAACTCTGTATTTTTTACTCGAAAAATATTTAACATCCTGGGATCCTTCAAAAATCCCATTTTTAGCCCCACGAATGCCCTAAACATCGCCCCAGTGAAATCGGATCGTTCCGGGACCTCAAAAAATGGATTCTACGTCCAAAAATACTTCGAAAACGACACCTAACTCGATCCCATAGCTAAAAGCCTTCAATAAACCCCTCCCGTAGCCCCATTATAGCCCCATAGCGCCCCACGGGTTTGGGCGATCGGACTGAAAACCTTGCGGGCACAACTAGATGGTAAACCAAGTATTTTGCCGAAATTTCAGATTTTTTAAAAAATTCCTACTGCCCAAAACGGCCTGGACGGCGGACGGCGTACGGCGGACGGACATTTCGGATTTAGAATGTAGACCTCTTGAAACGGATAATGTCAAATTTTGAGCCCGATCGGAGTCGTCGACCCCCGTCGCGAAAACATAGGTGTATTATTCCAAGAATAATAAACCAAAAGGGAAGTACCTCATTGAGAGTTTCGCAAATCTGCAACTTCGGAAAACCCGTCATCAATGTCTGGTTCTCGAAAAACGGATTTACTTGGAAAACCACACCTTACTTGACCTCCTGGGATCCTTCAACAATGCCATTTACGTAGGTATAGCCCCATGAAAGCTCCATAGGTCGTCCCCAAAAAAAGGATTCTACGTCCAAAAATAGACTTGGAAAACGACACTAACTCTACCCCCCCGCCATTTTAGCCCCATAGCGCCTCACGGGTGGGTTTTTCTCTCCCTGTGAGTTTTCAAATTTGATTTGATTTCACTAGCAGTATGACAGGGGGGGGGGGGGGGGGCTTGCTTCGCTCGGCCGATCTTTTACCGGCCAGGGGAGGCTTGCTTCGCTCAGCCGCCCACATAGTAGTTCTGTTATTATTGAGGGTAGACTTTTCAAATACAACTACAACTTACAATTATTGTCCTTACTAGTACAATAATTGTACATTTACTTATGTACCAATTATACTTTCATGTACAATAATAATAATTATAATTATTATTATGTAGCAATTATTGGTACCTACATAAATGTAGCAATTATTGGTACATAATAATAATAATGTACCTAGGTACCTAATTATCGTTTTATACATTTTTTCATTTTCTTATCTTTTTTGTCACATTCATTCCTCTAAACTGGATAAACTGAACTACGTTTGATAATACAACCCCTACTACGGAATACAAAACCAAAATTACATAAACATGTTAAAAAATTAAAAATTACCTACATACGAACCTAATTGTCGGCCATCGATTACTAATCGTTTTTTTCCGATTTCCATAAATTGATTCTAATATCGATCTTTTCACCAACCCTACAGCCGAGTGAGGTGTAGTTTTCTACGGAGAATTGATCTCCATATACATGACCAGAGAGGGGAGAGTGAGGGAATTTTCCCACGCGTAGCTTTATTTCCCTCACCTGAAATAACCTACCACCTCCCCAAAGTTTGCGGCCCAAACTGCTCAAAACAGCTGATCCACTTCCTTCCCGTTGGCACGATCGCTGTGTGCGTTGACTTATCGTGATGTCGGGAAGACGTGTCTATGTGGTAATTTCGGATGCGTAGGCGATGTGAACTTGAATGTGAAGAGCGGTGAAGTGAAACAGAAGAAGACCTCGGGGATTATGACTTGATGGGAACTCGTCCTTTCTTCCCGAATTGGCACCGCCACTGTCCCATTTTCACCGAAATGACGCGTCTTCGTTAGGAGTGTTCCTTTGTGGTTTCCTCTGTCAGATTCGAGCAGCTCCCAAAATGAAGAGGGTCATACACTCCGGATGCTCGCCTCCGCTCAAATTGTAAACTCGGTAAGTTCGGTCAGTTCGAATCGGGTCACAACCTTCGCCTCAAACCAAAACCTCACAGCCCCCTTTTTTTTCTTTCTGTCCTCCGTAGGAAACGGACGTCCCCGGCCCGAAACTATGAGGTTCAACAAACAGGAGCTTCTGACGCTGGCGACTCAGCCGTCCCAGGAATTCGACAAAGAGGGAGTGCTGTTCTTGCGGGAGCGACAGGACGGATTTTTCCGAAGGACGGAAAGTGAGTCATTCCGCACAGACGCGGTGAAGTTCGGGTTTGTGGCATGTCAAATGACCCTACGAAATGTGTAGCGTCTGTTCATAGGTGCTTGATAGTCGAGTGCCAGTATGATCAGGACAGTTCAAGTCCTTTTTTATGTTGCTGCTGGTGAAAGGAACATTACAAAATTTGTACTTTAATGAGTAATAAAAATGCCTTCATCGTGTGCATTTCAACTCCCACAGTTGGTGCAAAGTGCACCTTTGAGTTGACCGTCCACCTTATTTTGTCTCAATATGTAGGCGGTCATTAGGTGAAGAACGGCGGGGGTAAAATTCTGTACATAAAAGGGCTAATCACCCAACGTGTGGTGGCAGTGAAGGTACAATTTCTAAGTTCACAACACATCTTTAGCACCTACCTAACAATATTAAACAATAAAATATTATCTTGTATTTTGTACGATGTTCAAATGATTGGGTTATGGTTGGATTGGTCACTAAAAACGGCTTTTTCGTGCACAAGGAATATGCCTTAACTCAAAATCTATTGAAATTTTCAAGTAGGTGTTCTCTGAAAAGTGGCTAGGTAGGTAGATTGGGTAGTCGTTTTCGAACCTTTTAAGACCTAGATTTGATTTACGGGGATCGAAGTCCCATCCGAGAACACCGCCGGGCGCTCAGGAGGGGATTTTGTTGAGCGGCGCGTTAGGTGTCGTTTTCGAATGTAAGGTTTGTTAAGTAGATTCATTTTCCGAATACTCTGTACGATTATACGTTGTACCTGAGGGGCGAATCGTAAGCATTTGGCCACCTAGGTACTTCCTTACATTCTTTGTCGACCTGTTCTTCCTTGAAGAGGGGATGACTTCCTTAGTTATTAACATGGTCATTTTCCAGAAAGGGCAAATCTGAACGTTGGAATTATGAAAATTGAAAGTTTCGAATCAACGTCTCAAACAAATTTAGGGCTATTCTTCACTTAGCACTGATTGAATCTGAATAGAAAATCCTATTATAGCTTGTCAAATAATTTATTATATTTACTTTTATTATTATTTATTTATTTAATTATGTACATAATAACATTGCACAATGTTTATGTATCTTCGTGCCACAATACTTTATTATTGATGAAAAAATAAAACACGAGAGAAAGACACTGGCGGGGGAAGGACTCCATGATTGCCCCTTTTTCCAGTATATATTACATAAATGGGGCGGTTTGACTTTGGGGCAAAGATTTCAAAATGCAATGATTTTGGGACAAAATTTCAATGGCATTGGGCCAGCACCTGAGGGCTAAAGTTGGCTGGGGAAAGACACGAACACTGGGGACAAGCTTTCCCATTCTCTAAGTGTCATTATTTCAGTCCTAAAACTATGGCGCTCGGCGTTTGGCCCTTTCTGGGAATGGGGGACACTCCAAGCTGAAATAAGGGAGAGACCCCACGAAAAAACTTCCTCCACACCAATGAAACAGAACACTCACGACAAGCCGTTGCGTCCTATCAATTTACGGGGGAAATAGTTTATTAACCTTCAATAATTGCATGATCCCGTATTTCCGTTCCCCCTAATGAATTTTCAATGCAACCCCGTTATATATGTTTGCATGTGTATTATGTCTATTGGTAATGTGTTCCTCTACTGCCTTGGAGAGTTTGCCGAATGTGACAGTTTTTAAGGGTAGTTTTTTTTTAAGACAAAAAAAAAAGTTCGGGTTGTTATTTTATAAAACGTTACAGGAAGAGACAGCAAAAGAGGGAAACGCTCTAAATCTCTACGGGATCTCAGCTGCTATAGTGGAGCACACAAAGGTATTCTCACACAACTAACGAAACTCGCTTTGCCAACATCTTCCGGCACGACGTATATGAAATGTCTTTCAAATGCGTCGTAAAAAATACACTGCGCTACTAACAAGAGTGAAAGGGCTTTCAAATTAGAAACATTTCTATAACTAATTTGCCATTGCATACTAACAACGCATACCGCACATGGTTTTCCATTTTGAAATAATTCGCCGCCACGTAGACCAATTTCCACGTGATGAGATTTTTGTCAATTTTGACTAAGTAGCCACAGATTTTCGGCACAACACAGTAAGTACACTAAATTATGCAGCGTTTGATGAGAGTGCTTGCTTGATTCGCCTGCTATTGCTCAATTGATGATGCTATTGTTTGTTGCTGTTTGTTTTCCTTTTTTTTTTATTGTCATGTTTATGCTGAAAGGCAAGAGGTAAGGCGTTGATGGTCCCACACTGCTGCCACCATGTTTTATCCAAGAGTTCGACATTTTCGCGTCATTGTAATTCAACGTAAAGGGGGGTTCGACCAGATGGGATTATCTCGCTAGGATGAAGGGCTGACATAAGGTCAGCAGGCTGCCAACTTCTATGAACAACTCCTGCTCAATTCCCCAATGGGAAGTCATTTGGATGGATTAGTTGAAGCGTTAGCTTGTCTGGTTGTCGTGGACTATTTTTCCAGCTTTTTTGAGGTATGTAGCCCACCTACAGAGACGTAGAGCTGTTGACGTTATTAACAAGGAATTGCTTTCTCTCGTGGAGTCTTCCTCATCAGATGTAGATTCTACAGAAATTTACCAGTAGAAACTGCGGGTTTCAGCCGTTTTTTTTTTTTTTTTTTTGTAAAGTGGTAATATGGGGCTTTCCGCAGGCTCCCTGGTAACTCCATGAATGCATCGCCCAAGAAGGAAGACATTTATTGGACTTAATCTTTCATAATTAACAAAATTTGTTTTCATCGACAAATTTCCATTGTTACTTAACATTTTAAAATATATTTCAACCCGATACCTTCAAAATTGACGATTTGGCGACCATTTAAAATCCTCCCGGCTTATCTGCGCCACTCTGTATAATGTGAATGGCGACGAAGACGAAGAAGACACCAGAGACCAATTGATTAAGTTGAATATTGTGACGTACCTGCCATTTACATTATATGTAATATAATGTATTATCTAGTCGCATTGCATCGTTTTTACAGGTGAGCTGTTTGCACAAATTTCCCTAGAGTTTGGTTAGGGAGAGAGAACGACTCCTCTGCTGAATACAATCTAATACTGCTTGGATTAGACCTCTGCACCATCGGCAAACAACCACTTTGTTCCCTAGAGTTGATTATTTCGAAATTTTTACTTGGGAAAGTTTTTTCCGTGGTGACGTTATGGCTGGGAAAGTTTTTTTCCGCATACCATAAGAAGACCTTTGATCAGCGTCATCATTGTCCGGAGCTGTTGTAGATGGGAGCAGTTGTATTTGACGCATTTTCAGAGGCATGGCTGTGGCAGTTCTGTCTGATAATCAGTCGTAAGCTGCTGCACATCTGTGGTGGTTGTGGCTGCTGTACCGAGGGATCCTGGGGTAGGCGTTTTCTCACTCAGATGATCACAGGCAGTCGAACCTCTTTACTTTGAATTGTACTGATGCAAAATAATTGTTCAATCGAACACAGTGATAAGACAGGGGCCTAGTGTAAGGTGGATGCGGCGAGATAGTGGGAATCCATCTTAAATCGTCTTTTTTGAGACAGGGGCCTACTTTTGCGCCCTCTATTTTGGTTTATTATTCTTGGAATAATACACCTACCTATTTATTCGCGACATGGGTGGAAAATTCCGATCGGCCTCAAAATTTGACTCCTATACGTTTCAAGATGTGTAGATCCTAAAAACATGATGTGTAGATTCCAAAAATATGCTCGTCTGGGGCAGTAGAATTTTTTTTTTTAATTCTGAAATTTTGACATAATACTCGGTTTCCATCTAGTTGCGCCCACAGGGTTTTCAGCCCGATCATCCGAACCCGCGGGGGTAAAGTGGGGTTACGGGAGGGGTTTTTGAAGGGTTTCGGCCATGGGGTCGAGTTAGGGGTCGTTTTCATAGTATTTTTGGACGTAGAATCGATTTTCGGGGGCACAGAACCGCCTGATTTCACCGTGGGTATCTATGGGGTTTCCGGAGGCTACAAATGAGACAAAATCGCAGGAGGTCAAATGACGTGTTATTTTCCGGGCAATTTTGGACGCATAATCCATTTTCGAGGTCCCACATCTGTCCAAACATTGTATTGATTTTTTTTTAAATATATTTTTTGATGACAGATTTATTTTTTGCACGATTAATCTACATCAAAGAATAATAAACCCTTGTGTAATATTTGCAGCGTTTAATCTTATTGGTCCGAGAATGAAAGTTGAGATGGTTACAACCATCAAAGGGCTCTAGGAACATTTTGTTAAAAACATTAAGCGAGGATTCCACCCCAACCGACCTTTTCTCTGCGATGCGACTCATACGCCGATGTTTGATAAGACTACAAAGTTGATATCTATCGCATAAATGGATTTCATGAAGAGACATTGAACGTGTAATGAGATTGCTCATTGTGCAACACCTCATTTCACTGCTAACTTTTAAACATGACTTACTTCGTTTGCAGTCCTGTTGGAGCGCTGGTGTCGGCTGAGAGGGAACCTGCTGTTCTATTTCAAGAGTAAAGACTTGTGGTCGGAGCCTGTTGGAGTCGTCGTCCTTGAACAGTTCTCCATCAAAGTGGACCCTGCGGGATGTGACCCTCCTCACGGGTTTACTATCGGTAAGGAAGGGAATTTTTGTCGGGGCGATTCCACACTGTTGCATCTCTCACCTGCTTCACTCTTTCTCACCTTTCCGTACAGTTGTCACCCTTGCCTGATCCTTCCCTTTTCCCCACAGCCTTTGAAGGCGGCCTGGGCCAACATGTAGCCGCCAATTCGGAACCGGAGCGGGACTCGTGGATCGACGCCATACAACGTTCGGGGTACTACAAGATGCGGGCGCGGTTGAGAGAATTGGAGCAAAGGTTGGAGCTGAAGAGGGGCCACGACCCAGACCTAGACGTACACATGTGGAGGCTCCGACGAGGCAACACTATCGGTAAAGTCGCGCTCTGTGGGGGCTAAACATTGGGTTTTGAAGGATTGTGGGTCGAGCGGGGTGTCGTTTTCGACGTAATTCTGGGCGTAAAATAGATTTGATGGTGGTTCCAAACCCGTCCGACCACGCTGTGGGTTAAATGGGGCTCTGAGGGGTTTAAATAGGGTTCTTCTTGGGCGCTCACCTCGAAGTCGAGTGAGGTAGCGTCTTCAAACTAGTTTAGGATGCGAATTCTGTTCGACACACCACATAAACAGTCTAATCGGAGGGCACATCTATTATTCCCATTGAAGTCAGTTGAAAAAAGTTTTGAAAAAAGAAGAAAAATACAGAAGAAGATAATGGACTACATGTAGTATGACATACATTGATTGATGGATCCGCTGACAATAATTACATAGGTATGCCCATATCTACGTACCTGCATTATAACAAACAAATCTAGATGCTGAATTCATAATCATACACATTACTTGATGTGTAGGTATGTGAACATAAGTTATTTCACTAATCTTAGATGAGATATCGATTATAATGAACATCGTTCGTTATAGTCGATGTATCGGTTGTTGTAAACATTGGATATAAAAAAACCTTCGGTCCCTTGAAGTACGTTATAAACAATATCTACTGCACCAGTATATCGAGAAAATAGCGATCTATTTTGAAAAAGAAAATATAAAAGAAATTTCTACCTTGGTAAAAACGCAATCATTGAAAGAAGAGCGATTAAAAAAAAATCTTCTTTTTTTTTATACCGGGTTCCCCTTAACGTTTCGACCTATCTTCTTGGCGTCACATTGTTACCTACGAATGTAACTTCCTTGATCCTGAAACTTAATAGGTCACTTTCCTACTGATACAAACACCTAAAGAAATCGTTTGTAGGGGGATTCTGTCAAAATTAACCGCAGAAATACTGTCTTGGGGAATAATTTCATTTGCTTTAAAATATTTTTACTTCTGCGTTACAAGTTTATCTTGCCACCACAAACTCTCATTTAATCTGTGAGATTAAAATTATGACGTTTTCTCTGTTGTGTGTGTTATAGCCAATGAAACCCGCCGTTATTAGTCATTCTAGAGAATCACTAGGTTTGTTCATGGAGCGTGAGGAGATGTAAGTGTGGTCGTGAGGATGCTTACGCGCTCACGCTGCTGGAACGGATTTTTCAAGGATGTCAAACATTAACCCTCAAGTAAACCCTTGGGAAGAGGGGATTTTTTTTTTTTTTTTTTTTAGTTCGTCCTTGTACGTTGAATGCCCCATAAATATTTTCAAGTGAACTTGGCGACGGAGTATACTTTACTATACGAATAAATTAGTTCGCAACTCTTAGTCTTGTCATTTTAGTTACCCCTATTTTCGCCGGTGGAGTTGAAGGCAAGTGGAATTGATAGCACGTCCGGTGGAATTCCATAATCCCCATGTTTTGAACGTCAGGTAATTTTCCCTCCGTCATGATTGCCTGAAATGAGTCATATTCTTGTTTGCTGACTTGGCAAGGTGTCCTTGAGTCAACCCCGATTACAGTGACACCGTTGTAGCACACTTATCGGTATTCGTTACCGTTAATATCTCATCGTGAGTTCGCCCCTTTCTACGGGTTTTTTGCTGCGTTGTGTACTTCTTTTCTGTTGTGAATTGCTCGAGATAGTAGTTATCTTACGAACGACGGAAATAGTTCTAAAAAAATTATCAATCCGCTGGATCATTCCCGCGATGTCTGACGCGAGTGTAAATGTTGTCGAGTTGACGACTGTGTTCCCTGAATCGACTTTTTTCGACGTGGTCGGTACGTGTTGACTTCAACCGGCCGTTCTTTGATGTGGCAATCGTGCTAACCATTTCCTTTATTGACAGATCCCAGCGAGCTGCCTATTTGCGAAGTCTCCCTAATGTGTGACAACCTTTTGTGCGACGGCAACGGCCGCCCGCCAAATCCCGTCGTCATCGCTCACGTGTTCATACAGTCGGCGTCCGTTTGGTTGAAGTACGCCAACACCGAAATAATTCAGGTGAGTGTTATTTTTTGGCGAATAACCCCCACAAAGTGGGAAAAGGTTGTAATTTTCGCGGTTTTTAAATTTTTAGAGGAGCAGCAACCCCAACTTTTTGAACACTATAAGTTTTCGAAGTAGCGACGGGCTGACGAATGAATCGAAAATTAAATTCACCGCTTTCGACGTGCGAGAAACTGTTTCGCAAACGGCAACTCCCATAGGTACGTTGTTATTTTTACTATGTGTGGTAGTCCACGAGATTAAGCCCATTTGGAGTGATGTGTGAGTGAGGCCGATGATGACGTCCGCCAGTGCAGCATTCACTGGAGCTGTTTTGTGACTGCCAATGTGGAGGTAGTATACAGTCGTATGTCAAGAGGTTCTCGTGTTAACAGAAGAATTAGGGGAAGATGGTTGACCACCCCTGCTTATTTGATTGTAGGAAAAAAATTCCTTGGAAAAAAAGTCCCCCCAAAAAAAAGGCGCCGGAAAAAAATCCCCAGTATTTTCCGATCCCGGAAAAAAATTCCCCGTAGAAGAAATAGCGTTGACCGAATGGAAATGAATAGAAGATGATACTTAAGTATTAAAATGTAATACTTTTATACTATTTACTTTATTACTATTATTATTTAAAGTATTTAATACTTTTGTTGTCGTAGGGGGTCAACACTAAGCAGTAGGTGTTTACAATGACTCGGTCAACGTCTAATGTTGTATTGTCCAAAAGATGAGTGGCTTCATGGAATCTAGAGCTCTTGAAACGAATAATGTCACATTTTGAGGCTGATCAGAATTTTCGACCCCCGTCTTTCTATTGTGTTTTGTTCGATTTTTTCAATTTTTCTTTTTGGGGATTTTTTTCCACCCTTGAGTATTCTTAGGGGATTTTTTTTCCGCCCTGCAGGATTTTTTTTCCGGGGAGTTTTTTTCCGATTACCGCTTATTTCCGTCTTACCTCAGGTTAAGGCCGTTTATGATCATTTTTTTGTCATTCTGGGACCTGAGACAACTCACATTGTAACAATAAAATTGGCTTAAAAGTTGAGTTTTGTCTATAAAACGAGACGCACACTGTTTCTTCCAAGCCAGGCCAGCTCTGAAAAAGGAAATATTCTACCATTTCATTGACATAACGCACCAATCACAAAGAGCTTTCGCACGAGACATTCAGGTAGAGCTGGTGCGCCCATGCGTTCAAAAAAGAAGTTACGAAGTTAAGGAGTTACTTACCAGAAGGCCTTTCAATAATAGAAAATGATAAAATACTAACAATATAAAGAAGAAAATTATGAAGAAAATGGGAATGATAAAATGCAAATATGCATTTATATTATAAAAAAGTTGGTAGTGATCCCGAAATATTTATTGAAGAATGTTGGCAAAAATATTATAGGTCTCGCACAAGAATATTGGCAGGAATATTGGAATATTGAAGTCTGGTGGCCGCAAAACAAAACACCGATGTGGCATCCTGAGCAGAGACCCAACGAAGAGGTTTTCAGTTTTTTCTGTTGGCAACATTGTCTCAGCTTGGTCGTTGTTGTTTAAAACTTGTTTTGTTTCCATCTCTTCCTGCGGCGTGCTCAGGAAGTCCAGCTTCTCCCGCTAACAAGGGAGCTGCTAATTACTCGGACTTCCCGATCGCCCCACTCGCTTCAATCAACTCCCATTAATGCAGTGTATTTTTTATTGAACCCAAGGACCGGCCCTACCCCTGGCAACACTTTGTCCGGGGAAGCCACGTCAGCAGTACCAATATTTTTGAGCGAGTTGGTTGCCCCGGCAGCTCTTGTTGACACTTTAACTGGGGCCGTCGGGAGATCCAACGACCGCAAGACGAGGTCATCGGGCCTGGCCTCCACTGGCGACAATTTGTCCGGGGAAGCCAGCCCACTGGCTTTCGTAGGTACTGCGAATCTAGGGTGAACCAATGCAGATGTTGACATATCATCTTCAGTATTGGACTCCACTAAATTCCCTTCTGGACTCCAACGCATTCCAGGCCAGCAAATCAAATCAAATCAAAACTTTTATTTGCCAGAAACACAGAATGTATGGGTAATGGTCAAAAAATACATACAGGAAAAAAAAAAAAAAAAAAAAAAAAAACAAGAAAAAACTGATTAACTTAACCTAGGTATAACAAAACAAAATACAGGCACGACACTTCGTGCCAGCCTGGAGATGGCGGGACTCCCATTTGCCTCGATACCGCCTCCCTGGATAGCATATCGCGACATCTGGTGTTATGACCTGGGCAGGGATGTTCAGGTACTCCCTTCATCTTCCTCCAAAGACACAGGGGGCGAAATCCCAGTTACGTTGTAGGCCTTCCCCCAAACACACAACACAAATATTGATAGACCTATTAATCAATTAGGAACACAGTTTTTGCATGTAGGTACACTTTCAACATCCTTTCAGCAGGGTACCCTACAAATTACTTATCTTTTTTTTTTCAAGTTTTTCTTTGCACATTTATCAACATTTTCAAAGTTTGAGTGGCTCTCCAGCAATCTGATGGTTCCGCTGAGGCATTTTAAGAAACTATCTTTATTGTCTATCCAGTCCCAGGTTTCATATGTATGAATGATGTTAGATATTGAATTGTCATCCTGGATAATGGTTAACTCCAATATTTTAACATGAATACTCTGAAAAAGGGTTGACCAACTATTGGGCCCAAAGACCCCTTCCAAATTTCACTTGGAATAACTAAATAATATTTATTAAATTAACGTTTAGTTACTAACGTTAATTTTAAACATTTAAAATTTAAATTACGTTTAGTAAATAATTTACTAATTAATTATTAATTATCCTAGAAGAAAAATTCTTGCATCATTCGATTCTGACAGGGTTCTTGTCTACAATGACATAAAGATATCGAGAATTGAGCCAATCATAAAGTTTTTTAGGTGAAAAACTGCTTGAGTGTTCAAGTGCTGGTGCTCTTCTCCAATTACGTTAGTAATGAATGAATGGCAATGAATGAATTCAGGCAATTAGGTAACACCCTCCCTCTTTGACCTTATGTGATTACCATTGCTTTTTATTGGAACAGGGTGTGCCACCGTAACGCTGGGAGCCCTCCAAGAAAACGACAGGCTGAGGATACCTTTGAAGGGGAACAACAGCGTCACAGTGGGATTCCTCACAATATCCGTGTGGTCTCTCGAACGTGAAGGGAGCAACCCGAGCACCGAAAGCACCCCGCTCCGGTCTGTCCAACATCACGACCCTCTTGTAAGTTACCGGCCATTGGTTTACAACTTGCCCACAGGAGGCGCTCAAATCATTGTCGTCTGCCGCTTTTCTAGCATCAAGAAGGCCGCGCCCGGCGCTCACCTCAGCGCCCGAGGCCCCGTAAAGTCAAGTGGGACCGGGCGTTGTGCGTCGGCCCTTCGAAACGTTACGGGGCTCTCATTTCGGGCGAGTCGGTCAATCGCGGGTGGGTTTCCGGCAAAATGGAACTCCTCCCTCTTCAGTCAGAGAGAAATATCATGTTCTTTGACGTAAGACGTGGGTGATTTCATGATTTTGAAAATTTTGATTTGGGATTGTGTGATATTCATTGGTTTGCTTAATGCTTTCAATTTTAACAGTTTTCTAACTCCTTGATTATTTACAGGGGTGTTGATTTTTTTTTAAACATTTCTGGAAAGAGGTTTTTGGTACTCATCACACATTAAACCCCCTTTAACTTTACACAATATCATCGTTTCTCAGGTCTACTGTCATCGAAGATCCCAATCTCTCCCTCCTCGGCTCGGCTGCAAACTGAAGCTGCCCCGTCAAGGGGAGTTTAAACACATCTTTGGCAACACTGCAGTCCACACATACAGGTTCCATTCCGGGCTCGGGGGTGACATCAGCGTGCATGAAGTCATGGCCGAGAGCATGTTGTGTTTCACGTTCCCCCAACAGTTGGTGTAAGTGTGACAAGGACTTACAAATAGTTTAGTTTTTTTTCCGCATTTTTTTGAATGGATTTTTCTCCTCATTTCAGTGGGATTTGGATTAATGAGGAAAAAGAACTTCTCCAAGAAGTGGCAGCCATGGGTGAGCTGGTTGAGCCATGGCACTCTCTTCAAGTCGAACTCCTTGACAGACACCTGCAGCTCCTCCACCTTTACTCCCAAGCCAAAGAGAACCTACAAGCGCACAAAGGTCCGTATACACGAAAGCCCATTTTTACAATCACTTTCTTGATCTATTTAATCGTAAAATTTGCAGGGAGTTTCTTCAAGCCCTCGTCCCGAAAATTCGACCGGTCGCTGGAATTCGCTCCCGTCAACTTGCACTTGCAACGGATGTGGGTTCAAAACGAAACTCTCAAAAAATGTGATTTCTACGACATAGTTACAGTGGGAGCGTTCACTGCGCATTCGCACAAATCGAAAAACGGTGGTCTCATTAAGTGAGTTTCTAAATGAAACTGAAAATTCACTTTAAGAAAAAAGGCTCTTTTACGCATAGTTTATTTATGTTCAGGTTGTTGCAACAAGTGAAAGAATCACCGATTAAAGGCAAGAACTCGGACAATCCCGGTGTGAACAAGATCGCTATGGCACACGATGCGATTCAAGCTATTAAACAATTGAGGCGGGAAGTTGTAGATTCTATGAGAACGCTAATGAAACTCGCCAAGGATAAAAAGACTGCGGGCATGTTGCCTATTTGCGAAGAAATGGTGCACAAGGTAATTTTGCGGTGGGAAATTTTTGAATTCATTTCCCCCGGTTGGTTACACTGTTGGGGAACTCCTGTTCGGTTTCAGACGAGGACGTTGCTCACTCTGTGGGACAGCAGTTTGGTAGAAGAGGCCCTGAGCTTCGTCGAGGAACACAAAGTGACGCCGTCGATGGCTGCCGACACTTTGGGGATGTCTCCGTTTCGACGGATCACGCAGCATCTCCAATTTTCGAATTTGAAGTCGCCCGACGCCGACGACCCGGTGACGCCGGACAGCCCCTCGGCCCAACCTCTGCATTCCTTTTTTAAAGTTCAACGGGACCGAGACAAACAGGTGGATCAAGATCAGTTCGTCATTTTCCCCGACGCTGAAGAGGACGAAAAGAAACCGATCGACGTCAACTCCAATAATGAGGTGCGTTGATGATGATTCTGCATTGCAATGAACCCAAAATGAACCTCTTCTTTTTGCAGGAAAACAAAAACGAAGAGTACAAAACTGAAGAAGATGACGAGGCTACAACGGAAGAAGAAACGACGCCCATGGCTCAAATTTCGAACGGACACGACTCGGAGAAAAGCCGCATGTTTCTGGACACTCACGCCATGTGCAGCTCGCCGTCGGCCAACTACTACAAACCAACAGATGAACCTGAACCCTGGGATTTGACCCAATTGAACATCGAGGCGAGCGTCATGTGCCTCGTCAGCAAAGTCAAGTTCCTTTGTGGGCGGTGCAGTTCTCCCGCTGTCAGATTAAGGTTGTTGCTTTATCCGTTTAATCGTCCCGTTTGTCCACTTCATCTAAAACCATTTCTTTGATTTTGTTCTGTTTTTGAAAACAGAAATGCTCAAAGAGGGATTGGCCGGTCGCAAAGTTTCCGCAGCGAGCTTTGCTCGCAACAAGAAGCCGTCATACTTCAACCCAGCACAAAAGACAAGATGAACAGCCGCACAAGCAGCGACGACAATATCAGTCAAGCCGTTGAATCAGCCACAGCCGTCAGGAACAAGTTCACTGAAGGTAGGCGTGACAACTTCGGAGAGCGCTTCTAAGGTTTTTTTCTTCTAACATTTTTTTCTTCCCACCACTTTTTTTAAGGCCTGGAACTTTGCAACATCACCGATTGGACCCGTGAACTGAGGCCGAGCATGAAGAAACTCCGCCAAGCGATGGACGGGCTCTTGAAAACCGCTCGGCTGACTCACAGCGTGTTCAGGCTTCAGGAGGACAAAAAAGCTGCTCAGAGGTCCTGCAACGTCCGGTATCGCCGTCACGTCTGTTTTTCCCATGCGGTGAGCTGAAAGTTTCAGCCTGAAACGTTCTTTTGGATTTTGGGTTTGAAGGGCGTTCCGAACGTATCCGTGCGTATCTTTCTCAATTTCTCTTTGATGGATGTGCAGAAAGTTAAGATTTTAGCAGCATGACTTCCTAATCATCATCGGCATTTATTATCGGAACCATGCTAGGTGTAAGTTATTCTGTATGAGGAATATACGTGCGCCGAATAACTTCTCTACGTGAACTATCACTAACCCACTGCGGAATAATTTGATAAGTTGACCATATCACTGTTAACTAAGCCTGGATCTGTGTTGAATCACTTCCTAATGATAGTATTGATCGTTGGGCATATTCAATGTGCTCAGATCTTTTTGTATCACTTCTATTTGAAGAATATAGTCGGAAGTGTGCCAAATAACTTACCAGAATAACTTCCCAATGATGGCATTAAATAAATTTTATTATCGATTCCATTCCTAGGAATGCAAAATCGGTTGTCAATCGATTTTCAATCGAAATCTCACAATCGATTCGGACTTAGAAATAAATTTTTTACTAAAAATCGATTTTTCAGCAAATTATAAAAAAATAATCTTTTATATAAAAAAACATAATGCACTAATACTTAATTAAGGAATCTATGAGTCATAAAGTATTTTACCTATCAAAATTCTTTTCTTTTATTTTAATTTGATGCATATTATTTTTGAAAATAATGGAACTTTAACCATAATAATATTATAATATATTATAATACCTCTTGCATAGTAAAAATAACAATAATTGTTATTTTATAAATAAATAATTTAGTGAGGTTGGGGTGAGTTAATTTCATCAGCTCAGATTTATAAGAAACATAAGAAAAATGGAGCGATGGAGGACGAGACTCGAGATGAAAACTGAACTAGTATAGGTAGTGAGAGGTAGTCTTCTGGTAGGAGGTGGAGGTAGTCTTCTGTTGTTGATTTCCATATCTATACTCGGCCATTCCTTGTTGTGAGTATACGTATGATGAGTATACGTCGGGCGAATAATAAGTCTGTGCGGATTATGACTAGATCAATGATTAAAGCCAAGGATGATACCGCGAAGGTTCCCGTCGACTGAAACGGATGGCCGCAAAGGTTCCCATCTAAGATCTCGTTCGAAGACCCCTGTGGCCGCGAAGGTTCCCGTCTGTGAACTCTGGTTCTGAGCCCCCTACGGCCACGAAGGTACCGAGTGCCAAATATCAAATATCAGCGATAAGTTTCATCGATGAGTCTGGAGAATAATAGTGCGGGGTTCACTCAGTCTTGTGTTTGCCGTCGGCATGGAGCTCCAGTTCATCTTTGGCCGTAATGAAAAACACGTCAGAAATATTTCTGGAATGGGAACTGCAAGTTGAAAGGGCTGGAATTTCCTATGAGACAATTGAGCTACACTGGACTGACAACGGTTGTCGTCTAGAATCAAACCGCAACCTATCCGTTTTGGCTAACTTTTCAGGAGTCGCCAAAAAAAACTTGGAGGCTTTGAAAAATGCGAAAACGATTTTCGTCGATGGGACCTTGTGAAGGCAGTCAGCTTCAAATTTAATCCCACTCATTGACAGATGAAGCGTAATTATTATAATATAGACAAACTTGTATTTCAACAAGTAGCTCGACGCACTTTTAACCGTGCCTACTCACGTACCTAGTGTGTAGACAGTCCTAAGCCTGTAAACGGGAAGGAAAGTGTGTCGGATGTCAGGAACCTTCACGGTCATCCGCAACCTGGATGGGTGCTTCGTTCGGGAACCTTTGCGGCCATCAGCGGGAACCTTCCTTCAGTAATTTGGGAACCTTCGCGGCCAAACGGGAACCTTCGCGGCATCTCCCAAAGCCAAAGAGAAATTTTCTCTTTGATGGATGTGCAGAAAAACTTCCCTTTGATGATTCACTTGAGATTTTACCAGAATAACTTCTGGATTATTAATAAGCTATACTGAATAACTTCCTGATGATTGGATTTGTCGTTGGGAATGTTCAATGTGCTCTGTTTTGTATCACTTCTCTAAGAGGTTAACGGAATAACTTCTCTTTGATTGATTTCTAGAGTAATTTCATTCTATGATGTTTACAGAAAGCCTCCCCAATAACTTAATCTATGTCATAGATTAATATCATCTCAGATCATAGATTCTATGATTGAATGAGCTCAGCCCTGTGCTGAATAACGTTCTTCTATTCTGGATAAGGAATATTATATAATGATTATATAATGATACGTACGGTATATTCAGTATTCCTTAGATATATCTAAGGAATACGTATATATACGTTTGGCGAACAACTTCTCTATGTGGATTATGACTGCAGAAATTATTTCTCTTTGATACTTGTGCTGAACTTCCCTTTGATGATTCAGTTTAGGTTTGTGCAGTACAACTTCCTATTCAAAAGAAGCCCGTGAGGAATATCGTCCTCATGATGATGTCGTTCATTAACTAATTAAATTACTTCTCGGCTAGATTTTTTTAAACAAAATTTGTTTAAAACAAACATTTAATGGTGTCTGTTCTTTGTGCAGTTGACATCTCTAGTCACCGGTTTGATGGCCAAATTGTGGTGCCAAAAGCCCGACCCGACTTTCGTTCACATTTTGACGTCTTTGGGACCCTTGGTGAGTTTTGAGGGCCTCCTGAGTTACTACGGGGACGAAATCGACATGTGGGGAGACATGGTGGTCGCCATCGAGGACCTGAAGACCGTTTCTTTCGTTCTTGCGCCGTCGTCGCCGTCCGCGAGGTGAGTGATGATTGTTATAAAAAACGCTGCAAATTTTACACAAGGGTTTATTATTCTTTGATATAAGTTACTTGTGCAGAAATTTAATTCTGTCAATGAAAAAATTTAAAAAAAAATTTTTTTATTGATTTTTATCTCAAAAAAAATTTTTTTTTGGATTTTTTGTTCAAAAATGTGTTTTTAAAAAAATTCTGTATTTTTTACTCGAAAAATATTTAACATCCTGGGATCCTTCAAAAATCCCATTTTTAGCCCCATGAAGCCCTAAAGATCGCCCCAGTGAAATCGGATCGTTCCGGGACCCCAAAAAATGGATTCTACGTCCAAAAATACTTCAAAAACGACACCTAACTCGATCCCATAGCTAAAAGCCTTCAAAAAATCCCTCCCGTAGACCCCTTATAGCCCCAGAGCGCCCCACGGGTTTGGGCGATCGGACTGAAAACCTTGCGGGCACAACTAGATGGTAAACCAAGTATTTTGTCAAAATTTCAGATTTTTAAAAAAATTCCTACTGCCCAAAACGGCCTGGACGGCGGACGGACATTTCGGATTTAGAATGTAGACCTCTTGAAACGGATAATGTCAAATTTTGAGCCCGATCGGAGTCGTCGACCCCCGTCGCGAAAACATAGGTGTATTATTCCAAGAATAATAAACCAAAATGAATGTCTGGTGGTGAAGGTGTATTGATCTTTGGGTTTGAACTAGGGGTGGTGCTTACCAGCCGAGAGTTACTGGTCCGAGGAGTTCCCTCAGCGTTCATATTCCGGTGCCCGAAAGCGTCTATTCTCTGCTTCCGTTGAACTCCTCGACGGGACCCATCGCCTTCCACGTGACCCCTGTTTTCTTCAACATCGGCATCAACGAGCTGGCAACTCTGGCCGAGAACTTGGGCTCCGTCAAGCCCCAAGAGCGCAGCAATTCGGACAACTTTGTACGACTCAACGAGTACTACCACCATTACAGGAAGTTGGGCCTCATCGCCAACCAGGCCTGTAGGGGTAGGTTTTGGAGGCGGATTTTGTGGAATTGTTAGAATTTGGTGTGTGAATCATTTTGATGTAATTTGACGTTGCAGGAGTGAGCTCTCAGAAAGCTGACGCCAGCCTGCCGGATTTAATGAACCGACTGAAATCCGAAGTGGAGACCCCCAGGAGTAAAAATGTCGCTGTTCTTCAGCTTGCTGCAGTTGTATGCCGCAAGATGAAAGGTAAATCTCCCCTTGGTTGTCCTTAATTGTGGTCCCGACAATCTTAACGTATTTCCTCCAACAGGGCTACGTTTCACGAGTTGCAAAAGTGCCAAAGACCGAACCGGAATGTCCGTCACGCTGGAGCAAGTTAACATCATATCCAGCGAGTACGACCTCGCGGAACACGAATTCCAACGGGCTCTCGACTGCATGAGAAGGTCAGTAATGCCGTGTAGCCCTGTCAAATGGTGTTAATTGTTTTCGTTACAAATGGTAGTGGATTTTTGACTGATTTATAAGTTGTTTTGGGTTGCTGAATCCGAATCTGAAGCTGTTCGGCTTCTGGTCCAAAAACGCAATAAAAAAACTCGAAATGTTGGACGTTGTCTCGGTTTTTTGTTTGAACATTCTTGGAATAATACACCTATGTAATCGCCACTGAGGTCGAAAATTCTGATCGGCTACAAAATTTGACATTATCCGATTTACGACACGTTATTCCGAAAACGAAATGTCCGTCCGCCGTCCAGGGCCGTGGAGAGAAAATCCGGGCCCGGGGGCAAAATTCTTCGTGCCCCCTAAAAAAAAAAAAAAAAAAAAAAAAAAAGTATGAAAATTTTTTCTATATTGATCTGTCCCTTTTCCCATTTTGCCTCCTGAAAAAAAAAAAAAAAAAACGTTCTCAAGAAAATCCGGGCCCCCCTACGAAAGCCGGGCCCGGGGGCAACGGGTCCAGTGCCCCCCCCCCCCCCCCCTCTCTACGGGGCTGCCGCCGTCCGTCGTTCCTACTGCCCGTTTTGGGCAGTAGGATTTTTTTTTTTTTAAATCTGAAATTTTGACAAAATACTCTGTTGAACATTTAGTTGTGTCATAGCTTTTTCATTATCTTTAGGTATTCTTTTTCTGTATTCATGGTTTGTCATTGCTGACGAAGTGACACATGGGTGGTCCCCATAGGCCCCCCGCTGGGTGACTGCGTGAGGAGCGGGGTCACACATATTTTCTGCGTTCAATCGGAAGGCGAACTCCTCCCAACCCAGGGGTACGAGCCAATGGGGTGCCATGAGCGCGTTCCGATCCTTCTTGAGAGGACGGCTGACGACGTCCACGACGGCAGCAGCCAGTTGGACGAAAATGCAGGGTGAAATTCCCTTGTTTCGTTTCGTTTCCATCTAGTTGGGCCCGCAAGATTTTCAGTCCGATCGCCCGAACCCTTGGGGTCTCTATGGGGCTACAAGAGTTTTTTTTTTTTAGGGTTTCGGCTATGGGGTCGAATGAGGTAGGGATTTCACCGTGGAGATTTATGGGGCTACAAAATTTTGATTTTTGAAGGATCTCAGGAGGTCAAAGGGTTTCCGAGTAATTTTGGACGCATAACTCCACTTCCCGAGATCTGACCGAACATTGCAACATTTTTTTTTTTTAATTTTTGCAAAAAATATTTTCTTATTGAAACGGAATTAATTTTCTCGAAATTAACCTATATTAAAAAATAATAAACCGTTGTATAAAATTTGTAGGGGTTTTATGGAAACGAAGGATCCTACGTAAATAGTAACTATAATCAAAGTTGAAAAGCAAGCAATTTTGCATCAACCCCCCCCCCCCCCCCCCCTACCATCAATGGGCACCAGTAATACCCCCTTAAACCTCTATAATATAGAATATTATTCCTTCATATTTACAAATCACACACGTCTAAAAGTCATGTGTCACAAGTCGGAAAAAAACTGGGGTGTGGTTTTATGAAACGACGGTAAAAGTGAAACTTTTTTCCCACTAGTCTCTCCGGCTCGCTTCGCTCGCTCCCCTAGTGGGGTACGTAGCATCGATGGACACGTTTTTTATGTCTAGTCCCCCCCCCCCCCCCATTTCCTACTCATTCACCTACCCTTGTATCTCTACCCACGGCTTCATTTTGGCGTTTTCTCAATTGATTTCTAACGTGGCACCTGATAACCTGATAACCTGATAAATATAAAATGGGGACATAATAGAGAGTTCCTAAAGAAACATCCGAGTTACGTCGACCGTTAATTTTTATCACCGTAAGGGATTTGTCTAGGGAGAATCAAAGAAAAGCTAACTTCACATAAGACCGTAACAGAGATACGGTCTTATCAAAAGTCACGCTAAATTTAAAGTGCCGCTATTTACGTTCTATTGCTCGAAATTAACGGCGGTATCCTTAAGACCGTAAGTTTATTACCGTAACTTTACGGCAATAACGTTCGACGTTAGGCATAAGGACGTAAGTTATCACCGTTATTTCCGCGCATGCGCGAAATCTCGAGTTACGTCGACCGTAACTCATCACCGTTAGGCAAAAAGTGGCTTTAGGAACTCTCTAATGACAAAGAACAAGTACGAAAGAAATGCGTGATAAATCGAGAGCTTTCCAACGAATGGGGGTACGATTTTTGTACGATTATAACTGGCGAAGATGAAGTTCCGTAGCAACGAATTGGTTGTAAGCGAAAATCAACGGTAGCGTGACGGGACAGGAAACGACACACAGACCAAAAAATTTGGGACGATGTAATAAAAGTTTCACTTTAAAAATTGGCTTTTGAATGCCGATTGTGGCCTTATAAATTAGTCAAAATTGGATGTGTGGGGGGGTCATTCGACGCAAAATGTTATGATTTTTCACTTTGATTATAATGACTATTTACGTAGGCCTCCGTTTCCAAGCGAAAAGCCGAGACAACGTCCAAATTTTCCAGGTTTTGTTTTATTATTCTTGGAATAATACACATTAAATGTTACAAATTTTGTAATCGCGACTGGGGGCGACGACTCCGATCGGACTCAAAATTTGACATTATCCGTTTCAAGAGGTCTAGATTCCAAAACCAAAATGTCCGTCCGAAATCCGGGCCGTTTTGAGCAGTAGGATTTTTTTTTTAAATTTGAAATTTTGACAAAATACTTGGTTTATCATCTAGTTGGGTCCGCAAGGTTTTCAGCCCGATCGCCCAAATCCGTGGGGTGCTATGGGGTTACGGAAGGTTTTAAAAAAAGTCTTGGCTATGTGATCGAGTTAGGTGTCGTTTTCGAAGTATTTTTGGACGTAGAATACATTTTTGGTGGTCCCGGAACGATCACTGTGGCGATCTGTAGGGCTTTCATGGGGCATCAAATGGGATTTTTGAAGGATCCCAGGTCAAATATTCTTCGATTAAAAAGAAATCTTTGAAAAACAAAAAATTTCCAAAAATTTTTTTTCATTGACGGAATTAAATGTTTGCACAAGTAACCTATATCAAAGAATAATAAACCCTATTGTAAAAGTTTCAGCGTTTTTTTTTTTCAACCTGACACCGACCAGCTAGGAGGCAGCGAATTTCTGATACGGATTCATCGCCCCAAAAAACCTCATTTTGTTACGTCAAAACCACCATTTCACTGGACTAGTTGTCTGTTGTTGAATTTGGAGTTTTTTCTTCTTTTTTTTAGCGAGGGGTGTCGCAGGGAAAACAGCTACAAGAACACCGGCGTGCGAAAGTACGCTTTCAACAGCCTCCAGTTGTACACCCTTCCCAAACAGTATCGGCCACCTCAGGGCACCTACGGTTCAGCTCAGTCATAAATCACCAGTTTGGTCAGCCCCTGGAATTACTCTCTTTATAGAGAACTTCTTTATTCCTTACCTACCTAATTACGTCTGTTGGGTAAAACCACAAACGGCACCGGTGATACTGCAGTTTTTCTATGCTGGCATCACTGCTCAGACATCTCAGACCGTGCCACAGTTTTGGATGGTGTTTATATGACTATCCAAAGGAAAACATTCTAACTTCATGAATCCTATTTCCCCCTTCGACCTTCCACAACCGTCGATGCCGTAACTGTGGGACTGCTGAAGGGCCTGGCAGTGGGAGTGCCCATTTGCACAGCCTCGTCTGAGGTTGAATTTAGTGAAATGAAACTTGAAAACGCCTCTTTGAATCAACCTTTGAGACGTGTCTCAAAGCCCAAGGGCTGGTTGTTGTAGTGCTGCATAACAAATTTTTTTTTAAATTGTTCCGAAAGTCCTTCTTTTTTTCTTTTTTAATTTGCTTGGCCAAATAAGTTACTGTTTTCTCACGTAATCAGACATGAAACAAAAATTATTTGATTTTTTGCAGTACTAATTTCGATGGGAACTCGACTGTTAATTTCCCTTTTGAGCTGGAAGTGCAATATTGTCAAAGTTTGTTCCGGTGATACACTCGTTATTCCCTTGCACCGTTTTCGACGCAATAAGACTTTGTGCAAACCCTCTTCAACGGCTTCTAGTCTTAAAGGCGTTTACCACCTTTGAAATTGCCTGTGTTTTGGCTTTTAGTTAGGCCCTCGTTCCCCGCGAGGGATTTTTATCCGTGAGGGAAACCCGCGTGACCCCAAGTGTTGTCGGGAGCCTGACCCACTCTTGCCAACCGTTTTAGGCTTTTCACCCAAAGGGAGTTTCCACTAGGATTTAAACGTGTGCCAAAAAAAAAAGTTTTGTTTAATTTCACACTTGGCGCAACTAGTTTTTAGACAAATTCCAAACTTTCTCTTTTATTGTATCGGAAGTTGATATCTGAAGAGTTTGTTCATACTTTATACCTTCTCTGTAGACAAATGTACATAAACCCTATTTATTTAAACTCGTACCTATGAAGCTTTAATGTAAGTTATTAATCGTGATTGCAACTAAATTTAGAATAGGGTTTTTCTTGGAATGTTTGAACCGAGCACGCAGACATTTTCAAATTATTTCCGATTGGATAGTGTTATTACGAACTTTCATGTCTTGATCCAATTTTTTCTATTTTCCTTTCGATCTAAGTCTTCCATTTTCTCAAATTTTCGACGCTCGTAGTATTCAGGTACCTGATTTATAGTATGATTTTCTCATCAGGTTTTTCATTATATTTTTGTAACATTTTAACTGTGGGAATGTTGTTTAGCCTTCAGTGTGGTTGGTGATTGGAGGAGATTTCTAGCGACTCAGCGATATTTTGTCCCCGTACACGCAGAAGGGCGAATTCAGAAACTGTGTTATGACTCCGCTCACCCCGTGCACTCAAATAAATACTCAAAATTAACTTTGCAAACAAACGTCTCGGAATCACCGGGAAATCAAATCAATACTGAACTTTTTTAACTTTTCGTAACCACCGTGTGATTCCGCTACTACCGTTTTTTATTCATTTCCCTACTGGAGGGGAAATACTCATTAACTGCTTTTAGAAAATAGCATTCAGGTGAACTCGATGCAACTAATCGAATGCACTTGCACACATCAAGCCGCAATATTTTAAAATCGGCCGACATAGAAACAAGATGAATTGTGAACGGCTCAACTCTCAGAAATCCATCGCAAATGGTTGGAATCGTCTCGTTAAGTTCTTTTCGACGGAAGACATCTCGCTCCAATCGGCTGTGAAAAGTTGCGAAATTATACAAACCTTTCCTAGTTAGCTGTATGTTGACCCAGTCTTCGTTCCTAAGGAAAGCCTCGTTTTCGACGAAGAAACCTAATGTCGACAGAAACCCATTCTGCAACTTGCTCACAATGGAGCAATCCCCCATCAAAATCGGTTCAGCCGTTTAGCCGTCTATCGCGCACTAACAGGCAGACAAAGTTTCATGTGGACCATTTTCCCAGAAAAGGCCAATCCATACCTCAAGAATGGTTAAAGTTGGAATTGAGTTTTACCAAAAATCAGGGATTAACCACAAACCATACTGATTGAATTTCAATTCAATCAGAAGTGAAGAACACACATTGGGGCGATTAAGTAAAGAAGAAACCCCTACGGCAGATGGAAGACACCCACGACAGATGAGAGATTCCCGTGCCAAAATCATTCAATTCATCGGGAATTTAACAACTTGAAAGCCAATAAAGTCCGTACAGCCCATGCAGTCTTCCACCATTACCGGCAGATGAAAGACACAAGCCACAAGCTCGTCAGATGTAAGACACTAAGTCCAGGGTGCCAGCTCGATGAAGTCTACATCTAGAGACCAGAAAGAAAAAATGATTTCGATTTCTTAGCGTTTTACAGTGGGCAGCGAACGGACCATACTGATTGTGACACCACTTTTCTGCAACTGAAAGCACATCATGCATTTTTTGTAAACACCATTGTGGTGGTAGAGAAACCGCGGAGAAGGAGAATGAGCCGTCAAAAAAAAAAAAAAAAAAAAAAAAAAAACACGAAAGGCAGATAAAAGACAAATCTCCGGACAAGCACATTTTATCCTCCCGCTCGCCTTTGAAAAATCTGCGGACACATTTTTTCATATAAAGAATCCCTAAAAATCTGGGTCGAAGGTTTCATCAGTGAATCACAGTGTTCAAGCGAAGTTGACTACCTAAGGGTTTGGACATGGCAGATTAGTAGACATTTTGTTGTTTAAATTGAAATTTTTATATTTTAGAGTAAACCTTTCCATATTTCATTAATCAAATATTGCCCGTTGAAGAGTAAAATTGATAGTTTATGGAACTTTTTTTTTTTTCAAGCCAAACTTTTTTTAAAAAAATTGGGAATCACAATCTCGAAGCAGGGGGGACAAGCCCACCGTCATGGCTAGACGATGGTGTCCCTTCATCCTGACAGGATTTTGATCCCCAACGGCACTGCAGTCCTCAAGTGGTCTGATTGTACGCGATTGAACTTCAGATTCGACGCATCCATGTGTTGATATTCTAAATCCCTAGGCCAGGTTTTATCTCATACACATGTCAACATGAGATAGAGCCGCCGGAATTGCATGTTTTGCCACTTTTTATTATTGTATTTGTCTGGAAGTTCAACGAGATCTGTGAAAAGGAAAAGGACAAAAAACCTTATTAAAGACAGTCTCGAAACAGACTTCCAACATGATTAACCCGTTTTTTTTTTTGTTTTTTTTCTGGGGAATTCACCCTGCTCGCAATGTAAGATATATCGTTTCTGAAACGCTAAGTCGCTTGAAGTCGTCTCCAGCCGAGGCCCGTCATTTCCCCCCAAAAACACCCTCGTCTCGACAAATGTCAATTTTTACATTTTGCCGTTTATCAATTTTATTTCAACTAAAGTCCCCTCGTAGTCCTGATTTGTATTTGATATCCCTCATGTTTCCGAACACCCCTTTCGCCGATCCTCAATATTTGTCCCCTCATTGGTAATATTTAGTACCCCATAAATTTGTGATAACAGTTTGCTATTATTTATTTTTGCTGTTGTTGAAAGTTTGTTAGATGGATTTTTTTCATTATTTATTGAGTTGTTTCAAAATTGTTTTTTAAAAACAAAATTGTATATTTCATGTTGTAATTTATTCTTCGTGTGCACCGTTTGAATGAAAAAAAAAAAAGTCCGAACGATTTTGTTTGGTTTTAACGTGAGAAATAAAATTCGCAGTGACTAACGTCGGCCTGTGTACCTTCTTAATCCTTTGTTCTGGATTCTGGCCTCGACACGAAACTGAGTCGTTCAAATAAAATTGTATTCCCAACAATTTCGATAATAAATATACAAGTGAGTATGTACAACGAGTTACTGTACACAGGTTAGGGATTTCGTGGGGTTGGGGTTCACGTTGGGGGCCAAATGACGGCCAGTTCGTTCTCCAAGGAGTCAGGCTGCCATTTGAGGTATGCGGCAAGTAAATCTGCAAAAATAAGAAGTTTTAGTTTTTGGTTTATTATTCTTGGAATAATAAACTCATTGGATTAGACCTCTGCACCGTCGGCAAACAACCACTTTGTACACCTATAGCGTTTTTGGCCCTCGCTCATGACTTCTTGATTAGTTTTCAGGGCACTTCTATACATGGAAGAACCCTGCAAATCTTCTGAGAGCGAGGTTCCCTTAAGGTCCGAGCACACAGAAAGCGAACTGTCCGCCGCGAACCGATCGCGCGTCAGAGCGAACTGTTTCCCCTGTGTTGTTGCACCATCCGCGGTGGTTCGCTTTCTGTTTGGCGGGGATGGTGCAACAACACAGGGGAAACAGTTCGCTCTGACGCGCGACGGAAAGTTCGCTTTCTGTGTGCTCGGACGTTTAGTTTGTTCTCTGTGATATTGTAGTAGTACTCACATCTGGGGTCACTGGCCCAAGCTGCGTACAGTTTGGATTTGGAATCGACTTCTTTCGAAACCAACGTCTTCAGCAGGAATTCCGTCCGAGTCTGTAACCTAAAAGCCAAAGTTGTCAAGTCGAAGCGCGCTGATGCGGTGGTTGGAAGATGGACGCCATGACATGTACTTACTTGGCCCAGGATTTAGTCATAGTTTGAGGCGAAGACAGCAGAGTGGTTTTGTAGGGTTCGAGCTTCGGGCAGACGAGGCCTGACAGGAAGAAAACGGCGAACCAGCGGTATTTGTCAAGCCCCGGGGGATATTCCATTTCGACGTACGGCAATTCCCAACCGCTTCGTCCTGCAACGCGAAAATATTCTTGTAAACACCGGTGTTGCCATGACGTCGCAAGACCATCCATTCAGCGACATTACCGAACGTTCCTGACAACCGGCATTTGACTACACCCGAGTCGTAACGAGGCGGAGGGTCCTCCAGAGGGGAACTCATTCGGCAAAGTGGAAGAGCAAAAACTGGCAACCACTGCGGCTCTATGGCGGTGATTCCTGCAACAAAATCGGTGATAATTTTGAACTGGTAACCCTAAGAGGGACTTTGTTTGGTGGACGCACCCCTCATGTACGTCTTGCCGTTGTTATCGTATATCTCCTGGTAGACGATCCATTCGGGGTACGTTTTACACAGAGCGGACGAACTGTGGATGGTAACGAGATCTTCCATTTCGGGAGTGTTATACAGAGGTTTCCGTTGTCCTTTGGTCGTCACCAGTTCCTGGTCGGTTTTACGGGCTACGCGGTCAATCAGGCCGGCGAGGAGGATTTGCCGAAGGAGGCGAGCCTGAAAGGAAAATATAAAAACAATAAACCACCGATGTACCAAACTAAACGGCTCCTAAATAGATCAGCATACCTGAGTGTCGTCGGGAGGGGGCATCTTGGGGTTCACGCTCAAGTTCAACTCCGGGTTGAGCAAATTGATTTCGTTGGTGAGTTGAAGCCGAATCTTCCTCACTTCCACGACAGCTTTCTGCCTGATGTTATTCTGAACGCAGAACTCCTCGAGTTTGTCGTGACTGTTGGCAAACTCCGCCGCACCGACTGCCCTTAGCAGGACCATCGCGTCACCTGAAAAAAGTAGAGGGCGGGTGTAAGGTAAGCCGATGTTGTCGCTATCTGCGGGGGTTATCATCATTAGAAGATTATCTCATACGTAAACCGAGCCAACGTCTCGACAAAGGTAAAAAAAAAAATAAATAAAAAATAAACCCCCACCCTCGCCTCACACAATTTTTTTCTTGAATAAATTCAGGATAAAACCTACCGTTTTGAACAAATTTTGGAGCTCAGATACGCCACATAGAGCAAATTTATGGTGGTTTCAAACTTTTCTTGGTATCTACTCGCCAAGATGAATTTTTCAAGGCGAATTTCACATTTTTCCGACTGCTACAAGTACCCTAGGATAAAGATGATTCTCCTCTTCGGGCTGCAGCTCCAATAAGATAGACTAGGGGGCCATCCCTTGCTGGCTACAGCCAGGCAACCCCCCAACGTATCCTACCTGGCCTCAGACCCACCAACTCGTTTTCCACGTGTTTTTTTTTTTTTCTTATAGAAATACAGTTTTGTGTGTGTGTGAGGGGGGGGGGGGGGGGGGGGTCGCTGTCAAGACACCCCTCAGCCCACTGCCATCCCAACATCCTGTCAACTGCTCCAGCCTCTATTTATCACCACTTTTGGAGCTTAGAGACGCCACATGGAGCAACTTTTTGGTGGTTTCAGACTTTTTTTCGTACTATGCTTGCTGAGCTGATTTTTTTTTTAGATCTATTTCAAATTTTTCCGACTTCTAGAAGTACCTTAAGATAAAACTGATTCTCCTAGGCCCTCCTCCTCGGGTTGCAGCTCCATTATAGTAAGGCTAGGAGGCCACCTCCCACTGGCTAAATCCAATCAACCCCTGACCATATCCCAAGTGGCCCAAGACCACTTCTACTCGATTTTCGATATTGCTATTCGAGTATTATTGTGCCCACTAGGGGTTGGCCCACTTTACATACAAGGGTGACTGGGGAGGGTCAGATTGTGGGAAAATGTCACCTCGCGCATCCCAAAAACGATGTATTCTCTAAATTGAAGCTTACCGAGCAACAAGGAGTTCCCCGTGCCGGCCCATTTGGCCCGCGACACTCTGGCGCCCTGTTTATCAGCTGGCAAGAGCAGCTCTTGGACCGACATGGCAGCCACGACGGCGACAGTGTATTCGAGAAGTTTGTGTTGATGGCTGAGGCATAGCATTTTGGCAAAACGGGGAGCCACGGGGAACCGCGCCATTGACTGGCCGAGTTCGGTGAGCTTACCGCTGAATTCATCCTTATCTGCAACACGGGGCTTGTCAATCTGCAGAAATGACTTTGTCATAATATGATTCTGATATTATCAGAAACAGAACGTACCTCTAGTTGTGCCAGCGGGAGCCTCAAGTGCACCGAGTAATGTCAACTTCTGTTCAGCCAATTTGAGCTGCATATGGTCCGGAGGAGACGGAAACGGGAAATTGACAACTCTCTGAATTCCAAGAGATTTCATCTGAAGGACTAAATCTTCCACAGCTCTCCTCTGCATTTCAGGCATGGACCAACCCTCGAATTCATCGTTGAACACGGCAGAAGAATACAACCTGTAGCAGTGTCCAGGACCTGTCCGTCCAGCCCGACCCGCCCTCTGATTCGCGGCTGCTTTACTCGTCCACGTCACGTCAAACGCCGACACTCCCGTCATTTTATCGTACAACTTCGTCTTCACTTTCCCCGTGTCGACGACGTATTTCACTCCCGGGATGGTCAGAGAGGTTTCGGCGACGTTGGTCGCCACGACGCATAATCGGGTGCCATCTGGCGGAGGAGCGAACACCTGAAAAATCTAGTTGTAGCAAAATCAAACTACAAAATGGCTTCCACCTCAGGACACTCACCTTAGCTTGCTTGTGAGACGGCAATATGGAATACAGCGGTAAGACCCACATGGGTTGAGCATTCTGATTGACGTCGACACCTTCGTCCCACGTCACACCTTCCTCATCACCAGACTCATCCAGCAAATCCAATTCCGTATCATCATTCGGTGCTACTCCATAGCTGCAAAATTACAGAACAGAAAATTACCAAGCTGTCAAAGTCAGTAACAGTAACTGTTGAAGAATTACATTCACAACAGTCTAAGCGCCAAAATTGTTGTTTCCAGGAAAGTATAGAAATTCTTAATTTGAAATGTAAAACTTTCAGACAATTATGAAGTACCTACCTAATGAAGTAAAGTTTTTACTTTAGTACCGGCAGACGCCCCCAGACCCCCGGATTGTTAATGTTAGGATTGAGGATAAAACCAATGAAACACGGAATGTGTTTTTCGGTAATTCCGCCGAGGGGATCTACTTGCGGCGTGGGGTGGGGTTAGAAGGAGATAAGGTTCTCGGCAGGTGGCTGGGTGGGGGGGGGGGGGGGATCGGGGTGTCTGGTCGGGTTGGTTGTGGGCAGGATATTTCTGTTGGAGTTTCACCTTGAGTGTAATTTGCGCTCTCGGAGGGGGGGGGGGGGATGTCACCCCACTCAGGTGTAAATCCTTCAGCAGAGCAGGGGAATGGTAGATTGTGTGAGGGTACGTGAAGAACAAGGCAGGGCTCAGGGTGATGCCGCAGGTAAACAGTAGAGCAGGGATTCCCTGCCAGGGAAGTGTTTGAGGGGTGAGGGAACGCGAAGGAGGGTGGAGAAGCAGGCATGCTTGGGCCTGGGATGGGCGGACGCATTATAAAACCCCAAGACTCTCGGAAATGCTGTTTCAAAAAAAAAAAAAACATTTTTGGGGGAAAACATTTCTGAAATTCAAATTGATTGAAACAGTCCTAGTGCCTCAAACACATGTTAGCAGTCCCTCCACTAAAGGGGAAAATGTGTAATTCAAAGGACAAGTATGAATATAGTAAACGATATTAACGGAGTTTTTGAAGGGTAACTACCAGAAAGTCGAATAAGGTGTCGTTTTCCGAGTGATTTTGGACCATTAATCCATTTATCTATGTCCCACATACGTCCACGAACAATTTTTTTTTTTTACTTTGATCTAGAATTACATAGTTTCAATTTTTACACAATTTGTATAAAGAACCCTTGTGTAAAATATGCAGCGATTTTAGCTATACTAGGGAACCTCTTGGCATTTAGACTGCCTCTTTGGCACTTAGACTAGTCAGTTGCACTGTTTAGACTATTTTGTTGTTAACACCATTCGCGCTTAGCTGGGCTGCGATCTTTGGGCAGCTGTAGGAACGTTTATAGCGGTCGTGGCACTTGGACCTTTTGCGGGTTATTGGTAATAGTCCTTAGACTGTTTAGAAGTAGTTACCTCAATTTTGAGATTTTTGGCGCTTAGACTGTTATGAATTTCAACTCTTTCAGTTACGAATACAACACCGCACAACTTACTCATCCAAATCAATCGTCGGTAATGTAATTTCTTTCTTCTTCTTCACGTTTTGCAAAGTCCGTTTCATATCCATATCTTCTTCATCCTCGCCATTTACTTCGTCCCCGACCGTTTTCTTCTTGACAACCGCTCGGTTTTTCAAAGGAAACACTTTTCGCAGTTTATTTACGATCGTGTTGACTTCCTGTTGACCTAAAGTTCAATCGAATTATACCTCACAGTTTTCAAACACTCACCAAGCCAGCGAATGACAAACCTGTGACGAAAACGAGAATGCCGCCTTCCGGGAGTTGCGTGTGGATCCGGCACACTTTCCTGTAGGCTTCTCTCAAGTAGTCCTGGTCGGTCTTTTTGTTGAAATGGATCGTCACTGGAAACTGCCTGGATTCAACCTGAAACGAAAAATACGGGATTTCCTTTAGAATAAATTTTGTTTTTCATGTACGAGGTCTGGGGGACTAACAATGTGGCAGATCCACAACAGATCAAACCTTCATTGTCCGCCAATTTATGGAGAAATGCACAACAAATTACGTAAACATTCATCAGCTGTATGTGGGTTTCCGCAATAAGAAGAGCCCAGTTGCATCCCCGCTAGGGAGTCCCTGAAAACTTACTCTAGAGCTCTGTCCAGCATGCAAGGTTAGGGTAGGCAAAGAGCAGTGAATTTGAGGAGGACTTAAGGCAGAGGAAGGAAGATGGCTTGTTGACCATTCTCTTCAATATGTCCCTAGAGAAAGTGAACCATACCAATCCAGGCGGTTTATCCAATCGGATGGCTCAAAACCTTGCGTATGCAGACGATATAGATGATGTCTAGGAACTTGCGAGAAATTGAGGAAGGGCTCCAGAGACTTGAGAGATCAGCGGGTACGATGGGCCTCGAAATCAACCGACAGAAGACACAGTACAATAACATTGTATCTGGCACTGAACAATGTACTTATGTTCTCGACAAGACGTGAAGAGGTGAGCAGACAAGGGATCATTGTTCTGAAAGGGACTACATATTACCTCAACCTTCAAGTACTTACCTTGGGATTCTGCTTACTGAGAATAATTGTTAGCGCGGGCGCCTTAGAGACTAATTTGCCCACGTTTTTAAAGGGTTAAATTAATCGTCTTCAATAATTACCTAATCAATAAGGGATTTAGGCGTGAAAGTGACTATGAATCTGGAGTATGAAAGACTGGACTATGAATACCATCCAACACCAGCTAGTTGGCTTTTTCCAACTGTACAGGGAACACATGAAACTGAGTTACATATTTAGTTGATGAACGTATTTCACTTTGGCACGCCTCACCCTTTCAACGGAAACATCAAGGCTACTTTTTTCTCGCGATAGTCGACAGTTCTTCATAATATGAAGAATTATGATGAATATGGCACTCACTTTTATCACAGGAGGTGGGGCTTTGAAGAGGTGTTTGTTGTTGAGGAATTCGTCCACTTTGAGCGTGGCGGACATAATGATGAGTTTTAGGGGGTCGGACCGCTTGTGGCGTAGAGGGACGATCCGGGAGAGAAGGCCCATCAGGATGTCCGTGTACACGCTGCGCTCGTGAGCCTCGTCTAGTATTATCACGGAGTATTTGGTCAGTAAGAAATCCTGAGAAAAAAAATCAACATTTACTCCCTGTCCATCCGGGAAATGGAGTCAGGTTATAATATAACCTCATATTATGAGGTTCTTACCGCTTGTATCTCCTTCAAAAGGACGCCGTCCGTCATAAATTTGATTTCCGTTTCGGGCGTGGCGTTGCCTTCAAACCTGATGAGAAAACTGACTTTGTCTGAGCCCAAATTCAATTCCTCCCCGACTCTCCGGGACATGGAAATGGCAGCGACTCGGCGGGGCTCGGTGATACCGATGATTTTGCCGTTTCTGACAGAACAGTGTATTTCAATAAAAATGAACACGTTTTCAATTTGGCAACGTAGATTTTATGTACTCACTTGGTGTAGCCTGCTTCGTACAAAAACTGCGGCACTTGAGTGGTTTTACCGCTTCCGGTTTCACCGGCAATGATGACGATGGGGTTTTCGTTTATGGTCTCCATGATTACCTGCTCTTCAGCGAGAATTGGGAGCTTCAGTCGGGCTTCTTGGATTTCCTTGAGACGATCTACATGGACGAAAGTAGCCGTCTTCCTGTCTACCAGGGCGGGTTTAGGTTCAGCGGATTTTGAGTTAGCACAAGAGTTTTCCGTTGTGACAGGATCCTTGGACGCCATATTAAGATTGGCGCTTTTTGGATCTACTTCGACAACGTTGAACTCGACTTTTTTTCTTGTTTTCAGCGCTCTATTCCTAAGATATTTCTTCTTCTTGCTACAACTTCGGGTGACATCGACAGTTACTGTTTGCCAGTCTATTTCCTCGGCTGAACGCTTATCGGATCCAAACCCGTTTTGGTGAACTTCCATTCTTTGCTGAGTGTTTGGCTCCGGTACGATTGCGTTTTCCACTTCGTCATCTTGAGTTTCACATTCACCATTGACGTCTTCTGGACGGTCCGTAACGTCGTCGTCGGACTCAATTTCAATTTTCACATTTAGATTTGACTCTACCTTGCAATCGTCATCGCTCTCATCGTCGCTGGATGACTGAAATATCACCAGAAAATTAGAAAATAAATACATGAAGTGACAGGTTGATCTTCTTTTTTTTAAACTCACGTCAAACGTGACAATATTTGGATCCGATATTTTTGGTTTCTTCTCTGCGGGGAACATGGCTGCCAACATCCGCCGCCGTTTGCTGCTCCCTTTGACGGAATTGAGCTTGACGATGGACTCTTTTTCGTCGGACGTGGCCGCCTTGACGGACTCGATGTCCACTTTGGCCGCCCAATCCTCTTCGTTGTACCGTCTTTTCAACCCTTTGGTTTGGACTTCCGTGATAGACGTGAGCTGGTTGAGAACCTCGTGGGGGAGTTGAACTTTGGCGAGAGATTCCAGGAGAGCCGAACGCTGTAATGAGAAGTTGGTACACAAAAATGCGTCAAAGGTGGGGAAACTATGTCTTGTCGTACTTACGTTGTCCTTTTTCTTCTTCCGGTCGACGACTTTCTGCAGCTCTTTCCTTTGCCTTTTAGAGAGAAGCTTAGTGGGACCAGTTGAAGGTTTCTTCACTTTGGTCTTCCTTTTGGCCGAAGGTAACGCAAGAGCGTTGGAGTCATCGTAACTGTTTACGGAGTCAGGAACAGGCAATTCCAGTACAATCTGAGAAAAAAAAAAATTGAAAATGACGATTTTGAAGTCACTTTGTTCAATAAACCGTCTCGTCCCCAATGTGCAGACGGTCGAAAAAAAGTCTCTCGATTCAATACAGTCAGGTTATCGTGTGAGCTTTCAGCAGGCCCTCCGAAGACCAGGATCGACATTCCGCCCCAGAACTTGCGGGCGGGCAGCCTCTATGGAACCTCTGCTACGACGCACTGCAGCACCAGAGATCGTCCTGGAGACCATGGTCACTTCAATCAAGGCCTTCCTGTGCACAGACCCCTGATGTAAGATCCTATCAGGGAGTCTTAAGTACCGCCCAATCCCGTAAACTAGGAGGTCCAGGAATTATTATCTTGACGCCAAGGTACCTACCTCACTGATCAGGTACATGAAACAGCGTCTTATCACACAACAGGATAACTCGAGGGCTAACCATCAAAACCCAAACAGCTTCATGGCTCTGAGTCATCCCCTCTGAACACATCAGGGCACCTCACATGATCGAATAACGCCTAAAATTTAACGTTCTTTGTGGATTCCTGGCTGAAGTTGCTGTGCTCCCGAACCACCCGCCACAAACACTCGATGGCATCCACCGTTAAACGGATTCAATACAGTTCAAAAGGAAGCCTAATATAGCGTGGGGACCGGTTTCGAGCAACTAAGCTCATCTACAGCCCAGAGTGACTTGAGGTAGGTTGAACGTACAATCAGTTCTGAACAGAATCAGAACTGATTGTACGTTCAACCTACCTCAAGTCACTCTGGGCTGTAGATGAGCTTAGTTGCTCGAAACCGGTCCCCACGCTATAATAGTTTACCTGAATAAACAATTTAGTATTCAGCAGAGGAGTCGTTCTCTCTCCCTAACCAACTCATTGGATTAGACCTCTGCACCATCGGCAAACAACCACTTTGGAAGCCTAATACATTACATACCAAGAGTAAATTTTAACAGTGAAACTCACTTTCCGTTCTTCACTACGATCGATCTTCGTCTCCGCAACCTCTCGTGCCTTCCAGTTGTATTTTTTCTTCGTTTTACCCATTTCTAGTTTACTTCATTAATCAAATTCTCTAAAATGTAAACACGTGCAATCAACTTATCCAGTCAGAAGTAACAGCTGTAACCTGCTTGTAACCTTACCGGTGTTTCGTTCTAGGGATGCTCAAAAAGAATCGATTCTTGAAAAAATCGATTCTTTTTGAAAAATAATCGATTCTTTTAGATTCTTTATTTTTTTGAAGAATCGGCCCGATTCGATTCTAAATTTCCAGAATCGAAAACCGATTCTTTTCTGCTCTTAACAAGTATTTTTATATTCAGTTACTCTGTAAAACAGATCCATGTATAAAAGAATCAATATTATTTTCTAAATTGAGTCACTGCAACGACCATAGGTAACAGCTGAAGAGATGGAAACAGTTGCACAACAACCACTGACACAGCTGAAGCTTTCCTACCTACCTTTTCCTACGTAATAGTGCTGGTTTGCAGTTGGATTTATTAGTAATTGGAATTCAGGTTTCGTAACGTAATAATGCTTCTTCTTCTTCTTCTGATAAATTTGAAATTTAATAAATAATTTGGAAAAAGAATCGATTCTCAGATGTATCGATTTTTTTTGAAAAAATAATCGCGATTATTTTCGATACTTTTATAAATAATCGATTCGATTTAAATCGATTCATTTTTGAGAATCGGACATCCCTATTTCGTTCGTGATGGGCACTTGGGTGTTGCCAGACTGGAAGAGGGGTGTTTATAGGCTTGGAGGGATGGTGGGGTTTTTCCGACGAAAATTCCCAAGGGACTCACTTCCTAGCGAAAAATATTCTTTCGTACGACTCAATTCGTTTAAAATAATCGATTCATGGTATCGAATCGTCAACTCTTGAGCGTCAACTCGCGATGCAAAATCGGAAGCCAACAATCGATTTTCAAAATTGCTATTTTTACCTTACAAGTAGTTTCAGAGAGCTCACAATCGTTTGCATCAATAATACCTAATTGATCAATCAATAATTTTTATTGATTTATTAGTCGGATCAATAATTATTATTGATCCGACTAATAAAATCGATTTTTACTTAAAAAAATCGAATTTTAACCAACTCATCAAAAAATTGTTTTTTTAAATAAAAAACAACATGTATTAAGTATTCTACCTTCCAAAATACCCGTTGTAACGGAATTATTTTCCATAATTAACATTTCTTTTTAAAAATCGGTGTTTTTATGCGATGCAAATTGGTTTGTTTTCGAGAATAAGGTAACCGTAATAATTCTATACGTAAACACCTTTTGCTTAGTAATAATACAATGGGGTTGGGGTGAATTTACCCCATCAGCTTAGAAGATATGAACAGAATCTGTTTCATCTGATGAAAAATGGAACGCTGGAGGAAGAGACTCGTGTCGAACAACTGAACTTGTAGTTATGTAGTGGTGGTGGTGGATCACAGAGTAGGGAAATAGTTTCAGGAAAGAGACCAGGCAGAGTAAAAGAGACAGTGTGGACATTATTGTTTGTCTTTCGATTGGTTCTCCCTTCCTATCAGCTAGATCAGCAGATCTAATGTTATCGTTGTGAGGATTCTCGGGGATTTTTTAAAAATCCCCGAGAATCCTCACAACGATAGTACGTGAACATGGCCAACACAAACCAGCAGATCTAATGTTGTCATTGTTTTCTATTTTATCCATTGTCGTAGGTGTAAGTACAAAACAAGGAGTAGGTAACATACGAAATACAGAAAATAAACACCCCAATGTAAATCGATGTGGGGATGAAAATCGGTACGATCAACCGATTGCAGAATATCCACACACAAAAGTGGATTTACCTCCAATTTTGGCGTTAAAAAGTTGATTTTAAAGGTTAGCGTTTATTACTCCCAACACTTTCTTCCCTCCAAAATAATGCAGATTTCATCTGTACGTGGTCAGCGGACGCAGTTATCTTATTCCCCCTCATCGAGAAAAATTCCCCGCGTGGCAAAAAATGTCCCCCAACTGTCAAATGAAGGAGTGTAACAGTGCAAAAGGTTATAACATAGACCTTATGGAGTTCATTCCAAGCTGTTATCGCCGAGACCCCAGCGTACGTGTTTTGAGCATAGTTTTACCTCTACCTCCCGCTAAGATGGAAAATTAGTTTAAATAATCAGTTTTTTGAATTATTGACATTTTATGGTTTGCGTATTGCAGTCGGTAGTTTAAAGACAATAATACCGGTGACCCCTTAGCGCGACTCCGCTTCCTCGAACTGATTTGACTGACATTTGATCGCCCAAGTTTCGAAATGGATCTAATCGTTGGGAACGTTGAGAACATCAAATTCGACATAGAAATCGCTTTGGAGGAACAACATGGATCTTTGCCGCTGCCTTTCCCCGGAATGGATAGTAAGTTGGGGGTTTTCACCATTAAATTGCTCCTTTCAAAGAAACCAATGCATGAGCAGTGGATGACCAAGCTGTTTTCAATTTCAGAGTCTGTTGTCGCCGTGTGTGAATTTTACGCCAAAGGCAACTGCGCCAAAGCGTCGGCCTGCCCCTTGCGGCACGTCCGGGGCGATCGAACCATCGTGTGCAAACACTGGCTCAGAGGCTTGTGCAAGAAAGGGGACCACTGCGAATTCTTGCACGAATACGACATGACCAAAATGCCCGAATGCTACTTTTATTCCAGATTCAGTAAGTTTTGGAAATTCAGCTAGATTTTTGAGGGACGTCGTTGATTGCCTGTTTTGTTTTTCGATTTTCAGACGCTTGCCACAACAAGGAATGCCCTTTCCTGCACATAGACCCCGAAAGCAAAATGAAAGACTGCCCGTGGTACGATAGAGGGTTTTGTCGGCACGGGCCGGCGTGCAGGCACCGGCACGTTCGTCGCGTCCTTTGTATGAACTACCTCGCCGGTTTCTGCCCTCAAGGACCTGAATGCAAATTCATGCAGTAAGTTGCACGTCCTGGTCATTCACCTCATGAATAGTTCTAGAAGTTACGCGAATTGTCTGTTTTCAGCCCAAGATTCGAGCTGCCAGCTATCGACAATACCCCCCGAGACCCGAAGAAACTTGTTATTGTGTGCCACTTTTGCGGTGACACGGGGCATAAAGCCCTTTTCTGTCACAAGATGCCTCAGGAAATGCGGGATAATGAGGTTGGTATTTACAGCTTTTAAAATCACAATCAATTTTGGTTTATTAGTCTCGAAATAATACACCGTAGTATGTAATCACCGCGGAGGTCTAAAATACTGATTGGCCTCAAAATTTGATTGGGTCGAGTTAGGTGTCGTTTTCGAAGTATTTTTATACTTAGAATCCATTTTTAGGTATCCCAGAACGATCCGATTTCACTGTGAGGATCTATGTGGCTTTCATGAGGCTACAAATGGGATTTTTGAAGGATCCCAGGAGGTCAAAATTTGACACTTATAAGGAGTCGTTTTTTGAGTAATTTTGGACGCATTAACATTTTTCAAGGTCCCATATCTGTCCAAACGTAGTAAGACAGGAAGAAAAAAAAAATCTTTTCATAAATATTTTAATGACACAGAATTAGTTTTTGCACAGTTAACCTATATAAAAGGAAAATAAACCCTTGTGTTAAACTTACAGCGGTTTTCAATTTTCATTGAATTCAATTGAACCTTTCAGGGCCAGAATGGAGAAGAAGGAGGCCAGAGGGGTCCCATGCTTCGTGGCTTGAAACCACTCGAAGAAGTCACATGTTACAAAGTAAGTTCAGTCGTGCTCCATCTCAGTGCTCCCGTCGAAAGATTCTCACTCATCTTGTTTTCAGTGTGGATGCAAAGGCCACTACGCCAACAAGTGCCCCAAAGGTCACTTGGCGTTTTTGGCTCTCAGTCAGCAACAGAAGCAGAATCAGCAGAAGGCCTGATAGTCCACCCGATGGCCTGCATCTGCGCAGAACTGAGTACCCTACATGAGGACTTACTGTGGCGCCAGGAGTTTACGAGTCCTTATTTTAATCTACTAACGATTGGATCTCGTATGAGCTGTACATACCGTTTAATTTGAGATTCAATTAAACGTTTCTTATGAGTGGTTCCAATACATTTGCCATGTTTGCTAATTGGACGAGGATGGTAGTGCTGCGAAAATATTGTATCGTGGAATACTAATTGTATAGGCCCCCCTAAGCCCAACCAGGGATATACATAGATCGTAACACGATTTTCGAGTAGGTAGTGTCTTGGGATGTTGAATATTGACATCAAATGTTATGTAGGTGCACAAGGTTTGTAAGTTGTAACTTTTTAAGCAAATCAAAATTTACCCACTGAGGTTTTTGAGGTTTTTACATAATATTGTGATAACGCCACTCTTGAAATGACATTTCAGGAGTGGCGTTATCACAATACATTATGTAATCTGTAAAACACATGTTACAGTGGGCAAGGTCCAGCAGGACCTTATATGGGCTGAACCCTGTCTAGATCTCACGAGGGCGCTTTTCTGCGAGGTTGTTTGTCAGTGGCAGAGAACCCCGCACCAGCAGCAAGGACGCACCATAAAGGAGCGAACACATGTCTCCCTTTATGGCGGAGAGAACTGAGATTCATCATGGGCCTTTACGCGGGACAAGAGAGCTTGAGTAAACATTGGGATGAACTGTAAACTGTACAGTGTACAGGCTATGTCGGTATGAGGAGGAGACAGCGGCTCACCTCATTTTCGAGTGTGCGGCCTTGAAGCGCAAAAGAAATCTTGCTCTGGAGTCAGTGGATCGGGGAGAAATACTGGCTCTACAGGGCCTGGTAGGAGCACTATTGAACCTCTTTAAGGGCTCAGACCTACCACGTTAACTCCGAGAGGTAGCACAACTGGTCTCGGCGCTCTTCAGAAACCCACTTCCATACCCTCTCTGTTAATAATCTAAAGCAGTAGGTAGGCAACAACTTTACTAATAAAAACCCTACTAAACAGCACTACTTGCTTTACGCCGGCGAGGACAGCTTCCAAACCAGCTTGTTGGTTTTCCTCAGCCTAATCTGGTTCAAAACTTCCTTCCTCTCGACGACGACCCTCAGGCCTTTGAGGTTGGAGCTTCGACCGACCTTCCTTCTTGGATCATGCAGCCACACAAAATCCCGAGCCTTCAAGTCAATCTTCCTTGCATTGCGGTCAAACGTTCATTTTGTTGCCGCATCTGAACGCCCATGATCTTCCAATCTCTGATTTCCTGCATGTGCTTACAGCAAGAACAAATACGGGTTAGAAAGCGGCTCTTCACGGCAGGCCACCATGTCTTTTGGTAGATGAAAGCTCGCATCAAGGCTGGCGAGAAACCTGTTGACATGGAGTGCAGTCCTGTGCAGGTTCTCAGATCCTAAACGGACTATATTTACGGTTATGAAGTATAACTCCGGTTCAGATGGGGTTACCTCCGCTCCTTGTGACAACTGCAATGGTTAACACAATAAAAGCGACTTTACTTTACTGTACTTTCATTAAAGACGAATATAGACTGGGATTTATTAGTTTCTGTGGTGTAGCCATGAGCGGTGAGAGATTTCCGATTTCTGAGTATCAAAGCCAAACCCTCTGGGAATGACTGAGGATCCTCGGACTCCTGCCTGGAGGTTCTGAATTCTGATTATGGACAAATTGTAGACTAGCAGGTTCTCAGGCTTCAATTAACTGCCTTGAGGCATTTGAAATGTGGTGCCTGCGTAGAATGTTTCCCATCCTGTGGGTACAGCGCGTACGGAACACGGAGGTTTTGTGGAGAGCGTATCTTCAGGATTGGGAACTCTTCAAGAAGAGAAAAGTATGTTACCTGGTCCATATATTGAGAGGAGATCGCTACACATTTCAGCGTTTGGTCGGTGAAATAGAAGGAAGGAGGGGAATTGACCGGAAACAGCATTCTTGGCAATATACGAAGATGAACTGGAATTCTGGACTTTACAGCTATCGAGAGGACTCTTCCCGTGTGATGATTATAGAGGATTGGTCTTCTATGGTTGTTGATCGTCTACGGCAATTGAAGAACAAGACTAGCAGGCAGGCGAAGACGTGTGGGTCACCCTAGAGCATCTGACACCATCGTGCGGAGAAGGCCTGCACCTCTCATCTTCACTCGCCAAACCGTTTACCGATTTGTGGCCCCTAGTGGCTCATAGGCGGAACGCTTTCAGCTTGACTACGAACTACCGAGTGGTGAACACCCCGCAACCCCTTTTCACACTTGGCATAAAATTTAAGGATAAGTAACTACATCGTAAAATTCAGGGCAAAGGAGTTGAGCTGAAAGCCATTGCGTAAGCAGTTGGAGTACAACAGACTTCCTGTACATTTATTGTTTATTTGGAAACTTATACTTATAATTTGTTGGTAACAATTGTAAAAAAAAAAAAAATGTAAAAATATCACAGTCTTCTTAATTTAATACTTTTAAAGGGAAGGTGAGAAAATCATTTCCCCAATTGATCCGTCAAAACTCTCTGGGTACTGCCAGCATGGCAGCTTCTTTCCTGCTAAAATCAGACGTAGGATTTACCTTTGTTGCATTTGTACATGCGTCGGATTTTCTTTACGTCATTTTTCGATAGTCCTTCTCGCTGTCCTAGTGTGACGCCTGCTGCCTGTAAGCGTGTTCAATTAGTTTGGTGTGATGTGTGTGGGGTGTTTGAAATAGCGGGGTCCTTACTTTGGTTTTTATGGTTGGTTGTCCGTTGGACGAGAAAGCGTATTCTGAGTAGTGCATCACGCTGCCGTAGTCGTAGTCTATTCCAAGACCGTCTGTTGTTTTGGGCTGAGCTTTTTCGAAGTTTGATTCTTGACCTGGGGAAACAGGCGATTAGTTTTTGTTGGAAAATGACAGGATCTGAATCAACTTTCCTATGTTTGTCACCTCGGATGATGTTCTGGTAGAGTATAGACACGTAGCCGTCTCTTTCCCAGCGGTTCTGCTCGTGGAGGAATCCCAGGGCGTGCATCAGTTCGTGAACGACGGTTCCCATTTTGGTGACGCATCCGGGACGTTGGAGGTTGAGCTGCTGGGCTCCTCCGGTCTTCCCCACGCTGCTCCAACACCCAGTGTTGTCGCTGGTGATGAGCAAGTAGTCCGTTTCCGAGCTCCTCTGCGTGAACCTGACGCAGGTCTGTTTGGCGTAATCGGCAAACGCGTCCTCGATCAGCCTCCGCTCTTCGTAACCTGTACGGACGGTTTGTGGTTGTATTTGTTGCCTTGATGAACACAAATTATTTATAAAAACGGACTTACTGAATGAGCCGGAGAGCTGGTACGGTACGATCCCCCTGCGCCACCTTCTGGCAGATCTGAGGCTGTTCCTCGACATGACGATTGGCCCTCGAGGGAACAAAATATCCCCTTCAGGATAGTCACCCATCTCTTCAGGATTCACCCTTGACCACTCGTCCCATTGGGCCACTTTCTGTCCTGCAACAACCCAAAAAATCGCGTTGAGAGCTTGTCACTGTAACTCCAATCAAGTCACCTTCGAGACCTTCAATTTCGTGTAAAGCTCAAAGCCACGCGTTTACCGATTAGTCGCGCTCATTCAAATGAGTCACTGCGGAAATTCACAGTAGGAAGACATCCGAACCGCCCGAAAGGGTTGCCGAACCCGAAACGAACAGGAAACTGTTATGAATTCAAAGCGCCGCTCAGTGCTGCAGAGCTGGAATCAACCCCCAAAAAAGTTTCGATTTCGTCGGTTTCCTTACTTTTTCTACGTGTTATTAGTTTATAGACAGTTGGAAGTTACTTCCTAGTTTTTGTGTGTGGGTGTGTGTATTAGGGATTCTTCTAAGAGTACAGTTTTTCATGATAGCTAAAAAACGTCAGTTATAACTACAAAACATAGGTATTCGTTCCGTGTGCCTTTGCTAAAATGAATGACTGTCGAGCGACTACTATGTCCTTCACAAGTGGATGAGACTCTTGATTATGAGCCTCTTCATTAAAAAAGTGCGTGTACTGGGGAAATCGAAAATTCGTCAGCTAGTAAACTGAACGCAACTTATTCATACCCATAGCTTCATACTTATGTAACTACTTTTCCTGGGCAACCAAGAGAAAAGCATCCCGAGTCCCGGCCAGCTATAATCTCAGGGTGGGCTTCTGGATGTACCACGCCTTCTGGGTTTGTTCACATTATATTTATTCTGTCACAGAATAAAAGGTGTAAGTGGTAAATTCCAGCACACGCTGTTGAGCGCCAGGAGTTTTTTTTTTTTTTATGGCTAATAACCCCAAACCAGGCATTCACAAATAAATAAAAAATATAGATATGCCCAAGCTTCAAGGCAGAAAGAATTAGTAGATTTAGATCACAATTTTGGTTTAGATTATATTTTCCTATTAAATGATAGAAGTTATTGACCTTCTATCTTCCTTTTATTATTTTATAGCATTAAGTATAACCAGCGCTGGACTAGATTAGTGAAAGTTAATAACTAATATCACAGTACCTAATATTTATCAGTTAAGCGTATACCTACATGGACAAAACAATACAAAAAAAAAAATAAAATATTCATGGCATATTTTTAGAAGTGGCAGCAAGACTTTAAACTTTCGGGACTAGACACTTAATTAGGAACTTAGTTTCGCGTGCAGGACTTAGACCAGACGATCAACTCATCGATAACCGGTGTGCAGAATCTCAGCGGCGGCGTAGGGTACGAGCAGAGAAATCAGTGTATAGCACCACAAGCAGCCCTGTAACAATAATTTGCCAGGCATCAGCATACCTCACCACGCCCGCTAGATGCTCACAATGCCCTGAGATGAAGATAGCTGCAAGCTGCAAAATTCGCAGCATTTAATGTACCTTTTCCGAGATGAACTGGAACAAATCCACATTTGGCGGCTGCTTGAATCAACGAAGTACCACTACGAGTCACCCAGCGCAGGTTGTAGAGGGGGTGTAGACACTTGTACGTGGTTTTCCAAAAAAAAGCTGATGGGCCTGTCCAAACAGTTTACACGATCATATTCATGGAGCACCGTCATAGGGGACATCTCCGGGGGGGTAGACAAATGGCTGGCGATATTTGAATGACTCCTTACCGTAAATTGATGAAGACAATAAAATTATCGTGGTCCTGACAAGCTCCTTTGCATCTCTTGGTCTCGAAATCCCAGAATACCTGAAGCAAAACAGGATCCAGTACTTGTTCAGGCCATGGGGAGGGTTTAGGGCATTCCAACACCAAACTGCAGGACTATTTCTTCATTTGGCTCACCTTAGGTTGAACTCAATATCGGGATTTTCCTTAAGCCGCACAGCATCATGGATTATTCCCGTCAATGACTGCCAAAATCCGTCCAACTTCACACAAAACAGAACTTTCGTTCCGGGTTACTGCCACGTTGCCATAATTTCACCTTATCTTAATTCATTGGCCTTGATAGCGGTCTGACGTCATTTAGGAGGGGAGGGACTGGCCACCCAGAAGTAGGTGTGAAAAGCCTGCAATCTTGTCTACTGCAGACCAGCATCCCATCCAAGGTTTGAGCATCACTGCGAAGGACGGCGAAGGGTTTCTGGAGCCGTCACACTTACAGTGGGTGGAATTGTTGGAATAGTTTTCTGGGACCCCAAAAATGGATTCTACGTCCAAATATACTTCGAAAACGACACCTAACTCGACCTCATATCCGAAACCTTTCAAAAACTCCTCCCGTTGCCCCTTTTAACCCCACAGAGCCCCAAGGGGTTGGGCGATCGGCCTGAAAACCTTGCCGGCAGAACTAGATGTTAATGCGAGAATTTTGTCAAAATTAAAAGATTCCTACTGCCCAAAACGGCTCGGACGGCGATTTCGTTTTTGAAATCTACGTGTCTTGAAACGGATTATTCCAACAATAATAAACCAAACAGGAGGCCAAAGCACATTTCCAGCCATGATCCTAACTCAGGGCGAAATATAAGCGAGACCGTAGACATAATTATGTTTAGGGTCTCACTAGATATTATTCTATCATGTCCAAACCGTGAGATGCTGTTTCGTCGACGCACTTCCTATAGGATCATTATAATGATTTTATAAGGCCTGAAGCCATCCTCTTCGCAGTGACGATTTGTTTTCGAATTTCTGATTCTTCGAACGGCTCGTGTGTATGATAGTCATCTCGGATCTACGTGCCAATGTCACCAAGTATCAATTACAATTCTATCTCCGAATAGGGACCCAAGTTCTACATTCACAATAGTTTATTGCAGCACCACCGAGGCTCACGATTGCTCAACACGCAATACACTGGTTGTATGTTTATAATGTATGAGTAATACAGGCATTGGTTTTCCGCGTTGACTGTCAATTTAGCGTAGGAACTGAGAGTGGAACAGAAAGGAGCCTGGCAAGAGCTACATAAATGGGTTAACCCTCGATTCAAAACAGTTAGATTAATTTAACAATTAGATTAATATTAATCTAATTGTAAATTTTATTTCCGGCTGTGGTGTCAGTGCCGTTTCAAACTCGTGCGATTTTCTTTCAGTTTACGTGTGTGTTTGTTCGAACATGAATAGTTTTCTTTAGTTGGACGATAAGTCGCTGCTCAGAAATGTTGTTTTTCGACACAAATTATCTGTGAATTTCTTGTATTTTTAAAAATGTTTCATTTTAGGATGTTCAGTCGGTAGCCGTCACCCCTCAAACAGTTTCCTGGCCGAAATGAAAGCTGAGAAATCAGTGCTCCTCATATTCTCAGAGAAGGTCGGATTGTAACCTTGTGATCCGAGTTGACAAAGAGACTCCTCAAGATGACAGGGGTCCGTTAGCCGAAGGGGGTCTCGTCACATTATCTCGAACGAATGTAAATTCCGCCTTCCTACGAAAATCAAAAGACGCCGTGGGCCAAAACCAAGTCCATTAACCACGAACTTGCTTTGTATAGGTTAGTACTAAACATTGTCGCGTAAACAGTGAAACTACGGTGGTTGTGAAGGGGTTGGAGGAAGTAGGTAGTTGAGTGAGGTTTTCGAATTTTAGGCGTCCCAAAACCCAACAGACCTTACAGGCGGGCGCTTTGAAGGGTATGACCCGAGAGCCCAGGTACATAGGTATAGTTTAGAAGCAATTTTTGTCGTAGAATCGATACGGCATGGGGTTATGGAGCTTCCCTGAAGCTACAGATTTGAAGGGGTTTGGCCATAATCCAGTCAAATTAGGAAAGAAAAAGGATGGGCAATGATATAGTGACCTCTCTGCTTCTTCTACAACTCTATTCTATTGTGTATTCTGAAGAAGCAGAGAGGTCACTATCATTGCCCATCCTTTCTCTTGGATCAGCACCTCTGCACCAGCTGGCAGTTTCCTATCTCGTTTGAGATGGTGAAGCAAATTAGGAAAAATAGAAAACAGTTTTGTTGTAGTTATGGAAATTTGCATTAAATTGGTATTAATATGGTATTTGAGGTTTGCGACCAGGTAAAGACTTTGCCCGGAAAAACGATATAAAAATAAAACAATAAAATTTTGGGAGTTGTGTTTTTTGTAAATAATTCCGAAACTATAGGTATATTTTACATTAAAAACCCCCAAATACAAAATGAGATTGGGTGGTTTTTCGTATATTTGGTTTTTTCGGGCTTTTCTGACGGCTAAGGGGTGATTGTGCAAAAAATCTTCTCCGACATAAAATGTAGGAAATTTAATGCTCTTTCTTTTGTATATGGTTTTTAACGTAAAATATCTAGTTTCGAAGTTATTTTCAAAACAGAAAAAAACTGATAACTCCCAACAGTTTTACGTTTTTTGCAAAAAATCGTTTTTTTTTTTTTCGGGCAAAATTTTTAGTCGCAAACCTCAGATTCGTGTTCAGCCTAACATACCATATGTATATAAGAAAATTTCCAGAACTGCAACAACAATTTTCTTTTTACCCTTTTTCGGTCTAATTAGACTACCAGGGGTTCGAGAGAGTTTATTCCTGAGTAGTTTTGGCGTAGATTCGATTAAGGGGGGGAACAAAACCAGCCCGATAACACACTGAGGCCTCCCATTCCTCTGCAGAGGCTGTTTGCCAGTGCGGTGTCATTTTGAAGTAAGTTAGGCTTCGAGTATCGATTCATATTCGTAATCTTTTCGAGCACCTACCTATTTTAGTTATTATCATCAGAAAACCCCCATAATGCAAACTTTAACTTAAAACATTGGAGACTCCAATTTGGAGTCTGAGCGGGCTCAGTAGCACTGACTTACCTGAGAATGAGCTGGGTATCTGGAAGAGGGAGTCCCCGAAGCTCTGGACGAGGTCCTGTACTCCTTCGTTCAGCTCGACTTCGTTGTTTTGAGCGGCGCAGGCGACAATCGCCGCCGCCAATACCACAACCCACCTGAGGCCACCCATGAGGTTTCAAAAATTCGACAAAACCGTTGAAAAAAAAAGTCACGAGCGAAATCTCTGCGGTCAGCAGACAGGAACTTCGGTGACTTCGTCAGGTGGCTTGGTCGAGCACTACACTTGGCACGTATGTATCGTCTGTGTTATGCGAAGACTTGAACTCGAGCTCAGGGTCAATACACGCCTTATATTCGACAGAAGGTACCCCTCTACTACACCTACCTTCCTATTTATCGCTTATGACTACCTACATGACTTAGGTATCTCCCCTCCTTGTAACATTTCTAATTAGACCCCTCCGCTCCATTGACAGACATTCGCTTTTGAGTAGTTCAATACCTACGACAAATTCTGGCTCAAAGATTAGCAAAACCGGAAACCTTATCCGCTAATATTCACTCTTGAATTACCAGGAGACAGGTCCTATCTTACCACGAAAATGTCTATGTCCAATGGCAAAATGCCTAGAAAATATTTTAATCTGGTAGGTCCCTACTAGTGGTCATTGTTGTTGTCCATCGTGGAAGATATTTATCAAAAAATGTCGGCTTCACCTCGAAATTTTCGACCTTTTTTTTCTTCAGTTTTTCGCTTATATCTCGAAAACCAAGCGTTTTCCGTGAAAACGTCTAAATTTAAATCGCAATTGCGAGTACAAGTAGACAAAATTCCCTACAATATGCATAATATGCATTTATATATTGATATATTATATCAAAGTTGATGATCGAACCAATAGAGCGTGCTGGAAAATCGCCAATTTTTTGGAACCTGGAATTTGAAAAAAAACTGGGAGAACCCCAGTTCCCCATACCTTGAAGCTGAGGGGAGGGGTGGTATCGAAATATGAATTTATTATTTCCTATTTCATACTTGTAACAGTTGGTGCAAATAATATAAAATTGCGGCAGCAGCCTTTCGGAAGAATATGAAGTTCCTGATTTCATTTCATGCCCAGTTCGCCCTAATAAGGGCTGTTTCCCTTTGGATGCGGGGAGCTCGGCAGAAGCAATGCAACTACTGGTTTCCAAGACATTAAAATTAAATTTTGCGTTAGTTGGCAGTGGGACCAAAACCAGTTCCGACAATCCCTTGATCGTAAATTCCGAGAATTAACTGATCAACGTTGCATCCATTTCACTTTATAGTTATGCATAACATTCAGAAGAGATTGATTGATTGATTGATTTTTTTCTTCCAACTTTTCTATCAGCACCCGATGAATTTTGAGACCACTGCGACATGACAGGATGACTTTAAGGCAATCTCAATGGCTAATAAATTGCTGACAGTCAAAGTCCTCTCCCCTCTATTGTCCTGTGATTGTCCTCTCTATCGCCACATTTGCCTATCCGGAGTCTTTTGAGGGCGATGAACCTTCCGGCGACTTTTTGTGATAACGAAAATTAATTGTTTTGTAATAAATTTTCTGATCACGACGATTAGTCTTGTACAAAAAGAGAAAGTTTGTTTATACACCCCAAACGCAGAAGTCTGCCGAACGTAAGTGAGGACCTTATTCAGATAATGTATTTTTCCGCGGTTTGCACAAATCCTCGTACAAACAACTTTTGTCCTTCGTATTTTTTTCCTTTGTGACGTAAAGCGGAATAGTCGTTGTGTACCATGTTGACGCCTACGTTGTTTTCCTTTTTTTTTCGCGGACGTTTGTCTTTGAGATGTCCAAGTACACACTTGAGGCCTATCGGTCGTATCTGCCGTCTTGGGCAAACTTCCTCAACGGCTTTATTATTTTTTTTTTTCGAGAGGGTTCATTTTTTTGCAAGCTGACTCGCCGTGTAAAAGGTACGTGTTTTAAACGTTTTAGAGAAAATTGTTTTTGAGGCATGAAAAAAAAAAAAAAAAAAAAAATGAGGCCATGGGCAGCATCGGTGAGATGAGGAAATGGCGAGTTTAATCTGCGGATTAGTGATACAGTCATTGGCCTTGTTGCAAATGTTTTGCCTGTTCTGACTAATGAATTGTGAAGCTTATATTGACGAGGTCGCCGAACAAGTCTCTGATTTTACTCAAAAATCATTTTTGAAAAATGTATTTCCGTCTATTCCAAGCGTTTGCTTGCTGCCGCGGGCAAAAGCCAAGTGCATCGAGAGGCCCAAAGGTCGTCGACATTTCGGCGAGTCATCTCCGGAGATCGAAAACCCTCCGTCCTCGGCCCTGAAACGGCACCGTCCTTTCACCCGGGAGTCATCCCGCCCGTCATCGGATTTCCGATTCGTCCTCCGTCCGTTTCCGCCTTCGACGCCCGAGGCGCCTCTTTCGTCACGTAGTCTTTCTTGTGACTTCGGCGAATCGGCTGCTAATTTCCCCCCGGGGTGGCTCGCCTTGAGAAGCTCCACCCGATTGATCAGAAACACTTCTTAGTAAGCTTCATACATCTCCCTGGGAGTTCGCTAACAAGATATTTCCATTAAACAGGAAATACCTACCTATCAAAATCTCATCAACATTGATTGTAAAATTGAAAGCTTCTTCGCCCATTTTCAAGTTAATTTTGAACTCAGCACTCCCAGAAAAGAAGAGCGTTGGCAAAAGAGATCTGCCATTCGGAACCATTCGGCACATATGTGACGGTGGGATTTATATTTTGGGTTTATATAATATTAGAGCAAGCAGCTTATGTCTCAGGGGTGCTCGGAAACGCTGGAGGTGCGCTGACAACCTGCTGGGCTTAGAGGGTGGTGCAGCTGTTCAGCTCGGCTTGGACAGTTCCCCACGGAGACGGTGGCGTCCAGAATGGCATAAGACGCCAGGCAGCAGGGTTTGGGCCGTCGGTTTCTTGTTCATGTTTTTGTTTTGTTTTTGTTTAGGTTTTTGTTTTGTTTTTGTTTTTGTTTAGGTTTTGGGTTTTTGTTTTTGTTTTTGTTTGTTTTGGCTTGTTACCTTGGATTTGAATAAAGAATTTATTGTATTCGTAAAAAAAAAAAAAATATTATATAAAACCAATTGCTTGTATATTTGTGTATTTAATGTTGTATAATATAGGTACAACAAATATCTATAGGTGTTAATAAAATCTAATGTTTGTGGCTATAGAAAAATGAAACAATACAAACAATAGCATACAGGCGGGAGAGTTTCCTTCGCTCCATTTAGCCCCCAATCCAATCCCGGAAAGTACCTCAAATTCCAGAATGTTTCAGAAATTAGTGATGAATACAATTCTCACCTAGGTTTTGGAAATGCTTCACAAATCGTGGGGCAAAAGGAAGCAAAACGATTCTCGCCCCTGAGGAATCGAACACAGGTCTTCACGTACCTACCGTCAGCGCACGGATGCTTGAGCGCAAGAAAATTTATTTAAATTAAAACTACTGAAATTTAAAAAGCGTGCACCTTCATAGTGTTTGGATTCCAAACTATGTATTTAATGCCCAAAATTACTCAGAAAACGACACTCAAAACGACCTGAAGACGTCCATCGAAAGCAACCTCCTGTATGGGGTTTCTATGAGGGTACGAAATATTTACCAACCCTACATAATTAGCAATTTAGAATATTTTCAAGTGAAAGATGTAGATTCAAGTATACGATGGCGAAATCCCAATATTTTCCCGTTCAGTCGATCATTTTACATTTCTACATTTTCCTTGACGTCACTTAATTTTTCGTATGAGCCAACGTGCAGGAGCGAGAGGCAATGAGGGGAGTGGGCGGGCGTGACGTGGTTCAATTTTTTCTGCCCTCAAGCTTTCCGGAGTACCTACCCGGAATTTCCAGATGAAAATTGGCATGCTGACATTTCTGAAGAGAATAATTCTGATGCGAATTGCTCATTGATCGTCACAGTGCTGTCGGAAGGGTCTGAAACTCCAATAAATGGATTCTATGTCCAAAAATATCTCGACAATGACACCCCATCAACCAAATGGGTGCCCTACATTCTTCCTTAACACCACCATCAGCGCCACGGATTTGAGTCATCGGGCTGAAATGTAGTGAGCCTCTGACTTATCAACATGAATACCCACGTATACGTTCTGTAGGTAGAATACATTCGAATGGCCTCAAAAAGTAAAGAAAATTAATTTCAATTCTGATGCTCCAATTTTTGTTAAAATCCAAAATATGATGTCCGGGGGCTGAAAAAGGTCACGTAGTCAGCAAGAGGGAGCTTTTAAACCGCGGGTGGGCATCGAGCTCGGAAGTGAGGGGGGAATGTTGCCATGATTTTCAGAGTACACTCTATCATTAAATTGGGCTGGCGAACTCCGAATTCCAGTCTCTCAAGAACATTTCTTCCAGTTGCTAGAAAGATAGATCTCTTCTTCCTGTAGATCTACAGGAGCTTACCAGAGTGACTTGAAGCGGTTAACCACTAAAATTAGTTTGAAATTATTGGGTGGAACTTTGGGATGTTATATACCTACTGGTGGCAAGCGTTTGACAGGAATGTCAGGAATAATAATACTTTCACTAAACTGCGGAGTAACCTAAACCTCGAATTACGGAATGTGCCTCCCTCAGTCAATCGCGTTCTGTTTGTCCTACGTCAAATTCATGTTGAGTGGTACATCAGGTCTGAAGCGAACCAATGTACAGAGCACGAAAGCAGAACACTTATCAGGTAAATGGGCGTTTAATGGGAGAGTATTCAATGTGCCAAACGAAAATAATCTTACATCATCATGACCGATGACGAGCAAGCCGTTAAAATTCATTGTTAGAGACGCCGCGTTTATGACTTACATTAAATGTAAATTTTGTTCATTACATGACCTTTACTGATGAATTTAATTTCCCTGTTTCATAACGCTTATATAATGCTACAGATCCAAACTGCCTACAGTCCATTGTACTCTGATTATCAGACAGCCAATTTTACTCGACTACCTACCTACTTACAACCAGTGCTGCTGTTCAGCTTCCAATCCCAATCGATCTGCTCCTGTTTTAAACAGATTGACTCGGACATGAAAACCACATCCGCTCTCGAAGGCAATTTTGGCTCGGCTCAAGCGCTTCTCATAGCTCATGCACCTGATGTATATGTGCGCAGGTGATGTAAAGGGTAAAGTGAGTTTTACGTCAAGATTTTTGACCACTTGGGCCTGACATGTCGGGGCGGTAATTTATTAATTAATCACTTTAACCCAGCTGCACTTTTATTCCCAAATTAAATTGGAAATTTTCCATGGTCTTCAAAGGGATTCGAACCCATGGCCTCAACAGAATGCAGAGCTAAGTGGCTAACGCCCAGAACCACCCGGCTAATCCGGCCGCCAGCGCAGGTGATGTATTTAAATTTTAAACTCAACTGAAATTTTTAAAACGTATAAGTCATTTAGTTCGGCAGTGACAAATAATTGGTACTCGTACATTCTTACTTTGAACATGTATATTTTTGAACATATATACCTACAAGAAAACCTAACCAAAAATAGGTTTTTTTCTTCAGTGTTCCTAGTACTCACCAGTTCGAACTAGATATAACTAACTAATAAAATCACTTCTTAGAACTGATTTTCAATAGCTTATTCTGGTTCTGCCATATAAATTGTAGTTGAAAACAAGTTATAATATAGTTTATCAGTTACTTCTATAATATAGACTATATTATAGTTCCAGCGGTGAAGGTGTCAGTAAATTCTAGTTCTAACTAGTCGTTATAGTTACTAGTTTTCACGAAGGGGCATACAGAAAACTAGAATTTACTAGTCGAAACTTTTGCGTAAATCCAAAAACTGTACTTCCGGTAGGCCAAAAAGGACATGTTGTCAGCAAGATAGAGTTTTTAAACCTCATTTCGCAGGTGGGCGTCGAGCTCTGAAGTGAGGGGGGAATCTTGCCATGATCTCCACAGTCTTAGATTGGACTGGCGAACTCCGAATTCCAGTCTCTCAAGAACAATTCTTCCAGTTGCTGGCGGAGGGTTGTGTTCCCAGCGACGACGGTGCCGACCCCGGTGGTGTCCACGAAGTAGTCCTCGGTCCAATTTGATGTGCCTGACGAGGAAAACGGAATGATGGAGGAATGGGAAAAGATTGAAAATGGGACGGAAAACGGCGAAACTTACCAACATATACGATATTATCAGTCACCATGTAATGGTCAAGCTGGGCTCTGTCAGACGGCATCTTCCCCTGGCCTGACGAGTGGGGCACCACGAAGAATTTCTGCGAAAATAACGGTAGTTATTAAATAAAGGTGTACAGGGAAAAAAGGGTAAGGCTCACATATACACAAATGTGCTGCAAAAATAAACTTTAAAAACAAAAAAAGACCCCGTTGCTGAAACCTTCAAATCCCATCTCCTATTTAACAGGTTGCGTACAAGTCCGCAACACAGTGAGACATTTTCATGTTTCCCTAGCAACATGTTTCCGTGAGCAAGATTTTGCGACTTTTTTTAGTTTATGTGCCATAGCAAAGACATGAAAATGTCAATAACTCGTGGTAATGAGGTCTATTCAAGATAAAATGTTATTAAATTTGGGGTTAAACGGTGTTGGTTACAATAATTGTCATAAAATTATGATAAATTATTTAACATAATTTTATGAAAATTATGATACAATGATGATGGTAATTTTAACGTGAATAGACCATAATACCACGAGTTATTGTAACGATTTTAAATAGTGTTTTTAAAACTTAGTCTCAATTTACGCTGCAAACAAGTCAACCCCGTCAGGCTACTCACCGCGCTAATTGAAACGTTTTCATAAGTTTCCGATAGGATGGTGAGAGACTTCAGGAAATGCCTCTCTTCAGGTCTGGTCTGTATCCAGGAGCTTATCAGCAGCTTGACGTCAACTCTTCGATCGATCGCTGCCGCCTTCAAAGCATCGTCAATCGCTGGCCAAAACCTGAATAGAGTTTTGGGAGTCAGGCTACCAAACTGGACAGGATGTTAGATCGCAGTTATTAAACAAGATCTTCGTTCTTCGAGGAATACTGGCCTCGCTAGGCTAGACATGTAACCAGATTGCCTGGGAATTTACAGTACCCATTCATCAAGAACCAGATCGAAATTTGGACCAGTTACTCCTCGTCCCACCCGACGTCCTTGTGAGCCGGCAAGAAAAGGTGGTGGGGTCCCTACAGAAGCGAAACAGACAAAATGAACCAGCAACGCCAACGTACAACTCGGATTATTTTGTCTAGGTCGACCACCAAAGCTTTTTCTGTGTCCATATTTGAGCCCTGGTTCATTCAATACCTAGTGGGCTCAGTTCTCAGCCTCCACCACCTGAGTGTAGCTATGGGTGAGCCCGGTATGTTTGCAGTGTTCTCAGATAGACAGACATTTCTGGTCCCAAGGCAGCTACGCTAGTTAAGCAAGTAAAAGAAACAATCGGATTATCAGGCTAGGAAAATGACTTGGTTCAAGTTAATTGATAAGGTGTGCAGACCGCGCCTTCAACTTACTGACATATGTCAGTCCACTATATAGAGGACGTCTGCTCTTCACGCCCGGCAAAGGTAATTACCGATTATAATCGCGGAGAGTTCGTGGACCCTTCCCACCTCGACTCACTTAGTGAGTCGAGGTGGGTCTATGACCCACTAGGTGAGTCTTGTTCTATGACCTATTTACTCAGACATCTCCACTTACTTGGGATTTGCACCGTAAATCATGAGAGGTAAGTAATCCGTTAATGCCACGTAAATGAAATGGTTGGCTTTTCCAATGGTCTTCAAAATGCTCTGGATGTCTGACTCCCAACCGTCGGGGCACATTTGAGGTGGGGAACTCTGAAATCGCAAACACCTTGTTCGAGCGGGTTTACAGGAGAAAGTATACGGCAAGAGACCAACGTACAGACAGGTAAACTCCAGCTTCATTGTCGTTGACGGCAATCCTCATTGGGTTGAGTTCGTTGAAGTCAGTCGAAAAGTTGGTGGGCCATTTAGACGGGATGACGGCGTCTGGTAGACCGACTTCCCAATATGCCTACAGTGGAAACATCCCATGTATATGCAAACATCTTAAACCAAGGTTTAAGCATCTGCAGATGCCCTCACGGAGAAACAAACTCACGTCGAATATCTTCCCGTACTCCTGCAGAAGGCAGGTACAATTAGAAATGTGGAGGCCGAGCTCCTTGAATTGTGAAAAGGCTCTCCAGTCGAAGTTGGCACTTCCGACGTAGGCTTCCCTCCTGTCGACTATCCAGAGCTTCGTGTGGAAAATGCCACTCCCCACCAGTCTCTTCATGTTTATTGACCTCACCTGGACCAACGAGAATAATGTACCTAAGATGAATTAAAATTTTCAAGGTAACTCAAAGTAGTCGAAGCTTACTTCAGCAGCTCCTTTCTGGGCGAGGATTTCTGTATCGAGATCCCGGTAGTCTTTAGTGGGAGGATTTTGGACAATTCGCACGTGGAGGTCCCTGGATTTGGCCTTCAACAGGTCGTTGAATATGTCTTTGCCCTGATAATTCATCGCCGAAGATGTAAGACCGATGTACACTCTCAAGTAAGCCAATCTTTCCTTTCAACAAAAACCAACCTTATCGGATCCGGATTTCTTTTCTTCGCCGTCAACCAACGCAAAGAAGAATGACGCTATTTCGACTGTGCTTCTGGCTCGACTCAACATCCCTTTAAAAACGTCGTAAGTCGTCGGATATGGCGTCGACCAGTTTCGGTAGGTCATCCCTTCGGGAATGGTTTCCACCAGAGTGAACCTGAAACAAGACCTCACCAACACTGACGGTAGTATGCAGAAACTGTTCTGAAAACTTGAAACTTTTTAATAAAACTATTTTATTGATGTTAACGTAACAACTACGCCGCAAACGTACAAATAGGTTTTTTAGTTTTTGATGAATAGTAAACGGTGCATAACTTAATTCTTTGAATAGATAATTTTTTTTTAATAAATAAATTTTCCTGTACAAAGTTTGGACAGATGCAGGATCATGAAAATTGGATTATGCGTTCAATATTGCTCAGAGAACGACACCTCATTTGACATCCTGACATCCTTCAAAAGCTTTGTTAGTAGCCCCCGCAAAAGCCCCGTAGAACCCCATGAAGAAATCGAATGGTTCTGGGACGGACGGACATGGTTTTTGAAGTCTAAGGTATCATGAAACGTATAATGCCAAATTTTGAGGCTGATTTAAATTTTTGACCCTCGTCGCGAATACAAAGGTGTATTAAACCAAGGATAATAAGCCAAAAGGTGCTTCAACCTGCGTGAAGCACACTTACTTTCTCCAACACGACTTACACGCAATCCTGGTGGCATTTGTTGGTTGTGCTTGTGTTTTTTACCCTCCGTTGTTGTTTTTTGGCAGCGTCAAGTAATGGAAGGACTGCAAGAACACTAAGTAGAAGTATGATAGTGATAGGGCCACGACGGTTTGTGCCAGCCTTTCTGATCGTCCCACCTGGAAAAACATGGAGAAAGATTGTCGTAATATAGGTACATGTAGAATGAGAGCTGTAGGTATACATTAAAAATGTGCCCACTTCTTCTAACAGTGAACATCTCGCTATATCGGCAAAATCCAAATTCACAACTTCACAGGAGAAAAATCTAGGTAATTGAAAAGTATTTGGCAGCCCAGAAGTTCAAAAAAGAAGCCTTTCCTGGACTTGGGTATGCTATTACGAGTGAGTAAAGCTAAATGATGGCTTTCCCGTCTTATAGTGGAGATGCGCGATATTTGCGGTTACTTCAAGGCACTTGTGCGGTGTTGTGGAAGAGAAAATAATAACTTGATGAATTATTCATCAACATTGTTGGATAAAATTACTTTTTTAATTTTTGAAAACTTTCGGAAAGACCAGATTATTTTCAAGTACAATATGCAGATAAGAATCCCAAAATCCGTTTTTAGCGCAACCTTTTTCCAAAAAATGGAAAGGTGCGCTCACCTCTTCGACATGTATGTTTTTTTGTTTGTTTTCTTTTTGTTTGTTTGTTTGTGTACAGAGCATCACGCCCGAGCGGCTCAACAGATTTTCATGAGGGTGGTCTCATTGTCATCAGCGAGTTCCGGGGGTGGTTATAGGCTACCTTGATTTTCCCTCCCTCATCCCCTTCATCGGTTTTCGGGAGGTCCTTCACGACGAAAGTTGTTTATCTCTGATGTGTAACTAAGGAGGCCTCAAAAGGGGGACGGAATTTTTTGTCCGATTTCGTTGGTACAAGGGTCTATGGAATGAGCTTTTCAGGCTGATTCCAACGACTCCAAAACGATTTTTGCAGCCTGAGCCGTTCGTTACCTCTGATCGGCATAAGGTTTTATTACGCATCGGTCGTTAGGGTGCAGTTGTTTACGTAATGAGCATCACGTGGATGATGTGTTGTGTGGCATAGTTTGGTCGCTAGATACCTACTGTTTCTTAGTTTCTCTCGCTCATTAAATATATCGTAATAACAAAAAGGTTGCGCTCATCTATTCAATTCAATTGATGGCTTGTTATAATTGAATAATGATTAACAGGACGTTCTCAAAATTTTTCCGTACCTAACGTCACGAAATTGCGACATAAAAAAGCGTTAAGCAACATAGGTAATCACGAAAACAATAATCATACGATTGGTCTGTAAGGAAGTTTGGCGGTTGGTTACAAGTTTTTTGTAGGAAAAAACAAGCCATCAATTGAATTGAATAGATGAGCGCAACCTTTTTGTTATTACGATATATTTAATGAGCGAGAGAAACTAAGAAACAGTAGGTATCTAGCGACGAAACTATGCCACACAACACATCATCCACGTGATGCTCATTACGTAATAAAACCTTATGCCGATCAGAGGTAACGAACGGCTCAGGCTGCAAAAATCGTTTTGGAGTCGTTGGAATCAGCCTGAAAAGCTCATTCCATAGACCCTTGTACCAACGAAATCGGACAAAAACTTCCGTCCCCCTTTTGAGGCCTCCTTAGTTACACATCAGAGATAAACAACTTTCGTCGTGAAGGACCTCCCGAAAACCGATGAAGGGGATGAGGGAGGGAAAATCAAGGTAGCCTATAACCACCCCCGGAACTCGCTGATGACAATGAGACCACCCTCATGAAAATCTGTTGAGCCGCTCGGGCGTGATGCTCTGTACACAAACAAACAAACAAAAAAAAAAAAAAAACATACATGTCGAGGAGGTGAGCGCACCTTTCCATTTTTTGGAAAAAGGTTGCGCTAAAAAATGCCGTACAATTAATCATTGTTAAATGATCTGACTGTAGAACCGTAGGTCTACCGTCCGTTTTTTGACATGTTATATCTTTACTTTGGCACATAAACGAAAAAAAGCGTTGAAAGCGTTGAAACTTTGAGTTAAACTTTTTTTAAATTTTTTCAAAAATATCGGATTTTTGCACCATTAACCTACCTATATCGAAGAATAATAAATACGGGTTGCAAGCATTCCCGGGATCCCGGACGATTTTTGGCAATTTGAAATCCCGGGATTTGTGGAGTCAATCCAGGGATCCTGGGATTGTAGAATTAGTTGCACCTCGTACGTAAATTGCTCAAATCTTGTTGGAAAAAATCATTAAATACCTAACAGAAAACAGTTCGACGGCTTTGTGATGGTGCTCGATGAACGAGCCGTAGCCTTTGGCGAAAATGCGAAAAGATGTAAGGGGAATAATTAAAGTAGAAATGAATATTCTATTTTAATAATTAAAATAGAATATTAATAATTATTATTAAAATAGAAATGAGCCATTTCGAAAATGGAGGCAGCCGAGGCCAACATTTAGATCACAGATTAAACTAATGATTTTCATTTAGCTAAGGTGACCATAGGTACTACTGTTAGAAGTACGGGTCATACTTTTCAAATCTGGCTCCTTCCAAATATTTGGACCCCTGAAAAACATAAAACGGTCCAACCTCTTAGAAATGATACTTCCAAGGTCCTTCTTTCGTCCAAACTTTTCCTACTAATAGTAGGAATGGGTACAGAGAGAATTTGACAAATCGATGAAAGTATTGAAATGAAAATATTATTTTAACGTGATGTAAATTAATAAATTAAGTAATTATTACTTATAATGTGATTTTCAAATAATAATGATGGATCTCGTAATTCAACAAATCAATAAAATATTTCATATCAATTATTTATAGGTAGGGTACAGTAATTATTTTATGAAAAAATGTCCTGTTAATAAAATGTTTATGAGCTGTGAAATTCAATAGCAAAAAGTGTTACATTTGGTAGAAAGAACCTCAATATATTTTCTAAAAGGATTTTTTTCTGAGAATTTTATTGCTCCACGTAAACAACTCATTAACAATATTGATTTGAGACTAGGCAATACATATTTAAAACTAAGGTACAGCACTTAGTTTTTTAGGATAATATTCCGACACTGCGCGCTGCTTCACGAGTAGGAGACCTAAGCAAGATCGAGTGGCTTGGTTCTTCGGACGATATCACCAAGTCTTGTGTCTAAGAGACGGACAGCTTCCTCGTTGACGTGAGATCTTAGCCGTTGGAGATGACGCACGGCCTGCCACTTGATGGTTTCGTTGACTGTTTCGATTTGAAGCTCGTGATGGAGACGTTCATTTCGAATGTACTATGGTGCATTGACCACGTTTCTTAATATATTGTTTTGGAATCGCTGGATGAGCTCTCGATTTGATTGAGCCGTACAGCCACACATCTTTCTGAATTTGAAAAACTTCCGGGATTCAACAAACTTCCGGGATTGCAACCTCTAATAATAAACACTTGTAGGTATAGAATTAGCAGCGTCGTTTCTTCTCAAGTGCGTCCTCATAATTCGTTGAACTTTCTATTTTCAACTGTAATATATATTAGGCCTGATATCAGAAAAAGGACATCAATAGAAGGGAAAACTCTTCTTTTTTTCTCTCACACACGTCCGACCGCCATGACGAAGGAATTTCCACGGGGGAGTAGAGAACTACATAAGTTTCATCGAGACGAACCTACCATCTGGTGGCCAGGTATTTAACATTTTTGTGTTTTTTCAATAATTTGAGCCTAAGGCTTCAACTAAAAGCATCAGGGGGGTCTCCCAGTAGTCATACTACAACATAATATGTTGTAGTACATAATATATAATATATATTATATGTATATTATTATGTACAATGATGAACACACATCACAGGCAGCAATACGCCCCACAGGCGGCAGTTTTTTTTCTTCAATAATTAATCAAAACCTCTTCAAACACCAATTCCTAACCACACCGGACGGGATTTCCGCTATACATTCCAGTTTAAACTCACATGTTATTGTCTGCAACGGCGAAGTCATCGTGATCAGTCTGTGACTTAGATCCAGAAGCAAGCCACTCAACGGTGCGCTGAAAACCATAGATATTCGAGGAATAAGCTCAAAGTAGGAATGCACCGGAGACAAAGATGCACCATGTAGAAATGGACAGCACTTAAAGACAATAATAGTAAGTAGGTACCTATACGAAGATCTGAGATGGTTAAATTCAGAGCATCATTAAATTTTAATGAAACAACGACGACCTCATAGGCGGACTCATCCGAAAACATGGTTAGCCAGAAGATTTGAGATGGTTCAAATCAGAGCATCATTAAATTTTAATAAAACAATTACGACCTCCACGCAAAACATAATATTAGGTAGGTATACGAAGATCTGAGATTGTTAAATTCAGAGCATCATTAAATCTTAATAAAATAATGCTTTGTTCTTCGTGTATAAGCAGAATGCATAACGAATTCTTAGTATTGATGTCTTCTGGATGGAGATTTCTGCTATTTCTATGCCGTAGAAATTATTTGTATGAATAATGTACATTAATATGGTTTTATGAATTCACCAATCAAATTTACCTAGGTTCAGAATGACAAATTGTTTTGGTATTAATCTCTTCTGGATGAATATTTCTTCTCTGCAGAAAAAATAGTCGTAAACATTACTGTTCCCTAATTAGGTAGAGAAGAAAGGAATAACTTTTAACATGATTTTTAAATATTATTAGGAATGGTCACTTCGTGAAAAATATCGATTTGAAAAAAAAAATACATATATATATTATATAATCGAAAAATTTCAAGAAGTAAAGAGTAAATTCATCTGATCTGCTATTCCATTGAAGTAGCATAGCTTTGATCTCTCAGCCAGTGAGTTCACAGAAGCTGTGAAGATCTGCCTGTCATCTGACGCTCTTGCGATTCGATGCAGCCTCCATGTGCGCGAGGGGGACTCGGCAGAGATGGCGGCGTGCTGAAGATCTGCTAGGGTTTGATGATGGGGCGGCACTGCAGCTAGGTCTCCAACAACGTTGAATTTTGGAACGGCAGGCCTCAAGTGTCGATTTGAACCTGCGATGCTCAGGTCTGAAAACAGTTGTCACCCAACAACTAACCATATGACCAGAGGATGATGACTCAATCTCATGTGGTACCGCAAATATATGTACATACTTAGTTGTTGTTAAAAAAAAAGTACATCAATATATCGGATGTTTTTCAAAGAATTGTAAAAACAAAAACAATTTTAATAACCATAATAACTATTGTCAATAAAATTGACTTGACTCTTTAGTCAATTTTATCTTCTTTTTAAAAAAATTAAATTAAGCTAAATCATTTAGCTTAATTTAATTTTAAAGAGTAAATATGACTAATAAATTGTTCACTATTTGCGTAATCTATAATGTTGGTGTTGATGTAGGCCTTTTGAATGAATGAGGGTTGTAAGTGATTGAATTGGAGCGATTTTTATTATTCGGAATAACAGATTTCGATTTTTGACATGTTGTCTTTACTTTGGCACATTTAAGTATGTTTATAAACGAAAAAAGCGTTGAAAGCGTTGAAAGTGTTACGGTTTTTTTCTGCTTACAACCGAGTCGTTGCTAGGAAAACGGTACTTCGTCGTTTTTCATCTCACAAAATTCGTTCACCATTCGTTCGAAAGCTCTGGATTTATCCGACCATATTTATCCAACTACTGCGAAGTGCGTGGCCAACAAGCTGAGTTATGAGCATGGTTAGGTAACTATTTGAATAATTGTTTACACTCAGGTGATCATGATTTCATTGAGGTGGTGTTTCGATGATTTGATTCATAGCAGGTGATCCGAATATTGCGAGAACGGTTTGATTTGTGAAGCGGTGGGTAAATCATTTTAATAGGTAATTTCCGGATCAGTGAGTGGCTCTTAAAGCTAATTTCTATGCTTTACACTCTAGGAAGCTGTAATTTCGTATGTAGCCTCTTTAAGACATTTACGATACCCAGGGTCCGGATCAGCTGAGTAGCTCTTGAAGCTAATTTCTATGCTTTACACTCTAGGAAGCTGTAATTTCGTATACATAAAGGCTACATGTAGCCTCTTAAGACATTTACTTGACGATGCCCAGGGTCCGGATCAGCTGAGTGGCTTAAAGTTAATTTCTATGCTTTATACTCAATTGTAATTCGTAGATAGAGGGGAGTACGAAATGGGGGGGGGACTAAAGACATAAAATGTCCCAATGTGTTGCAGACTCGTATGCAAGCGTTTCTTGCTCAAATAATCACTTAGTCCATCAGGAATTTCCATATAGACATTCAACATTGCCTTTAGAATGACTTTGTTGCATAGCACTGCACCACGACGGGGATTTGCTCAATTTCGATTCTTTCAATGATTTTTTATGATTTTTCTTTCTGATTATGTCTCAGGACAGCCACATCTTTGGCTATAATTATGTTCGGGCTTGGTAGGATGCTATTAATTAGGTTTTTCAATTTCTATTTTTTAAACTATCAATTTTTTTTGGAAAAATTGAGATTCCACAGTGAATGCATGCACCTTGAGCAATCCAAAGATGCATCAAATCTAATTTAATTACATCTCCAAATGAATCAAATCAGCGCAATAAAGTTGTAATGAGAAATCAATCCCTGTCAATCAACATAGTCAGAGCCTTTTATTTTTTCGCTCTCTGGGTTGGGATTCATTTTCTCGCTCAGAAAATGAAACTCAACTTTTGAGCGCTATTGTTTTTCGCTTAATAATAAAACTCAACCACGTTACAATCCCTTATTTAACTATCAAAAAATCAATCACGATAATATTAAATATTAATTGCAAATTTTGCAAGCTGGGCTATATTTCTGAGTGAGACAAAAAAAAGCCCAGAGAGTTTCCTTAGATTAGACCGATAATTTTTTTACTGTCTGAAGAACGAAGCAAGTGACACTCGGCTCGCCCTGAACGGTCCCGTAGCCAAGGACCTTCGGCGTAGACCATCCTCGTCGTCAAAATCAGGTCAGAGACAAATAAGGAAGGACCTCGTGACAGGGTAAAAGGGGAGGATTGGCAGGTCGTATGGAAGATCCCCCTGGTCTCAGACTCATTCATTTTCAGCTGAAACAACATTTGTTTCAAGATTTAATTTATTTGCCAAGATTTAATCTTGACCAAACAAGACCGGCAATTCCCGCTACCTCTACTCTGGTGGAAGCGCCGGTGTGGCGCGTAGGTGTGATTTCAGTGCTACGGGACCGTTCAGGGTGAGACGAGTGTCACTGACCCTTTGTCTCGTCCCTCCTGCCGTGTTTTCGCGCTGCTGAATTTGGAACGTGAAGAGAATTTTCTCCTTTGGTTAAAATCCCCTTCTAACACTGCGCACAATCCAATCAGCCAGCCAATTTGACTTACAACCAATCTATAATCTGTTCATCAGCTAATCTGTTCTACTTACACGCCAATTCAATCTGCTCCTGTTTTAAACAGATTGATTCGGACATGAAAACCACATCCGCTCACAAAGGCCATTTTGCCTCGGCTTATGCGCTTCTCATGCACCTGGGTATTCCAACCTGATCACACTTACATCTTTTAAAGGGATTTTGAGGGATTTAACTTAGGACCGTAAACTGTCAGTATGGCCTTTTCAAGAATATTTCCATTTTCTACCTCTTTTCCTTCTAAAGAGCGAAATGCTCAGATTCTCTGGGTGGACAATGACAAGCTCTGATTTATACTCCGGCCTCCAGGCCGGATGTTCCGAAATAGTCACGCGGGGATCACGTGTACACACTTAATACCAACTCTGCCTGTGGAGGCAGCACCTACTGGTCCAATTTAATGCGCCGCCGTTAGAATACGAAGTAGCATTCAATATAACTCTTTTTCAACCATCCTGCCTTGAAAATTTAATAACCTTCTGAACGAGTATCATAATAACACTTTTGTAAAACATCCCAGTAGCCCCACTATTGTAAATAATGATTGGAAATATAGTAAGTGAGAGGTTTTCGAGATCTTTTCTACTTATTTCCAGAGCAGTCCAAGGAAGGACAAAAAAAAATCACATTCACGAATTTTTGAACTATTAAATAGTTTCTTTACGAAAATTTTTCTTTATCGAGGGTCTCATGGCAACACCCCACATCGTCAGTTTTGGCGAAAATGAGTAATGCATACCGTTCGACGCATCTTCTCGGGGCGAATCGATCAAACTTGATGGTTTAAAAGAAAATCAATAGGGAGTAAGTTGTGGGGGTATTGAATTAAATTTTGTGGTTTTCGGGCTCTCCTGAAAAACTTCAGAAATGTGGAGTGTTGCTGTGAGACCCTCGATATGCGACTTAACTGTTTTTGCATGTATATAATGGCATCAAATGACAAAAATACATCATGGGCGACTTGAGCGCAGGAAATTGATTTAAATGTTAAAATCAACTGCAATTTTAATTTAAATACGTAAACCTCTATAGTGTTTGCACACCTAAATATTGATTCCATGCCCTCTGAAAACGACACCTCATTCAACCTGAAGACGTCCATCAAAAGCTATAAATACTATATAATATTACTAAAACATAGTAAGCTTGTGACATATCAGAATTCAGTACGTGGTATAGATTCGAAAGGCCTCAAAAAGTCAAACAAAATAACTCTCACTTCTGGCGCTTCTATTTTTGCGAGAACCCAAAATATTATTCCTGGAAGCCCAAAAAATTCATGTTGTCAGCAAGTGAGAGCTATTTAACCTGATTTTACAGGTGAGCGTCGAGTTCTGAAGTGAGGGGGATTTACACAGTCTTAAACTGGGCTGGCGAACTCCGAATTCCAGTCTCTCAAGAACAATTCTTCAAGTTGCTGGCGGAGGGTTGTGTTCCCAGCGACGACGGTGCCGACCCCGGTGGTGTCCACGAAGTAGTCCTCGGTCCAATTTGATGTGCCTGAAGAGGAAAAAGGAATGAGGAGGGACTGGAAAAAGATTGGAAATGGGACGGAAAACGGCGAAACTTACCAACATAGGCGATGTTATCAGTCACCATGAACTTGTCATGGTGGACTCTGTCAGACGGCATCTTCCCCTGGCCTGACGAGTGGGGCACCACGAAGAATTTCTACGGCAATATCGATTTCGAAAAGTGTTTTAAAAATCTAGTCTTAATTTACGATGCAAAACAGTCTACCCCGTCAGGGTACTCACCGCGCTAATAGAAACGTTTTCATAAGTTTCCGACAGGATGGTGAGAGACTTCAGGAACTGCCTGTCTCCAGGTACAGACTCCATCCAGGAGGCTATCAGCAGCTTGACGTGAACCCTTCGATCGATCGCTGCCGCCTTCAAAGCATCGTCAATCGCTGGCCAAAACCTGAAACGAATCTAGTGAATCAAACCAGGCTACCGAACTGGATAGGGTGTCAGAACATAGTTCTTCAATTAACTACTCTCCTCGAGGAGTAGGATGGGCATGTAGGTACGACGGCCTGAGAATTGAACCATAAACAGTTACCCAGCGATACAACGAGATCGAAATTTGAGCCAGCAAGATAGGGCGGTGAGGCCCCTACAAAAGCCAACGAAGCAAAATGAGCCAGCAAAGCCAACGTGCAGCTCTTGTTTGTTTATCACTGTAGACCACCTGAACTTTTTCTGTTTTCATGTTTGAGCCCTGGTTCATAGGGTTGGGTAAGTTTTGAATGACTCGACTCTTTCAAATGAACCGGGTGAATCGACTCGCGGCTTCAAAAGAGTCGACTCACCGAGAATCGTGAAGTGTATTAAGGCGAGGGGGAAGAGAATCGTGAATCCTCAATTCTGATTGGTTCCGTGGTCTCTGTACAGGGGACCAGGGTTCAAACTCGTGCGTATTTTTGTTTTCATTGTAGATTTGTTGAATACTGTCTTTCGATTCCACGTTTTATTCATAAACCGAAATAATTCGGGGTTATTTCACCCAGGTTAATGAAGTGTCTACTAAATGTGTTTTATGCAAAACAATCGCAGGGGACATAATATTAAATATGCCACCGTAAACTCCAACAGTAAGTTTGAAGGCATTTTTTTCTTTGCACCTAATGCCAGGTCCAAAAGGCAAAAAGAAGTGTTATTTTTTTGTTTAAAAAAAATAATTTGGGTGTTATATCTATTTAGTTATTTATTGGGTTTCCTTATAAATAAGCTGTACACTGTAGGTAAGTACATAATATGTACATTTTGTGAGACGACTTCCTAGGCTAAGTGCCAGGAGGTGGCTCAACAAAAAAAGAAATAAGAGAAGAAAGAGAGAACCTCAAGGGGGGGTTCTTGAAGAAAATTTTCTCCCAGGCAAAGATCAAGCGAGACTGGCATTTTATAGTTAGGTTTATTTCTTTACCTTGAAAACAGGCTGAAAGAAATCCTCAGAGTAAATAAACTCTCAGGCCGTGAGCCGTGAGTCGTCTAACGCATCAAAATCTCAAGAGTTGATGACTCAGAAAGAGCCGACGATTCAGGAAAAGTCGTGATTCTTAGGGGGTTGACGGCTCAGAGAGAGCCGACGATTCAGGAAGAATCGCGATTCTGTGGGGGTTGACGACTCTTTTTATTGAACAGAATCGCATGAGTCGACTCCTCGAAAAGAGTTGAATATCCCATCCCTACTGGTTCATTCAGTTACGAGTATTTTCCACTAGAGTAGGAGAGAGCCAGGTACATTTGCAGAGCTCTCAGATACCAATCCATTCTGCTCCTAAGACAGCTAAGATGAAGGAAGTTGAAAAGGAACAACCGGTCTATCTGAGTTGCCCTCTACAGCTTCTTGCTCAGAAAAACCTGTACACCTCCAGAATTCTCTCCCACCCAGCAGCTGCTGCCCTTTTATGTCTCTGGAGTTGACTCAATAATTGAATAATTTTTCTTACATTGCGGACGTCTGCTCTTCATGCCCGGCAAAGGTAACCGCGGTCAGTTCGTGGATCCTTTCCATCTCGACTCAATGGGGGGGGGGGGGGGGGGGGGGTTGCATTGATTTTGTTCTATTTTTTTCTGAAAGTACTCCCTGAGAATGTAGGGAAAACAGTAGTCAGCCACCTGAAATCGTTTCCAGAAAATTTAAATAATTTAACGAAAATTAAGGCGTTTGAAAAACACGGCCATGGAGGGAGTGTGACGTCACTACCTATTTTGAGGGGATTGTTCCGCCCAGGGTTGCCACTCCACTACTCATCACAGAATAAAATAACTATGAAATAAAATAATATTGAATTATTCAATTGAGCCGTGAATCCTCTGATAAGGCTTTAAACTTCAAGTATTGTGTATTATAATTACAAGTTAATTATGTTTTCCGCCATATCAAGTTATAATAATTATTGCTATAAATGTATCATATAAGCTGACGACACTAGCGCTCCTGGTGAGAGATTCACTGGAACTGTGACGTCACTACCTAAAGAGTGACTGGTGGGAAACCCCGGCCAATTCAAACTGTGTGTTTCGTTTTTTCGTTATATCTCCTACAATGATTTTTTTTTTTTTTTTTCGTTGGTATTGGAGGCTGTGTACATTACTTTTTAGCCATATTATTGAATGGTAGGGAAGAATTCCAAATCATAAATCAATACGAACTCCCCATTGTTCTATAACCTATTCCCTCAGACATATCCACTTACTTGCGTCTTGCGCCATACACCATGAGAGGTAGGTAATCCGTTAATGCCACGTAAATGAAATGGTTGGCTTTTCCAATGCTGGTCAAAATGCTCTGGATGTCTGACTCCCAGCCGTTGGGGCACATTTCAGAAGGGGAACTCTGAAATCAAAAACTCCTTTTTCGAGCGGGTTTACGGGAGAAATCCGTAAACGGTAAGAGTGCACTTACCGACAGGTAAACTCCCGCTTCATTGTCGTTGACGGCAATCTTCATTGGGTTGAGTTCGTTGAAGTCAGTCGACAAGTTGGCGGGCCATTTAGACGGGATGAGGGCGTCCGGTAGACCGACTTCCCAATATGCCTACAGGGGAAACAACCCATTAGTATTAAAAAAAACATCTTAAACCATCCCTCACGGAGAAACAAACTGACGTCGAATATCTTGCCGTATTCCTGGAGAAGGCAGGTACAATTGGAAATGTGGATGCCGAGCTCATTTCTCTGCGTGAGGGCGTTCCGGCTAGGGTTGGCACTTCCGACGTAGGCTTCCCTCCTGTCGACTATCCAGAGCTTCGTGTGGAAAATGCCACTCCCCACCAGTCTCTTCATGTTTATTGACCTCACCTGGACCAACGAGAATAATGAATAATAAGATGAATTAAAATTTTCAAGGTAGGTAACTCAAAGTAGTCGAAGCTTACTTCAGCAGCTCCTTTCTGGGCGAGGATTTCTGTGTCGAGACCCCGGTGGTATTTAGTTGGAGGGTTTTGGACAATTCGCACGTTGAGGTCCCTGGATTTGGCATTCATCAGGTCGTTGAATATGTCTTCGCTCTGAAAATGTATTGCCACAAATGGAAGACGACGCCTCCTCAAATCAGACAATCTTTCCTTTCAACTAAAACCAACCTTATCGAATCCGGATTCTTTTTCTTCGCCGTCCACCAACGAGAAGTAGTATGCCGCTATTTCGACTGTACTTGTGGCTCGACTCAACATCCCTTTCCAAACGTCGTAGGTCGATGGATATAGCGTCGACCAGTTCCGGTAACTCATCCCTTCGGGAATGGATTCCACCAGGGTGAACCTGAAACAATACCCCACAAATACTGACGGTCATGGAGGAATATGACCTCCATGACTGACGGTAGTATGCAGAAACTGTTCTAAAGTAAAACCATTTTATTGATCAACGTAGCTACTACCGAAACCGCGGCAAATTTTACTCTTCTTACTTATTTTTTTTGATGAATGGTGGTAAATGGTGCAAAACTTAATTATTTGAATATATAATTTTAGTTTTTAAATCCTGGACAAATGCGGGATCATGAAATATGGATTATGCGTCCAAAATGACTTGAAGAACGCCACCTCAGTTGACATCCTCCAAGCTTTGTTAGTAGCCCCATGAATTTCCTCTCCTCCTCGAGGAGAAATCGAACGGTTCTGGGACTCCAAAAAATGGATTCTACGTACAAAGTACTACGAAAACGACACCTAACTCGACCCCATAGCCAAAACCCATCAAAACTCCTTCCTTAGAGCCCCACGGGTTAGGGTGATCACTGATCAGGTTGAAAACCATGTGGGCACATCTAGATGGTGAACCAAGTATTTAGCGACAATTTCAGATTTTTTAAAACCATAACTACTGCTCAAAAAAGCCTGGACGGAGGACGAACATGCAATTTGGAATCAGATTCCAAATTGCATATTCGTCCTCCGTCCAGGCTTTTTTGATTCTACGTATCGTGAAACGTATAATGCCAAACGTTGAGGTCAGGGATTCCCAACCTGGGGGGTGTGAAGGGTCACCAGGGGACTCCCCTGAGTGGAGGCGCCATCGGCGCCCATAAGCTGACAACAATTCTAAATTCAGGAAGAAGCGATAGATTTGCAGAGCGATTCGACTGCGAAGATGGCCTTTGAAGCAGCAGAGTTGGAGACATTCTGGATAGAATACCTTCCTACCTATCCAAATATTTCTACGGTGGCGTTGAAAATTCTTGTGTTCTCCACTACCTATCTATGTGAATCGGGATTTTCAAACTTACTGGCAATAGGTTTGTTCCAGGTCTGACTGCGTCTGTCGACAGAACCCGACCGCACATACTCGAGCTATCGGTTTCCGTCCAACTTACGAGCGACCTGGAACAGCAGTTTCTAAACTGAGCATGTCTCCGGCGATTTCTGTTAACATTCCGTCAAACCTGGAACAAACCTATTAAAACCTAAATCCCGAAACCGCCTTAATGTCGCAAGTGATCTGAGGTGCGCGCTGTCGAAAATTCCTCCAAACATTGTGAAATTAGTCACCGAAAAATAAAGTCAAGTGTCACATTAAGCTTTAAAAAAAAAAAAAAGAATTGAATGAAATTCAATATTTTAATTAGGTATCTACCTACCTACCTACTGTTAATAAAAAGTTCCGTCTGAATTTGAATTTACTCATTAAGTGATAGGTATACTACCATAATTATACTTAAGTATACTTAGCATTTTTGAGGAGGGGGACAGTTTTCTTACAAAGAACAAAGGGGGGAGGGGGGCGCAATGGTGTTCACACCGACCTAGGGGGGCGAGGTACAAAAAGGTTGGGAACCCCTGGTTGAGGCGAATCAAAATATTCGACCCCAGTCGCGAATAGATAGGGCTAAGGATAATAAACCAAAAGGTACATCGAACAACTTGAAGCAGACTCTTCACACTGACAAAATGCTTACACGCAATGCTGATGACATTTGTTTTTTACGCTCCGTTGTTGTTTTTCGGCAGCGTTGAGTAATGGAAGGACTGCAAGAGCACTAAGGAGGAATATGATGGTGATATGCCCACGACGGTTCGTGCCAGCCTTTCTGAACGTCTCACCTGGAAAACATGGTGAATCTGAGTTCAGTCGAGAAATTCATGCCGAGTGAGAGTTGTTTTTCAAGCCAAAGGTTTTAAGTAAACGCATCAAGGGGTTTGGGGGTGAGTGCCAGCAATCATAATACTACGTACCATGATGAACACTCAACACAAGCTGCAATACTTCCCCCCCCCCCCCCCCCCCCCATGGGCGGCATTTTTTTCCTTCAACAATTAAACCTCTTCAAACACCAATTCCCAACCACACCGGACGGAATTTCCGCTATACATTCTAGCCTATACTCACACGTTGTCTGCAACGGTGAAGCCATCGTGATCAGTCGTTGACTTGTATCCGGAAGTAAGGCAGTCTAGGGTACACTGAAAGCCATAGATAAAATATATCAAGTGTTAAAAATAATTTCGTGAAGTTGAGAATTAGGTATTCGAGGAATAAGCACCAAGTAGGATTGCACCGCAGAAGAAGATGCACCGTACAGAAATGGACTGCATTCAAAGGCATTCACTGTTTTATGACCTCCTAGAAGACTCATCCACAAAAAGTATAACATTATACGAAGATCTAAGATTGTTAAAACAGAGCATCATTAAATTTTAATAAAAGAATGTTATCTTCTCCTTGTATGAGTAAAATGCTTAACGAATTCTTTGTATTTATGTCTTCTGGATAGAGATTTCTTCTTTTCTACGCAATATAAACCAATTGCCTTTTATAAATATAGATAGTTTGAATAATGTTCATAGATATGGTTCTATGAATTACCAACCAAACAATCAAATTTACCTAGGTTCAGAATGAGGGTGGTAAGCTGTTGCGGTTCGGTCAAAAAAAGCTTATCGGCAACCTAGGTAGAACAAGTAGATACCTAATCCAGAATAATACTTTTTTAATGTTTGTAATAATGTGCAGGTTGGTAATAAAATAAATTGCGTTTATCTGCGGTCGCCAAGCTGGCATTCATCTTTGATAACACACGTCATGAAATCCAAAAGAACAAATTTGAAAGAAGTAAAAACTTGGTACCTTATAGCAAGAAATAAAATGAAGCGCGATTATAAAATCTTGTATTTTGCCGGATTATAACTTTTATAATCGTTACAGTGAAATAACAAGGCACAAGTGATTTTGATTTTACCGTAAAAGCGTATTCATCAGCGCGATTTTCATAAGCCAAGTCTATGTACATCAATTTTTTTAAATAGTGAGTTTCACAAGAACGAGCTGATGTCGTAATTGGTCGATATTTCCATAATAGTTTCATTAATTTCGTCAAACTCGGGCTTTTCGAGGTCACTCGATATGAAAGAGGGCATCTTGTGGATGTTGTGGGACCGCAGTTTGGTGGACAGGTTGTCAAAAAGGGCTCTCATCTCTCGGGAATTGCAGAGGCCGGCGAGAGCACGAACTTCCCGGAGGCGACCGTAGTATAGGGCGGACTTGGCGAGATCGAATTCCGGCGGGACGACGTCCGGGAAGGTCCGGGGTATCCTGAGGTTGGACTTGGAAACGAATAGGGCCGGTGAAGAGGGGAAAGCCGAAGGGGGGAAGCCCCTAAGGGTGACAGTTTGGGAGTCCAGGGTGTCCTCGAGGCCGACGAACGGGCAAAGGCTGGAGTACCTGGAGAAGAAAATCTCGATTGCCAACCGTGTTACAGAACCGAGCGTTATACTGCTGAAAAATGTATTACCAAGTTGGCAGACAGGCCAGTGATTTGAACACTACAAACACGTACTTATTGTTTCTGAGTATTGCCAGAATGTCCATATCTAGTTTGGCCTCCGGGAAAGGAAACACCAACCCAGTTCCGACAAAGCGCCTTCCCGGCAGCCCATGGAGCGCCACAACGTTTGCCAGTTTCGTCTCTGGTAACCTCTTCAACCTATAAGGTGACGTCACCAATTCCAGAGCAGATGCCATCACGGCTGAACTTTGATAAACGGAAGAGCTCGCCAAGTTCAAGTTAGAGAAATCCCTGAAACAGAAAACAACCCCAACCCGAGCCAAACATTATTATCAAACCCATATTAGGGAGTCCCTCCAGACTAGTTGGTTGTACAAAGACTTTAAAATATTGTACATTTCTGATTTATTTTTAATAGAGGCTTGTCCGGTTGCATACAAGATGTGAAAATATCTGTACAGGCAGACAACAGTAGGTAGGTCAAACAAACTTAAGAGTGATTAAAGTGAACATTGAATTGTACAGGAGAAGCGCATTTGTTGTTGGTCTGAATTTTCTTATATTAGCATAAGTGAGGTCAAAGACTCGTAAATAACAAAAAAAATTTTAAACGAGTGATTACTTCGACCCCTTGCCCAAAACCCTTTACACAATTCAATTTTGAGCCCCATTTTTGTTTATTATTCTTGGAATAAAACACCTATGTAATTGTGATGGAGTTAGAAAATTCTGATCGGCCTCAAAATTTGACGATTCCGTTTCATTATACGTACCTACAATCCAAAAACGCCGTCCGAGCCGTTTTGAGCAGTAGGATTTTTTTTTTGTAAATGTCGAAATACTCGGTTTATCAATGGTGCGAACTGGCTCCCTCTCGCTAGATATTGCCAGGCCGCTTGGACATATCGATCCGAGCTGGTAGCCCAGTTTAATTGGGACTGACCCTTATCCTCGCCCACGAGATGCTGCCCTATATCTGTAATTTGTTGATTTTCTTGTACATTTCTATTGTTACGTATAATTTTAGGCATCTTGTTTTCCTCACTCGCTTGTTGTTGTTGTTCTGATATTTGTAATTGTTATTTTCGCTTATGGCGCATCCTCTGGCAGACGGGCATGGCCCATTGCCATATCGTGTTCAGAAAAAGAAATAAAGGATTTGTTAATGTCAATATTCAAATAAACACGTTTTCTATCTATCTACTCGGTTTATCATCTACTTGTGCCAGCAATGTTGTCAGTCCGATCGCCCAAACCCGTGGGGCGCTATGGGGCTAAAAAGGGGCTTGGGGAGGGGTTTTTGAAGGGTTTCGGCTATGGGGTCGAGTTAGGTGTCGTTTTCGAAGTACCATTTGACGTAGAATCCATTTTTGGGGTTCCCAGAACGATCTGATTTCACCGTGGGGATCTATGGGGCTTTCATGGTGCGAGAAATGGGATTTTGAAGGATTCCAGGAGTTACAATAAGGTGTCGTTTTACGAGTAATTTTGGACGCATAATCCATTTTTCGGGGTACCACTTCCCTCCCACAAACTTTACAAGATAATGGAAAATTTTTTTTGTTTAAACTGGAATTAGGTAAGTACCTACACATTTTTAATTGAATTAAATTTTGTTTTCATTAATATGCAATCAATTTTTCTTCGATTCAAATCATCCAAATCCTGCAAATTCCTAGTGGGTCTGATTGCGGCGGAAGGTAGCCGCGTTTAGCGTTTAGAGTTGGACGCTTTGCCAGTCCCAACAGGTACGCCGAGATGGGCTCATGCTCATTCCAGGAGTCTCACAACAGCCATGCTTGCTGAGTGGACATGTGCCCTCTATCCGGGATAGCTGAAATTTAAAATAACTCTGGTTTAGTCCGTCATCACTGGCTGTTTTGGTGGTAGTGGCGAGCGCTTTCTTTGAGAAAACATAATAGGTCTGGCCATTGAGTGATACTTGATTATAACTCAATAGCCAGACTTGATTTACTTAGTATCAAACAATGACCAGACGATGATGTTTTCACATCGAAAGCGCTCGCCACCACCACCAAAACAGCCAGTGATGACGGACTCAACAGGAGTTATCAAATCACATACAAACCCTTTACATGTAATTTAAAACATCGTGAGATTGATACCTCGCCCGACCCACCAGGTCTCTAAATTGAACACAAGCTCTTTTCAGGGACCGGAAGAACTGGTTTGGATTTTCATCCACACCATTTAGTTATACATGCGGATCGGACGACAGCCCTTTCCCTGCCTACCAGCCTTCACCAGGACTTGATGAAGCACTGATTTCCTCCAGCTTTGTGTTGAATAAGTCCCGAGGGTACTTGAAGTGACTTAGGGACATAAAACGGAACCGTGCGAGCGCACTGCGTGAGCATATCGGCACTCCTCGGTGTCCACTAATCTTGTAGAGGTGTCCCACATTGTCCCATTGTGCTCAAACATGTCGAGGATCCCTAGAAAACTATTTTACTGTACCCATCTTGGAATACAACAGCAAAAATGTCAAGGCCTATTAAAATGTTTAACCTTCGTCTCAAAAATACCGCTTCACGTTCAATAAACTAAAAAACAGATCATGCGCTCACCTCACACGTAATTCTTCTGTCCAAAGCTCACTCAGCGTCGAGAACGGCGAAACCAAATCGCTCAGTTCGTGAAACCTCCCGAAACAGTACGCCGTATTTATCAAATTTAAACACAGCCGTTTTCTATTTTCAAATCCCTCACCGTCGTTGCAAAATAGTCCAAAAATTGGCACTGTCAGAACGGATTTTTTGGGGCATTCGTCCCTCAAATAGTCCAAACACCCGTTGCTCATTCCGGCGTACATGTTTTCGCACTCGGTTAACAGTTGGAATCCTTGGACTGTGTCGCAGGCTTCAAGTTGGAACCTCAAATTGTCTTCGAAGTCGTCAGCAAAAAGTTGGTTTTTCCATAATTCCAAGCCTACTTTGTACGTGGTTCGGGGAAGGTCGAGCCCGTTTGTGAGGCTCTTGGCGAGCGGGGTAATCGAACGGGGGTGGAGGTTCATTGTGAGAAGTTCCGGCCAAGATTGGGCGGCGTTGAGGTCATACTTGGTTTTCAGGACTAGGTCCACATTCATCGCCGAAGCGTCGTCCTGGGCTTTCGCCTGTTTCTCGACATCTTCCAGATAGTCGTTTTTGGGCGGAGGAGGTTGTTGAATCACCTGAAACAATAAGCGGGTTACAAATCTGGGTAATTTTAACAGCTTCTGACACCAGTGTTTACCTCGAGATTGTCAACGTGCGCTGTCGCTTTCACCTCATCGGGCCCCGGAGCCGCCACGAAGTTTGTCCCGGATTTGGACAAAGTGGACAAACTCCCTTCAAAATCCACCGAGACCATCCTCGGCGTGTAGGTGAACGATCCAGAATCCGATTGACCTGAACAACAAATTGGCAAATCTAAAGAAAAGGCCTTTTTCTAATCCCGGCAGGCAATCTTCGCAACAAAAAGATCGCCGAGATAACAAAATTTCAATCCGACAAACTACATAACTGATTTCAAATACAACCATGAAACAATCACCTTCACGAAACAAAACGTCGTGATCGATTTCCGATGGGAATTCCGGGTTGAAGCTGAATCCAGCATTTTGAATGTTAAAATAATGCGATCCCACAAAATTGGGGAAGCTCCCGAACTGTATTGTGATTACTTCTTTACCCGACGACATTAAATGAAATTTTCTATCAAACGGCGCAAAACACGGTAACACTAGTAGTGTTGTTACGCTACATAAAAGTGAAGAGCACAGAGTAACAGAGAGCAGAAGATGGTGAAGAGGGAGGTCACTGTTAGTAAACAACCCACCCGTTATAACTTTTCTGTTGGGAAACCACAAATACAAAAGATGTCTTTTTTATTCCACCTTAATGGTGGACACAGCCAGACAGCGTTTACAAACGATAGGTATTAAGCAACTTGATGTAAATAACAATCAGTTTAATTTTAAACTGCCCATTTTATTAATTTTTGAAACTCCCAGAAACTTCCCTCCGGAAAACTAGTGCTGAAATAAAATCGAGATCGTACGTATCCCAAAACATCGAATGTTTTTCCACTAAAATCGATTTAACTCTGACTAAAAAAAAACCTTGACTTGCAAAATAAAAAAAAATTAAATGTGACCATTAAAATTCATCTAGTTTATATCAGCGAAGAATTGGGATCACACCAATATAGATTAAATCCATTCAGTTCCTTTATATATCCTTTACATATAGGTTTATAAATATTTTAATTGAAATGAGTATTAATTATTTTGGCACAAAAACGAAGGAAACGGACTGTGCCCATCATGAAAAATAACCCAGACTGATAAATAGAAGTAAGAAATGAAGAAAATCAAACTCAGAACTCAGTAGTGCAGTACAGTAACAACTCGGAACATTTTTTTTTTTTTTTTTTTTTTTTTTTTTTGGTAATTAGAGTTTCATACTTATTTCATAGTGAAAAATAATTGGAAGCACTTGGTGTGAAGCACTAATACATGGAGAATGTGGATTTACGCCAGTTGATACATTTGGTGGTGGGTTACAACGGCATAACTGCAGACCAAAATTTTTACCCTCAATTTTCTCTAAATGACAATTTTTGAGTTGTTACTCTATTGCACTGAGGCGGCGATATTATAGTAGATTGATAAACGTACCCTGAAACGTTTTTTGTTATCCGAATTTAATTCGATTAACCGATTTTTTTTTTTTTTTTTTTTTTTTTTTTTGCCCAAAGTTTAGTCGAAAAGTTGAAAAAATCGATTTTTCGCAGCCCTAGGAAAATCCCATTTTCGCGTTAACGGATGAGATTAACGTTACACCATCTGCTTCAGATTCTGAAGGTTAGCCTACTGGAGGGGATGGTAACGACATATCGATAAGTTTAATTTTATATATCGATGCACTCGTATCGAAGACGGAATACTCTTAAGCTCAACGTCCCTGTCATGACCCTGCACCAGAATCCGCTTTTTGCATGGACAGGAATCATAATATCATAATTTGATATTATGATTATATTAGGTATAATAATATCCTTCATATGATGAAGGTCGTTTATCCAAACGTAATAACATTACGAATAAAGTGAAGAAAGTCAAATTCAGAATTTCATTTTTTCGTGTTTGGTTGAATATATTTTTCATCGTTTTGTATGTAGTTTTTAGAATGATGAGATTAAACCGTCCAATGACACCAGTAGAGGTGACGTTTATTCTTCTAACCACCTCATACATACCTACGAATTCATAATCCAGTAAAGTTAAAAAAAAAAACCAATCTCGTCACCAACTTCGGTAGATGCCACATAATTTCGCAACCGTCCTAGGCTTGCTTTTTGCACATAGGCCCACTTGAAACTGATCACCTGAATGGTTTCTTCGGGTTCGTCTTCTTCGCCATTCTCGCGATCATTGCTCTCTGCACAGAGAGGGCGTCCACATGGACGCCACTGCCCTCCTGTTTTTCCTCATAACAATGTTGGCAACAGCCTCATCGACTCCCTTTTTCCGGGTAACAGACCGGCACTTGAACTTCTACGAACTCATGTTGCAAACTGATTTGAGAAGAGGCTAGCCGACACTCAGCGGACAATACGAGGAAAAAAATTTAGATATGCGCGGCACAAGAAATACAAAGCGTTGACGACTGGATCGACGAGAAAAAAATCTACGAATTATCAAGGGGACCGAAATGCATGGGGTTTATACGAATTATCGCGATTTTTTCAACGGACCGGGCATTTCACATGAGATTTCCACATCGATGTAGTAAACTAACACATCGATGGATTTCCATTCCAATAATAATTTATTTATTATTATTATTATTTAATTATTAGTAGGTATTATGGAATGGATAATCAGATGTTATCATTTGACAAATATATCGATATATTACTTTCGATTTGCCATCCCTAGCCGTCGGCCAGAAGCTCCTGTCGGCTAGTAACCAGCGAAAAATCTTTTGCCCAAGTGAAAATTTTGTGTTTAACCCAGTTACTGTGTTTACTGTAGAATAACTGTGTATTTCACTGAGGATTATTCAATCAGAGGATTATTCAATCAGTTGAATGTTTTGAACTTGTTCGGCTTTTGGATGAACTTCGAAGATCCATGATCTTGTTGCTGATGGGTTCGTATGAATTCTGCTTAAAAGTTGCCTTCGAAGTGGCATGCTTGTATCAAAATCTGTATCCAGGGTTGAAGAATTTCCCCTATGAATCGATCATGTGAGACACTTGACGATGAAGTTGGTCACTAGATTGACGTGGCTCAGGTTTGGACGGAGAATCGATCTTTGGGAAGCCCCAGACCAGTCAGACGGTGTGGTGATAGGTATAAGTAGTGTTTTTTTTAAAAAGGCATTTGGTTAGGAAGACGAGGGAGGTGGCGATTTCGAAGTGATTTTGTATGCAAAATCTATTTCCGAGGGTCTCGGACTTGTCGTTTACACCGCAGGCGTTCTAGGTGGGGGTTTTGGATGACAGTGGCCGAGTGGAGGTGTCGCTCCTATCTCGGGATGTCGAATTCTGGGAGACGCAGACTGCCCATTATCTCACCAAGGTGATCTGTGGGGCTGTTGACTCAACAGTGTTCAACACTGAGTGTTGAGGGATTACTGGCGGGGTTTTTGAAAATAATAGTTAGGTAAGTATGCAACTATTATACTACCTATGTTTGCCAGGGAGTCGAGTGAAGTATCGTTTTGAAGTAATTTAGATTTAGTATCGCCAGCGTGGGGCTAGTAATGAGGTTTGTGAATGGCGTTTGTTCGAAGTGGTTTAAATGGAAACACTGGCCACTATTCTCTTACTACCTAAATTTGGTGCCACTAGGTACTACCTACACTCTACTGTATGCCTTCAACCTCCACGTCGCTAATCACCTACTATAGCGTTCGTTTATACCAATGTGCTACCTACAAACGAATGAAAAGGAGGGAGTAGGTACAGGGGGAAAACCAGCTAACCCGAGCTCTCAAACAAACAAACTAACTTGATTTCTTGAAAAGCTAAAATCATGAGTTAGTCGGTTTTTTCCCCTGGACGCCGCGGCGTGCCTTTCACTCACTCGCTGTTTTGAGACGGCCTTGGCAGGCTTGGGTGTTTCAAAAACTGTAGAATAAAGGGTACCATTTTCAAATCTGCAGAAAAAAATAATTATCGAGTTTCGATCACGTTTTCGGGGGTTTTGGACAACTGTGCGCCGTTCACTCACTCGCTGTTTTGAGACGTTTGGGCTGGCTTTTTCTCCTGTTCTGACCATTGCATCGGATTTGGCGTGCCGGAATCGGGTTAACTTGTTTGAGAGCTCGGGTTAGCTGGTTTTCCCCTATAAGTACTCTTCAATTTCCTTTTCATTCGTAGGTATCAACTTGAATAACCGAATTCGAGTTTTCCCCTGTACTCTTCAATTGTGTGGACACAATTTGGTTATTTCAAGATTTGTAGGTCGCACACTGCAGCGCTGCACAGATCGGCTAGGTTTTGGTTTCGATATGGGTATAAACCTTGGTTAGTACATAGCATGCTGCCGCAGCCTGGTGGACTGTAGGTAGCATACAGTAGGTACCTAGTGTAGGAGCACCAATGGAAACAGATGTTGAGGGTGTACCTACATGATTATTATAATAATATATTATATTCCTAATTGCTTCTCAGGGTTGATATTATAATTTGTGTTGTGTGTTTGAGAGATTGCTTCTAGCGTCATACCTAGGATTATGTTCCCGGTGTCTTTGGAGCAATAGGAGGGAAGAGTATGAACACCCCTAATTAAGAATCAAGAATCAAAAATGTTTATTTGCCAAAGCCAAATAATGACAGAGCAAAAGTCAAAAGTTAGAACATACAGAATTAGCTGACTGGTTATAGAGCTTATTAAGGCATCGCACGAATAGAAGTCGTAGTCTACAGATTGAATAGGTGATGTCCATACAGTAATGGTGGAAGCACGAGCTACAGGATGGCTGGAAGTGTCGAGTTTTCCTGCAGGGTGCCTTTCTCGGAAGGGGGCTGTGATGAATCCAATATCTGAAAAGACACTGCGGTTAATTATTAGCAGAATATTGCAACCAAACGTTCAGTGAAATGATGCCTGACGGTGAGATAAGGGACTGTCAGAGTCGTGGGAGATGAAGCTTCCTCCGTGAGAAGCTGAGCCGCCAGACCTCACCTTCAGTCACAGCGCTTCCCGTGTCAGGCTGGCGAATTGAAGATAATAGAGTGCGGTCCATTAGCGCCTCATGTAGTTCCCTAAATTAAGTTAGGCCTCGTATTGCAGAACCTGTCATTAACAATACTATTACACACATATCCATCTACTCCACCAGGTTGCTAATCTTCATCGCTCACTAAATACCGAACAGCCCAACATGGCGGTCATCCTTAACCAGCTGAGGAGGTCGTTGGCTCCCAAATTGTGCTCCAACAGCCTCCCTTGCTTTACACAACTGGCATCCGTCCCACAACGGAGTATCAACTACGCGACAACCGTCATGCCCGACCTTCCAGAATACGGCCGCCCGGAAAAAACTAAAACCAAACATTGGCTGACGTACAACGAGAAGATATTCCCTCCAACTCAACCGGGCGAAGAGCCTCGACCAGCCGTGAGTGCCAAGTAGTCCAACTATCAAACAGCCATGCATTTTCTTGTTACTGACACAGCACTTTCATTTCAGTACGTCTGCCACATGAAAGAGAACCTCAAGTATTCACCCAAGAAGATGTGGTACGTCGCCTGTTTCGTGCGGGGAATGAGCGTCGATGAGGCTCTGAAACAACTGGAATTTGTCAACAGAAAAGGCGCCTTAATCGTGAAAGAAGCCATCCTCGAGGCGCAAAATTTGGCCATTGAAAAACACAATGTTGAATTCAAGAGCAACCTTTGGATCGGTGAGCGTCAGTTTGGATGTATTTTTATGCCAAATTTACGTTTTTGGTTTATTATTCTTGGACTAATACACCTACGCATTCGCGATGGAGGTCGGAAATTTTGATCGGCCTCAATACTAAGGCTTGACAATACACGTTTCACGACGCGTAGCTTTCAAATATCAAATGACCGTCACCCGTCCAGGCCTTTTCAGGCAGTAGGAGCTTTGTTTTAAATCTGCCATTTTGACAAAATACTGGGTTTACCATCTAGTTGTGCCCACAAGTTTTTCAGCCCGATTGCTCAAACCCCTATGGGAGGGGTTTTTGAGGGTTTCGGCTACCGGGTCGAGTTAGGTGTCGTTTTTGAAGTATTTGTGGACGTAGAATTCATTTTTGTGGGTCCGAGACCCATTTAATCTCAGCGTGGGGATCTATGAGGCTTTCGCGGGGCTACAAATTTCGAATTTTTCAAAGGAGGAGGTCGAATGAGGTGTCGTTTTCCAGAGTCATTTTGGACTCGTAATGCATTTTTCGGGGTCCCACTTCTATCCATACATTGTACGAGAATTTTTTAAAAATAATTTTTCATTGACAGATTTAATTTTTGCATAATCTACCTACTAGGTACTACTTATATCAAAGAATAATAAACCCTTTTGCTTCCGAGTCTGCAAAGCAGCGGAAGCCTTGTGTTCACTTTCGGGAGAAAAAAAATTTTTGTTGTCCGAATTCAAAATTTCCACTCGCATTTTGCGTTTCATAGCCTACTGAACAAATTTGGTTTCGTGTCTGTCGGTCTGTGGGTCTGTCGGTCTGTGGGTCTGTGGGTTTGTCGGTCTGTCCGCATTTCCTTGTTACAGCCATAATTTCCACAATTTTGAATGAATTTAGCTCAAATTTTGAGGGATTATGCGGATAAGGCTCCTTGAGGTCCCATACGAATTTCAGCACAATTGAATCAGCGGTACACTCAGCGCATGCGCTAACGTGAAATTCTTGAAACAGGCATAACTTTCTCAATTTTGATCGGATTTCAATCAAATTTTCTGGAATTGTGTGCGTATAGCTCTAGATGGTCCCCTGTCAGTTTCATCACGATTGAATCAGCGGTACGCTCAGCGCATGCGCGAACGTAATTTCCTTGCCACAGCCATAACTCCTACAATTTTGATCGGATTTTAATCAAATTTTCAGGAATTGTGTGGGTATAGCCCTTAATGGTTCCCTATCAGTTTCATCACGATTGAATCAGTGGTACTCCCTGCGCATGCGCGAACGTAATTTTCTTGTTACAGTTGTTACGTTCATTTTGAACTTGGCACGAGGAAGCTCATGTGCCATTGCCTTGGCAGTGTATTTTTTTTCCGACACAAATCTGCTACTCTTTTATTTTTGTAGACGTTTATCAGAAATAAAATTTATTTCTGATAAATAATTTAATTATTACCTATTACATTATTAACACATAATTTAATTATGTGGTCAATCGAATATACTATATTCTATTTGACTGCTTAGAAATGATTTTCGACGCAAAACTACTAGTCTCTTATTTTCGCAGAAATTTTCAATTTCAGGGTGTTCCAACTTTTAGAGAATCCTTGTTTGGCTTCCAAAATGAAAAATATACTTACTGAGATTTTGTTTGGGAAAAATAAGGATAATGAGCTATTGCTTCCGAGTCTGCGAAGCAGCGGAAGCCTTGTGTTCACTTTCGGGAGAAAAAAATTTTTGTTGTCCGAATTCAAAATTTCCACTCGCATTTTGCGTTTCATAGCCTACTGAACAAATTTGGTTCCGTGTCTGTCGGTCTGTAGGTTTGTCCGCATTTCCTTGTTACAGCCATAATTTCCACAATTTTGTATGAATTTAGCTCAAATTTTGAGGGATTATGCGGATCAGGCTCCTTGAGGTCCCATACGAATTTCATCACAATTGAATCAGCGGTACGCTCTGCGTATGCGCTAACGTGAAATTCTTGAAACAAGCATAACTTTCTCAATTTTGATCGGATTTCAATCAAATTTTCAGGAATTGTGTGCGTATAGCTCTAGATGATACCATGTCAGTTTCATCACGATTGAATCAGCGGTACGGTCAGCGCATGCGTGAACGTAATTTCCTTGCCACAGCCATATAACTCCTACAATTTTGATCGGATTTCAATCAAATTTTCAGGAATTGTGTGGGTATAGCCCTAGATGGTTCCCTATCAGTTTCATCGCGATTGAATCAGTGGTACTCCCTGCGCATGCGCGAACGTAATTTTCTTGTTACAGTTGTTACGTTCATTTTGAACTTGGCACGAGGAAGCTCATGTGCCATTGCCTTGGCAGTGTATTTTACTTGTATGCATTCGTGATCAGCGTCAAAGTTTCTATAAGAATGGAGGTTTTTCAAAAACCACTGCGCGTCGTAGCCCTCATAATTATTGATGGGTATAAAGAGCCTAAGTGCCCTTGAAAATTAATTGATTACATTAATATTTAACGTACCATAAATTGATTTGATAAATTGATAACTAATTCTTACTTTTGGTAAAAATGTAGGATACATTTTAATTGTCTTATTAAAAATTGTTTCGCCACTTAGGCCCTTTGTATCAAATGCCCTTCAATTATTGGTTAGGACTATCATAATGGACATGCCCTCAAAACAGGTTACAATCTACACCATAGCCCTCAGGTTTCGTTGTACGCCACTTCATCAAAACCAGTTGGGTCCTTCATTATAGCCCTCAAAACTAGTTATAACCTACCGCACATCCCCTTAAATCGTTTTATTTCTTATTTCACCTTCTCCAACCAAACTTCAAATCACTTTTCATAACTTCTCTCTCCTTCCCAGCGGAGTCTTTCACCACAAAAGCCGGAGTCATCAAAGGGATGAGGCGCCACGCGAGGAAACGTTACGGAATCGTCGAGTACCGCTACTGCCACTACTTTATAAAGCTTGAGGAAGGTAAACCCCCGGAAAACTACTACCAAAAACCCGCCCAAGACAAAGAGACTCTCCTCAATTACTGGCTCGACAAAATGCACAAGCGGAAAGTCGTTAACTCGTTGTAAACTTCATTTAGACGCTTTGGTAGATTTGTAATTTGATTAAAAATAAACCGTTTTGTTCCGAAGTGTGTTTCGTCTGGAAAAATACCTCCACTGTTTCTACTCCAGCCACAATCTAGATAATTTGGAGTAAGAGGATGCGAAATAAAAACTCACGATAGAAATGACGATTTATTGACAACAAGGATAAATGTTAGCTTATCTTGCAGCTGTCTACGATATTAGTAAAATGTCCACAACAAAATATCGTCAGATTGCCTTTTTTTGGTTAGTCCATAATTTTCATACCCCCCATGGGGAAACAGAAAGTTGATTCAATAGAACACTCCAAAATAATCTCAACGAGACACGAACTTCACCAGCAGCGAGGTTCCTACAGAATATCACATTGTGTATAGAATAATGTAATTCATACCCTCGAGACATCTCACGGTGCCGATATCGGTCAGGAACTGTTCTGCACAAACGGTTCCAGTTGACCTTCACGGTAGACGTTACTGTACACTACTATCTACAAGACTACCGCTACATGAGCTACGAGGATATGTCTCGCCGAATCTCTAAAAGTCTAAAAAATATATCGTTAATCCGTTTTAAGTATATTAAAGTAGTATTTCGGAAGCACTACATTTTTATTTACTAAGTCGAAAAAGCCGAGTCCTTAAGAGTTCAGGCACGAAGTCATTTTTGTGAGCAAATCGTGAAGACACTACTGAGGCCAATAGCGGCAACGTGTACACAAAACAAGGACGACTAAAATGTCAAAAAAACGTGCATCATTGTAACCAACAGAATCGACGGACTTGGAAGTCTTGCAGGAAAATACAGTACTTGAGCACGTGATTTGGTCCCGCCAATAAGAAAAGCTGGCATTCGCGGGGTGAACCAGGTGATGTCGAAAACACTAAGTACGGGAATATCCAACGTAATAAGCCTACACGTGAGATCCTTGGCCCTTCAACCCCACAGCCTCCTCCATCTGAACATGGGAATCTCAAATTCAGCCGGGGACAGAAACAACTTTCTCAACAAACAACAATACTTTGGTGGTATTACGAATAAATAAATAAATAGGCCGCTCAGGAACCACACAATAACAAGCTCAACAAACCACAATATTCACTTAAGTCCGTCAAAGGCACACAAAACACGCGACTGTGTCAGCCATCACTACAAATTTGATCGTAAGATTGCCGTAAACCAGACAGCTTCAGGTTATCATAAATTTTACATAATACAACTGAGCAGAAAATAACGAATAAGCTCAGTCTTGGGTGCAAAATGTACACGCTACAATTTAATAAGAGTATTTTTAGAATATAATTCAGCCAGATCAAAACATACGGCTGAGAGGCAACAATTTTGATTAGCTGTAGCTGTACCTATATACACTGCTTAAAAGCAGACGACAGAAACCATAAGTGAAAATCAATGTTTTAAAAGTCTCAAATGATTAGCATGTTAGTAATATTGCACTAGTATTGTTAGTCAATTAATATTGAGGAGAAAGTTCGTTGATTGTAGTCGTCACTATCGTTTGGGAGAAATACGAAAAATTGAAATTCCAAGAGATTTCGGTGGAAAAACTAGGAACAAAAATAAACCCTGTTAGCTGCTAACCTTCAAGCCAAATTCTGGATCCACCACGGGTTGCAATTTACGGAAATTCCGTTATAAGCCAAACGTGCGCGCAAGCATCCACAACTCTTTCCCGACCGGAAGAATTTGTGAGCAAAACGAGAAGATTCAGTCACTTGATTCCGTTCAATACATGAGGCATATTGAAGAAAAAGCCGAAACGTGGAACCTAACTGTGTAATTCGCGAGTTAGTGATTCCCAGCATATGAATGTTTTCCGGGATCTGCCGCAATAGGTGTTCTGAAATTGGCAAACATGCGCTCAACCAACGAAGACCTTTGTTCCCTCAACCATTCGAAGTTATGCTATTCAATCGTTGAAGACGGCAGTAAAAAACAACTGAACGGCTAAGCGGGGAAATAGCATACAGAAGACAGTGGAAGCAAAATTAGTAATTCTGCCTTGTGCATCCTCCCTTCGACAAAATTCAAAATTAACTTTATGCCATGGTCCATCCGTTTCAAAAGCCAGAATAACAAGAAACCCCACTAAATGTAGAGGGGTGTACAGAGAAGACATGGAGGAGTCTGATCACAAGCAAAATAGCGTTATGCAGTATTACTGAATTTCCCCATGACGTTGATGTACCTACACTAGTGGCGGATAAGGAATGGACGTGTTTCTGGATTATTTTTTTTTATCGATAGAATGCTTCCAAATATACACCGAAAATGGGGTTAAAACACAAATTGCACGTTATTTATATTTATAAATTTATGGAAAAATAGCAATTTGAATTTTCGGCAGAAACCAGCGATCCGTTCCCATTGTTCGACAATGTCGCCATGTTGCATAGTTTGCCACCTTTAAAAAAATTAAAAACTGAAGGATCGGTCTTTGAGGTTAAACCACAGTGAAGGTTAAAGGTGACACCACAGCCTTTGTTTTGATTCATCCATGGGTTAAGGTGAATAGCAGAAATTTTTATTTAAATTAGATCTAAAAATGTCAAGAGATTGTTTATGGGAACGATTTATGGGAAAAGCGGTTTTCTGAGTTGTCAACCCTGGCCATCAAACCAGAAGGTCCATAGGTGATGTCACACACGAGCTTTTTGAGCATCAACCAGGACAACTTTAGATGATTACACTACGTGAAAGACTTTTTGTCACAAAAATGATTTATTTTCCTCTTTTTGACTCCTAACAACATGGCGCAGGATGATTTAACCCGAAATTCGGGTGCACGTCCATTCCTTATTATCCATTTGAAACGCAAGATTAGCTAAATGCTATCCGTTTGAAAAGCGAGATAAGAAAGAAACCATAGAAAAAGGGATGCAAACAGAAGATAAGGGAATCTGAAATATTACTGCCGTAGGTATGCAGTATTACAGAAAAGCTTTTCGTTTCGATTTGCGTCAGTGTACCCGCTTGAAACGCGGGATAATCACACAAAAAACTACTCAATGTAAAGGGTTGCTTAGAACGAGCCTAGAGAAGACAGAGTTTTTCTCTTGGCTTTTATAAGGAAAACGCGTATGCATGCTGTATGAATTCCCCTTCAACTCGATTAGCTAAATACAAATTTTGGCCATTTTTGAAACTGTTCAATAAGTGAATTTGAACATGATAGGGATGGGCATCGTTTTAACAATCGATTTTAATCTGTACCTAAAAAATCGATTTTGTCAAAATCTGATCTTAAAATATGCGTTTTGCCCTCCATCCTTTTCCTTGTAACGTAAGCTTTGGGCAAAACGTAAGCAAATAACTTACAAAAATTGTGTATACAGCTCGGTTTTTACCGAAACTTGATACCAATAATTGGTAAAATTATTTTAAGCTTAAGAGGTGGTTGAAGCGAATGCAACAGTTACTGTGTCAAGTTAATCTCAGTTGTACTCCTTGGCGAAACCATTCTGTTCCTCGAGAACAAAATCGATTGTAGATTCTACAAAGTGAGGGAAAATCGACTCAAAAATGGATTTTTTTTAGTAAACAAATGATTTGTTTAAAAATCGGGTATCCTTGCCCATCCCTAGAACATACAGAACTGATTCGCGGGCAAAGAATAAACTCTTGAGATGAAATTCGCTAGATTTTGCGAAGAATTGGTTTGGGCACCTTTTGGAGTATTTTTGTAAGGTACCTAAGCCATTACAGCATAATATTATGAGTCTTATCATATTATGATAATAGCTTTTACGGTGAAAATACAATTACTGTTACGTTTTGGTAACACATTTGAGTCCGAATGCCGGGTTAACATGAGTTAAAGTGTACTTGTAAATTCGCTAAAATACGAGCTATAATTAATACTGGTACCGCAAATAGTGTCACGGAATCCCATAACTAGAGAAAAGGACGGTAAATTGGAGGGAGAGATCCAGTTGAGGAGTATTAAATAAATGGTAAAAACCAGCAACAATACGAGGCATATCCGGACAGTCTAACTTTAAACGGAGCGGGGGAAGCCTAAAAATAGGGATGGAACATCAATGAATAACATCGATGTCACCATCATGAAGACATCATTGATGGAAAAAACGACGATGATTCGAGGAGGTAGGTAGGCTAAATTTTTTTAAACTTACAGGAAAAACGTTCGCTATAAAGAAAAGTCCTTTTCGGACCACAGAGAAAAATTAAGTGTGGGAGTTAAAGTGGGGAATAATTTAGAAATTAAAAGCTGCCAATCGGCGTTCTCTAGGTAGTTTTTTTTTAACGCCTATGGGAGGCAAAGAATCCACAGCACGACAATCACAATCTCTACGGAACGTCAATAAACGTTTACATAATAATAACAATTATTGTTGTTGTTGTCGCTGTTATAATATAACACCATATTATGGAGGTGTTGAACAATCGTGACCCCCTTCCTTGAATTCTGGCTTCCTTTCTCACAACCCTCGTCTAGTGATGACAAAGTAAAATTGTGAACTGAAAGAAATATCCAAGGATTTTCAGCATTTTCCATACGGAAAAAAACTTGAATTTAGAACAAAGATAAAACCATCGATATTCCTGAAACATCGGCAGTCAATAATCGAAATCGATGTTCCATCCCTACTAAAAAGATGGAAATGATTTTGGTCAGCGTGGTGCAGAATCGACGAAGGAGGAAGTTAATTCCACAATGCAACACTACAAGCTGTTGACGACCAACGACAGATTAGGTACCTGGTATGATTGTCAAAAGCATATTACCATAGTCAATGAAATGCGCTAACTTCTACGTGCTGAGTAAAGCAGTTGGGCTCGCAGGGAATGCAGGCTTCGTCGGGAAGCGCTAAATCAGTAGTTCTGAATGAGGACAAAAATTACGTAGAAGTACGTTCCTTGTCGTCGTTGCTGAACACGTTCGTGATGACGATGTCTCCCGTCGAAATGGTTTGAACGCTAATGGAGGACTTGAAGGGCTGACCGTCCTGGCCAGAGTGGCAATTGCATTGGCAGCCGGTCCCGAGGTCGCTGTAATTGGCGGACACGGCGCTAGTAAGGAGGGCTTCGAGTTTTTCCATTTTGTCGAACCTGTCGATCCCTGGGTCGGAAAGGAGTTCGTCCATGAGCTGCATAGACTCCGTGAGGCTTCTCGGCTCACCTAAACCAGTATACATGAGACAACCAGCACAGCGTTATGGGTCGACATATTGAATAAGTTTCGCACTTACCAGAAAGAGAATTTTCCGATGATGTCGACTTGCCACTGTTGATACTGTCCAAACTCAACATCTCATTTTCGCCTTCCCTGTTGATCAATGATCACATTTGTTAGAGAAAACTCAATTTCACCCACACAGATGTTCGACGCCAAAACTTACCTATTTTTTCCTTCAAGTTTTTCCAATTTTCTGGCGACTTTATAGGAACCCTTCAACTTCTCCTTTTCTTCGTCGGTCAGATCCAAATACCTAAAAAAAAAAAAAAAATCACTTAGTAAGTATATGATTGTTTTCAATTAATGTCATTTTCGGGCTGAGTGCCAACCTAAGCAACCGAATTTCCCTATTGCTCAAAACTATGTTGCGGCCGGTGTGAGCAGATGTGGCCAGTTTAGAGCGAAGATCAGACAACTCGCTTTCCACTTTTCGTTGTTTTTTATGTTGTTTGACTTCACTGGGTTTGATGTGCATGAGCACCTGCTCCTCACAGAGTTCCCAAAGGAGCGGCTCCAGGTCTTTTCTCAGCTCCCTGAAAAAAGAAGACATCTGTCACACTGAAAAGGCGAGCGGGTGTTTCGAACAAGCCAAAAAGAAGGTTCCTCACTTTTGCATGGCATTGTAGACTTGTGGCACGAGAGACAGGACGTCGGCTGCGGCGTACAGCAGCATGTCCCGGGTGAGAGGGCGACGGGCCCAGTAGCGTTGATCTCGCCGATACAGAGCTTTCAAAGCTTCCTTCTGCGGGTTGATGGGCGCTCCGTACAGTTCGCAAAGGGCGTTCAAACTGACGTTTTTCACTTTGTAAACGGGCTTACCGGTCAGCTGCAACTGGACTACAGCGTGAGCAGCCTGAAACAACGATTATGAACGTGTTCGAGATCAACAGACTATACGATTAGGTTCATTATTCTGTTGAGCCCACGAATACCATAAAACAATCCTACACGTAGGAATTGTCGGAATAAAACGAGTTCAATAATACTCCGAAAAAGACTTCTATTTATTTATTCTTAAAAAATAATAATACTCTTTTCCTCCGTTCTATTCAAGCCACGGGGTTCCTTTTCCCACACAAAACCAACACAACCCTGGGATTGGTCGTGGTTCTGAAACATGAAGTTGCAAAAATAAACTGGGACCTCCCAAATAACCGAATTAAATCAAGGACCGAAGCTAATTGCAGAAATGGGCCTCCAAGCGGCAATTTTTTCGGCGGCATATTTCGGGAATGTACTTAATCTCTAACCGTATCCTTCATTCCGCAGAAATAGCTTGAAAAGGGAAATGGGGGATGTTCACTGAACATTGTTCAGCCAAATTTGCACCCCCGGATAGATACCTACTCATAATTATTATTATATCAGAACGAGCTGGCACAGAGGAGAGATGGCGAGAAAATAATACCGTCCGACCGGGAACCGTTTCGAGAATGTCTACTGTATGCTTCATCATTTTATTTATGTACCTAACCTACACAGATATTTAAGAAAAAACGAGGAGGGCGGTTTTCAGTAAAATTTAAATGAACACACAGTAGGCATAAATGCATAGTATAGACTGCATTTATTGCGGCTATTTCCACACACCAAAAAAAAAAAAAAAAAAAACACCGTTATGTCAGGTCGAACGCGATTTCTGGAAAGTCTGCCAGAAGTTGTCTCAAGATTTTATTCCATCCGCATATTTGTCACCAAATATGGACAAATGAATTGAAATTTGCATGTTTTGGGGGTTGAACAGAGCAAACAATAATTGTTTGCTCTTCAATTATTGAAGACGTTTGGGACCAAAGGGCCTAAATTTCAAAATAAACTTTAATCAACGAATTAATTTCAATCAATACGTTGATTTAATAATGAATTATATTAAATAGAGAATATAAATAATTAATAATAATAATTTAAGGCCCGTTGGTCCCGAATGTTTTCAATTGTTATCGGAACGCGATGGCACAGAGGAGAGATGGCGAAAAAATGAAACCGTCGGGACGTGAGCCATTTCGGGAATGTCTAATGTATGCCTCATAATTTTATTTCATCAACAGATGTTAAATAAAAAAAGATAAGGATGGTTTTCAGTCAATTTGCACGGCATTAAGGACACACTAAGTTGGAATTTGAATAATGTAGACGGCTTAATTTATATACGACCTCCTCCTTTTGGTTTATTATTCTTGGAATAATACACCTATGTTTTCGCGACGCGGGTCGACGACTCCGATCGGCCTCAAAATTTGACATTATCCGTTTCAAGAGGTCTACATTCAAAATCCGAAATGTCCGTCCGCCGTCCGCCGTCCGCCGTCCGCCGTCCGCCGTACGCCGTACGCCGTCCGCCGTCCAGGCCGTTTTGGGCAGTAGGAATTTTTTTAAAAATCTGAAATTTTGGCAAAATACTTGGTTTACCATCTAGTTGTGCCCGCAAGGTTTTCAGTCCGATCGCCCAAACCCGTGGGGCGCTATGGGGCTAAAATGGGGCTACAGGAGGGGTGTTTTGAAGGCTTTTAGCTATGGGATCGAGTTAGGTGTCGTTTTCGAAGTATTTTTGGACGTAGAATCCATTTTTGGGGGTCCCGGAACGATCCGATTTCACTGTGGCGTTCTATAGGGCTCTCATGGGGCTAAAAATGGGATTTTTGAAGGATCCCAAGAAGTTAAATATTTTTCGAGTAAAAATTAAAGAATTTTTGAAAAAACACATTTTTGAAAAAAAAATCCCCCCAAAAAATTTTTTTTGAAATATAAAAATCCAAAAAAAATTTTTTTTAATTTTTTTTATTGACAGAATTAAATGTCTGTACAAGTAACCTATATCACAGAATAATAAACCCTTGTGTAAAATTTGCAGCGTTTTTCTTCTCCTACAATAAAGTAGGGATGTAGGTAGCTATCGCAGAGAAGAGATGGCAAAAACTGTGAAGTCAGGCCGAAGGTCTTCCGCATGTTTCCTAATGACTTTTTCGATCCACTAAAAAATAAGATATTGTTTCCAAATAAGGCCAAATAAATTGAAATTTGTATGTAACGAACAAATAATTCGTTTGAAAGGTCAACTGGCACAGAGGAGTGTGGTGAATAAATTATAACGATTTCGGGAATGTTGACTGTATGCCGCCTCATTATTTGATTTGTTCCTCCGATATTTAAGAAAAACACGATGAGAATTAGTGATATAGATGAATGAGGCGGATTTTCAGAAAATCGTCACCGTAAGTAAATGGACTAAAAACCGAAGTTCTTACTGCGGTTGGGTAAAGCGAATAATTGTTTTCAACAACCTAACACGGAGAAGAGATAGCGAAAAAAAAGGCAAAGTCAAGCCGAAAGCGATAGGAATATCAGTGGAAACGTGCGGATTCTTCGGCATAACCAGAAACGTACGGATTCTTCGACGCAACCAGAAACGAAAAACAGGGAAGGAATCTTCCGATTTCTTTCACTGAGATGATTTGTAACACGGAAGTTATCCTGATAACGAAAAGTCGGCCAAAAAGCCAACCTTTTTCCTGATGAAATTCCCCAACATAAGAAATCTAGCTCATGGTAAAATTACCTTTTCCATTACCATTTCCTTTAAAACGCTCAAATTCTCGTTTGATTGACCACGTCAACCTACCTGCGTGTCGAAAACGTTCCTGAGTGTGATGCCGTATTGGTTGTAGAGATTAACGCTGTCATTCCTGCAGTCGTGAATAACCTAAGTAAACATACGCCGACAGTTAATATCAAATCGTGATATCATTCAACAACAGTCAAAAAAACGGCTTGCATAATAATACAAAACAATTTTCTAGTTTACAACAGTGGCTCACCTTGACGACTTTGTCAGATTCCAAAAGTTTCTGAAGGCCGCCGCCGACGACCAGGTTTGGACAGGTGACCAAATCAAAAATGTAGGCTTGTCCGCTGACCAATCCAATTTGGAACAGAGTCAGTTGACCCTTGACGCCCAAGTTGATCCCTTCGCAGTCGAAGGAAATGGCTTCACAGGAGTTGATTATGTCTTCGACCAGATTGGAGCACTCTTTGACGTTGGCGACTACTTTGGTGTTTTGGAGGACTTTGGATTTCCAGTTTTCACCTGCTAACAACGTAAACGGGAAGTGTTGGAGTGGGCTAAAAGGAACTCGCAGTAACTAATGCCAACTTTTTCTCTCACCATTGACGGACATGGCTGCCAACGACCTGTCTTTCTCCGTGTTCTCCGCCAGCGTCTTCATGACCAAACTGTTTACCCGCTGTTTCAACGACATCTTCTGCAGGTTGTTGGAATTGGTCGTCTCTTTGGGGGAAACCGGTTCGGGTGTTATGTTGTGGTTGTTGTTCGTCGAATTGTTGTTGTCTTCGTTCCGCTTGTTTTCGATAAAGCACTCCGCCTTGGCTCCCGTGACGTTGGTCACGAGGTTTGATTGGACATTGAATAAGTTGGAATGCATTTTTAGGAAAGTCGACAGGTCCTGGGGGGTTTTGAATATGGGAGACCACACCTGAAAGAACCAAATTCGCAGATTTAATTTTTTCCACCGCGGTATTTTAATAATAATAATTATAACTATTTAGGTATATTGTAACAATTCTAACAATGATAGTCCCCGACCCGCCATGGGCTTGAAGCAATTAGGTGAGAGGAAACCTGCCATAGGCTTAATGCAATTAAATCTGCTCGGAGAGGAATCGTGAAGAAGAGAGGAGTTGGGAGAGGAATCGTGGACCTCCCCCTAAATAGTTTAAGCGTTTAGAACGGGGTGACAGAGAGGGTCTTTTCAGGTAGCAGGCGTGAATAAAAACAGTCAACGTACCTCTTCAGGGAAGAAAGTTTCCACGTGATGAAACAGTTGTTCCACGATGAGAGGGCCCTTCATTTCCAAACATTGCTTGAAGAAGTTCACCAGCCTGTTGGTCGCTGCTGAATCCACATGGACAACCTCCAGCTCGTGGAAAGGGCGCGGCTCCTGTCCCTCGTACTCCTTTAGCATGACGGTCTCTTCGGTGACGATGTAGGCTTCTGGATAGCGACACAGGAAATCCCGAAATTCCCGAATGTGCTGCCCCGAGATGTGCCGCACTTCCGGGGACGCCTGGGACCTGTGACCTAGGAGGCTCTTGATGGGGACTTCAGTCCCTTCGCCGTATTGTCGAAGCTTGTTCGAAAAATACTCGACGGCCTCTTTGGCGTAATCGCGTTTGGACCCGTGAGATGAGGAGCTGTCGTCGGAGCTGCACGTCGAGAAGGAGTTGATGTAAACAAAATCCCCGTCGACTGTGAACAAACTGGGATATTGGGACAGGAATTTCTTCAAGCCAGATTGCGAACCTCCGGCGATTTGTCGCATCTCCTTGGTGAACCCTTTGGCTCCGAATTGACAGCTCAAATCGTGCAAAGTCCTCGGGCCTCCCTTGTCCATCAGCCTCTCGAAGAAAAACAAAAGAGTCATATTTCTTACGAATTCGTACTCCGTAGAGTCCATGCTGAAAGGATTTGCTAAAGTTGAACGGCTCCTCAGTACGTCTTTTTCAAAGGCAACTTCTTCCCCGAAGCCCCTGAATCCTCTATAGCCGTTTTCATCAAGACATTCCGAGTATTGTTACCTGCATTCCTTAGGAACGTGACGTCAACAAAGCACAGTTACGAACTCATCTTCCCGTTTCCCGACGAAATTCGCGCTCATCGTTGGGAATATTGACCTGCAACACGATTGGTAAATTTCCCCTTCGAACTACTCGTCGATTCACGACCGTCACTACAAAACCATCGTAAAGTTTTTTATTTCCCCCAACAACCCACAACCGCACAGGTACACAGGTGACACGAATTTGAAGTCTCGGCCACCTAAAGTAACGCAGAGGCGCTAGTTGTACGGGAGAGGTAGAAGCGAGAAAATCCCGGGTTAAGGGGAGAGTCCTCCAAATGTTCCCAGTAACCCGCTGGAAAGTTAACGACCTCACTCGCTGTAGTACTCAGTAGTTTAATCTGTGCTGTAGTACTTCAGCGAAGATGTACATAATTGATTTTATTATGTACATAATTGATTATTGTATTATGTACATAATTGATTTTACGATGATCTCAAAATTCTGTCGTCAAACATCTTCCTCGTAAATTCAGGCCAGTAGTTCTGGTTCTTTAAGTCGTAGCTGGCATAATGAATCTCTTTGCATATAGCAGTAGACCGTAGACTACGTCAAGACGCCGTCTTGAAGACGGAAACACTACAGGGTAGGAAATTTGAGGTCATCGTAGAATGGAGCCTGCTCGGGAACACACAGATTCTTCTTCCGAGTAGCAGTACAAATTGTAGTGTACCTACAATCCGCGAGGGATCATGTTCAGTTCTTCGCTGAAGTCGTCAGTCCATCGTCCCAACGCGTTTCATTTCCCATACATCTGGTTGACCTCATGGTTGGTTCGCCGTCAAATTAGGGACAGGTAAAGACGCAACTTGGTGGCTCTGGATAAAGACCTGCTCCTCATTTGCTTTGGGCCTCAAGATGGGAATGCACAACCTGCTGCTCAAATGGAATAGCTTCAATCCGTTAGGCAGATATGCCGCAGTATACCATGCCGAATTAAACGCCACAAGAGTGTATCGCCAAGTGAGAGGTGAGCCCTCAGGAGAAGGCAGATCCGTATATTCTTAGACAGCCAGATTGGGATCATTAGCAGGATCGTCCACCAATTCAAAACATGCGCTCTACTGCTGGGAGGATATCTAGCGAGTCAGGCAGACTCCCTGGGCAGGTAGATCGCGCTCTTCCAAGAGGTGGTATGGCAGTGGTGAAGGACACAGCACCACCAGAGCTGGACCAAAGAACAGCCGTCAGATGTCTCCATCTACAGGTAGGTTAGTTGGTAGGTAGGATGATTGTGGGCTGATCCAGACATGGGAACTCACCCTGGGATTGTAAAACCGGGGTAAAATCATCGCGCAAATGGAAAGTACCTCCTACAGCAGTTATTTCCGGTACTCTGTCACTCTGTGTTCCGGTAGGCAGCTAAGAGGTCCCATCCGGGTGGACGAGGCTGTTTTAGAACCCAGCCATAAAACCCACTCAGGCACTAACTGAAATCCTGATCTAAGTGTAAGTCAAAATCTGAAGCAGTCTTCTTTCAATATTTCAGCTGAAACGCTCGATTCAACTGAGACACAGCACGCGTCAAAAAAATCCCTCAGCGGTCCCTCGCTCAGGTAATGAAGTCCCCCACATCGTCAACCTGTTCCACCTGCCTCCACGAACGTGCTGCCACCTTCCCCAATCTCGGGCCCCGCCTCTTCTGGCGCGATTTTTCGAACTGACCCCTCCGAGAGGGAAAACCCTCGTCGAACGACACAAATAGGCCCACTTTACAACTATTTTCGGCCCAATCGGCCGAACGAGGCAGCCTTAAAATACTAAACCCATAAATCACAGACTTGCAGTCCGAAAGAAAAAGAACTCGGGGTATCAACTTAAATGAGTGGAATTGCAACTCTCTATTGTGAACTACTTTTACTTTCTAATGAGAGTTTCTCTTTACATCACAGCCGCAATCGATACGAACAATTAGATCTCACTAACCCAACACGAGAAATGCTGCGAATTGGACTAAGCATGAGTTTATAATTCTTTATAATAAAACCTCATTGAAGTGAGGTGGCACAGTACTAGGCCCACAATAAATCCAATCCTACGATTTACTTAATTACTTCATTTATATCGTATACGACACCCTGATAACTAGAGCTTCTGCCCGAAAAAAATTCTTGAAGAGCATTTAATTCCCTTTAATTTTGGTTTTTATTATTCAGGGAATGATAAACCAATGTATTCGTGTCGGGGCTCGAAAATTTGTTTCAAGATGAGCACATCTACATGTAGATTCCAAAAACTAAATGTCCTTCAGCCATCCAGGCCGTTTTGGGCAGTAGGAATTTGTTTAAAAAATCTGAAATTTTGACAAAATAATCGGCCCACCATCTAGTTGTGCCCGCAAGGTTTTCAGGCCAGATCCAAACCGTTGGGACTAAACAGGGGCTACGGAAGGGGTTTTTGCAGGTTTTCGGGTATGATATCGAGTGAGGTGTCGTTTTCGAAATATTTTTTGGACGTAGAATATATTTTTTGGGTCCCAGAACGATTCAATTTCACTATGGAGAACTATGGTGCTTTCAGTAGTTTAATCTGTGGACCAAGGTGTCTTTTTCCGAGTAATTTTTGAGGCCAAATCCATTTTTCGAGGTCCCACATCTGTCCATAAAATTAACAGAAAAAATATTGATTCCACCGTGAGGATCTATGTGAATGATCTATGAAAGCATGGTGTTACAAATGGGGCACGTGAAGGATGCCAGTTCAATGAGGTATCATTTTCAGAGTAATTTTAGACGCATTATACATTTTTCGGGGTCCCACTTCCAGGGTACAGACTTTTAAAAAAAATTCTTTTTTCCCAAATAATTAATAAATAATATTTTTTTTTTTACATTGACATATCGCACCCGTCGTGGAATAAGGGAACATCTAAAAAAAGCTGATTTTTGGGAAATCGCGTTCAAAGTTTTGCCCTATCGCCAATGGCCATATCTCCTTGGCAACCAGTTAGATAGTATTAATTCTTGCTAAAACGGGTTTAGATACTAATGCTTCAACAGCTGATGAACAGACATTTTTTTTCCGGTCGAGTAGAAAAAGTGGGGAGAGGATTATTTGTCAAATTTCTATGGTTTTTTGAGTTGTTTCCCTCTTTCATGGACGATCTTGTGTATTTTTCAGAGATGTGCCCTTTACTATGGATGATTTCAATTAGTTTCAAGGACAATCAACACTGTATCAAACAGAAAAACTCATTCCCTGAGATCTAGTCAGTGTATAATTGCAGAAAAAACCAGTGGTACGTGTTCCGTCTCCCACTTCTTTAGTAATTTATCAACCCCACCCACTGGAAAAATGAAACACGGCGAAAACGAAAGAACGATTTGTAATTAAATTGTTAGATACTTATGATACAAATTTTGAATCATAAGTATCTAACAAGCCTACCAGTATAATTTATAAGAAAATAATTTAGTATGAATAAACAATTTAGTATTCAGCAGAGGAGTCGTTCTCTCTTCCTAACCAAACTCATTGGATTAGACCTCTGCACCATCGGCAAACAACCACTTTGAGAAAATAATTTTATTATAGTATCAAAAAATCACAATATTTGATTATCACAGTTTTAACACGTTTGATCACAGTCTTGGATAATATTCCAATCACAATTTAACTCTACTCTCAATTTCAATCTTCAAATTTCTTAAGTAGGTACCTACGTATCAAACTCATGCCTACCAGTATAATTTATTATAATTTCATTAAAGGAGTCAATAACATCGGTGTTAGATCACATTTTAAACACTGTCAATCGTGAACAGAGACGTTACATTAAATGTATGACAAATTTTGTCATTCATTATTGCGACTTATGCCATTTATTCCATGTCATTTATGCCATTTATTTTCCGTGGTTTAAGTCACTTATTCGACCTAAATGGCCATTTCATGTCATTTATAAATAATCTAGAAATAATTATTATTTCATGTCAGTTATTTTTCAAGTTTTGCCTATCCTAGAAAGTTCTAAATCATTGTAAAACCTGGAGAAAAGGAAAGAAATTTTCCAAACACTTTCTGTAGAATAGGTACTCCCTAATGCTGATTTATTTCAATAATATTGTTACAAGGAATTCACGAAATTTACGAGGAAAATCATTCTAGAATCATGAAAACGAAGCGTTCGCCTTCACGTTTATGTCACTTATTCGGAATCTTGGCAATTTATGTCATTTATTCGAAAAATTGCCATTTCATGTCATTTCAGTACCAGGTATATCATTAAATGATAAATTTTAAATTTTAATCGCTGCCGGAGGAAACAAGTGAGGCAGTACCCACAAGACTGCTATTCCGTATATGGGCTTGCAGGCATAGTGATAGTATATACGTCCTTTTGCGCCGGAGCCTTTTTGTACTTCTGTATTTCGGGGAAAAGCACAATGACGTCCGATTTATGTCATTTATTCAGAATTTTGGCAATTCATGTCATTCATTCGAAAAATTGCCAATTTATGTCATTTTAGTATGTCATTTAACCTCTATGTCATTTAATCGTCTCTGTATTCATTAATAATGAATTACTTCCATAAAATGAGTCAAGTTTTCTGTAAAAGAAAGTAGTGAGTTGTAATCCCAATCCTAAATCTTATTGAAGTCATCCAGAGAAGAAAGAAACAATTAAGAATTTGATCAAAACCATCCATTGAAAAAAGGTACAACTCAAAATCTTACCCAGACTGCGGAGAAGTGACTGTTTACTGTGGACGCCACCTGCTCCCTCCCATCCGTGGAACAAAGAAACGCCTGCTCTCACGTGGAGCAGGAATTAACTAGCCCCGTTTTGATCTTCGACGGACAAAATATACCCCTCCAGTGATACAATTCCGGTGCTAACTCAAAAATGGCGTATTTTGAGTTGTTCCCTTATTCCACGACGGGTAATATTATTATGTCAATATTTTTTTGACATATTATTAATGTCAAAAAAATATTATTTTTTATTCCCAACAACCTTCAAAACCCCGTTTTTTTTTAGAGAGACGATTTTTGTTGACAAACTCTTGAAAACCTCCCGCCCGGGCGCGTGCTATTCTTCACTGGACTTCCCCGTGCTGCCTTCAAATCCGCCGATTTGTGTCCCGACCACCCTGCGCTGTGTTGTGTCACAACCCCGAAAAATCTCAAAAGAATTGTTTTTGCTCGATAACTCAGTTCTGGGACTTCCTACCTCATTTTTACCCGAAGACATTCTTGAAGAGCGTTAAATTTCCTTCTATTTTCACTCCCAACATTTTGTTCATCACCCACCAGATCACGAGGTACAGAGCTGTACAGTTATGCACAATTTTCGGAATACAAATAACAACTCATAATTTTAGCAGTTTCAACACGATAACTCAGTTCTTGTGCTGCCTAAGACATTTTTACCCAAATACACTGGTATACCCATATAATCTAGTGGTCACGGTCTGGGACAACCATAAATATGGGAAAAAGGTTGAACTAAAAAAATAAAAGTTCTCCGAAATTATCCATTTTTGAATATGTTGTGCCCCTGAGCGTGAGAAAACATTTTCCACAAATTTGCAGACCGATTCGTCGCGTTTTTGCCGCTGCACAGGCAGTCAACGTTTGCGAAATAGGCAGGTTTAAACCAATTGGTCCTTATTCCGCCATCAAAAGAACACCGCCAGTGTTTCGGAAAGAGAAAAACTTCCTCTTTTCTTCTCTGTAGTAAGCAAACTGGCAAAAGAAAATCAAATACTTGATGAATTTGCTAATCCGTTGGAAGAGGTATGAAAGACAACATTACAGGAGCAAGCTCAGACTTGAAATTTCCCAGAGTCACTCTGTTCGATCTCTCCAAGGCGTTTGACTGCGTCCCCCTCATGAAATGTTGCTGGGAAAATACGGATTCAGCCCAAGCGCCTTGAAATTTTTGGCCTCTTTCCTCAGTGACAGACGCCAAACTGTGAAATGGGAAAATCCCCCGAGGGTCAATTTTGGGGCCACTACCCTTTCTGATCTTTTCCAATGAAGGGGAAGATTCGTCGCCTAGTAGCACTTCGTTCGATTTGCCGAGGAAACAACGGCCATAATCCAAGATGAGACGTAACAATAAAAAATAATAAATAAGACTTTATTGTCATGAACATCATTTGTTATATGATAGGACAAACGTCATGGTTGGATTTGAGCTTAGCAATATATCAACATGGATATCTATAAACTAATAAGAATAAAAACCAGTCCCGAGTACAGAGTTTCAAGATATCTTGAGATCAAAAAAGTCATCCACCCGATAAAACTCATGGTGAAGCAGGAATTCCTTCACATGCCTCCGGAATAGCGGCAGGGGAGAGTCCAAGGGGGGCACACTCTTTTGGAGGTGAAGGATGTAGACTACAATGATGTCATCATGTAGTGGTTGACGACCGCAACAATGCTGTATGCAGGACATTTTTTGAAGAATTGCTTGTTGTGGCGGGGAACGCGAAGGAAGGAAGAGCCAGCTCTAGTCGAGTATTCGTGGGTGAAATGTGCCTCACCAAACTGCTTTTTATGTTTCTGGAAGATAGTAGAGGAGATTTTCCAAGATGAATATAGCAGGAATGGTCAAGAATCTTCCAGCCTTGAAATTGCCAATTATTATTATGACATTTGCTGTGTATGCAATATACTTACAGAAAATAAACTGATTTTGAATGAATGAAGGAGATAAGGACCGAAATTCTAGTGCAATGAAGCAATCAGTCAAATGAGCGGAAACGAAATTTAAAAAAATTTAATCTTGGAACCTACTGGGAAAGCTCATGAGTACATGATGAAGTCCATTGCAGTCCGAGTGCTCGTAGAAAAAGGATGCGAGGCAATGCAACCATGAAAAAACCGGTAAAATTGAGAAAACCCGTGTTTTTCCTCATAAATCAGTGATATACTAATTTTTTCCTGACGCTTAACGACTTGGTATCCCATAATGTCCTTTTAACTGGATGTTCCACAGGTTTATGCCTTGAATCAGGCAAAAAATAAAAAAATATTGAAAATGCCCAAATGAGAGAAAACTCATTTTTAAGTTTTCAATCTCGATTTTTGAAGTGAAATACAATTTTGATTGAAAATAAGGTTCACCACAGAAAAGAGGAAGATTTTCTCTTTCCGAAACACTGGAGGTGTTATTCTTTTGATGGCGCAATGAGGGCGGTAGCAGCCGACGAAGTGAACTCAAACCTGCCCGCTTCGCAAACTTTGACTGCCTGTGCAGCGGCAAGAACGCGACGAATCGGTCTGCAAATTTGTCGGAAATTTTTTCTCACGTACCTAGGGGTACAACATATTCAAAAATGGTTCATTTCCGAGAACTTTTATTTTTTTTTTAGTTCAACCTTTGACGCGGAATTCCCCATATTCGTCCAATTTTACTCCAACCACCCCCCCTCCTCCTCACTCAATCCGTTAGCCAAGTAATAAACCAAAAGGTTATCTCGGGGAATCCATTTAAATCGTCCAAGACACAGTGGAAGAAATCGACACTTCAGTAATAAATCGACACTTTACTTGGCTTCACAAGTCTTATCTGTAGGTTATCATACTTGAGGAAGTTATTCTACAGATACATACAGAAATAATCGCTTTAGCTCAACTGTTGGATCACATTTTTCTCTGCTATAACGTTTATAATGAAAAAACCTAATCCCAAGAGTGGGAGTCTAATGGCACTAATAAGTCTCAAAATTTTCGCGGAAAGGTTACATAACTACGCAGGCGAATTGCCTAGGAAGAAAATAGGATTACATAATCTTCAAAACGTTGAATTTTTACACGGCAAATTTCTAATCGCGTTTTGGGATATTGCACTACGAAGTATTACAGGGATAGTGCGTAAAAAACTAATTTTCATCTATATGGATTTAGTGATTATTTTTTATTCATATGCACACTTATATGTAATGGTTTAAATTTTTAGGGCCAAATTGTAGGCCGTAAGCGCGGCATTCGGTGTTCATGAGGTATAGTGAGGTTGATAGAGGAACTTACGACATCAAGAAAAAGAGCTGTGTCGGGTTGGCGGACATTGAGTGAAAAAGGGGATAACCCTCTCTAATGTATCCTTATTATCAGGCGTTTAACGGGAGAATAGTGTACTGCGTTATTCAACCCAAGTTGAGGATAATATAGAGGAGGGTTTTGGTGGATGGATTGAGGACGGATCACATTGAAGGTAGAGAGTTCTTAGGAGATTGCATCCAGCATCATGAAAGCAAAATTTGCTTATTTAATACTAAATTTTAGTATACGGTATAGTTTTAAAAACCACTTGCAAGAGTCGTCATGCAGCATGGCTATTTCTCCTACAACACTGAAAATGAGATGAACAGTTGATCTCCCAGGACCTCTCGGGTGAACGGTTTACTCCAGTCAGAAGGAATTCCACCAGGGAAGCGCAGCTAGATTCCTAAAAAAAAACTATAGCAAACTGGGCAATCGTTGAATAATACCTGAAACAATCTAGCCACCGCTAATTTAATAAGCACTTACAAAAAATGTAATCCATTCTTAAGGATTCTCAGCAATCCCGTCCGTTGATCCGCGTTACACATTCTCAATATTTACCATTATTTGGCTCAAAGCTAAATAACGCTAGGCACTCATCAATCACAAATCTACCCCACACGAACTAATTTGAGACAATTGGAACTCCGTTGATGTATAGAAGGGGTATTCATGGTCCGTCGAATCATCGAAAATCGGAAGAGTGGTTAAGTTAGAGTTCCAAGAAGTGACTCATTCATTACGGTTGAATCGTGGAAAATCGAAGTGGACGAAGCCTTGCGGCACCCAGAAAGACTAATCAATGTTGATAGGCTAGATTCAGCTGGTAAACTGTTGATTCACATTCCTCGGTGATAACTGTTGTCATCAAGGTTATCACTGCTTTGAAAAATGCCACTGCGATCATCTTTCAAAGAGTCGATGCCCTCACCCCATGGAGAATCGAATCGTGGAATGTGGTGGAGTGCATGCTCGTGGCTGACGTTGAAACTTCACTTTAAATGTGAAGCTGACCATGAATACCCCAAGTAATTAACCAATTATTAACATAGATACTCCTTTTGAACAGGCCGGCTTGTTGCAGCGATAATTCTTGAAAAACCTTGAGATTTCGAGGAGATTTTTGAAACTTGTAAAATTATCCTAAAACCTTGACAATGCCGGAGGCATATACTCGTACAGTATCCAACTACGTGTGAAAACTCATAGCTCTATACAGTTACGTCTATACCCTGAGGAGACCAGTCTAAATCCAGACGTGACATTGCAGTGAAAAGAAGAGACTTTGAATTGAGCACATGGACCCACTTTGGGGTTAGTAAAGGAACCAAACATGCTGAAGGCGACAACAGAATAATAGCGGGCCCATGTGAGCTCATTTCAAAGCGTAAACATTAGAAAATAACCTAAAATTATCGAGGGCAGCTCACAGTTCGGGCACCTCGTCCTGGTGCCCGATAGCGGATGGTGATCCGGTGGTTCTCCTTGAATCATATTTTCAGGACGACAGGTTTATCGATGATTTTGCCGGTGTACTTGCTGAGGACGGGCCTGACTTCTTCTGCTATGAATTCCGACACCTGGAAAAATCGGATGGCGACAGTGAAATTTGAAAGTGGACCGAAAACCGCTGGATAGTTTCGAGGAAACTTACCTGACTTGGCGCGCGGCCTATGAACGTCGACGGGTCCAAAATTTTGTCCAGTTTGGGCAAAATATCGGCAAAATATTCGTCTTTTTTAATGCGCTCGACTAAATCGTTCTTTTGGCCGAGAATCTTCACTTGAGCTCCGGCTTCCTGCGACAGGACTCGGATCTTTTCATGGCAAACCTGCAAATGTCAAGATGGTCCAATGTTGAGCATGTGGCAGGAAACTTGTCTGGGGCCCTCATATAACTAATCTTCGTTCAAAATAACGAGTAAAGACACCACACCACTCGACCCCTCAGGCATATATTCTTCAAAATCCCAACCCTCTCCGTTCATTCATAGAATCATAATGTGATGTTCCGTTTACCCACCTGTCTGTCCCCGCCGGCCTGTACGACAGCCATGATGATGTTTTCGGTGGCCATGAAAGGGAGCTCTTCGGCAATGTGTTTCTCAATCACTTTCGGGTAGACAACAAGCCCTTCAAGGACGTTCATGAGAGTGATGAGCAGAGCGTCAGAACACAGGAACGATTCGGCTAAAGTGATCCGCCTAATGGAGAACAACAGTCATCAATTTTTTGTAAAATGAACGTGTTTTTTTTTAATCTGCGGGGTGTTAAGTAGCACCATACCTGTTAGCACTATCGTCGAGAGTCCTCTCCAACCATTGTGTGGCAGCAGTGTTGGCAGCGTTGCTGTGTAAGGCGATTAAGTGCCGAGCCAGAGCGCAGCACCTTTCGTTCCTCATCGGGTTCCTTTTGTACGCCATTGCACTCGATCCTATCTGAGATTTCTCGAATGGCTCTTCGATTTCTTTCATGTTGGCCAACAACCTCAGATCTGTGCACATCTACAAAAGCAGAGCTTGTAGCATCGTCATTTTTACTTATTGATGCCATTTTGAAGGGCAGTAGTACCTTGTGAGTAGTGGCGCCCAAGCTGGTCAGGGCTGAAACTACTTCTAAATCCACTTTGCGAGGATACGTTTGACCACAGATGATGAACCCGGATTCGAAGCCAGCCATTTTCGTCACCAGTTTATCGAGCTCTTTCACTTTCTTCTCGTCTCCTGTGGTATAGAATATGATGGAGCTTTAATAATATTACATTTTTGTAATACTAAATAGTTTAATATAATATCTAATATATTATAATAGATTAACGGAGGGGAAAGAAGATTCAAATTTAGACAAAAGAGAGAATCAGTCTTACCATCAAACAGTGTCATGAAAGAAGCTTGCGTGCCAGTGGTGCCTTTCACGCCCCGAAATCTGAGATCGTCTCTGACGCGGGACAAAGCTTTTTCGTCCATCAGGAAGTCTTGAAGCCACATGCAAGCACGCTTACCAACAGTGGTGAGTTGAGCAGGTCTGGAAGAGGTGTGAATTTAGAGTCGGTAAATTTGATGGTTGGTGATAGGATAGTTGAGAACTCACTGTAAATGTGTGAAGCCGAGGGTGGGCAGATCCCGGTACTTTTCGGCAAAGTTGGTCAGATAGTGGATGCAAGTGGCCAATTTCGGAAGGAGGATGTTGAGCGCATCGCGGATGATTATAATGTCCTGTTACAAAAAAAAATCACTTAAATAAAATTTATTTAATTAGCTTAATATAGATTTAATAGTTAATAAATAGATAGCTTAATAAATAGATTTAAAATTTATTTAAATCTATTTAATAGCTAAGCTACCGTTAGTCCCGTTGGTAAATCGGCACTTACAGTGTTGTCTCCTACATAACACGAAGTGGCACCCAGGTGGATTATGGGGCCGGCCATTGGGCACAGACGAGCGTAAACGTGAACGTGAGCCATCACATCGTGCCGAGTGAGTTTTTCCTCTTCGGCCGCCGCTTCCAGGTCGAGGTTGTCGAGGTGTTTCTCCAGCTCTTTGATTTGAGCGTCGGTGATGTCGATGCCCAATTTCTATAAAGAGAGAGAGAGAGGGAAACAAATTTTAGACGAATATAAATACCAACCAACAATATCCAAAAAAATTCAGTTCAGAGGTGCTCATAACATATAAATATGTTTTGAGCACCTCTGCAAATTTGCGGTAATTTGTCGGCTCAGAGCCGAGCGTCCTCAACCATCTCGGATCAGAACGAGATCCACTGCAGGGATCTCCCCCATGCGTCAAAGAAATCCAAACCTCTTGGCGAAGAAATGGCCGGGACACCCTGATGTCAAACACCACTTGAGACACCAGAATCCTTGGACCAGTACACTGCGGCGCAGCTGTTGAGGGAATTGATCCCCTCCTTTCAAGCCAAATCATGCATAATAAATTTCTTTTAACTGCCTCTTGCGACAATTATTACAGAGTAGGGATGGGTATCGTTCAGAGTTGGACAAAAAGTAGCTTCCACTACAGCTACAGCTAGTAGCTTGTAGCAGCAAACCATAGCTACTTCTGAGGACGCTGCAGTAGCTGTAGCGGTCAGTTCAAGCTACAGCTAGTAGCGTTAAAAATGTAGCTGCGGCGAACAGTAACAGTTAGTAGGTTCGTTCCAGGTTTGACGGACTGTTAACAGAAATCGACGGAAACATGCGCAGTTGAGAAAACTTTTGTTCCAGGTTGCTGAGTCGGCGAAACGTCGCCGTCGCCGGCTGTTCCAGATCGATTTGTAGGTTGACAGCAGTTCAACTGCAGTCGGACGGAAACCGACAGCTCGAATGAGTTCGGTTGGGAGCTGTCGACTTTGATAACCCTACCCAGTTGAAACTTCTCTCATAACCTTCTCACTTTATTTTGGTGCTCGGCGCGTCAAGTTGTACTCGCGTCCTCCCGAAGTCCTCGCAGGTACTCTCAAATACGTTAAATTACTCATTCCCCCCCTTATGATACTCCTCTCTCGAAAAAGGTGGATTATTCTGAATACAATAAACCAAAAAGTATCCGAGTTTATCACTTGGATTTTTGCATATGAAATTTACTGTCATGTGAATCACCGTGAAGTAATGCAGCTGTAGCGGCTGTCTGCAACTACTCTCAAGTAGCTTCTTGTTGCCAATCACTTTTTCAAAATGATCGTATGGTGTCCTGGGATTGTGTGAGGTCTATCAATAAGGATAGAGAGTCAAAATTCTCCATTCACACTGTGTGAATGGACAATTTTGACTCTCTATCCTTATTAATCACTTTTTCGATCAAAAATTACAAATTACCACAAGATTACTTAGTAGTGTGCTGTAGCTAACTTACTTTTAATCGAGTAGTGGTAATAATTACAATTATTGTAGCTAGCTACTGGCCAAATCTGGTTTCGTTATTTAAAAAAAAAAAAAAAAAATAGATTTTTTGAATCGTTTTTAAAATCGGCGATCTGCTCTCATTCCTCCATTCTTATTATCTTCCTTCATTTGAAGAAAGAAGATAATAAGAATGTAATAGCTGTCTATTGCACCAACACTACCTAGGTATAGTATTCTACAGTGGACACCAACAGTAGTCAGTAACTATTACTGTCCAATGTTGTTGTCTATTCTTGCGAAAATCGCTCGTCCAATGTTGTTGTCTATTCTTGGATAAAATTGCTCATTGAGTACTGACTGGGTTACCAATAATAATAATAATAATAATTATTATTATTATTATTATTATTTCTCAATGAGCAATTTTCTGAAAGCACAGTTTTCTTTATTTCTTTGCAAGTCGATAACTTACAAAAATTACGTATACGGCTCGACATCATCTACATTTAAAACTGAGATTTAACGCTGAGATGGCAATTTATTGAAGTGAAGGCAGAAAAAAACCAAATCTACCGTTTAATCTTGGTTTTACTCCTTTGTGAAACCCGGCCTGATTATGTACGTTGATCATTCTTTCCCTTGTATTAAATACAATTTTGTTGTATTACAAGTATTGTAAATACAATGTATTACAAGTATTGTAAATACAAGTTGTATTAAATACAATAACGCATTTGCTCCACGCGTGCATTCAGATTGGTGGAGTTTCCCAACGTCTCTATTTTACATCATCAGATAAACTATCATACTCCCTTCACTGATCCGGAATTTTTTTCTGCAGAAAATCTATTCTCGATTTTATTGAGTGAGTGAAAATCGATTTTTCTGAGTAAAAAATCGAGTTTCTTGAAAAACCTGGTATCGATACCCATTCTATGAATTGTATTGGGGTAAACCCCAATTACAGAGTGCAACGAACTCTGAGGGAGTCAACACAGTTATTGAACGGGACTCTATCATCGAATATCATTGGAAAACAATATTATTTGAACTACATAGATCCTCAATGTAAGTTCTAATAATATTGTTTTCCAAATGCGAATCGACAAAACTGAACGTGTCACTGAGTCAATCAGAGTCGAATTCGGCAGAATATAACATATACAATAATAATATTATATTATAATATATACAGAATATATTATGTAACGAGTTGATAGCTTGTTTTCTGACATGCTGCGTTGCTACTTCATTCAGCGAGAACGAAAATTACACCCTACATGATTCGTGGTACGTTGTAGGGTGTGCGAATTGTACATAATTAAAGTTCCACAGGTCAGGGAGGAAGAACCTAGACTCAGTTCTAAGCATCGACCGAATGGAGTTAATTATAATTTGTTTACTTCCCACAATCTCCCAAAATTATGACGAAAATGCAGACGACACGCATTTTGTTTGTGCAATTACTGCCCCTCTAGTATTTGTGCAAGTACTGCCTAACCCGGTGGCTGGGGGTTAGGGGGTACCTAACGTGCGAAAGCGATCATAACGCACAGTCAATTCCTTATTGATCTGACTCATCTCCTGCTAAAGCGTCTTCCGCTCTAAAAAAAAAAATCCTAAAACAGGAAGTCTTTACGTAATTGATTCGCCAAGAACTCCCAAAGGGCAAAATGTGGGCGAGGCACTTCACCAAGATAATGAGTAATTCTCGCTCGAGCACCACAAAAAGATAAGATAATAGGTGGCGGAGTTTAGTCAGTGTTTTAATCTCGGTCTACCTGTGTCGTGAACGAGTCCTCATTGAGAAGACATGGAACTGGAAACTATAATAACTATTTTCATCAAAGTCCTCAAATTGGTGAGTTTGTTTCAATAGTAACGTATTATGTTGGTAGAAAAGTGCAGTACATTGAGCGAATCCGCCTTAAAGAGCAAACGGCGCTCATTAAGGAGAATGGCACAAGAGGATCAATCCGGAGCTAGTATTTTGAAACCAGCCAGATCTAACAGCATGCTTTGACCGACAGGTGTTGGACTTCATAATACTGATGATCTACCGATACGGAGGCAACAGCGGGTTTCTCGGGGTTGGCGGAACTTGGAATTTAAACGAAGTCAAAAACCCCGACGTGGAAATCATAGCGTCAGGAGTATTCATTGGCTACTTCATCTACACAGCGGTGATCTTGATCGCTTTTTGCTTCGGAACGACGAAACATAAAGCTAGCGTGGTGGTAAGTTGAACGCACTTGCTTTGAGGAGGAGGATTTGATTTGTGTGACTCACGCTCGAGTAGGAATGTGAGATAACGCCAGATATTGCAAGACTTTACGTTAAGCCAACCTACCATTGATGAGCTCACGTATATACTTTTCAGGACTTCATCATGAACATCACGGGCATCATCATGTTCATCGCCGTGGGAGGGATCGCCCTCCACTACTGGACGGGCTACCAGAACTCGAACCACTCGCAGTCCATTTCGACCACGCAACAATGCGGCATCGCACTGGGCAGCCTCTGCGTCATCGAAGGTGCCGTCTTCCTGCTCGATACCGTCCTAGCGTTCTTGCATCTGTACAAGAAGCGAAGCGGCGAGTGGTAGGAAACGGTGCTGATAAAGAAGGCTGAAGCTCGAGGGCGGACCCCAAAGTTCTCCAAAACAAGACAAGTTTGACACGCTTCCATCACACATTTTACCATATCTGAACAAGGAAAAGTCTGCAACACATGGAAGCACGAAATTTAACAAAAAGAAGAAGTTGGGATCGATCAATGGGACTTCTTCCATACCCTCATATCACACAGGGTAGTTTGTTAAATGTTGGTAGTTTGTTAAATCCATCAACCGTTCAATTAAGCCTCACAGTTAAGATGTTAATGACATTGTATATTATGGGACATCTAGGGCGCATTTATGTTTTCATCATTTACTGTAATGATTTTTAATGGACTGAATAGTATTCTATAGTGAATTACAAATTGGATGCATTTTTTGTTCATTTAATTATAAGTATCGATTAAGTTTGTATCTTTTACAAAATACATTAAATATTTTATAGACTTTTGCTCTTTGAAGTCACCACTAAAACGCAACGATTTGGAGGGTTCGTCAACTGCTATAGTTTTTGACGACAAATGAAAACGGCTGGTGAATGCTCAGAGATAAAGGCATTATCTTGAGATAAGGTAGCACCTGTTGTAATGCTGCTCCACATTCGCTCAATAACTAATTCCGAAATGAAAATAATTTGTGCAATCCCAGCTGGAAACGGTGGAAAAAAACGCTGCAAATTTTACACAAGGGTTTATTATTCTTTGATATAGGTGACATGTCCGAATATTAATTCTGTGTCAACAAAAAAATGTTGAAAAAAATGTTCTCAATTTTTTTTTTTTTTTTTTCAAAACAATGTTTTTTTACTCGGAAAACATTCGACCGCCTGGGATTTTTCGAAAATTCCATTTGTAGCCCCATGAAAGCCCTATTGATCCCCACAGTGAAATCGGATCGGATCGCCCAAATATACATCGAAAAGGACACCTCACTCAATCCCATAGCCAAAAGCCTTAAAAAAAGCCTCCCGTAGCTCCATAGCGCCCCACGGGTTTGGGCTATCGGGCTGAAAACCTTGCGGGCACAACTAGATGGTAAACTAAGTCTTCTGTCAAAATTTTAGATTTAAAAAAAAAAAGTCTACTGCCCAAAACGGCTCGGACGGCGGACGGACACTTCGGAATGGATTCTACGTCCAAAAATACTTCGAAAACGTCACCTAACTCGACCCCATAGAAGAACACCTTCTCGAACCCCGAAGCCATCCCGTAGACTAGACGGCAGCCCCTTTTTAGCCTCACAGAGTCCCACGTGTTTGGGCGATTTGGCTGAAAACACAACTATTATAGATGGTAAACCAAGTATTTTGTCAAATTTTCAGATTTTTAGAAAAATTCCTACTGCCTACGGGCCGGACAGCGTTCGGCGGACGGACATTTCGTTTTTGGAATCTAGACCTCTTGAAACGGATAATGTCAAATTTTGAGGCCGATCTGAATTTTCGACCTCCGTCGACTAAATAATATAATATATTATTTATATAATATATATTATATATTATATTACAGAAGAATAATAATCCATAACCTGTATATTACATAGGTACTATACATAGTGTCGGACAGGTAAGAGACTCCCCAAAAAGGGTTCTAGGTCGAAAAATACTTCGTTAACAACACCCCTCCTTACCACTAACCAGTAATAATTCAAAAACCACACTTGATAGCCCCACAGAGACGCACTAGGGCGTTCGCCGGGGGGCAAACATTGCGGACAACTAGATAAAAAAGTATATTGTCAGCATTTCGTATTCAAAAACATTCCTGCTGTCCAAAACGGCGGACGGACATTTCATTTTTTAAATCTTCACATCATCATGATTCATCATGAAACATCAAACACATTTTCTGGCAGATACACATTTCTTAATAACGTCGTGAAAACAAAGGTTGATTATTTTGAGAACAGTAAGCCGCAAGGGGATATTATCGTCTAAAATAATTATTATTATTATCGAAAATAGTGATGTTACGAAACGACAGTTCAGACGTCACTAACTACGTAAATGAAATTAAAATTACATAAATGATAACCAGTGGTCAGAGAGCACCCCCCTCAGAGAGAAGACAAACAAGGGGTGATCTTTTTTGCCGTCTAGAGATATTTGACGTAGCACTGGTGTTTTCAATATTGAACACATTGTTGTAACATCCACACTGCGAACATCTTTCGTAAAAATTGGATACCAAGGACGAAAGCTTGGCCTGCAGGTCACTTGGGCTCTAATTTTGGCGGTGGGCCTGCTTAAAAAACTGTCTTAGCAGCACATGCCGAGAAGCTAGTGGATGTTACGAGCCCAACAAGTTGGCCAACTACGACCTCAACGAAACCGCCTCATTGGGTAGGACACACGACCTTCCCAGAGACCTCCATTTGGGTCAGGCTCTTGCCTTTCCTGACAGCCATGATCATGGGTTGGACACTCGCCCTTTCCAGGATGTGATGTCAGTGTTTTGGGACACTACCTACTTTCTCCCCACCAAAGGTACTCCAGATGTCCACCAGGCGCTCGCCCTTTATAAACCTGAGTGCCTGGTTTGGATTACATATTATCGTCCTCACCAGATTAGTAGCGAGGATTGGATCGAGCCCTTTCCTTCATTTAGAATGTGTCCCTATATTGAGCCTGCCCCCCCCCCCCCCCCCCCCCCCCGAGCTGATGAAGCGCAGCAAGTCCCCTGGTTTGATCCCAACTTTGTTCTGCGGAAGAGGGCACTGCACGATATTTCAGGATTGGCATTGCAGAAACGCCAATTCTACGGTATCCCAGCTCGGCAACATAAACCTTGCCATAATGACAATAAGCTGTCTCCTCATCTTCCCCTTCTAGCTGCTTACCACCAAATCCATTATGGCCAGAAATCAAAAGGTCTCCTACTCTCTTCACACATGAACGTCATTGTACAGCGACAACGACTGTCCAAATTAAATCTATGCCATACCTACAGCAGGTAACCTACTATTGCAATGAAGATTGAGATGGCAACGATATACCAATTACATGTATATGTGTGTGTGTGTGTGTGTGTGTGTGTTGTTATATACTTTATCGATATATCGGATTGAGATTACTGGTCGAAATCGTCATTTCCTTGCAAAACCAGCAAGCCGTGAATAGTAACGGGAACCTCCTCACCCCCCTCACCGTCTCTTCTTATTAAATAAATAAGAAGAGAAAGAGGGAGAAATATTGGCCTTATGGACGACAGATAAAAACCAATAATAATTATTGTCCTGTTAACACTCATTATAATGAGCAATAACAGAGATTAATAATTATTAGTCCTGGGTTATTAATCCGCATCCCTACCCCCCTCACCGAAAGTCCCCTTTTCAGGGAATTCGGAATCCCTTAACGAGAACTCCCGAGGAGAACGAGAGCCCCAGCTACTCCCACGAATTCGAGGATTAACGAGCCCTACTGCGGGAGCGATTTGGGGATCACGAAATGAACGCGAGTTGTTGGGTGCGGAGTTTCCGAAATGGGCCCCAGATACCAGTTATTCAACGAGGGGGCCACCCACTGCTGTATCCTCCCGACCTCTCCCACCTACCTGGCCGCAGAGCCCTTCTACTCGCTTTTTTATAATGTACAGTTTTTTCCTCAAGAAATTCGGGCCTACCAGAGATCAAATGCGCCACACGGAGCAACGTTTTGGTGGTTTCAAACTGTTTGTTGGAAAATTTGATGCCCGTGAAGCTGGACAACCTCAAGGTAGAAGCATTTAGCAATTTCGTGCATGATGTTTACGTCAGTGAAAATGCTCAATTCACTTTTCACTCTTACATTATTTTTATTTGAGGGGCCTACTTCGGTCCAGTAGGAAATCACGAAAAATGTCCAAGTTTGTTTAAGAGTGGGCCGGGCATTTCGGCCCACGAGGTGAGTCACCGGGAGGACCAAGACTCCGTCCCGTGTCTTCAATAGGAGCCCACACCGGCTTAGGACCGCGAGAGGTTCTTCCCTCATTATAGGCCTGATAAAGTATTCTGGCTGCTGGAGCTCGCGACCATATACCATCAAGGCTGGCGAAAAACCGGTCGTGACATGGGGCGCACTCCTGTAGGCCAGCAGGCGGTAAAAGAGCGGTAGAAGCCTGTCCGAGGCTACTAGGACAAAACGGTTCCCTTATTTTGATTTGGGAATAGTCCCAGGATGTCGATGCCCATCCTCTCAAACGGCCTCAAGAACAGGAGGCCACAATAAATTTCTCAGTCAAGACCCTAACAATGTGCGATTCCTATATTCAGTGGATCACCCAGCTGTCTGAATAGAACTCCACCATGCCTGGAGGGGCCATATCGGCCGAATTGGTTGGGTGTGAGGACAGGCGGGAAAAGTCCGGGGGTTGGTTGGCGTAGCCAGCAAGGATGTCTCCCTAGTTATTCACCTTTGTCCTTAAATATGCCAACTCAAAATTTTTACAACAGGCTAATTAGGCGTAATAGTCTTAAAAACCGTTCCCTCTCACACCTACTTCAATAAGTTCCAAGTTCCAATATATTAAATAACACGAAACTTTGCACGATGGATCTAGAGCCTCAAATTTGCCCAGAAAACTCAAAACCTTTATTTGGTCGAAAATCGGACTTAAATGGTATGGCAGATATACCTAGGGTAGGTGGGGGCAAAGCCCTGCAATTTCCGGTTTTTCGACCATTGCAACCGATTTGAAGCAGATTTCCTCTAAATTTTATGCTTGAATTTTAGGTTGGGCTATTATCTATAACCCCTTGGAAACACAGTCATCTCCTGTCAATAGTAAAGGAGAAATTGAATATTTAAGAAAAAAAATTTTTGCAGGGCTTTGCCCCATAAAATGGGGCAAACCCCTGCAGTGCAGGGATTTGCCCCAACTATGTAGAAATGGGTTTTAAAAAAATACTATTGAACAAAAATGCTCAAATTAAGTTATTTCTTTATTTAAAAATTCCTTATTTCTTCATGATCGAAAAAAAAACCTGAACGGAGGGATAAAATCAAATGACGAGGAGACATGGCACAGTGTCCTCGCGTTCAACCACTCCAGCCAAATACACCGATTAATCGGTCCGATTTACCACCAAACTGATTATCAGTAGTTTAATCTGTGATTATCGGTCATCAAAACATTGGCGGACATAAGTGACTGTAACAAGAAAATTACGTTCGCGCATGCGCCGAATTGATCGCTAATTCAATCATGATGAAACTTATAGGGGTCCATCTAGGACGTAATTCACACTATTCCGGAAAATTTCACAGAAATCCGATAAAAGGTGGTGCAGTCATGGCTTTGGCAAGGAATGTGGACTGACAGATGCGCGGACGGACAAACACGGAACCAAATTTGTTCAGGAATCCCTGATCATCAAACCTGGCAATTATTGGCAGTTGCTCCCCACTCTTTGGAAGTGATGTGCACCTATTTGATTGACATTAAATTATAAATGATGAAATTTTAAATTTACAATTCAACTTTAATGTCATTATTGAATCCACATGTTCCATACAATGCCCAAATACGTGCTGGTAGTGAATGGGGCAAAGACCTGCACTTGAGGGGTGCAGGGATTTGCCCCAAACAACCTGCAGGGACTTGCCCCAAATGGCATGTTTGGAAATTACTCTTTGACAAGGTTAGGAAAAGTGAGTTAAAGAAACGGTTCTCCCCTGACATTGAAGCTCAATTACAGTACTATTCATTAGTGCTGGCTTAATATCGATAGTCTATCGATACTATCGATAGTCCAGGACTATCGATAGACCATCGATAGTTGGAGCACACCTATCGATAGTTTTACTTTAAAAATTGATCGCTCCGGGGCAAGTAATTACCTAGGAAATGTGTTCTTACCCCCTGAAATTGTGCTCTTACTTAGATCAAAATTTAATATTGGATGTGGAATTTAATATTGGATCAAGGATGTTGAAAATGAAGGAATCTGTGCGTAGGTAGGAATGTTTCTGTGAAGTGAACATTTTTATAAATGTGAAGTGAATATTTTTGTAAATATCTATTTGTGAAGAAAATATTTTTTTTGGAGGTTGTTGCAAAAATGCTCATGGGAAGAGGGGTAAAATTATTTTTTGTGTACCATATGGCATAAGTTTAGTACACAAAAAATTAGACCTATCAAATAAAAAAGAAAATAATATTATTTTTTGAAATATGATACCTTTTATTATTATATTGCCCAATACAGTTTGGATTAGGGAAATATATATTCATAATTAGGTTGGTACCTATGCAATGTATGAAAGTTGAAGTCAATAATCACCCAGAAAGTCGTTTCAGCACTTACAGTAATTGAAGAAATTGGCTACTGTTTGGGGCGGGAAGAGAGATCGAAAACTATCGATAGTTATCGATAGTTTTCCTCGATAGTATCGAAACTATCGATAGTGCAAACTATCGATATTTAGCCAGCACTACTATTCATTGATGATTAGCTGATTAATTTGGCGCAACCCTATCTCACACAATATTGACGTCAACGTTCCTGAAAATTACATACAAAAGGTGAAAAACAAACTTAACTCATTTTCTCAGCCTATTGCTCTCAGAGATGCCATTACTTTTGATGACAGACATCTGTCGCTGAACCTCAACTGCTGCCTGGTTGCCAGTTTCTCAATCACTTGTGAAGTACTGAAAAAGCCACTGCATAGCTTTGCCCCACGCAGGGCTTTGCCCCCACCTACCCTACGGTCTATATAAAGACATTTTCTTTTGATACATCAAAGTTAAAGATTTTTGATACATCAAACATGAAGATAAATCATATGATATTATGTCCCAATTTATCGATGAATTTCCTTCGATTTGCCATCTCTACATAAATACTTATTATTAATTATTAAGGAATAATTAATTTAAGTAAAATTAAGGATGGGATAGGTAGTGGTGTCAAATTAATAACTAGGCGCCTAATGAATTCGTCTGCACCTAGAGGGCGCCTCCATGGGTGGCTGAAGATTATAGAAGTTGAGGAGCCTTCATGGTTTTTGTTTGAGGTAAGACACCTGATGAGGTGCTCTAGAACATTCGCCCAAATTTGGATTGCTGCATTACGAACTGGCGCCGCTTGGAACCAGCCGACGATTATGTAATCAAAACAGGAGCCCCACACCCGACATAGCCAGGCACGAATATGGTAAATCCATGGATCGAATTCCCAATTACCTATCTAATGCGTGATATTCCTCGTCTTACGCTATTGTGACCAACATACCACGCACCTGTTCGGCTTTGGCGAGGTACACCCACAACCTCCGCCAAGTTAGGAACTTGTTGTTGTCGCTGAAATTGTACTGCATCTCTTTGGACGAGTATCTCGTGGAAAACGGCGATCGGAAAAGGCTGCTGTTGTCCATCTTGACGGCTCCTGGGGGAGGACTTCGACCGGTGAAAGGGGATCCGAATTCGTCGAAGGACGGAACGTGAATAGCTAACTAATTACAAAAGGATGTTAATCAAGAAAAGTATTTTTTTTTAAGGATTAAAAGAAAGAAGAGATCCGGCCGACCACAAAAAAAAAACATTCGGTTGATAGCAATGCCGAAAGAGATAAGCAAGATGACGTCACACTACAGCATTTATCGATGCCGCACTCTATTGGGTATTTTTAAAACTAACGCATCAATAAAAAATTCCATTGCCAGGATTTAAACGCAAAAAAGGAGTGATAACAAAATAAAATCGCTAAATTTATTAGTGATTCAAATTATAGAAATGAACCAGTTTTTTACAATTACTTACACAAGTCTCATGAATGTTAAATATTTTTATATAAAAATTTTGTTTTGTGCTGTGGTGGTCGTATTGTTTGTGTTTCTGTGGATTGGAGTGGGCTGTTTCAGGACTTTATTTGTCCCTGTTCCAGTCCAAATTGTAGTTGTTCCACTTTTAGACTCAGCTTGTGAACGTAGTTTGTCATAAAAAAGTACGTAGATACCTACACATTTTTAATAATTAATAATTATTTTTGTAATTATCGTTTGTTTATTCTCAACTTGTATAAATATAAAATAATTGTATTGTCCCTATATTTTAGACGAATTTAACAAGACTCCCAATCATCAAAATCCAGGTCTTTATTAAAAAAAAAAAAATGTGGGTTTTATTTTGTTTAACCATTTTGGTTCTCACAAGTGGGGCAGGAGCCGACCCCACAATGCGCCCTGATAATCACGGATAAAGTAAGAGAGTCTTAGATAGTCTTGCTCCAGAGAAAGGATTCACATAAACTTGCGTTCAGAGGTGAATTGTCTGCCGACAAGCCAGGTATTACAACACTTGATTGATTTTTGGTCAAACATTGGTGTTCGGCCCGGATTCGAACCAGGCTGATCAGAGCTCCGACTGATTTGTAAACAGACGAAGCTCTATCGCCTTAGCTCACTGGGCCACCCTGACCCCTCCAGGTCTTTATTATAATCCCTGTTTCTTTCTCTAAACCTTACCTATCCTAAATTTGTATTTATCTTATCATTCAATGCTATGAAACAAAACTGGCTAACGCTTAATTTTGCATCAAGAGTGGTGTCCGTCCACGTGTTTTGTTTCGAAGCTGGATCGGTCCATGAACAGGTAGAGGAGAAACAGTTTCTCCTAATTAGTTCTCTAACTAATAATTAGTTATTAGTTCTCTGACTAATAATTAGTTACTAATATGTTTACTAATATGTTTCAGTGAATTCACAACTTTTTTTCGGAACTGCCTGTTTGGTTGTGCCTGCAGGCACCATGGTCTTTTGCAAAACTCGTTAGGTTCTGAGTTTTGAAGCGAAACTGGTAAAGTCCAAACGTTTTTATCGAAGTTTACGTCCATTTATGAAAGTTTACCTTAGGTTTTGATTCTTTTCGATTCAGAGAGAAATCTCTCACCAGAAACCATCAAATGTCTGATTTTTATCAACAATCTATCTCAAATCGTTTTTGCCGTTTTTCTCGAAATGAACCTATAGATAGGTAAGTGGACTTAACCAATTTTGCAACTCAGCTGTTCATTTATGAACCAGGTTTTTTCCTTTAGCTAGTTGGACTTATAATTCAACTTACTATTATTTAAATAATATTTTACAATAATATTATGCAAAGTAATGTTGTTAATATTATTTAAAATGTATCCAAATCTGAACCCGGTTTTTAAAGGGGCTAGGAGTACCTTAAGGTATGTTAAGTTTTGAAACTTGTTGAAAAACGCAAAAAATTGGCCCATTTCGTTAAAACGACCAAAACATCCTGTTTTTGCTGGTTTTCCAATATAGAGAAAAATACTCAACCTTTTTTCAGAAAGTTTTCGATTTGCCATAGGTAAGAGGCAAAAGTTTTGTCAATAAAAAAAATCAGCATTCAAATAATTTTAATTAATAAGATTATTAATAAGAGGCAAACGTTTTGTCAAAAAAAAACAAAAAAAAAAAAAACAGCATTCAAATAATTTAAAAAAACCGATTTATTAATTGAAGCTGCTTATTTCAATAAATTTGTATTCAATAAAAAATTGAAAATTGATTGAAAATCAAATCAAATGTATTTAGATTAATATTTCTTAATTTGTTTTTTGATGAACGTTTTTTAACAAAGGGGTCTACCGGATTTTGTGGCTGTTCTCAAGACTGTGTTGATTGTCCTATCCAGTTTATGCAAATTTTTGGTATATGATAATATTATATAAGCATCATGGCGCAGCGGTTGCGGCGAGACAACTACCTATTTCCTAAATATTTATAAACTCCCTAGTTTATTAGTTACACTATTGAATTTATAGTTAAGCTATTCAGACGGAACATTAATTTACTCATAATTAAATGGGCATGTACATGAGACTCATGCCAAGTGCATCCTCCGGGAGGTAATGATGGCAACGTCATCGGCAAAATAAATTTCCTTTTACACGTCATTGATGTGTAAAAGGAAGAAGCAAAATGGGACCCAGCACCGACCCTTGCGTTAGCTATCCCCTAGGGCACAACTCAAATATTGTTTTGCACTAAGTATAGGTACCTACCTATTTGAGTTGATATTAATATGTAGGTAGTCAAATTTTGACACTTGAATGTATTGTGTATTGACACTTGAATGTATTAATGTATGACAATTTCTATTCGTAGGCCTACAACAACGAGACCCATCCTCCCCCTGGAGGATGCATGTACATGTACATGTCAATCCATCATTGCGGTGTTTGGGCCCGCTGACTGCTTGAAACCTAAAACCGGAGAGACCGGACAGCGTTGCAGCCGTACCTCGAATGACGCCGTTTCAAGTAACAGCTTCAGTTTGACCCACCCCCAAGCTCGGCCATCTTGAAACTTTTATTCTTCTTTACGAAGAGCTCCCTGTGGCATCTATCAAACGTAAGTTTGTTTACTTTCTATTTTCTACTTAGCATTTCAATTTTGTACGTTGTGGAGATTTTAAACGTCTCACGTTGTTTTGAATCATCACGGCTAATAGTTTTTCGTGGTAGAATGCAAATTCACTTATTGCCGGCCTCAACGTGCCACCTGCTAACCTGCTGTCATGCGTTCCCACGTGGTGCTAAATTTTGTTGAATGTTTTCACGACTGCATTTTTACAAGAATATCAAATTTTCTTACAAGAATATCAAAAAAAGTCCGTCAAGACGGTCAGGTCGACTTGGGAAGTTTAAGGAGATCACCAACAAACGGGTTCCACGAGGTTGTGTTGATGATGGCTGAGTAACTGAGTAGTACCCTTTTTTACAGTATATAAGTTACATACACAATGTAACGTAGACTGAAGGTACATTTATCAGTTATTATTCTTCTTGCGGGGTTTCATGTTACGAAATAAGTGGCGGAGGTTCACGGGCAGCACGTGTGGTGGTCCGGCGGCACAAAGCAGTATCCTGAATGTAAAACATTTGACGCTTATAACGTTTAACTGACTTTTCAGGGTTCCCATTGCTGATTACAATCGTTTACGATGTCGGGAGGTTTGGAAATCCTTTCCTTGAAAGAGGATGACGTCACCAAGATGTTGACGGCTACCACTCACATCGGTAGCGAGAACGTCGACTACCAGATGGAGCAGTACGTCTACAAACGCCGTAACGATGGTGAGAAGTTGATTTTGTAGTTGTTGAATGTCCTGTATCAGCGTTTCTACAAAAAGTGCTTTTTCAGGCACGAGGATCATCAACATCCGACACACCTGGGAGAAGCTCCTTTTGGCTGCTCGGGCCATCGCTTCTATCGAACACCCCAGCGAGGTTTTCGTCATTTCGTCGAAACCTTACGGTCAGAGGGCCGTCCTCAAATTCGCCGCCCACACCGGCGCCACCCCCATTGCCGGCAGGTTCACTCCTGGTGCGTTCACCAATCAGATCCAGGCCGCTTTCCGCGAGCCTCGCTTGTTGGTCGTGTCTGACCCTCAGAACGATCACCAGCCCATCACTGAGGCTTCCTACGTCAACATTCCCGTTATTGCCTTCTGCAATACCGATTCTCCCCTGAAGTACGTGGACATCGCCATCCCCTGCAACAACAAGGTAATTTCTCTATCCATGAACGTCTCCCGAAGCGATTGGTCTTCACTTTTACTAACTTGTTGCATTTACAGGCTCACCATTCGATTGGTTTGATGTGGTGGTTGCTGGCTCGTGAAGTCCTCCGCCTGAAGGGAACCATCAAGCGGGAGGCCAAATGGGACGTGGTCGTCGATCTCTTCTTCTACAGGGATCCTGAAGAGGTGATTACATTAATAATTAATACAATTATTGTATTTTTGTCCTTGTGTACCGCTCTGTTTCATCATTGCTTCGATTTTCCCATATCGAAGGAACGTAAGCCAGAGCTAAAGGAAAGACCCAATCGAACCCTGGTTAGCCTCCTCTATGGGGTGTACCTTCTGTATTGGGAACAAAACAATTTTATTCGGTTTGGTTGCCAACCGTACTTTTTGAAGCATCAGCGAGGTGTTACTTTAAAATTATGACCCTCAACAGGAGGATAATCAGCTGTACCCGTGTGTGGGGGGGGGGGGGGGGGGGGGGTTTGATACCTCCTAAGGTCCGATAGTGCGTCAAACCCGATCTTACGACAGCTGTTTTAATGACGTCCCTAGAACCATAAGTCAGTAACTACAGTGGAAACTCCAACAACCGGGGTCCGATTATCCGGAAGTTCCATCAACCGGGGTTATCTTCCGACTTTGACCCCTCTCGACCCGTCAACCGGTGTTTGATGTCCGCTTTTGTCCAGGAAGTTGAGTGAGGTGCAGTGTTCGATGCAATTTCGGACGTGGTATCAATTCAGGGGTGTTCCTGAGCTAACTCAGCACTCCATGAGGCTATGAAGGGGCTACAGGTGGGACTTTAGGTGGGCTTCAGCCATGGAATTGAATAAGGTATCGTTTTCATAGTAATATTGGACCTAGTATCGATTTTAAGGGGCTCCAGAGCAGTCTCACCACTTCACGAGGCTTATTAAGAGGCTACAGCCTGTAGCCTACAGGTGGGTGTTTTGAAGGACTTTCCTCCAGGAAGTTGAGTGAAGTGTCGTTTTCGTTGTAATTTTGAACTTAGTTTCGATTCAGGGCGTTCCAGAGTTGTTTCAGTACTCCAGCAGGGCTTCAGGTGGGACTTTTGAAGGTCTTTCCTCCAGGAAGTGAGTGAGGTTTCGTTTTCACTGCAAATTCTGCATTCTCCTATGTTTTCTGATAACTATTACATGTACGTAAATGCGCTCCGATTATCGGGGATTTCTGATTATCCGAGGTACCCCCCGCCCCGTCCACCCCGGTTAATGGAGTTTCTACTGTCTACTGTAGTTAACCACGTTGCTAAACCATATCAGGTGTTTTTTTCATCCTTCAGCTTCATTAACTCATTTGGTAGGGGGGTTACAGTTCCATTACATCTGGTGGCGGTAGGTTCTCTTCTATTTATTATTTAAAATGTTATTTTGAAGTATAATTTTCAAAATAATCAACCTCTCGCCCCTTAAGATCCCACAAGGTCTAACTTTTTTTTGGCTAAATGAGATAGTAACCGATAATAATGCGAAATCTCGGCCTGTCTTTCTAGCTCATTGGTTTGGCCGTTCGACCACTAGATTTCGTGTATATCCCCAAGGGCTAGCGCGTAGTTGTTTTTTTTTTTTTTTTTTTTTTTTTCCGCCTGCAGCTCTTGTGGTTAAAAATCACAGGGCCCAAGTTTCTTAGCACATGAGTTATCTACATAGCGACCCTGAAAGTGTGATAATATCTCTTCTCTCCATTTTTGGCGAAATCGTGTTTTTCCCCTCTTGTGGTTAAAAATCACAGGGGCCAAGTTTCTTAGCACATGAGTTATCTACATAGCGACCCTGAAAGTGTGATAATATCTCTTCTCTCCATTTTTGGCGAAATCGTGTTTTTCCCCTACGAGGGTAAAATTTTCGGCTTTACCGAATAAAGTGCTCCTAGTGATGGATTTTTTGTACTAACATGAAGTTCGACGGGTTTTTGTGACTTCACCTATACCAAAGCGGCTAAGAAGAAGCTGTAATAAGAGCTCTCTCCCTCCACAGTGCCTGCTTAGGGACTCAATCTCAGCGACACTCAAACAAAAGTAAGATCCGAACTGTTTATGGTTTTAAAAACTCTTCTTTCACTGGTAAAACTGGATTTGTACATGTTTTTAACAGAAGTTCGATCTCTCGTTCACATCTTTTGGGAATACCTCGGAATCGTTTCGCTATAAGCACTAGGACAGTTTTATAATAAAATTATGCCATGAGACTGTAGATTGAAGGTTCGTCTTGTTGGAGAAGGTAGGTAAATAGGCATCTTGTTGTCATTACGTATGCGCCAAGTTGTTGTAACTTTACGTAACTCCCTCGTTTTGACCTGAATAATTATTTTCCTGGTTAGCTATTATAGCTAACGGAGTTCTCCGTCTGTCAGCTGATTGGCTTACACTAGAGGACTATAAAATGCTAAATGAAGTTACCTATACCCAAAAATGAAGCATCTGACAGTTTTATGGCTCTCCTGAAAAGTTGGAGATACGCGTGATCTCACTTTCTCCGTCGTTTTTGATCTATTAGATCGACAAAACACAAGAGCTAACTACCCGGTTTTCCGTACTTTCGGCATTTTCAGCTAGAAAACTGCATTGCAATGAAGGAAAAGGCTCAATGTAGAAAAGCCGCGATAACCATGTAAATTACTACAGTACGTTGGCAAATCCGTTTTTTGTTTCCTGAAAAGTTGAGGAAGCTGAATCAGGCCTTGTGGGATCTTGAAGTACGCTACGCTTTTGCGACTGTCGAAAATTTTTATCGCCCTATAAACTTGTCCGTCCATGTTTCCAATCGTAAGGATTCCAAAAAGTATCATCAATTATTGAATTCAGCTGTCCCTTCAAGGATCATTTTTTCTATCCTGATATTTTGACGTAATATTTCTCTAACATCGGCCGGCAGATTCAACTAAGGTTTCAAAAACCGATGTAGTGGGGGTGATCCAGTGGTTCAAGAGGTATTTGGGGGTGGAGGGGAGAAGTGAGTTTAGTAATAATAATTATTGACGCGCCAGGTGGAAAAAGAGCCCATCTGCAAAATTTCCGTTTTGAGATATCGCCCTTCAAAGTTTTCATTTGATTGCCATTTTAAATTGTTTCAAGTATGTATGTTCTGATGGAATGAATGCACACTTTCATTCAGGTCTTTATTCAAACGAAATGATACCAAAATATAACGTTTCCGGTCAATAATAACTCGATAATCGAATTTGCAAAAGTAAACATTTATGCCCTTTTCCCACCTGATGGCTTTTCACTGCTAATATTAAAATTTTGCCACGATGTAGAAGAAAACTGTTTCTTCAATCATTAACAATAATGATTAAATTATCTTGACAATATATTCGGTTGTCCACCTTCAGCCTGATCCCCAAAACGCGGGGCTAGTCTTAGCTTTATTAAAGGGGCTTTGAAGGCTTGGAAGGGGTTGTAAAGGGTTTCAGCATTGGGGCGAGTTGGGTTTCATTTTCGAAGTATTTTTGGAACTAGGGTCAATTTTTTGGGATTTCATTAGTGAGAACCTAACCAATGTTGCAAGAAACGGTCATAAGATCGAGATCTCCTATACTTTCGATGAATTGAGGAGTTCAAAACTGCAAAAACATTAGTTTTAAAAACAAAATTTTTCGAGCGCTGAAGTCATGCTGGTTTTTCCAGCTGGTGTCTTAATTATTATGATTGAGGGTCCCTTATTTGGAAGTCCAGACCTGCACAACCACTGAATTTTCACCGATTTGTTGTTTATGCATGACTTCCTTAAATTTGTACATACCATGCAACCGCATACGTGGGTTGAACCTTGAAGGCTGTCTTATCCAGCTGATTGCTCCCAACTAATGGTTTGGTTGGCTCTGTTTCATCATTGCTTCGATTTTCCATATCGAAGGAACGTAAGCCAGAGCTAAAGGAAAGTCCCAATCGAACCCTGGTTAGCCTCCTCTATGGGGTGTACCTTCTGTATTGGGGACATAGTGAAGGAAGGCCTGTCAAGGTCTTGGGGCGCCAGGTTTGCCATGCTGACTATTGGTTGTCTTGCAGGCTGAGAAGGAAGAACAACAGAAGGAGACCGCCGCTGCCGCTATCACCGTACCCAAAGCCATCGAAACGGAATACGTCGCTCCAAGTGACAACTGGACCGAGACGATCGAACCGGCTCACCGCGGCAACTGGGGAGACGAAGCTCCCGTCGTTCCAGCGCCTGTGGGCGTTCCCGGCGCTGTTGACGACTGGGCCGCTCAGTCAACCGTAAGTGACAAATTTTTAGTTGGTTAACTTTTAGGACCATGACTATTGCTGCTATATGATTGTCGTATTTTCAGGAGCCGGCTGCTGCTGCTGCTGTTCCAAGATCGGATTGGGATTAAATGGTTTTTATACTAAAGATCAATAAAAAAAATTTAATGACATTAAGCTCTCATTGGCCTCCCTATGAACATTGAGGTAAGATGCAACATTTCTGAATCTCAACAAGAAGTTAAGACATCCACATTGGTGTTTTATCCGACGTTTCGAGTCAGAAGAGTTGCTCCTATTTTCTGTTAGTTGAACAGCTGGACCATTTCGAATGTCTTATTTCGCACGACGTTTACTGAGCGCGTTGCTACGAGTTGATTTCTGGAAAATGAGAGAATTTATGGTGAGTGTGAGCTCAGTTTGGTGATCACCTTGCGTTTATCTACATACCGGCCGGTAGTCGCTCACTAAAATGTCACCGTAGCGTTCCAAAACGTCCAACACGAACCCGTTTGTCCACCCAAATCCTTCTTGGTCCGGATACTCTCCGCCACTCCCGGGTTCTCCCATGTCGAGGGCGTTGTACTGCAAATTGAAGAAAATCTCGTTAAAAATATAAATAACGGGATTTTGATTGAACAGGATGGCCGCTAACCTTTTCGAACATTTTGCCGTATTTCCTATAACCGCGGTAGTTACTCTTTATCCACTGGTTGGCCAAACGGTAGGCCATTTCTTTAGCGCCGTAGGTGCCCAGGTTGTCCAATCCCATGATGAGGAAAAACTGGAGTGGCGGCCATGCATTAGGGTAGTCCCACTGTTGCCCAGAGTACGTCTGTGATGTCGGAGAGCCTCCTGTGGAGGAAAAAAAAAGGAATATCGTCAAATAAGTTGTCTGTTAAATGACCCAACGTCCACCCAAACAATAACTTACCTACCTAAATATTTCCCCAACCCAACTTTGGTTTGATAACGAAGAACATTTTTTGCCAGCTCCTCCTTGTTGAAAGTGTGCGACTCAGTCCACATGGGAACGAAATTGGACATGTACATGTATTTTCTCGGTATTCCATTCAAGGTGTCCCAATCGTACCAAATGCCGTCTTCGGGGTCCCACAAAACCTTTAACAGAACAGGTTAAGTAGGATCGACATTGGAGATCGCCTTCGCTATTACGTACCTCGTTAATGGCTTTCAACAGATCCTGTTCGAGTTCCCTGAAGTACAAAGCACGCTTGTTTGGGTCGTATTGATCGTACCAATCGGCCATCAACTTGAAGTTCCTATGGAGAAACGCGTTCAAGTCTACGGGAATGATGTTCTGCGTGTCGATGTTCAAAATCGTCCCTGAAAATCGTGTTTACTGATACCTTGCCTTTGCAGACTGTGGGAAGGATCACGAAACTGCTAAATTCTCTTCGAATGTCGTTACCTGTATTTGTTTTATTATTAATGAACCATCTCGACGAGAAGTCCCACCCGGATTCGGCAGCGGATTTCAGATCTACGTAGAATTTGTCCCTCCGAGCTTCCGTCTCCAGACGTTGGGCGAGCACGTAATCTTCTCTGTGAACAATGCAGTTGAGAACATTGCTCCTGAACTCCATAAACGGGGTTTTGTTACGAAAATCACCTGTAGGATTCTGGTCGTGGGCCGTCTGACACTGCGAAATACCGGTACATTTTGTAAGTATTGCCCCCTTTCTTGACTTCGGTCTGGCGATTCGAAATGTAATACTCCATTTCACGGTCTAACAACTGCAAAAAGAATACAAGTTAATCCGCTGGGATCTTCGGATTTTTTCCGTTTTCCTCCAAGATAAACTTACCTCCAGCGAATCCTTGATGATGTCCTTGTCGCCCGTTTTTTGAACGTAGGCGTCCACCATATGGATGAGCATCGGAGGTTGCGCTCTTTGAGTGTAATAAACTCTAGAGCCATTGGGGATGTGACCCAAACCATTCACCAGACTCAAAAGGTTCTGTATTATGCCTGGAACAGTCAGCGATGTGTTCAAGGTGTAGAGTTATGGGTGAGCAAAAATCCCAATGAGGAATGGACGTGCGTTTGAATTTTGTGTTCAATCATCCTGGGCAGTCTCAGGAATCAAAATTAAGTTTTGAGACGAACTCGTTCCAGCCCAGTCAATTCGTATCAGGACCAGTACGTGGAAAAACTATAGGTTTTCTTGTAGCGCTGAATCCAAATCTGAAGAGATCCGTAAATTATCTGTTATGCGTTTTGAGATATTGGCGAAAACGCCATAATTTTGCACGTTTTTCAGTTTTTTGCTTATAACTCCGAAACTATGCGTCCAACGGCAAACGTTCCCTAAAAGAGCATTAAATTTCTTGTACAATTCACTAGTCAAAGTTGATTGTAGACCCAATAGTTCAGGAGCTAGAACGATTTGAAAATGGCCGTCTTTTTTCGAAAAATCACTTGCAATTAAAACAGCTGTACATACCTACCTTCAAAACGGTATCGAAAAATGTTTATGACATGAAATGTTTATGCAAAAACCATTATGAAAGTTGTAGAGCGTTAAATTTCCTATAGGATAGGCAACCAAAGTTTGTCGAAAAGTGCCTACCTACCCTCTGAATTGTTGTAAAAACATGTCATAAGAAAACGTACGAAGAACCACGATAAGGTTCACTTTCTCAAAATTCCCTCCATGGAAATAGCGTTTTTCTAAAATAATTGTTAAGAATCATAATTCTTTAGTCTTCGTAGCCATGATCACCTTTGACAGTTTCCGTCATGCCCGACACCAACAACCCTTTGACAATCCAGTACGTGTCCCAGTAGTACAGTTCGCGGAATCTCCCTCCAGGAATGATGAACCTGGAATTAAGAAATTAGTTGTAACGCCCAAAAGGTAGTTCATATCAAACATCGGAGAGAGAGACAAGTTGTTGAAAATTGTATACGTGTACGGTGCGTTTCAACATATGGGGGAAGAAGTCCGCAAAATGAGTTAATAGTATTAACTTAATACACCCTGACGAGCAAAGAGTAACACCCTTCTGATTGAAGTAGAGAGTTAGAATCCCCGGAAGACATGTGCAAAATGAGAACTCCGAAGAGGTAGATGGGAGGAATGTAGAAGTGAAGAGAGATAGGGCTGCCCTTGAGAAGAGCTCAATCTTGGTTGATGATTATGACACCACGATGGAGAACTATGAAGTTCCTCAGACCCCTAAAGAAGAAACCCGATACTGACATGCATGAACCTCCTGCCGACACCTAAGTGATTCAACCATAGGCCAGCTCTGGACACCATCATTGAAGATGAAAGGCGGGACCTGATCACTGTGACGTAGGCCTGAGAAGGAGGAAAAATTTAGCAGACATCCGTAAAGGGGCTGATCGCTGAAGAGGAGGAGTTCTAGGGAAAACTAGAAGCTCGGGATTGGCAAACCAGTTAGAAGATTATGAGAAAGGAGAAGTGAACGAATATCACATCTCCTTTGACCCAGAAAGTTGGGAAGACGGTGAAGAGGCAATGGAAAACAAAGGGACAACACCCCTGCAGAAATGCTAACCTATGTCCCAGAGAGCACTCACTGCCCAAAGAAGAACACTAAGTGTTCGTCTTGAACTGCTGAAACCTCAGCTCCTCTAATACAGAAACTGTTGGCATACGATTTGAAGCAAGACCCACGATAGTGAATTCTTAAAACAGATTACAGGACACTGTGGATTGCCTGCCGTCGAACGTTTGGACATGAGCCCAGCTGTGAAATCTGTTTCCTGCAGAAGCACTTGGTAGGAGAGTGACATGAGTCGAAATCTGACATCCCAGGCTCTCTGCCCTGTTGTGGTCTCAGTCAGTTCAGCCTTGCTGTTACGTCAGATCCTCAAAGCAGGCCATTAAAGCTGCACTTTGTCATGTACCACCCCTTTCAACCTGCTACTCGTATAATATACTATATTCAGGAAGATCACCTGAGCACCAGTGCCTCAATATTGCAAGATTTGGCGAAAACCCATGCGAAGAACCCCCCTGCCGAGGCTATGTCATTATATAATATATAATGGATATTATATGCCAATAGGTCGACCTTATCAGGGTTTGGAAACTGGCCAAGCAAGTCATTCATCCACTCATTCAAGATGAGGTAGCGACAAGTTTCCAGATAAGATACTCCTTGAGAACTAGCGGCATGGGCGTTTCTGATTCGTATCATTACGGGAGCTGCCGACAGTGTGTTCTCAAGGAGCCAAAAACAAAAAATCGTTGTAATTCACAGCCTGGGACAAACTCCGGAAAATTGCACTGCCTGGTAAATCTACTACATTAATAAAAACATATTACTCTAGTTGTCAGCAGATTGAGAGGAACTAAATCTAAAGGTCTAGAAAGTTCAAATCATTTAATTGATGCATGTTGCCTACAGGGAAAGAGGATGTTGGAAAACATATTTTAATCGTTTAATTTTACACTGGTTCTTTGAGCCTACCAAAACTGTACTTACCCGTTCGGCACATAAATGAGCGACGTCAAGTTTGCGTTTTCCTTCACTTGCTCCGACATAATGCGGGCCAGTTTTTTCCAAATTTTGTTCAACTCCCAGGCCCATTGTTTGTACGCTTGGTCGTGAATTTTGGCCAGAAAGGCGGGCTGTTCTGTCCAATCGGTGGGGCTCCAGGCCTGCAACATTGTGACATTTAGAAGGTTTTATTTTGAGCAACTAAACAGTATTGCCAAGGCAGGAAAAGCTGTGGGATGGATGAGGTTGGAGTGGAAATATCAATCAACAACCTGCCGCAAGAGCGCATCAGATGCTTGATTGATATTTCCAGTGCCTCCGGTAAAGAAGGAAGATTCTTCCTTCTATAGCGGAGGCACTAGAAGAACTAAGTGGGGTTAGGCTTACCAACAATTCTTTGCAAGTTGTGTCCACGCTGCAGTCGGTGAAGGATTCGTTGATGAAGATGGCCAGAGCCTCTTTGGGGATTTTTCCCGAATGGTTGGTTTTTAATTGTTCGAATTTGTTCAGCACCTTCAAACGACAATGTCACATAATAATAAAATTAAGAGAACTCCGGCCTTCATAAATTTATAACTTACGACGTCTTCGCTCTCTTTCAACTTCAAATCGACGAACGTTTTCGAGTCCTCGAATATTTTCTGCGTCTGTACTTCGTGAAGTAGGTCACCTTGGCAGAAGATTTTACTGCAAATGAGGAACAATCGTAGCGTTATTTTTTAGAGTTGGGTGACAATCAGGGCGTAGGTGCAGAATTGGCACCCCTGGAGTCTGATCGGAGTGCTAACCTGTTGTGGGCTGTATTTTAGCGGAACTAGGCGGTGCTCTGAAGGCACTAGATGCTGCCTGCTGAAGAGGCGGCGGGTTCGAATCCCGTTGGACCATAGATTTTCACCCGCAATAATTGCTTCACATGACGACGCGTCAAGTGGTCAGCACAGTTTCCCTTAAATTTTTTCAATAATAATTATTGACAAAATTTAAGGGAAACTGTGCTGACCACTTGACGCGTCTTCGTGTGAAGCTGATTAGATAAAACATCTTGGCGTCACTCACTTCGCCCATTTTTGCACCAAAGGCCGCTTTTCGAGACATTTTCCCTTTTCTAAGTAGATATCACAAATCAAATCCAAAATGAAAAATCCTCTTACCTGTTACACGACGGTTCAACAAAGGCGCCCGTCAAAATGCTGTGCCCGCTCAGCAGCACCCAAAACATCACAAGTTGACGTCCCATCATCTTATCGACTGGGAACCTCCAATAAATTTCCTGATGTGTCAAATTCAATATCTCGCGCTATCTGGACCTTCACGAGTGGGATGAGTGTTTGCGAATCGCCAGTTACTTTTATTGATGTGTTCAGTTTGCCGATTTGAGTTTTATCTCAACAGGTTTGACAATAATTATTGACAAATGGCATTGTGTAGGTACTCGATGAAATTGTTTTTCTGTATTCCTGACCAAATTAGTCCTGCACAATCAACACTTACTGTTTCAGTTCCTCTCGCGATTTGAGCCGGTTCCTGTTGCTTTGAAGATAAAACTGGGTTTATATCCTGTCTGTCCCCCTATCTCATTCCTGCTTGTAATCACCAGACGAGGGAGGAGAGGGACGAGGCTATTCTGCCTTGCCGGCGTTTGAGTTGACAAATCATCATTGGAACATTAATGATTGATCAATGGACAAATCTGCCAAATGGCCATCATTTGGCCGGTGAGAAGAAATACCTATCTCATTAGTTATTTGCACCAAATGAGATCAACCGTGCCCCTCCGAAAAAGGAGAGCACCGAATGAACAGTTCTATGTCATTCTGGACGATAGATAGGTACACCTTGGAGGTTTTTCACCAGTTGTTTACAATTTGTTCATCATCTTGACCTTCGAGTCGCAATTAACTTTCAACACAATGTCATACCAACAACAACGAGCCACCACTCAAAATTTTTCCTTAGCCTCAACGAGCGCTCTTTCTGTAATCTACTTGCTCACTGGACGTTATTAATTTCAAAACGTCAAATTTGCCAACTATTTACCTGCAAAATTTGGAAAACTCGAAAACTATTTGAAAGTAATAATTACTTAGTAATTTTAATTTAAAGTAATAATTACTTGGTAATAATTTAAAGTAATAATTACTTGGTAATAATTTAAAGTACCTAATAATTTCTTAGTCATTTTATTTTAAACTTAGCAATAATTACTTTCAAATCGTTTTCGGGTTTTCCAAATTTTGCAGGTAAATAGTTGGCAATTATAATAATTACCTTTCTTCGTCGTGGAATATGTAACAATAATTGTTACATATTCCACGACGAAGAAAGGTAATTGAAATAAGGTACAGTCCAAAATTTAATGTATGTGACATTTTTTTCTTTCCAGAGATCCTCTTTCATGACGACAACTTTAAAGTTGGTGAAATTTCACCAGTCTAAAAATAAATTATTTAAATATATAATTTTAATTTAAACTTAGCAATAATTCTTTCAAATCGTTTTCGGGTTTTCCAAATTTTGAATGTAAATAGTTGGCAATTATTGTTACAAATTCCACGACGAAGAAAGGTAATTGAAATAAGGTACAGTCCAAAATTTAATGTATGTGACATTTTTTTCTTTCCAGAGTTCCTCTTTCATGACGACAACTTTAAAGTTGGTGAAATTTCACCAGTCCAAAAACTTAATTTGTTGATCTCTTACACGTCTATCTGCAATTCAAATGTGAAAATTTCATCTTTCATTCATTTCAAATTCTGTTTACTTATTAGTAAACAACAATTTAAATTTTAAAAGAAAATTCTAATGGTATCTGCAACATTAAAACACGTACCTTTAAAAAAATGTAGTTTCAAACTCCTTTTCAAAAACACGTTATTTTTGTTCGTAGTGAGTTGTCCACAGTTTAAGTTCCGTTTAGTTCTCACACGGTTGACAGGAGATGGAGGTCTTGCCTCATTTCGATTACCTACGTGATTGAAAAAAAAAAAAAAAAAAAAAAAAACTGCGTGAGGCTGAAAAACACATAAAAGGTTTGTTCCAGGTCTGACTGCGTCTGTTGACAAAAGACTTTTGTCAAAAGTTGACAGCTGTCTACAGCAGTCCCAATGCCTTCTGAATCGCTGTTGAGTTCTGTCGAACAGCCCACCTGCTGACCTGGAACGCGACCTGTCAACAAAATTTGTTGAACCAAGTCACGTGAATCACCGTGAAGTAATGCTACAAAAATTTAATTGCGGCGATTCATGTGACAGTAAATTTCATATTATGGGAAAACTCGGATACTTTTTGGTTTATTGTATTCAGAATAATCAATCATTTCGAGAGAGGAGTAGGTAGGTATCATATGGGCGGGAATGAGTCATTTAAAGTGTTTGAGGGTATCTACGAGGACTTCGGGAGGACGCAAGTAGACCTACCTGTACCTGTACAACTTGACACGCCGAGCCCCAAAATAAAGTATCCGAACCTTATGGTAGGTACTGTCAACACACATATTATATTCTTTATAATTAAAGGTACTTAGGTGGCTCTGCTTTTGAACTCTACATCTCTACAAAATTTGTATACCTACAATATTTATTTATTTTTGTTGTATTGTATACAAATACAATATTCAATTTTAATATTGTTGTCCAAGAGAATTCCGAAATGGCTGCCTACGTGTACCTATTTAGAATATGAGTTATTAGAAATACATATTTTCTAATTGATGTAGGTATCGATACTTGCGAGAAGCGATACTTTGCTATAAATATAATATATTTATTAGTAATATTATTACTATTACGGAAATGAAAGAAAGAAAGAAAGAAAATAGTTTTTATTGCACACAGAGACTTGATGTACTCCATAAATTGTACAATACCTATATATTATTAATTACATTAGTCTGCATAAAAAAAACTACAAACTAAAACAAACTATAAAACAAAAATATTTTTAAAAATCCGAGTTATCGTAATGTAGGTACATAAATTAAAATAGGGTAAAGACATAAATTAAATTTTGTAACAAGACTTGTGGCATTCATTCATTGCATTCATTGTGGCATTCATAATTTGATTCATAATAATAATGGCAATTATTGCCAACAGTAGGTAGTTTAATCTGTGGTTGGCATAAACTTCACCATCGATGTCGCGCAACTTACGAGTAGTTTGCAGTCGCCATGCCTTGAAGGACATACAAATAATAAACTTACCAACCGGCATCATTCCCGCTCATTCCCATGGACCTTATTGACCTTGAGTCCGAATGTCTGAGTCACAGAGTAACAGAGAGTTATCATCAGATTCTGATGCTTAGGAATTTAATGCTGTAGCAGTATTATGCCGATTGTTGTTTATTACGGTTTTTAACATTTACGGTGACAGCTGAAAAGGCTGTTAAAACGCACCGATATGGTATTGCAGAATACAGGAAAATACAACAAACCGCGAGAAGGAGGGAAGAAGGATGGGAAAACATCGTAAGTTGATATTCGAATTATATTATGTACGTAAAATAGTGTACGTGGTCCGTTATTCACTGGGATTTCTTTTTTTCTTGAAGAGGGGAGGACAATTCGGATTTCCGTCTGCGGATGTCACAAGAGACCGACACAATTGACACCCGATATGGATTCGACAGAGTTAAAGATCATCAGGAGAGAATCGGCTTCCTCATCAACATGCATAGCGTGAGTTCTGACAAAATTGACAATTTTTGTGTGTTGCACATTACAGAAACCGCGACAATTTCACCTTGCTCGGCCAAAAACGCCGTCCGTAGGCACACAGTGTGTTCAGACAGGTTTGGGAATCTGTCCGCATTCGAACATCCCCCCCCCCCCCCCCCCCGGCCAACACACATATTTAGCTCCTTAGAAGCTCGACGGTTTAATCAGGATAGTAACTATCCCCAACTGTTGGGGACTCTGATAATTGATTCTACGTCCTATGCTTCTTAGAAAATGATAGCTCTTTCGGCTGCCGAGTGATAGCCTTCTAAAACTAAAGCTAGCCTACACACATAGCTCCTTAGAAGCCTCGAAATAGGACTGCTGGGCTCTTTAAACATTCATAACCAAATTTAACCCACGCTTCAATACATATAACTTCACTCTCCCGCTCCAATTTGCACTCGATCCATTTCAGACCGAAATCCTGGACGAAGATAAGCGGCTCATCAGTGCGGTGAACTACTATTTCATTCAAGAAGACGGCAGCCGGTTTAAAGTGTCCCTTTCGTACCAGCCTTATTTTCTCATTTTGGTACGAAAAGAGTGCATGCAGGAGGTTTCTGCGTATTTGTCCAAAAAATTCGCCGGAGTCATAATGAGCATCGAGCCGATCATCAAGGAAGATCTCGACTTGGTGAGTTTGCAGAATATCACTTCGTTGCATAGTTGATGGTGTCGCTAGATGTCTCTATTTCCATTTCCCAGCCCAACCACTTGATCGGCTTGAAGCAGCGCTACCTGAAGTTGACTTTTTCCACTGTCTCTGACCTCATCACCGTTCGAAAATCCATTTTACAAAGCGTGAAAAAGAACAAGAAGAAGGAGGCTGCCAACACATACTACACTGAAATGCTCGAGAATGCCATTGCCAGCAAAGACGACGGCGTCACGAAGAAGAATACCGACCATTTAGAAAGCATTATCGACATAAGGTACGTGTCAACTATACGTTACACAATATCACCATAACTTACTAATCACTTAGTCCATTTGTTATTCAGAGAGTATGACGTTCCATATCACGTTCGCGTGTCCATCGACAACAAAATATTCGTCGGCTTGTGGTACTCCATCAAAACCAGGGGCGCCAACCTTCCCCCGATCATCGCCCGCCGCGATGACATCATAGACCGACCCGACAACATAGTTTTGGCTTTCGACATCGAAACAACCAAATTGCCTTTAAAATTCCCCGATTCCTCCATCGACCAAATCATGATGATTTCATACATGATTGACGGCCAGGTAGATAACGTCGTTGACGAATATTTTACCTGATGGTTCACACTGGTGACGTCTTTCGATTTTGCAGGGTTACCTCATAACAAACCGAGAGATCATTTCGACCGATGTTGAGGATTTTGAGTACACGCCCAAACCCGAATTCGAAGGTTTTTTCACCATATTCAACGAACCTGATGAGACAGCTTTGATCCATAGATTTTTTGAGCATATCATGGAGGTTGGTAACCTTTGCTAAGTTTGTACAATTAGCAGGAGAGTAGCGTGGTTTGTGAGTGTCGGGTACCGCACTCAAATACCTCCTCCATAATATTATACATGATAAGACTCCTACTGACTTTACCCACGCACATTTTTACTTTAAAAAAGATAGTAATGTAGAGCAGTTCTTAGCTGTTGAGTACTCCCAGTCCGCCTCCACCATCCAACCATAACGAACTTGAGGGCCCTTTCCAAATTTCAATAAAGCGCGAGCAGAGGCAGAGGTAGTTACTTCAGGAATATGTATACATACATGTACATCCAGAATGAGAGGAAGGGAAAAGATTAAAACGCTCCACGAGCATTTTTGTAAGCTCGACGGCAAAATCAAGACCATCCGACTGGACTGCCAATAGTGAAACTCTTGATTTGTTCGACTGTTTGGTTGGCCCCTCTGCACTGTTGAACCAAGTCGTCTCTTCACCCTGAAAACACCTCTCACTTTTTACTTTACAGATCCGCCCTCACATAGTTGTCACGTACAACGGGGACTTCTTCGATTGGCCATTTGTTGAAGCGAGGGCAGCCATACACGGGATGGACATGAAGAAAGAAATTGGATACTCAAAGGGGAAAGATGGAGTGTACACGTGCCGATCCTCAATGCATATGGACTGTTTGTGGTAAGAGATGATCCATTGCGTGCGATGGTTTCCCACTTTTGAATTGTTCCTCTGACGTGTGTCATCTTTGCAGCTGGGTAAAGAGAGATTCCTACTTGCCGGTTGGCTCTCAGAATTTGAAAGCAGTTGCCAAAGCCAAACTTCGCTATGATCCAGTGGAGTTGGACCCGGAAGATATGTGCAGGATGGCCGTCGAGCAGCCCCAAGTTCTGTCGAACTATTCTGTGTCCGACGCCGTGGCCACGTATTATTTGTACATGAAATACGTACACCCGTTCATATTCGCTCTGTGCACTATCATCCCTATGGAACCAGACGAGGTAGTGTATTTCGAGGATTGAATGTCTTTGCACAGTCTACGGGCAGTGAGTTTGTCTCGAATTTTCAGGTCCTTAGAAAAGGCTCCGGCACACTGTGTGAGACTCTACTCATGGTTGAAGCGTTCCACGCGAACATCGTCTTTCCGAACAAAGAAGAAGCCCAATTGAACAAAATGACCGGGGATGGACATGTTTTGGATCAAGAGACGTACGTCGGGGGTCACGTCGAGGCTCTCGAATCTGGCGTCTTCCGGGCTGACATCCCCTGTCGGTTCCGTATGGTCCCCGAGGCTTTCAACACTCTCATTGGATCTGTCGAAGCAGCGTTAAAGCACGCGATTGAAGAAGAAGAAAAAATACCTCTCGAAACCGTCACGAATCTTGACGAGGTTTCCAACGAGATCAAAACCAGACTGGCCGAATTGAGGGATACACCCAATAGAATGGAAAACCCTATGATTTACCACTTGGATGTCGGTAAGTCTTGAAGGGTGCTCAATAGGGCTCGATAAAATCACCAAATATGTTCGAAAACCATCTGTTTTATACCCAAAGGATATGTTCCAAACCCTCATCATAATATAATAGCATATTATGCTCGAAAACACAATTATTGAAATCTATAGAAAGGAAAGTGAAACGAAAAATTGTACAACTTATGGGGCTATAAAATTAATCTATAAGGACTTGAAGGAAGTCGAATGAGGTGTCAGAATTTTAGAAGAATGCCCAATTTATAAGGGGCCTCAAACCCATCCGGAGCTGAAGACCCATGGACCTCACCATGGATGTGTGGGGCTGCACAAGTTGCATTAGAAGCATGACAGGAGGTCGAATGAAGCGTTGCTTTCATAGTAATTTTGGGCAAAAATGATTTTTCATTCTTTCTTTGAGGGGGCAGCTTTTGGTTTATTATTCTTGGACGACTCCGATCGGCCTCAAAATTTGACATTATCCATTTCAAGAGGTCTAGATTCCAAAACCGAAATATCCGTCCGCCGTACGGAGTCCGGGCCGTTTTGGGCAGTAGGCATTTTTTTTAAATGTGAAATTTTGACAAAATAATCGGTTTACCATCTAGTTGTGCCCGCAAGGTTTTCTGCCTGATCGCCCAAACCCGTGAGGCGCTATGGGGCTAAAATGGGGCTACGGGAGGGTTTTTTTGAAGGCTTTTGGTTATGGGATCGAGTCAGGTGTCGTTTTCGCAGTATTTTTGGACGTAGAATCCATTTTTGGGGGTCCCGAAACGATCCGATTTCACTGTTGCGATTTATAGGGCTTTCATGGTGCTACAAATGGAATTTTTGAAGGATCCCAGGAGGTCAAATATTTTTAATGTAAAAAACAAAAGAAGTTTGAAAAAAAATCTAAAAAAAATATTTTTTTTAATAAAAAAAAAATTTTTTTTAAATTTTTCCATTGACACAGAATTAAATTTCTGCCCAAGTAACCTATATCAAAGAATAATAAACCCTTGTGTAAAATTTGCAGCGTTTTTGCTCTATATGCGGTGTAAAATGTATCTAAACGAGAGAGGTGAAAATACTACCTAATGGCTTCTTTCAATTTTGCTAGACAGGAAAAAAAAAACACTTTCATGCTCTAATCCGAGCCCTTGTCATCAACTTCGGCTCTGATCAGAACAGGCAGTGTTGCCACCCTCACTCACAATTCACCGTTTTTCACAGGGGCCATGTATCCAAACATCATTCTAACCAACCGTCTCCAGCCTTCGGCTATGGTCGATGAAACTACCTGTGCAGCTTGCGATTTCAATAAACCTGGCGCCCTGTGCCAGCGGAATATGACCTGGATGTGGAGAGGAGAAATGTGTTAGTATTCAATAGCGCCACAAAAAAACAAAAAACAAAAAAAAACAATCAATCAGAAGTAACTGGATGAAAGTGTCATGTCTCATTCGGGCGCTTTGCTATTGTTGTCTTTCAGTGCCAGCGTCTCGGAGTGAGTTCCACCGCATACAGCAGCAACTCGAAACAGAAAAATTCCCTCCTGCCGTGCCAGGCGGACCTCCGAGGGCTTTTCACGAGTTGTCCAAAGAGGATCAGGCGGCGGCTGAGAAGAAACGCCTGTCGGACTATTGTCGAAAAGCCTACAAGAAAACAAAAGTTACGAGGTTGGAAGAGAGGACGACGACAATTTGTCAAAAAGAGAATTCCTTCTACGTGGACACCGTTAGAGCTTTTCGGGATCGAAGATACGAGTATAAGGGGTTGTGTAAGGTGAGTGATGTCAATTTGTCTCCTTTGTTTGTTTGTATCTCCTCGCACAAACCAATGCTGGTTTCTCCTGTTTTGGGGCAGGTGGCAAAGAAGCAAGTGAGTGAAGCTGTCGCGAAAGGAGATGCGGGTGAAATCAAATCTGCAAAAAACCGAGAGATTTTGTACGACTCGCTACAGCTGGCTCACAAATGTATTCTGAATTCGTTCTACGGCTACGTCATGAGACGCGGGTTAGTAACACCGTCACCCAATGCCAGAAGAGCTTTCCACCACTTCTAACCTATAATTCTTGTCAGGGCTCGGTGGCACAGCATGGAAATGGCCGGGATCGTCTGCTACACAGGAGCTCACATCATCACGAAGGCGAGGGAAATTATCGAACAGGTCGGCCGCCCTCTTGAGCTGGACACGGACGGCATCTGGTGCATACTGCCGGCCTCGTTCCCTGAAAACTACGTCATCCAGTCGACCAAACCAGGCAAAACCAAAGTGACCATTTCCTACCCCAACGCGGTCCTCAATTCGATGGTCAAAGTAAGTCAGCATCGTCCTAATATTCAATATGTCCATGTTTGTAACCTCCCCGTTTTGTTTCCCAGGAACATTTCACCAACCACGTTTATCACGAGCTGATCGACAAAGAAAACATCAAATACGAAATCCGAAGTGAAAATTCTATTTTCTTCGAAGTGGACGGTCCATACCTGGGGATGGTCCTCCCCGCGTCCAAAGAGGAAGGGAAGAGGCTCAAAAAACGCTATGCCGTCTTCAACTTTGACGGAACGCTCGCCGAATTGAAAGGGTACGTTTTATGGCCCAGTTGAAAGGGCCTTTGAGAAACCTTAAATCCGTTGACACACGAAGCAGGACAACCCCATAAGGAATAATTTTTTGCAATCAAAAATGTTTCTTTTAGAGAAAACATCAGATAGGACAAATATATTTCTCTCAAATATTAGAGATTATGGGTATAATATACCCATAATCTCTAATACGGTATAATATTATTATACAGTGTAATTTATACTCCAACGAAAGTAGAAGTTTTAAGTTGAATTGGTTGAAACTTTCAACCAATTCTCCTAGGAAAACCTGCTGGATCCCACGTAGAAGGGATTTGCTAACAAGATCACAGAGAGGGGATGCAACGAGCAGTATCGGTTCTTAAAAATTCCGTAGGTAGTTCCAATCGCAATGAACTGTTTTGCCCTACCTTTTCTTAGGAATACTTTCGATTTTTAGGTAGGTAGCTTCAAGTAATAATGATAATAATAGGTAATAGGTTTGTTCCAGGTCTGACAGCGTCTGTCGACAGAAGTTGGACAGCTGTCGACAAATCCCGACCGCACGTACTCGAGCTATCGGTTTTCGTCCAACTTACGATCGACCTGGAACAGCAGTTTCTATACTGCGCATGTCTCCGGCGATTTCTGTTAACATTCCGTCAAACCTGGAACAAACCTAATGTCAAGCTGCACACAGAAGAGATTCGGTGGATACTCCATCATTGAGTAGAAATGTAGCTCGTAGTAGCTAATCATAGAAGACAGTATGAGAATACTCACATAGGGCTGTTTATCTAATGTTGAACCTCGCAAAGTTGCATGTCACTATGGATTTTTCATAATATAAAAAACCCAGGAGTTCATACCTAAGTTTGCAACCCTGAAAACCTTGTGGTAACTTTTTGGTAGTTAAAAAACCGCGGAGTTTTTTCAGTTTTTTCAAAAAATAAAAAAAATAAAAAAATAAATAAAAATAATAATAATAATAATGAAGAGTATTTCGACAAACATCACCCTTAACGTAGGTTAAATTTGCTACTATTCGAAACCATTTGGAGCTTTGTAGGTCCACTGGTTGCGGAAGTGCAGTAAACAGAAAATGAGTGATTTTTTCCAAAAAGTTCAATTTTAAGTTTTGGTCGACTTTAGACTCAAATTACGGACGAAATACTTACTCTACGAGGATATTTGTTTCGACTGAAGTTGTAGGATTCCTAGCTTTCATTTGAGCACTAGTAGAACTCCGCAAATCAAAATAAGAACTGAGAAAACGAATTTTGATCAAAACAAGAAACAGCCAATCTGACACAGCTCGGTAAGCGGAAAACCACGTTTTTCAAAACGTTTTCGGCTGTAGCTCGGAAACTATTTGCCCGATTCTTTTTTTCTCGTGAAAGCTGATTCAATTACGTATCGCAGCTAGGGACTATCAAATTTTGATCGGAGAAATAGTTTCGGGTGGAGAGAAGAAAATGTGGATGTTCTTTAGTACGGCCCCCCCACTTTCATATTGAGATTTCTCCTCCAAAACCTTACCCCTTTTTAAATTTAATTACTTGCTTCGTGTTAGATTGACTGGCCTAACAGTTTGAAGGCAATCTCTATTTTTAATATCCAATGATGGTAGAAAATATCAAAATGCGTTCCACAAAGAAGGGATTAAAACAAAAAGCATCACTGAGTAGAATTTCAAGTAGGTACAGAAATTCAGCTAGCTATATCGATTCTCAAAAGTGAAGTATGTGAATATAATTCAATTGGAAGGTAATTTCAAGCTCAATTTCACTAAGAAGGGATTCTAAAAAAAAAAAAAAAAAAAAAAAAACCTGCATCACTCAGTAGAGAAGTAGAGATACAATGGGCCATAATATTTAAGAATCGATATTATCGATTCTTAAATACAGAATACTGGAGTGAGTTTCCCCGACTTTGTGAATACTGAAAGTTTGAAGTAAGTAATTTCAAGTGCTGAAGGTACATAATTTCAAGCTCCATTCCACTGCGAAACGAAAACTGCATTATTGAGCAGAAATGCAACTATCACTTCTGATTGTTAAATATGCAGTACTTTCAACGACAATGGACTGTCCCCCGACTTTTTGTTGTGATTACTGACGATTTGAAGGGGTGGTATGAGTAATTTCCAATGCTAATGATCGTAGGTAATTTTGAACTCCATTCCACTCGGAAGGGATTGAGAGAAAACTGCATCATTGAGTAGAAATGCAGCTAGCAGTATCGATTCTCAAAAATCCAGTATTGACGGACCCACGGAAGGGATTCGAAAAAACGCCAACACCGAGTAGAAATGCAACTAGCAGTGCCGGTTCTCAAAACTTTCTGTACCTTCAACTGTTTACGCTTATTTCCCCGACTTCCTGACGTAAAAACGGACGATTTTAAGGTTATTTTGCACTGTGCAGGTTCGAAGTGAAGAGACGAGGTGAACTGCAACTCATCAAGATTTTTCAATCTTCGGTGTTCGAGGCTTTTCTCAAAGGTGACACTCTAGAAAAATGTTACGAGTCTGTCGCCAAAGTTGCCAACTACTGGCTCGACGTTTTGTACAGCAAGGTATGCTTCGGTTCATCGAGAAGATCTTTTGAATAAGATAACAATTTTTTTAGGTTTTAAGGATTTGGGTGTTATCCGTTATACAGGCGTGCAACATGCCTGATTCGGAGTTGTTCGAGCTGATTTCGGAGAACAAATCGATGTCGAGGAAATTGGAGGATTACGGCGCTCAGAAGTCGACCTCGATCAGTACGGCCAAACGGCTGGCCGAATTCCTCGGGGATCAGATGGTTAAAGATGCGGGTCTGGCGTGTAAATACGTCATTTCGAAGAAACCCGAAGGCAGCCCGGTTACGGAGAGGTTGGTAGTCGAATGTCAGTGATGTAGTTGACATTTGTGTCGGTGTACGGTAGTCGTTTGTTTTCAGAGCTATCCCTCTGGCCATTTTCCAAGCGGAAGAGTCCGTCAAGCGTCATCACCTGAGGAAATGGCTTAAGGACAACTCGATGACAGACATAGACATACGGCATGTGCTCGACTGGGACTACTACATCGAAAGGTTGGGGGGCGCTATTCAAAAGATCATCACCATACCGGCAGCAATGCAAGGAGTGAGTTCCACACTATTGTATTAGCGGTCCATACACGAGCCGAAATCCGCGCAGATTTGGTCGGCCGATCTCATCTGACAGATATCGTTATCGATCTGGATTGACTGTTGAGATCGGTTGTTGTCCGAAAAACTATTCTGCTGATCTTTCGTGCCCGAGATCTGTCACCCGATGCCATCTGTTCGTTAGTGGGATAAAATCTGGCAGATTCAGGTGTGTCACCGACTCATTCGAGTTTTCGGTTGGATCCGAAAATATTTGAGAGCGGTGGCTGATTTGCAGCTCCTTAAGTTGATGATGCCACGGGGTTAGTGACTGTCCGTGATAAAAAACGTAAATTAGCCGATTTTGCGGCGGGGATTTTTTTCATTAGGTACCCATAAAATGACTTAGGCAAAATAATACAAGTTTGGGAGAAGTCTAGGGGTTTCGGAAAGAAGAAAGTTCGGACACATGAAGTTGGTGAACCACGTTTCTGAAACTCGTCCTGAGGTTCTGGTAAGTGCGCCTAATTCCGCCTACCCTAATTTTCCCTCATAGCAGCTCGGTTTACACGTAAATCCGTACGTAAAAATGCTAACAACTACTTACCAGCAGGATCCTTTCGTTGTCTCCTGAAGCCCAAAAGGCTGGTGAAAAATCATACGAGAAGATAACCTAGATATACCTAGTGAGAAACCCAAAATCGCGGTTGTCCAAAACTACCCCGACAAAGGAGAGATCTCAGGGGAGAACTAGTGGACATTTTAACGTTAAGGCACTCTGCCCGATCCGAATGGTACAGTTCTCAGATCCACCGACATCGCTTCCGAGAAATCTGTTGGGGGGAGGGGGGCGGACTACCGCCTGCCAGATTTACACTCTCGCAGACATCGCTTACCCGATTTTCATATCTCTCGTCTTTTCAACGCCCACTAACGCACAGATCTTCCCCACAGATATAGTTTAAAAACGTCAAATCTGCCGCGGATTTCTGCTCGCGTATGACCTACTATTGATCACAACCAGAAACAAGTAGTTACATGACTAATAAACGTTCATCCTCCAGTTGACGAATCCAGTTCCACGAGTTCGCCATCCCGATTGGCTCCACAAGAAAATGTTGGAAAAAACCGACGTGTTGAAGCAGCGGAAGATAAGCGAACTTTTCGCCAAAGTCCCTGACAACAAGGTAACTGGTTTGATTCACATTACTAAATGTTTGCGATCAAATCCTCCACGCTCGTGGCTTTTACAGAAACATTCGGAACCTGGAGATATTGAAGACATTGTCGGTTCAGCGTCTTCATCAACAGGTGGTCGGCCTGTTGCTAACGTCACGAAGCGGAAACGTGATCCAACCCCGGAAAAGAAGGTTTACAAGTCCTATCGGGAATTGCTTGGACCGCCTCCTAAGTTTGGAACGACAAAAGTGAGTGAACACGAAGTGGGAGTGTCAAATGGTTTGTTACTGTTGGCTAATTTGGTTGATTGTGCTGGCAGGAAGAGAGACAAGCGTGGGTGGTGTACCAGAAGAAGAAGTGGGCGTGGCAGAAAGAGGCCAGGGGGATGACGTCGACGAGGAAGAAGACCCGATTGGGCAGAGAGGATGGACCAGTTGTCGTGCCGAACCCTCGCGGGCCTTCATCCACGCTGGGAGGCTTCTTGCAGAAGGCCCAACACTCTTTGCTCAACTGCTCCTGGCAAATCATTCAGGTAAATTCGGTTATTGTTGTTTTGCACAGTACAGAAAGCCGCCACTTTCAATTGGGTGTTTACAGATAGCTCCCACTAACGCGCCGGGCATCCTGAGAGTGTGGGCGCTCGTTGGCACCGAACTCCACCAAATCCGGTTGAACGTCCCCCGTATATTCTACGTCAATCACCGCCTACCCCGAGAAGAACGGCCCGGTGCTCTTTTCAGAAAGTGCAACCGGACTCTCCCCCGGTCCCGCCCGACTTTCTCCCTCTACGAATACACCGTACCCGAAGACGTTTACCAAGAGTTCAGCAAGTACGCGTCTCTGTATATTGTCCCAAACGTGCCCAATGCCGTTACTCAACCTGGCGTGTTTTTTTTGTTTTTCTCAGCGAATTGATTGCCGATTTGTCCACACCGGACGTCGAAGGTGTTTACGAGACTCAAGTCCCTCCTTTGTTCCGATCCTTGTTGAAGTTGGGCTGCGTCTGCGCGGTGGATAGATCCGAAGCCAAAAGGTTGGCCTCAGCGCTGACTGAAAACAACACCTTCATGTTGCAGCATCTTCAATTCAAAACCGTCCACTACCAACCTTATCTTGACAAAGTACGTTCATTAAATGATCAAACTCACTGTATCGCTGATCGTTTCATTCAACATAATCGGATTTTTTTTTTTTTTTTTTTTTTCAGAATGAAACGCACTTGAAGCACCTTTACCTATACTGCAGTCATGCTGCTACCGGCCAACGGGCTTTCTACGCCCTTTTTCTCCCTCCTATCAAGAAGGCATTGGTTGTTGTTTTGGACTCTGTCAAAACCAACCAGATGCCCAATTTGAACTCAGTCTACGCCGCGGAACGTAACATCAAGTGAGCCTCGCTTTATAAAATTGGACTCAGACGAATGAAGTTAAACACACTATTTCATTAACTCAAATTTTTAGGCTGGAGAAAGGAAAAGAAGAAAGCGAGTTGCCACCGTCTGGCATTGTCTTTGACACTAAATTCGAAACTGACCCCAAACAAGCGTTCAAGTTGATTCAAGCGATGCTTCAACTCTACCGTGACGAACGAAAAGGCCCCACGCTGATAGCGATTCAATCACAAAAAGGTCAATAAACTCAATGCTGTGGGTGGTATACGTATTCAGTGTTGTCATCATCAAAGTTGATGATTTTTCAGACGTGGGTCTCCTGACATCGTCGATGCCTGCACTCAACAGTTGGCCTCTGGTCCCGATTTACGTTCAGGACAAAGAGAACACTTTTAGCTCCCTCGAATGGCAGAGAGTCGGCTCCCGGTTGATGATCAAACATTTCCTCAATTCTGAAATTGCGATAGCCCTTCAAACAGAACAATGCAGGTGAGAACTTACCCGTTTTATTCGTCATTATCGATGTATTGTGGAAGTTCAATGGGTTTTATGGATTCTTGTAAACAGGTATTTTCATGTACCTTTGGGCAATCTCCCTCAAGACGTGACTCTCTTTGGAGCCGATTTATTCTACGCGCGACATTTACTGAAGAACAACTTCTGCCTATGGTGTTCAGAAAGCGAGCGACCCGATTTGGGTGGGAGGGAGGCCGACGACAACAGGTAGGTACTCATCAACTTGAGTGGTGTTGTCGTTGTGAGCCTATTTACTGACGGATTGTTTTCAGGCTTTTGACAGATTTTGAGGAGAGCTCGAACGTCATCACCAACAATCCTGGGTGTTACACGACGGTTTGTGTGGAGTTGGACATTGACAGTTTGGCCGTCAACACTCTCCTGCAGGCGCACCACGTCCACGACATCGAAGGTACAAAACAGACAGCAACGTCTACTTGCAAAATTGCAGTAACAAAACAATGACGGCATACTTTTTTCAGGTGCCAGCGCCGGGATCGGGTTTGACGCCATGCCGACTGCCTCGATTGACGAGCTGGTCGGCGGGCAGGTGCCCACATTGACAGCCTACGATGAGACCGCCCTCTGCAGCGGAGCCTTCAAAATCCTCCGCCACATGGTAAGCGCCTGGCTGAGGGACGTCTCCGTTCACCGCAACGTATACGCCGATTTCCAAATCGTCCATTTTTACCGGTAAGCGAAAGCAACAGAATGACGTTAAGGTTTACCTGGGTAAGTGTAAATTGGGGGTAAGTGTAACCCACAGCTGTATTAGCTGTGAGAGAACATTGAATTAATCCAGCCTGAGAACTACTTAGCTAATGTGACGGCAACACTGTCAGTTTGCAAATGGAGGTAGATGTAGTGATTCCGCTATGGAAACGAGCTCACCTTTTGTGTTGATGGTTCATCCTACCAGGAGAATAGAAGAATCGGGCGGTTTTTTTTTTTTTTTTTTTTTTTTTTTTTTTTTTTTTCAGGAATTTCTTCTTTACATGATATTTGCTGAAATGCTGAAGTTTGATTGTCAAATTCACTAGGTAGTAGGAAATGAAAACGTGCTGGGTTTTCCCTCAGGTTTTTTGGGACCTGAGGCAAGTGCAACCCAAGGAGGAAAATATTGGTTGTCTCTTGATAACAACTCCAATTTCTTCTAACTCCCATATTAAATATAAATTTTATAACTCCTTTTTTTGAAGAAGATTGGTTGCCTTAAGATGATTTACCTTTTCTAATCTATTATTTAACTCCAATTTTTGATTGGGAAAGGATTGATAAAAAATACAAGTTCTCAGGTTATTTTTTGATGCTGTTTTTTATTACACTTGCCCCATATGAATTGCGCAAATTTATATGTGAAAATAGGCCAGATTTACACTTGCCCCTCACATGTTGGGGCAAGTTTAATCTTGATTCAAATTTTTATTATGTTCATTACTTATGTTCATTGTTTGACTTCGAAATTTAACCAACAACCAAGGATAGTTTGATGAACATATGGTCAAATTGCAGGTGTGATGGGCGGTCAAAGTTGAAAGAACAATTTTCTAGGTTACACTTACCCCGGTGTACCTTGGTGATTTTTCAAAGGTAACCCAAAAGGAATAAAAATAAGTGTCTTGTTTATTATTAGGTGGCTGAGGTCTCCCAACGCCCTGCTGTACGATCCTGCTTTGAGACGAACTCTGCACAACCTAATGAAGAAACTTTTCATGCAAGTAAGTGATGTTGAGAATGAAGGTGCGAATTCTACTTGAAATACATCTCTCTAGAGTGATACGGGAGCCTAACAACGGTAGTTCGACGTGAGGAAAACTGAGGGCCGGTTTATCAAACGCACGTAATAGCCGGTTATTTAAATTTAGGTATGGCCGGCTCCCACTATAGCAAATCGAAAATTCAACAATGTTCCAGTTGGTTGCCGAATTCAAACGTCTCGGGTCCACCATCGTCTACGCCAATTTCAACAAGATCATCATTTGCACGAAAAAACGCACCGTCGAAGACGCCATTGGCTACATGGAATTTGTAGTGTCCAACATCCGCAACAAAGAGTTGTTCCACAGCATCCAGATGACGTACAACCAATGTTGGGAGTACCTCATGTGGCTTGACCCGGTACGTTATAGATGACGTTTGCAGTAATGCCGAGTGGAACAACTTATTGTCGAAGGGTTTTTGCGTAGGCGAACCACGGTGGCATAAAAGGAAAACTCCCTAAAGGACTTGGTGACGCTGGCGATGGAACTGAACGAACATTGAGTCTTGAAGAAGAAGAAGGTCTACCGCTGGGTGATGAAGATGAAGATGGCGTAGGTTTTTTTTTTGTTGCGTTGCGTTGTATTTTTCTTGAATGAGGGCGTCGTTGAGTTTTTTAAATTTTTTTTTAGCCAGAGATTGTCATGAACTGGAACCTGTCCGAATTCCTCCCTGAAGAGGCGAACGTTCAAGGTCACTTCACCACCATTGTAGCCACCTACATGAGCGCCATCTACCAGCACATGGTTCAGTCCGAGCCGATCCTGGGCACTCCGATGAGGCGTCCCACAACCGCCAGCCAGCTCACACAGGCAGCCCCCACTGGCGTTGGAGCTCTCGTTTCGACAGCGGACTTTGCCAAAAAACTCATCACGGGGGACCTTTCGCAGAAATTATTCCAGTATGCATCATACATTGTGATGTTGCGATGTTTTGATTGACACCGGTTGACGTTGTCGTTGTTTGTAGGCTATGCCAGAGGATACACAAGCGGCTGCCGTCGTACGATGTGGCGAAAATGGAAAGCATCAATTTCGTGGAGATCATGAGCAAAGAGAAACACATCATCAATCCAGCTCTGGAGTTCATCAAAAGCGTCTGCAAGGTTTCTTTTTTTACAACTGCTGTCGATATTCAATAGGCTTTTAGCAGGCTCCCACCAGGGAGTGTGAGTTAGCTGGATTGTCGATCTTGTTTCGTCTAATCTTATCACCGTCATGTTTGGCAGCTGAAATGATTGATTCGAGACCAGGGGGACCATTCTTAAAAGTTTCCGTTCCTCAATTTTTATCCTGTCCTTTAAACTCCTTGGTGGAATTAGGCCAATATTAATTGTTAAACTGTCCCAACCTCTCCACCTAAATTCAAAATTGCCTTCCTGAGCACTGGACGCGAAACGCAAGCCCGTCGTGGCTACTGGGGATTACCTACAATTAATGTAGCATCTGACCTACATCTGATCTGGTATTGCTGACTTGGGTGGCTTGTGCCGGAGCTCCTTGGCTGGGAGCCTTCTGGTTTAGCCGCAAGTATCACTTAGTTGGTTGGCGATCCACAAACGACTGACCAAGAGTCCTACTGCTGAATCAGCGTCTGTTGTTATTTTTCGGAGTGTGAAGAGGATATTTTCATCGCTGGATGGTGCATGGCTGTGGGACTTTGGACCCTTTAGGATCTTCTGGCACTCATGGACAGGAGTCCCTGCCACTCGCCATGCTGTGGTTCAGGAGGTAGTCAAGCTGAACCAGGTCCTGGAAATCCAGAGACCATAGCTTTGTCGCCATTAGCCAGTTCCTGCCAACATCCTAGCCATGTGGTAGGAGGTAGTCAAGTTGAACCTGGTGCTGGAAATCCAGAAATCATAACTTCGTGGCCATAAGCCAGTCTCTGCCTTCATCCCTGCCATACGGCAGGAGGTAATCAAGTTGAATCAGCTCATGTAAATCAGGAAATCAAAGCGTAGTGGCCATTAGGGTAAGGCGACCCAACCGTCCTGTTTTTTAAAACTCCATCCTGCCTATGTCCTGCTTTTTGTGAGAAAGTCCTGTTTTGTCCCGCTTTTTGCCTGTTGGAAGTTAGGTAAGCAGGCAAGTCACCCATTGCAAATCTGGTAAGCTAGGGGAAAATGCAGCTACTGGGGAAAATAGAAACCAATCAAGCTGGAGAGGAAGGAGTGAGGTTAGTGGATGCAGCAAGATAGTGGGAATCCATCTTAAAAAAAGACGATTTAAGACGAAGTAGTCTATTTCCACGATAAAAATATTTATATTTATATTTTTATCGTGGAAATAGACTAGTAACCTATATCAAAGCATAATAAACCCTTTTGTAAAATTTGCAGCATTTTTATTTTCAGAAGTAGGTCGCCTTACATTAGGGCCACTCTCCCTAACCATGTTCAGGACATCACGACGGGAGACCTTTTCATTGTGGCAAAATGGCCCTTGTTGGCTACCCAAGAGTGTATGTGCCCTCTTCAGACCCTTCTCACTGCTGCCTGAAATGCCTTGTGACAATGTCACGTGAGGTAGACCTGGAATCTCTCTGGATCCTGCAGGCCGGCATGGTCCACACCTGGAATCACACTGGCCTTGCCTTCATAGGACCTTCTATAGCGTCTGTATCAAGGGAAGGGGCCAGCTCTGGCCAATCTGAAACCCGCTCAGCCAAGTCCTCTCGAGAACGTGACAACTCTGCTCCTCCCAGGCTTTGACAAATGTGACAAATTCCCTCCTCGCTAAGTTTTCATTATTGTAGGTGTTGTCGCTGGACTCAGCCATTGAAGAGGAAGTGACCAGCTTGCGGCGCAACCTCCTCCGCCTCATCGACGTCGGAGAATTCAGCGACGCCGCCGAATGGTCCGACCCGTGCGCCTCCGTCGTCCTTCCTGAGGTCATCTGCCGTTCTTGCAACCACTGCAGGGACATCGACTTGTGCAAAGACAGTTTCCGCTCTGTCGACAACGACGTGTAAGTAGAACATCACGTGGCCCGTTGATGACTAGTTAGATTTGGTAGTACTGAGGTGTGTAATGTCAATTTTTATTTTTTATTTCAAGATATTATTGGCAATGCCCCATCTGCAGTACGAATTATGACAATTCCGAGATTGAAGCTCTACTTCTGGATATAGTCAATAGAAGATCGATGGGGTACATGCTGCAAGATCTTCAATGCAAAAAATGTCTAATGGTAAGTGATATAATATATCTTAATTTATATAATATATAGGTTTTCCAAGCTCAATGAGCTCCTTTAATGATTTTTAAAAATGTTTTTCCTGCAAAGGTCCTGCTTCAAAAGTTAAGAAAACGGGTCCATATTGCAGAAAACTTGTTTCAATTATTTATAGGGCCTTAGGAAAAATATGATATTTGAATTCCGAGGTCTGGAGAGGGTACATGACATGGGATGCTTCGTCGTCTTTTGATTGGCCGGGAGATCCCTCTCTCTCTCATCTTCGCAAGTCAGCCAACTTTGCTACACGAAAAGTCGACCCCAAAAATCGAAAATCAGGTTAATCATTATAGAAGGTCATTCGAAAATTGAGCATCGAGGTTATTATCAAAGAATGTTATTCAAAAATCGACCCGGACTGAGTGTTTTTATTCCGATTCTCTTCAGATTTATTATTTAGCGCTCTGGCGGCTCAGTGCCCAACTACTCGACGCCCAGCCTGGCGAGGTGGGACGACAAATTTGGCCGGCGTTCATTTCAAAATCTCTAACATTTCGAAAACAGCTCAGCGCGTACCTATACGGATTTTCGAACTAAAAATTGGGGTTTATGTGTTTTAAAGGGTGCTGAATCCGAATATGTTGTCAGAAATGCTGAATTCTAACCTTTTCAAGAAGCCCATTGAGAATTTTCCCAACCTAATTGGGAATTTTGTAAACGGAATTTAGAATTTTCCTGGCTGAATTGAGAACTTTTCATTTCAATTTTCCCTCTTTTTTCATCAGAAAATTCTCAAATTCTCTTCATTTCTCTGAAATGCTAAGTTCTCAATTCAGTTAGGATTTTTTTTAATCGTTTGCGTAGACTGAAAAAAGTTTGGAAAATTCTCAATAATTCAATTTGGCAAATTCTCAATTGAACTTGGAAAACCTATATAATGTATAAGGGTAGCAACACTATTAAATTATATTAGTGTAGCTGGCATGGAATCTGGGGGAAAAACTTGGAAAAAAAAACTGTTGGGCCCTCCGACCAGGGCCTAAACCTCTGATTTGGGGGGGGGGGGGGGGGGATTGATTCGCAAAGTCGTCTACGCAGGCCTTGATTACTGGGCAACATCCCTCATCCCATGGTTCTCTCCCCCCCATCATTTCTACCTACCACTGACCAAAACCCTTCATTCCTTAACTTTTTTTCTCGTTTTTGTGCCCTCCCTAGATCAAAATGGAGAACATGACCAAACAGTGCACCTGCGCCGGCCAGTTTCAAACTCTCGTCAACAGAGCCGAATTGGGGAAACACCTGAAGACGTTCGGCGGCATCGCCAAACACTACAACATGCCGCTCCTCCTTGAATGCGTCGAGTGGATATTGAATATGAACCCGACTTTATAGAAGTTACACCAACATTGCATGTGGGACTAGATGGATACTCTTCCTGTGATATATTATATAAATATTTGTTACTTAAGTTAAGCAGTAGTTGATATCTATTCTGTTAATTTTAGTTATTTTATTTTCCAATAGGTACATTCTGACTGAGTAAACTTGTCAATCAGCTTATCAATAAATTGTAACTGACGGATTCATGTCCTTATTACATCGTGTTTGAGAGAGATAATCTCTTCAAAAGCACTTTTTGATGCAGCGACTTCCGTTCTCGGCCAGTATGTTATTTTTCAAATTTCAGTTTAAACTTTGAGAACCACAGCGAAAAGCGGAAGTAGATTCTCGCTGTAAACCTAATGCCCTAATTGCTAATTGGCAATCCAATTTTGACCTGTTGCTTTCTTCAGGGCGGTACATGGAATGAAGTTTGGTGTACTTCAGTGTGCACTTTCCTCATTTTCCATGCTGCTCATCGCCACTCGTCCCGCCTTACGTAAATCCATTTACAGGCTCAGTGATTCATTCAGTGAAACATAGGTAACATAATAATTGGGGGAAAGTTGGGAGGTTCGGGGCAGAATTGGCTCCCCCAAACAGCAATATTTCCCACTTTAGGTTTATTATTCTTGGAATAATACACCTGTTTTCGCGACGGAGGTCAACGACTCCGATCGGCCTCAAAATTTGACATTATCCGTTTCAAGAGGGTCTACATTCTAAATCCGAAATTTCCGTCCGCCGTTTTGGGCAGTAGTTTTTTAAAAATCTGAAATTTTGACAAAATACTCGGTTTACCATCTAGTTGTGCCCGCAAGGTTTTCAGCCCGATCGCCCAATCCCGAGGGGCGCTATGGGGCTACGGGAGGGGTTTTTGAAGGCTTTTGGCTATGGGATCGACTCAGGTGTCGTTTTCGAAGTATTTTTGGACGTAGAATCCATTTTTGGGGGTCCCGGAACGATCCGAATTCACTGTTGCGATCTATTGGCTTTCATGGGGCTACAAATGGGATTTTTGAAGGATCCCAGGAGGTCAAATATTTTTCGAATAAAAAAACAAAACAATTTTGAAAAACATTTTTTTTTTTCTCGTTGACAGAATTAAATTTTTGCACAAGTAACCTACATCAAAGAATAATAAACCCTTGTGTAAAATTTGCAGTGTTTTAAAAGGTTGTTTACGTATTTAAACGTGTAAAACACTGAAACAACCAATTTGGGGGAGGTTGGGGACATGCCGTGGGGAGGTTCTGGACGTACGTTCGGAATGACACAAAGTGACTGAACAACGGTTTTATTCACGCTAACCGCCTCACACTGAACTGCTGAAACTGCTTTTCCTAACATGTTTTATACCTTTGGGGAGGTTCAGGACACAAAACTTTTAGCTCAATCCCTGTCCCTAACCTCCCCATGCTGGTGTGTCCCGAACCTCCCCCAACCATGATAAAAAGTGAAACAGTCGTACAATTTTTTGTACGGATAATTGACCAAAAAAAAAAAAAAAAAAACAAGATTGCAGGGATTGACCGACAACTTGAGGATGCCAATGGTCCAAAACTAACTGGCAGAAATCGTGAAAACGCACCCAAAAAGAGATGGTTTGTGGAGCAAAAAAGCTAAGTTGGAGACTGAAAAACAAGGGGTGGGTTGTTATAAAAATATAACTTTCCAGTCATGGCGGGAACTGTCATGTGTTACCAACCTCCAAGACCTTGTGATGTAGCCGATTTTCAGTGGATCAAGGCTACTGGTTTGGTAGATACAATGGGTGTCCCGAACCTCCCCACTTTCCCCTACTTTGTAAACAATGAATGTCTCTCATTCCATTCTAAACCGGTCATCCGATTATAGTGAAACTTTTTACAACCCATCTCTTGCACGTCGGCTGCTGAATCCATTTGAACACAATATCACACGTGTCGAATAATATCCTAATATGAAGTGTGAGTTTAAATGAGAGATAATCTGAAGACAAAATTTCAATCCATTTCCAGTGGTGGGTGTTCCCAGCGGACCTGTTGAAAAGTATGAGCACCGTGCTCTCAGCGGACAAGGGAGCTTTTACTTGTGAGCTATTTAGCTTCGAGAAACCTGAGCTCGCTGCGTGACAGTAGAAAAACCTAAAAATCTTCGGACTTATTTTGGTTTTTGGCTTATCTTATCTCCGTAGGGGTCTAACCTACAAAAAACATTACTCCTACCTTTTTTTGAAGAAGATAACATTAAATGTATAATTAAATTTTGCTAACTTTGAGACGAACGCAGCTCTGTAGGTTTAATAGTTTCTGAGATACAGCTTTTCTAAAAATGGTCACCTTTCCGAAAAACTTGAAATTTAACCATTCGGTCACGTCAAAGCCTCTATAGATATCAAAAACAGCGTATAATAACTAGCTTCAATAAGGAGGGGGAATTGGTGAGGGAAGCCAACTTGGCCTACCTCGAGCAGAGGACACTACCATTTTTCATAAACAGCTGGTTTGGATTCCCTGTCCGCTACCAGCACGGTATCAATGTTGACGAACAAAGGTGTCCGCGAGGAGCACGAATCTTCGTAAACAAGAGATTAGGTCGTCCGCTAGCAACACGGAGCCGGTGCTGGAAATGGCACCTATCCAGTATTCCAGCTAGAGAAGTCAAGAAGCGTGAAGGTACACAAAATTAACAGCTCATAAATATATTTATCAATAGACTTTCACGTTCTTAAATTAAATAAACAACAAATTGGCCACCTTACAGTACAATCTTTAAATCAACACGGAAATACACAATACGGATTCAGATAGCTTCCTGTGGATTTAATGACAAATGGGGTGAATGACGAGATAGGGGTTCCCACCTTAGAGGTTTTCCGGGATGCCCAAAGTCTTGCGGACGATCCGTTGAGCAATGCCTTCAAACTCGGGGCGGTTTTCCCGCCACATTTTGGCGGCGTCGACGTTCGCACCGCTTTCGTCATTGGGTTCTGAAAACAAGTTAAATTTGGTGAAATCACGGTCAGGCCTTTCTCGACATGTTATAGGTACGTGGTATAGTCGAGAAAATTGGTTGTAAACATTTCATCCAACTCTGTTAACTGGCGTACTATAATGTATTATGCATATTATGCAATGACACGAAACTTGACTTCACCTTTAGAAATGTTTTATTGCACTTAAAAGAACGCTATCACGAAACTGAGGAATTAGGGATTTTGCATTGATACGTACACGCAAGTCACATGTTCGAAAAGGAATTTGCCAAATCGGGTCAGTACTATCTCTGCTTACCAAACCAAAGCTCGAGACATGGCAACTTTCTACAACCACCCAAGTATTATGTTATGGGTGCCTTTAAGACTCCGCCAGTCGATGTCGAAAACATGATGGCTTTAGTATCCCTAAGTTAGTCGTGTGTGTGTTAATGTAAGTGTGACTGAATGACTGATTACTTTTAGGTACCCGGGGTTATGGGGGTTTCCACCAGTGCAACTGTAAAAATATAGTTAACCATACCTACATACTCACAAGCGGCAATACACCCCACAGGCAGCGATTTTTTTTTTAAGTCAGGACGGAATAGCTGTTATAATTGCTTTACTATATAAATATAGTAAACGTGTGAAGACTCGAAACATACCAGCGAGCATGCTGACGACAGACAGGAGGATCTTCTCGACGCTCTGTACGGGGCTCCATCTCTCAGCGCTGGACTCGTAGCCCATCGGGTCGTCCCCGGGAGCGTGCAATATGGAGATACACACTCGCCCGTCCGCATAAACTAGACATAACAGTTCGATAAACGTTACATGGAGGACCACATCCACTTGGGAAATGACCAGCGACACTTACTGTTGGGATGGAACATGTCACAGGTGAATTGCATCTTCGGGGGGCTCAACGGGTAGTCCGGCGGGAAGGTGAGTTTCGTCGGGAACACACCCCCTTCAAAACAGGTACCTTCCGGACCCCTGCAAAACAACCACCACTATGTAAGATGCTGTCAAATCAATAGAAGCACGTAGGCTGAAATTTTTAATCTCCCTCCAGGACCTGGAGGAGGCGGTGTTCAAGGAATGCGCCAATCCCCTGAAAATTTCATAGGGAAGCGCCAACAGCGTGTCCCAAATAACCGTAGGAGAGCGTCAGAACTGTGCACCGTCCACTTTTCGGATAATTGAGGCATTTCGGACAACTTCATAGATACAACTACAACGGCCACTAACTCGGTGTTTGTTAAAAGGAAAAAAGATGTACTCAAATGGCGTTAAAAAAAAAAAAAAAAAAAAAACTACGTCAAAACAGGCTCTCCGTCTTCACTTCGTCATGGGCGCTTCTATGGCGCGTCATAGGAGGTTCTAACAGAGGACCCACAGCATACAGGAATGCGAGGTGAGTTGCCCATCTTTCAATTTTTCATCCTCTTCATATAAAATTTATATGAAGCATTTAATGCTTCTTTTTTTTTTTTGTCCTTCTTCTGATTATTTCTGATACGTTTCCCATTCTATTTGAGATACTCTTCGCTCTGAAGTTTCTTCAAAGTTATAACTGTTATAACTTTGAACAAACTTATACGCTCCAATTCCACCTGTCCCAAAACTTGTTACAAGTTTTGGGACAGGTGGCATTGGAGCGTAGAAAACATCTTTTGCGGTGGTAGCTTTTGGCGCCGTTTATAATTCGAGGACCCTCAGAATGAGGCTCACTCCACAAAAGAGGAGGAAAAGTTGCTTCCTCAGCAACGTGCGTATCGAATATGTAACCAGGAAACTGAAAAATTGGAGGAGATCGGGCGTCACGTGGGTATAGAGTAATGGGCTGCTGCTATGAGTTCAGTAAAGGCTTCTCCGACTTGTCCAGGAGGTAAATAAACGCTAAACCGAAGAAAGCACGGAGCCATTTACTTTCTTCATTCCCCTTTTCTTGGTATTGCTGCTTCAATCCTACGGCATCTTTCTAGGCTAACTCTGGCCCAAGTCAAACTTTAGCCCTCAACACACAGGTTCTTATCGAGATACTTCGGTTCCCACCGGTTATAAATATTGGCGCTTTCCTATGGCATGAAACTGCGCATTCCTTACATCGTTCCCCCCTCGGATTAGAACGGAATGGCGCTTAACTATGGCAGCCGGAGGAGGCATGGGACTATTCGTTTAGTCGAGCGCAATTCATACGCCTTCAAGGGTCAGTCCTCTTTGTCGAGAAATCCTTACGACCCCCTCCAAAATATATTCCGGATGTTACTCAAACACAAATTCAACAAACGAGTAATTTCCTCGCTCGAATACGTTCAAGAGTTCACTCAAACAACCAAAACGAACTTTCCGTAACAGAACTTACGTGATGAGAGCTTCCCATTCGAAAAAATTCTCTTCATTTACAGGTCCAGCCAAAATACCCTCAGGAGGGTTCAGCGTGAGTTCTGCCCAAACAAAATTGTGGTTAAACATCACTCAATTTTTACCTACCTACATGCAACATGATGATTGAATTTGGATGAGCTAATTCGAGTTGGAAATTGACTTACGTTTATACTCTGCCATCAGCCGTCTCAAAGCGGAACCTGCCATATTTGAAGAAGCTAATAGTAAAAGAAAATTCGTACAAATTTACTTCACTGAATTTCAAATAAAGACCGGAGAGAATAATGAACCGTGTAAAATAATTTTTGTCATAATAATGTTGTTATTGGGGAGGTTACACAGAGGCACGGAGGTTATCAAGCAACGTCGTGCAGTGTGGACATGTCACTTTCCGTCCCATGTGAACCTTCCTCCTTTGCCTGGATCCGTTGCCAAGGTACCTATATATTAATAATTAAAATTAATAATTATAAAAATTTGGTTAGGTATCTGGTGGCTTCCGTGCTGGGGGCCTCCCCAAATCCACTTCCTGAGCAATCCCGAGTACAAATGTACAATCTACAATCTAGGTATCTGGTTTTAACCGACGGACCTAAAAGTCGACTTATTTTGTTGATCTGTGTAATCGACCACAACCTGGTATTTTCATCTGTATTATCGATGTACCGATTAATCGAGGCCTTAAAAATCTTGTTATAATCCTTAAAAAGATGTTTTTGAAAAAATACTCGGCTCTCCATCTAGTTGTGCCCGCAAGGGTTTCAGTCCGATCACCCAAACCCGTGGGGCTCTGCGGGGCAAAAACGTTGCTACGGGAGGGTATTTTGAAGGGTTTCGGCTATGAGGTCGAGTTAGGAGTCGATCTCGAAGTCTATCTAGGGTGTTTTCATGGGACTCAATCGGGGCTTTTGAAGGGTGCCAGAGGGTTGAGTGAGGCCTTGTTTTCCGAGTAATTTTGGACTTTGGGGTTCAACTCTGTTGAAACGCTTTAGAAGAATACTGTTTCTTTATTTTTTATTTTTTCAAATAAGCTCCTTTTTATTGTCACTGAATTAATTTAAATTTCGCACGATTTCAATCAAAGCATAATGATCTCCTGTGTAACATTTTACAGGTTTTTGAAGCGCATCCACAGATAAGCCCGGCTACGGAAAAACGTAAAGCCTTCGCTGCAGGCGAGTAGTAAGCCTTCGGCCTCGACATCGGCTTTCTCTCGACATTTCGTCTCAGGTGTAGGTACACTGTACACCCATGGAGGAAGGAAGCTTTTCCTTCCTCCATGCTGTACACCAGTAGGTAAGTAGGTACCTATCAACTATTTAGGCTGGGCGATTCTGCGCCGGTTAACCTGGCAGCCTGTGCTGCTGTTGGCCGTTCATTACCGACAGAGTTAGGGATGGCAAACAAAGTTTATACATCGTTGTATCGATGTTTTTAAACATCGATGTCTCAACAACATCGACTGCGAACCATTGGAAACATCGATGTATCGATGTTTTCATTATTACAATTATTATTTAATAATAAACGCTGCAAATTTTACACAAGGGTTTATTATTCTTTCATATAGGTTATTAGGTAAATAAGTTTGTGCAAAAATTTAATTCTGCCAATAAAAAAATTCTGAAACAATTTTTTTGGGATTTTTTTTTTCAAAAAGTTTTATTTTTTCAAAAATTCTTTATTTCTTACTCGAAAACAAGTTGACCTCCTGGGATCCTTCAAAAATCCCATTTTTAGCCCCATGAAAGCCCTATAGATCGCCACAGTGAAATCGGATCGTTCCGGGACCCCCCAAAAATGGATTCTACGTCCAAAAATACTTCGAAAACGACACCTAACTCGATCTCATAGCCAAAACCCTTCAAAAACGCCTCCCGCAGCCCCATTTCAGCCCCATAGCGCCCCACGGGTTTGAGCGATCGGACTGAAAACCTTGCGGGCACAACTAAATGGTAAACCGAGTATTTTATCAAAATTTCTGATTAAAAAAAAATGCCTACTGCCCAAAACGGCCCGGACGGCGGATGGACATTTCGGTTTTGGAATGTAGACCTCTTGAAATGGATAATGTCAAATTTAGTGGCCGATCAGAGTCGTCGACCTCCGTCGCGAAAACATAGGTGTATTATTCCAAGAATAATAAACCAAAAAACATTGATAGGTCCTTCCTACTGCAAATTTTGTAGTAGGAATGTTTTTCGTTCGGGGTACAAAAAAAAAAAAGGGTAGGTATATTACACTAAAATGTTACATATTCTTTCAGAAAAACCCTTCTCATTTCAAAAATACCAGTAGTAAATAGTACAACAAATAATTAATTAGTGTACAAAGATAATTACCCTCACAAATGGCCACTATCACAAAAGTAGGCATAATGTAAAATGATCAGCTAAGGGCCGACAGCCATATTATTATAATAAATACTTTATTATGGCAATTATTGTCACCAACAAACCTCGGGGTAACCGTCAGTAGGTTCGTGAGAGTTCCAATTCGATGGGTTACATCGAAAATACCCACGTTTGAGTCTGTAAACCACCAACGAATTCACATCAATTTTTTTTAAAAGACGAAACGATGGAAATATCGATGTACTGATACAGCGATAGCCAAACATCGATGGTCCACAAAACATCGGCATCCGAACATCGATGTCTTTCTCAAAAACATCGATCTATCGTTGCCATCCCTAGACAGAGTCGTTTCTCGGACGTGATCGTACGCTCTCCGGGTTTTCGACGTATTTTATTCTCAAGATCTTTTCGATTTCTCTTTGTTGCAGTTGTAGACTGATTTCAGTGTTTTTTGAAGGTGTTTGTCGAACTGGTTTCAGTGTCATTTTCCTGTGCACTATCTTCCTCGAACTAGGACTGTCCGAGTTGCATGGTTATTGCCAGTCGCACTTATGTTTGATTCACAGCCAGCGTAAGTTTGAAATTTTCTAATTCTTATCAATGATACGGTATCATTGGATGCTGCGTTGGTTTAATTAGAATGTGTACTGTGTGAAGTTTTCTCACAGTTTAACTGATAGGTACCAGTTGAGTTGTGTGGCATTGAGGACTTAACGAAAGGGTGTTTGTTTTGGGATCTAAATGCCCACCGATATGTATTTGACCAAAAGCGAGGGCATTTCTTCGGTTTGAAATCGCCTCGTCGCAGTGGTAGGGCTGGTCGGGGACTGTCGGGAAGAAATAATTGCATAAATGTTTTTGTTTTTTTTTTCAATTTTTTTGTTTTTTACTTGTCTTCCTGGGATCCATCAAAAATCTCATTTGTAGCCCCATGAAAGCCCCATAAATCTCCTCGGTGAACTCCGATCGTTCTGGAACCCTCAAAAAAGGGATTCTACGTCCAAAAATACTTCGAAAACGACACCTAACATGATCCCATAGCCGAAACCCTCCCGTATCTTTGCCCCCACAGAGCCCCACGTAAACTCGATCCCACTGTAAAAACCATTCAAAAACGCCTCCCGTAGCCACATAGTGCCCCACGGGTTTGGGCGATCAGGCTGAAAACCTTGCGGTCACAACTAGATGGTAAACCAAGTATTTTCTCAAAATTTTAGATTAAAAAAAAATTCCTACTGCCCAAAACGGCCCGTACGTCGGACGGACATTTCGGTTTTGGAATGTAGACCTCTTGAAACGGATAGTGTCAAATTTTGAGGCCGATTGGAGTCGTCGCCCTCCGTCGTGATTACATAGACTAAGTATGTATTATTTCAAGTAAAATAAACCAAAAACGTACGTTTCGGAAAGTTTTCGCGTTTTCTTCTGATCAATACGCGTTAGGCCCGTCGCCAGAGGGTTGAAAGGGGGGCACTCGTGCACGATACGGCGTAGAAGCTTTTTTAAATAATTTTTTTTATTCAATTTTATAAATCAGTTTTAAAAATATCAAAAATGTTTGCCGGGGAAACTGATGACGGCCAAAAAACTTCGATTTCTTTTTTACTTTCTTTAGTTTTTTGCCTATAAATCGAAAACCAAGCGTCGTAGTGAAAACCTTCAAATTACAAAGTTGAAGAGCATAAATGAGCATCGAATGATCTCCTTAAACATTAGAATCGGTTCAGCCGTTTAGCCACAATCAAGTGTCAAAAATATTCAACTTTTTCAATTCTGTTCAATCCTGACACTGACTAGACATAATTTCAGTTACATATCTACCCTAATTTCAGGAATCTGTCATCCTATCATACCTATTTCAAGCATCTCTCATACCTTCATACCTATCATGCACTTATTTAGGGTAGGTACCAATTAGCACCCCCGAAAAACAGGGGTATGCGATGTTGACTAAAATTAATCCACTTATTAGGGATTTTTGACGTTTTTAGGGGTTTTCAGACGACTGTGCGGCGTGACTTTTGGCAGTTCACGTTTTGCGTTTCTATCTAACCGGATTCCCCCGTCTGTTTATCCAGCAGAAATGATCGAACGGTGAGCCGGAGGGTTTGTCACGGGCAGAATGTCAAAGACGAGCAAGCGGAAGAGCAGTGAGTCCGGAAAGCAGAGCGACAACCGCAATCCCTCCTCCGCCAAAGACACCTCCATTGTCAAGCGACAAAGCGTATTCGAAAGGTCAGTAACGCCAATTCACGAAATTCATTACGGGGAAAAGCCCCAAGAATACATACTGAGTAGTATTAAAGTGTTTCACTACATTCAGGACACTTTTTGTGCACTCTGGCGGGTTAGTTGCGTGGCATTGGTGGGAGAATTTGAAATGCCCAACATTCACGAGTCATTTTTTCTTCTCTGACCGATCATTCCTCAATACTAATCGCTCCTAGTACTTTGCTGGTCACATCTTTGACCTTTTACCCTAGCACATTGATTTTTTGCCATTGTCAAACAGTTTTGCCTGTCGAGCTGTATCAAACAAATGTCCTTTGTCAGCTTTCTCAACCTCTGACAGCTAAATGAGTTGATATCCATCGTTCGGATTCCTCAATGGACGGAATTCACTTAGCCAGTACAACAGCGATAATGTAGAATCCCGCTAGAATAACCAAGTTTGCTCGCGTTGAATAGAATCGTAAGATAAAGTGATGAGCGGGTAAGCGAACTCGGGCGTTTGTTATGAACATCGCACCCCAAACAATCAAATCGTTTTGTTGTTTTTCAGATTGGGAACTAAAGCGACTTCCAGTCGAGCGTCCTCGGAGCGGGCACTTTCCGTCAACACCTCGATCCCTGAAGCTTTTTGCCGAAGTTGGGCTTTAAATGGGACTTGCTCTCACGACAAGTCGTGCAAACTCGCTCACAGCCACACGCTAGTCAGCCCGTCCAAAAGAAGTTAGTAAATGACGTTCGCAATCGCGGTACAGCGATTACAATGGAAGTGTTTTCGTCACGTTGAATGCCGAGTTATAATTATCTCAAGCCAGGTTTCCGTATTTTTCAGATTCCATCAAGAAGGAGAGTGAGATCGTGCACGTGTCTGGAGTCGACAAGAACCGTCTGGTCTCATCGTTGAAGCACCAAAGCCCCGACACATGGGACAACTTCGAACCGACTGAATTAGAGTACGAAGATGAAAAGGTACTGGAGAGGATCCTTTTACTTTTTTTTTTTTTTTTTTGGTAGGAACTCTTTTTGCAGGCTATTTCCTTGGGTTTGTTTTAATCGCCCGATAGAATAAGGCGAAAGCAATTGCACTTTCAAGACTCTAAAATAACTCTAACGGCTGAACAAGCCAATCCCGACGGGTGGAATTTATTGAACGACAAGAAAAGGATATGGACAACTCATAAATATTTTGCACGTCATTTGAATCATTAACCGCCCGTAAAATAAATTTCACTTCAGAAATAAATTCACGTTACTACCCCCACGACAAATTATGTGAGTAGAACAACAAAACACACATCGACATACTATACAAGTTAGGAGATCGCTGATGTTGGACTTTTAACTAAACTCTCTCCTCTCGTTTGAATCCTTTCAAATGTTTTTCTAAATGTTTTAGTGCATGAAAGTAGGCACGTGATTCGTACTGTAGGCTCACCAAAAACGTGAAATCGTACTGTAAGCCTCCAGTAATGGCGTCACTCGCATCTGCCAACAAAATGGTCGGTTTCCTCTGCAAATCGAAGTCATGGAATGCTTGAAAAATTGATGAAAAGTCAGTAGTTGCTTCATCATTTCAAATCGCCAGACCAAATGAACGAGAAACTTCATTTTTCCTCTCGTTCCCAAAATCAAACCGGATAGCCTTGCCATAAGAGTTTATAGGTGGCATCAATCTGCACCATAGCCGACCTTTTCATGTGACGCAACAGTCTTTTAGTGGACAAAACAATTGAGTCGTTGAATTGCAAAACTGGTTAATAAGTCCATAATCCCCTAAAGTCCATAAATAATAAGTCCATTTTCTATCATATCCGAGATAGCGCCCATTCCTTAAGTTTCAGTGCAAGGAATCGAGTGGCGAGGTTATTTTTCATCACAACTGGTTAGATCCCCTTGAGCAAGATGCTTTTGGTTTATTATTCTTGGAATAATACACCTATGTTTTTGTGACGGAGGTCGACGACTCCGATCGGCCTCAAAATTTGTCATTATGTATCCGTTTCAAGAGGTCTAGATTCCAAAACCGAAATGTCCGTCCGCCGTCCGTTTTGGGCAGTAGGAGTTTTTTTAAATAAAATCTGAAATTTTGACAAAATACAAACTCGGTTTACCATCTCGTTGTGCCCGCAAGATTTTCAGCCCGATCGCCCAAACCCGTGGGGCGCTATGGGGCTAAAATGGGGCTACGAGAGGGTTTTTTTAAGGCTTTTGACTATGGGATCGTTTTCGAAGTAGTTTTGGACGTAGAATCCATTCTTGGGGGGGTCCCGGAACGATCCGATTTCACTGTTGCGATCTATAAGGCTTTCATAGGGATTTTTGAAGGATCCCAAGAGGTCAAATATTTTTCAAGTAAAAAACAAACAAATTTTGACAAAAAAATCGGAGAAAACTTTTTTTTTCTATATGTTTTTTATTGACAAATTTATGCACAAGTAACCTGTATCAAAGAATAATAAACCCTAGTGTAAAATTTGCAGCGTTTTTTCAAAAGTGGTGTGGTCCGTTTGTTTTGAAACGAAACACGCTAACCCTAATTTTGCATCAAAAGTGGACAAGTCCTCTTGTTTTGTTTCAAAGCTGGTTATTACGTCCATGAACTCTGACCACCACCTATGGACAATAAAGAGTTTGATCTTTTTCGTAGTCTTTCGATTTTTTCCCGCTTGTTGTAACCTTGGTAAGGTTATTCACAAAAACAACACGATTATGTTTCAGTGAATTCACAACTTTTGTTTCAGAACTGGTTTGGTCCCGCCAGTTCTTTTGCAAAACTCGTTAGATCCAGCGTTTTGAAGCAACTGTTGTTACACTGGTTGAGTCCAAACGTTTTTTACTCTTTTCGATTCAGAGCCATCAAACCATCAAATGTCTGATTTTGAACAAAAATCGATCTCAATACGTTATTGCCTTTTTTGTCGAAATGAACCTAAGTGGACTTGACCTTGCAACTCAGCTGCTCAGTTTTCAGGTCTTGTTGATTTGCAGTATCAGCTCGCTCTACAAAATCTAACACAAAAAGTTCATCGTCGTCTTCAGGAACGTCTTTCCATGCAGTACACCAAGCATGAATTTCACCAGCCGATACACTTGGTTTTCAAATATTCTCATAGGGACCGCACCCGTTTCTCACCGCCGTCGTGTATTGATTATTCTGACTTGAACCGGCTAATCTGTGTCGTTGTTATCTGTGTTTACTAGTTAGTAATCATTTTCTCAGCGTGCTCTTCGGATTGTTTCGTTGTTCCACGAGCCGATTGGGAGTTGAAAAGTGCCTACCTACCGTACTGCGGCCCTATTTCGGCGGGCGAAATATTATCATCCTATTTTCTTGACTGTTGGGTCCTGAAATGGGAGCTTTTTTATTGTCAAAATCGATCCACGCTAAAATCGATTTATCGATATTCATCATCATTCCACAGGTACTGGAAAAACGCAGAGCTGCCCTCCAGAGAGAGCTTGAGCTGCAAATGAAGAAAGAGGGAAGCAGAAAAGAAGTAGTGAAGGTAATTAAAAACAAATGGAATGGACGTGCTGTAAGTTACTTGTCACGGTTGATAATCGTGCTTTACGGGAGTTGCAGACCCGCCGTAGTAGTTCCACCTCCAGTCTGAGTTCCTCAACTTCAGTGAGCTCTTCCAGCTCGACTTCGTCTAGGTCGAGCGTCAGCGTTGCCAAAAAGTCTGCAGACAAGAAGAGGCATTTGACGTCGTCTTCGCCCGAATCCGATAAGAAAAAGTTGGCGTAAGTCGCAAACGTGCGTTTTGAAATTGAGGTTGTTCACGCTTGTTTATTGAGGGGAAATTTCGCAGTATGAAAGGATCCAGTCACAAAGACTCTCCACCCAGGAAGATGAGCTCCAGTGGGAGAGACCAGGAGCGAAAAGGCCGGAGCGGAGCGTCTTCCCCTCTTCGGCAGCTGCAGTCCAGAAAGAGGAGCATCTCCCCGCCGAGGAAGCCTTCGCCAAAAACCAAAGCAAACGACCCGTACAAGGGGATCACGCTGGAAGTGACTCTCAAAAATGACTTAGCTCTCAGAGGTAAGTGTTTCTTTTGTACTCCACAACAAAGCGCAAATTTTTTTTTCAATTGGGCTTTTTTCCAGCGGGCACCACAAGCCGTCGTAAGGAGTCTCCCGTTAGGAGGGGACCGTCGTCTGAGCGCAAGAGCCGTAGAAGTACTTCACGCTCTCGCCGCAGGAGCCCAGTAGTTGCTCGGCCGGCAGGTTCCAGAAGATCCCGCCCGAGAAGCCCCTCCAGGCCGTCAACTTCCTCAAGAGTCAGGTATTCCACAGGGAATTTTTTTTTTACGATGGGTTTATCGTTTGATTAATTCTCAATGTTTTTCAGAACTCCTGAGAGGAAGAAAGACGACGAACGGAAGAAAGACGATAGAAGGGACCGTAAAAGTGATAACCGGGAAAAGAGTGAGTTGCCCGTTTATACCCTACAGCTGTCAATCAGTACACATTGTACAGCGTGAATTTTGCAGAAGCCGTTCACGAAGACTCACGAACTCGGGACAAGGCCCGTGAACAAGCCAGAGAGAAAGAGAGGCTCGAAGCTCTTGAACGGTGCCGAGAGCGTCAGAGGGAACGGGAGAAAGAAAAAGATCGCCTTCGAGACGACAGAGAGCGCAAAGATGCCAAACGGTCAAACCGAGACATCTCGAGAAGCTCAACCGTGTCTTCGGACAAACGTCACGATAGAGCGTACGACAGGTAGGATTTTCAATTGTGACCTAAAGCGTAGTTTTTACGTGTTATCAATTTGGTACTTTTACAAGGTTCGAGCGGACCAAAGGAGCCGACAGAGATCGCAGCTACGACGAACGCGAACGAGTCCGGGACCGGGCGTTGGAGCGCATGATGGAGCGTAAGTCAGTCGACAGGAACAGAGAGCGCTCTCGGGAGAGATACCCCGAACGTGGAAATTACTCCGAGTCGCGGAGGATGTTGCCCGAAGAGAAAAACTACTCCGGGAGTCCTTATCGTGGTAAGTGTCAAGATAGAGAGTGATCGAAATGAGCACAATCAACTCTTGATTCATTCATTGTTTTAGGTGGTGAAAGGGGCCGATACGAGCCAGAAAGAGAGAGGCTGAGCCCTCGAGATGACCGGCTGAGCCGAAGTGGATATTCCGATGACAGACGAGATCGTGGAAGAAGTCGTGGATGGCCCGAAGGGCAGCCGTCTTCACAATCCGCCAGGTAAACCAGTCAGGCCAACTTAGCCCACTGAGTATGACAATCTCCAATTATCCTATCAAATAGGGTGTTGTTTATCAATATAATATTATGGTAAGCCCTGTTTAGCTCATATCAACCATTGAACTCCCACCATTGTCAGCCATTATAATCTAAAAACGCTGCAAATTTTACACTAGGGTTTATTATTCTTTGATATAGGTTACTTGTGTAGAAACTTGATTCTGTGTAAATGAGAAAGTTTAGAAAAATGTTGTTTTTTTTTTAAATTTTTGTTTCAAAATGTTTTCGTTTTTTGCTTGAAAAATATTTAACCCCCTGGGATCCTTCAAAAATCTCATTTGTAGCCCCATGAAAGCCCTATAGATCGCAACAGTGAAGTCGGATCGTTCCGGGACCCCAAAAATGGATTCTACGTCCAAAAAAACTTCGTAAACGACACCTAACTCGATCCCATAGCCCAAAGCCTTCAAAAAACCCCTCCCGTAGCCCCACATTAGCCCCACGGGTTTGGACGATCGGGCTGAAAACCTTGCCGGCACAACTAGATGGTAAACCGATTATATTGTCAAAATTTCAGATTTAAAAAAATTCCTACTGCCCAAAACGGCCCAGACGGCGTACGGCCGACGGACATTTCGGTTTTGGAATCTAGACCTCTTGAAACGGATAATGTCAAATTTTAAGGCCGATCGGCGTCGTCGACCTCCGTCGCGATAACATAGGTGTACCTATTATTCCAAGAATAATATACCAAAATCAAATTGAGCAGTGCTGCTGAATACTGCCCTTAAAATTGATTTTAAGTGAAAAATTACTTGTAGAATGACACCCCACTTGATTCAAAACTCCATTTGAGCCCCTTAGGACCCGTAGGAGGGGGGAAGCTGCGTAGCCTTCGGACAACCCTTGGCCCACCACCATCCCAATATCCTGTCAACTGCTCCAACCCCTCCACTTTTGGAGCAAACCCCATTCCCGATCCTTGCCATTCAAAGAGTAGTGTTGGGTCGATCCATCATCTTCCAATGAATTATATAATTTGGTCTTGCTTGATTTACTGGAAGCTTTAATTAACCGGCATTTAACTTACACTGGTCTGAACCCTCACCAAAATATTACAGATACGACGAGAGCAGCCGAGAACGAGACAAACGCTCTGGCGATTGGGCAGCCGACCGAGGAAAGGACTTCCCCGAAACGTCAGGGAGAGCACGCGATTGGGACTCGTCCAGGTACTTTTCCCCCGTTAAATTCTCGTTTTGTGCCGCTTCATCCCCGATTCATTTCACGGTTTTCATTTCTCCGCAGAATAAGGGACGAAGGAGGTGACGATTGGGCAGGTTACGATAGAGGGACAGGCGACTGGCACAATAGGCAGCACTCACACCACCATCATGTTGATGACAGGTGCGATTCATTTCACATCTTTTGGTTTCTCTGCGCGGCAGTGGGGCAAAATGAAAATTCCCCGATAGTACTGGTGGATTCGTTGCAGCACCTTAAGGCGTTTGACGCGAATGGTTTTCATTTTAGGAGAGATCGTCGTCACGGGAGCGGTTCCAAAGAAAAAGACGCTCACCCATCAGTCGATGCTACGAAAAATCAGGATTCGAGTAAGTTCTTTCTACAGTGAGCAGTGAAACATAACCCTACATTCCTATCAATACAGAAAATGTCTCCCACAGTGGAGAGCCTGGGCAAAAGGAGCGGTGCCATCGAAGAGAGCGACGAGTCTATCAAAAGAGCCCGACTGTCCGAGCCGCCGACTCTTGAAGAGCTCAGCGACATCAGCGATGACGATGACATCCTCAACAGAGTCGATGTAAGCCCTTGATAAAATAAAAAAAAAACTATCTTGTGCTTTGCAACCATTTTCTAATTCTGTATCTGCGCAGCCGGAGTTCATGGAAGGCGATGACAGCAGGATGGGCGACTCCTCGCAGGCTGCCATGTGCGACACGTCAAGCGGTCAAGGAGAGCGTATTGACACTCACATGGACGATAGCATGCAACCACCCAGTCCCAAGTGCGTTAAAATTTCTCTGTCCAAAAACATGTCCATTTCAATCTTTCTAACTAATCAACATTTTACTAATAACATTTAATGTTAATAAACAGACTTGGTGAAGACGAGAACATGGTTGGATTAGACTTTGAAGAAATTTCCGACGAAGAACTTGAGGAAGAATCAAAGACCAATAAAGGTGGGATTCGGTTTTGATGAGGGAATATTGAGGTATTACTTTTCTTTGCTATGTGAAGACTTGATTTTTTCTGGCCGTGCAGGTGGCAGCGTCGGTGACGCTCTAGGCGTCGACTGGGCTTCCCTGATGGCCGAATGTCGGCCACAGAAGAAGAAACCCGAAGAGAATGGCGTGTCTTCTGTGCCGTCCAGGTGGGAAGCGAGTGGGATCCTCAGCCGCCTTAGCGTCTCGACGAGTTTGGCCAGCCCCGAATACCTTAAGAGGCTCAAAGAGAAGTTCCCTCTGGCTGTACCCGGTAAGTGTGAAGAGGTCTGAGTGCTGATGGTATGCTGGGCTAGCCTTATTTGCTGGAATATTTGGCACTGATGCAAAAACCACTGTGTTGCACTTCTGCTTGGATTATAATTTTGAATGGACATGTGAGGACTTCATGTTGGTTCAGCATAAGTTTGCCTGGTGTTCGCAAAGGCCTTCCCGAAGGTTTTCCCTGATGGTGTGAGGGAGAATTGAAGCAGGCAGTGGCAAACAGAATACAGGTTGTAGCAAACGGCCCAGTTGTGGACGACAGCTAACTGAGCAACCGTACTGAAAAGTTGTCCTCACTGGCCTGGAGATCCTCATAATAAGGTTCAGCAGTTGCACCCGCCCAGGATGGAAAGTATCCTCTCTTCATGGGTGGCTGGTGGTGGAGCCAGGTGGTACCATCGATGTACCATGTTAGTTTACTACATCGATGGGTGGTACCTAAATCAGCCTGCCTGGTGGCGCACAGTGGTGGGAGGCTGCTGAAAGTCCGTTGCGTTGCAGTTCCATAAAAAAAGGTCAGGATAACATTTAGGATGGAGTGGGGTTCCAACGCTGCTAAACCTGTACGCTGTTTGCCCCGCTTCAAGTAGCGTTGGTTAGATGTGATGTTTTTGTGAAAGAAGCCCAATCTTATCTTTGGTACATGTATAGTTTGTGAGTTAGTCGACGTGGCGACTGTGAAGTGTGGACTGAATCGCCACAGTCACCACAAACACTCACTCAGTAATGGAAAAATCCCCGAAAATTTGCCTGGGATTTTTTTTTTCTCATTAAAAATTATTTTCATTATTCCATGATCGTTTGAGGACTAATACATGGTTCTTATGTCGCAGTGCATCATTCCAGTAATAATGGGAACTCTAAATTTTTCTTAATAAGAAATTTATTCAATGGTACTGGGAAAAAATTTGCTGAAATTGCCCATTTTTAAGGTATTAATTTTTACAACAATTTTGAATAAAAACGTATGTGTGAGGAAGAAGATTTACAAAGTGCAAAGGAGGTTTTAAAAGCACCATTTTTATCACTTAATTTTAAAGCAAAATGTTTACTATCAATTTGAGCTCGTTTTAAAGCAAGGAAAGGCCGAAGTTTAAGAGCAAAGGTACGGCCATTCAATCAATTAGAATGATTAAGTTTAAGAAGGAGACAAATTAATTCCTCATTTTTGCCGGGAATTTATGTTTTAGGGAATATTCCTGATAAATTCCCGGTGCCCATCACTTCTCACACTCAGAAAGGGACAGAGACGAGGGACTAGTTGTTGGGGCCTAGTTCTGGACATGTCTCGAGGGCCTAGTGCAGGCACACATCCCAAAGACCAGTCCTAAGGGGTTGGCAAAACTGATTGTTGTTGTTGCATACCAATTTTTGTTGTAGCCTGAGCCTGCTAATTGGTTGGGTACTGACTTTAATTAGCTTTCACATAAAATAGCATCATCATCAAGTTGTATACATTCCCAATCTATGGAGGGCGTTAGGGATGTACAAAAAATGTTGGTTCTTTAAAAAACCGATTATTTCTCCCTAATCAGTTCTGTTCAAAATCTCCTTATTTGGATAATTGCGTGTAGGTTCTCCTCGTAACTAAGCGGATTTTTGTCCTGAAAATGGGTTCAAGAGGGTGGTGGGCTAAGAGACAGCATGGCCAGCTGAAAACATATATCTAATAGTTTATATCACAATGTGATGTTGTCTCTTAGCCCTCGATATGGTGTTGTTAATTCTAACCTCAAAGAGGGTTTCTCTGGTTTCACAGCACACTCTTGTGGGTTCCTTGCAAAACGTTCGTGTGACGTCGAAGAGCTAGTGCCTATTATCTATTCAATTGGCTACACTGTGTGGGATTGAGTCCCTTTTCCTAAATTTGTACAACTTTTTCGCTCAATTTTTATTTTTAGGTAGGTAGCATATATCGAGGCACAGTTTCCGTTTACACCTTGCTTTGATGCTTTGCAAATAACTCTATCACCCTGATGTTTGTTTTGCTATTCAAATCCTTTGATATGCTGTATATCGTTATGTAATTACTTCGCACTTGTGATATTTTGATATTATAATCACAGAATTTCCTATGGTTGAATGAACAGCTTTATCCAGTTTATCCTTATTTATCCTGTTTTCTTGAAGTGATCGCTTTTCGATGCATGTTTAAGCAGATTTGGAGCGCCTAGTGGTGAAGGTGTCTTTTGAACAAATTGCTTGTATTTGACAGGAGCTTAAAATGGAGATAGAAGGGTGTTTCAAGTACCTATCACTATCCCTCGATCATTGTGACGATTTTTCGTGTTGCAAAGAATGACAGCCCAATGAATTATTATCGTGTCGCCCTCCAAGATATTGAAAAGCTGCGTGAGACCTTTTGTTTGGTTAGATGTCGGGGAGGCCGAGAAGGGGAAAAGGAGTCTGATGGGAGCGGCGGCCCTGCAGCGGAAAATGGCCGAGCGGAAGGCCAGTCGGGCCAACGTCATTGCCATATCGATGGAAAACAAACAAGCTCTGTCCGCCCGGGCCGACATCGCCATAAGGTAAGTTGGCGGTGTTTACCTGTACGTTGTGTCGTCAAATAGGCTGATTTTTGTTGGCGTCTTTTCCAGGCGGAGACTCTGCGGTCTTCCGGTCATCAGCCTCGAGTCACACAACACCACCGGATTTTGTCCCTGGGCTGTGTAAAATGTCGCTTTGTAACCTCTTAGCTCAAAACGACTTTGAAAATAACGTTAATGTAAATTTTGGATCGCTGTCGACAGCGTTGATATAGTTTTTTCTTGTACCCTATAAATTGAATTTTAGTTATTAAAATGTTTTTTAGATTGAACGCCTCCGTGTTATGTTCGCCTTTGTGTCCTGGAAAATTGCAGCATAAATGAGAATGCTATTCTCTTATGTTTTCTTGGACACCTGATACCTGCATTCGCACATCATACAAGGACGAGGGGGTTGTGTGGGCTGAAAGGGTGGGGGGAGGGGTCTTATTTTTAAATTTGTATTTCAAATGTTTACCTCCAATGCCGGCTCTGATCGGTCTCCCCCTATTCCTATTGTAGCTGATATTTATAGATCCGACCAGCCGATTTCTCACTCCCTTTCAACTTTCGCCTAATAGGTTCTCTCGAGGAACTGGGTTTCTTTGGAGCATTTGGGTTCAGTGCCCTGTAAACGTTTGGGAAGTAACCAATTGAAATACAGATTGGTCCGAAGTGGTTGAAAAATCTGGGCTATTTCTGTGATGTAGGAATGTTGGTAATATTTGAAGGTTACAGGCAAAGTGCTGGACAGTGTGTTGGAAAAAAAGGTGCCATATTTGTTACAAATATGTCCTACAGTAGGACGTTTTTGTGACGGGTTGTATGCTTCCGCTGACTGCTCAGTCAAAATTAAGTGAGGAGCATGATCAGCAGTCAATGCAGCCATAGCACCATTTCGCAACTCCTAAATTTTCAATCAGCCCGCCGTAAAAATGAAATCATCCTCGAGTTTTACAGGTCGAACAAAATGCAATTACTCCACGGACGAACATCAGCGGGAGCGAGAGGGGTAGACATTCTATTTTCAAGGGGCTGGCTGACGTCCAGAAGGCCTCACGGAAGCCCGGGCTGCCCTCAGTGCGACCGCGAGTGCTCCGGTAAACCGAACATGGTCTCGCACAGGGGCCTTCTACATAATGGGAACTGGAGGAAGTAAACAAAAGCCTGGAACCCGGTCACCCCATCAGCAGCCAAACGGTAACATCTTGCAGAGGTCTGGTGGGAGGGGGAGGGCAGGAACAGCCCTGCAAAAGCGGAGCTGGCAAGACGGATTTTTCTGGAAAAAGATACAAATCTCCCGAATGCAAGACGCTGTTTACTTGAAATACCGTTCGATATTAATTTATTTTTCTCTTCACCAGCACACCAAACGGCGTCCCCTTAATTACTTGGCATTTCCCATAGATGGAGTGTTTTTTTAGACAAACTCAGAAGACAACTTAATGATAAAAAGAGTCCATGGAGCTAAAATGAGGTTCCACACGAGCAATCAGAACGTAAGCCCTCCGCTGATTTTTCAAAACTAGTGATCCGAGAACTTGGCATTGACGTCGGTGAATTTGCTGAGAAGAGTACCTAATTTTATTTCTTTTACCAGGTAGTTTTAATACAATGTCATTGTAACTTGTCAAAAATGTTAGGAATTCAGTAGTCATAGTAAATCCCCTCCCCCCCCCTCCTACCAGCCGTCGCTATTTTTGAGTTGTTTTTTAGAAACCAGCTGCTACCCCCCCCCCCCCCCCCCCACAGCTTACCGAAAATTGAGAAACAGGTGTCGACTTCAGAATGAACTTTACGTGTACGATTCCGTCATTCGTCGTCTTTTCAGTTGAACGAATGAGCCTGAATGGCTATTTTAAAGTTGGTGACTCACGGGCCCGCTGACCAGACGGTTTTGACGCCGCCGTGGTTCGTAAGTTTTTGGGGCGTTTCCAGACCCGAGGCACAACCGTCACTAGACGAAACTTTGTGTAGTAGATTGATCTGAAATTGAGGCACGTTGCACGAAACAAATTTCGGTATTTTGACTCGACGTTCAGTACCTACTGCTCTTTATCGTCGCCTATTTCGCGCTTCGGCGCTGTTCGAGACCAGATCTCTTAACAATGTTGTTTTCATGGCGCGATTCCTACTCTGTGGAAGATTGTGCAAGTAGAAACGTCGGCTGACAGAAGAAAAATCATACCGTTTCGCTTCGATCATTTTATAGGTAGGTGGGTAGTGTATAGATTGAGGGGGAAAAAAAGCACGCCTATTTGGTGCTTCTATCTCAGATTTGGAATAAAAGTCAGTAGCTTCTGTTCTACGCTACCTACTGACTTTTATTCCAAATCAAATGGAGTTCTACGAAGTGAATAGTGTTACCATCAAGAAGCTTCTATCTCACCAAAAAATGTGGTTTTCGAGGCCCTGTTCCTACTCTGTGGGATATGACAAGAGGTTTGTTCCAGGTTTGACGGAATGTTAACAGAAATCGCCGGAGACATGCGCAGTTTAGAAACTGCGGTTCCAGGTCGATCGTAGGTTGAGAGCTCGAGTAAGTGCGGTCGGGTTCTGTCGACAGCTGTCCAACTTCTGTCGACAGACGCAGTCAGACCTGGAACAAACCTAAGATTGACCAAGGAGAAATACCGATCGCCAGAAAAACTATATAGCGATCCGACATGTTTTATTTTTGAATTAAAATATTTTTTATAGTGTGTCCATTGAAAATAAAGAATCGGGTAAAAAAACATCACGTCTTTTTTGCTCCCGCCTCTTCACATTGTTGTGGCGCCATCCCTACTCTGTTAAATAATATTATGAGACAATGATGTATTCATCATACATCATGACCCCATATTTGGGTCATTTATCACTGTATCATCAATTAATAATAATAATTAATTGAAAATACGTATTACCACAACAAAAAACATGTGTGTGTGTGTTCATTATTAGAAAAACATGTTATTTCGTTTAATTCATGAGCCTGGTGCCCAACCTTGGGCAGGGTGGGTCGCCTCTTAATTTGTTTGAAGGGAACTAACAATAAATTTGTATTATTATTATTATTATTATTATTTTTATTTTTTATTCATAAACTTTAATAGGTTTCGAAAGCAAGAGTTTTTAATATTAATTAATCGCCAATAAATTATCTCTCAATAAAGGTTCCACATCTGTCCAAATTTTGTACAGTAAATTTTTCAATGACAGAATAATTCTGTCATTAAAAACAGGTTTTAATGACAGAAATATGTGTGTATTAGTTACTAATTATTAATTTTGGCACATCAAAGAATAATAAACCCTTGGGTACACCCAAAGAATTATAAACCCTTGGGTTAAATTGTGCAAATTTTGCAGCGTTTTGTTTAGATAATATCATGTTTTCATAATATTATTATATCGAGCTGCTCGCACCGTCTAAACGTGCCTCTATAGAGGGCGCTCTATAGAGCGCCCTAGCAACATTAAATGGACTACATTTCTACATTCTATCTCTAGAAATTTATTTATCGCGGTGCTATCCCTGTTCTGGGAAATGTGAAATGATTTTCCAAGTAGAAACTACGGCTGACAAAAATCATATCAATCCGATTCGATCATTTTATAGTGTGTCGATTAGACGAGGTTGTCGTGGTGCTATCCCGCTATAAATAAATCGCTCCGAAATAGACCAAAAGTTAAAATTTTCACTTTTTGGAAAAAATAGCTCGTCTTTTAAGGGCTGTATCAAGGGAACTACTAAAGCTACAGAGCTCCAATACCACTCAAATTGTAGGTAATTTTATGTAGTTTAAAAGTGATTAGGGTACAGATCTTCGTCAGAAGCTATCTTCGATGCTTTTTGGGTGAAAAACTGAAAATAGTGCAAAAATTTCGTGGTTTTTCGGTAGTATCTCCTGACGCCGAACTTTTTGAGGGTTGCAAATCTGAATTTATATTATCTAGGTGAGCCGTAACAACATATAAAAATTAAGTTTACCACAATTAATGTAGGTTGGGGCTATTTTTCGTGTCTAATTTGACTGGCCTATACTATGTGCTGGGATGTCGGTTTCCAAAAAAGATTGAATCGGACCGATCTATTCATTGTGTGGTTTTGTTTCTTTGTTTATTCTTGACTGGTAACTTTACTCCGTCCTGTAGTACGGAACAAACTCCACGATTCTCGAAATTGGAATATTTCACGATATCGTTTGTTCCATACTACGATATCGAAATTAGAATAGGTTTGTTCCAGGTCTTACTGCGTCTGTCGACAGAAGTTGGACAGCTGTCGACAAGCCGACCGCACATACTCGAGCTATCGGTTTCCGACCAACTTACGATCGACCTGGAACAGCAGTTTCTAAACTGCGCATGTCTCCGGCGATTTCTGTAAACATTCCTTCAAACCTGGAACAAACCTAATACTTCACGATATCGTTTGTTCCAACAAACTCCACGATTTTCGAAATTTCACGATAGTCCGGTTCAAATCTCATCAACTTGTTCCATCTCATCAATAGTTCCATCTCTTCCTGCTGAATGTAGAAAAGTGGCGGATTGAATGACACCCGCGTTGCCTTTTTTCGGAGTGGAGCAGATTTCCGCATTTTACGGCATTGAGAACTCGCTTCGCTCGCACCTTGTAAACACCGGCGGGTTGTTTTTCAAATTCCCGAGTTGTGCGAGTCGCATTGCATTGTGTCGAAGCGGCGGGGAAAAAGGAGTAATTTTAGACAATCGTGAACCCCGGCTTACATAACAGTGGCCCTCCGGTTATTATTAACGGGGACGGGATGACAGATCGGCAGACGAACATGAGAGTGGGTGGCGTCAAGTGGACTGGAGTATTATTTTAACTGTCCGACGTGACGTGAATTTTGGTCTATTTCGGGGGACGGTGTGGCGGAAACTTCAACTTACGACGGTGGATTGAAAGAACACAATCAGTTGTGACGGTTAGGTACTCGCACAAAATTCAACACCTGGTCAGCGGGCTCGGGCAAGTTGAGCGTTACTCCTTTCACGATATGCCATATTGTTTCCAGACAGGCCCTCTCCTCCAGGTAAACCTTTTTTGGTTCCTGGCTCTCCGTATGACGATCCCGACGTTATCACGATAGGATGGGATCCACCGATCGACGTTGGAGGCGGCCGACTATGCGGTGGGTAGTCGAGAATTTTTTAAAGAAATTGATTGGCGCGGTAAAAATGGCGAATGACGTGGTTGCGATTTTTAGGGTACATAGTGGAACACAAGAGGACGGGGAGTCCGTACTGGGTGAAGGCCACTCCGCTCCTCGTCAAGCACAACCAGCTCAGCTTAAGTGGTTTGGAGCCCGGCATGAGGTATGTTCCTTTTTCATAGACAAAACACCTTTCATGCTAAATTTTACTAAACTATACTCCTTTTTCACTCTGTAGATACCAATTCCGTGTGACTGCGGAAAACAACTTTGGCAGATCTGAACCTTCGCCTCTGTCCGAACCCTTCGTGATTTCGTTCTCTCGAGGAGGAGTCGCGGTGGCTCCCGGGTTCTCAACCGGCCTGACAGACACGACAGCTATAGAAAATGAAAAGGTTGGTACTTTTTACCTCGAAAGCCTTGAATAGGGCTGACGGTTTGAAATCGTACTTGAAAAGGGCGTAATTTCTGAGAGTTGGGAATAATTTTCAATCTCATCAACAAAGGCCACTCACTGTTTTCGTTTATTTTGAGCAAAAAATAATCATGAAATTTTGAGGCACTTCTGAGTGAAATGAAATGAAAAGATTCATTTGAAAAAGCCTTCCGGTGATACATGGTAAATCACTACAAATATATAATTAGTACAGAAAAAAGCTCAAGTCCTAATACAGTTGACTAAGAAGCATTAAATTTTCTTACAAGACAATAAATCCCTGAAAGAGAAAAGGGAGGCCGAGACTTGGTCATTGAAGGGCAATAACTCAGCTCCCCCAGGTACCTCATAAGGCAGCTCACCAGGGTACTGCCTGGTTCCATCTCCTGCTTCCCATGATGATCGGGGGAAATACTTTCCTTTCCGTAACAGAAACTGCTTAACCGCCTCTTACTATGGAGGAGAAACTCTAGGGTCTGTTCCAACCCGTGTAGTTTAGCCCGGAAGTCCCCGTGGCCACTGAGTAACTCTTATGATTGGGTGCCACCGAGCCGTAGGTGGGAAGAAGTCCCCTTCGACTAGGTACGTCCCTCGCATTAGCAGTTTCAATTCGACGGGATCCTTTGCTCGCAGGTGGAATTCATGGTGAAAGTGGAAGGAACCCCGACTCCAAAGATCTCCTGGTTCAAGGATGGGTTCGAAGTGTTCAGCAATAGGAGGCAAAAGGTGTCGACGGACGGTGACATCAGCACGTTGGTCATCCACCAGACGGCTCTCAGCGACGAGGGAGAAATCAAATGCACCGCCACCAACAAGGCCGGACACGCCATCACCAAAGCGAAACTCACCCTTGAAGGTATGTCATAATCCAATCAGCCGCTCTGTGTACAGCTGCAACCGCAATGATAATGCTCATCTGTTCACACAGCTCCACCAGCAATAAGACTTCAACGGCAATACGAAGAGGGCCTCCTCTTCGAGCTGGGCGAAGTAGTTCGGTTCAAAGTCGCCGTCTCCGGTAGGCCCCAACCAGAAATCACGTGGTATCACAACGGGGAAGAGCTCAAACCCGACGGTAGGATAGATATGGCTGTGACCGACAAACACGCGCTTGTCAAAATATCCGACGCCACCCGACTAGATCGAGGGGAGTATCAAGTGAAGGCCAAGAATTCCATCGGGGATGATTCAGCTTCCTTCCTGGTCACCATTACAGGTGAGCGTCACTCAGGTGCCCCAACTAACGCCAGTGCCACTCTAATATCTCATATTGTTGTAGATCGACCTCTTCCACCAGAAAGCGTTGAAGTTGTGATGACGTTGGGACGCTGTGTTACGTTAGGATGGTCGAAACCCAAAGACGACGGGGGTTGTATGATTGGCAACTACATCGTGGAATATTACAGAGTACGAACCGTTTGTATCGAGATTCTACCAGTATCACATTGTCACCAAATTAACAACATGCCATGTTTTGCAGATTGGATGGGATATGTGGCTGAAAGCTGCGACTTGCCGCCAGCTGCAGACGACCATCGGCGACCTCATAGAAGGCTCTGAGTACAAATTTCGGGTTAAGGCGGAAAACCCGTACGGTGCCAGCGAACCCAGCAAGGAATCAGACGTCGTGTTCATACCAGATCCTAAAAGAGGGTAAGTTGAAGGTTTTTTTCCGCCAGGGCGGAAGCAGCGAGGGTTGGCTGTTGTAGCTAGCAGGGGGACTCCCTAGTCTACTACTATATTGGAGCTGCAACACGAGGAGAATCAGCTTTAGTCTTCAGGTCTTTGGAAAAATTGTTTTGGTGAGTAGATGACGAGAAATGTCAGACATCTCCAAAAAGTTGCTCCATGCAGAGAACCTGAGCTCCGAAAGACGCCCAAAGAAAAAAGGGGTGAAAATATATTTTACCTTCCAAATTTGGATCCGTTTAATGAATCCTTTCACAACGTGTAATATGAAACACACGAAGAGGCCAGTAGGGGTGGCCTCCTAGTATGAATATGTTGCTAATGACGCATTTTGTGGTAGGTTGTTGGAGCCTCCGCCAAAGGGCTCTCCCGTTATCGTGGAAGAAAATCCCGAAGATTGGATACAGAAGAGACGATCTCAGAGTGAACAGAAACGTAGCAAATCCCCCAAGGAGCCACGAAGTGGCGAGTGGACTGAAGACGAAAGCCTGCCTTCTCAAGTGGTACTCGCCCACCAAGTGAGTTACAGCTAACCTGATAGCGTCCTTGGGGGGACTCAATCAGCATCCGGGGGAGTCGGCAATGGCTACGCAAAACATGCACAGCTGCTCTATTTTCACCGATTTGTTGTCCAGGTGCTGAAAAAAGTGAAGCTTGCTCCTCAAAGGACTTGGAGCGAAGACAGTCAAGGATCGCCACCTCGAGAGAGTCCAGAAAAACGTGCTCCTGTACCTCCAAAGAGGAAACACCGACCACCTACCATTCATGAATCGGTAAGGGTTGTTTCATTTGCTTTTCTGCAAATAGTGAAGTGGTTGTATAACTATTTGATGATTACAGTCTGTTTCACCGCCACCGACGCCAGTAAAAAAAGAAAAAAAGCTGCCGCCTCACCTTCAAAAAGAGTTTGACAGAGTCTACGCTCAAATGGGTGACCGGGAGCCGTCGCCGGAGACGGTCGCCGCTAGCAGGAGGATCCGAGCTTTGGGGAAACTCGACCCGACGGAAGATCCCCCTGTCGAGAGGACGTCGAGGAAACTGGACGCGGTCAAAACTTCGTCACGGTTGCCCTCAAAGTCGCCCCGGAGGCGGGAAAGGGAGTCGAGGACGCCTTCGACCGTACGAGAAGTGACGCCCCGAGTTAGCATTTCCCCGGAGCCGTACAGGCCAAAAACACCGAGGGTATGTCTAGATATACCTTCTAGAGAACTTTTGACCACACTGTATTTTTATCTATAGTATAAGCGAATTTCCCCCATTTCAGTCTTTGGAAATAGAAGAGGAGGAGCGGCGGTTTGAAGAGGAAAGGCGGCGGAAGGAAGAAGAGCTCCGCAAGAAAGAAGAAGAGCTTTTCAGGAAGATGGAGGAGCTCAAGAAGAAGGAAGAAGCTCTGAGGAAGGAGGAAGAAAGAAGACAGAAGGAAAAAGAAGAACGAAGACGCCAAGAGGAAGACAGGAAGAAGAAGGAAGCGGCAAAGAAGGTTGAATGGGGACGAGAACTCAGCCACGACATCCACAGCAGCTCAGAAATGATGCTCGTCCTTCTTCCCAACACTGAAGAGCAAGGTACGTCAAAACTACGTACATTCCGTACAGTAAGGATTGCCTCTTTTCCAGTTTTAAGTTCATTTAAACGGCCCGTGTTTATCTACCATATTAATCATTTTCACAATCGCAGAGCACAAGTTTAATAGTCGTTTCATTCTGTGAGCCCCTCATGTGAGTGCGACCTCTGAAAAACAAGGTCAAAAAGGGGGTCCTATCAAACAATTGAAGTTGTTTGCAACAACAAGTGAACCATCTGTTCGGGGCAGCTCTACCCAGTCCAGGATGGTCCAGCCTTGTGTGATATCGCCGATCGAGTTGAAAATTTACCGTGTGACCGAAATAAACAATTTTTACAAACAGGACTATAACAATTCCGCTGGGATACCAGCAAAATTTGCTGTAGCATCTTTCAGAGCTTGAAACCATCGTTCTATACTTTGTCAAACGCCAAATTTGACGTCTAGAAATATAGTAGAGCTCTTCTCGTGCCTACTCAACGGCACAAGTGATCCGATGCACCTAATCGGGTGAGTGCTTTTCTCGAAAACCTTAGGTTGCGTTCTACTACTGCAATTAACCATTTGTGGATGATATTTTCAAATTGTTTGGATAACACTGTTGGTACAAATAGTGGCAGACGCAATGTTCTGCTTGTCCGGTTTCTGATTGATCACCTCTGCTCATTTCCACAACAGTTGCATACCTACCAACATTTAATTGAAGCAGCCATCATAGTTTGCCCGGTTGAACCGGAAAAGAGGTCAGTCGTAATCAATGAAATCCTCTTCACCGTTGAAAAATGTTTCTCAATTTAATCATTATCGCTACGTATTTTAGATACCTCTTCACCCAGGTTACGTAACCGTTTGTAACTTTATCTGCCCACACCTGTCCATGTGAACCCGTTCTTGATTTTTATGACACGTTAGTGTCGAATTGCGGAGGGGGGATGTCGCATAAAAAAACAAAAACAATGGGAGCTTCACGCCTAATCTTAATCAGGATCCGCGACGTGAATCGTCGTTTGAATTCTAAACGATACGTCCTTGATATGATGGCCGAACCCAGTTGGAGCCGCCTGACCCGCAGTACGTAGTCGACTGCAGTTACAGCCACTCTCAGGTAGATCTTTTATAACTTCACTTTTGCTACGATGACCAAAACAAAACCCAATCTACATTACGTTGATTTGGTTACAAATATTTCCGTGTAAAGTCGATAATAGCTTAATTTACTCCTAAAATCTGCCATCGTTTTACTGTGACTAAACTATAGTCAACTAAACTAGTGTGATTAAACTAGTCGTCAACGCGGATCTGGCATCTGATCGAATGCCACAATCTGTTATTTACAGCCCAACATAATATTATCAACCCAGATGAACAAAACATTGCTTCTACTTTTGCCTCGTCGTTTCTCCTCCCTATCATGATTATGTGCGTTGTGCAGGGGTCTTCCTCATTCTTTCCAAAACATCCTGAAGTCAAGATAAATATTTGCAAAAACACGGTAAACATGACATGCTTGCATGGTAGGTATTGACATGACAAGATACAAACACACATTGTACTCGTGTACATTGTGTTCTAAGCGGTAAATTATTAAAATGAACAGTATAATAAGCATTCACTTACAACATAATATATACATATACTTCTGTTGCATAAATATACATATTATGTATATTTATGCAACAGAATCCCCGAAAATATGCTTACAAAGTTTACAGAAAAAAGAGGGATGTACAAGTCCAATTTTTATTGAGTTATCGTCCAGACTCCGTAAGCTAGATCCTTGAATTCGTGAAAATCCTTCCATTTACCTACCTCCCTTCTTCAAAACCTTGGTCAGTACTTTCTGATCTAGTAATTTTGTCCGCAGATGAGTAATCTTGCAATCGGGACATTCCCATCTGTGGGAAGGTGTTAAATCAGTAGTGTCCAATCTTTAATATCTGATCCTTCATATCATGTTTTTATGTACCTAATGGACACGGTAACACGCAGGAGCTACGTAGCTGATACTGTACAGTATCATGGATACATTCTCGAAGGGTCTAAATTGGGAAACATTCACTGAAACGACCAGAAAACGGTTTTGTATTTACCTTCGTAAATAAAAATAATTTTATTTAATATCAGATATTACTAGAAGATTCTTCTAATTTTTATAGAATTATTCTATTCTAAATTAAACATAAATTATTTTAAACTCAAGAAAATGAATTAAAAAACAGTGCATTTTGTCAAAATACTTCAATAAAAATTAAACCGCAACTCCGTAGAATTAAAATTTAATATTTTGTGACAATATGTAACTGCATGAGAAATTTCTCATTTTTAGATTGTAAGTATTTTTCGTCAAGGAACCCGATGGTGAATAATTTCTTCCTTCAGGCGTTCAAGTGCCATAAACACTACAAAAACCAGAAGAAACGCCAAACATTTCCTAAAAAAAAAATTGTGTATAATATACAACATATTATGTTGTAGTCAATGTGTGAAATTGTCGGAAAAAATTTATCCGCTACATCAGCTTCAACCTCTATTCTCCAGCTACCTATATATTGCTTCTATATACTACTTTCAGATTTAAACTCCCTCATTGTCAATACCCCACTGAAGTCTGAGCCATCCCACTTCAAGATACCCCCCCCCCCCCACTACTGTTTTGTCTTTGAAACGATAAACTTTACATCCCCAAAACTCCCAACAAAATATGACGCTATTGTTACGAAGATTTTATCGTTTGCATCGTTATGTCTATCACTTTCACGCGTGACATTCTTCTCTTGTCGCCTCTTTCAACTTCTGTGTTATTGTTACATCACTCGACTCTTCTTTTATTGCGAGCTCAAACCAGGAAACCTTTCCCTGTTGACTATGGTAATTTAATTAGCAGCGAAAGTTGGTTTTATAGACGTTTCGAGATTGTTGGCGTACCTTTTGTTAGATGAATTGTATTAAAATGTAGTTTTTTGTCGATTGGATGACCTTATAGTTGTTTTTTGTTAGTTGCAGATGAAGAACAGCGCGTCACAGCAGAAGAACTAAAAGAAGGAGCGTTCGTCGCTCCACCGATGTCTCTCTCCGCTCCGGTCCTCGGAGGATGCGAAATGCCGCCGCCGAGCCTCCGGGCGGCCGTCAGCTCGTCGGAAATCATGTACGAACTTGCGATGGCCCGGTTGAGCAAAGAGGCCGACGAAGAGGAGGCTGAAGCCAACCTGCAGCAACGCTACGGGCTCGACAGGAAGAGGAGTTTCGAGAGGAAGATCAAAAAGAGCGAAGGGTTTAGGGAGAGCACGGCGTCGATGGAAAATTTGAGCAAAATGGAAACGGAACGTGAGGAAGCGCCTGTGCCACCGCCGAGGAGGGCAGAGTCGAAAAGAGAACCGCCGAAAACAGAGAACTACAACGAAAGGTTTATGGCGCTTGAGAAAAGTTTTGAAAATTACAATCAAAAGTTTGATATTGACGAAAGATTGGCGTCTGAAGTTGGGTCTGACATGGAAAGATCTTTTGACTACTACGACGAAGTAGCAGAAGACGAAGAGACTTACCACCCACGAATGGCGACAGGCGTGTTTACTCCCATCGCTGTACAACTTCCTTCGAGGGAATTCGCTGAAAGAATACCATCGCCGCAGAGTCTGGGGCCACCACCACTGATAACTATTAGCGAAGATGAAGAAAAAGAACCGTCAAAGGCTCCTAAAGTACAAGAAGTTCAGTTCCCCGCAAGAACCATCCAGAAGGTTATTGTGAGAGAGACAGTATCTCCTGAAAAGGTCGAGGCTCCAGTTGTGAAGCAGCTACCTGAAACGATAGTACCACCTGTTGTGAGGCGGTCACCGTCACCTAAATCCCAATTGTCACCAGCACCACCCGCCAGATCGCCGTCTCCCAGCCAGTTGAAACCCATCCTCAAAACCCGGGATAGATCAGCCGAAAGGTCCGATCGAAGTGACGTCTCGGACTCCGAAGGCGCCCCGAAGAGAGTGCGAATTGAAGAGCCAAACGACAAAAAGAACATCGACCTGTACGCCCAAGTAGAAAACGACATGGGGCTCCAAGCCGGAGAAGTCGCCCGGAACCGAAGAAAAGGCAAACCCCACTCTGGCGACGAGCCCATCGTCGTCAACATCTACTCGGACATCATCCGCGAATACAACCGTCAAATCAAAGGCCCCAAACCCAAAAAGCTCTACCTCAACTACGACGAGCTCAAACAGGCCGCCGAAAAATCCGGCAACACTCCGACTCTCGAAGAAATCGAAGCTTCGGCCCGAACCGAAAAACTTAAACTCGGTCAAATCGGGCCCCGAAAAAGCGCCGACTCCCCGCCACAACCCACCGAACCCGCCGAAACCCCCCAACAAGACGAAGCCCAGTCCGAAGCTGTCAGTCTGCCCAAACCCCGCAAACTCTACATGGAATACCTCCTAGATCTGTTCCTGTTCCTCGTAGCCGTCTGGCTATACGTGTTCAAAGACCCCAGACTTTCTATACCGATCTTAATGTTAATGGTTTATCGACAACTGCATGAAACTGTACATTCTAAAATATCCGCTATTGGAAACTGGTTTAAGCCCAAAGAAGAATAAAATATGTGCGTTGTACAAAAAGCGAAAAATAAAAACCAACTTTTAATGTGTACGGTATCATAATTTATTCTAGCTAAGGTACTTTTTTCGCCTGTGATAACTTTGTAAAAAAAATAATGAAAATATAAACTTGTGCTGTTTTTCCTCTTTTTCTAAAGTTTTGTTTCGAGTACTCGAAAGTAGCTCTACTTAGCTTGTCAAATAGTCCCGCCATTTAGTCTTTTTATATGTTGTAAAATCATAAAAAATTGACACTTTGAATTTTGTTTCTTTTCTAGTCGACGATAGATTTCACGGGGTTGAAATATGAAGTAGGATTTGTTTGGTGTAAAATGTTTTCACGGTGGCTTGTTGTTTTTCACCATCAATAAAATCTTTTGTCGGAAAGGGGAATGACAGAAGTCCTGTTTTTTTACATGGATATGTTTTTGGGCTGAGGGAGTCTGGTGGAAATTGGTGTAATGATTTTTATTAAGATCAAACAACCGCAAAGCAATCGCGACCGAGCCTTTGTTTGTCCCCACTTAGCAGCTGGTAACTTTGGTTGGTTGCTGGATGGTTGAGATGTGAAACTTTCTCAGATGTGACGTCACAACGACGATCTCTGGATATCGCCGTGCGGGTCATTCCACGAATGTCCACCACTTTGCTGTCACTATAATGTAATATAGCGCTAGGAATGAAACATCGAAGAGCAATACTCGATTTTCCTATCGATTGTACAATTGAAAAGCAACAATCGATTGTACCGATTAATTTAAAATCCACTAGTTGAGGCTGAAATCTTGAAACGGAGTGAGGAGGACCAGAGTTCTCGGATTAGGTATTAGAGGCTAGCTTGCTGGTGTGCAGAGGAAGAGGAAAAAAAAATTGTTCCCAAATAATGATCAACGTCAACACAAAATTTGTAATACCTAATATATTTAATGTATTAAGATGTATTTATTAAGGGGGTTCCTAAAAAACATTTTGACCAAAAAAATCGAATTTTCGGAAAATATATTATTTATCTACACTATATTAGGCATACAAGTTTTTTAGTCTTGGGTAAAAAAAAAAAAAAACTGGGGTGTGGTTTTATGAAACCACGGTAAAAGTGAAACTTTTTTCCCACTAGTCTCTCCGGCTCGCTTTGCTCGCTCCCCTAGTGGGGTACGTAGCATCGATGGACACGTTTTTTATGTCTAGTCCCCCCCCCCCCCATTTCCTACTCATTCACCTACGGTAGGTGACCTACCCTTGTATCTCTACCCACGGCTTCATTTTGGCGTTTTCTCAAATTGATTTCTAACGTGGCAACTGATAACAACAAAACAAGCGGCATTGTTTATTGCATCCATTAATAACATCAATAAATATAAAATGGGGACATAATGACGAAGAACAAGTACGAAAGAAATGCGTGATAAATCGAGAGCTTTCCAACGAATGGTGAACGATTTTTGTACGATGATAACTGGCGAAGATGAAGTTCCGTAGCAACGAATCGGTTGTAAGCGAAAATCAACGGTAGCGTGACGGGACAAGAAATGACACACAGACCAAAAAATTTGGGACGATGTAATAAAAGTTTCACTTTAAAATTTTTAGGGCGGTTTCACCAACTAGTCTGGCTAAATTTAAGAATAGATTAATCAGTTTTCATGTGGAACCGGCCCTTAGTGGGTGTAAATGATTACCCAAGTATAAATGATTACCTGCTTCAAAATCCCCTGGCGGGTAGGCTGTGCCACCTGCCAATGTTCGAATTCCTGAAGGTGGTTCGTCATGTTATCATGCCATCATGTTGTACATGTTCAAATACCTGAAGGTTGTTAGTCATCAATAACCTTCAGGTATTCAGGTATGCTCCTGTAAATCTATTATATTAAAGCTCCAGCCCGAAGAGGAGAATGCTCATCTTTATTATTTGGCACTTCCAGATGTCGGAAAAATCTTAAATTGTTCTTAAAAAATCCAGTTTGGTGAGCATAGTGCGAGAAAAGTCTGAAACCACCAAAACGTTGCTCCATGTGGCGTATCTGAGCTCCTAAAGTGGAGAAAAACGAGAAATTAAACTTTTTCTAAAAATCCGTTTTGGCGGATAGATGACGAGAAAAATATGAAACCACCAAAAAGTTGCTCCACGCGGCGCATCTAAGTTCCAAAAGTGGTCAAAAAATAGGGGTTGGAGCAGTTGACAGGATATTGGGATTGAGGTGGGCCAAGGGGAGTACGAAGGCTACGCGGCAACCCCCCCCCCCCCCCCCTCCCCCCTAAGTAAAAGAGTAAAAGAGACTGGCTAAGTACCTACAAGAAATTTCCTAGTATTCTTTATCGCAAACATTGGGTTGTTACCTACCTATTTAAGCTAGGAACACATTCATGCGAGGCACTAATCATTATGGATTCATTTCTGGACTGAAATCGTGCGAGTTCGTGTCCTTTTCAGAAAACTCAATCTTTTATGACATAACTCTGTCATTGTTTTGAAGTTTTTAGTCCGATGAAATTCAAATAAAAAATTAGGTAGGTAGGTACCTACCTAGCACTAAGGAATTTTTCAAAGTTGCAAGAAAATGGTTGTCAAAACGTTTAACCTCACCTGATAACCAATCGTTATGGCTATCGAAATTGTATTGGCCATATCGACAGTAAACAGTGCGAAGTACATGGGCTCAAAATTGCATCGAAATCGGTCCGACATATCCCGAGATAATCATTATCCCACAAAGTCAGGTATTTTTACCCTATGTTTTCAGTTTTGGGAACCCCCTTAAAATTAAAATTAAATATTTACAAATAAGCTTTAAAATAATTTTAAAAAATTGTCTTTTCTGTAAACAAAGATCTACCTATTTAATAGATTTTATCATTTTCCGATCGATACGTTACGGCGAAAACGTTTGTATTTGATGTTAAGATGAAATATTCGTTGTTACGCGTCGGAGTTGAATAAGTGCAGAAGATGTAAAATTTACAAATTTAATATATGGGGCATTCCACGTCAAAGGTTGAACTAAAAAAAATAAAGTTCTTCGAAATCAACCATTTTTGGGTATGTTGTACCCCTAGGTGAGAAAAAATTTCCCAGAAATTTGGAGACCGATTCGTCGCATTTTCGTCGCTCCACAGGCAGTCAAAGTTAGCAAAATAGGTAGGTGTGGGTTCACTTCGCCGGCTGCTACCGCCCTTATTCCGCCACCAAAAAAATAACATCGCCAGTGTTTTGGAAAGAGAAAAACCTCCTCTTTTCTGTGGTGTAATCGTTTTTTCAATCACAATTTTACTTCACTTTTTAAATCGAGTTTGAAAACTTAAAAATAAGTTTTCTCCAATTTGGGCATTTTTAATTTTTTTTATTTTTGGCTTAATTTCAAGGTATACACCTGTAGAACATCCAGTTAAAAGGGAATCATGGGATGCAAAGTCGTTAAGTGTCAGCAAACAAAAGATATCACTAATATTTGAGGAAAAACGCGTTTGCATTGCCTCGCATCCTTTCTCTACGAGAACACAGACTATAGTCCATTATATATAATGGACTTCATCTGCCACTCATAAGCTTTCCCAGTAGGTTTCAATATTTAGCAAAAAAAAAGAAAAAAAGCCAAGCCTTGTCGAATGGCCTTTATTCACTCTCCTGGTTGTCCAGTGGGAGGTTAGTAACTTCAAAGAGCACAAACATGGAATCAAAAATCATTGAACAAACATGGAATCAAAAATCCTCCTTTCAGAGACTTCAAAGGGTGATTGGAAAGAGAAAAGTGGAAATAAGGTTTATTTACTGATTTATTTGCCAAGTGCCTGGATAGTGAATGGTGATAAAAGTACTCACAGGTTTTCCAAGACTCAAGCCCTTAATAAAAGAGTGAAAATTGACAACAGTTGTCACTAATTAAGTTACTATTGTCACTAATTAAGTTAATAAAAGCATTGTGGTGTTTACATGGAACAGTACTTTTTTATCCTCTCAACGTTCGCTGCCCATCTATGAACTTCTCAAAAATTAGGAAATGTTTCACTCTCCTGCAGTGTCCCATGGGACATTTCAAGTGCGAAGACCATTCGGATCTTAGAGCGCTGCCGGATCTTGCAGCCTGCCACGCAATAAGTTCATCTAAAACCTCAATGAGTAAGAAAATCAAAAAATCAAATAAAAAAAACAACAAAAAATCAGTTCCATAGGATTTTGAAATTTGAAAAAAAAAAAAAAAAATGGACCAGAATTATTCTGGTCCAGTTTTTCAAATTATAATGGTGGACTTTCATGGAATGGCCCACTAATACATTACTACCTACTTTTAAAATTCTGCGTGGTTTGGTCGGTTTCCATATTACTTATCATGGTGTGGCGAGGGGAAAAACCGTAGGCAGTCTATGGTGATAATTGCATTTAATAAAGTATGCAATTACATGGTTCTCAAGGCGCCTTTCGCCCTCTCCTTTATCAGGATAAAGGGCTCATCAGGAGTTTAACAATACCTGCCGGCACATCACAAAAGTCTTAGATTGAGGTTCTGCAAGGAGCAGCCTCACGTTGCACAGAAGTAAATCCTTATAAATTTAGATGTAATTTTTACCTTCCGGGTCCATTTGGTGTGTAGGTGTCCTTTAGAGCGCCCCGCAAGATAGGGTTGGGGGTTTATTGGGGTATTGTTAGCTAGGTGGTCGTCTTTGTTGTTTCATTGTCTATTAATGAGAATATATTAGTTTAGTTGTATCAAAAGTTTGTGGGAAAGGGTGAGTGATGGGAGGAGCGAAGAGGAAAGAGGACAGTAAGAATGGTGGTTCAGGGAAGGAGGTGTTTTATGGGGTATTTAGTTATATCTGGTTTTTACTTACGTTGAGGATTTGGTGTTATATTTCGGGGATTTAGGGGAGTTTCCGGGAGTTTATTAAATGCAATTATCACCATAGACTGCCTACGGGTTTTCCCTACTTTTAAAGTAAATTTACTTTAAAAGTAGGTAGTACTAAAATTTAGTACATTTAATGTCTCCCATTCCAACCACTTTCAAGACTGAAGTTCACCTTAAGACACGTCCGTAAACAACAATAATAATTATTGTTTTCAACAATAATTATTATTGTTGGAGTAGGAAATCTTGGATGGAGATGACGTTTTATCAATACTATCTTCATTCATCATCACTTATGATCTCATATTACACATTTTCAGTAGGTACCTACTGTTGTGAAATTTTCAAAATGCGAGATAAATGATCTCAATTCTTCTCCCCGTCCCAAACGGGTGCTACAAGAGTTACTACTGTTACAGTAGTCTTCAATGAGTAGAGAGAAAATGGGGTTCAAAACGCGGACACGAGTGACGTCACGCCACCACTGCTCTCGATCAGATGTCGTCGTAAAACCGCCCATGGCCTAAACGCTCCCAGCAGAAACGCTTGAAAGGGGTACAAAATATACTTACTTACTGAACCAATTTGACAAAATCAACATTCTTCAAATCCCATTTTACTTTGAGCTGGCAAAAATAATACGGTTGAGAAAGCGTCCTCCTCGCCGAGTCCATGAACTTGATCGCGAAACCGATGAACCAATTCGAACTTGTTTAGAACCGAGACCCCGTCGCGATTATTTTTACGAGGTTGGCGACATCTGACATTCAAAAGTTGGGATGGAGAAAAAAGCCGGCAAACCCGCAAATCCACTCTTGACCTACACAAATATGGAAACTCTTCTCTTTCTCTCTCCGTCGACGTCTTCCCGGGTTTTACAGAAGAAAAAAAGCGTACTCAAGAATTTTGAAGCTATTCGGAGAAACTGAACCGGCCGCATACTCCACTCGGTCAGCTCTCCGGGACTTCGAGTTTTATTAGGAGTTCGGAACAAAATTGCGAAATGCGCCTTTGAGAAGGAAAGGAACGCTATCTCTACGACGTAGAGATAGCGTCGTAGAGAAATTACGTCGTAATGCAAAGTCAAGTTACACCAGCTTTGTCGCTCGAGCGACTTGATCAAATCCAATGAACCAGTCTCGTTGCACTGTGGGCGAAATCGCAAAAATCCTGGCCAAAAGTCAAAACATTGAGCTCAAATAATTTTAAAATGTAGGTAATAATTACATTTCGAAAAAGGTGGATCGAGTCTTGTCTGACGATTTTGGTTTATTATTCTTGGAGTAATACACCTACCTATGTAATGACTGAGGTCAACAACTCCAATCGGCCTCAAAATTTGACATTATCTGCTTTAAGAGGTCTAGATTCCAAAACCTAACTACATCAAAGAATAATAAACCCTTGTGTAAAATTTGAAGCGGTTATATTTATATAAATAAATAGTGCTTGGCTAAATCTTGCCTACGCCTACACCAGGTGTAAGTTGATTAGAGATCACACAAATGTTGTGAAGATGAAAATGGTGAAAATGATGTAGACCGTTGCCGTTTGGGACCTGTTGACTTGGATTATCGTGTGATTTATAAGTAGAATTTTTGCCTAAATACCTGAGCAAAATTGGCGGGCTTCTCTGATTCAGCAAGACTTTTAGCTGTAATTTAGCAAGACTTTTAGCTGTTTAGTTAGAAGTAAACCAGCAAAATATAGCTCCCCCTATGCCTACGGTACGTCGTTTGTATGGTTGAAAAAAAAAAAAAAACACTTGGAAACTTGTAGAAAGCCTTGCATCATGCTTTTTACTTGTAGGTGGGGCTACTTGGCGTCTGATGTAAACCATGCGGCAAATGTGTGAGCCAACATGAACGACGATGGTGATTGATCAAACAAAACTCTTCTTCCAGCTTTTGAGACGCAAACATGTTTGGTCTCCGTATACCTACGTAACAAATATTCGCCATGGATAAAGCTGTTGATGTTCCTGCGCTACAGCGGTATTTACTGATTTAACAAAACCCACAACCAGGCGCAATTAGGCAAAACAATAATGATATAATTATTATCAGAGCAAATAATTATTCAGAAATGAGCTTCTCGTTAGCTCCAGAGTGATTAGAATTGTTTCAAATCTCAAGGTGGCCTTGTGGCCTATTGTTTCCGAAATGCGTTCTAAATTAGGTAGTTGTGTTTCGGAGTTGTAGTTGACAAGTCGACCGTTTCCCGCCGACCAAGCCGCTTCAAAATCAAGAACATCTTGCCTTATAAGCGAAGTTGGAGCTGATTGTTTTTCAGTAATTCCTTTTAATTAAAATATAATTAATTTTAATTAACTCGCGACGCTTTAAATCTCAGAGAAGATATTCTACATCGTCAAATGAGTGATATGATAGGTAGGTACATACAAAGAGAAGAAATGAAATCGTGATGCTTGAATACCTTTCCTGTGTTTTCTGTGACAAAATTCTTTGGCGGGAGGAACCTCCTTTGAGTTTTTAATGTAGTCTGGACACTACCTACTAAATAGACAAGTCTTGTCTGTGAATGCGAATCTGTATAGGTACTGTTTCTATTCGCGACGGGATCAACAATTTTGATCGACCAAAAGGTGTCGTTTTCCGAGTAATTTTGGACGTATTTATACGTTATAACTCATTTTTGGGGGTTCCACATCGGTACTTTTCCGTTATACCCCCCCCCCCCCACTCGATTTCGTGTTCGTAAACACCCCTCCCGATGGCACCCAAATTCGAGCCCTTTTCAGTTATAACACCCCCCACCACCACCCCCACCCCCCCGAACTCGATTTCGAGCCCTTCCCGATGGCTTTAAGGCACCCAAAGCCAACCAAAATCGAGTGGGGGGGGGGGGGGGGGTATAACGGAAAAGTACCTCCACATCTTTCCAAACACTGAAGGAATACATTTTTTTCATTTCTAATTTTTTAACTATTTTTTTTTATTGATAGAATTAATTTTTGGATCATTTATACCAAAGAATAATAAACTCTTGTGTAAAATTGGCAGCGTTTTTGTTTTGTTATTCAAACGGACTTGATCAGCAAGCTTTTGACTTGCCATAACAGTTTACATTAGACATGGGACATTGATATCAGACTCGCTCACCGCCCTGTTTATCAAAGCAAGTTGACCCGCGCGAAGCCAAATTGCGAAATTTTGGCACGGCTCGGTTCAAGGCGTTGTATTTTTACTCCACCAGATGGGCTTAACGTCGACTGAGAGTAAAGTACTCTGAAGCCGCGTCTAGCAGCTCACTGACGGTCGGTCGGGGTTTCCCGCTTGGTTTTTGGCTGTGTTTGTCAGGTTCGGTCTCGCCCTCTATGTGCAGTGCAGTGTTATGCTGAGCGCCCGCGTCTTCTTGTCCGCATGTGCCGTTCAACCCAAAATTTCCCGCGTTTGGCGGAGGTGGATCACCGAAGCGATCGTTCCACTTCTCAAGTAAGCTTTAAAGATTTGCTAATTGCGGTTTTGGTGGTGGTGAACGCTATTTCAAGTTCGTCCAATCACTGGCAGTCTTTGCAGAAGTCGTATTGCATAAATCTAGGAATGTTTCTTCAAATCTGAAATGTTTACAAACTTTTCTGCACTCATTCTATGCGCCTTTTCGGGCTAAAAAGAAGCTTCATCCCCTGATGTTTTTGAAGTATTTTGGGTGCAGGGTCGAGTTGGGTGTCATTTTCGAAGCGTTTTTGGATGTAAAATCCATCTGTGAGGGTCTCATACCGATCCGACTACATCGTGGGGATCCATGGGGCTTCTAAATGGCTGAAAATTGGGCTTCCATAAGTCTTTGACCAGCAGGTCGTAGGTATGAGGTTTCGTTTTCGAAGTAGGTAACTTTGGACGTAAAATCCATCATTTGTCCTATCAGTATATAAATGTATTTTAAGTATGTATATTTTATTATTTTTTTTTTGCAATTTTTATTAACAAAATTTTGCTTTACAATATACATATTTATAAAAAAATAAAAATGACCCTCGAGTCAAATTTGCAGCGTTTTCCCACTACAACAGATGCACCTCCCACTAACTGTTGGCGGTATATAAGGATGGGAATCGCAGGAACGAGTTTCACTGACGTCCAAGCGTAGCATGAATCCGCTCAGGAGGCCCCAAAACCGTTTCGATTCGACCGGTTAGCTGCGCGATTATTCGTCTTTTCTTCCTCTCTCCCAGCAATCACATCAAAAATCGATTTCCCGAGTTCTTTTGAGGCGTTTCCGGTTTCCGGAGCTTGGGATACCATCCGTTTCCGATTGATACTTTTGTGAGTTCGCTGACACAAAAATGCACCCGTTAGCTGTCGTTTTGCTGCTCTCAGTTCCTGTATTTTGCCAGTAAGTATGCAAATATGTGTTTGTGCGCATAATTTAAACCCATTCAAGAAATGTGCCAAAGTTATCGAGCACGTACGCATGCCATATTGTCGAACGTTTCAATTTTTTAAACTTATTTATTGCTCTATGTATAATTCTTTTGTTAATTTTGATAATATTCACTGCTGGACAAGGCTTGGTAGGCTTGAGTCTTGGGGTGAATCATTTGAATCGTATCACTTTGAAGGAGGCAGACGGGACCCCTATATTGAAGTGAGATCTTGACCGTTGACGCACTGCATGACGCTTGATAGCTTCGTTTATCAGACTTCAAGTTCATGATGGAGATGTTCAGTTTGGGAGCACCATGGTGCATTGACTATACCATTAGTTCATTCCGCAATCTTTGGATGATTTCAAGATTTTATTGAGCCGTACAGCTCCGTAGCTGGGCTTCAAAAGTCCTGATTGACTTGAGTACGATTAAATCTATGTAACCAAGTACTACGCATGGGAAAGCAGACCTCAGACCATTTAACATACTTATAAAATTGCTTCTTGAGAACACAAGTCCTGACCTCCAGAAAATAATGCAGCATGGCCTAACCGAAGTTATTGGATTCTGTTGTGTTTCTATTGAGGTAGTTCTATGAGGTCCCCTGGTGCATCAATCGTGCTATCTTGTGGTGCGAGGGTCCAACATCGTGGAGGAGTCATTGATTCGTCCGTGCACTGGAATGGGTCGTGTCTGAGCTCGAATATGATCCCGGGTTGAAGTAGAGTGATCAGAAGTCGCCATTGAATGGAAGCCGATGACCAGTCTGGCTATTCAAGGACAGTGACCTGATGATCGTCTTGCTCGACTTAGCGATGGCCTGCCAGTTCATTGTGACCTTATTACGAGCTAGTACAACCTCAGTTCTAATCGCCAACTCAGCTGCCGACCCAGTGTGAGTGACCTAAAAGGTAGCGGAAATTCGAAATATTAAAAACGCATCTGGCCGATTGGTGTTTGATGCTTCTTCTTTAGGTGATATGAATATATCATATAGGTATATATATTGTATATACCCTAATATAAATACGTACTGTTTGTCGCTTTGAGCTGTCCGAAGGAGAACAGAGGGACGGAAAGTATTAGTAGGTAGGGAATTTTCAACAGTCCATTTTTTCTCCCTGGCGGGCCCCACCTATTATAGGTGGGGCCTAAGAATCAGGGCTTTAAGGCTTATAATAAGCCTTAAAGCCCTGATTCGTATTCAGGCTGTCCATACTAAAAGCGGTATCCATTTGCACAAAACTGTCCATACTAAAACATAAAAAAAAAAAACAGTTTTTACAATTATTGTAATAAACAATTTTTTTTTTTGAGTTACTCTTCTTTAAATTGGCTCTTATCGATTTTACTGATCAAAAAAGCCGTAAAAATACGGGGAACGATATATATAGCAGGTTTATCCAGGTCACCAGGGAGTTTTGTTTTCCTTTTCTGTGTTCACTCGGAACCCCTGAATGTGATTCTAAAGTCCGATCGTGCGCAAGTGTCTTTCTCATTATTTTCACTTTTTGTACTGAATGATGAAATCCCGTTATCCTGAAGATTAGTTAATTTTCTAAGAATTTCCTGGGGAAAATGCAAAAAAGTTAACAAAGAGGAAAACAATTATTGTTACAATAGTTTCAGTTTTGAAGAAATGCCCTTCCTAAAACATCCCATTCAATTATAATAATTATAATTAAATTGGTTATTTTACAAAGGGCATTTTTCCAAAATGGCGGTTTTTATTATTTTATTGCGAAATATGAAACTAGAGGTTCAAAGGCATAGGATGACTTGAGCAACGGCAGTTTGTCGATGTTCCTTCCCTTGAAATAAAAGCTTGAATGATCGTGTTCTACAGTGTCTATTTTAGAACCCAATCTTAAATATATTTGGGAAAAGCCTTAAAAAAAAAAAAAAAAAAAAAAAAAAAAAAAAAAAAAAAAAAAAAAAAAAAGTAGAAAATCATATCTAGAAATTAAAGAGAAATAAGCAAAACAATAAATAATGCGTTAAGTGTTCCATTTATTTTAGAAACGGCATTAATTTGTTCATAAAGATGGCCACTCGTTGGAGAATAATGCGATTTATTAAAAATCGATGATGTCAGACATTAATTGAACCCTTGTAGAATGTTAAATATTTTCCCATGATTATTCCTAAAAAATGTGGAAAAACTAGGAAGTTTTTCTTGATTTCCCAAAACTTGAAGAATGGACAAAATCCCTTCCTAAACCAACAAATTCCATTAGGTACTAATTAATTCCATTCATAATAATTAGTAATTATTGTATTTTTTTGTTGAAAAAAATGATGAGTTAAACATTAATATTTTGCATTTTGTATGCTTTAGCTATCTTTACCAATCAGTTTGTCTCCTTGAATAATTTCTGTTACCTTTTAGCGTCTTCCCCCACTCTGCAACAGCTTCCCGCGTCTAGCAGCGTCTTCCATTCGTTGATTCCGGTTGCAGCGCTTCCCCACAATAGACGATAGACGATTTGTTTGTGCTAAGCTATAGAATCTATAGCTTAACATCTGATGTTCTCCGCAGTTTATTGTATTTTTGTTCATTTTCTAATGCAACGTTCGTTTTTCGTTCAAAATGTTTTTCCCACGTCCCACAAGCTCAGATTTTTTTTTTTTTTTTTTTTTTTTTTTTTTTTAACTTGGAGTGGTGTCTTGAATAGCCCTTTTGAGTTAGCCATTTTAAAACATGCGTTTTTCAGCGTATTCTCAAATTATCCATACTTGCTACCTATTTAAGAACGGCATTTAAGAAAATATGTAAAATCCTATTACATGTACGACCTACGTAGGTACTGGTTTGGAACCTTGGAAATATGGCAACTCTGCCGACGTCCTCCACTGTATGTCTCGATTGATCCTTTGAGAACGCAACAGCTAAACCATGCGCTTTGAAAGGTGAAGAATGAAATGCAAAGTCGAAATCGAAACGAGTTTTCAGCAAATTACGAAAAATACCCACACGAAATGCAACTAGCCAAATATTCGCCGAGGAACCCTCTCGCTGAACCAGTTCCCAATAAAATTCAGAAAAACCCACCTCCAATGAACACGCACCCACTCAACTCGGCCAAAGTACTAGCGTCGAAATGTCAGGTTTTTCCAGTACTCCCCGAGCGATGTTTTGTAACAGTCTGAAAAACAGCCAAAATGTCAATTGATGCTGTTATGTAAATTATCGATCTGCGGTTTCGACGGGAGAAGCAGAACGGAACATCACATCAGGGCGGAACTGAGCAACGTGAATGAATAATTTCTCGCAAGGAAATACTTTAGTTCAATGAGTTTCTTACGCATTTATAGTTTTCGCGTTCCTGTTAACGATAATGAGCATCGCGGAAGGAAACATTGCAGGAAACACCTCAATCAGAAACATGCAGTTAGTGTCTTTACTGCACGAAGAGAACTTTTCTTTTCTTCAGTTCTGGAGGAAGTTAGTAATTAAATTACTAACAAATTTTGTTATTCTTGAAATTATGGGAATTCCAACGTAATTTGGGAATTCCTAAGTACTTCCCAAAATTGAAAAAAAACAAAAAAAACTGGGCACCTGAAAAGAGAAAAGAAACCAAATATGAAAAACAAGTTGTCCAACAATTTCATACAGCAATTACAAGTGGATATAGGGTTGTGGTAATTGTTTTTTAATAATAAATAAATAAATAAATCATTTTAGAGTGGTCGGATGGGTCTGGGATCCTATGCTGATCGTGAAAGGCTCTGCTATCTTGCTCCCAATCAGTAGGTACCTCAAATATTTTACGGTTATCTCAAATTTCCAATTTTATAATACGTATGATTACGCGGCCATTTTGTGACCAAATAAGTTGAAATTTTTACAGGATCCTCCTAAGATCCTATTGTTTCTTACGATAGTACCGGTGAACTTTCCTCATTTTGTGCGCAGCTGTGGGAAGAGAAGTTAGACCACTGTCGATAATTGTGGAAAAACCCAAAATTTGTGATCAGCCATAATAATTTGGCGGTACTAGATAATATCAACTTATTGTATAGACCTACGAGATTAGAGCGCAGAGACCTTGTATGTCAGAGCAGCTGATGAAATATTTATTGATGCTTTGGAACGCTCCTAACCTTTTTAATAAAATGTTTCGCTCTCAAATAACCCCACTTTAAGGTAGATTTTTTTCTTCTTCTAAAATTTTCCTTATTTTCTTCTTTTTTTGGATGATTTTTCGTTCTTTTTTCCTTTTCTTTCTTTTGGCTCATTAGGTACCTATTCTTAGAATAATACACCTATGTTTTCGCGACGGGGGTCGACGACTCCTATCGGCCTCAAAATGTTACATTATCCGTTTCAAGAGCTCTACATTCTAAATCCGAAATGTCCGTCCGCCGTCCGAGCCGTTTTGGGCAGTAGGATTTTTTTTTTTTTTAATCTGAAATTTTTACAAAATACTTAGTTTACCATCTATAGTTTTGCCCGTAGGTAAGGTTTTCAGCCCGATCGCCCAAACCCGTGGGGCGCTATGGGGCTAAAATAGGGCAACGTGAGGGGTTTTCGAAGGTTTTTGGCTATGGGGTCGAGTTTGGTGTCGTTTTCGAAGTATTTTTAGACGTAAAATCCATTTTTGGAGACTCCAAAACGATCCGAACAATGATTTAAAGGGTTTTTTTGAAGGAAGAAAAGTTCTTTTCGAGTGGAAAAAAAATTAAATTTTTTTTGTAATTCCCAAGGAATTAATTTTTGCACAAATGAGTAACCTGTATGACATACTGCTTTTTGCAGTAAAGTACTGCTTTCAGATATGTGATACTGCTGTACACAGAGAACCTTGTGTACACCTTAAATTTACTGCTTTTTGAAACTAGTGGAGTTTTAGGGTTGCTACTTCCTGGCCACTTACTTACGCACTTGACAATATCTTCCTATGTGATGGCCCCCAGACGCCCGGACCCTAAATTAGTACCTATATAGAACACCAACACCTCTTAATAAGAGGCTCTTATCAGTTAGGGGAAGACGAAGTGGGTCTTAGAGCGGCTGCAGAAGCTGAGCTACGGTTTTTATGGTTCTCAAATGGTTTCACTAGTTTTTAAATGCAAACGAATGGTATTGATCTCCTTCATGAGATATAGACTCTTAGAGTCTATATTATAGACTATCTAGTCTATATTATAGACTATATCACATAGTCATAATATTTTGAATGTAATGAGATGTTTAATAAAACATCTCATTAGGTTCAAAATATTATGACTTTAAAACTTTTTTTGTCTTGTGTTCGACGACTATTGTTCAATTTACTGCTTCCTCGAAAAAAACATCTGGCCACCCCACCTATATAAAAGAATAATAAACCCTTGTGTAAAATTTGCAGCTTTTTTTCTCTTTTTCTTCTTTTCTTTTACTCTTTTTAACAATTATTCTTTGTTCTCTAGAGATGAGCAGTATTTTGTACCTGACTACAGTCAAAACGAGGCTTACAACCCTTTCTTTAAAGAGCAACCACCGCCGAAGGCACTCGAAAAACTTGAGTATCTTTCGTTCGAACAGGTGAGCAAATAAGGAAATGGGCAGATTTGTTGATTGAAATTTGGTGATTTGAGGTGTTTTTATCTTCGAAGTGTAAAAATGTTGTTTATAAATTTAGATATTTTTGATATTTTATTGTCTTAACAGATAAATCATCATCTTCTCGATTTGGAGAGGAAATACAACGGGACGGTGTTGGCCTTTGAAATCGGCCACAGCGTGGAAGGGAGGCCCATCAGGGGGATCAGGATAAGCAAGAACCCTGGAGTCAAGAAACCTGCCGTTGTTTTGGATGCTGGTACGTATAATATACTATGTCGTCTTGTATGACTGGCCTATATATGCGACACAAAATACTGCTTAGGTCGGGAAAAATCGACACGTTCTGCATTTTTGGTATGTTGTTAGGGATCGTAGGTACCAGTAGTGCATGACCAAGTTTGCAGCTTCGAAAGACTTGTGCTAAATGTGTGGTGCATAAAAAACCAAATTTTCGGACGTTTTTCAGTTTTTGACCTATAACTCCAAAAATATGCTACCGAAAAAGTCACTGTATACATTTTTCAAGTAGACATGATTTACTACAATTTGAGCGCAACGGCAGCTTTTTAGGTCGAGAGATACACTTCTTCAAATATAGGTAATTTTTTCCAAAAAGTTAGAAATCGTGGTTTAGCCGTCTTCCGTACGAAATGTCGGCTAAAATATTCATCCTTCGAGGAAAGTTATGAGGGATGAAGTTGTAGAGCAGTTATTCAGATTTAATTTGAGCACAATCGGAACTATGTAGAACCAATGGTTCTTGTGTTATCATGATTGAGCTCAAATTAAAGCTGGATAACTATATGACCTAGAAAGCTGCCGTTGTGCTCAAATTGTAGCGAATCGTATCTTTTTGAAAAATGTATACAGTGACATTTTCGGTAGGACGCACATTTTTGGAGTTACCTATAGACCAAAAACTGAAAAATGTCCGAAAATTTCGCTGTTTTTTGAGCACCACGCATTTAGCACAAGTCTTTCGAAGCTGCAAACTTGGTCATACATTACTGGTACGATCCCTAACAACCTAACAAAACTGCAGAACCTGTCGATCTTTTCCGATATGACTGGCCTACGAGTTGACTGACCCAATTCTTGTCTTTAGGGATTCACGCCCGAGAATGGATCAGTTCCGTAGTGGCCCTCTACACAGCTGACCAGCTCCTGGGCAACGAGTCCAACTCCAATTTGACTGATGGCCTCGACTGGTACATCATCCCCATGCTCAACCCGGACGGCTATGTGTACTCCATGGAAAACCCTCAGGTAATGATTTTATCATTTACAAGAAGTACCAGCCAGGAGTACAAAATTAAACAAAACGACGGTTTCAGACGAGACTTTGGAGGAAGAATCGAGCGAGGACGTACGTCAACTACTGCGGCGGGGTCGACCTCAACCGGAACTTCGATTTCGTCTGGGGAGGTTCGATTTTGACAATACTCAATTTTTATACTAATAAAATGGTGCGGGCTATGAAGATAACTACGTTATTGTTACAGGTCCGGGGTCGAGCGATGACCCCTGCAGCACAAATTACAGAGGGCCATATCCCTTCTCGGAGCCTGAAGCTGTCGCATTGGGCAGGTTCATGCTGTCTGTAGCTTCGGACGTGAGGATGTACCTCACACTCCACAGTGCTGCTCAGGTATGACGTACCACCTTATTAACATGTTCAGGGACGTTACGATACCTTTCGATCATCGATAATCCTCTCGATACAATATTTTTTTCCTAATATCAATACCTGATAATAATTAAAGAAATGTATCGTTAGCTCGATAATAGATTATCCATATATGGATATCAGTATCAGATACTTTCGAACCCATTGTAGAAGTATAGTACATATCTATATCTCCCCTATTATTCTATCGAAAATTAGGTATAGATTCTATACTTCAAATGAAAGATGTCTACTTCAAAAATGATTTGGAAATTATAATTTAAAAATTGAGGATAATAATAAAATAATAAAAATAAAATGAAATAATAAACAAAATTATATAATAAAAATAAATTAGGTAAATGAAAAAATAAAACATAAATACATAAATTAATAAAATATATAAATAAAAATAGAATATACAAAGTACTTAGGTAGTAAAAAAAATTAACAAAAATTTTGAAAAATAAAAATAAAAATAATGAAATAATAAAAATTAATTCAATAAATAATATAAAATATCAAAAAACGCGCTTGGTTTGTTTACAAAAAAGTATATGAGTAGATATAAACAAATATCAATACAAATTAACAAAATTCACATAACTTTAGGTGAAATGAAAAGATACATTTAATAATTAATAATGAAATAAAAAGATAATATAATATAGAGTAGGATATAAGTATTATAAAATATATAAAAACGTGCTTGTTTTGTTAAAAAAAAAAAAATGTGAGTGATATAAACATTATTTGTATGATATTTAATATCATACACATTAACAAAATTGACATAATTTGAAGTGAAATGAAAACCTATATTAAACCCCTACCTACCTACCCATATTAAATATTATAGAAAGTATTTGTAAGAGCCTTCCGACGATACAAGGTGAATTAACATAGTTTTATTACTGTTGCATGAAGAATTGAGTTAATGAATAGGTCCCTTCATGAAAAAGCAAAATTGCGGGGCATGATGTGGAATCGAAAAGAAGGTTGTATTACAATAATTGTAATTGAAGCGGTCAATGTTAAAAGGGGATCTGTTTAACGTTTTACATAATAATATTATGTATTTTACATATTACATATTATGTAATATGTAAAACATATCGTTAAACATATTATGTAACATATACCCTTTTAACATTGACCGCTTCAATTTTGTTTGGATATGCAATTTTTCAAGTACTTCAAGTACGGTGATGATGATGCTGACCGTTTCAGTGTCAAACCTAACCGACCCTCAACAACTTTTGACCGACCCTCAATAACTTTCCACCCACACTCTCATTAACTTTTTTAATCCTCCTTCTTCAAGAACATCAAACGGTCTTTGCTCATGAAATAGGAACGTCAACCTCCCGCGAATGTCGACGTTTTTGAAAACGCTTCCACTATTGGCTGAGTCCATTCAGAGGACGAATTTCGAGGTTTATCGCAAGTTGGTTTTTTTTCTTGCTGAAAGGTGGAAGGGATAGTAAATGTTAGCAACAACATGACAGATAGAGCAGTCCTACCATTTGACGAATTGAATTGAAATATCCCCCGACATTGGTGAGATTTCTTTTTTCAACAAATCGCAGCACCTATGCGATGCACCTAATGTCTCGTTTTAACACGGTTTTTTGAATTTGAAATTCTCATTCCCCTTAATTTGAATTTTGAATAACATAATTTTAGCCAAAGATATTACTGTTGAGAGAAGATTCGCGTTTTTGGATTGAAAATCGAGTTACTCATTTATTGTTGCAATCAGTCAAGTAAAGTTGCTCCGTTTTGGGCTGCCACGTGGTGGCCAACTCTGGTAATAAGAGGGCAACACTAACCCTTAAGTATTATAATATAATCTTCTTCGATATTATCGAAGAAGAATCGTTACCACGATGTATCGGAAGTATCGTAACATCCTTCCTCCATGGTAACATCCCTAAACACGTTAGGATGCAAATGGAGAAGAGAATATTGCCACTGTTGCCATCCAAACGCCTGCCATCTTAACGCAGTGTTTTCATCTTCAACTGTTCACACAGTAATTGTCCAACTTGTATATTAATCTTGTAATTATTTTTCCCACAGGCTATTTTGTATCCTTGGGGATACACTGATCTCGTACCGCCAGACTGGCAAGATTTGGTGAGTTACAAACGTTATTGATAAATTGAAAGTTTTAACAATGGGGATTTGCATTTATTTTGGATTTGGAATTCTTCCCTACCGTTCAATAATATGGCTAAAAAGTAACTTGCACAGCCTCCAATACCAACGAAAAAAAAAAAAAAAAAAAAATCATAGGAGATATAACGAAAAAACGAAACGCACAGTTTGAATCGGCCGGGGTTTCCCACCAGTAACTCTTGAGGTAGTGACGTCACAGTTCCAGTGAATCTCTCACCAGGAGCGCTAGTGTCATCAGCTTATATGATAAATTTATAGCAATTATAACATGATACGAGGGAAAACATAATTCATAATACACGATACTTGAAGTTTAAAGCCTTATCAGAAGGAGAAGGATTGAATTTTATTCTGTGATGAGTAGTGGAGTAGCAACCCTGGGCGGAACAATCCCCTCAAAATGGGTGGTGACGTCACGCTCCCTCCATGGACGTGTTTTTCAAACCCCGTAATTTTCGTTAAATTATTCAAATTTTCTGGAAGCGATTTCAGGCGGCTGACTACTGTTTCCCCTACATTCTCAGGGAGTACTTTCAGAAAAGAAATAGAAAAAAATAAATGCAAATCCCCCATTTCCGGCGGTGGGTTTCAAAACTCTCTACTTTCAATCAGTCAGTGTAACCTTTCCAAAATTTCAACATCCAAAGGTAACCCTGTCAAGGATACATACTACCTTCTTTCAGCCAACTTCTCGGCATGTTTTCCTGAAAAATTGCAAAACTGAACGTAAAAAGTTTTGAACCTGTGATTTTTGTATGTTACGGTTGGATTGGCTTGACGATTCGTAAGGTTGGCTAACTTTCATCTCTCGGACCAATAAAAAAACGGATGAAAATTGAACGTCACCTACCGCTCTCAAGCATCGGAATTCAAAATTTAATATGTTTCCTACGGCCTTACTATGGAGACTTTTATTGCTATTTTGTCCGGTTTTGAAGGATGACCTTTCCAGGTACCTAGGAAAAAAGTCATTCAAGGAGCACGTTGGCGGTGGGGAGAGTATGAAGCAGTTTGTGATTCGGATTTTGTTGGGGATCCCTGCCTGACTGTTGAACGTTTTCAAGTCCCTCATAATATTATTTCAATTTATTTTCTTACCGTTTTACAGCATCTTCTGGCGAAGAAAGCCGAGGCCGCGATGTCCCGAGTGAATGGCACGCGGTACCACATAGGGCCCACCACGAAAGTCGTCGGTGAGTGAAGAAAATGATTAGCAATTCCCAATTCCCATTCATGCTCTTATGATCCGCTCGGGATTTTCCGATTTGATTTCCGCCACGCTCTTGGCACAATTCCCTGTCGGTCAGGGCCGTTCTGCCCCGACAGTCTTCCATCATAACGTTAACACACTTCACAACAAATTAACCGAGATTAGCAACTAGATAACGTTGCTCATTCGCGGTCCTGATTAGTGGCTGAAAACGTACCAAATTTACACGATCATCTTCAATAATAGCTTCCTCGAATTTGATCTATCGATTAGTCACCACTAGTTGTTATATCAACGTTTGTTGTTGAATAATAAAATTTATTATTTACCATTTAATTGTATGAATTTCATTTTTTTCTTTAAATGTATTTTAGGTCTGGGGGCCGGAGGGAGCGACGACTGGGCCAAAGGAGCCCTCGGCATCAAGTATGTCTACACTTTAGAACTTCCGGGACTCTTCTATCCCGAAAAAGGTTTCCACCCGCCGACGGAAAACCTCCCGATAATTGCCCGCGAAGGTTTCGAAGGGATCAAAGTCTTCGCTGAACACGCTCAACACAAAAGACCTTAGAAATGAATGAAAATTTTTTAAATTGATAGGAAAAAAATTGTAAGTTTTTTAATTTATTATTTATTTCCCGCTCTCCGGGGATGTTATTTTTAATAGACTAAGACAATTTTATAAACGGCAGTTTATGGTCAAACTCTATGGTCGAAATATATGTACAATATGTATTCGTAGTCTATTTCCACAATAACTTGGAACAATTGTAGACTGGTTTCGATATGTTAAACCATCATCAGTACGTAACAGTGTCCTGACTCTCCAACAAGTCGTTGAAAAGGTTTGACTCTGTGAAACGGGTGATGGCTGACTGAAACGGATCTTGGACTCTCCAAAATTAGCAATGACTCTGAAACGGGTTTTACTCTCTGAAATAGGCCTCACTCCCGATTTGATATAACATTTCATAGTATGGTTAGGACATAAATGAATCGGATTTTTAAAAGGGCGTTGTGGCTGCATGGGCCAAACTCTACAGGCTTAAATTCGCTCGCCCACCCCAATTCGTTCAATCGCGGTCCACGCGAAGCGCCACTTCCGGCGGCGTGATTGGGAAGTCCAGCTCGGATTCGCGCCACCGGCGTTATCATCTCATTGACCACTTATTTCCATTAACGTAATGGCAAAATGATTTAATCATCACAGAGTATTTTTGATTGGACCCAGAGACCAGGCCTCCCCGGGCGACAAGTTGTCCGGGGAAACCAGCCAACTGGCTTTCGTAGGTACTGCAAATCTAGGGCGAACAAACTCTAATGTTGACACATCATCTTCAGTATTGGACTCACCTAGATTCCCTTCCGGACTCAAACGCATTCCAGGCCAACACGAAGCGAGCGGAGATAGCGGGACTCACATTTCTGCCTCGATAACGCCTCACAGGATACCTAATCGCGACATCTCGTGTTATCCCTCTGGGCAGGGATATTCAGGTACTCCCTTCATCTTCCTTTAGAGGCACAGGTGGCGAAATCCCAGTTACACTGGAGGCCTTCCCCCAAACACAACACTTATTACACCTGTTCCTAATAGGTGAATCAATTATTGATTCACCTATTAATCAGTTAGGAACAAATTTGTTAAGGGTTAAGTATTTGCGTGTGGGTTCACCTTCAACATCCGTTCAGAAGGGTGCCCTACAGGCGTAAGTCCAAAAACGCAATAATGGGCCCCGGAACCGACTGTCGAATAATCATTTTTTCTGAAAGAACTTCATAATTTGAAGGCATAGCAGTGAGTTTTGGGCTCCTACGGTGTAATACAAATTTCCAGGGCACTGTCGAAAATTTCAACTTGGAATCTGGAGGGAAAAGTGGCGCCACTCTCTCATTGGCTGCTCACGGCCGCCATTTCCGCCGTCACCTCCGGCAGATTCCCGTCGGTCCCTTCTTATGCTAGCGCACTCTGGCGGATTAGTTATAGTGCCCCCGCGGGAAAATTCAAAACGCCAAATATTCACTAGTGATTTCCTCTGCTCAGACACCTAATTTCTCAGTGCTAACTGTACTGAGTACTTTGTTCATTACTAGTTCAACTATGTTCGGCCGAATTTTCCCATTTCTCTGACCTAGTTCCATGGCCCATTGTCATTTTCAAAAATTATTTTTTTATCTCATTTTCCTATTTCTACAACCCCAGGCGTATCGTTTGCAATTAAAACGGCAGCGAATGCGATCCCCAACGTGGTAAAAATCGGTTTTGAAAATCCTGGTTTCTTTTAAAAGAAACGCTACAAATTTGACAAAAGGTAGGTATACATCAAAGAAAAATAATATTTCTCAATATATTATATTGAAAACTTGTGCAAACATTAATTCTGCCAATAAAAAAAAAAAAAAAAAAAAAAATCCAAACAAAAAGGTAAAAAAGAAAAACAATTCCTTTGCAATGTTTGAACGAGACCCCCATGAATGGATTATGCATCCAAAATTACTCAGAAAACGACACCTTAATTGGCCTCCTGGGATTCTTCAAAATTTGAAGGATATTTAATATCCCATTAAATGGGATATTAAATATCCTTCAAATTTTGAAGGATATTTAATTTGTTTTACAAATTTTGTTGCCCCACAGATCCCCACGGTGGAATCAAATCGTTCTGGGACCCTCCAAAGGTGGGTTCCACATCCAAAAATAATTCGATAACGACAGCAAAAAACCCTCAAAAACCACTCTCATTATGAGAGTCTCATAACCCCTTTTTAGCCTCACCGAAAAGAAAAAAAATCAACTTTTTCGAAGTACTTACTGACTTTGAAGTTAGTGTAATATCGCAGAGTTAGTTAATAATGTTAGGCCTTAATAATGTTGGTAAAATAGAATGGCTGCCACACAGCAAAACTAAGGAACTGGTAAATCTGAATTGCAACGTTAAGATATTCAGACTTGTCAAATTTATAAATAAAACTTTATAAAAATTTACTTTAATTCAACAGATAAAAGAATTTAATGCTAACAATAAGTGTTGTTAACTTCAAAAACTTTCTTGTAAATTCTGAAAATATTACCTACTTCAAACTTCTAAATTCATTCTTCAAAACCTTAATTTTTGACAAATTATTTAAAATGACTACTTTTGGTTCAATACTATTGGAATAAATACACATTTATACATATTATGTATTCGCAACGATATTGAAAAACGCTGCAAATTTTACACAAGGGTTTATTATTCTTTGATAGAGGTTACTTGTGCAAAAATTAATTCTGTGTCAATAAAGAAATATTTTTGAAAAAAAAGAAAGAAAAAAGTGGGACCTCGAAAAATGGATTATGTTTCTAAAATTACTGGGAAAATATTTGACCTCCTGGGATCCTTCTAAAATCCCATTTGTAGCCATGGGGCTCCATGAGAGCGTAATAGATTCCCACTGTGAGATCGAATCGTTCTGGGACTCTCAAAAAATGGATTCCACGTCCAAAAATGCTTCGAAAACCTAACTCGAACCCATAGCTCAAACCCTTCATAAAAAGCCCTCCTGTAGCCGCTTTTGCGAAGCCCCTGTTTGCCCCTCCTGGTGCGATGAAGAAAAAAAAACGAACCATGCTCTCCCATGGCCCTGCAGATTCGTCAACTAAACGTGATGATGGTTCAAGTGGTCTCACATCGCACATATAGCAGCTGTCACGCTCTAAATAAATGTCCTTCGTTTCCTTATGAGCTCATTGGAAGTGATGCAATCTCCGGGAAACTGCTTTCGCTGGGATCTGTCGACCTTATAGGCGCCTTCGAAACTGATATATGTACTAACCCGCATATCACGTAAGAATCTTCTCGAAAACCCTCACGGCAGTCAGGCGCGGGAGAACCAAAATTTTCGCATGGTTGGAAAAGCGTTTAGACTCGTGAAAATATTCAAGGATGTCTTGGTGAAGAAAGTTAGATTTGAAAATTCATCGAAATCGATTCAATAACATGAACACTGAGGAACTCTGGCGATTTGCACATTTCTCCTGTTTTTCCAAACGATTTCCAGGAAATCAGCAATTGATTAGATTTTTATGATCTGGGCATAAATGGCGTTTTGGGAAAACCAATGACTCACATGACTCCTTGACTCACCCCAGACCTATTCTGTTTTGCAAGAGCGTTTTATCTTTGGTTCCGAAATTGATTCACTCAACTACAAATTAAGGAGTTCTCTTTTTTTGTTTGTTCTGGGCGGTTTTTATTGGGCGCTTTCAGCCTCAAGACATCTTCGGACGCGCCCAGACATAACCGTGGTTTCGATGATCTCACTGGGGCCTTTTTATACGAGTATGAATGAAGAGGATCTGTGTGGGGCGCTCCCATGTGATAACAAGTCTTCGCATCCTTCCCCCCCCCCCCCAACCATCCCACCCACCTCTTCCTTATCAGACACAGAGATATTTCATTGGTGAGTGCTTTTGAACGCGGAGTCGGGTTTGTGAAACATTTCAATGACGTCAAGTGGGATGGTTAGAAAAAAGGATCACATAGAAAGCTTCACTAGAAAGTCATAATATAACTTTAAAAAAAAAGGATAAAAAAGAGGCAAATCCAAAGAACTATAGGCACAACCTAATAATAGGTATATTATATCATCAAAAGACCAATTTTTAAAATACACAAAAAAAAAGTACAAACTTAGGGGTTTTTTTTTTTGTCTTTGCTTTGACAAAGATGAGTGTACTCGGCTCTTGGTTGAAACAGGCAGGCTGAGGGCTGTGGCGGTTCGTCCTTTAGGCCACTATGGGCAAAGCCCCAGCTAATTTCGGGACGGAAAGAGGAAACCCCATTTTATTGTGCGTGAGTAAACTCGCAATCCGCATTGATTCGATCTGAAGGAAGTGATTATACTATCCCGCAACGGCTCCCACTGCATTACATTGCAAAATTCGGTGACGTGCTATCTGTCAGAAATTTACAGAACTGAGAGCCCGTGGCCCATCGAACAGCCTTCTGCGCATGCCTACAGCGACCACAGTTGGCCTGGAGGCTGCTGTAGACATACAAACAGTAGACACACCTCAGTAGTTTAATCTGTGTATACACAGAAGGCTGATCGACGGGCCACGGGCCCTCAGTTCTGTAAATTTCGGACAGATAGCGCTGCCAACATAGTTACAATTCCTTCCAGAACACTCACGTAGCGCTCACTTCGGCCTAAATCAGCTGCTCCCGCTCATTCTGTCAATCTTTTTTAAAATTTTGGAAAATTTATTGTAATTCTTTCGTGAGTTTGCAGTAATGGATTCAGTGCATACATGCAATTTCTGTGGTGCTAAATACCTGCACAAGAATTCTCTAATGCTCATGTGTACAAAATTTCGAGTAGGTACTTAGCGTTTACATTGCCTAAAGTCTCAAAATGTTGAATGGTGAGTGACGTCACAAATAGGAGGAGGTGTGGTGCGCTGCTCTCGGGCGCACGTGCCGATGAGGTCGCAGGTCATGAGGCATATCTGGGCTCAGCTGGAGAGGAAACGACCTATAAAAATCCCGCGTCTCAGAATAATCTCGGAGGCGGCAGCCAGTAGCAGCGGCGCGGGCGGAGGAGTCAAATGCATCAAACATCGGCTGTAGCGTTCGTAAAAGTCGTCGAGGGCGGAGTCGGTAGGTTTTGTTCGACAGGAGTTTGAATTGGTGATAGTTCGTGAGGGTAACAGGTGCGAGGGGTCAGGGCGATTAGGGGAAGGGCAGTGACATCATCCTGCTACGCACAACCGGTCGGAGGCTAACGTCAACAGTTCCCATATTACAATAGAAGAATCCCGCAGTGTCTCCCTCGACGGTATGTCTTCCACGTGGTTTGCCCTCGTCCTATTAGTCGCCTTGGTGACAGCGTCGCCCCCCAAGTTGGTCACAGAGCCGGACGATTTCGAACTAACTGAAAGGGACATCCTCGCCGACCAGAATTACTACGACGAGGACGAAGATGACGACGATCCCGACTACGACGAGGACGAGCTCCAGTCGGACTATTTGGCCGAAGATTTACAACCGCACGAGCACAAACCGCCCAAAAGGATCGACCATTTCAAAAAAGAAAAATCCGTCAACTCGGCCAAAAAACACTTTGACCGGGTGAAGGCACTGACGTCATGTCACACTCCTCAACCCAAAGTCGTCAAAGTTTTGGACCTCCACCCCTCTACTTCAAAAACCTACGTCCCTCAATGCACCATTCTACATCATTGTTCGGAATTCACCGGATGCTGCCCAGCCAATCAACGTTGCGGCCCAAAACAATCTGAAAAACTGGAATTGCCCTTTTTCGTCGTCAGCCAGGTAAATAACCAATCAATTATCGGGCAACCCAAAGCGGATCTCAAATTCTGGAAAGACTGTCTCTTGGCTCCAAACATGAAGATCTATTGTCCAAGGGCCCAAATCCGGTTTCAGTTGTTTAAGACTCATTTCAGAACCCAAGACCGATTTCTGTGTATTCCAGGCTTCCTGTATTTTCAAGACCCGATTTGGTGTAGCCTATCCAAGACACATTTCAGGGAATTCATGGCCTTTCCCAGAAGACTCGTTTCAGTGCAACCCCAACCAATTTCGATCTATCCTAGACTCATTTCAGAGAATCCAAATCCCGTTTAAGAGAATCCAATGCCCTCATCAGTGAAGGGCAATGGACCAATGACGACCAGTGACGGACCAGTGATGTGGGGCCAAATAGCTCAAGACCTGCTTCAGAGAGTTAAAGACCCATTTCCAAGCAGACTAAGTCCCATTTCAAGCTCCAAGGCTCGTTTTGGTGAGTTAATGGCTCAAGACCAATTCAACTGAGCCCAATACCAATTTCCTTTTTCAAGGCCCTTTCCAGTAAATTGAAGACCCGTTTTGGTGTATCCGACTACCATTTCAGAGAGTCCAAGGCCCTTTCCAATGAACCCAAGACCCGTGTCAGGGTGTCCGAGGCCCATTTTTGCGAATCCATGACCTCATTTAAGAGAATCCATGACCCTTTCAGTGAATAAAAAAAAAAAAAAAAAACTCAAGTGTAAAGTGGTTTTTTTTTGGTGTTAACCAACTGGTTTTCACAATTGGGACAGTATCCGACCCGCAATGTATCTACTTGATAAAGCTTTAGAAATTCTTGCCCCATATAATAGAAGGATTCACATAAACTTGCGTTCAGAGGTGAATTGTCTGCCGACATGACAGGTATTACCTACAACACATGATTGACTTTTGGTCAAACATCAGTGTTCACCCCCGAACCAGGCTAATCAGCACCCAGACTGATTTGTAAACAGACGTTTCACTGACGCCTTAGCCCACGGGGACACCCTGTTCCCCCCAACCCCCCCTTTCAGTGAATATGAAACTCATTTCAGAGAATCCAAACTCCATTTTTGTGTACAGACAGATTTTAGGCAAACCCCAAATCCCATTAAGTTCATTGAAATTCATTCATTGAAATTTTCAATGAATTGAGTGCCCTTTCCAGTATATCCATGAGTCAATTCAGATACCCCAAAACCTGTTTCGGCTCTTTCCAATCAATTCAAGACTCAATTTAGAGAATCCCAGACCCGTTTCAGAGAATTCAAGACTAATTTACGAGAATCCTTTTCCAGTGAACTCAAGACCTGTTGCAGACTATCCAAGACAGATTCCAGTGATTCTGAGGCCCCTTTCAGCCTAGGTGATGGAAAGCCAAAATAAATATCCAGATATCGGAGATCCGATTGGATGAATATCAAGCATCCGGCGAAGGTCTGATGTCTGCCTTTAAAATCTGGATATCCGCTGTTTTTCTGAAAAATCCTTAATTTTGCTAATTTTAGTAGACATACCTGTATGACAACTCTGCTGCTATCTCTAGGGCGAAGTGGCTCTGTCCAGCGTATCCAAACTCTATTTCAGAGAATCCAAGGTCCTTTACAGTGACCCTGACCTGTTTCAGCCAATCCATTGACCCATTCCAGTGAATCCAAGATCCATTCTGGTATACGGTATACCCAAAGCTGAGAATAGGGGATATTGACCCAATGGAGTGTATATGGAGTATATGTGTCAAAGTTTTATTGGGATTAGGCCCTAGAACGGGAAAACTCTACTTCATTTGCCGAGCTTTTGAGCAGTATGTGCTCTTCATCAGGGCCTGTAAACAATTGCCTCTCTCTCCCCAGCCAGGTTCATGTACAACATGCCGTGATATCATTTCATAGTGAGTTTTTATTGTATAATCCATTGCATAATACATATTATATAATCCATAAATTACATATATTGTACCAAATTCTATGTTGAAGTGTCAATTAAAATTGTTTCCAGGTCCTGATGAAGAGCACATACTGCTCGAAAGCTCGGCAAATGAAGTAGAGTTTTCCCGATCTTGGCCCTTATCCAAATAAAACTCTGACACATAATATGTATATTATACATACCCAAAACTCATTTCAGTGAACCCAACACCCTTTCAAATTCCATTTCGTTGTATCCAAGGCTCTTTTTATAGAAACCATGACACGGTTTGAGAATCCAAAGTCCTATCCAATGATATCAAGCTCATTTCTGAAAATCCCAGACCCATTTCAGAAATTAAAGACACTAGGCAAGTTCGCAGAGTAAGTTCTGGCCGTTTGGAATTGAATCAGAATTCGAACGCTCCCAGGAAATGAACTCTCCCCTTCATTTATAGAACGGCCAGAACTTTGGTCCTCCGCAAACGAAAAAGTAGTCCCTACGAAGTTTCTTCCACCAGATCTCAGAAGAAAATGAGTGATTTTCCACAGTCAAGGAGACAGTCGAAATCAGTTCTGAAATCCGTCCCAGTGAACCCAAGACCTGTTTCAGATCATCCAAGATCCATTGCAGTGAACCCTAGATCATTCCAGTGTGTCCAAGGCTCATTTAAGAGAAACCAAGACACAACCCTTCAGAGAGCCCAAGGCAAGATCCGCTCTGGTGTATCCAAGACTCATTTGAGAGAGTTCAAGATCCATTCCAGTCAATTCAAACCCCGTTTCGTTATATCCAAGGCTCTTTTTATAGAAACCAAGCCACTATTGAGAGAATCCACGGCCCTTTCCAGTGAACCCTAGATCATTCCAGTGTAGGCTATCCAAGGCTCATTTCAGAGAAAACAAGACACAGCCCTTCAGAGAACCCAAGGCGAGACCCCAGACCCCCAGTTAATCCGTGCGAGACCTGTCAGACCATCCAAGACCCATTACAGTAAATCTAAGATCCACTCTGGTATATCCAAGACTCATTTCAGAGAATCCAAGATCCTTTCCAGTGAATCCAAGATCATTCCAGTGTATCCAAGACACATTTCAGAGAAACCAGGACACAGTTAATAGAACCCAAAGCCCTTCACAATGAATTCAAGATTCAATTCAGAGAACCCAAGACCTGCTTTTGAGAGCCCACCACCAGTTTCAGTGTTTCTCGAGTTCAACCTAGTGCCGGTTTTTTCAGGTTGCCGGCCTCGATCCCCGCCGGACCCACACGACTGTCAAAGTGGAAAATCTCGTTTTCTACAACCACACGGAATGCGGGTGTCACGAAATGGGCGACGAGATGCCCCGCGACGTCACCCCAACGCCCGACCAACCTCAGCGTCTCAACCCGTACGACTGCAAATGTCCGGCCCCGTTCAGCCCCCGAGTCGACTCGGGTTACTGCTCCTGCGACTGTTTCGACCGTCAACACGACTGCACCAAGTACAAAAGAGGGCGAGACTACCTCAACCACCAAGACCGCCTGTGCATCGAAATGAGAAAGTGCAAAGTCCCGGCGTGCGACTACGGACAGTACTTAAGGCGCTTCGGGAGATGTCCTCGGAAAAATGAAAAAAACAAACTTCACTAATCCCGCATGACGTCGTCGCTACGAAATTTGATGATAGACTGAAACACCATCGAAAAATTTGAAATTTCACCCGATTGGCTAGTCATTACATTCTCATCCTATACTTTTGAAATGTAGTTTTTTATTTTAGAACAACTATGGCATTTTTTCCTTCTATTTATAGATATCTTTATAAAGATCGAGTGTTTTGCCAAACACTACATGATTTTAATCGGACGATGGTGAGATGTGGCCGGGCCGGCTTAGTTAATGCCGGTGTGCCCATGTGAGGTGCGGCCCTGTAGTAGGACGAACAAAATTTCGACGATATTTCTGATATAATGGTATATCGAGACCCATCTCTAGAAGGTACGGATGTTCAACCTAATGTAGAGTCCTTTAAATCTCTACTGATCTTTATCGATCCTCAGAATAATTTGTTCTTTGAACCGATTTCCACTCACTAAATAGAATCGTGAATCGGGGTTTTAGGCCGATTTATTGCAAAATAAAGCGATTTTTAGGGTAAAATTCCAAATCAGTAAAGTCAGCCCCAGATCCTCCCCAAAACAGATGATATGACTGGAACAGACTGTTAGTTTACTAGTGGCCCAGTCAGATCTAACGTTGGGGTACTCCAGCAATCTGGAAACACAGAAACATGCGAACGCATGTGCATTACTATAGGTGGAAAAAACCTTGATTTACGTTGTTTTTTTTTAAATTTTATTTTTAATCTCTGCCTTCACTTCGATCGCCACTTCAGCTTAAAATCAGTTTTAAATTTTTATAAAATCGATTCTTTTGTAACGATACCTATTCTTACAGAAGTCATGTTCCTCCCTAATCTTCACATAAGTATTTAAAGAGCAGGGACCGATTTTGTGGGAGCTTAACCCGATTTTGAGGAAGCAGGGTCCATTTTTTAATGCAGGAACTGATTTTCAAAGAGCATAACCGGTATTTTGGAGCCAGCTTCTATTCAGTTTTCAGACATTGCTTGGCAAACGTTCTTGCCGATAATTATAATTCGTGTTTGAATAGGTACTTCAATCATTAGTGAATGCTCCGACTGCAAGCGTCTTTTTGCATGTTAATTACTGCAACAGTCAACGAGAAGCTCTTTGACCTGAGATTGAGTTATGTACACAGGATTTTCAGGAAAAAGGATTTACCAGGGAACTTAGACACAATATTGTGGACCCATAGTAAATTGCTGTTTAAATTGAAGCTACTCATACAACATGTGAATCATGAATGCAATGGGTTTGTTTTCCATTTAATGAAGATATGGTCTGTTCCTGCATATTATGTAAAACTGAGGTGAGGTTTCATTTTCCACTTCTCTTTTTGTTTATCAACTGCTACTCTGTATACAAACAATTGTTTAAATACACGATCTATCTATCTATCTATCTATCTGGTCTGTTCTTATGTCAGAGGGGACAGATCATTTTCTATTTTCAATGTAATAATATTAAGTTGTAATTACAAAACAGCACATGAGGTTCTTGTACTGGTTTGATTGTGAACCACCTTTTCTAATGAACATGTTGCACCAACTCGTTTCTTCCTTTTTGTACTCACTGTGAAAGATTGCCTAAGTTTCATTAATTTCCAAATGTTTGAACTCTTCATTCGCGATTTTCACTTTATACTCGCTTAATGTACAAAAATATGCTTAATGTAACATAGTGTATAGTAGCTACTGAAACAATTGAACACCTTAGTGCCATAATGTATTTTTCTATTTGAGTATTTATACGATGCGACATTCTACTCATCGCTAATGTAATTAATATAGGTGCATGCTTCCTCCCGGGGGGATTTTTCTCCAATCTCAAATGTGGATAATTGTGAATCCTGGTTATTGTATATTGTATTGGCATTGTATATTTTTGTGATTAAATTCTTAAATCAAGGACTCATTAGGTGATTTCAACGGCAAATATATTAACGTGGTGAACTTATTTTGAGGAAAAGTTGAAAGAGAATTGTCCCCGCCCTATCATGATGCTTCTTAAAATCGATTGTTTTGGGCTAAAATCTCAACTTAAAATTTTACGTACGGATTTATTATTACTTTTTATACTGAGTGTATAATAATATTTATTCTATGCCAATAAAGAATCATTCGTAAAAAAATTAAAAATATAAAACGAGATATAGTTTTAGGGTAAAATAGGGACCCCAAAAACTGGTTCTATCGTCAAAATTACTTGAAAAACAGCACCTCATCCGACCTTCTGACCAAAGTCCTTCAAAACTTCTATTTATAGCCCCTTCGTAGTCTCACTGAGCGCGTTAGGTCGATCGGGCTGAAAACATCGAAAGAGAACCAATTTTGACTAAGCACCCACTTGGTTCACCCAACATAATCTAAATGCAAAGTTAAGTCCCGCTCATAGAATTTTTGGAATCAATATCAACACGAGTTGATCATTGTCAGACTTATCCCCAAATATCATTATTATCCCCAAAATTATACCCTTACCTAACAATCGATATACCTACCTACTGAAAATAAAAACAACAAATTTCCTGAAAATCGACATTTTCCTCTCAAAATGTTTAGGGGGGAAAAAAATTTGCCAAGTTGGAAAAAATTGCAGGCTGAAAAATGGGATTCGCTCATGATTCAACCCCTGGTTCAACTTATGAACGGCTAATGCAAACGAATTGGCTCAAAATTTGTGTTTTATGGATACGGATTACCCCCTTTTCCATTTTCATTCCCCTTCTAATTTTTTTGTTTTTTCCGCCCTTGAGTAGATATTTATTCTTAGAGGATTTTTTCCCGATTACCGTCGGTACTTACCCGAGCGAATCCTATTTTGCAAGCAACTTGGAAAAAATTGCCTATGTTTGACGCTTGTTTGTGGCTAAACGGCTGAACCGATTCCAATGTGTAAGGTGGTCATTCGACGCAGAATTTCAGAGCGTCACGAGTTCGGGCTCGGAGCGAGTGAAAGGTCCTTGAAAAGGCCCCTGGTTTGGGCTCGTCAACAGCGCCTGCTTTGGGCCCGAAGGGGGAAAGGAAGGTGAAGGAATGAAATTGTCGTGTTCTTGTTGAGACAAGGTGAATCCTTGCGATATGATTAACTCCGCCATTTATTTACCCACGAGGGAATCAGAATGCGCATCACATTGCAAACTGTATGGATGTACGTTTCATCTAGTGCAAGCTTTGTAGCTTTGTATTGACGCATCTACAGGACATGGCATTAGGACAAGGCTATACGAAAGGTAGGAAGGAGTCTGTTGTGGGTCTATGGCTTCCATTCTATATGGATTCTTTTCTATGGAAAGATAACAGAAATATTAGAACATAGGTCTACCTCCTGACGAAAAACCATATCTGGATTTTATTAAATAACAAATTTTGTTATTATTATTATGAAATATAATGTTTTATGGATACGGATTACCCCCTTTTCCATTTTCATTCCCCTTATAAATTTTATGTTTTTTTCCGCCCTTGAGTATTTATTCTTAGAGGATTTTTTTCCGATTACCGTCGGTAGGTACTTACCCTTAAAATGTTTTTTAGATTTTTGCCTAAAACAATCAATTTCCTAAACATCGACATTTTCACAGCATATATATGCTGTGAAAATATATGCTGTTTTTTCTAAAGTAATTTTCACAATATCCCAATTCGCATTACTAATTGTGACTCCCCGATTGTTGTTTGGTCTAAGTTTAGAGGTCTAAATGGAACGCCTACTGTACATACTCGCGAATTTCCATATCAGGGGTTTACATCGGATATATACCTACATGGACTGGACTATTAAATTTTCAACTTCCATTCATACACCGTTGCGCGGAATTCTTCCATTGTCGCCGTTCCCCGAATAGGAGGGCCATTCTCGTTTCCGTTTATGGGAGTGGTTTTCTTTGTTTTGTGACGTCATCGACGCATTTGAGCTCCACAAGCCGGGAAGAGATGAGTTATCGGGAGCGTCGCTGTGAAGGCGGAACAAAGCGGCGGATGCGAACGTCGTAAATCATCCAGAGAAATGACCCGACGACTACAACACTCGCAACGAACGTCTGGTGTGCATAACGGACTCGTTAATATTTGAAAAGAACTCCCTGCGACTGTTGGAAATTCCAACTTGGAATACTTAGAATGGCCATTTATGGGATCAAGCGAGAGCGCCTATACAGTAAGAAGATCGGGCCAACTACCGCCCCTTCCTTAGACCTCCCCGTCGATCCGACAAAAATTTTTTTCCGCGATATTCGGAGATCGGAGAGTGCCCTGAGCAGAAATATACCAAATTTGAAGGGTTAAACACCTTCCATCATCAAAATCCAGGGTGTTTGGTTAGGGAGAGAGAACGACTCCTCTGCTGAATATTCAGCAGAGGAGTCGTTCTCTCTCCCTAACCAAACTCATTGGATTAGACCTGCACCATCGGCAAACAACCACTTTGTGAAAATCCAGGGTGCTAAAAATGCACGTTTTGGGACTTTCATCCTTTTTTTTTCTCGGCATTAGACACTCATACAGGTCACACCGCTCAACCGAATTCAACGAAATTTGGTATGTGAGGCAGGTTTGGTGTGTGGAAGTGCCTCTTGGGGGTTTCAAATTTTTACGACCAAAAGGGAGGGGTTTTATAAGGGTGGGGGTAAGTGGAAAATCGCTATTAACATCACTTCCCATCAACAGATTTGGATGAAACTTATTGTGTGGGTGAGGTTTGAAGTCCTGATTGACCAATAATTGGACCAATATTTTGTCAATTAGGTTGGGGGTGTTGCGGTTGAGTGGGGGAGGAGGATCTGTCACGGATGGTCCGATTTCAATGACACTCGGTATGCAAGTCAGGTTTGCTGTATGGAAGTGCCTATGGGGGTTTCAAACTGTTACGACCAAAAGGAAGGGGGTTATGAGGGTGGGGGTAAGTAGAAATTCATAATTAACATCACTTTCCGTCAACAGATGTACATGAATCTTTGTGAGTGAGTCGGCTTTCAAGTCCTGATTAACCAATTAGGGTGCACCATAGTGGACCACCACTGGCGGTGCTGTGGTTGAGTGGGGGGACGTGAGTTTCACCAATGGCTCGAAACATGACATATCCTTCTCCTTATTAATTGTCCACCATTGTGCACCAAAACTTAACACCTCCATGCTGAATGCTTTTTTTGACATGATCAATCAAAGACAATTTTATGTCAAGGTTCGAGACTCTCACGAGGGTCTCTCCCCGCTTTATTTCATTTTTTATTATTATTATTTTCCAAAAGTAGACATATCCATGAACACCGAATTCCGTGCGTATTTTTGATACTGTGATTCTCTTAATTGACAAAAGGTAGCAATACCAGTCGATAGATCCCTTGATAGGTCAGTCAGGTTGGGCGTTTCTTATTTTGGTTCGAACGCTGTATCTCGGAGCGAATCTAAAAAGCTGCGGTTAGCCTCAAAATGCCGCACATTGTATCCAGTTTACAAAGTTATAAGGATGTCATAGTCGAATAACCATGATCAAAATGGTCAGAAACTGAAAAAAATGTATAAAAATGTACAAATGTGGAAAAACAGCCCAACTTTGAAACGCTGTATCTTGGAGGCTAATGAACCTACACAGCGGTCTCAAATTGTAGTAGGTAAGTTCTAACTAGTATAAAAAGTCATAATGTGGCCATGGTCGAAATGGTGGTCGAAAGTTCCGGAGAGGCCCCGAGGTGAAAAACTTGAGAAAAGTACCTCCACCCAATGTTTGTGGGTATGTCTAATTACCCAGGACTATTATAGTTATAATAGGGCTACATATGCGATTTTTGAAGGATCAAAATTTGATAAGGTGAAGTTATTTAATACCTAAGGTGAAGATTTCCGATTAATTTTGGACACAAATCTCGTTTTTCGAGGTCAGCTATCCATACTTCGTACAGACTTTAAAAAAATAATATTTTCTTAATGACTGACACATAATTAATTTTTGCGCAATCACTCTCAAATCCTCGTGTAAAAATTGCAGTTTTTTTTTTTTTTTTTTTTTTTTTAAATTGATATCGCAACAATAATGAAGGCAGATGGAAAACGATTAAACCGAGTTAGCAAGCATTGTGAGTGTAACACAGAACATAGAAAGAGACACATAGAAACTCTTTCTATGTTCTGTGGAGTGTAATGAGAGAAGAAATGGGAGACTGCAGGTCTGAGCGGGAAGCGCATGACGGTACTGCAAAGTCCCCTTCGGGTTGCGGTGGATGTGAAGGTGGCGGTGGAGGGGCGGCAGTCTGGAAGGGGACGATCCCCCGTCACAACGCCGGACAACCCCCGCGAAAACGCGACGGAAGGACGCCGGTAGTGTTCGCGAGTGCGGAAAAAAAACAAACAACGGATCGGCGGATTTCGTCACATGGGATTTCCTCCCTCGTCGACAACTTTGAGCAGGTTGGTCTTTGGCCGTTTTCCCCTCTTATTAAACAAGAGGACAGATTTTGTTCTCGTTGAGTGGCCGGACGTGATGCCACACGCAAGCTGCAAGTAGGTGCGGGCTCGCTTCACTCGGCCAGTAGATTGGGAAGAAGAAGGTAACGGTGTGTAAAAACTACAAGAAAAGGCTTCACTACGAAGAAGTGATAAGAACCCTTATAATATTATTATAAGGCTGCACGAAAAATATCAAACGTTTACGTTATTCCTACATTACCAAAACAGATCTTGAGAGGCAGACTAGATTGGGATGTTAGAGAGGGGACCCCCTGACCCGTCAGTTTTGCTCGCGCTCTTCATTCACCATCAGGGATGGAAAATCGAACCCCCACAACGATCTTCCTGTCGATTGGAACATCGGGAGTCAACAATCGATTCCACCAATTAATCGTCCCCCGACAAATGATAATGGCCCATTTTGATCGATTTTCATCTCTAACTCAATTTTCATCGATGGTTTTAAACATTCCCAACCAAACATCGATGTCCCAAAAACATTACCTCAGAACCATCGATGCTCCTCTCAAAAACATCGATGTATCGATGCTTTCATTACATGCAGTAAAATGTTTTTCGTTCGGTGAAGTAAAAAAAAGAAGGTGTACCTACTATGTTCACATTATGATATAGTTTATAATATTATACACGCACATTGTACATAATATTATTATGTATAATGTGCGTGTATAGTATACCAACATATCATGTTGGTATAATATTCACAAGTGTTACAAATTGTGCTTTAAAAAACAACTCCAATAATTTAATTATAATAATTAAAAATTAATAATTAAAAAAGTAAATACAAACACATGTAAGTAGTATCAAAATAAAAATAAATGTATAAAATTTATTTGTTCATTTTTATTTTTATTGAATAAAAAAGGCTATCAATGAAAAAATAGTGAATAATATTTACAAGAATAAAAACATAATTACCGAAAAGCCAAGGAGGATGATTCTATCAACAAATTTTTTAACATTTAAAATAATACTAAAGACATAATATGTATGTCTGTATACTATATTACTAATTTTGGATATTATCATCCAACGTGTACCTTCTGACCCTGTTACCATACCGGCTACTCTTCTAGTAGGTGCCCTCGGAGGGTCAATTACGATGGTCTATATTCAACTACTGTTGGAAGGGCTGTAACAGCCCTTCCAATTATGCTCCATTTGCATCACGGGGATAATTAAATTTAGCTGTTTCTCGGAATCAGTTCCCTTTCAATTTGGTCTTCAAACAACACTTAACTCGCAATTTCGTTGTTCAGCGAACTGCCACTGGCGATAATGTTTACGCTGTGAGACTGGGGAAATTATTTTGCCACAATAGTGATATTGTGTCTCTCACCAAATTCTAGGTATTAATTAGGTGTGCATAGTTTCAGAACCAATAAATTATATTATCATTCGAGAGTGGAATGAGGCGATGTGCGGATTTTGATTTGTTATTCTTGGAATAATACCTATACCTATCTATTTAGTCGCGACGGGGTCGAAAATTTTGATCGGCCTCTAAATTTGTCATTATAGTTTCATGACTCGTAGATTTCAAAAATCAACTGTCTGTACACCGTAGAGATCGTAAATCTTTTTGTTTACCGCCTTTCATTAAAAGGAAAATGTGTTTTAAATAAACAGGTAATATTTACCTCTTTATTTTTAATTAATGAATTATTTATAATTATTATAAATATTTAATTAATTATTGTGGGGGTAAATCTACGTACCCACTCTGTTCAATCATTGTCCTTCCCGCCAAAGCAGGTTCGTGGGGTTCACGCCCAGCGCACTGGCCAACGCTATCAGATAGATTCTACCAAGGGCAAAAACTTAATCCTACCTAAAATAACCCCTAAAATTACCCCCCTATGTACTCGAAAATTACCCACCTATGTACTCGAGATTCAAAAGGAAAACTCAGACTCAAACGAAGGCGATCTGATTGGCTTTGTTCCTCATGGATGGCAAGTGCAATAAATGCGTAATTTTTGCTACAAGGTGCTACAGGGACCTCATGTCTTCATCACATGCAAGGTTCTTTTTGATTTACAAATTTGTGGTAATGCTTTTTACGACCCAAGTCGAGTGTTAGAGGAGATTTAAAAATTGAAAATCATCAGAACAAGGCTGAGGCTATCTCTGAGTGACAACAATCTGGAGGATTTCATGTTGATGGCTTGCGAGCAGGAGCGTCTGGCCGAAGCTCTGAGCTGAGTGGCTCCGGTCGTTTCCGGTCCTTCTCCCTCATCAGCGAGCGTTTTGTGTGTGAGCGTTATGTGTTCCCGTTTTTGTAAATATTCTTGGAATAATACACGCATTTGCAACAAGGGTCAAGCCCCATAGATCCCTACGGTGGAATCGGATCGTTCGGGAACCCCCAAAAATGGTTTCTATTTCCAAAAATACTTCGAAACCGACACCTAACTCGATCCCATAGGCGAAAATCTTCAAATAACACCTCCCGTAGCCCCATTTCCAGAAATTTCAGCGACGACGGTGCTCGTTGGTAGGGAAAAATTTCCCTACTTTTTTCTATTTTGGTTGGCTTTGGGTGCCTTAAAGCCATCGGGAGGTGTGTGTATGAAACTCGAAATCGAGTGGGAGGGGGTGGGGGGTGTTATAACGGAAAAGTACTCGAATTTGGGTGCCTTAAAGCCATCGGGAGGGGTGTGTATGAAACACGAAATCGCGTGGGGGGGGGGGGGGGGGCTACAACGGAAAAGTACCAAATGGTTGATGTCCGGACCTTTTTTCACATTTTGATTTTTTTCGTAATATAACTGGGAATTTATGTTGAAATTTTGTACATTTATTAAAAACAGCTTGGATCACTTGCCCATATTTTTATTTTCTTAGTTTTGTCAAACCCTTGCCTTCAGGTATGTTTTGAACTTGAAATATTGCTTTTTCTCGAAATCAATTTTTGTGGACATGCATCATTCTTCCCCTGTGGTCTTCAGTTATGTTCATACCGTCGTCACGCTCGTCACGCCATCGCAGACAACATCATAGTTTCTCCTTTCACCGCACAGTTTTACAACTCACATCCTTCAAACCTACTAAATAGAGAGGATCTTCCCAGTAAGCGCCTCTCAAACCTGAACTATCACCAACAATTTCAATTTCGCCATGCTCATAGTCATTCAAAGAAGAAAAGAAAAAAAAAAAAAAAAAAAAAAGAAGAGTGCCTTCTCGGAAAAAGTCACTGCTGTTAGCATTCAACCTTAAATGGGAACACAGTTTTTCTTCGAACTCTCGTTAGGTTTCCTCCATAAAAGCAAGAGTTTTCCCTTATTTTATAACTTTACCCCGCTCAGGCGATTAGATTGTTCCAAGCTAACTTTCTCCTCAAAATTTTCTTTCCGAAGCTTTCATTACAAGTATTTCGTTGTAATGGATCGGTTCTGGGAACCAAAAAGACGTAAACTGAGAGAATAATAATTATTAGAATTATTCTAAGAATTATTATTATTCTTATAATTATTGCTTAGAATGCTTAGAATAATAATTAATATTATTCGAAGCAACTTTTCATTTGTTAACTTTTTTTTACGGAGAACGAGGTTGGGTGTCTTTTCTCACATAGTGTTATGTAGGTACTAGTCTCTCTGGCTCGCTTCGCTCGCTCCCCTAGTGGGGTGTATTGCCGCCTGTGGGGTGTATTGCCGCCTGTGGGGTGCGTAGCATCGATGGACACGTTCAAACCCCTACTCAGACATAAGGCCTCGCTCCGCTCGGCCCCTCCTATTCGTAGCAGAGACGATGGAAAAAATCGGCGTATTTTTAGGGCTTACCGTTTAGGAAAATATCATTTTTAATTCAATTCAACTTTTTTTAAATAAAGGCCTCTCCATCTATCAAAGTTCCCTGGACCCTCCGTTTTCTAAGATCCCTGGCCCCGCGCGAATTAAAACGATCCAATTGTCTTCTCACCGTGAAATCGCCCCCTCCCCGTCGGTTTTTTGAAATCCGACTTCGGAATCGGATTGGCCATATTTTGGCGCGCATTTGGCTCGCGGATACCATACCCAAAAAATGGCTCCTTACTGGGTATTTTTGAACCCGAAAAAACGTGGGACAAACGCGAGAAAGACGATTTTTCGACGAATTTCCGGCGAATTTCCCGGGCGAATTTCCGAATTACGATTTGACCGACGTCTTCCTCCAGGTCTGATCTATACGGCTGGTATTTTTTCGTAATTTTTTCGACCCCTTAAACGGGCTTTGGCGCGAGTTGAAAGTGGAAAACGTAGGACAAACGGGAGAAAGACGATTTTTCGACGAATTTTCCCTGGCCCCGCGCGAATTAAAACGATCCAATTGTCTTCTCACCGTGAAATCACCCCCTCCCCCTCGGTTTTTTTGAAATCCGACTTCGGAATCGGATTGGCCATATTTTGGCGCGCATTTGGCTCGCGGATACCATACCCAAAAAATGGCTCCTTACTGGGTATTTTTGAACCCGAAAAAACGTGGGACAAACGCGAGAAAGACGATTTTTCGACGAATTTTCGACGAATTTCCCGGGCGAATTTCGGATTTTCGATTTGACCGACGTCTACCTCCAGGTCTGATCTATACGGCTCGTATTTTTTCGTAATTTTTTCGACCCCTTAAACGGGCTTTGGCGCGAGTTGAAAGTGGAAAACGTAGGACAAACGGGAGAAAGACGATTTTTCGACGAATTTTCGACGAATTTCCCGGGCGAATTTCGGATTTACGATTTGACCGACGTCTTCCTCCAGTTCTGATCTATACGGCTCGTATTTTTTCGTAATTTTTTCGACCCCCTAAACGGCCAGCGAGCGGAAAGTGAAAAAACTCATTCGGGAACGCGTTATCCTGTACCAACAAACCACACGGCCGTCTACCACACGGCCGTCGTCCAACACAATTTTATATTATTGTATGATGATACCGAAACCAAATCGTGGCATTCCTAGCAGATGGGCGTACCTACTTATGTGGAAAAATCGGTTTTCAGGTTAAGTATGATTCTTGAAGATTTTTTCGCGAGGAATTCGAACTTGAAGAGACTGGGACGATCTGACCTATCAAAAAAAGTTATTTGGGGGGGGGGATAGAGGAAAATGTATGGGGCGAATGTAGATCTTGTACCAGCAGGAGGGCGAATGTGACAGTTTTCGAGGTTCCACCTAACCCAAAAGCCACAGGTTTGAGTCTTTTCGAAGGATTTTGACGACTATAGTTCTATATCTATAGAAATGTAGCTACCCACAACAAAAACTACACTTGAGAAAAGAAAGGGAAGTTGGGAAGTTATTCCAGCCAGGTTATCAAGAGTTTAGGTGCTAGTTTGTGAGGAATGCGAATGCGTTCTTCATTTTTTGTAAGTATGGTGAAAAATTAATCATTTTCGGACTTTTTTGTTGTTGTGATTTATGGTTTGTATTGTGGGTGATTTGTTATTGACTCCTTTCAGGTAAGTTTTCACCGTCGTTATCAACCAGCGAAATGTAGATCTTGAAGAAAACCATTACCCAATCAATTCAACCAGAGATAAATGAAAACATGAGTAGGTACGTGGGTTCATTTAACTCTCCCAGTATTTTTGATGCTGATGAACAACTCAGTTCTAATGAAACCGATAGGTGTTGTATGTACAGTTGAATAATTCAACTCTTACTAAAATTTCACGTTTACAGAGAATCGTAGATGGAGAAGAGAAGAGTGAACGTTGTGCTCAGATGTTAATGGTTAATGATGAACAGTAACTGTGGTTCTAATCATGACATGACATCTGAGAATTGCATGACTCTGAAAACATGTGCACAATATTTGATGAGAAATAATATTATTATTATTATTATTATTATCAATTGGAAAATTATTTTCCAACATTTTGAGAAAATCATCTGGCTGTATTTCAGCAGTAAGCGTAGCAATGAATGAACAGGATGAGGTTGTTGTGTATGATCTGGTTGATGGTGTGCTCGTAAGATCGTTTGAGGATCAAGCAGGGACGACGAAGGGGGCGAATGTGACTGACATTAACTAGCAGAGATACTTACTGCATAAGGACGAATGTGACCAAAAAATCAGGGTTTTTTTCGCATTATTCGAGTTACATTAGTGGCAGAGGAAATCCGAAAATACGGAAAGAATCTGTAAGTAAATGCGACTTAAGTAATGCTTTCAGCGAAGAGTTTTTTTTTCTTCTCCTTATCTATGCGATTTGCCAAAACCAGCATCTTCCACATTGTACGCCCTTCTGCATGGATTGCCACGAAATTATGTTTCAGTTTCAACTTGATTTTGTTTTCTTACATCAATCTTCACGCCGCGATTTGTTTTGGTGGAAGGTTTGACGCGTCAAATTAGCATCCTGGATTCGCTTCGCCAGAGGCAGAAGATGGATAAAAACCTAGTCAGTACCTATACTTTTACGTTCAGCAAAAACCGTTGATGAAATTGAATTGCTTAAAATTTCTTGAAAAATTATGGATGTGTCGATCATTATGGACATGCGGAATCGTTGTGGTCATGCCGATGTATATAATTTCAATACGGGTACCAATGTCCATGAAGTTATATTACGTGTTTCATTTGGGAGTACAGTAAATCCCAAATTCGTATTCCCGCAATAGCGGGATTACCTTTGAAAAGCCTATCTCAGTCATAATTGGACTTCTTATGCGTCTGGTAATCGCCCAAACCTTGAATGGTGGCAGTTTCTTCAAACGAAAAACGAAAATTTCTTCTCTTAGTTCCCTTCCTAATAACATTTTCTTCTTTGATGGTTTCCGGGAAGCAGAAAAGAAGAAGCTGGAACTCGGCCCGGGTATTAACAGCTTGGTTCAAGTTCCGCAAAGTTTCTCGGGTTGGGGAACCAAGTTGGCTAATTCTGGAAGCTCCTTAGAGGGATTGAGTTGAGCTCAGAACTTCCGAGGAAACTCCTTCTCAAACTGCATTGTGTTGCATTGCGGCTGAGAGATCCTAAGATGCATTAAGTTTTTCCAAACGTGTTTTCATGAGGGAAAAATGCAGAATTGAAACCATAAGAACGCAACCATCGTGGAATTGAGTATGATAAAAGGAGAATTCCCGAGGAAACTCTTCAGTCACCAAGTAAGTTTCCTGATTGAACAGAACCCCCTCGGGCCAGGAGAAAGTTTAAATGAACTCGAGACTCAACCATATTCCATCAGTGCAGGAACTTGCTGGAAAAGACAAACAATGGGAGACTATCGAGTTATAAACAGCAACAACTACGAAATCGCAGGCAGGCCCGGAGTGCAAGGGGAGAGGGGAGGGCTGATATCATAAGGAAAATATCGAATATCAATCATAAAATATTATCCCGTATTTAATTCAATTTATTCTCAAATTCAAACGTCAACAGAAGACGAACAACGCAAAAATGACATATTTGTAATACCTATTACAGCATTTGGCGCCCAACGTGAAATTGAACTGCCTCATGTCACGGTCCCGGCCGCCGAGGAAGGCGATCTCTGCTCGCCGCACACCAGCCACAGTTGACGACGTCCCGCCAAGAACAGGTGCCTACATGCCTTCCGTCCCATGCTCAGTTGCGGAGAGAAGGTGCGCAGAAAAGAGCTCCAGAAGATCCGGAACAAGTAGGACGTGACAGATGCCGCTCAAGGGTACTCCACCTGAGCACACAACGGACCACCCCGGTCTTGGGGCCTCGGAGGGTGTGCCAGGCACGTTGGGGCACTTGAGGGCATGGGGGTCACGCGACACATTACCGCTCAAGGGAACGTCACCTGAGCACACCACGGACCACCCCGGTCTTAGGGCCTCGGCCTTTTATTGTTATTTTATTGTACCTAAGGAGAATTAAAGAATGAAGATGGTTCTCCTCGTTCTCTTCCTCCTCCTCCTCCTCAGGCCGCTGCTCTAATACATATAGTTATAAGGGTTGTTGAGGGTCGGTCAATGAAGTGGATGTATCTGATTCGCCAACGTTTCCGACAATTTATTTGTCCATCATCAGGGCACTATGGGTACCTACAAAGAAAAAACAACCACAAATCAGACTTAGGGCCCACGTAACTTCATTGACCGACCCTCAACAACCCTATAACTATCTATTTGACGGTCAACAATACCCCACACCGAATCTAATACATATAATAGGAGATAGTTTTTTTGGTTAAATATATATTAACCAGTTGGGACACCCGTGCTTCGCACGAAATTTCATATTCCCGTCCATCACCTATCAATAATGCAACCCATGCTTCACTTAGAACACCCGTATCAACCCGTCAACTCGTAATTTATCTCAGTAACAGCATTAGATATCAATTGGCGCCCGCTCCCGTCAAAATCGGTCCTGCAGTTTAGCCGTCTATTGGGATCAAACATACAAACAAACTTTGAGTTTTATATAATATATAAATCCTTATATTATAAGGATACTGAATGATTTGATAGTGGTGATATCGATTTCTCCCGAAAATGTATCAATGTAGGCACCTACTCTGTTTCGATAGTAGACAGCTGCTATTGTTGTGATGTGAAATATCGAATCGTCACTAGGCCCAGGGGCCTGTCTCCTCTAACTCTTCTTCTTTGCTGTGTTCACTTTCAAGGTCGAAAAAATGTTTGCCCTCCAAAATGAAAATGTTCACTCGCACTTTGCGTTTCAAGACCTCCAGAGCAAATTTGGCTCCGTGTCCGCCTGTCTGTCCGTACGGATTTCCTTGTTTGAGCCAACTATTCCACTATTTTGACCGATATCATTCAAATTTTCAGGGATCATGCGAGTAAGAGCCCTTAAGTACCTAGGTCCCTTATGAATTTCATTATGATTTAATCAGAGGTGCGCTCTGTGCATGCTCTGATGATTTCTTTAAAAAAATTGTTTTCCAAAAATATTACTACTACTTTTACATTTTATTCTATTCTTTCCTAAGAAAGGTACCTACTTTATAGGTAGGTACCTATTAGTTATTTTTTAATTTTTCTTCGAATTTTCAATTTTTGGCCACGGTAATTACGGACCACCTGGAATGAACCGACGGACCACTATTAAATTTTAAGAACCCCTGAGATGAGCCTTATCTCGTATATGAGATCTCTCATAATATATCTCTATACCTATATAATCTTATATATATATGAGATTATACTCTAATTTGATTATATATTATATATGTTGTTGGAAACTTGTTGAGGGTCAGTCAAATAGGGTCATCAACTATCTATCTATCTATCTTCTTCTATCTATCTATCTATCTATCTATCTATCTATCTATCTATCTATACTTCTATAAAATCGGGTTTCTGTCTGTCTGTCTGTCTGTCGTGCCTTATAGGCGCCTAAACGGCTGAACGGATTTGAATGGGGTTTTTTCCTAACGGTCTCGGCTGCGATTGCCCCCAACATAGGCTATATTAAAATTCCGCGCGACGCGCGCAAACCCGCGAATTTGCGCGAAACGTGTTTTTCGCTCCCCTATAACCCCCATTTTTTATCGCGGATTCCGATTCTACGTTTAATTCTACGTCCGAAATACCGGTTGCGCGAATTTTTTGGCGCGCGCGAATTCGCTCAATTAATTTTTTCGATTTATTCCGCCGTTAATAGACGGATTTTGTCCGCGTTTCGTCCGTAGCCTACCTAGAGATCCGAATTTTAATAGGAGATATCGACCAAATTCATTCCGACGATGAGCGACTTTTGAGAGCGAGTTGAGTTTTGAAAAAACTGGGCGGGCGTCACCGACCCGTCGCGACGGGTGAAACCCTCTATCCCCCCGCCTTCACTCTTCACTCTGAGCGGGTGGGACATCAGCCTTTAAGGGGCGCTCCCAAGGTTTATGCGCAAGGTCTCCCAGATGGAAATTGATGTAAATTAAATGAATCGATTTAAATTGAATCGATTATCGAGAAAAGTATCGAAAAATTGTATTAAATTGAATTAAAAAATTAAAAAAATGAATCGATTTAAATTGAATCGATTATCGAGAAAAGTATCGAAAAATTGTATTAAATTGAATTTAAAAAAAATTAAAAAATTAATATATATTCTTGAAAATCTCGAGAAATTCAAAAATGATCTACATTCTGAGATAGGTTGAGCGCCCTCAAGGATTTTTTCCGTTTTCCCCTCCTTCAACTAAAGAAAAGAAGGAGTGGGGATTTCAGCCACTATTGATTCGATTTTGATGAAATTTTCAGGGATCACCCGGGTTGTGCCTTAGATGATTACCCAGGCTTATTTAACAAAAAATCTCATTCTTCTTCCTACCTACCTACACATTCAAATTTACTACCTACCTACATATTTTTTTTTTTTTATCGCGGATTCCGATTCTACGTTTAATTCTACGTCCGAAATACCGGTTGCGCGAATTTTTTGGCGCGCGCAAAATCGTCAAACTAATTTAGGTAGGTACCTTTATACAATCATTACCTATATACAATGAAAAGCCGTTTCGAGCTGTCCCAACTGTATGGATTTCCTATATACAATCATTACCTAAACACAATGAAACTGTGTATCCCATGTATCCTCAACCATTAGAGATAGAGAGATGGGATGTTCGGGGGGGGGGGGGGGGGGGGGGCGCAGTACTTCTATAAAACCGTTGAAGATAGGGAGATACGGTTTTTTCCATCGTGATCACAGGTATCACATAAAAAGTTTTGGATAGTGTCCCTTAAATTGTCCAAAAGTGTCCTGCGAGTATGAATCCCTCGGGAACGAATGGTTTACCTATATACATACAATGAAAAGCCGTTTCCAGCAGTCCCAATTTTGTACCATATGATGACTCTGGGGTGAGTTCAAATAGTGTCCTGAAAGTGGGCGCTCCCAAGGTTTATGCGCAAGGTCTCCCAGATGGAAATTGATGTAAATTAAATGAATCGATTTAAATTGAATCGATTATCGAGAAAAGTATCGAAAAATTGTATTAAATTGAATTAAAAAAAAATTAAAAAATTTATATATATTCTTGAAAATCTCGAGAAATTCAAAAATGATCTACATTCTGAGATAGGTTGAGCGCCCTCAAGGATTTTTTCCGTTTTCCCCTCCTTCAACTAAAGAAAAGAAGGAGTGGGGATTTCAGCCACTATTGATTCGATTTTGATGAAATTTTCAGGGATCACCCGGGTTGTGCCTTAGATGATTACCCAGGCTTATTTAACAAAAAATCTCATTCTTTTTCCTACCTACCTACACATTCAAATTTACTACCTACATTATTTTTTTTTTTTTTATCGCGGATTCCGATTCTACGTTTAGAGATAGAGAGATGGGATGTTCGGGGGGGGGGGGGGGGGGGGGGGGGAGCGCAGTACTTCTATAAAACCGTTGAAGATAGGGAGATACGGTTTTTTCCATCGTGATCTCAGGTATCACATAAAAAGTTTTGGATAGTGTCCCTTAAATTGTCCAAAAGTGTCCTGCGAGTATGAATCCCTCGGGAACGAATGGTTTACCTATATCCATACAATGAAAAGCCGTTTCCAGCAGTCCCAATTTTGTACCATATGATGACTCTGGGGTGAGTTACCATATGATGACTCTGGGGTGAGTTACCATATGATGACTCTGGGGTGAGTTACCATATGATGACTCTGGGGTGAGTTACCATAGTGTCCTGAAAGTGTCCTAAAGTGTGAATTCCCCTGAAAAAGGCGAGGGGGGGGGGGGATTTATCTGTTTGGAGCTTGCCTAACTGCTTATCCTCAACCATTAGAGATGTAATAGGTATATTCATTCATGAGTCGACACTGGCCTAACCTTCTCCCAGCAGGTTCAGCCAATATTGATTCGATTTTGATGAAATTTTCAGGGATTGATGGTGGACTTTAAATTTGATTTCACTAGCACTTTGACGATAATATAGAAGTACTAGCTGCTCCGGCTCGCTTTGCTCGCCTACGCACCCATCCGGGGGGCTGCGCCCCCCTGGACCCCCCAGTGGGTGAGTAGCATCGATGGACACGTTGGAACCCCCACATGAAGGAATTCCCAAATTCGCAGAATTGCAGTGCTCGGTTGGGACAGCTTGAAACATAATAATAATAATATTGAAACATGTTTCAACTTTATTATTCTACATGAGACATGTTTAAATATTATTATTATTGTTTCAAGCTGTCCCAACCGAGCACTGCAATTCTGCGAATTTGGGAATTCCTTCATGTGGGGGTTCCAACGTGTCCATCGATGCTACTCACCCACTGGGGGGTCCAGGGGGGCGCAGCCCCCCGGATGGGTGCGTAGGCGAGCAAAGCGAGCCGGAGCAGCTAGTCATACAATAATATAAAATCGTGTTGGCCGACGGTACGTGGTAGGTGGTAGACGGCCGTGTGGTAGCCGTGTGGTAACGCGTTCCCGAGTGAGTTTTTTCACTTTCCGCTCGCTGGCCGTTTAGAAAAAATTACGAAAAAATACGAGCCGTATAGATCAGACCTGGAGGAAGACGTCGGTCAAATCGTAAATCCGAAATTCGCCCGGGAAATTCGTCGAAAATTCGTCTTTCTCCCGTTTGTCCTACGTTTTCCACTTTCAACTCGCGCCAAAGGCCGTTTAAGGGGTCGAAAAAATTACGAAAAAATACCAGCCGTATAGATCAGACCTGGAGGAAGACGTCGGTCAAATCGTAATTCGGAAATTCGCCCGGGAAATTCGCCGGAAATTCGTCGAAAAATCGTCTTTCTCGCGTTTGTCCCACGTTTTTTCGGGTTCATAAATACCCAGTAAGGAGCCATTTTTTGGGTATGGAATCCGCGAGCCAAATGCGCGCCAAAATATAGCCAATCCGATTCCGAAGTCGGATTTCAAAAAAACCGAGGGGGAGGGGGCGATTTCACGGTGAGAAGACAATTGGATCGTTTTAATTCGCGCGGGGTGTTGTCGGTGTTGGCCGACGGGTGGTCAAGGACGTAGGAAAGACGTACGTCAAAACCTCCAGGCTCCAGGGACCTTCCAAAGATGGAGGAGGCGGGGAAACTTGGGGCGGCCGAGTGAAGCGAGGCCTTATGTCTGAGTGCTAGGCCGAAACGACCGCCCCTCTGGGCGGAACACGCGGCCCACCAGGCCGCAACGACCGCCCCACCAGGCTGGAACGATGGGGGTTGGCTGGCGAAAAATCGTGTTGCCCACTGGGTGGTAGGGTGGTACGGGACTCGGTCAGGGATCTTAGAAAACGGAGGGTGCCAGGGACCTTTGAAAGGTGGAGAGGTCACTAGCACTTTGACAGGGGGGTCTTACTTCGCTCAGCTGATCATTTTCTCGGCCAGGGGGCTCGCTTTGCTCGGCCGCCCAAATATGTAGTTATATTATTATTGAAGGTGGAGTTTTCAAATTTGATTTCACTAGCACTTAGAGGGGATGAGTGGGGGGGGGGGGGGGGAGTGAAGCGAAGTGGTGGGGTGGGGGGTTCATTATCAGCCTGGGGAGGTTGATAATGAAGGACCAGTTGACCTTGATGCAGGGTTATGAACGTGTGAGAAGACAATTGGATCGTTTTAATTCGCGCGGGGCCAGGGATCTTAGAAAACGGAGGGTCCAGGGACCTTTGATAGGTGGAGAGGCGAGGAAACTGGTCGGCCGAGTATAGGTAGTTCTATTATTATTGAAGGTGGAGTTTTCAAATTTGACTTCACTAGCACTTTGACAGGGGTGGGGTCCTTGCTTCGCTCGGCTGATCATTTTATCAGCCACGTTTTTTCGGGTTCAAAAATACCCAGTAAGGAGCCATTTTTTGGGTATGGTATCCGCGAGCCAAATGCGCGCCAAAATATGGCCAATCCGATTCCGAAGTCGGATTTCAAAAAAACTGAGGGGGAGGGGGCGATTTCACGGTGAGAAGCCAATTGGATCGTTTTAATTCGCTCGGGGTCAGGGATCTTAGAAAACAGAGGATGCCAGGGACCTTTGTTAGGTGGAGAGGCGGGGAAACTGGTCGGCCGAGTATACAATGAGAAGACACACTATACGAGCGATCATGTCAATGTCCGCCACAAATTCTGAAAATATACCAATCCGAAAAACATGTACCATGCTTCCTTGCTATGATCCTTTTTTGACAGGGGGGGGGGGGGGGGGCCTTAATCCTTAATTCTCCCGGCCGATCACTATATCAGCTAGGGGCTCGCTTTGCTTGGCCACCAACATAGGTAGTTCTATTATTATTGAGGTGGACTTTTGAAATTTGATTTGACTAGCACTTAGACAGGGGGGGGCCTTGCTGATGTTGATGTTTAAGGAGCAGTTGACCTTGATGCAGGGTTATGAACGTGTCCATCAGCCAGGGGGGTTGATGTTGAAGGAGCAGTTAGCCTTGATGCAGGGTTATGAACGTGTCCATCGATGCTACGCACCCCACTAGGGGAGCGAGCGAAGCGAGCCAGAGAGACTAGTACTTCTATAAAATCGGGTTTCTGTCTGTCTGTCTGTGTATCTGTCGTGCCTTATAGGCGCCTAAACGGCTGAACGGATTTGAATGGGGTTTTTTCCTAACGGTCTCGGCTGCGATTGCCCCCAACATAGGCTATATTAAAATTCCGCGCGACGCGCGCAAACCCGCGAATTTGCGCGAAACGTGTTTTTCGCTCCCCTATAACCCCCATTTTTTATCGCGGATTCCGATTCTACGTTTAATTCTACGTCCGAAATACCGGTTGCGCGAATTTTTTGGCGCGCGCGAATTCGCTCAATTAATTTTTTCGATTTATTCCGTCGTTAATAGACGGATTTTTTCCGCGTTTCGTCCGTAGCCTACCTAGAGATCCGAATTTTAATAGGAGATATCGACCAAATTCATTTCGAAATTGAGTGAATTTTGAGCGCGAGTTGAGTTTTGAAAAAACTGGGCGGGCGTCACCGACCCGTCGCGACGGGTGAAACCCTCTATCCCCCCGCCATCACTCTTCACTCTGAGCGGGTGGAACATCAGCCTTTAAGGGGCGCTCCCAAGGTTTATGCGCAAGGTCTCCCAGATGGAAATTGATGTAAATTAAATGAATCGATTTAAATTGAATCGATTATCGAGAAAAGTATCGAAAAATTGTATTAAATTAAATTTAAAAAAAATTAAAAAATTTATATATATTCTTGAAAATCTCGAGAAATTCAAAAATGATCTACATTCTGAGATAGGTTGAGCGCCCTCAAGGATTTTTTCCGTTTTCCCCTCCTTCAACTAAAGAAAAGAAGGAGTGGGGATTTCAGCCACTATTGATTCGATTTTGATGAAATTTTCAGGGATCACCCGGGTTGTGCCTTAGATGATTACCCAGGCTTATTTAACAAAAAATCTCATTCTTTTTCCTACCTACCTACACATTCAAATTTACTACCTACCTACATTTTTTTTTTTATCGCGGATTCCGATTCTACGTTTAATTCTACGTCCGAAATACCTTTATACAATCATTACCTATATACAATGAAAAGCCGTTTCGAGCTGTCCCAACTGTATGGATTACCTATCCTATATCCCATGTATCCTCAACCATTAGAGATAGAGAGATGGGATGTTCGGGGAAGGGGGGGGGGGGGGGGGAGCGCAGTACTTCTATAAAACCGTTGAAGATAGGGAGATACGGTTTTTTCCATCTTGATCTCAGGTATCACATAAAAAGTTTTGGATAGTGTCCCTTAAATTGTCCAAAATTGTCCTGCGAGTATGAATCCCTCGGGAACGAATGGTTTACCTATATGTATACATACAATGAAAAGCCGTTTCCAGCAGTCCCAATTTTGTACCATATGATGACTCTGGGGTGAGTTCAAATAGTGTCCTGAAAGTGTCCTAAAGTGTCCCGAGAGTGTGAATTCCCCTGAAAAAGGCGAGGGGGGGGGGGGATTTATCTGTTTGGAGCTTGCCTAACTGCTTATCCTCAACCATTAGAGATGTAATAGGTATATTCATTCATGAGTCGACACTGGCCTAACCTTCTCCCAGCAGATTCAGCCAATATTGATTCGATTTTGATGAAATTTTCAGGGATTGATGGTGGACTTTAAATTTGATTTCACTAGCACTTTGACGATAATATAGAAGTACTAGCTGCTCCGGCTCGCTTTGCTCGCCTACGCACCCATCCGGGGGGCTGCGCCCCCCTGGACCCCCCAGTGGGTGAGTAGCATCGATGGACACGTTGGAACCCCCACATGAAGGAATTCCCAAATTCGCAGAATTGCAGTGCTCGGTTGGGACAGCTTGAAACATAATAATAATAATATTGAAACATGTTTCAACTTTATTATTCTACATGAGACATGTTTAAATATTATTATTATGTTTCAAGCTGTCCCAACCGAGCACTGCAATTCTGCGAATTTGGGAATTCCTTCATGTGGGGGTTCCAACGTGTCCATCGATGCTACTCACCCACTGGGGGGTCCAGGGGGGCGCAGCCCCCCGGATGGGTGCGTAGGCGAGCAAAGCGAGCCGGAGCAGCTAGTACTTCTATAAAATCGGGTTTCTGTCTATCTGTCTGTCTGTCGTGCCTTATAGGCGCCTAAACGGCTGAACGGATTTGAATGGGGTTTTTTCCTAACGGTCTCGGCTGCGATTGCCCCCAACATAGGCTATATTAAAATTCCGCGCGACGCGCGCAAACCCGCGAATTTGCGCGAAACGTGTTTTTCGCTCCCCTATAACCCCCATTTTTTATCGCGGATTCCGATTCTACGTTTAATTCTACGTCCGAAATACCGGTTGCGCGAATTTTTTGGCGCGCGCGAATTCGCTCAATTAATTTTTTTGATTTATTCCGCCGTTAATAGACGGATTTTGTCCGCGTTTCGTCCGTAGCCTACCTAGAGATCCGAATTTTAATAGGAGATATCGACCAAATTCATTCCGACGATGAGCGACTTTTGAGAGCGAGTTGAGTTTTGAAAAAACTGGGCGGGCGTCACCGACCCGTCGCGACGGGTGAAACCCTCTATCCCCCCGCCATCACTCTTCACTCTGAGCGGGTGGGACATCAGCCTTTAAGGGGCGCTCCCAAGGTTTATGCGCAAGGTCTCCCAGATGGAAATTGATGTAAATTAAATGGATCGATTTTAATTGAATCGATTATCGAGAAAAGTATCGAAAAATTGTATTAAATTGAATTAAAAAAAAAAAAAAATTAAAAAATTTATATATATTCTTGAAAATCTCGAGAAATTCAAAAATGATCTACATTCTGAGATAGGTTGAGCGCCCTCAAGGATTTTTTCCGTTTTCCCCTCCTTCAACTAAAGAAAAGAAGGAGTGGGGATTTCAGCCACTATTGATTCGATTTTGATGAAATTTTCAGGGATCACCCGGGTTGTGCCTTAGATGATTACCCAGGCTTATTTAACAAAAAATCTCATTCTTTTTCCTACCTACCTACACATTCAAATTTACTACCTACCTACATTTTTTTTTTTTTTTTTTTTTTTTTTTAATCGCGGATTCCGATTCTACGTTTAATTCTACGTCCGAAATACCTTTATACAATCATTACCTATATACAATGAAAAGCCGTTTCGAGCTGTCCCAACTGTATGGATTACCTATATACAATCATTACCTATACACAATGAAATAAAATTCTATAAAATCGGGTTTCTGTCTGTCTGTGTATCTGTCGTGCCTTATAGGCGCCTAAACGGCTGAACGGATTTGAATGGGGTTTTTTCCTAACGGTCTCGGCTGCGATTGCCCCCAACATAGGCTATATTAAAATTCTGCGCGACGCGCGCAAACCCGCGAATTTGCGCGAAACGTGTTTTTCGCTCCCCTATAACCCCAATTTTTTATCGCGGATTCCGATTCTACGTTTAATTCTACGTCCGAAATACCTGTTGCGCGAATTTTTTGGCGCGGGCGAATTCGCTCAATTAATTTTTTCGATTTATTCCACTGTTAATAGACGGATTTTGTCCGCGTTTCGTCCGTAGCCTACCGAGAGATCCGAATTTTAATAGGAGATATCTACCAAATTCATTTCGAAATCGAGTGAATTTTGAGCGCGAGTTGAGTTTTGAAAAAACTGGGCCGTCGCCACCGACCCGTTGCGACGGGTGAATTCTGGCTCGGGTTACCAACTGCCGATACCCCCCCCCCGCCTTCACTCTTCACTCTGAGCGGGTGGGACATCAGCCTTTAAGGGGCGCTCGCTAGGTCTATGCGCAAGGTCTCCCAGATGGAAATGGATGTAAATTAAATGAATCGATTTAAATTGAATCGATTATCGAGAAAAGTATCGAAAAATTGAATTAAATTGAATTTAAAAAAAAATTAAAAAAATTAATATATATTCTTGAAAATCTCGAGAAATTCAAAAATGATCTACATTCTGAGATAGGTAGATAGATTCTACGTTTAATTCTACATCCGAAATACCGGTTGCGGGAATTTTTGGGCGCGCGCAAAATCGTCAAACTAATTTTTTCGAATTCCTCGGTCGTTAATAGCTATTAACGATTAATAATCTGACTATAGTCAGATTATTACCTATACTTATACAATGAAAAGCCGTTTCGAGCTGTCCCAACTGTGTGGGTTACCTATATACAATAATTACCTATACACAATGAAACTGTGTATCCCATGTATCCTCAACCATTAGAGATAGAGAGATGGGATGTTCGGGAGGGGGGAGGGGGGGGGGGGGGGGGAGCGCAGTACTTCTATAAAACCATTGAAGATAGGGAGATGCGGTTTTTTCCATCGTGATCTCAGGGACCAGATAAAATCCCTTAAATTGTCCTAAAGTGTCCCGCGAGTATGAATCCCTCGGGAACGAATGGTTAACCTATATACATACAATTAGAGATGTAATATATTCATTCATGATTCGACACTGGCCTAACCTTCTCCCAGCAGGTTCAGCCAATATTGATTCGATTTTGATGAAATTTTCAGGGATTGATGGTGGACTTTAAATTTGATTTCACTAGCACTTTGACGATGATATAGAGAACTAGCTGCTCCGGCTCGCTTTGCTCGCCTACGCACCCATCCGGGGGGCTGCGCCCCCCTGGACCCCCCAGTGGGTGAGTAGCATCGATGGACACGTTGGAACCCCCACATGAAGGAATTCCCAAATTCGCAGAATTGCAGTGCTCGGTTGGGACAGCTTGAAACATAATAATATTGAAACATGTTTCAACTTTATTATTCTACATGAGACATGTTTCAATATTATTATTATTGTTGTTTCAAGCTGTCCCAACCGAGCACTGCAATTCTGCGAATATGGGAATTCCTTCATGTGGGGGGTCCAACGTGTCCATCGATGCTACTCACCCACTGGGGGGTCCAGGGGGGCGCAGCCCCCCGGATGGGTGCGTAGGCGAGCAAAGCGAGCCGGAGCAGCTAGTATATTATATAATTTGATTTTGACCCATCACGGCTCCCTCAATGGGTTCTTTCGTGGAATTGCTTATTACTATACACCGCAGAAAGATTTCATGGAAATTCTAGTCATAAATTGTCCACCCACTGATATATTATCGCGGTGATTTATTTCCGCTAGGCGATGAAAATAAATTTAAACAGTACATTCTAAATATACCGACGTGACCTCAGACTCACTGAATGGGCCTGAAGTGGCAAGTGCGGGGGTCGTCGGTCGGGGAGAATTTACTGTTCCGGGTTTTGTGCGGATACACGTGGAGCCGGTCGAGCGGAGTTCTCGGAACGGTTGGGATTTACATATCCAATCAGGCGTCACGTTATGCAAACCTCAGCGTCTCAAAGAGTGGCGGGCTCGACAGGTCGATGGTTTTGAAGGCGCAACCCGCTGAAGCTAGAGACGTTACGATACCACTCAAGTATCGAATCTTGATTCGATTCATTATTTTTCTGGTGGTATCAATTCCCAATAATATGAAAAAGTATCGATACCTCCATAATATCGGATTAAAAATATCGATTCTTTCTATATTAACAATAGGTACTATAAAAAGTAAAAATTGGGGAAAATAATAAAATAAAAAATGTTTAATATTGAGTTATATTAGGAAGTCTCATTTCCTGGTATCGCAGGAAAGCTTTTTCAAATAAATCTTTTCATTTCATCTCTCAGATAATATCGATGAAGAGTATCGATACCACGATATTATCGGATGTAAAGTTTCAATACATGGAGGAAAGAAGATTTCTTTCCTCCATGGTTTCAATACAAAGTTAGGTGGTATCAGAAGGACAGTATCGATACCACGATAAATCGGAAGCCGGGTTTCTCGTCTTCTAACTAGTTTTTTAAAGTTCCTAAACCTGGTATAATATATGATATTATCATATTTTAAATCAGTTTCATAGATCTACACCAGGCTCATGGCTCCTCAACCTCGTTATTTGGCTCTCATAGCCAATTTTCTAGGCCGTCAATCTCCTAATGCTGGTTTAATAGTATTTCAAATCAGTTTTATAGCCTCTCAACCAGTAACTGGTTGAGTTAACTGTTATTAACTTCTCAGTAACTGGTTGAGTTAACTGTTATTAACATTTCTATTAAGTTAATAACTGTTATTAACTTCTCATGTTGGTATAGTAGCTCTTCAACCCAGCATTATAGATCGTCAAATAAGTTTTTTGACACAGGTCCAACAGGATCAGTTTGCAGTTCTACGAGTTAATAGTTCCTCAAACTAGTGTTACCTATACTTTTTGTAACTGGTTATATTTATACCACTAATTCGTAGGGCCTCTGTGTGTATATTATTATTAGGTATTATTATATTTTTTTTTACGAGATGAAAAATCCTTTATGGACTGACAGCAGGGAAGTCCCCGCCCTTCGTGTGGGAGTCCTGCTTACCTCAGTATACCCACTAAAAAACACCTCGATTTCTCTCAGGAAGCTGCCCCGGAACTCCGTAGTTAGTATTACTTCAGGGCAGTTCCTCTGGTTGGCCGTGTATATGGCCATATGGCCTCATCTTGTAGCCAGTGTAAGTCCGTGTCTCCTGTTTTTGTGGGGGATAGGGATAGTGTGGGAGGGCAGGTTCTTCAGCCCCCCCTTCCCTCTCCACCCACCAGTCCTGGCCTTCTGTTCTGCCGGTTCTTCTCCTTTTCATGGGGTGGTCATTCGTCAGATGAGAGAGGGGGTGATGGAAGGGTTGGTACAGCACCAATTCCCTCCCACACCCTGTCTCTCTCTTTCGTCTTCAGTATTGCTATGACGAAAGTGTGCACGGCGTCCCAATTGTCTTTCATCGCCAGCATCTTTGCTGCAATGGTTTCTGGCTTGAAGTCATCAATCTCCTCCATCAAACCGCTCCGCAGCATTTGTATTGCCAGCGGGGGCACACAAAGAAGGGGTGATGGGCGTCGTCATCCTCAGTGTGGCAGTAGGTACATGCACTCTGCTTCTATAGTCTTTCCTATCTTTTTCAGATATGCTCGGAAATAGCCATGGCCTGTGAGGAACTGGGTGAGATAGTAGCTCGTCTCCCAGTGCTTTCTTTCTGACCACTCTCGAACATTGTGTATGAGCCATCTTCCTTGTGTATGTGTGCAGTCCATCTTCCTCGGCTCTCCGTCCTCCATCTGCCCTGCCACTTCTCCATGGTCATTCTCCATTCTTCTTTCTTCACTGTTACTGGCGCATTTTCTCCTTTGCGTGAGTGATTTCTTCTCCTTTCGTCTGCTAGGAGGTCTATTGGGATGGCTCCAGCAATAGTTTGCACTGCTGCAGCCGATACTGCTCTGTATGCACTGCATAATATGCAGTGCATACAGAACAGCATCGGCTGCAGCAATATTATGCGCAGTGCTCCTCTCCTCTGCACTGATTCCATCCTTTGCCTATACATTTCGAACTTCGGTGATTCTGACCAGATTTCAGCTTCATACAGCATAATGGTGTCCGCTGTTCGCATTAGTAATCTGCGTTTTGCTGGGGAGGGGCCGCCTATGTTAGCCATAAGACGAGACAACCTTCCCACAACAACAGCCGCTTTATCTGCAGCTCTGCATATGTGCGTCCAGAAATTTAGTTTCTGGTCGAGCATTACTCCCAGGTATCTAATTGCATCCAAGGACTGAATAGTTTGTCAGTCGACTGGCATGGGTATGTGTCTATCAATCCGTTTCCCTGTGAGCATTACAATCTCCGTCTTGTGTATATATTATGTACTTACAATGTGTTTAAGATAATATTATTATCTTACAAATTTGTAAGACGACGGCAGTCTGCTCTTGTCACTGCACTTTTATGCCATCGTCTTATTTGCTCGAACCTCAACAACCCTTCACGCTCAAATCACATGCTTCAGTAGACAACTTCATTGATCTTGTATCGTGGCGATGGAGTTTATGGAAATCTCTGATTATCTGCAAGTTTTCCGTCCAAAATGGCGTTCGGTGCCATTAAATGAAAAGAGGAAACTCGTGGGTTTTAAATTTTAAAACCCACGAGTTTCCTCTTTCAGCAGTACCTATTTGAAATGGTACATAATACGGACCCTTCATGGATTTTCTTAACTTTCAAGTTTTAACGATTGAAACTCATCAACGCGTCCCATAATGGGGTTCCCATGATAGCTTATTGTGTAGCTAATTGATAGATAAGGAAACAATTATTGTCACCTGGGGTCCGGTGTTGTGTAAAACAAGTACATTTCTTCATCACTTCAGTTGTTTATTTGAACCCCTACCTAGTTCTCTTCAAAATCTACTTACCGACCTACCCGATCAAACGGCCTTCCCCGATTTGAAAGCTCACCTGCCCACATTATCAGGCTGATAGGCTCATACCGGCCGTTCGGAAAACATCGGACTGAAAAAAAAAAAAAAAAAAAAAAAAACCCCTCTCGTATTCCGCCCAACCCAAAGTCATTTCAAAGGCGCTGCGAAACTCTCTCGGAGAGGCCGAACCATAATTATTTTCCGGGAAGCCCTCAACTCTTCGTAGAACCCCCTTCTGCGCTCCCTCCCACTATAACGACATCTATTCCGTATTTCTCCTCGACCGCTTGGCTATTATTCCAATCGTCTTGCAACATTCCGTCACACACGAGCTGGCCTTGCGAGATTGCCCTTTTCCGAGAGGCTACATCGCTGGAACGTTGCAAATGAGGTTAAATCATACTGCTAGGCTTGAATTATCTATCATCCACATGAAATGCAGCGATGAGTACCTAGTCTTGAGGTTCATAACGATACTTGCAGTAATGAACTCACGACAACGCCCAATCGTGGTTCACTCTACAAACTGGAATCAGCAAACCTCTTGGCCTCTCCCCTGCGTCCTCTTTCACACTCAGTAGACATGGGCGATATGATATCCATGTATCGATAGTTTTGATCCAATATTTCTATAATATCGAAACCATATTACCGTAAAACGGGGTGGAAATCACGTTTTCTTCTTATTGTATACTGATAGCTACTGTTACAGAAATAATCGAGAGACAGGTATGTTACATTAGCTATCAGTAGCTATCAGTATACAGCTACAGTAGCTGTATACTGATAGCTACTGATAGCTAATGTAACATACCTGTCTCTCGATTATTTCTCGCTTTGAGTTGAACGATTTATAAATTACCATTTTCATGACGAGGTGCTGGTATATTCTGTACCATTTTCACCCAGTAAATGGGGTGGGAATGATACACCACCTTTTTCTCGTGATATTGATTATATTGAGAACCTCTGTTACATTCCCATCCCTCAATACTATCCCTAGAACCTTAAACTGATTTTGGCTTTAAAAAAAAAAAAAAAAAAATCCCCATTTCCCTTCTAGAATTCAGAAATTCAAAAATGATTTGACTAGGTACCATCCCTCCATCGGTCTCTTGAACTTTTCCTCCTAGATCTGTTCTAATATACAAATAGGTAGGTAGGTATTCCTACTCTTTAATACTTTCAAGATTAATACTGAAAACAATAACTACCAAGGTAGGTAAGTACTTAAAGTTAAACAAATACAGCTGTAACATTGTAAACTCGCCAAACGCAAGTATTTAGGTTTTTGTGTCAAATCACCTAAAAACAATTTTTAATATATTTTAATATTTTATATTAATATATTTTAATATAGATATAATTATATTTAATATAATAATATTTAATATAATTATATTTAATATAATAATATTTAATATATTTTAATATTTTAATATTTTTTTTTATCACTTTGGCATGTTATCAACAAAAGGAGAAATTTCAGCTGTTATCAATCCAGTACCCACAGGACAAAAACAACACTGGAGAAGGCAAATGACGGTCCTCTGTTACTCTGTGGTCACAACTTCTTCTTCCACATTGGTTGTTGTCAGGAAAAATTGCAAGAGCCCGTTCCCGCTATTTTTAAGGTCGCTGAGTGAATTTTAATTTGAAAAACGTTGATGTTCCAATTCACCTCGCCAGCCACATTTCCACCCCGTTTTACGGTATATCAATATGACGCTCATTGATATATTGGGATAGGTATTCAATATCAAAACCTCTATATTAGATCATATCGGATCTCATCATAAGTGAGGTCCTTCAACTTCCCCTGTCCGTCGATGTCTGTTCACAGTCTGTCATACGGTATGACTCATACCTGGACCTTTTTTGAGTTTTCAAAAAAGCCTTCCTTCAAAGTGATTCATAACTTCTTAAGATAAATTGATATTATGCGGCCCCCATTTGCAACCTTCGGTTGATTGTCGGAAGGTTATGATGGGTAACTTAGTCCACCTTTTCAGACGCAACGACTTCCGTGGTCTATTCCGATACCATAAAATTTATGATTCTTTTTCCTTATTGCATACCGGCGGTATGATACCGCATAATTGAATCTCGTTGTGGAGATCAATCACTTCTGACGTTGCCAAAGGTATTCTAATAATGCCTTATTTAAATGTCCCGTTATTTTGTTTCAAAGGTTTCTCAGGCAGAGAAAATGATTGATTCCAAGAATAACGAATTGAAAGAGGAGTCGGTATTTTTTTAAATCCTCAGCAACTGTTGTACGCTAATATCTGCTCCTTTTGAGCGCAATGAGATTACTTTCTTTACCAAAACGTTGTTGGAAACTTTGTAATCAGACAAATTAAGACGTCCCCCGTTAAACATTTTCTTTCTTCATTTTCCTCCCCTCGTCTGAAGAATTCGTTCTGACAAGAATCAACTGGCTAATGATTTCAGAGAATCGCGCCGAGAAGGAAAGAAAAAAGCTCTAACCAAATGGAAGGTAGACGGATGAGGGGAAGGGGGGGGGGGGGAATGGAAAGAAATACGAATCGAGCCGGAGTCGAAAGGCCAAATAAAAGAAAATGAAAGAGAACAGGAACGCAAAATGGAGAGGATAAAAAAAATCGGGCTCGAGGCAGCGGAATAAAAAGCGAGATTATGCGGGTTGTGGTCTCGGTCGTCGGTGAAGGGGGGGGGGGGGGGGGGGGAGAATATGAGGTTTAGAAAGCTTCGTTCCGAGAATCTCGCCATCAGATAGAGCTCGGAGAGCATGTCCGGAATGCGCCGTACCGGTGTGTTCTGCTACCCTCTGACAAGGACCCAAATCATCGTCATACTAATCTGATCGATGGGGCATTTCCTAACTGTGTTCGGATTTCTATTTTTGTCCGTGAATAATCCAGCCAAATTTGTACGCTCTTTCTAATCTCTACCAAAAAATACAACACTTTCACGAAAAAATTATTATTATTTTTTTGTGAAAGTGTTGTATTTTTTGGTAATTTTGGTAGATTTGGTAATTATTACTTTGAATCGGCCAATGATTTGTAATTTCGTATGAAATTTAAAATTTTACTGCTTACACGGAAAAAATCGTAGTGTGGGGATATTTCCACACGTTGTGGTAAATCTTGCCAGCCCGCCAGAGTTAGTACCAGCGGGAGGTGGGTAGGATCGTGGCGCGGCCATGAAAACCCCTCTTCTCCCGCTGGCATTCCAGCTTCCCCGTTCCAAGACGGGAGTGATAATATTACTCTGTGCAACTTTACCATATTACTGTTCATATTGACTATATCAAGCGCAGTGATTCAAATGGGATCAGACCTCATGGCCAGGTCTCCATTACCGACAATGGTTGTGGAAGTTCAGCCGAAGGTGAGGGAATGAACCCAACGCACGGGTCCGTTGTTCAGGCCTTCATTGTTGACAATTCAACTGTGGAATCCATGAATGGGGTAAGACTGGGTCAGCTGGCCAGGCGATCCCTCGTGACAAATCACTTGAGGTAGCTGCAACAGCTGATCGTGGTTCCGCTGCGAGCCCAGCGATAAACGATACCGGCCACGACACCTTGTGTTCGGTATTAAATTTTGATTCCCCTCGGACCCCTTCTGAAAACTCTGCACCACCACAGTATCCTGACATATCAGGTAAGTCTGGTGAGTGCGAGTCTTCCTTTGGCCGTCAATTCGTACGATGCCCATGTAGGTATGTTTCCCTACTCCCATCACCTTCCTCCACAACAAACAGCGGCGAAATCGTGGATTCACGCCTCCACCCTTACGCTAACCGTACAGCACTAAATTTGAGGGATTTTAATTCAAATAAAGGAACTCAAATTCATGTAGGTAGGTACCTGCAAGCCGTCTGGTGTGGCGTTGGGTTAACTACCGTTTCCCTCGATCAGCGAAGTTACACAACGTCGGGCGGGGTCAGTGCTTGGATGGGTGACCGCGTGAGAACCGGGTCATCGATACAAAATTTGTACCTGTTTGTATATTGAGAATATTAAATATTCTCGGCGGAGAATATTTAATATTCTCGGCGTTCAATCGGACGGCGAACTCCTCCGCGAGGGACCAGGCAATGGGGAGCCATGATATGAATAAGCGCAATCGTCAGACAGGTTCTGATCCTCCTGGAAAGACGACGGGCCGTCCTGGACGGCTGACGACGTCCGCGACGCCAGTAGCCATGCATCGGCAATGCCGGGTGCTTGGCGGGGGACGTATTTTCAGCGGTTTTTTTTTTTTTTTTTTTTTTCACAGAGACGCAGGAATAAAATGTACTTAATAATATTATGTTTCATATTTCAGTACCTACCTACCCATCGTCCACTATTTAGGACAACAATAGTTATTACCGTTATTATCGTGTTCGTTATATAGATCATGCTAATTTCGAGGGTATCCCCTTAAAAAACACTGATATTTTCCAAGTCTATATTACAGGAAAAATCCGGCTGATAAAAACGGTGAACAGTGCTGTTTGGTCCTTTCTGACACAAATTTGATAAAGAATCCAAATTCATTAACAGACATATGTATATAATGGTAATAACAGTTATTACCACCAGTTTCAGTACCTACCCATCGTCCATTATTTAGGACAATAATAGTTACTATTATTGCCCTAATGATTGTAAATCAAGATAAGCAGTAACTGTAAATTGCTTAAATTCAGGTAATGGCAATATATTGTACATTGCAATTAAGAATTAAGGGACCGAGTAGGTAGTTGGTATTTGTTTGATAGGACTGAAGATGAGCGTCAGCTCGAAACTGGTCTCCAACTAATGTACTTTCTCTAAATTCAAAAGATAAAGGAAGCATGCTACTTCCTTTATCTTTTGAATTTAGAGAAAGTACATTAGTTAGTACATTACATTAGAAAGTACATTAGAAAGTACATTACATTCGTCAAATTCAGCCCTATTTGAACAAACTACAAATTTTCAAACAGTTAATGCCGTTCGACTTTCAAACACTCCCAACACTCTCCATCACATTGGCCGTACGTTAAGACTAGTAACTAGTCTCCTCAACTGTTGAGGATTGTAAAAGATCCCTGTTAGGAGTACCTACCTACTCCTAAATGCCCCCATCAGACATACTCACAGGGGATTGCCATACGTTACCTACCTTTCGTTGTCGTCGTTGTCTTTGTCGACCATTTCCAGTTGTTCACTGTATGATCAATGTCTAATAATTAAAATTGTTAACCTGCATTTCCTTTGTTCCACAAAGCAATCAAAAAACGTCATTAAAAGCACGTTCTCACACCAATACACTTAAATTATTCAATAATTGACCAATTTCGGGCTACTCTAAATATTGGTGGCATACCGCTCACTGAATGTTTTATGCATACCTACCTAACGAGCCTACATTATCAATCGAGTTAACTCCCTTTCCCGAATGACTGTTGTTCAATAGCTGGTTCACTTTTGGAAATTGCCATTGTACCAACAGCAAGTTCAACTTTCCGGCACGATAAGTACCTAGTTGCACTTGGGTGCATAATGCATCTAGGGCCGAACCGACTGCGATCGATTGTGATGAAAACGGACGTTCTCTGAATAGAAGGGACTCATCAATATTGCAGGCAGATGTACAGCCGGTCCAGTTAGGACAATTATGTGGGTTTGGTTCGAACAGACGTCTGAACTGGGTGTGAACCATTTTGAGACATTTAAGTGGTAGGTAACGGGGGCTGTTGTTTTTTTAAAGCCCAAACTTCATACTGGGGTTGCTTAACCAAGTCTTTGAATCAACACCGTCTTCGTGTTTCTCGTTCACAGATGTCCTTTAACTAAAATTTAGTTAAAGGACATCTGTATTAATGGTATACCAATGTGATGAGAACATAACCCGACACCCCTACATGTGAATTTATACGTCGTTTTAAAGCTCGTAAGCTTGCAGAATAAGTTACAGTGGTAAAAATATAAGGTCATGAGGAGAGAGAGGGCCAGTGATGACGAGGTTTGGATCATGATAGCTTAGTGATAATTGAACTTTGATGATTTGACTTTGATGTCGGTGGTGAAGGGCCTCTGAAGTAGATACATCTTGTTGTTGCTCGAAGCAGTATCGTGCTCGACAAACCCGTGTAGGTACTCTTTTCAAGGCTTACACCAGGCAGAGAAATTTTCCTCTTGAAACAGAAATTTAATATTTCCACCTGTTTCACTCTTTCTTGGAAAAAGCGAGACCCCCACCTTCCACGAATTTTCCTCAACGCCGAGTTTCTGCGATGTGATCTAATTTTCAGAGAGTCACGCCGAAAGGAAAGTGGGCTTTGATATTGTAACGGTGCTAAGCCTTCTCCCTTAGGCCCTGGAAATGGAAAATGGGGAGAAAAGGGAGACAACTGAAGGTAAATGGTTTCCGGGAAATTCGTGGAAAAGGGTCATTCAGGGAAAACCTGGTCCGCAGAATTCAACTTGTCAACACAGCACCTCATGCCTGAATTGAGAGGAATTCAGATGGAAACACTCACAACAATTTTATCAAGCTCTCAAGCTCTCTCTATGTTCCTGCTCCATGAAATCCCCATCTGAGGAATGTTCTCGGCAGGAGATCCCGAATAAGAAGGTACGAAAAAAACCTATACAGTCAGTAAAAGTACCCGGAGCTTCTCAGAAGGACGAATCCCCCCCATCACGAAAAAAAGAAGAAAAGAGAAAAACTCGGTTCTGAGGAAGAGACCAAGTTAAAGTCCGCTAGGAAAAATGAGGATGCCAAGCAACGGTTTGACCTGAGATGCTCAACATTCTACCATCCAGCGGGGGAAAAAAAGTTATTTTGTCAGAGATGGAAATAATGGAGAAACGGTGAGCTGGAAAAAATGCTCTCGTTCTACAATGCTACCGAACTGGGATATTAAATAATGGCAAATTTTGTCTCCGGCGACTTGGCTTAAGACCGCTCTTCATTAAATGAAGAGCAGTCTTATGCCAAGCCGCCGGAGACAAAATGAAATTTTCATGTCCATTTATTAGATTAGATTTGTAGTCTATGTACCTAGTTTATAATAAAAGGCCGTAAAAAACGTTAGAACTTTAAGAAAAAACTGTTTGGTATTAGAACAGCTAATCCCCAATTGGATTATTCGTCCAAAAACAATTTGAAAACGACACCCCACCCCATGGCCAACAATCTTCCAAAAGGTCGGGGTTTGGTTTTTTGAGGATACGTCGAGCTTTGAATCTCAGCTGATGAACCGATTTCAAAGAAACCTAACATGGCATCTTATAGTCCAGTAAAATGTGTGTGTGGGGGGGGGGGGGGGGGGGAATGAGTGGAAAGCTAGAATTGGTTTTAATCCCTTCAAATAGGCCCAAATTTTAGAAATTTTAGTTTGCACTATCGTTTGAGTTGAGGTTAAATTTTGATGTCCTCAAAACCGTAATTTTGGTGTTTGGCAATTTTTACCAAGAAGGAAGCGTCTGACAAGAGTAGCCTATTGACCCGATCCCGTTAAGCCGTTTGACTGAAACCGAACGTCGAAGATGAGCAAATTGCTCAGAGCAATTCTTTCCAAAATGGTTTAAAAGAGAGTTGCAGAAGCACTCTGTCGAACGGATGTAGAGGGTGTACCAACATTAATTTGTGTTCCTAAATTTGAATTTAAAGTCATTAACTTTCGTGTTGTGTGTTTAGCGGTAGGCTGATGGCGTGAATCCACGATTTCGCTGTTGTCTCCAGGCCTAGCAGAGGACGCAGTCACAGTCGAAGACCCGCACTCGTCAGGCTTATGTGAAATGTCAGGGTACTGTGAGTCACAGTCTGTGACAGTGCACGGAACGAAACCGAGGAGATGCTGATACTCAACACGATGTTTCGTGACCGGTTTCAGTTCGTCCTGGTTTCGCAGCGGAACTGAGATCGATTTTTGCAGCTGCCTCAAGCGAGTTCTCACCAAAGACAGCCTGACCAATCGATCCAGTCTTACCCAAATCCGCTGTTGCAGCTTCCATAACCGAATTGTCAGGCCAAACAAGAAAGGTTGTTGTTGGGCCATCGACGACGGGTGAAGAGGGGTTTTGCATGCTCGCGTCACGGCTCATGCACATACCAGCTCCTCCCGTGGTAGGTACTTCAACCGGCGGGCAGGAATTTTCCCCACATGCGTTATGATCAACTTTCAACGTCTAACACTTCACAAATCACCTAGTTGTCATACTTTTATGTCAACTGAAGTAATAGATTTTGTGACTTGTTCAAAGGCCAAGTTTGAAGTCAGCTTCTAGCTCCAAGTTTTCTCATCGTTAATAATTAACGAGGTTAATCAATTATTGACCCACTTGGTGCTATATGACGATAAGCCTCTCGCAATTAAGGGAAATTGTACGAGAGTAAAAAGGGCTTCGACTAATCCTAGGGTTAATCTTGATCTATTATCACTGCCCTTAGTGGAGGATTAAAGCTAGTACTCGAAGGCTGCAAGACGATTAAACGAGCCACTTGGAGTGGAGAGGGAAAAGGTCGTTTATGAGAAATATTGAGCGACCACGTTTTTTGAATTTTTTATCACTTCCCGGCAGAGAAATGAGCTTTAGCGAGAAATTCCGTGTCGCTAAATAATCGGAGGCATCGATTAAAAAAAAAAAAAAAAATCGGGAGGGTTCCGGGTCCTGCGATAGTGCGAAGTACTTGGAAATATATACAATCTGGTATTCGTCAACTTCGTTCAACTCGCAGGGCTGACGTTTTATCGTCTCCGACCACGCGAACTCCATTAGGAAGTCTTCTCGGAAAGAAAACGAGGAGATCGGAGGGGCGCGATATGGCGGGGAAATTCTCGAAAACTCCCGTAAATCCCCAGCGAAACGTATAATTGAATGGGATATTTCGGGAAAAAGGGGTGGAAGGGTGATGGGGACAAAAAATCTTCGCTCTAGGGGTTGTTCGTGTTGTCCGCTGAACAGGTGCTTCACATTCGACACGCGACGGATCGCATTCCGTGAAACCCCACTGACACCCTGACACATACAGTTCAACCCACCTTTTCTGCCCTAATGGGCTTCATTATTCAGAATAGAGTGTAAGGGCTGGTTTCACCAAGAGGTCCTAACAATTTTAAATAGAGATTTAAAATTTTAACCTGGCAATTTAATTGGTCCTCCAGAGAACGACGGGTGGATGGCGAATTTAGCGAGATAAGTGTCGGTCTGGACCGGTAAGGAGTTGGAGAAAAGGAACAGCAAAATTCATTCCTCGGAAATGTCGGCAGAACATGTCAGAACCTGTCAAAACCACACTTATCGATAGCAGTTTACTGAAAAAAAAAAAAAAAAAAAACAGTTTCAAACTGGATTCCCATAGTTTCATTCGCTTAAATTTTGGCGAAAAATATGCGCTCTCCCTCGTCTCGGAGAAACTGAATTCCCATAGTGAGTATATATCGCGGGTAATGATCTGAACGAGACTCGTAGGGAGAGTAGGTACTGAATGTACTCCATTAAATAGCGCTAGTGGCAGACGGCGGGGCCGTGAAAATGGGGCCATTACCTCCACCACCCTCCAACGACCTCGCGTTATCTCAAAATGAATGGGCTCTCCCTTCCTGTATACTTGGAACTCCCCACTGGCATTTTATGGACTTCGGCTTTGTTGTGTACCCCTAGGAGGGAAATCCCTTTTCAAAGAGGCCTGTTATCAGACCTCAGAGATCTCTATCAAGTGGATTCTACAACAACAAGTTTCTGTTATTGACGCTGTTGCTACAAAAACACTGATAACTTCCTGTGGACGGCAACGAAACATTTGCCGAGACCTAGAAGCACCCTTGATGAATGCGATAAATCATAAATAGATTGAAAGCAAACAAGCTGATGATTAAAGTTAGCAAGTCGTGTCTGGCCTTCTCTCCAAATCCTGGTAGCCCTGATGATAGATAGATTCATTGAAGAAAGGTAGAAAGAAAAACATGTATGTATACATAATTATTAGGATTGATAATAGACAAAAAAAAAAAAAAAAAAAAAAAAAAAACACAATAATAAAAAACACAATTATTGTCCAAATTATTTGGATTAAAATAAGTACCTTAGAATTTTCGGTTTCAACCTTTATCAATTATGTAATTATATATAGGTATATAATACCTAATAATAACCGGTTAATAATTATGTTTTTATACGTGCGTTATGGCAATGGGCTATCATAATGCCCGTCTGAAAGAAGACCACGCTTAACCAACTGACTAACGACAAAAATTAAAAAAAAAACCATGAAATGCCTTTATCAAAATGTAGAAATCCATGAATTGGAGGCGAAACACCCTGAGGACCATGACGCCCAGCCCTTAAGGTGCAATTTCCAACACGCGGCTCACGATTGCGACTGCGACTCGCGATTCTTGGTCGACAGACGCAGTCGCACGCCACAAACTTGTACCATTCCTAGGTACGGCTGGCCGTTTCGTCGGTCTGGCTCAAGATGTCCGCGAAGAACGTAGTGCTCGCTCTCCTGTTAGCGGAAGAAGAGGAGAAAAAAAAAGTGTCGCGAAAAATTCCTTGACCCCCAGCCAAAAGACATAATATGGATATTATCCATGTCAAAAAATCCCCCAAATTTTTTTTTTTTACAAAAAAAAAAAAAAAATGTTTCCCCAAATTTTTGTTTCATTGACAGAATTAAATTTATGCACAAGTAACCTATATCAAAGAATAATAAACCCTTGTGTAAAGTTTGCAGCGTTTTTCTATCGACTCTTCCCTTTTTTTCTCAATTCGAAAATTGAAAAATGTGCGAAAAATGTTAAAAAATCATCCCAAGCCTACCCACTTAATTACAAACCATACAGATATTTCACTACTTTCAGTGTCCTTATATTATGTTCATATGGCCTGTGGTAGTGATGGGAAATCAGTAAAAAAGTTTTGTTTTTTCATCTAATCCACAAAAGAATATTAAGTGGAGATGCACTCGAGGTAGGTGTGGTTGACCACCTCATAAGAATCACTCACGGGAATGTGAATTTCATTTTCGCTTTCTGTGCTTCACATTTTTTGGTTTGATTCCCTGAAAATGAACTCTTGAGCGGGTTTGCATACCTCAGCCGCAGACGGCGTCCGGCTGGACTGCTCACCCTACCAGTCCAGTCGCAGACGCGCTCATCCGCCGTCAGCCGCACTGCGTCGTACGGCCGGGAAACGCGCCTAGTCCTAGGCATTCCACATTCCTGAATGTGGTTCCGTATGAATGCATTGGAGGAGTGGGACGCGGCCAATCGCGAGCCGCAGTCGCAATCGTGAGCCACGTGTTGGAAATTGCACCTTTACGAAGCCCACAAACTCTGGGAAACTATGACCGATTGAACTCAAATGATCAGCTCAAACCTATAATATAGGTTCATATATGAACCTAATAATATATTATGAACAAGCCAACAAGCCAACAATGTTCATAATATATTATGAACAAGCCGCCTCACTGTAATTCACCAAACGTCACCAGTGTAATTCGCCATTTGAATTATTCTCAATTGAATCCCGTGAGAGCCTTGCAGTGCCAACGGACGCCGAGTGGAACGCATCAAGCACCGAGCAGCATGCAATGAAGTGCACCATGTCCTCCGCTTGTCCGAGGTTGCACAGCGAGTAATTTCGTCTGGCGGGGTGTGGTGTCACTCGAGTGGATCCAGGCTCTGCAAACCCAACTCACATGAACATGGAGGCCTTTTGGGTCTTTGCCGTCAATTTCACATAGAGAACACCCAGGACCAAAAGGTGGTCTATCCGATCTTGCGAGGCCCCAGCTTTTGCGCGGATAGACATCCTACATATGGCATGAAGGGTATCCAGCTGCGTCTTGCAAGAGCCAGAATCGGCGAAACTCGAGACGACTGAACACCCTCTCTGATTGCACAGCCTAAGGAGGTCCCTGTACCAGCAGAGCCGCCGATTAACCACCTCAGCTGCCACTAATCAAGGAAAACGTCCAGCTGGCATCGTCAGGACCCTCAGCAGATACATTCAGGGACAGGGCATGCGTTCAAAGGCCGTGTAGAATACGAATCTTCAACGACATTAAATGTCGTTGAAGATTCGAAAGACGTCAGAGTAAATTTTACTCTGACGTCTTTGTCGACGTCGCAGGCCTTCGATTGCTGAGTCTGAATATTGAGTCGAAAACGAAAGATACGCTCTTCGAGGAAGAGCAGCAATAATTGCTGCAATTATTATAATGATCATAAGTATTTGCTTCTGTTCCTTCTCTCACTCAACTCCCCCACCAACAAACATCGCCCAGCAAAATCGATGACGTTCGCCGTTTCCGAGTGAGGCAGGTTCGGCGTTTCCCCGAAGGGCCTCCTAAATTATTTGCCCTCCTAACATTTCCGAGGTTGGGAGTGGAGAACTGGAGGGGGAACGCCTTTTCACGAAACACGCACTAAACTCGTTAGCTTTTCAGATTTCCCGGAAAACGGTACTGAACGCTTCCCCCTCCCCACCTTCCCACCACCGCCGCAGTTGCTCTCATCATCAATAAATTGTCTGATCGATGTCGAATTGTTGTCAGTTAGGATTTAGCGAGTGCATCGCGGAATTATGTAGCCCCGGATTCAATGGTGAGGGCCGCTGAACGTGAGCACTCATGTAAAGTAAATGTGATGATGTTGATTACCTCTCAACCTGTAGTGGATTCAGAGAAGCTAATCAGTAAGCTCTCAACTCCCCTGCAAAGACCAGTCCGGACAGCAGCTGCCACCTCAGCTATCGATGATATGCATGCTATTAGTAACCAAGTTGTCAAACACTAGGATCATGCAAGAGCATAGGAGAGACTCGTCGATGACCTGGGGTGCAGTGGCATGAGCCCTCCTGCCAGCAGAACTCCGCGGGGTTGTTGCTTATCAGTTCACTTGTCAATAAGGAATAGACGTGCACCCTAATTTCGGGTAAAATCATCCTGTGCCATGTTGTTAGAAGTCAAAAAGATAAAAATACATAATTTTTGTGACAAAACGTCTTTCACGTAGTTTATATTCATCAAAAGTTGTCCTGGTCGAATCAAAAAGTAAGTGCGTGACGTCACCTACCGACCTTCCGGTTTGACGGCCAGGTTTGCCAACTCAGAAACCCACTTTTTCCGTAGATTGTTCCCTTAAACAATCTCTTGACATGTTTAGAACTAATTTAAATAAAAATAAAACGTTTTTCTAATAAATAAAAATAAAAATAAAACTATTTCATAGTGGTGAAATATCCTGATACCTAAATGATATATAAACTGTGTTGTATGCTATACGTGATACATATAAATTGTGGATATTTATATTATGGACATCATGTCGTAAATCCCTCATGGATTACGAATCGACCTAACATGTATTATAGTATGGTATATGGTATTACACAATATAAGAAACAATTTACAATATGGTATGGTATGGTATGGTACAGCAAACCAGGCAGCAATTTGCCTCTTAATGGTTTTGTGTAATGTGCCCTCCTCCAACCCCTTATAGGCACTCCCAACCTCACATAACAGTGGTTATCTTTGTAACCAACACAGATATCTCCCGTAGCTATACACACTGTGGTTATCTTCGTAACCAACATAGCTAGCATGCATAGCTGCTTGACTGTGGTTATCTTTGTAACCAACACAGACTATGCCTTGTAGCTCTATTCAGACTGTGGTTTACTCAGAACACCACAGCATTATACAACACAATTTATATACAACACAATTTATATACCACACAATTTATATGTATCATGTAAGCGCCATGAAATGTCCATAATATAAATATCCACAATTTATATGTATCACGTATAGCATACAACACAGTTTATATATCATTTAGGTATCAGGATATTTCACCCCTTAACCTACAAATGAATCAAACCAACGGTCATGGTGTCACGTTTAAGCTTCACCATAGTTTAACCTCAGCTTTCAATTTTTGTAATGGTGGCCAACTTGGCACCATGGTGGAATCGCCGACCAAGGGGAACTGATCGCTGGTTTCCGCTGAAAAATTTAAATTGCGATTTTTCCATAAATTCTATAATATAGAATTTATTATATAGGTACGTAAGAACTTGCAATTTGTGTTTTAACCCCATTTTCGGTGTTATCTGGAAGCCTCATACCGATTTAAAAAAAAAACCAGATACACGTCCATTCCTTATTCCTTCCATAAAGATATTCTTCCATTAAGTAAATAAAATATGGAGCAGCAAGTAATTCTACATTTTCCGTACTTGATATTTTTTCACAGCCTTGGAATGTCACACAAGTGAGCTGCAGAGGAGCCACACTTATTTAATTTAGACAAGTCAATTTTGAGAAAAAAAATCCACCAGAATCATGACAGCTGAACATTTATTGACATGGAACGCTTATTTACCCCTGGTGAGTGTATTCTGGTTAATCACATCGCTGGTCCTCTGTATCTGAGCATCATCGAAAATGTTTTTTCTACACCGACATACACTAAAAATGTGATAAAACTGGTTGAAACCTATTGAAACAGATATAGATCCATTAAAAGGCACACCTCTTCAAATTGAAATACTACGTTAATTAAACTGCAACACGAAAGCTCATCAGATTGCGTTCATTCCATGGAGCGATTTTCCTCTTCCAGGAAACTCGTGAAAAGGGATCACTATTTGCCTTGCAAATTGATGAAGTTTTGATGGGCACAAAGCTCGGCACGGTCCAATTCTCACAAAACGACAAACTAGTTTGGCGATACAATTGATGTTATATTGCTTCCGAGTCTGCAAGGCAGAGGAAGCATTGTTTTAACTTTCGAAATGAAAAACAATTTAGTTCTCCAAAATCAAAATTTCCACTCACGTTTTCAGAGCCTCCTGAACAAATTTGGTTCGGTGTCTGTCTGTCTGTCTGTCTGACCACTCTTTTGTGGTCTCCACAGAAATGCAATGACCCGTCCCTCATGAAAAATTTAATCAGCTTTCCCCAGAAAAAAAGAGAATTAAGATCGGACTAACCGTTCCCAAGTTACTGGCAACAATGTGCCCAGAGCTCTGAAACGGATGGGTAGGTACTAGGTACCCATCCTCTTCTTATTCTGCCTCTTCTTCCTCTTCTCCTCTGCCTTATTCTGCAGCAACGGCACCTATCTAAGCTTTCCCTGACAACCCCCTATAGCTACTCAATGAAACAAGTAGTTTCCCAAAATAGTTTCGACCTCTAGAATCTTGAACCAGAAAGTAATTACTCTCACCCACAAGCAATTCCCCACTGTCCAATAACCAGGGTTAATTTACCCGGTGAAGGGCTCAGTCTTGCGAGCCACTGATTGCTCTATTCAGGGTGAATCAATTTGTCTGAATGAGAATCACAAAGCGAACCCTTAAAAAAACATCGCTCAGCCCATTTAAATTGAGGAACCACCGCAGAAACGGAGCCAAAACGGAAACAATGGACCTGCATAGCATGGACCTTGAATGAACGGACGCGGACTGTAAAGTGAAGGATGAAAACTCCGTTGACTAAGAAAGCCAAGGGGCTTTTAGTGCATCACACAAGCGTCAATAGTGCTGCTATTATTTTGCACGTTATCAACGTTCGCGCTCAATTAAAATGAGACAACAACGACAAAATGGTTCTCTGTAACTCCATTCAAACCACTCCACCTCTCCCAAGTCTTCATCTTGTGGAGCTAATTTCTAGTTTAGTCGGCCTGGCAACAACTCAAATCTTCCAACCCCAAAAACGAAATCTGGGTCGTCTATGTATACAAACAGGCCCCTAAATGGGGAAAACCTCAACACAAAACCTCCAGGGACGTTTGGTTGTGCGATTTCATCATTAGCCCGATTATCTGACGTAGACAACTACTATTATAATAATAGTAGGTCAATGTTGAGGTTACAAGCCGAGCTAACTGTGAAGATAGGTATAGAAAAAATCGTTAGACAATTTTTGTAAAATTTAAAATAATTAAATTTAAAAAAATAAATACTAATAAGTGAACAATTTAAACGAATTAAAATGTAAGACCTAAAGTCTAAAGAAAATTACCCTAAATGGGTTGCAAACAATCATCTTTTAAAAACGCTGCAAATTTAACACAAGGGTTTATTATTCTTTGATATAGGTTACTTGTGCAAAAATTTAATTCTGTGTCAATGAATAACAGTTTTTGAAAAAAAAAATTTTTTTGTTGATTTTTTCGAATTTTTTTTGGATTTTTTTTTTTTTTTCAAAAAGTTTTTGTTTTTTACTCGAAAAACATTTGACCTCCCCATTTGTAGCCCCATGAAAGCCCTATATATCGCCACAGTGAAATCGGATCGTTACGGAACCCCCAAAAATGGATTCTACGTCCAAAAATAATTCGAAAACGACACCTAACTCGATCACATAGCCGAAAGCCTTCAAATAACCCCTCCCGTAGCCCCATTTTAGCCCCATAGCGCCCCACGGGTTTGGGCGATCGGGCTGAAAACCTGGCGGGCAAAACTAGATGGTAAACCGAGTATTTGTCACAATTTTAGATGTTTATAAAAATTCCTACTGCCCAAAACGACCCGGAAGGCGTACGGCGGACGGAAATTTCGGTTTTGGAATGTAGAGTCTACATTGTAGACCTCTTGAAACGGATAATGTCAAATTTTGAAGCCGATCGGAATCGTCGACCTCCGTCGCGAAAACAGGTGTATTATTCCAAGAATAATAAACCAAAAATCGATAAATCTTATGATCTCAAAAAACGTCAAAAAATCTCGACTTCGAGCTTCATTCGCTTCGAGCGTCAAAAAATTGAAAACTGAAATTTAAAAAAATCTGAAAATCGATAAAATCTATAATGAAAATGTAAAATAAAAACAAGTAAAAAACCTTGGAGGATGTCAACACTGCTCTACAGAAAAAGTGAATCTTGGTCTCCTTACTTCAATAGTATAATAATTATTCTATTGGTAGAATCTTGGCACAAATCATGAAACTTTTCTTGTAGTCACGGAAGCGTGATACATGCATCAACTGCACTTGATCTCAAATGTTGGAATATCGGAAATGTGGAATTTGGTAAAATTTAAGGAAAAGTTCTTAAATAATATAAAAAGATATTATCACTGTATTTATCGGATTATAAACGCTTTTAGATTGTTGATTTTCTTAGATTTGTGATGAGATACAGTTATCGACTGGACTAAATCTACCGGCCTGTCATACACATCGTGCCTATCTATACCACTAATAATTCTACCTGACATTTATCACAATCCTGGGAATAGATTTCTCGTCGTATAAATAGAATATCGTAGAAACCTGTATCTGAAAGCGAAGGTTGGTAAATCATTCGCTCGACAACGTCTTTTCTGAGAACAACGACGTACAAACCCTACAGGGTTGGTGAGTCTCAAACGATATCCTTCGAAGTTGAAGAGGGGAAAACATCAAACCCTTTTGACAATTTACTTCGTCAAAGGCCCCCGTCGCTGAGCCCGGTAGCTTTTGAGGGACTTGAAGGGTATTCCGGGAAGCTGTCCAAGTTTACGAGGTCGGGAACCAGAGCGAAAGTGCTGTCTCCCCCCGCCCACCACCTTTTTTTTTTCTCCACTTGAGAGTTCCCTCACCCCAAACAGGACCTCCACGCCGAAAATAGACTGATTGGGCTGGAATGACTTTTCGGAACTCATAAATTTCTTAGACGAGGATGATGTGATAATAAAATGATGAAGAGAACCAGAGGCAGCATAAGAGTTATCGACTCACTCTACCATTTTATGCGGTGGAAGGTTTTTTCTTTTTCCAGAAATGCTTCACAGTAGAATGCCCTTAATAAAATGGCCACGTGAAAGGTTGAGCTCAGAAAGTAAATGTTCTCAAAAATTGACCATTTCTGAGTGTGTTGTAGGTATCCCTAGGTGAGAAAAAGTTTCCCACAAATTTGCAGACCGATTCGTCTGCGTTCTTGCTGCTGCTCAGGCAGTCAAAGTTGGCAAAATAGGCAGGTTTGTGTTCACTTCGCCGGCTGCTACCGCCCTTATTCCGCCATTAAAAAAAAAAAAAAAAAACACACCGGCAGTCTTTCGGAAAGAGAAAATCTTCCTCTTTTCTGTGGTGTAACCAAACATCGAGTTTGAAAACTTAAAAATGAGTTTATTTCCCAATCGGGCATTTTTAATATTTTATTTTTGGCCTGATTCAAGGCATACACCACATGTGGAACATCCAGTTGAAAGGGGATCATGGGATACCAAGTCGATAAGTGCCAGCAAACACAGTGATATATCACTGATTTATGAGGAAAAGCACGTTTTTTCCCTCCATTTTACCGGTTTTTTCATGTTTGAATAATTCAGAGAACACGTAGGTACCTACTCTATTGGACCTTATCCTATGCTACATGCTTATCATGAGCTTTCCCAGTAGGTTCGAATACCTATTACATTAATGAATACCTATTACGTTTAACCCGTTAAATGTAAACATAATTTTTTTTTTTTAAATGTTTGTCTCCGCTCATTGGCCAGATTGTTCTTGCACTAGAATGTAGGCCCTTATCTCCTTACCTATTTGTCTGAGCACCGCTGCTGCAATTCTTCATCTTGTGAACTCCTCTATCATTCCCGACACAGATAAGATGATTGTGCATAAGGAAAATCGAACTCAAGGGGTTCAGTCACGCTTAGATAGATAGATCTATGGCCGTAAGGTGCTGATGCTGTCACACACCAATCATCCAATCGCCAAATTCATCATGTTTTTGATTTTCTTTTGCCAGTGCAACATAATAATATTTTTTAGGAAACACTAAAAACTGATTTCACAGCTGTGGGCAAAAGTTATTTGCGGCTGTATAAATATTTGCGGTGATTTGGTACAGGTACTGGATTTGGTAGGTCTACTGTAATGTTGGAATAAAACTGAGTTATAATAAAAGTTGGAATAGGGACTGAGGTTTAGTAGTAATTAAACACAATAATTGTGTTTAGTTACTACTAAACCTCTAATTATTATAAACAGTGAGGTTTAGTAGTAACTAACTGTTTATAATTTTGTTTAGTAACTGTTTCTAAACACAATTATATACAGTGCAATCTTCGTAAATCACTTCACGACTGTGGTCGAAATACTCGTAAGTCAGGACTCTCTTCATTTGGAAACCCTTGTGTAGCCTTGAAAACGGCGGACATACGAGGTTTTTATAACCCTTCTGAGAGGTTACAGACTTACGTGTAATTTTATTTTTTTCCTGAACGCGAAATAACTCGTAAAAAAGGATCAACGACTAAACAGACATGTGCTGACTGAAATCCTTTACCTAACCTATAAGAAAAAAAAAGGTTTTGACCAGAAATCGGGCTTACGAGGTTTTCTCGATTTACTGTTTTACATATTAACGTAAATACGTTCTCGTTGTCTTAATGCATTTAATGAGCACAGTGCGCACAGTGTGCGAATTTGAGACACGTAGGTATCGCACCTTTTACCTATTGCGCCAAAGTTAAATATGGGAGATGATGACGTATCTGATAAAACTTATCATTTCTGCATTTTAATGCAGAAAGCGACGCCTTCACCATATCTCCCAATTATATAGTAGGTACCGACCTAAAGGAATCTGGACCGAATAGAAAGTGTTTAATAACAGTTGAGGTCCATTAGGTATAGTCTGTGTGCTCGTTGAGAAAGAATGCGAGAAAATGTAACCATGGAAAAACTGGTAAAATGGAGAAACGTGCTTTTCCTCATAAATCAGTGGTATCTTGTGTTTGGTATCCCATGATGCCCTTGAATCTTACACCCCCATTCTTCTGAATCAGGCAAAAAATAAAAAAAATATTAAAAATGCCCGATTGGGAGAAACTCATTTTTAAGTCTTCAAACTCGATTTTCGGTTACACCACAGAAAAGAGGAAGATTTTCTCTTTCCGAAACAATGGCGGTGTTATTCTTTTTTACGGCTGAATAAGGGCGGTAGCAGCCGGCGAAGTGAACACAAACCTGCCTATTTTGCAAACTTTGGCTGGCGTGCAGCGGCAAGAAAGCAGACGAATCGGTCTGCAAATTTTTGGGAAATGTTTTCTCACCTAGGAAAACAACGTACTCAGAAATGGTCAATTCCGGAGAACTTTTAATTTTTTGAGTTCAAACTTTCCTGTAGAATGCCCCAAATAAGTGCAGGCAGACGTGGACATTCAGGCAGATCCCCTAATCTTCTGAGGGTGAAAAGCTGGTAATCCAGTTTGAGGAGTTATGAAACTAATGTGCAGAACTGAAAACCTGGTTCTATGAGCTATCAAACCAGGTATAATGATTTATTGTGATCCCTCCTTTGTGGACACACGGATTACAACCTTCTCGAGCCCAACAGTTAACCAACTGTTGGGCTCGAGAAGGTTGTATTTCGTGTTACTCTTGGAACTCATTACGCGGCGATTTTCCTGCCGACCTCTTGACGATGACGGCTCACTTGTCATCGGGTTCGTTAACTTTATCGTCCTCTCCGACGACAAAACCCGCGCGAGGGAGTGCGAACGCCTTCTGGAAATCGTCTCAAATGAACGCGATAAGTTGCCTCGCTCTAATGGTTTTCTGGGAGTCGGGCTGATTAGGGAAGATCTCGAGTTTCTCGAGGGCATTTGAAGTAGTTATATTTAACGATTTCCCTGGAACTTTATCCTTCTACCGTTAAATTCCTAATCGACGGTTGAGAATAACGGCGTTTACACGACATTTAGAGCGAGTTCAGAGATTTCGACTCGTTGCGCACGATTTGTACTGTTGAAAATGACACAAACGACACTTCTCGTTACACTGTAGTCATCATGAACCGTCCAGTGAACGGCTAATCCTCAGTGTAAATGTCTCATAGCTTCCATGTTCTCAATTTTGTACTCAGAAATTATCCAAAAATAATTTTGCAATTATTGCTGCAAATCATCCAAAAATAATTTTGCAATTATTGCTGCAAATTTTACGCAAGGGTTTGTCTAAGACAGAACAGAGGCCAACCAAAAATGGATTATGCGTCCTAAACTATATCGAAAACGACGTCTCATTCTACTTTCTGACCGATGTCCGACCTTAGCCGCATTTGTAGTCATGTGGACTCATACGGTGTTATCAAATGGATCTGATGGATTTTACGTTCAAAAATACTACGACAACGACACCCCATGTAATCCCCTATCCTTAACTCTTCAAAACCGTCATTTTTAGCCCCTATACGGTCCCATGGGATAGAGCGATCCAGCTGAAAACCTTACTGAAAACACAGTTAGTTGGAGAACCGAGTGTATGAGTGTTGTAGGATCAACAGCTTGAGTTCCGGGTGTCACAATCATCAGCCATATGCAGTCTGTGCGAGGAGGATGAAGAAACCGCCACCCGCATCATTTTTGAGTGCCCTCACACACCCCAGATGTGACCTCCTTGGGGAACTCACCCCCTTGAGGACATTCCCGCGCGATCATCTAGTCTAGAATCAAAAAACCCTTATCTTGGGCGAACCAGGGCGCTCAGGCAAAGCACAATACGCCAATAGGTTCATGCTGGGGGCATCTTGAAACCCCCCCTGACCTACCTCTATACAAATCTACAAAAAAACACGGGTGCCTACAGAAAGGGAGATGTCCCACTGGTCTGCCGACATCAACCATGGCGTGTTGCTGGGAGGTGAAGGATGTTCCCTGACGTCATCTTCGGTTTCGAGAGACTCAGCGAGGTGAAGAAACCCCGCGCTGGGGGGTGCCCACACCGAGAGACGCCTCGACGTAAGTGTGGGAACGCAGGAGTACTGTGAGATCAAGTCTACTGCAGTAGGATCGCAGCATTTCCCCGGTAGAATCAAAAGCTTGAGCTCCGGGTGTTAGCAGTGAGGGGGGGGGGGGGGGGGGGGGTACTCGCCTGGGAAGATTTGGGGAAATAAGAAAAATAAAACATGATTCTAAAAGAAGGCGGGAAATCGATCTGCAAATATCTATTCGTAGGTCTCCAAGTACCATTTAAAGCGTTGTGATTGGCCGCAGCTCTGGCGTCATATCTACTACCTATGCGAATGGGCTCCTTGAAAAGGACAGAATAATTAGGAATGGAAATGCACCCGAATTTCGGGTTAAATCATCCTATACCATAATATGGTATTGTTACCATATCCTACCATAATATTATTGTTAGAAGTCAAAAAGGGAAAAATACATCATTTTCGTGACAAAAAGTCATTCACGTAGTTTATAATCAGGTTGTTTTGGTCGATTCAAAAAACGGTGTAGGTGACGTCACCTACACTGGTTCCGGTTTCCAATCAAAGACACCAGAGTGCAGCTCGATTTTCAAATTTTGGTTTATTATTATTGGAATAATACACCTATGTTTTCGCGACGGAGGTCAACGACTCCGATCGGCCTCAAAATTTGTGATTATCCGTTTCAAGAGGTCTACATTCTAAATCCGAAATGTCCGTCCGCGGTACGCCGTCCGGGCCGTTTAGGGCAGTTGGAATGTTTTTTTAAATCTGAAATTTTGACAAAATACTCGGTTTACCATCTATGTGCCCTCAAGGTTTTCAGCCCCATCGCCCAAACCCGTGGAGGGCTAACGGGCTAAAATTGGGCTACGGGAGGGGTTATTTGAAGGCTTATGGCTATGGGATCGAGATAGGTGTCGTTTTCGAAATATTTTTGGACGTAGAATCCATTTTTCGGGGGTCCCGGAGCGATCCAATTTCACTGTGGTGATCTATAGGGCTTTCTTGGGCCTACAAATGGGATTTTTGAAGAATCCCAGGAGGTCAAATATTTTTCGTGTAAAAAAAGTTTTTTTTTTTAGAAAAAAACAAAAAACAATTTTTGAAAAAAAAAAAAAAAAAATCCCAAAAACTATTTGCCATTGACACAGAATTAAATTTATGCACAAGTAACCTGTATCAAAGAATAATAAACCCTTGTATAAAATTTGCAGCGTTTTTTCTTGATTTTCTTGGTGGTCGGCACTAGTGACACTGGAGTAACGCGAAAATGGCCGTGTTCACTTTGTTGTGAATGTGATTGCGCGTATTGACTCAACTTATTCTTGATGTAAATTAACTTATTCGACGTGACCGATCCTTCAGTTTTTAGTTTTTTAATGGTGGCCAACTCGTCGACCAATAGGAGCTGACCTCGGGTTTCCGCCAAAATTCAAATAATTTGTGGAAAAATTGCAATTATTGCAATTTTTCCACAAACTTTATAAATTTGTACGAACTTGCAGTTTGTGTTTTAACCCCATTTTCAGTATTACACAGTATTTGGACGCCTTCTGTCGATTAAAAAAAAAAAAAAAAGATCCAGACACGATTCCATTCGTAAATCCGAATAAGGAATCCTACTCATCATTTCTAGCCACATTTTTGGATTCAGCACCCTTTAACATCCCTCCCCCCTCCCCCGGACACAGAATTTTTTATTTAATAATTAAATAAAATTATTAGGTGCAGAACTGTTTTAGAAAAATTGGAGATTTGAACTGAAAGCGGAGGGTCCATGACGTTGACACCATGATACCTCGCCTCGCTGGGCATCGAGTAGTTAGTTGCATGGAGACGCCAGAGCACTAAAATTTAGTGCCGTTCAGATTTATTATTTAATAATAAATCTGAACGGAATTGGAATAAAAACACTCAGCCCGGGTCGAAAACCTTCTTTGATGATAACCCGAATGCTCGATTTTTGAATGACCTTCCGTGATGACTTCCCCGATTCTCGAATTTCGGGGTCGGCTTTTCGCATAGCAAAGTTGGCTAACTTGCATAGATACGAAATAATATATAATATGTATCTCGACCAATCAAAAGATGACGAAGAAACCTACGTCATGCACCCTCTCCAGACCTTGGAATTTGAACAATATTTTTCCTAAGGCCCTTTAAATAAGAGAGACGGGTTTTCTGCAATGTTGACCCATTTTCGTAACTTTTGAAGCATGACCTTTCAAGGAAAAATGTTTAAAAAATCATTCAAGAAGCTCATTAAAACAGCTGAATCTTTAATACTTCGTCTAAACGTTTTTTATTCATGGAGTATTTTCATTGAATTCCCAACTTTGACTGCAGGAATCAGCGGAATTGGCACCCACCCACCTTTTGAGGCAGATCATTAAATGATCATTAAATTTTATTTATTTACCTATTTATTTTTCAAGTTACTAAAATACAAAAAAAAAAAAAAAAAAAATTAATGTTTTTGTCCGAGCGATCAATACAACAAAAATGTTTTTCCAGGCTTAACGACCACTAAACAAGGAGCCGTGTCGTTTATTTTTAGCAGCTGAATCTCTCATCTGCTGAAATTTCAGTTCATTTACGTACGTGGCAACGGCTGGACGCCTCGTTAGCTCAACTACTGTAATCTTGTGCCAGGTACCTGTCGTCATGCTGTCTGGTCCTTCCATCTGTAGCGGTGTACCAGACCTTAATAACACCCTCAACCACAGTGATTATCCCGTCAGACCTCGACAGACATCCTGCACGTACAAAAACTACTAGATGGGTGGGAATACAGTTTAGTGGTGAGTTTATCAATCTTGAATACGTTTGAGCGTGACGTTTCGACAACGCCAACGCTATCAGTCACTCGGGTTTATTTACAACAATTAAATAGTAAATTAACTTCGACGTTTTTTTCGGCTGTCATAAATCGCTGGCCCATTTGGCTGAAACAGGTGCCCCTCCGGCCGTTAAATTGGGACGACTTCCAAGAAAAATTCCTCGTGACAGAACAAGCGACGTAACAAAAAGGTGCCAACACGTTTGAATGTCTCTCGGAAATACAAACGTCAAAATATAAAACTGTCTGGGGGAGAGGAGGTCGATTCCACGAAATCCGAGCAGAAAAAAGACGTGATGTGCAAAATTATCGTTAATTCTATTTTAGCGAGCCAAAAATTCTCTAGCAAAAAGATCACGTCGGAATGAGCGACTGCTCGCCAGACAGCTGCATTAAACCTACGCGGGGCGGATATAAACGGGACAACCTGGACACGGAACGTTGAGAATTTGGACGAAGAATTTAGAAGTAATTTTGGACGTCGACGGGTCACTCAACGCTCTCAGGCTCTCAGACTGAATCCTCGCTCGCATGACGATCGCCACAATATACAAGCAATGAGATGAACGACGAACAATGCACGGTGTCCCCCCGCATTCGATTTTTGACGACATTCTGAGGAAGCGACAATTCCCAACCTACATCGTCGTACAGCAAACTAAACGGATCGTGTTGTCCAGGAGTAATGGCCAGGCAGGTACCTAGCAGTCTTCGCGACGCACGTTCGAATTCATGAGGATGTTTCGCTGAGCCGTCAAATACTAGGCATCACATTCGCATCAATTTATGTGTTTCGTTTGATAAATCTCGTCGATAGGAGTTTCCTCAACTAGTATAGAGGCGTTTTGAAGAGAAATTCGTGCCTTCGTTTGGCGTACAAGCCCGACGAGATAACAAGAGTTGGTGCTAATGCGTCCGTTGATTGTTGAATCGCTGTCAAGCGAACGCATTCTTTTCCAAACAATACCTTAGTTTCTGGTTGCGTGACACAATCGGTGTATGTGCATGAAAGGCAAGCAATTTGAAACAAGTTGCTCTCGAGTTCGAAGAGATGTAGTTTAGACAAATCCGGCATGGGGCACCGGTTAACAAAATCCATTCCACCGACACAAAGTCAGAATTACCGTGAAATTGATGCATACAGTTGCAGACTATGGACATAAAATTATGATGACAACATGTCCATAGCAAACCACTTGATGAGTTTTTTCTACAACCGAGTATTTTGTCAACCGTTCAACCGTCAACCGTACACCGTACACCGTGCAACCGTATTTTGTCAACCGTACAACCGACTATTTTGTCAACCGAGTATTTTGTCGGAGACATTTCGGTTTTGGAATCTAGACCTCTTGAAACGGATATGTCAAATTTTGAGGCCGATCGGAGTGGTCGACTTCCGTCGCGAAAACATTGGTGTATTCCAAGAATAATAAACCAAAATGGGTCCATATTCCAAAAATTACTATTGTCAAACTCCACACCAACCTTCTGCACTGGTTTCATTTTTACTTTACTCAATCACCTTTCCTATACCTTCAGTATAATATACCGTTACGACTGTTATGTTTGTTCTCTATGATGTTAATGACTAATGTTTTTCTTGTTAGGGCTGCACGTGCGTATAACTGCTCGAAACTGCTCCCCACGCTACAATTTTTTATTTAAATAAACAATTTACTACTCAGCAGAGGAGTCATTTCTCACCCTAACCACCTCATTGGATCAGACCTCTGCACCGTGGGCAAAAACCACACTGTTTACAAATAATTATCATTCTGGTGATGGAATAAAATGTTTGTATTCAGGAAAAAGTTTCACAACTCATGCCCCCCCCTTATTATTGATAATGGTATTAAAGGGTTAAATTATGGTAGTGAAAGATTCTGAAGTTCTTAAAAATGGTAATCTGCATTTACAATGACGTAAAATAGGGTCAATTATGACGATTTTACAATTATTGTATATTGTAAGCTATTATAGCTTTTGATTTTCCTCCTCCCCTCACTCACATGATTGAATGAAAATTATAAACGCTATCTGAAATGGTACCTACTGGAACATAGTGACTCAAGTTTCATGCTCATACATCCATTTTTTTACAGAGATTTTCAATCGAGAAGCCGAAAAAAGGGTGTTATTTAATCGCTACATCCGCTTTAGTCCTTTTCGAACTTCGAACTTTTCGAACATCCCCCATGGTGGTTTAAATCGTTGAGTTCTGACCGTCTCTTTTCCTCTCAATTAAAACCTCGTTTTCCCCTTCAATAACGTAAAACGGATAATAAAAACGGCACATGAAAAGGATTTTTCACTTTATTTTTAACCTTCGCTGTCTAAATCTCCTTAAAAGAGAGAAACGCTCGCTTTGTTTTATCGACAGTTTCGTGCAATCACTCATTTGAATGGTTTCGAGCTAACTGCCTGCAATTTAGAGCAAAGTTAATTACAGAGTTAATTGAGAGAGATAAGATTTTATCGTAAACTAGTTGCTGTTTAAACGAGGAACATGTTGCTACTAAAGTACCTCGAATGTGCAAAATGAGATCAGAAAGGTGGTACCTAACGCTAGTTAGATAATATATTTCTGAAACTGTTTTGAAACTGAAACACTACGGGGATCAACTGGGATAGATTTGGTCTGTTGTGTAAGCAGTGTTTCTCGGAAGACGTATTTCTGGCATCGCAAGGCTATTTCCAAGTTCGCCGTCTGCGTGTACTCGTCACTAATTGAGTCGCTCTTAATATAAATAGAACGCGTGCAGTGGCGGATCCAGGAATATTCGCTCGTAGAGAACGGACTGTTGAGCGAAGAACGGCAAGTTGCATTTGGTCGAAATTCAACTGACGAGGAAAAAGGTTTGACCGGAGGTGGGGGACTTTTACGAGCCCGACGTCTGCTCGAGAGAGGAAGTTCAACAAACCAGACGCCAATTCGAACTCTGAACCCCCCACCAGGTGTCCTTCGTCCTCACCAGGTGTCCCCTCTGCGATTCCTGAGAACCCTCAGGACGGCTTTCTCTTCTGCGAAAATGAAACGAGCTGACACCAAAGAAGATCTCGAAACCTTTCGCAGCTTCCAAGCTGGATGTGGAGAGCAGAACTAATGAAGAAAGGTCCCTCCTACCCTGCGCAAACCAACTGACAGCCTGCTACGCAATTTGAAAAATTGAAAACTGCTTTTATATTCTCTATTTATAGAGAGTGTGTGAGTAGAAAATCGATTAAATAACAAATAATAATCATCTTTTGCCATAAGTATCGATTAGCTAATAATTAGCTAATCTAGCTAATTAGCTAATTAGCTAATAAAGCAATTATTGCTTTATGCATAATAATTACCTACGTATACAAAAATCAAATTTCATGAGATTTGAGATTTGATTTTTTATTATTTTTTTTTTTTTTATGGGGCATTTATTACAAAAAAAAAGGAAACCTGGTACAAAGAAAAAAAAATTAAAACTAAAATAATTAAAAAATTGAGAAGAAAAATTGGTTCAAATAGTGAAACTGATCAACATTTTATTAAAAAAAAAAAAATGCATATTTATAATGGCTGGGAGATGAAAATGAGTTAAAATGTGAAAGTGGTGCCTAAATACAACGAGGAAGCATTCCTTATCGAAGTAGGTACTGTTTGGAGAAATCCTTCATCTTTACTCTACATAGTTTACCATATCTTTGAAGGACTCGTCGAGAAAGGGGACTCTAATTATTTTTAAATTTTAGCATTAAATGCTAAATTTTACGAACGCTGGTCGGTGGACGGATTGTGGTGGTAAAGAGTGATGCACGCACTTGCTTACGCCACTGCCTTCCCACCCGAGCAGAAAACCAGCAGTATACATCATCTCAATGTGCATGAGCATGTCATGCTGGTTACCTAATTGGATTTCATCTGTCAGGTTGGGCATCTATGCCCTTTTTGAGACGGTCTTAATGGATAGGACACACGCCCTTTCTAGAATACGGCTGTAGTTTTATAGTTGGCCCGAGTAACTGATTTCGATTTTCATCACCACCATTTACTAGTTGCCGAGGATCGGACTCTTGCCCTGTCCTCTTCCTAGTCTAAGCCCCTACGTTAGTCCAAGCGGATCTCTTCAAGTCCGTATAGCGTAAATTTGAGAGCAGGATCGACAAGAACCTAGGTTTTGAGTTTTTTTTTAATTCCTAGCCTCGTTTGATGACAACAGTCCTCCCATTCCAGCATCCTCTAAAGAAGCCTTCAGCTGCAGAGCCCTGTAGAACTTTGGATCCGGAAAATTTGCTGAGAGCTCAGCCTCACGTAGCAGACTCTTGCTAGCTTCACGAAGCAGCACACCTCATGTTCCCTCTCCAGACCTCGGAATTCAAATATTATATTTTTCTTGAGACCCTTTAAATAATAGAACGGGTTTTCTTTTCTGCAATGTTTTCGTAACTTTTGAAGCACGACCTTTCCAGGAAAATGTTTTTTAAAAATCAATAGCTTATTGAATTAGTAATTTGTGATTTTGATATGAGATTAATTGAAATAATATCCATGTCCGATATATCGCTATATATCTATATATATTTTCTTACGATGTATGAATTACTAGAACAATATTAAATATTCAAATAAAAAATTTTCTGAATAATATTACGTACATACGTCGGTATTGGATAATTTTGTCCGGTATGAACATCCCTAATTCAAAGAACAGCAAATCCCTTCTGTATTCCAATTTTCACTCATGTTGACGACACCCACTCAAGAAACTGTTTTTAGAGGGTGATGAGTCGGTTTCCCCAGGTCGGAACCATTTTTAGCTGAAAGAGGAGGCTTTCGTGACTTCACTCCCTTTCCGACCAAATGATTGATCCACCTTTCAGGGAAATGATGCTCAGTGACGTCGGCGTGGGGGTGTTGGGGGCGATTCGGGAGGGTGAAAGAGTTGACCCGAATGGGGAAAGAATGAGAGGATTTGGCGGTGAATAAATTATCAGGTTAGTGCAGGGGATTCAAAAAATGGAAAGGTGCGCTCATCTCTTCGACATTTTTTTTTTCTATCAGCATCACGCCCGAGCGGCTGAACAGATTTTCATGAGGGTGATGTCATTGTGATCAGCGAGTTCTGGGGGTGGTTATAGGCTATCAAAATCACATCCGTCCGTCGTCGACGATTTGTCCGATCCCGAGAAGGTGACTCTCGAAAAAGGCGACCCAGCACATTTTGTCGATGCGTTTAGGTTGTGTGGCATAGTTTGGACGTTAGATGTGTGTCAAGTTACGAATTCTTAGTTACGGTTTTGGTTTCAATAAAGACCGGAAATATTAAATACGAAATTTTCGTAGTAACAAAAAGGTTGCGCTCATCTATTCAATTCAATTGATGGCTTTTTAATTGTTCGTAATGATCTGAATTTGAAAATATGGTCGTTTGAATTCACTATAATTCAAAACAATTATTGTTTTCTATACACTTTTCACATCTCAAATTGTTTGCTCTCTTCATCTTGTTCACTAAACGGCATCTGGCGGCCTCAACAGGAGGGAAATGTTTTATCGATTTCAGCTGGAAGGGAGATATCCAAGGCAGTTACCACCATTTAGGGGATGTTCGGCGGGTTTCACCCTCCTCACCCTGCGCGAATATGCCAACAACACGTCAATTCCCACGTCGCTTTCAGAAGGTATTTCCCCCTTCCTCTTCAAATTAAATCCTCTTTCCGCGTACCTGCCCGGTTCAACGTGATGGGTTTAACATCAACTACGGAAAACGCTCTTGATGAATGCTGTTATCGCTAAATGCTTGTTGTTCATTATCAAGACGGGAAAACCGCTATGAAATGGGTGAATAAAAACAGGTTCGCTGAATTTCGGTCCATTATTTTCAGAATGATCAACATATTTTTTTCTGTGCAGGGGGTTAACAATATTGAACGGCCTCAAAATTTGTCCTTTTACGTTTCGTGAGTAGATTTCACAAATAGAATGTCCTTTTTAGGCTGAAAGCTGTTTATTTATTTTATTTTTTGAATTTCAAATAAATTTAAAATTTAATTTTTCAGATTTAATCTGAAATGTAGACAAAATTCTCGGTTCTCCATCCAGTTGTGTCCGCAAGGTTTTCAACACGTGGGGTTTTGTGGGGAGTTTTTGAATGATTTACAGTAGGGTGTCGTTTTCGTGTTTTTTCCTACTAAATTCCATTTTTTGGGAATCTCCTCATTAGTCCAAACGCTGTAGGTTTTGATTTTTTTTTTTTTAATAATAAAAAAAAAAAAAAATAATAATTTATTTATTATATTAAACAAGAAATTGATAATTAATTATTGCCACATAATTTATACAGATTAAATAAATCAACTAATAACCCCTTGGGTAAAATTTGCAGCATTTTGGGATCTAGACGGATTGCTGGCCTTGACGTCATAACGTTAACCACTCATGAGGGGTCTGATCAGTGAGGGGCTGAGTTGACCGAGGTGAGGGCATCGATGTAGTAAACTACATCGATGGGTGAGGGCTGTGTTGACCAATAGGGTGGCCGATTGGGTGCCACTTCAACCCTAACAGCTGATTCCTCGTCCTGCCGCAAATTCAAACTTCGACTTTTCCTTAAATAACATAAATCAATATGAACTTGATGAGATCTGAGTTTGGATCCCATTTTCAGTGTCATTTGGAAGCCTCAAATCGATTTTTTTTTAAAATCTAAAAGCATGCCCATTCCTTAATCCTGGAATGAAGTCGCAGAAGTTGTAGGGCTTGAAATAAGTTCATCCATCAATTGCAGCAGGTGGACCTGAACCTTGTCAAGGGGGTGAAAGATGTCGAGATAGGCTAGAGCTGTCAACCAAGATGGGCGAAAAGGGGAAAACTTCGTAGCTTTCGAGGCCTCAACAAACCCTCAAGATGAAGAAAAAACATGGTTTCTGCATGATGCGATCGGAGCCAGAGGAAGCACCATTTATACGGGAAGAAGCCCAAACGATTTCAGGGATGAAAGTCGTACATTAGGTAACTTGTTCGTCCTAAAGATTCTTTACAAAATCTCTCTGTAACTGTGTCTCCGTCTCCTGATGAGCTGAAGCATGCATGCATCATCATGATGATCCCATTTCTGCAGCAACTTTTCTCCCGTACTGCGCATGCGCTGACTTGTTCTGAACAGTCAAAATTTCTCTGCATAAGTACTATGGTTTGTTGAAATAAAATGCTTTAATGCTGTCTGAGAGCCATATGAATATCTGAGGGTGGAAAGTTGTTGTGGTTCTTTAGAGGTCTGATATTCGTAAGGGACACAAGTGGAAATGAAATATTCAATGTCAAAGATTTATTCATCTGTTGGCAGCTCCATTACATCAGAACCTCAACAGAATGAACAAAATTATTATCGGGTAATAACTACTAATAATTAAGAATGATTCTTAGTTCATTGCAATTTACGAATTTCAATTTTCTGTATACCTACATTAGAAATGTTCTAAGTTGCTACCAAAAAAAGGTTAATCCTGTATTTCAAGAAGACAAAAAAGTGTTTAAAAAGACCATGGGAAAGTGAACTGTTGGTTCATGCAACTATGTGGCTCTCCCAATATTCTTCGTCGTTCCGTTTCCAAGTTTCCCACATTTCTTTAAATCCAATTGGAGTAAAACATTTAAGTTAAATGTTAAGTTAAAAGTTAAAAGTTAAGTTTTGCGGATAGGCAGGTCGGGCGATCGGACGTCGCCCGAAGGGCCGGTCGAAGCTGGAGAAAAATGTTTTCCTACAGTACTAAGCCAGAAAAGAAAAACTCAAGACATAAAAGAATCTGGTTGGCTTTGTCCCTTATAGGGTGGATTGCAAGTTCAATAATTGCGTAATTTGTGCAACAAGATTTTAAAACAGTACAACCTCATGGCCTCATCGTATGCAAGACTTTTTTTGATTTTCAACAAACTTATGGTTAGGCTTTCCACGAGCCAAGTCGAGTGTTAGGTAGAGGAGTTTTTCAAAATTTAAAATCATCAAAACAAGGCTGAGGAAAACTCTGAGTGACAACAATCTGGAGGATCTTATGTTGATGGCTTGCAAGCAGGAGAGTCTGGCCGGAGCACTGAGCTGGGCAGGGGGCTTTGGTCATTATCGGCCCTCCTTGCCATCGCCTACCTCTTGGTCCCTTCTCTATCGCACGCAAGCGCTTTGTGTGAGAGCGTTATGTGTTCCTGTTTCGGTTAAATATTCATGGAATAATACACTTTAGTATTTGCAACAGGGGTAAAAATTTTGATCGCCCTCAAAATGTGTAATTATATCTATACTACCTACGTTTCAGATGAAACTGAAATGTCCGTCCGCCGCCCACGACGTTTTGAGCAGAAGGATCCTTCGAAGGATTAATTAGAATTCACTAGATGCTCCGGCTCGCTTTGCTCGCCTACGCACCCAGCTGGGGGGCTCCGCCCCCCAGACCCCCCGTGGGCCTCGCTTCGCGAGGCCGATCGCTTAAGCAGAAATGTGGGTGAATTGCCGCTTGTGGGTGTATTGCCACCTGTGGGTGTATTGCCGCCTGTGAGTGTATATTGCCGCCTGTGGGTGAATTGCCGCCCCCCAGACCCCCCCTAGTGGGTGTATTGCCGCTTGTGGATGTATTGCCCACTGTGGTTGTATATTGCCGCCTGTGATTTGGGTGAATCATGGTACGAAAATGATTAGCCGAGCGAAGTAAGGCCCCCTTGTCAAAGTGTTAGTCTATTAGCTGAGCGAAGTAAGTCAAAGTGCTAGTGAAATCAAATCAAAACTCACAGTAAAAAACCCGGTGGGGCGCTATGGGACTAAAATGCCGAGGGGGTAGAGTTAAGTGTCGTTTTCCAAGTATTTTTGGGGACGACCTATGGAGCTTTCATGGGGCTATACGAAATTAGACCCCCTGTCAACGTGCTAGTGAAAACAAATTTCCACCATCAATAATAATAGAACTACCTATGTGGGTGGCCGAGCAAAGCGAGTCCCCTGGCCGTTAAAATGATCGGCTGAGTGAAGTATGCCCCCCCCCCTCCCAACCTGTCATAGTGCTAGTGAAATCAAATCAAAGTTGAAAACTCACAGGAAAAATATGGGGCTAAAATGGCGAGGGGGTAGAGTTAAGTGTCGTTTTCCAAGTATTTTTGGGGAAAGGGGAAGTATTTTTGGGGAAATTAAGGCCCCCCTGTCATGTGCTAGTGAAATTAAGGCCCCCCTGTCAAATGCTAGTGAAATCAAATTTGAAAAGCCTTCCCTTGATAATAATAGAACTACATATGTCGGTGGCCGAGCAAAGCGAGTCCCCTGGCCGTTAAAATGATCGGCCGAGTAAAGTATGCCCCCCCTCCCACCATGTCATAGTGCTAGTGAAATCAAATCAAAGTTGAAAATTCACAGGAAAAATATGGGGCTAAAATGGCGAGGGGGTAGAGTTAAGTGTCGTTGGAAGGGAGGAATATTATATATATTAGTGATATAGATTATTTATAAGGGTCTTGCGTGATCGCTCGTACATATAGATCCTTGTTTGGGGGGGGGGGGGGGGGGGGAAGTATGGACCCCCTGTCAAAGTGCTAGTGAAATCAAATTTGAAAACTCCACCATCAATAATAGGAGAACTACCTATGTCGGTGGCCGAGCAAAGCAAGACCCCTCTGGCTAATAAAATAATCGCCCGAGCGAAGCAAGACCCCCCCTGTCATTTGAAAAGTTTGAAAAAAGCCTTCCCTGGCTGGTAAATTGATCGGCCGAGCGAGAAACCCCCCCTGGCAACGTGTCAAATTTGACAACTCACAGGAAAAAAACCCTGGGGTGCCATCAATAGTTAGTTGCTCGCCTACGCACCCAGCTGAGTAACCCTAGTGGGGTGCATAGCATCGATGGACACGTTCATAACCCTGCATCAAGGTCAACTGCTCCTTCAACATCAACCCCCCTGGCTGATAAAATGATCGGCCGAGTGAAGTATGCCCCCCCCCCCCCTCCCACCCTGTCATAGTGCTAGTGAAATCAAATCATAGTTGATAACTCACAGGAAAAATATGGGGCTAAAATGGCGAGGGGGTAGAGTTAAGTGTCGTTTTCCAAGTATTTTTGGGGAAAGTAAGCCCCCCTGTCATAGTGCTAGTGAAATCAAATTTGCAAAGCCTTCCCTTGATAATAATAGAACTACCTATGTCGGTGGCCGAGCATTGCGAGTCCCCTGGCCGTTAAAATGATCGGCCGAGTGAAGTATGCCCCCCCCCTCCCACCCTGTCATAGTGCTAGTGAAATCAAATCATAGTTGAAAACTCACAGGAAAAATATGGGGCTAAAATGGCGAGGGGGTAAAGTTTAGTGTCGTTTTCCAAGTATTTTCCACCCTTTGTAAAGTCCACCCTAAATATTTATTACATATAAATATGTAGGTAGGTAGGACATTTGAATCCCCTGGCCAGTATAATGAAAACAAAGAAAAAATATGGGGCTAAAATGGCGAGGGGGTAGAGTTAGTGTCGTTTTCCAAGTATTTTTGGACGTAGAATCCCCTGGCGGATAAAATGATTCCCTGAAAATTTCATCAAAATCGAATCAATAGTGGCTGAAATCCCCACTCCTTCTTTTCTTTAGTTGAAGGAGGGGAAAACGCCAAAAATCCTTGAGGGCGCTCAACCTATCTCAGAATGTAGATCATTTTTGAATTTCTCGAGATTTTCAAGAATATATATCAATTTTTTAATTTTTTTTTAAATTCAATTTGGAAAAAGAATCAATTCTAATAATAATAAATGAATAATAATAAAATCGATACTTCTCTAAATAATCGATTTGATTTAAATCGATTCATTTAATTTACATCCATTCAATTTGGAAAAAGAATCAATTCTAATAATAATAAATGAATAATAATAAAATCGATACTTCTCTAAATAATCGATTCAATTTGAATCGATTCATTTAATTTACATCCATTTCCGTCTGGGAGAGATCTCGTAGACCTTCTAAGCGCCCCTGTAAGGCTGATGTCACACCCGCTCAGAGCCATGTGTGTAGGCGGGGGGGTATCGGCATTTGGTAAGCCGAGCGGGATCCACCCGCCGGTGACGGCCACCCAGTTTTCTGAGGTAAATTAAAGGAATCTCCAAAACTGAAATCGCCGTCCTAATTCAATCATTGTCGGAATGAATTTGGTCGATATCTCCTATTAAAATTCGGATCTCTAGGTAGGCGTAGGACGAAACGCGAAAAAAATCCGTCTATTAACGGCGGAATAAGACGCAAAAATTAATTGAGCGAATTCGCGCGCGCCAAAAAATTCGCGCGACCCCCTTATCGGACGTAAAATTGGTCGAGGAATCCGAATCCGGTGAAAAAAATAGGGGTTCCCATTTGAAATAAGAAAGTTGATGTCAATTGCGCGGATTTGAGCGCATTTTAGAAAAATCTCGACCCCCCTAGTGACTCTTAAACGGTCGCCCGAGACGATAGGAAAAATCGGCGTATTTTTACGACTTACCGTTTAGTCAGAGTAGGCGTTTGACATACATAGTCAGCCACAGACACGGTGAGGATTAGTGATTTGGCGGAGCCCCCCAGACCCCCCGTGGGCCTCGCTTCGCGAGGCCGATCGCTTAAGCAGACATGTGGGTGAATTGCCGCTTGTGGGTGTATTGCCACCTGTGGGTGTATTGCCGCCTGTGAGTGTATATTGCCGCCTGTGGGTGAATTGCCGCCCCCCAGACCCCCCCTAGTGGGTGTATTGCCGCTTGTGGATGTATTGCCCACTGTGGTTGTATATTGCCGCCTGTGATTTGGGTGAATCATGGTACGAAAATGATTAGCCGAGCGAAGTAAGGCCCCCTTGTCAAAGTGCTAGTCTATTAGCTGAGCGAAGTAAGTCAAAGTGCTAGTGAAATCAAATCAAAACTCACAGTAAAAAACCCGGTGGGGCGCTATGGGACTAAAATGCCGAGGGGGTAGAGTTAAGTGTCGTTTTCCAAGTATTTTTGGGGAAAGGGGAAGTATTTTTGGGGAAATTAAGGCCCCCCTGTCAAGTGCTAGTGAAATCAAATTACAAAAGCCTTCCCTTGATAATAATAGAACTACTTATGTCAGTGGCCGAGCAAAGCGAGTCCCCAGGCCGTTAAAATGATCGGCCGAGTGAAGTATGCCCCCCCCTCCCACCCTGTCATAGTGCTAGTGAAATCAAATCAAAGTTGAAAACTCACAGGAAAAATATGGGGCTAAAATGGCGAGGGGGTAGAGTTAAGTGTCGTTTTCCAAGTATTTTTGGGGAAAGGGGAAGTATTTTTGGGGAAATTAAGGCCCCCCCCTGTCAAGTGCTAGTGAAATCAAATTACAAAAGCCTTCCCTTGATAATAATAGAACTACTTATGTCAGTGGCCGAGCAAAGCGAGTCCCCAGGCCGTTAAAATGATCGGCCGAGTGAAGTATCCCCCCCCCTCCCACCCTGTCATAGTGCTAGTGAAATCAAATCAAAGTTGAAAACTCACAGGAAAAATATGGGGCTAAAATGGCGAGGGGGTAGAGTTAAGTGTCGTTTTCCAAGTATTTTTGGGGAAAGGGGAAGTATTTTTGGGGAAATTAAGGCCCCCCTGTCAAGTGCTAGTGAAATCAAATTACAAAAGCCTTCCCTTGATAATAATAGAACTACTTATGTCAGTGGCCGAGCAAAGCGAGTCCCCAGGCCGTTAAAATGATCGGCCGAGTGAAGTATCCCCCCTCCTCCCACCCTGTCATAGTGCTAGTGAAATCAAATCAAAGTTGAAAATTCACAGGAAAAATATGGGGCTAAAATGGCGAGGGAGTAGAGTTAAGTGTCGTTTTCCAAGTATTTTCCACCCTTTGAAAAGTCCACCCTCAATAATTATTTGAAATTTAATAAAGCCCCCCACCCCCAGGAAAACACAGTAAAAGTATGGGGCTAAAATGGTGAGGGGGTAGAGTTGTTGTCGTTTTCCAAGTATTTTTGGACCTAGAATCCCCTGGCGGATAAAATGATTAGCTGAGCAAAGTAAGGCCCCCCTGTCAATAATTTGGAAAAAGAATCGATTCTGATAATAATAATAAATACTAATAATAATAATATTTATTAATAATAATACTTTCTAAATCGATTTGATTTAAATCGATTCATATTTGAGAATCGGACATCCCTCGGACGACTTTGCAGGGATGGCTGGTAGATATCGACCCCCCAAAATCCCCCCCGGAGAAGAAAAAACCCCCTCAATCTGGCGGAAAAACCCTGATTTGGCAGCACTGCAAGGGGATGACTGGGAGAGATCTCGTAGACCTCGTGAGCGCCCCTGTAAGGCTGATGTCCCACCTGCTCAGAGTGAAGAGTGAGGGTGGGGGGGTATCGGCTGGGAGTAAACCGAGCGGGATCCACCCGCCGGTGACGGCCACCCAGTTTTCTGACGTAAATTAAAGGAATCTCCAAAACTGAAATCGCCGTCCTAATTCAATCATTGTCGGAATGAATTTGGTCGATATCTCCTATTAAAATTCGGATCTCTAGGTAGGCGTAGGACGAAACGCGAAAAAAATCCGTCTATTAACGGCGGAATAAGACGCAAAAATTAATTGAGCGAATTCGCGCGCGCCAAAAAATTCGCGCGACCCCCTTATCGGACGTAAAATTGGTCGAGGAATCCGAATCCGGTGAAAAAAATAGGGGTTCCCATTTGAAATAAGAAAGTTGATGTCAATTGCGCGGATTTGAGCGCATTTTAGAAAAATCTCGACCCCCCTAGTGACTCTTAAACGGTCGCCCGAGACGATAGGAAAAATCGGCGTATTTTTACGACTTACCGTTTAGTCAGAGTAGGCGTTTGACATACATAGTCAGCCACAGACACGGTGAGGATTAGTGATTTAGATAGACTAGATGCTCCGGCTCGCTTTGCTCGCCTACGCACCCAGCTGGGGGGCTCCGCCCCCCAGACCCCCCGTGGGCCTCGCTACGCGAGGCCGGTGCCTCGCTTCGCGAGGCCGATCGCTTAAGCAGAATTGTGGGTGAATTGCCGCTTGTGGGAGTATTGCCACCTGTGGGTGTATTGCCGCCTGTGAGTGTATATTGCCGCCTGTGGGTGAATTGCCGCCCCCCAGACCCTCCCTAGTGGGTGTATTGCCGCTTGTGGATGTATTGCCCACTGTGGTTGTATATTGCCGAATGTGATTTGGGTGAATCATGGTATGAAAATGATTAGCCGAGCGTAGTAAGGCCCCCTTGTCAAAGTGCTAGTGAAATCTATTTTCAAAAGTCTACTCTCTACAGCCTGAGCGAGGAACCCCCCCCCCTCCCACCCTGTCATAGTGCTAGTGAAATCAAATCATAGTTGAAAACTCATAGGGAAAAAACCCATGGGGCGATATGGGGCTAAAAAGGCCGAGAAGATGATCAGCTGAGCGAAATAAGACGCCCCTCCTGTCAAAGTGCTAGTGAACTCAATTTTGAAAACTCCACCATCATAATAATAGAATAGAACTACCTATGTGGGTGGCTGAGCAAAGCGAGCTCCCTCTGGCCGATAACATGATCGGCAGAGCGAAGTAAGCCCCCCTCCCTCCCCTGTCAAAGTGCTAGTGAAATCAAATCAAAACTCACAGTAAAAAACCCGGTGGGGCGCTATGGGACTAAAATGCCGAGGGGGTAGAGTTAAGTGTCGTTTTCCAAGTATTTTTGGGGACGACCTATGGAGCTTTCATGGGGCTATACGAAATTAGACCCCCTGTCAACGTGCTAGTGAAATCAAATTTCCACCATCAATAATAATAGAACTACCTATGTGGGTGGCCGAGCAAAGCGAGTCCCCTGGCCGTTAAAATGATCGGCTGAGTGAAGTATGCCCCCCCCCCCCTCCCAACCTATCATAGTGCTAGTGAAATCAAATCAAAGTTGAAAACTCACAGGAAAAATATGGGGCTAAAATGGCGAGGGGGTAGAGTTAAGTGTCGTTGGAAGGGAGGGGGTTGAAGGAGGGGAAAACGGAAAAAATCCTTGAGGGCGCTCAACCTATCTCAGAACGTAGAGCATTTTTGAATTTCTCGAGATTTTCAAGAATATTATATATATTAGTGATATAGATTATTTATAAGGGTCTTGCGTGATCGCTCGTACATATAGATCCTTGTTGGGGGGGGGGGGGGGGGGGAAGTAAGGACCACCTGTCAAAGTGCTAGTGAAATCAAATTTGAAAACTCCACCATCAATAATAGGAGAACTACCTATGTCGGTGGCCGAGCAAAGCAAGACCCCTCTGGCTAATAAAATAATCGCCCGAGCGAAGCAAGACCCCCCCCCTGTCATTTGAAAAGTTTGAAAAAAGCCTCCCCTGGCTGGTAAATTGATCGGCCGAGCGAGAAACCCCCCCTGGCAACGTGTCAAATTTGACAACTCACAGGAAAAAAACCCTGGGGTGCCATCAATAGTTAGTTGCTCGCCTACGCACCCAGCTGAGTAACCCTAGTGGGGTGCATAGCATCGATGAACACGTTCATAACCCTGCATCAAGGTCAACTGCTCCTTCAACATCAACCCCCTGGCTGATAAAATGATCGGCCGAGTGAAGTATGCCCCCCCTCCCACCCTGTCATAGTGCTAGTGAAATCAAATCATAGTTGAAAACTCACAGGAAAAATTTTAATTTTATTTTTATTTTAATTTTTTTATTTTTATTTTTCAAATTCAATTAAATTCATTTTATGAGATAATCGATTCAGTTTAAATCGATTCTACTTTTCTCGATAATCGATTCAATTTAAATCGATTCATTTAATTTACATCCATCTGGGAGACCTTGCGCATAGACCTAGCGAGCGCCCCTTAAAGGCTGATGTCCCACCCGCTCAGAGTGATGAGTGAGGGCGGGGGGATAGAGGGTGTTGAGAGGCTGGGAGTGAAGCCGAGCCAGAATTCACCCGACGGCTCGCCCGACCCGCGATTTAACGAAAACTGCAAAACTGAAATCGCCGTCCTGATCCGCTCATTGTCGGAATGAATTTGGTCGATATCTCCTATTAAAATTCGGATCTCTAGGTAGGCGTAGGACGAAACGCGGAAAAAATCCGTCTATTAAAGGAGGAATAAATCGAAAAAATTAATTCAGCGAATTCGCGCGCGCCAAAAAATTCGCGCAATTCGCTTATTGGACGTAAAATTGGTCGAGGAATCCGAATCCGATGAAAAAAATAGGGGTTCCCATTTGAAATAAGAAAGTTGATGTCAATTGCGCGGATTTGAGCGCATTTTAGAAAAATCTCGACCCCCCTATTGACTCTTAAACGGTCGCCCGAGACGATAGAAAAAATCGGCGTATTTTTACGACTTACCGTTTAGTCAGAGTAGGCGATTGACATACCCACATAGTCAGCCAGCCAGCCAGCCAGCCAGCCAGCCAGCCAGCCACAGACACGGTGAGAATTAGTGATTTAGACTAGATGCTCCGGCTCGCTTTGCTCGCCTACGCACCCAGCTGGGGGGCTCCGCCCCCCAGACCCCCCGTGGGCCTCGCTTCGCGAGGCCGGCGCCTCGCTTCGCGAGGCCGATCGCTTAAGCAGACATGTGGGTGAATTGCCGCTTGTGGGTGTATTGCCACCTGTGGGTGTATTGCCGCCTGTGAGTGTATATTGCCGCCTGTGGGTGAATTGCCGCCCCCCAGACCCCCCCTAGTGGGTGTATTGCCCACTGTGGTTGTATATTGCCGCCTGTGATTTGGGTGAATCATGGTACGAAAATGATTAGCCGAGCGAAGTAAGGCCCCCTTGTCAAAGTGCTAGTCTATTAGCTGAGCGAAGTAAGTCAAAGTGCTAGTGAAATCAATTTTCAAAAGTCTACCCTCTACCGCCCGAGCGAGGAACCCCCCCCCCCCCCCCCCACCTCCCTGCCATAGTGCTAGTGAAATCAAATCAAATTTGAAAACTCATAGGGAAAAAACCCATGGGGCGATATGGGGCTAAAAAGGCCGAGAAGATGATCAGCTGAGCGAAATAAGACGCCCCTCCTGTCAAAGTGCTAGTGAACTCAATTTTGAATACTCCACCATCATAATAATAGAATAGAACTACCTATGTGGGTGGCTGAGCAAAGCGAGCCCCCTCTGATCGGTAGAGCGAAGTAAGCCCCCCCCCCCCTCCCCTGTCAAAGTGCTAAAGAAATCAAATCAAAACTCACAGTAAAAAACCAGGTGGGGCGCTATGGGACTAAAATGCCGAGGGGGTAGAGTTAAGTGTCGTTTTCCAAGTATTTTTGGGGACGACCTATGGAGCTTTCATGGGGCTATACGAAATTAGACCCCCTGTCAACGTGCTAGTGAAATCAATAATAATAGAACTACCTATGTGGGTGGCCGAGCAAAGCGAGTCCCCTGGCCGTTAAAATGATCGGCCGAGTAAAGTATGCCCCCCCTCCCGCCATGTCATAGTGCTAGTGAAATCAAATCAAAGTTGAAAACTCACAGGAAAAATATGGGGCTAAAATGGCGAGGTGGTAGAGTTAAGTGTCGTTTTCCAAGTATTTTTGGGGAAAGAGGAAGTATTTTTGGGGAAATTAAGGCCCCCCTGTCAAGTGCTAGTGAAATCAAATTTGAAATGCCTTCCCTTGATAATAATAGAACTACCTATGTCGGTGGCCGAGCAAAGCGAGTCCCCTGGCCGTTATAATGGTGGACCAAGCTAAGTAAGGCCCCCCTGTCATAGTGCTAGTGAAATCAAATTTCAAAAGTCTTCCCTCGATAATAATAGAACTACCTATGTCGGTGGCCGAGCAACGCGAGTCCCCTGGCCGTTAAAATGATAGGCCGAGTGAAGTATGCCCCCCCCCCCCCCTCCCACCCTGTCATAGTGCTAGTGAAATCAAATCAAAGTTGAAAACTCACAGGAAAAATATGGGGCTAAAATGGCGAGGGGTAGAGTTAAGTGTCGTTTTCCAAGTATTTTTGGGGAAAGGGGAAGTATTTTTGGGGAAATTAAGGCCCCCCTGTCAAGTGCTAGTGAAATCAAATTTGAAAAGCCTTCCCTTGATAATAATAGAACTACCTATGTCAGTGGCCGAGCAAAGCGAGTCCCCAGGCCGTTAAAATGATCGGCCGAGTGAAGTATGCCCCCCACCCCCCAGGAAAACACAGTAAAAGTATGGGGCTAAAATGGTGAGGGGGTAGAGTTATTGTCGTTTTCCAAGTATTTTTGGACGTAGAATCCCCTGGTGGATAAAATGATTAGCTGAGCAAAGTAAGGCCACCCTGTCAATAATTTGGAAAAAGAATCGATTCTAATAATAATAATAATAAATACTAATAATAATATTTTATAATAATAATACTTTCTAAATCGATTTGATTTAAATCGATTCATATTTGAGAATCGGACATCCCTCGGACGACTTTGCAGGGATGGCCGGGAGATATCGACCCCCAAAAATCCCCCCCGGAGAAGAAAAAACCCCCGCAATCTGGGGGAAAAACCCTGATTTGGCTGCACTGCAAGGGGATGACTGGGAGAGATCTCGTAGACCTTGCGAGCTCCCCTTAAAGGCTGATGTCCCACCCGCTTGGAGTGAAGAGTGTAGAAATCAAATTTGAAAACTCCACCATCAATAATAATAGAACTACCTATGTGGGTGGCAGAGTAAGCGATAAATAAATTTATTTATTTATTATTATTATTATTATTTAGTTGAAGGAGGGGAAAACGGAAAAAATCCTTGAGGGCGCTCAACCTATCTCAGAATGTAGATCATTTTTGTATTTCTCGAGATTTTCAAGAATATATATAAATTTTTTTATCGTGAAATGTACCAATGTCAAATGGCCGAGCAAAGAGAGCCTCCTGGCCGTTAAAATAACAATATAACCTTCAATAACAATAGAACTACCTACCAATGTGGGCAGCCCAGGAAAGCGAGCCTCCCCTGGCCAGTAAAATGATCGGCCGAGTGAAGTAACCCCCCCCCCCCCCCCTCCCCTCGCTGTCATAGTGCTAGTGAAATAAAATCAAATTTGAAAACACAGGAAAAAAATGGGGCTAAAATTTGTTAATAATTTTTTTTTCCGATTCAATTCAACTTTTCGATACTTTTCTCGATAATCGATTCAATTTAAATCGATTCATTTAATTTACATCCATTTCCGTCTGGGTGACGTTGCGCATAGACCTTCCGAGCGCCCCTTAAAGGCTGATGTCCCACCCGCTCAGAGTGAAGAGTGAGGGCGGGGGGATAGAGGGTGTTGAGAGGATGGGAGTGAAGCCGAGCCAGAATTCACCCGACGGGACGGGTCGGTGGCGACGGCCCAGTTTTTTCAAAACTCAACTCGCGCTCAAAATTCACTCGATTTCGAAATGAATTTGGTCGATATCAAGTATTAAAATTCGGATCTCTAGGTAGGCTACGGACGAAACGCGGAAAAAATCCGTCTATTAACGAAGGAATAAATCGAAAAAATTAATTCAGCGAATTCGCGCGCGTCATAAAATTCGCCCAACTCGCTTATCGGACGTAAAATTGGTCGAGGAATCCGAATCCGGTGAAAAAAATAGGGGTTCCCATTTGAAATAAGAAAGTTGATGTCAATTGCGCCCATTTGAGCGCATTTTAGAAAAATCTCGACCCCCCTATTGACTCTTAAACGGTCGCCCGAGACGATAGGAAAAATCGGCGTATTTTTAGGGCTTATAGTTTAGTCAGAGTAGGCGATTGACATACCCACATACAGACACGTTGAGAATTAGTGATTTAGATTTGAAAATCTGAAATTTTTGAAAAAATACTTGGGTCTCCTTTTAGTTGAACTCGCAAGGTGTTCAACCCGAGCGCACAAACCGGTGGGGGCTCAGTGGATCTAAAAGGGGGCTACAGGAGGGGTTTTGGAAGAGTTAGGTGTCGTCTTCGAACTATTTTTGGACGTAATATCCATTTTCGGGACTCCTAAAAGCTTCCGACTTCGCCGTTGGGATCCATGGGGCTTTTGAAGGAAGCCAGGAAGTCGAATAAGGACTGATTTTTCGTGTAACCTTGATAATTGATTTTACGGGGCCCTTCATCCATCCAAACACTAGACATGAAAATTTAAAAAAACAAAATTTAATTTACCATGGGCCTGAGATTGAGCCTAGAATTCGAAAGAAATTAACAATTGGGGGGATATACATGAGAAGGGGTGGAAGGGCGAAGGTGAGGAGGGCCGGAAATGCCCAAAGCCTCTCAGCTCAGTGCTCCAGCCAGATGCTCCTCTTGCGAGCCTTCTTTTTATTGTTGATAAGCTGTGATTATGTACTTAACTGAAGAAATGTGCAAAATGCATCTTAGATTGAAGCGCTATTGCTTGTTTTTTTTTTTTTTTTTTTGTGTGCATAAACGGTAGGGTACTAATTCACATACCAAGCACCACTTTTATTTTTTTCAAAATATGGGCGCTGTTATTTTCCCTTTCACCTAAGTATTAGATTCACCTAGGTATTAAAAGTAAGGTCTTTGGATAGGTAACTGTGTGTGTGATGGAGGAGGCGGGGTAGGGCCGGTCAAATTGAATCGCCCGGGCCGGTCAAAACCGCCTATCCGCCCCTGCATTTAACCCTCCTCCCACAAGGCCGTGTCGTGTACGACACGTTCAACCTACTGTGGGGACTGCATGCGTGCATGAGTGTAAAATTGTAAAATTTGCAGCGTTTTTCCCTTGAATTACGTTCAGGGAGCAATCATGGAATCTACTGTGTCGTATACGACACGGCCTTGCAACTCATGTTCAGAAAGGGAGCCTTGTGGGAGGAAGGTTAATGTTTATCATCAAAGCCTACGTACTAGGTTGCGTTCGCAGAGCGATTCTGGTAGTTCAGAACTGTTGGACGCAAGCGCAGTAGGGCCATGCTGGTTGGTAACTACCTCGGCTTCCAGGAATCACACCTTCAAGCCCTGACGCTCTGCGAACGCAGAACGCAGAATCGCTTGTAATCGGTTCTGCTGTTTTTGTTAAACTTCCAGAATTGAATCCAACTGCCTCCTGAAAAGTCGCAAAGCTCCATTTCATTTCATTCTCTGATTCACTTCTTCATGACAGCTTTGTCGTTTGCCGAGGGGCCGGAATGCTGGCCGTTCTAAAAGTGGAGGGGAGAATTTGGTTCCTGGAAGTGTTCGAGTCCTGATTCGATTCCAAATGACCAGAAATTGCTCTGCGTACGAACCTTGGTGTGTTCGCAACCCTAACTATGGAAGCCTTGCCTTTTCAATAATATTATTAATTATGTTTTGGAAAGCCTGAGCCTCATAGTACGTGAGTGCGAGAAATAAGAAAAGCGAAGAGGCACATTTTTAGTGGGGGGTTGTCGGTTGACGATTGCTCTGCATAAATCACCATTTGCTGATACAAAATGATCTGCGAAAATGCGACTTTTTTTCTCTGCCAAAACCCTCTGGGGTTTTGTCACCGTGAGACTCTCGCACGGACAATAGGGGCGGCTGCGGCCCAGATTTCGTCCCCCGGGACAAAAGCATCAAAACCCTATTGACCGGCGAACATCTGGCCTTCGTGGGGTTCTGAGAATTTCAAGAAAGTTTATTATGAGGTTTCACCCTACATGGAATCCGAATGAGAATTTCCGCGGAATCGAGAGACGAGGCGTGTTTTATTTGTATAGACAATTCCAGGTAGACTCATGAAGGACACAACAGAGCAGTTGGAGTTCAAACCCTATTGACCCTTGAGGGCACACTAGAATACATTAAAATGGGTCATCACGCGGTCATTTCATTCTTGATGAATTTAACAGTGCGACACGTTAATCGCCATCAATTGACGTTGTCGCTAATCAGCCTTTTGGTGAAATTGCCAACATAACAGGAAACCCCAGTGAACCTTGGAACATCTCCACACAGTAAAAACATCACGAAAAGGTCGTCTTGGGTAAATAAGGCTTCCAGGGCCATTATTCGTCCTCCGTCGTGGGTTATAGACTGCGGTCTCATCTCATCGTATGTAGGAAAAAGAAGATTTTCCGAGAAGAGTCTATTGTGTATGCCTTCGACGAAAAACATTTCCCTCTTCTCATGATATTGGGGTCGAGGAAGTAAAAGCTTTTGGTAAACCAAACAGACCTTATTGTTACAAACCCACCCCCATACATAGATTCATACACACTAGAGTAACATTCTGTATGCTGGAGACACTAGGTTAATAATTAAAATAAGAACGGTTAGATTCAACATTTTGTGGAAATTAAATTTTAACGGTGGATAATTCAAAAGAATCATTTCATTTAAATTGAAGAGTAGGTTTCACCTACAGATGAAAAGGGGGGATAAATAATTTTTTTTTTTTGTCGAAAATTAGTTAAAGATGGCTTTTTATAGATTTTGGGATGGCAGAAACGATTGAAACCTCAAATCAGCGAAAAAGGATACTTATCGGCCGAAAATCGTCATTGAAATACCTTAGGCGCAGGTACAGAGGAAAAAGACTACTAGACAATACAGGAAACTAAGGTGACCAAATTTCAAAAACCTTCAAAACAGGACGCTCTAGTGGCATATACTCAGTATAATATAGGCCTTTGCCTTTAGATCATAATTCTTAACCCTCAGACTAGAAACATATAATCTCACTTAAACACCCCAATCATTAGACTGAGGGCCTTAGCCCTTAGATCATAATTCTTAACCCTAAGACTAAAAACACATAATTTCACTTAAACACCCCAATCAATAGACCGAGGTTCTTTGCCCTTAGATCATAATAATTAATAATTCCTAACCCTAAGACTAGAAACACAAATATCTTTCCTAAAAACTCATATAAGTAGCAGGAGGGGTGACCCCATCTTATATCAATCTTATAGGAACTCTCTACATAGGAAATTATGTAAATTATGTATAATTATGTTTAAATTATTACTACCTATTACAAAGGGACTATCCGCAATTTAACAGGTGGGATCACAACTCATCGCGAGAACGCGTTAACCAAAGTGAAATCCAGAGACCAGAAACCCACCGAAAGAAACTGACCTCCAGCAATCAGAAAAATCAAACGATAAGACTGCTTCGAATACAAGCCAGCAATAATTCAAAAAAGGAAAGCAGCAACTACTAACAATACAGCAGTGACTACCAACACCACAGGAGCTACTCAACATTCAAAATACATCAGCTCAAAGGACAGTCAACCTCAAAATTACTAACCGTAACAACCGTACCGAAGTAAACCCTCTGCAATCAACTCCAAAAGATGCTATCACCAGGATGAACTTCACCCATCACCAATTGAGCGCCGGTTTCTTGGTTTCTAGGTTCTCTTTTAAGCTGTGCGCCTGTATGAGAAGCAACTGCAAGGCTGACTTGGACTAACTCACCCTCACCTTAAAATGTGTGGTGGAACGGAATTTCCCCTAACTCGCAACATTTTACTCTGAAAATAAATTAACCCACTGACTTGGTGAAAACAGTCATTCGTCTTCAGCATCAATGAGGAGAATAATTAAAAAAAAAAAAAAAAAAAAAAAACGCCAACTGGTTTTATTGCCCATAGTTCACATCAAATCTAGATTTGCTTACCCTGGTTCAGTTGGAACTCTTACCTGGAAGTTCCAAGGAGCAGGAGGCAATTCCGCCGCAGTCATATTTTTGAAGGTTTACAATCAAAATGTACAGTAACTGCCCATAACTAGTGACAAGGTGTAAATAATGAGAACCAGTTTGATGAACACTTAAAAAAACGTTCGTCATGTTGGATAATGTACGGGTTCCCCTTTATTTACTCATACGTTTGCTCATGATCCTTCAAGTGGTTCCCTTGACGCCGTAATCCAAGGGATTCAGAACACTCAGACACCCAAAGCAATACAATGGACGTCATAATACATGGAGTGTCCATTTATTGCGTTGTGCTCTCCAGTATGACCCCGAAGTGGTTCTGTCACCGGTAGAGGTCGTTGTCAATTGAATAGGTCACCTCAACAACGGCGTACCTAACTCACATATCTGCAACTTTTCAGCAGAGGTAAAAATGTTCAGAACCTTAGCAGCCATTTTATTTTGGATTATTATTATTGGAATAATACACCTATGTAATCGCGACGGAGGTCGACGACTCCAATCGGCCTCAAAATTTGACATTATCCGTTTCAAAAGGTCTAGATTCCAAAACCGAAATATCCGTCCGCCTGCCGCCGTCTGAGCCGGTTTGGGCAGTAGGAACTTTTTTAAATTTGACATTTTGACAGAATACTTGGTTTACTATCTAGTTGTGCCCGCAGGGTTTTCAGCCCGATCGCACAAACCCCCGGGGTACTATGGGGCTAAAATGGGGCTGTGGGAGGGTTTTTTTCGCATACAATGACGTCCGCCATCTGCCGTCTGGGCCGTTTTGTGCAGGATTTTTTTTTTTTTAACTGAAATTTTGACAAAATACTCGGCTTACTATCTAGTTGTGCCCGCAGGGTTTTCAGCCCGATCGCACAAACCCCCGGGGCAAATGGGGCTACGGGAGGTTTTTTTTAAGGCCTTTGGCTATGGGATCGAGTCAGGTGTCGTTTTCGAAGTATTTTTGGACGTAGAATTCATTTTTGGGGACCTAGAACGATCCAATTTCACTGTGGCAATCTATAGGGCTTTCATGGGGCTACAAACGGGATTTTTGAAGGTTCCCAGGAGGTCAAATATTTTTCAAGTAAAACAAAATATTTTCGAAAAAAAAAGGTTTTTTGAAAAATAAAAATCACCAAAAAAATTTTTTTTTTAAATTGTTCTCAATGACAAAGAAATAAATTTCTGCACTTGTAACCTATATAAAAGAATAATAAACCCTAGTGTTAAATTTGCAGCATTTTTATTTATTGTAAAAAGAAACTTTTTTCTTAATTGTCAAAATAGATTGCCCTGCATTCGGAGTGTTTTTTGACTGTTTTGACCCAGTTTTTGGTTGTGAAGCGACAGACGCTATTTACTAGTGGTTTTTACGTGATACTCCTGGCCAGAGGATCCACTTTCATATATATAATATATATATGTACATGTATAAAGGGGCCCCTTGTATTCTCAGCCCCGGGGCCCACGAGAGGTTAATCCGGCGCTGATAGCCTCCCAGACCTATACATGATCTAAAAGGTCTCCCCATAAGCTTCTTTTTCTTTTTTCGTGCGGTTGGTCCTACCTAGCAGTTAATTAGGACTCGAAGCGGGAACATCGATGTCAGATCTGAGCAACAACGTCGTAACCGTCAGTAATGGCTCCTGCCGGCAAAACATCGTTCTCGCCTGGTGACGAAAAACGCCTCAATAATGGTTAAAAAGAAAACGCTGCAAATTTTACAGAAGGGTTTATTATTCTTTGATATAGGTTGCTTGTGCGAAAATTTAATTCTGTGTCCACGTCCAAAAATACTTCGAAAACGATACCTAACTCGATCCCATAGCCAAAAGCCTTCAAAAAAACTCCTCCCACAGCCCCATTTTAGCCCCATAGTGCCCCACGGGTTTGGGCGATCGGGCTGAAAACCTTGCGGGCACAACTAGATAGTAAGCCGAGTATTTTGTCAAAATTTCAGTTAAAAAAAAAAAAAAATCCTGCACAAAACGGCCCAGACGGCAGATGGCGGACGTCATTGTATGCGGGTTCAATTTCAGTGTGTGTCATTGTATGTGTGTTCAGATTTTATTTTTATCTTGGCTGGTCGTGTTAGTATTAGGGAGGGGAGGAAATTTTGTAGAAGTACTCGCCCTCCACCAGACCAGTAAACGTGGAGAGAGCAACCACCCATGATCCGAAAACTGCAAGTTACGAGAAGAGGTAGAAGAGTAGGTACGGTCTGCTGCATTCCGCAGCCATCAACGACCCGAACACCACAAGTTACAAGAAGAGGTGGGATAGTTGGTAGGTCCACTGCGATAACTCCTATCCCAAAGAATTTCGAGCCAACGACCTCCTTTAAAACCCGGCGCCTCAACAATGGTCCAACCCAGGCACACCAGAATGGTGTGGCTAACGCTGGAGGGGACGGGAGGGCACGCTGTACTTCCCCTAGGGGAGATCTAAAGAACAAGGTAGAAGAAAGAAGATTTAAGCAACAATAAGTGCACTTCCTCTGGGGGAAGAAAGAGAGGAGAAGGTATGAGAAAGGTTGTGATGGGCCAGAAATGACCTTAGACACAACCTAAGAAGCTCTGTACAGCGGATGGCGGACGGACATTTTGGTTTTGGAATGTAGACCTCTTGAAACAGATAATGTCAAATTTTGAGGCCAATCGGAGTCATCGACCTCCGTCGCGAAAACAGGTGTATTATTCCAAGAATAATAAACCAAAAATTTAACAAATTATTTTTGTTTTTATGAACCAAATGCGGTACAGAGTCCAACCAGCTTAGCAAGCTCTGAACCACCGCAACAGTGTGGAAAATCCGTGAAGTCTAAAACTCGCGTTGGGAGTGTAGACATAGACGACTCCATGAGGTGTTCCGGTTTTCGAGTAGTAGTAAGTGGAAGTTAGGTAACTTGAAACTTTCCGTTCACCTCCCTCTTTTTCAGGAAAACAATTTTTTGGAGATCAGCATAGGAATAAGGAAAACGGTTTGTTAATTTTCAACAAGTAAAAAATCAACGATGCCGAAGTGGCCCCCTTGGGGTGTGCGCCCCGGGGCTATAGCCCCCCTAGCCCCCCCGTTAATCCGGGCCTGGAGGCTATAGAAAAAGAGAGGAATACTCACATAGGTTAACAAATCACTCCTCACAACAGTTGAAAAGTAACTTTTCAACTCCTCGACTTTACCAGAAGTAGTACCTAACCAAGTAATCCTCCTCATACACTTTTTTCATTTATGCATCAGGAGTACGATGTCCCTGTAAACTACCTACCCTTAAAAGTGGTCCGATCTCAAAAACGAGGAGGTCCGAGTCAAACACATCCCAAACAGAACATTCACACCAAATTTCGACTTTCTAGCACAACGTGAAGTCTCCGAAAAAACGTTGCATGTTTTCCGTGATTACACAAATTTTTCCTGACCCCCTCGCCTTAGACATAGACATGTCAAAAGTCCTCCAACATGCATGTTGATGGTTTCTCTGTTTTTGAAATTTTTTGGGTTACGCCGTTGTTGAGGTGACCTATTCAATTATTGAATACAGAGAATCTGGCCCACTTCACCATTGCGCTAATTTCTTCGTTTCCTTGGAATCCGTACTGAAAATATAATTACTTTTGACTGATGTACCTACATGGTTGATGGTGGGGATTGCATTTTGACAGCATTGAACATTTAGTCAATACAGAGGGAAAATCTGGTATGCTCCATTGTTCATCAGAACGCTGTAATATTAAATATTACTCAAATTTTGAGTTGTACACGTGTTGACGTCGTCTTGCCGAATGCGCTCGCCCGTACAGTTTGGCAGGGCAGGAATAAACCCCCCAAAAAGTTTCGAATTCGACGAAGTACCTATCTTTCGTTTTTCTATTTGTTATTAGTTGATTAGTGAGAAAATTTGCTTTTTCGCCAGATTTTTTTTTTCACCCTGTTCTACCTGTCCTTCTGAAAGTAGTTTTTCAAGATAGATATTTATCACTACAAAACACATTCGTTCCGTATGCCTTTGCCAATGAAGCTAAAAATACCCCTAAGCTGTTTACACTTTCCTACTACCTAGGTGATAACCCCCCCCCCCCCCCCCCCAATCATGCTGAAAATAACATCATTGGACATTATGGCATCCTTCAAAAGCCCCATGAAAGCCCCATTGATCCTACCGTTGGAATTCGACGGTGCTGGGACCCCAAAAAATGGATTCTACGTCCTAAACTACTTCGAAAACCACACCCCACTTGTTATCATCCTGAAAACCATCAAAACCCCTTCCCGTGGCTCCTTTTTAGCCCCACAGAACCCCACGGGTTTGAGAGATCAGGCTGAAAACCGTCCGGGCACAACTTCATGGCAAACCGAGTGCTTTGTCAAAATATCAGATTTAAAAAAAATGCTTACGGCCCAAAACGGCTCTGACGGCGCATAGTGGGACGAAACCCGATTCTAGCGGGTCTTCATGGGCCTGGAACATATTTTCAATGGCATGTATGTAAAATTTACATACATTTAATAAAGGTATATTTAACATACCTTCATTTCGTGGAGGCGCAACGGCGAGAATACAAAACAAAAGGTGGCATTACCTAGGAGATCCAAAATTTGGATAATATTTATCCAAAATTTAATTTAATATGTTTTGACGTTTTTCAGTGAAATTCAGCTCCCAGCACGAAAAATAGACGGAAAAGTTAAAAATTAAATTAAAAAGTTGAAATTAAATTAATCAGTAGAAATTCCTTCAAAAAAGGCGGAAAAGAGGAAAAAATGCAATTTAAAAAAATTGAAAGATAGATTTTTTTAACGCTGCAAATTTTACTCAAGGGTTTATTATTCTTTGATATAGGTTTCGTGTCCAAATAATAATTCTGTCAACAACAAAAAATGTTTTGTTTTTAAAAAAATTTTTTACTCGGAAAACATTCGACTTCCTGGGATTTTCCAAAAATCCCATTTTTAGCCCCCTGAAAGCGTTATAGATCCCCACAGTGAAATCGGATCGTTCCGGGACCCCAAAAAATGGATTCTATGCCCAAAAATACTTCGAAAACGACACCTAACTCGATCCCATAGCCAAAATCCTTTTTTTTTTTTAACCTCCCGTCGCCCCATAGCGCCCCAGGGCTGAAAACCTTGCGGGCACAACTAGATGTTAAAGCAAGTATTCTGTCAAAATTTCAGATTTTTAAAAAAACTCCTACTGCCCAAAACGGCTCAGTCGGCGGACGGACATTTCGGTTTTGGAATCTAGACCTTTTGAAACGGATAATGTCGCATTTTGAGGCCGATCGGAGTCGTCGACCTCCGACGCGATTACATAGGTGTATTATTCCAAGAATAACAAACCAAAAGTAAAAATTTTTCCAAAAAAGTTGAAATTTCCTCCATTTCACAAAATCTGGGAAGCGAAATGTGAAAAATGGTGTTCAGGGGAGTTCCCAGAAGGACAAAAGTATGGTTGGACATTCTGATAGATTCCTAGGGAAGCAAAGCCTGTAATCGCTTATGGATCAATTTTAATCACGAGGAATTTTTCTTTTTTAAAATGAATTTAATTTTATCTTTTCCGTCTATTTTTTGGTGTCACCAATGTGTTCGTTCGGAGGTCGAACATTTTGATCAGCCTCAAAGTTTGTCATTATAGACAAAACTTCAAGATGTCTAGATTCCAATTCCAAATCAGAATCTGTGGAAATTCCTAATCAAAAAAAGGAAAATTCCTCCAAAAAATAGACGGAAAAAATAAAATAAAAAAAAGATAAAATTATTTACACCAATTACACCATTTTGGTGAATTATTCCAAGAATAATAAACCAATACTGAAAACCGTAGTTTTGGAGTTTTTTTTTTTTTTTCGAAAAATAAGAAGTAATAAGATAGGGAGATGGGGCATATTCGTGATCAGCGTCAAATTTCCTATAAGTATACTTATACCTCCTTATAAGGAGGTTTACTGAGGTTTTTATCCTTTCAAAAGATTTTCAGGAGGTTTTTTTTAACACTTTGGCCCGTGTTAATCGTGGCCCGGACATCAGCATGGCTTGTGGCACATTGCGAAAATTCCCCGACCTCTTCAAATGAATCACAGAGTACCGAGAACCATTGTGGATAACGTTGAAAATTACGACGGAAACCTGAAGTGGACTGTTGAGAAAAAAAAAAAAAAAATCGAGTTCGGGGAGTTCCCAATGTAAATTTTAAAACGCTGCCAATTTTACACAAGGGTTTATTATTCTTTGATATAGGTTACTTGTGCGAAAATAAGTTCTGTCAATTAAAAAAATGTTGGAAAAATGTTTTTGAAATTTTTTCATTTTTTCAAAATAGGTACCTGTATTTACTCGGAAAATATTTGACTACCTGGGATCCTTCAAAATCCCATTTTTAGCCCCATGAGAGTCCTATAGATCACCACAGTGAAATCGGATCGTTGGGGGTCCAAAAATGGATTCTACGCCCCAAAATACTTCGAAAACGACATCTAACTCGATCCCATAGCCAAAAGCCTTAAAAAAACCCTCCCGTAGCCCCATTTTAGCCCCATAGCGCCCCACGGGTTAGGGCGATCGGGCTGAAAACCTTGCGGGCACAACTAGATGGTAAACCGAGTATTTTGTCAAAATTTCAGATTTAGAAAAAATCCTACTGTCCAAAACGGCCCAGACGGCGTACGGCGGACGGACATTTCGGTTTTAGAATCTAGAACTCTTGAATCGGATAATATCAAATTTTGAGGCCGACCCTAGTCGTCGAACTCCTTCGCGATCACAGAGGTGTATTATTCCAAGAATAATAAACCAAAAGGATTAAGAGATTCGGAATTTAATGGGGATTTAGTGGGGCTTATTTCGAGGAGTATGCGAAATTGCAAAACATCAATGCACACTGAAACTTTACAACCGCTTTCGCCACGCTAATTAAATTTTAATGGTGGCATGTTTGCCACCGTGCCAACGTGCGAACCACCACCAGTATAAATCGCCCATTTGCGAAAAATGAAAAACAAAAATTAAGCAAAGCGATTCGTCAGCTCCGGCGAAGCTGGAAGTTCATCGGGAAACATTCTCTAACGGGGAAGTTATTTCATCCCGGGAATTCCCTCTGGATGCCGCGAGCCTCCATTAAACATTTAAATCCGCTGTGGAACGAACAACGCCGGGCAATTCCTCCTCCAGGAATTTTCCATGAGGGGATTAATATGAAAGGGTTTCCCCTCACGGCGGGGGGAAAACATGGGTGGTGAAATGAAATGGTTTAAGGAGAACCTTTTGTGAATAAATGTGTACAAGGAGGTTACACAGGACCGGGTGTGGCCAGTGACTTCACCGAGTTGCGATGTTTTTATCCTTTTACCTCATCGTTAGCATACTTGTCATCTCAGGATATGATGATCAAGTGACGCATTGTGCAGGCGTCAAGCAGTGTGATATCGATGACACTTTCGTCATCACGTCATACACTCTTAACGGTACCTATATATTGATTCGGAGAGGTTGCAAGCACGTTGGGAGAGTTTGCAGAGGCAATAACCGGTTCGGGAGGATTGAAAATCGGTTTGGCGAGTTTAAGAACCATTTGAAGAGTTGATAACGCCCCCTCTCATTGTCAAATGATATATCATTGAATATAATATATTCAATTATATATTGAATATATTATATTCTCGATATATTATATCGAGTCATTAATAAAGCGGAAGAAATATATCGATATATTGGATGTGGGCTCCTTGAGATGATCCGAATTCATCATTTCTAACAACATATTATTAATAATATTAATACAATATTAATACGATTAATAACAACATTATATGTTGTTGGAAATATTATTTCAGCACCCTTTATAACAACATAATATTATTATGTTGTTGGAAATATTATTTCAGCACCCTTTATAACCCCTCTACACAAATGTTTGGTTCGAAAATCAAAAATTAAATACATGAATTTAATTTTATGGTTTTCTCTGATGCTAATGACAAAATTTGTCACATTAAATGTGAAATTTTGATGTTTTTCTTGTCAGGGCTGTAGATGAGCTTAGTTGCTCGAAACCGGCCCCCACGCTATAATTGTTTAACGAAATAAACAATTTAGTATTCAAACCAATAGAGGAGTCGTTCTCTCTCCCTAACCAACTCATTGGATTAGTCCTCTGCACCATCGGCAAACAATCACTTTGAGCTACAAATAGTTTTTGGTGTGGAGTGAGCTACAATAGTATTTAATACTATTTAATTAATACCAAATTTTGGTGTGATTGAAAACTTGGCTTGAGGAGGTTACAAACCGGTTTGAAGAGGCGATAACTGGTTTGGGGCTTTAACAATAATTATTGCTTTAACAAGCAATTATTGCTGTTTGGTGACCGCTTGGGAGGGTTAAAGACCGGTTTGAAATCGCAATAATGTGTTGTGAGCAGTTGAGAACCCGTTCGAAAGGGCTAAAACCGGTTTGGGTTGTTCAGGAACAGGTTTAGAGGGCAATAACCAAAACCTGGGTTTTGGCCACCAAGTTGAAAGACATTTTCCCAGTAATTTCGGCCGTGGATTCGAGAGAGGTTTCAAAAGAAGTTGCTCTAATAATTAGGATAATTATTATCCCATTTGCAGAGTTGTTGTCTACCGAAGTTGGAGTGAACTGAGTTATTCGTTGTTATCTCTTTGCCCATCGCTGAAGTTCTTCATAACTCAGTTGGCACACACAACCTCGCCTTCTCCGCCGTTTTAACATCATGACAAATTCACTTCTTATTTTCAATGCACCCCGAACAAGTCTTCAGAACCAGCCTAATTATAAAGCACCTCATGTTCTCATTTGGGCCGAGGAAATGAAAGTTTTATTTGGTGGGAGGGGAAACAGATGAATAATACATCCGATTGAATATTTGAGGGACTTGATAACGGGTCTGAAAGGAAGGTAGGTAATGTGGTGGGTATTTTCCGGGAATCATTTTCCCTGTGTTCCCAACGACACTTCTCAGAGAAGGCTTTCGTTTCTAGCCTTTCCACAACACGTCTGACGGGAACAGTTTTTATTTTTTCTTCACAGGGTAATGGGATTTCTGGCGAATCGGCGGCTCTTTGGTAAGGGGGGGTTCCAGCTCATGTCTCTTTCCCGGGGCCTAGAAGAGAAATTCTGCTTAAAATCGTTTATTCATTGGGGACACGGTTAACGATCAATCTTTTTGAGTCATTCTCATTCCAGCTAAACAGAGACTCGGCGATCCGAGGGTTTTGTTTGAGGCTCAGTCGAGTTCGGCAACCCGATTCAATAACACGATTATGCCCCGATATTCGATTTTAAGGCGGCTCGGGAAGGTGTTGCGGATCCAGAAAATAGCAACAAAATGGAAGGTAAGGAGGCGACAAGATCGATCCACATTCTCATGTGGATTAGTAGTGAATTTTTGAAGAAAAATATAGATGACTCAGAAGAACAGCATTTATCCTCCTATTTATTATATTTATTATAAATAATAAAGTTGTTGTTCTTTGGTGGTTCTTGCTGGTTGTTTCTTTGTAGGGGTTTCTGTTTGGGTGGTGGTATTTTTGTGGTCTTTCTCGTGTTCTTCTGGTTGTTTTTCATTTACCCCATTAAACCAAGCACTTTTTTTTCAAAGTCAAATTTCCAAACTGAAGTTTCTTTTTCTACTTGGTACTGCAGCACCTTCTTTATCATCTGTTTCTTGCTGAAACCCATCTGCTATATCTCCTTTTGTCATCATTTTCTCGTTATTTTTCTCTTTCATTTACACCTGGTTCTTCTCTCTTAACTTTAATGGCTTCACCGTCACGTCGAGTTCTAGTGTTGTCCTTCTTCTTCCGTCGTCGCCTTCTTCTCCATCTATTTAACCAGCATTATATGCTGGTTAAATATTATTTTCTTTAATTTCTCTAATTTTCTTGATAATAATTTGTCACATTTTCTTGATAAAAGGAATCGGCAAGATGAGCAGTCTGATGTTGCGTTGACGCTTCATCAGTAAAATTTACTGATTTAATGCTCCGAGATCTGCTCTGGCGATCTCTAGGACAGGCGCTGATTCAACAGTGTAGAGCTGCTGCAGATGAAGCTGGACCAGGTTATGAGCATGCAGGACCATGGAGTCACACTCCCTGTCCTTGGCCATTCAGAATACGGAGATCGTCATCATGTCTGATGTTTTTTGGCCAATGTCGGAGGTCCCAGCAGGAGAAAGCTTCTGATGAGAACTGCTGAAAGGAGAGGAGATTGAGGGCCGAGACGGTTTGGATCCAAAAGTACCAAGGAAGAATAGAAGCCTTCCAAGAACGAGAAGGCCTTGGGTTTCACTGTAATCATACAGACAATGAAGAAAGAAGATAAAGACGTCTGGCGAGCAAGGTGGACAAGTGAAACCCAAGGCTAATAACACTAGGTACGTTGTCAATAGGATCAGGGTGAGGGTCAACGAAAGATTCCACTCCTTTGCCGAGCTTTCGGAAAATATATTTCCTTCCTCAGGGCCTAAACAACCATTTACATACAGTCACATTGCGGCATTACTTATTAGTTATTAATGAACCTGTTAGACTACTTACTCAGAGAGCAACTATCGGATGGTGGTTACATCGAAGTCAGGTGATTGGATAATATCCAATATATATTATGTAGAAACCAAGATACACTGTTGGGACATAACATGGTAAGTATCTTAGAATTTAATTTAATTTAGACCTAAGTATCACAGACAAGAATCACAGTTAGCTCACCCGGATCCTGTTGACAACATACTACACTTTGGGTCGATCATCATACCATCAACACTAGGTACGTTACAGAATTTAGGGGTGGTCTTGCATCCGGCCGGAGCTTGTCAATTTCTTACGTTATTTGGTGTGCTGAATCCGAATCCGAGGTCCGGTTTTTTTTTTTTTTTTAGCTTGTTTTTCCATGATAGGTATAGCTTGTTTTCACTTGTTTTTGTGCACAAACTTTTCAGCATTTTTCATTGAACACACTTCTGAATTAAATGCCTTCCAAAGGTGCCTAACTTATGTAAAATTTATCGCTGATTTGGCTCTTTGCTTGTATCACCATAATTTTTCCATTTCACCGCTTCCAACCCCCCGTTTTCACAAAAAACTTGCAAAAAGTATGGAAAAATCCCAATTTTTCGTCATTTTTTCCACACATTTCATGAGCTAAAGAAAAAAAAAACGGACCTCGGATTCGGATTCAGCACACCAAATAACGTAAGAAACCGTCAAGCTCCGGCCGGATGCAAGACCACCCCTAAATTTTGTAAAGTAGTGTAATTAATGATGTGGAAGATTGGATAAAGAGGAACCTCTTGAATGAATTTTACCCTCACTCTTCCATTCTAGTTAAGATTGCTCATTCCCAGATAAGAAAGAAGCTGGATGCACGATTTGTGTCTGCGGACATGAAGCAGAAACAGCGTAACATACTTTTTTGTGGCAGGAGAGAGAATTAACAGAAGTGAATCCCCTTTCAGATAGGAGCTCCAAATGCAGAAACGGTCGTACCAGGGTTTGAGAGGAAGGACCGTTCGGAGGCTGAAAAATGATTCAACAAAAGGGAAGGTCCTGCTGATATTGAAGCAAGTCTTGCAAGGTTCCCAGATCAACTGGTCGATTGGATGTTTCTTCTTTATCGTGACGTGCTATTGGGCCCGAGGAATCTATCAGCAGGCTACTCCAGGTAGCTCGGCTGAGAGGGGAAACTTTCCGGCTGTTGTTATAACATATATGGGAAGTGACCCCAGGGCTCCTGAGAACGGCTATGGAGTTGTTGCCCAGCCTACCAGGGCTTGTTTGTCCCTAGTGATGCTTTGAAGGTATCAAACGCCCTATATTGATGCAGGCTGGTGACAAAAGAGCCCTCACGCTGTAGGGGAATACATTGGTCAGCAGGATGGACCTATCCCTCATGAATACTGGCGCGTCCAAAGCTTCTCTGAAACCTGCACCAGCTATACCACACCCAGCCATCCATGTCAACCAGGGCCTGCTGGTCGAGGTTTGCGAGTAAGGCCCTGTAACTCTTCAGAAGCTCGGAGGTCCTGTGATCAGCACATGACATCTCCAACTGCTGAGCGAAGAACGTGAAGGTGAGTGAGTCTCCAGCTAAACTCACTGCCACCGGCCGAGAAGCCAGCACACCATGGAGGCTCTTTGCTCTGGCACCCGGATGAGGCGTCCCTCTCGAATCCTACTGGCTGCAATGGAACGGGAAGCCTACGGCTTAATCCAGGGTCCAGTCAGTTCAGGATCGACTGATGCCAGCTCCATTCGTCCATCTCTGCGCCAGCCACCAAAAGGGACTCAATGGATCTTCGAAACAAATCCCGCCAGCCCTGTTGAAGTCAAGCAAGTTCCATCATGCACATATCCTTTCCTGGCCACCATTCCGAACAATGTGTGAGGTCGGGAAGGTTTGAGGAAGTCTCTTGTCCCGTCATCACCAAGAAATGAATGACTGAAGGGAGACATTTCGAGGAAACAGCCCAATGAAATGCGAAGGTAGACACCTCAGGGGGGTTAGAAGGACAGGGATCTATCCTGTCTATAAACAGGAGAGGTGCCCCTTTTGTTCGCCCCATTGTTCACGCCTTCGAGGATATCACCTACACGGTGAACAATAGAAATTCATTAGTAATACCTTCTTCTTCTTCTTACGTCCCCTTTGTTGACGTTACTCGGAAAAAAGGCGAGGACAAAAAAAAAAAAAAGTTTTCATCCAGTGAAAGAGAAAACAGGAGCAGACAAGATGTCTGTTTCGCGGTCAGATGAGCTGAATTGAGCAAAAGTCATGAATCACTGAGTTCTTAACAAAGATCGTCGCCAGTTTGATCCCCGCTACCGGCCGTTCGAGACAAAACGGTTAAAGGCCCAAACGAAACCATCAATCAGGATTTGGTAAAAAAACGCTGCACATTTTTCACAAGGGATTATTGATATACACAAGGGCTTAATATTAAATTATATAATTTTTTCAAGCAACTAAGCTCATTTACAATGTTTACATTTACATTGTTTATTATATAATAAACAATTAGTAGATACCTTCATCAGCGGTCATTTCTCTCTCTAACCACTTCATTGGCTTAAAACTTTGTACAGTAAAATGGATTATACGTCCCAAATTACTCGGAAAAAAACACCTGTCTCAACCTCCTGACAACCTTCCAAAGCACCATCCGTAGCCCCATGACAACCCCATAAAGCCCCATGGTTGGTTCCGAAAAAAGAGAAAATTTTCAAATTGAAATGGAAAGTTCTCAATTCAGTTTGGAATATTCTCAATTAGATTTGGATAATTCTCAATTCATTTTGGAAAATTCTCAATTCAATTTGGAAAACTCTCAATTGAGCTGGGAAAACCTTCATTTCACTTACGAGAGATACTGTAGGTATACCTACGTATTTTTCCTTGCAGTTGAAAGGCATACGTATAGATTATATCTATTAAATTTTAATCTCTGATGCCAATTTGAAAATCCCAACCCAATTGCTTAACCCTCCTAAGCTTAAGCTCCTTGTCCTGTTTTTCCTGCTTGCCATCCTTGCCTCCCATAATAGTTTGGAGACTCTATTTTTTAAATAAACAAATTTGTTTTTTGCTGTCACGATTTTCATATTTATATGAAAATCGCGACAGCAAAAAATTAATTGGGACACTTAAGAAACAGGATGGGACGCTCTGGACACCTCGAAAATCGGGACGGATGAAGGTACATAATATGTTTTGTTAGTTAGGGATGTTTTTAAACATAAAAGCGTTCAAATGTGAAATATACATTATTTGGTTGAAAATACTTCACGGCGTGAAGTCTCATTATTAACAGATAATCATTGGTATTACGTGAGGTGGCTTGTCAGGAGTCCCACAAGTCTGGAAGAAAAAATCTGCAAAGATCACATCTGCCGAGTCGTGCCAGACATTCAGACTCCCATCCCCCCCCCCCCCCCGCTCTACAACCCCGCCGGTGACGTCACGCTGATACCTGTCTACCTGGTAACACGGGGGGGGGGGGGGGGGGTAGTGTTGGTGGGGGGTGGTTGTGGGGTGGGAGGAGCTCTCCGCGAACACGAGGGGTGTCCCGTTCAGTGTCGCGACGGCAGCTGACTTCTTTACCTGACGTCTTCTCCCGCAGTTTCTCCGTCAACAATAAACCTCGTCAACGTGTTTCGTTTTACTTTTTTATTTAACCGCGAGTGCGAACCCTCCACCTGTGAGAAGAGTGTGACTAGTTTCTGATGCTGTAGTGTGTGCGACGTAAACATCAGATGCCGACGAGGACCGCCGTGAAACATGCGAGATGGCACCTCTCACTATGATGGATTGCCCTAACCAGGTACCTACCAAAACAAAAGCTGTAAATTGAATCTCCCGAACGCCCACTATCAATTTGGTACAATTGTCGGACGATCAAAATGCGTTTAAAAACGCAGCAAATTTTACACAAGGGTGAAACTGAATTTGGCGATCTCAAGAAAGGTCGTCAATATGGACTGAGCTTCCGCCGGGATTAAGATCGTTCAGTGGTTCGTGAAAAGCTACTTTGTGAAGCCCTCAGAAGTAGGGCCCTACGAGACGCACAGTGCACAAAACTGGTGAAGTCTGAAGGAAGTTGAAGAGCGGCAATGCCCGAGCCACCAGGTTTTGCGCCATCTCAGACACCACACGCAGTGCTTGGGCCACTTTCACTCGTCTTGCTCAGATTACCCAGCCGGAGATAACAACTAAAAACATAGCGGCGGATCCTTTATATTTAGCCGAATCTCATCATTTTTGGCGATTTGAAGATCTTGGCTGCTAACGTAGGTCTTAAACTGTGTCACATTTTGAAACAACGATTTGGAGAGTCCGGCTAATTCCGGCAGGGGTAATCAGTGAAAGTGGTTCCCCAACATGAGAACTCGAAAAAGTCTCCATATTATGAAAACTTCAAAGAAAAGAATATTTACCTTCAGTTGGTGCTGTGAAATGGGAACGTATTTTTTACTGTCCAATCATGATGTTACTGCCTGATGTTACTGCCTAAAGCTCATGAAATTTGACCATTAAAATGCTCATGCTTCAACGTGTCTATCGTGGCATGGAAACACTTTTTGAAAGGTAAACATCGAAAAATCACTTATTAATTTAATTAATCTCTATATCTTATACCAACCCAAAACTCAATGACAATTTTCAAGTTTCCTAAAAATGATCAAACTTGACCTTTGAAATGACAATACATAATGTTATAAATAACATTATGTATTGTCATTTCAAAGGAATACATATATATTGAAATTTCAAATTGCGTATGGTACGAGTTTTATTGTACGAGTGGGGTGCCTGACATCAATAATGTTCACGAAATATGACTTACCAAATTGACTAATATTCACTGACTACATCAATGGTGATTGACAGCGCCTAACTGTTGTTGTTGAGATTTTGACAAGTTAAACTCAAGGCAAAACAGTTCGTTGGCAGTGCTCCGAATTAGAGTAACCCTAAGCTCAACTGTTGAGCTTAGGGTAGTGATTTGGATGAGTAGAAATGGCAGGGGTTTGAACATCCTTCGGCCTTCGCCACCAGTTTCGTGAACTGCTATGGTCTCTTTGTGTTGACTTGCTGAGGTCATCTCGAGTCATTTTTCACATACCACGTATCACCCGTTGAAGGACCAGATCTTGTACCTACTGTTGAATGGATGGTATGGTGGGCTCAACACCTCTTGCCCATAATATTATAGGGAGCGTCTTGTATACAGGTGAAAATCTGAAAATGGCAGAATTCCTCTCCCTATTGAATGTTGGTGGTACAACTTATAATATATTATACAACGTATATTATATTATATTTTTACAAAACTAAAACTTCTCAGTTTGCAGCATGATAGGGGGGGGGGGGAATCTAAGGCACCATCGATGTAGTGTCCCCAGTATGAGGTTGTGAACTTTGATGGAACCTACTAATAGTAGGCTACTATCAATGTACTTCTGTACCTATTGATAGTAGGATACTATCAATTTACTTAAAAGTATCGATACATTTCAAAAAGGTATCGATAAATATCGATACTTTTTGTCCCCGATATACATATATCGTAGTATCGATACTTTTCTCCGGTATCGGCGCCGATACTTTTTTTATTCCTCACATTTCATCAGAATCTGATTCAAAACTTACGGCATGTACATAGTTGACAGTGCCTCTACCTAGACCAGAAGAAAGTTGATGTAGGTACCTACCACCACCTCCAGCTCTCATATCAGGAGAATCAGCCGTCCTCGATCAAGGGCGGACCACCAAAATGTTAACCCAACCAACCAACCCAACTCACTCACAGTAACTGTTGAACAGCTACACCAAACGGGGGAATTCGTTTCAAGAGGTCTTGATTCCAAAAACGAAATGTCCGTATACGGACTATAGGTACGCCATCCAGGCCATTTTGGGCAGTAGGATTTTTTTTTTTTTTTTTAATTGTGAAAAGGCGAGAAAATACCTACTTTGTTTTTCATCTAGTTGTGCCATCAAGGTTTTCAGTCCGATCGTCCAAACCCGTGGGGCGCTATGGTGCTAAAATAGGGCAATGGAAGGTTTTTTTTAAGGCGTTTGGCAATGGGATCGAGTTAGGTGTCGTTTTCGAAGTATTTTTAGACGTAGAGTACATTTTTTGGGGGGCCCAGAAGGATCCAACTTCACTGTGGGGATGTAAAGGGACTACAAAAGGGATTTTTGAAGGATCTCAGGGGTCAAATATTTTCCAAGTAAAAAAATTAAAAGAAACAAATTTTTCATTGAGACAGAATTAATTTGTGCACAAGTAACCCTTATCAAAGAATAATAAACCCTTGAGTAAACATTTGCAGGCGTTTTTGAAAAGTATCGATACTTCGATACTGATACTTTCAAAAAAGTATCGTATCGATACTGTCTAGATGTATCGATGGTACTTTAGAAGTATCAAACATCCCTATCCCCAGTATGAGTTTGTGAACTTTGATGGGCTCGAATTTTGAGCAGGTGATCCTCCTTTCCTTCATGTAGTACCTACATATGAGTATGGACTAGACAACCTCAAGGGAGAGCCGATTCCTAATCTTATATTTTACTATGCCGTACACAGAAAAGGCTCGCTCGACGTAGGCGAGTTGAGTTTGAGTCGAGCAGAGCAAAGATGAGCGTTTGTAAGATAAGCCCATCTCCTAGTGGCGTTGTGACGACTTGTGTGGATTAACTAGGCAGGTCCACGATCCTATACACCTTACTTGCAGTTGACAATTCAAAAACCCCAGAGATTTTCCGAATCCCCTCATAAAAACCCCAGCTTGGCAACCCTGCTTTCACAGAACCTGTAGGTACAACATCTGCTAACCTGGTTATAGTGGACTCGTGGATCCTTGAAGCTCACGAGATGCAGTCATTTCCCAGGCTAGACGACAGGCCCCCAGTCGTCCATGTCCCAAAGGTTTTTAATCCCCCCCCCCCCCCGCCAGAAGGGAATTCAAAGAGAATTTTTTGACGCCCCTGGCAACACTGGCTCCCCAAGTTCAAGTCTAACTAGTAGTTAGTAACAGTTACTAGTTACTACTACTGTGTTGTCATTTTTTCGTCTGTTGCCCTTTGGAGTGTGAGTTAAATGGAGTTCGTCAATAATTGATACAGCGCATTTTTATTGATTACCACTCCTCTAGTGCGATTATTGGTAAGTTTTCAATTTCTTTGCCTTGGTATTGGTCGAAGATGTGGGTTGGTGTGAAAGTCAATCCCTTAATTCTTATCTGAAACTTTTTAAGTTGTGAAAACGGGCAAGATCACAGTCCCCTGTCAATGCAAGTTTTTCACACAAAAAACCAGGGGACTGGATTTTGAATGTTGGAGGCTTCTTAAAATTCTGATTTGTTGGGTTTTAATGAGTGGTGAATGTTTTTGTAGGACCTGAGTACCTACCTACTTGAATCTTGTACTTGAACCCGAGTACGTAGAATCCCAGAATTTTTTCTTCTTGTATATTTCCTGATTTTGGTTCAATATTCTTGGAATAATACATCTATTTAATCGTGACAGGGGTAGAAAATTCTGATCGGCTTCAAAATTTGACGTTAGGTAGACCGGGGTAATTGGAACATAGAATTTCTATAGTTCAACTTCTGATTCCCCTCACGACCGGAATCCTTCATGAATTCCTTCCAATTTTTTACTACATGGTTATCAACTATAGCCGAAATATATCCCAAATTTTCAAATCGGTAACTCCAAAACATCCAAAGTAAAAAATTGAAAACAAAAATTTGCGACGTTTTCTATTTGCCCCGCTAAACTGGGGTAATTGGAACACAAGGCTTGATTTCTGTTGGAAATGCCTTGAAAAAGGCCGGGGCAATTTGAAATAAATGAGAGGATTCAAATTATCTGGGGGAACGTTTTTTAAATTTTTTAAATTTTTTTTTTTGGTATAAAAACTGAAGTTATTCTAACTTGGTCCCCTCACAACCCATAAAAAAGTCATCAAATAATTTAATTTATTCGTTTCATGACACGTAGATTCCAAAAACGAAATGTCCGACAGCCGTACGCCATACGCCGTTAGAGCCGTTTTAGGCAGTAGGAATGTTTTTTAAAAATCTGAAATTTTGACAAAATACTCGGTTTACCATCTAGTTGTGCCCACAAGGTTTTCAGTCCGATCGCCCAAACCAGTGAGGCGCTAAGGGGCTAAAATGGGGCTATGGTAGGGGTTTTTTGAAGGCTTTTAGCTATGGGATCGAGTTAGGTTTCGTTTTCGAAGTATTTTTGGACGTAGAAACCATTTTTGGGGGTCCCGGAACGATCCGATTTCACTGTGGCGATCTACAGGGCTTTCATGGGGCTAAAAATGGGATTTTTGAAGGATCCCAGGAGGTTAAATATTTTTCGAGTAAAAAAAAAATTTCTGCTGATGAAAAAATATGATGCTGTGCTGTACATAATCTGTACATAATGTACAAATTTGTAAATTAAATTGATTTTCAAGTGTATTGGTGATATTTCCTTATTATTGATTAGGAAATATCACCAAATCTTGAACTTATCGAATTTGCTAAATTCCAAGGAAGGGTTTATGCTGATAAAGCAGGTTCTTTTCAATTTTTCAAGCTTTCTTCAATTTTTGTTTGGGAGTAGGGGAAAAATTTTTCTCCCTACGATGTGTTGGTAGATAGTTTGGGAACACATTAGGAATTTTCCTGGATTTTTTAAAGTCCCGGATGTCAATTTTATACGTATGCAAACTTTAATTTGCGATATTCTCGAAATCAGCTTTTTTGCAATGAAGGGCTTTTTCCCATGTACCCTTCAATTATAATAATGAGAGGGTTGTTGGCCGAAGGTGCAGAGTCCCAAACTCATTTATCCCCTCCTCCCTTATGTCTAGTTTAATTTAAACATTGGTTAAATTTTATTTATTGATGTTCACCTATTTCTACAGTTATCTGTAGTTGTTCCCAACGTTGATAGTCTTACCACATATTCCGAGGTTACATTGTTAGGGTAAGGTGCCTATTGTTTATGCGTTTAATTTCTACCATTCTACAAATTGGTGTTGTAAATCATTTTCTCTCCAGTGAGGACTGATGATTGGGGAATAAATCTTTTGAAACGTCGACGTTATCGTCGTATTCTTCGGCAACAAATTCACCTCCCACGTTCATTCAAACCAACACCAATTTAGGGGTGCAGTTTCAACCATATTGGAAACGCTAATTTGGCAGTCGACTGGCATTTATGGTGATTTTGCTTGATCGTCATGTTAATTTATGCCTTTAGGTTTGGTTCCTTTCTATCAGAAACAGGACGAATGCTAATATCCCATTAAGAGGGGAATTTCGACGTCAAGTGTGGTTTGTTTTTGTTTGCTGACGTCAAACGCTGACAGTTTGGCCTCGCTTACCAAGTTTTCCACAGTGCCCTTAGGGGGTTGTTCAAGGGTTTTTTCGGAGACGGAGGCCTTCAGTTCAGGTATTCTGCGACGAGGTTTTAAAAAAGTTTTTTCTTTTTCACCCCCCCCCCCCCCCCCCCCACCCATTCATGATTGAGAGGAGGTTGAGGGAAAAAAATATTCTTGGAAACGGCCGGCGCTACGCCACAGCTCGTTGGAGGTTGTTGAGTGAGGTCGAGCCGAGTTGGGTCACTGAGGGGGTAGTAGGGAGGGGGGGGGGGGCTTGAAGGAAAAACGTAACGCGAAGAGTAAACGGTTAGCCCACGCGCGCTGCCTCTCCGTCTCGGTGACGTCACAGAGAATCCCAACGGTTGGCAGTTTCATTTTGATAGAAGTAGGACATGACATTGATTATCAACGTACTGGGTTAATATCGATATTCGTGACTATCGGTAGTTTCATCAACATCGATTTCCCCTTAAAAACAATGATCGTACCTAATTAAAAGTTGAATTTTACAACAACTGTTGTTAAATAGTTTTAGTCGTGTTTTTTTAAAGGTACATGTTTTTTACGGGTGTACACTGTTATAGTACTATAATTGGCCTGGCCATCGGTAGTCTATATATATATATATATATATCGATGTACCGATGTTCAATAGTATCGCTGACGAAATATCGATGTCAATAATATCCACCAACTATTTTAATTCTTTGAAGATAATTTTCAAATTGAAAAAGAGAAAATACAATAGGAAGCCCTAGTTGTGGATTATTATTATTATTATTATTATAATAGTATTGATGGTGGATGAAAATGAAACTAATAATTAGTTAATTTCATGGAGTAGAACAATTATTGTTCTACTCCATTTATTCATTCATTTCTCGGCCTTCTCTTCCCCACAACTACAACAACCTTCGGAAGGTTACTTTCCTCTCTTTCCACACATTCATATGTTAAATAATAATTTATTTTAATCCGACTTATAATAAAGTTATCCATCTATATAAGGAAGAAAGACCGATTAATGTTATTGTTTTGAGGCTTCTTTTAAGCAGTCTTATATCAATTTATACCAATTTTATAGCTTTGAAGATGACCAAACTGGTTCTGTTTTTCTTCAGCAAGAAGTGTAGGGGTTTCAACCGGTTTTATTGCTCTGCAACCGATTCTTTTCGACTCCGATCTGGTTTAAAGCCGTTCAGACTGGTTCTGTTCTTCTTCAGCCAGTTGTACTGGAATCCATAAAACTGTGCAAACGGTTGTAAAGGTCTCTTGGGCTCAAAGTTTCTCGTAGTTTTCGATGGGCCGTACAGTCCTGATGATCCCTAAATAGCCTCAAGTTCTGATAGTTGGATCATACGTTTCGAAAGCTCTGCGATAGACCGCATGTCTGACGAACCCACCTGTAGAGCTGTGGTTTTCCTTTCGTAATCAACCGCAGGTTGTGTATGGGGGCTAGCCACGTTTCAATCATGATCGTTTGGCCATGAATATTAGGTGGGTGGCCCTTTGTTGAGGTTCGGTCAGCTTACCACCCACATTCACAAACGGTCAACCAACATTAAATGTATAAATTTTATATTATTAAGTACCTACTCATTATTTTAATTACATATTATTAATCAAATTTTTCATTAAATTGTAATGAATTTGTCATGTGATTTTGAATTTACTAAGTGTAAACATTTCTGCACGGTATTTGATGCAATGAGAAGTACGACTTTCGAGTTATCGACATGATATCATCGTCGTTAATGTTTATATTGCTCTGATTTGGCGTGTCTGAGGGTGAACTTGTCATATCCCTCGACCTCATCCTTTACCCCTTAATCATTTTAAATTCATAAATATTCCTATATTCCAAATTCACATCCACGTTTTAGTTATTTACTCCACGTGGTCCCATTCTCATGGCTCACCTTATCGTTGTTGCTCATTGAAGATACCTTTATAATACCCATATCAGTCCATTGATCGACTACATTGAAATAGATAGCCTTTTTCAACTAAACCCCAAGATTTATTTCGGACACTTTGCAATTTCTAAGGATTATTTGTCTGAAGACGACTGTCCTCTTGTGATAAAATCCCTATTACATGCTATCGCCTAGGTTCTCTCAAACTTTTGAAATAGTTTTTTTCTCACGCCTGGCCCTTGGTGATAAAATCCCAATTAAGAAATCAACCCCTATTCAAACATTCTTAATAGCTGCTTTTCCCATGAACTTGGGTTTTCCCCAACTTACGTAGTACCTACCCTAAAGCATCCGGGCGGGAGAAAAGGTTTTGTTTGGTGCCGAGGAGATAAGGGTTGTCGTTTGTGTTTTTCAGTGTGCTGAATCCAAATCTGAAACCCGTTTTTCCCTATCAGGTCTAGTTTTTGAGATACACCTCATATAATATGAGAAAATTGGTATAATACCACTTTCTAGCTACGTTTGTGTTAAAAATAGTACTTCAAAAATCCCAATTAATTTTTCACTTCAACCACTCCTTTTATGTTTTATGAGGTGCAGAATCCGAATTTGAAACCCGATTTTGGCTTATCTTCTTCCATTCCACGGGAAACAGCGGTAAAGTTGACAAAGTACACACACACCCTCACCCGCAAAAATACACATTTGTAAGTGTGATTTTTGAGAAAACAACGGCAGATAGAAAAATCTGATTCCAAAATGAGAAATGACGTGCTCCAGGAAGACCTCCAACTATCCACAATTCAAGAGACCATCACTACACAATACACGAAACTGGTGGAGAAAGCCGAAGACTCAAAAGAAGACATCTCAGACATAATCATATCACTACTCTTACTCCTCATCCCAATAAAACTAACAGTTCAACCCATCCAAAGAGCTCATCGAAGCTAGAGGCGTCAATAAAAAAACGTTTGACATGAATTTTTTCAATTCCACAATTTTTTCTGGTGTAGGTACTTAACTCACGTACAAGCGACACTTTTTTTTTAGATTTTACAAACGAAAGAGAGCTATTCTAACAGGATTTTTTATGCTGAATCCGATTTTTAGCGCAACCTTTTTCCAAAAAATGGAAAGGTGCGCTCACCTCTTCGACATGTATGTTTTTAGCGCAACCTTTTTCCAAAAAATGGAAAGGTGCGCTCATTTTTTGTTTGTTTGTGTACAGAGCATCACGCCCGAGCGGCTCAACAGATTTTCATGAGGGTGGTCTCATTGTCATCAGCGAGTTCGGGGGGTGGTTATAGGCTACCTTGATTTTTCCTCCCTCATCCCCTTCATCGGTTTTCGGGAGGTCCTTCACGACGAAAGTTGTTTATCTCTGATGTGTAACTAAGGAGGCCTCAAAAGGGGGACGAAAGTTTTTGTCCGATTTCGTTGGTACAAGGGTCTATGGAATGAGCTTTTTAGGCTGATTCCAACGACTCCAAAACGATTTTTGCAGCCTGAGCCGTTCGTTACCTCTGATCGGCATAAGGGTTTCTTACGCATCGGTCGTTGTTTACGTAATGAGCATCATGTGGATATTAAATATTTTTTAATGTGTTGTGTGGCATAGTTTGGTCGCTAGATACCTACTGTTTCTTAGTTTCTCTCGCTCATGAAATATATCGTAATAACAGAAAGGTTGCGCTCATCTATTCAATTCAATTGATGGCTTGTTTACATCTTCTAGTTTTTTCAAAAACTGCATTTAGGTACAAAATTTGTAAAAAAAAAAAAAAAAAAAAAAAAGCTGTTTTATACATTTAATGTATAAACAGCTTTTTTTTTTTTGGAACGGATCTCAGACATGAAAATTTCATTACAGACACGATAATTTAACTATCGTGAAGTCTACAGTATTTCCTCCCTGCAAACAGATTTATACGCTTGTTTACAGTTCTCTGATACGTAGTTTTTAAAATGTCAAATTTTACTGACATCTACGGTATATTTTTGCCACCTACAGTATTTTCACGAGTAGGACCTGGCAACGCTCGTAGTAGCAAACAGCTCCAGGGCCAACCTTTGACTTCAATTATACGTCCGGCGGTGGCGGGGGGGGGGGGGGGGGGGTTCGAGGAATTGGGAAGATTAAACTCCAAACACGCGCGACAGTCCGAGTTCCGCGAAGCACTCCCGAGTTCGAGTGCCGCCCCGGCATCCGATTTTCTCTCGGGTCGCTCTCGTAATATCCGCCCGATCATTTTACTCGATTGAACCTTCCCAGTTCAATCGGGAGGTTGTAACAGAGTAATATAACAATCAAAATATATATTTAACTTTTGACCTTTGAGAAAAAAGTTTTTCGTTTGATCACAAACACATTATTCTACCTTTTTTGCCCGTTTTTACACTTTGGCAGTCGTTATCGCTGGTAATTAACACGTTCACTGCCACACTGAGAGGAAATTACCCAACTCTAAACATCTGTCGCAATGTCGAGATTTCGATGGCCGAGCTGATAGGGCGATTCCACGAACGTTACAGTTCCATGAATGGAAGGATTGTAGTTTCCGGGGTGAAGCGTAGAGAGAGACGGTTGGGAAGATAAGAGACAGGTATGGTCAGATAGATTTGAGTTGGAAAGATTTGAACTTATCTGTTAGGGGGACGGGTCTTTCCGGTGTTTGTTTTGATACGCGGAGGACGGATAGGATAAACCCATGCTGGTCGGTATGGGCTGAAATCCACTGTAAAATCCGCGGAGTTGACTCGACTGCAGCTGCTGTGCTGAACCCTCACGGTGTAGAATCTACATGCATCTGATGCCATTTATCGACACCAAGCTGAAATCCACCGCTTAAAGCAGCGTTACCAGTCAGCCTAGCAGCCGCTTATCCTTCATGAGGTCGCGCCAGCGGTCAAGTGAGTTTTTGGGCCTGAGGAGGTCGGGAGGCTCCTGTATTCTCTAGTGGTGCCCACTAACGTAATTCTGAAAAAAAGAAGGTTAAACGCTTTTTGGGAGTTAAACGGAACTTTCAGTAAGTTTAATTCATCTGGGTGTTAACCGGGCTCGTTGGCCTAAGAAAGCGATTCAATCAGCAGTGGTCACAGTATGGCCTACTACTACTCTCGTTGGTTGCAGATTTCAGCTTCTCCAAGCTAAGCTTGGTACGTAATTTGCTCATAATAGGGACAGTACCTTGAATAGGGACAGAACTGGCGGAACGAGATTAAAATCGCCCCTGGCGGCGTCCTATTACACTAAAATTCACGTTCATGGTGAAAGTCAACTCTTCTGGATGTTAATGATGAGTCAACAACAAAAGAAGAAGAAGTTTTTCAACTCCCGCCGTCTGGGAGGTGATAACAGTGATAACGTGATAATGGGCTTTGTCAGTTTGTACGAAAAACTTCTCATGGTGATCATATAAGGGGACCATCTGGTAAGTTGTCACCTGGATTTATTATTAGCCTCATAATTAACTAGAGGGAAGCCGTTGTCAGATTTCAAAAAAGTGAAATCAGCGAATTTTGGCAAGTGTTTTTTCCCAAAATGGCAATTTAGGGGTGTCCAGGTTCCTCAATAGGGACATTGCTGTTTTGGCCGATTTTCGATCAAAAACGTCATTTCAGCGTGTTTTAATGGGTTTATATAGACGAAATCTCGGTTTTGCCGAACGTAGTGAGCCCTCTCTTTGGACTCGTTTTGTTTTGAGTGGAAATAAGCCGGTGTTTGGGTCAATTTGCAAGTTTTCAGCCATACCGAATCGAATGAGGACGTCTTCGGCCGTGGACTCGCTCATCTCTCCACAATGGATATGAATATAGCCACCACGTTGACGGTATTTACCTACCTACCACCTGTAAACCGCTCACCATCATGTTTCTGTCTTTTCAACGCCATGGCTCCGAGGCTGCGCAACCCTGAGAGTTGTGATTTTGATAAGGGTCTTATAATGTAGTCTTTTCTAGGGCAACCCTTTGTATTTTTATGAAACATGTGATATGGAACCTGTGATTTTGATAAGGGTCTTAAAATGCAGTTTTTTTCTAAGGCAACCCTTTGTATTTATATGAAAAAGTTCATTCAATTTTTTTTGTTGATGTTTTGGATCGGAAAATGGTTTTTTAAAAAGCATAACTATGTCCCTATTGAGAATACGAGGGCTGTGAAGCGGTTTAAGCTTTAAAAAAAGGTGTGTCCCTATTATGGCACATGTGAACTAGAATAGGGACACTTTTCAAAAATAAAATAAAAATACAAGGAATATATATATTTACACTTTCGCAACGTCATCCTGTCGGGAATTCAGTAAGGAACACGTACCAACCATAAAAAGTTTGAAAAACGTACTATTTCTAGTGTTAAACCTGCGAAAACCTTCAAAAACCGTCCCTATTATGAGCAAAATCCAAAAATAACCATTGCCCGAAACGGCTCGGACGGACATTTCGTTTTTGGAATCTAGACCTCTGGATCGAATAATGCCAATTTTGAGGCCGATCAGATTCGACCCCCGTCACGATTACGTAGGAGTATTATTCCAAGAATAATAAACCAAAACGACACTTAGCCGGCTGCACCATCGTCACCATCGCCTGTGGCTTCTAAGTGGCAGCACGTGAGACTTTTCAAGAGTTTCCGCCTGTGGACGTATAATTGATTTATGGGGGATTCAACTTCCCATAAAACCCCACGGGGTGCAAGCGGAGGTTTGCGGACGTTCGGCAACGAGTCTCGTCTTGAGAGTATGAATCAGATTCTACTAGGTAGATTCTATAGTATCATAGAGCTATGTGCTTAGTATGTATAGCTCTATGTGAATTTCATGTACAGAGCTATGTATATTTCACGACCATGTTACGGATCACTTTCGTCAACAGTTGGTGAAAGTGATCCGTAACATGATCGCGAAAAGCTAAATCGTCCGAGCTCAAAGAGGTAGCATATTTGGTAGATACAAAATTTGTGTCATTTAATGTTCGTATGAAATGTGGTTTGTGGGTCTGAAGGCTGCATTTGAAGGGTACAGGGGAAAAAGGGTAAGGCCCACATCTAAAAAATCTTCGATTTCCGGTTACCGTATATTTCAACCCACTTCTATCGGGCCACAATCTATCCGGATATTAAAACTACCGAGAAACCTGATGGACTTAGCGATTATTTGAGCAAGAAACGCTTGCATACGAGTCTGCAACACATTGGGACATTTTATGTCTTTAGTCCCCCCCCACATTTCCTACCCTCTTCTGTACTCCCCTGTATCTACGAATTACAATTGAGTGTAAAGCATAGAAATTAACTTTAAGAGCCACTCAGCTGATCCGGACCCTGGGCATCGTCAAGTAAATGTCCTAAAGAGGCTATAGCGTATGTATACATACGTAATTACCTATTAAAATGATTTACCGCTTCACAAATCAAACCGTGCTCGCTATATTCGGATCACCTGCTATGAATCAAATCGATATACCAGCTTCATTTCCCTAGCAACTCCGTGAGCAAGACTTAGTTTTCGTGACGTTTTTAGCGCAACCTTTTTCCAAAAAATGGAAAGGTGCGCTCACCTCTTCGACATGTGTTTTTTTTTGTTTGTTTTTTTTGTGTACACGGCATCACGCCCGAGCGGCTCAACAGATTTTCATGAGGGTGGTCTCATTGTCATCAGCGAGTTCGGGGGGTGTTTAAAGGCTACCTTGATTTTTCCTCCCTCATCCCCTTCATCGGTTTTCGGGAGGTCCTTCACGACGAAAGTTGTTTATCTCTGATGTGTAACTAAGGAGGCCTCAAAAGGGGGACGAAAGTTTTTGTCCGATTTCGTTGGTACAAGCGTCTATGGAATGAGCTTTTCAGGCTGATTCCAACGACTCCAAAACGATTTTTACAGCCTGAGCCGTTCGTTACCTCTGATCGGCATAAGGTTTTCTTACGCATCGGTCGTTGTTTACGTAATGAGCATCATGTGGATATTAAATATTTTTTAATGTGTTGTGTGGCATAGTTTGGTCGCTAGATACCTACTGTTTCTTAGTTTCTCTCGCTCATTAAATATATCGTAATAACAGAAATGTTGCGCTCATCTATTCAATTCAATTGATGGCTTATTTAGTTTGTGTGCCATAGCGAAGACATAAAATGTCTAAAAATTCCGGAACTTCCCGAATTTTCTATGGAAAACTGTCTGGCGGCACGCGCGAGCGCTGGTGTGATTCAAGCCTGCGCGACCGCATGAAGGTTAATCACAATGAGCTGAAATCCACCGCTCAATAAGTCATTCAGTTTTCGAAACAGTCGCTGGTAGCCCCGTAGTTTCCGTTCGTACACAAATTAACCCCCCTCCCCCTCCATGACATTCAACTCGGCCTAAAATGACTCCTACGGCGTTCCACATTTCTCACAGGGCGTTTTCCTCCTCGACACCCGATATTTCTCCTCGTCGCCTCGTTTTCAACGGAAGAGATACGTCCCCTTTTCTGAGAATTCTCTAATGATGGCTTTCGGATTCTCTTTATGATTCGACGTCGAATAGGCCCACGCTTTGTTGCCTTTCGAATTCCCGAGCCGTCAGTGATTTTCCGTGGAAATTTTTGATGGGGGTTCTCTTTGAGGAACTTCAATGTCAAATTTTTATGATGAATCCGCTTTTGTCAGAGCAGCATCCAAATGCACAAGATGGGATGGGTCATTATAATAAAATCGATTTTATTCCTATCGCACCGAAAAAATCAGGTAACCAAAAAATCTATTTTTGTCGATGTTAATAAAATTGTTCATTGTTCATGAAAAAATCTATTCTCAAGTTTATCGAGTGAATGAAATCGATAGCTTTTTAAATCCCTAATGGCTTTGCCAACGTGACCCGATTCCGCGGACATCCCATTTTCAGACCACTAAAAATTTTCTTTTGACACGTAACCTGGGTCACACTCACTACTCTCACTCCTCAGTCCAAATGAACAAAACAGGCCTTATGAAGAGCTCATCGAAGCTATAGCTCTATAGAGACAAATCGCGCCCTGCGAATTCCGCCCACACCTGTCGTTTCCATTCACAGTGTACTCAACTACACAATCAATTTCGTTATTCAGAGATGGTTCCTTCAATTTTTCCTTTAATTAATTGTAGTAGCACAACAGTGGAAGATAAATCTGTTTTGTGAGGAATTTGGGGCTTTCCTTCGTAAGAAGAGCTAGTAGCTCACTCTAGCTGGATTTGAAGGTACTATGTGTAGTTCACTACATTCCGTAGGGATAGCGCCACCGTCGACTATGGCACATGAAGTCCTATTTAGTGAGCTCTCCTCTCTGTTCCTCCATGGAATATTTCGTTATTTTGAAATAACCTGTTATTTATAGCAGTTACTCGGTATTCGACTCACCCAAACGTCACTCAACGCCACCATTCGATTCCGGTCACGTCATCTTCCCCGATCGTTTTTCCGAATCCCATTTAGCCGCCGCTGTTTGTCGGGTGCCGATTTCTCGGAGTCTTCCCAAATTAGTTCGTCGAAACTGTCGCTCCAAATGGGGTCAGCTTGACGTCAACGGGGGGTCACGTCATACGGGATGCCACTGCCCGTCCCGTCACCTTCGTAGAACGTGAGGTGTTTCAGGCAAAATTTCCAAAACCGTTAAATACAACCAAACAAACGTAGTTAATCATTTCCTGGTAAACGGTAAATCATGAGAAATTCCATTAGCCGCGATTGGGTTTCTCCATCAACGGGCGTTTCACAATCGGAAGTGACGGGCGGGTTTCCGCGAATCCCCCGCCGCTTTTCATTATCCGGCAAACGTTTCACGGCTCCCTTGAGGTGAAAAAGTCGATTGAAGGGATGGGAGGTTTTCTTGGAAAAGTCCGGACAGGAATTTTTCTCAGCGAGGAAGAAGAAAATCAATATTTGCCGGAGCGATTGTGGAGGGTGAAGAGTGGTATTGGCGGAGGGGGGGGGGGGGGGGGGTGAGATTTCTGAAATTCCCACAGAGCGGAACCAGAAAACAATCTTCAGGCTTTCCAACTTTGAAAAAAATAATTCAAAGTCAAAAGTTTTTACTTTCTCCTCTAGCTTCGATGAGCTCTTCGGATGGGTTGTTCTGTTAGTTTGATTGGGATGGGATGTCTTGGATGTTGTGAGGAGTGAGAGTAGTGAAAAAAGTAATTGAAGGTCAAAAGTTTTTTATTGTCTCCTCTGCGGTTTTATGAATCCATGCGTCGCGGCAATCACAGATCCACCAGGTTTTGCGACAAAACCCAAACTAAAAAACACCTTGTTTATAGGTTGCGTGACGTTTTTTCTCCGTAACAAAATTTCCGGTTGACCCGTCGACTAAGACATTTTCAATGTCAAAAATAATTGTTTAAAAAAACGATCAAAGGTCGAATGTTTTTAATTTGTCTCTAGCTCCGATGAGCTCTTCATATGGCCTGTTTTGTTCATTTGGACTGAGGAGTGAGAGTAGTGATGCCTGAAATGTCTTCTTTTGAGTCTTGTCGCAAAACCTGGTAGATCTGTGATTGCCGCGACACATGGATTGACGCTCCCTTCGGCCTTCTCCTCTAGTTTCGTGTTTTGTGATGTGATGGTCTCTTGAATTGTAGATAGCTGGAGATCTTCCTGGAGCACGTGGTTTCACACATACCATGGGGCACCTGTTATGGAACGGATGATCTTGTTTTGTTGTCGCTGATTCTGTTGTGTTGCAGGCTTACCCCAGATCTCGCAGCCATAAGTCCATATAGGTCTTATGAGAGCCGTGTAGAGGAGCTTCTTGTTCTCCAAGCTCAGCTTGGATCTCCAATTCAGTATTGGCCAGCATAGGAAGGTCCTCTTTTTCATAGCGTCTCTGACGTTCTTGATGTGGTACTCCCAAGTTAGTCTACGGTCTAGGGTCAAACCTAGATACCGAACTTGACTTTTCCTTGGAAGTAAACCACCACAGAGACCGACGTTGCCGCCGTTCCTGGCCTTAGCGTTAAGGTGAGGACTTTGCTGGGTTGACCTTCACCTTCCATTTGTTGAGCCACTCATCAGCTTTGGCCAAGTGTCTCTTCAGGTGCCATCTTGCCTCCATGATGGTGTCTCCTGAAGCGAGTATTCCTGTGTCGTCTGCAAACTGGGCCAGAAGCGTGTCACACGTACCAGGGAAGTCATGGCAGTAGGCGTTGTAGAGAAGCGGGCTGAGAGGCGATCCTTGTGGAACTCCCGCGCTGATTGTCTTGAACGACGAATATTCCTCGCCGATTTTCACCCTAAACGTTCTTCCACTCAAGAATGACTTGAGGAAGAGGAACAGGGAATTCGGGAGGAATGGTCGGATTTTTAGGAGGATTCCATTGTGTCAAACTCTATCAAACGCCGACTGTACATCCAGAAAGGCTGCTGCAGTATACTTCTTTCGTTCATAGCCATGCAGGATGTAGTCACCAACCCTATGTAGTTGCTGAGTTGTGGAATGATCGCTTCTGAACCCAAATTGATGGTCCGGGATGATTGAGGACACCTGAAGAGCACTCTCTAACCTCTTGAGAAGAATTTCTCGTACAGCTTCCCCAGCAGGGCGATAGCTGGCCGGGTCCTGCTGAGGTTTGCCGGGCTTCAGAACAACTATGACCACAGCATGTTTCCACACTGCTGGCATGTCAATTTTCATCCCTAAAAGAAATAGAAGAAGCAGAATTTGATAATTTTATTAAAACAAAACTTATTGAATTTTTTAATTCTATCAAATTGAATTTATTGAATTCGATCGTGAAAGAAAAAAACGACATTAAAAAGTCAGTCAAACGATTTTATTGATCTCATTTCGTTTGTATTTTCCTTTCATTTGTACTTTCCTTTCATTTGTATTTCACTTCAGTTCTATTGGCTGTTCGGAGGTATATCGAGAGTGAAAATGAGAATTCTAAACCTTCAGGAATAGAAACCTTATTCAGGTTTCTAAACCCATTCCATCCCTCTGCTTCTGCCATGCTGTTTCTGCATGTCAGTGCATATCAGTGTTTTGCGATACCCCCGAGAATTCTATATACGGTTTCGAATCAGTATTTTCATCTCTGATATCGATATATCAAAACAAAAGTTGTATATACATTTAAACAAAAAAATCGTGGATGGCAACACTGCATGCGTACATTAATTTCACCCTCGTCCCTCCCTCCGTTTTTCCACCACTGGACGATTTTTAATATCGATTCTATACCGAAGACTTCGGTAAAATATCAGAATACCCGATAAAAATTAGGCAATGAAAAGTAGCGAAACGACATCCGCGGAAAATTAGCCGCCACATTCGCCGCTGGGGCTCCTCGCGGTTTTTCCGTCGGCTCAACGTCAATTGCCAAAAGCCTTCGCGTGACACTCGTCCTCCCTGGCGTTACTTTTGTTTTCAACGCGTGTGACGTAAAACCCGACATCACCTGCGGGAGTTCTTCGAATTAAATCAACCGGAGGGGAATTTTCGAGGTATTTTTCGGAGGGCAAATGACACGGTGCCGAATGGGCGTGTTGGGTGTCGTCTGTCATCAGGTCCGGAGCGGTATCATTTGGCGGGATTCACGGAACTCGGTGAGCTCGTTCGGCGAGAGAAATTTTCGACTTGGTGCTTCTCTGACGTCTGTAAACATCGACCGGCTGTTTTCAACTGGAGAGGGCCAAAACAGTCGGAATTCGCAGAAATCGAGTTGGCGAATCTCCAAACAAGAAAACGTAGATTGTCTGGAAATAATTTCTTATCGCCTTTCCGGTTCGCCCTGAGGTTAAGGTGACAAAAAAAGTATCGATTCTTTAAAAAAAAAAAAAAAGTTCTCTGAGAATATTTTTTTGGTATGCGGAAAAACCTTTCCCATTTCAGACTCGCTAGGAAGATACTTCCCCAGCCAAAACGTCACCACGGAAAAAAACACAACATTTCCCACAAATTTGAAGCATAAGGTTTTTTTTTGTGTGGGTCCAAGCGTATTCGAGATACGAGAGGGCAAAAAAGAAAAAAAAACCGGACGGTAGACCTATGGTTCTACAGTCAGATCATAAATGATCTAAATTTTAGAGACCAATCATGTGATTATAGTTTTCGCGATCATGTTGCGCTCAAAATCCCCCGTGACGTGACGAAAACAAATGGAAACGTCCTGTTAATCATTATTAAATGATAAAATTGTCAATTTGGCAAATTTTTCATAAACAAGACTGTATTTCAGCAAAAAGTTTATTGAATGAAAGTTGTAGAGAATTTAATTTTCTTTAAAATCCGTCTCAAAAAAAAAAAAAAAAAAAAAAAAAAAAAAAAAAAAAAAAAAAAACGAGCGATGGGTAGGAGTGGGGGCAAATTTAGAAAAAACAGAAAAATGCCTATTTTGTCATCGCGCTCTTTGAGCACCGTTTGGTGAGAGTTTTTCGTTTTCATAGTGGGGAGGGTGTTTTCACTAATTGGTTGGAGCTCTTTACATACGAGGGTGTCTGGCGAGGGTCAGAGTGGGCCGCAATAGAGTCGCCCATTCCGTCAGACACGCCACGTACAGCACTCACTTTATGCAATCTTACCCCAATCCAGGAGCCCCGCTCACCTTCCACGGAGTCTTTGATGAACCTCGTTAAAGCCTTCAAAACGCGATCGGAATATCCGCCCGTGAAGGTGTAATTTGTGTTTCTAATTACCGGTCAAGCGGTTTTCTGGCCTTACGAGACGTCCTTCTAGGAAACCCGATTGTTAAATTCCGCGAAAAACGCTCCGCGCTCGCGGTTACCGCACAATCGGAGCCGCAGAAGGGTTTTTCGGTTTGTCTCCGCTGACGAGGCAACACGTGAAGTCCACGTGGTTCTCCTCTGAGAATTTTTTTTTTACCTTTTTCGATAGAAACGCACACGTGGGACGTTGACAGCTTCGGGTCGTAAATTACTCCCAACAAAGACCCCCGCAGAGGCCTCTGTATGCTCTCCTACCTGCACGCGCTTAAAGTGGGAAGTGCTTCTCGGAAATCCTCCTGTTAAAAAAAAAAGGATTTTTTCGTTTCCAATTATTCCAGGAATTTTTTTTTTTTTTTTAAGCATCGAACATGCTTTAGCCGTGACTTAACCCTGTCCGAAAACGTTTCGCGGGAGGGCGGCAGACGCGGATGTGTCACGAAATGGTGTGGCAATATAATACCTATATATTATGGCAATACGACCTATATAATATAATATAATATAATATAATATATTATTATCCTGTATTAGGCCTTTAGGCCATTAGTTTGGCATCCAATATCCTATAATATAGGATATTGGATGCCAAACTAGTGGCCTAAAGGCCTAATACAGGATCCTATATTACCGTTAGGCCACTACTTCGGCTTCCTCACTTGTCTTATAAGACGGTATACCGTCAGGCCACTAGTTCAGCGGACTCACTCGTCTTACCGTCGGGCCACTAGTTCGACGTCCTGACCTGTCGTACGTTAGGCCACTAGTTCGGCATCCTCATTTGTCATGTCGCTAGTCCTCGCCTGTCTTACGTTAGGCCGAGATTTTTTTTCCAAGAATTGAAGGAGGGATTATGTTTTCCTTCAGAGCAAAACGCCCCATTACTCCGATGGAAAATCCCGAATTTTCCCCCTTACTGGAATGACTTGAGGGAATTTTGAACTGCTTCCCTCGTACAGTGTTTTATTTGGGGGAAGGGAGGAGTTATTAAACTAAATTCATACTGAAATTAAATTCTAATTATGAATTTATTTCAAGAAATCAGAAGGGAAGGCCGAAAAATTTATCGGGCCTCAGGTGGGACTCGAACCCACAACCTCTGCATTACATGTGCAACGCTGTACCAATTCAGCCACTGAAGACCAGTAGTCATGATACAGCATTGGAGATTTAAGGTTCAACTGTCTCCTGCCCCCAATGCTTGATTCGGCCTTCTCATATTTTTGCTTATTTTCCCCCTCTGAACCCTGATCTGGTATGAAGCCAGTAGACATCCTACTTTTGTCCCTCTTCCTAGGGGTCCCTTAATTCCCCAGGAGGAGTAGTTTCATTACTGGAATGACTTGAGGGAATTTTGAACTGCTTCCCTCGTACAGTGTTTTATTTGGGGGAAGGGAGGAGTTATTAAACTAAATTCATACTGAAATTAAATTCTAATTATGAATTTATTTCAAGAAAATATAAATTTTTCGGCCTTCCCCTTCTGATTTCTCGAAATAAATTCATAATTAGAATTTAATTTCAGTATGAATTTAGTTTAATAACTCCTCCCTTCCCCCAAATAAAGAATTTTCCCCCGAAAAGTTCGTTTTTTCTCTTTCTCGACAAAATCGTCAACATCATCGTCCAGGATTTAACGTTTTGTTTTTTTTTTTTGTTGCAGGAGTGGGGGTTGGTAATGTTGACGAGCTGCCCGCGGTGCCAGCACACATTCCGCCCGCCGTGCTGCGGCCCCTCCTGCCCGTCGTTCCCCGCCGCCCACCACGCCAACGTCGCTCGCGTCACTCGCGTCGATGCCGCCCCCGCCTGCCTGTCCCGGTGCACGACGCTCCACACCACCGCCCCTGCCCTGTCATGCGGGGGATGTCTGTCGACACGGTGAGTGATGCATTGTGTTGACGGTTCAGCAGAGGAGTCATCTCCCTTCCAATAAAAAAAACTCATCTACAATTATCCGCCTGTTGCAGCCCGTTGGATTTGGGATTCTGCGGTATCAGCCCGCGGTCGCCCGATCCGAGCCCGTCGGCTCCCCTGTCGTTCGCTTTGCCGTCGCCGCCGATCAACCCGAAGCCGATCGTCCCCCGAGGGGTGGCCATCGACGGGTCAGACGTCGACCTTCAACGGCTGTCGTTGACGTTGCGGCGGCTCAAAGCCTCCGGCTGGTACTACGAAGGGCTCACATGGCAAGAATCGATCACGCTCCTTTCGCCCACCAGCCCCGGCACTTTCCTCGTCCGCGAGTCGTCTAATCCTAGGTAAGCCTTACGAAAAACCATTGAAAACGACAGCCCATACCTTCTTAGTGTTCATCTCCCCCTGCATTGCCCTCCCCCGGTCCTGTTTTTCCTGCTTTCCATCCTTGCCTCCCATAATAGTTTGGGGACTCTATTTATAACTAAACAAATATGAAAATCGGGACAGCAAAAACATTAATTGGGACACTTAAGAAACAGGATGGGACGCTCTGGACATCTCGAAAATCGGGACGGATGTACATAATATGTTTTGTTAGTTAGGGATGTTTATAAACATACAAGCGTTCAAATGTTATTATTGTTGAAATTGATTGATTGAATGAAACTAACTAACCAAAAAATTAAATAAATAAATAAGAAAATGAATAAATACCTAAATAAAATAAATTAATACAAAATCATAATAAAATCATGGAATAAAAACAAAGGCAATTGAAATAAAAAGAGGAATTAAAATGAAAACATAAAATTTATGTTATTTTTCCTCATTTAATGAGGAATAGAAGGAGGGAACCCCTTTTTTCACCAACATACAATGATTAACAAGAAAAATATGACTAAAATAACTAATGAACATGAACTAAGTAAATATTACATTGATAGAAAAAGTGTGGAAGGTAGGTCGAGCAAAATCTTATCATCGAGTGAGCAAGTAAAATATACAGAGGGAAGTTACACTTTCGTGCATGGACAAGAGCAGCACACGAGGTGACAGTCATTGTGGTACAATTACTACAAAATAAGGTTTATACTTCTTTTCTTCACTATTTATACTTTATACACTGTGAACAATGTTTGAATTTTCAGTTTGTTAAATACCTTAAAGGGGGTGAAATGCGGATGTTTTGAGGTTTTTCCGGTTTTTCATCCTGGTACCTACATATCTCCTGAGTATTTCTAGCTTTGGGGAGATTTTTTAGTTTGAAAATTGAATGAGCTATTGATTTTTTGTGAACCATTTTCATCACCCCGCAACTGAACCCCCCCCCCCCTTTTTTTCTTGATATTTTCCATGTTGAGAAGCCCTGTTACATTTCCACCCCTAAAGAACATCTCTGAAACCAGATGCTGGCTCAAAAAATAAAAAATGATTTGACTACGATCCCTCCACAGGTCTATTGAACCTTTCCTCCTAGATAAATCTTTTCTAATAGAATTGTTTTTTATTGAATAGGTACCTGTAAAATATAGAAACCTTTTTTTCAAATTAACATAAAAATAACAGGATTTTTATATTTACAATTTGAAAAGTTTAAAATGAAAAAATAAAAAATAAATAAACATTAAATTTTGGAAGGTTGGCTATTCATGGGAAGGTTTTTATTAGAAGCTTGCTCAAATACCGGTTAAATACCGTACCCAGTTTTTAAACAGCCATCTCAGTGGGTATTTCCCCCTTTGCATCCATGGGTTTCCCTCACGACAAATCGATTTCAACGACTTTAAAACCGATCCAACGAAGCCGTCAAACTACTTCTTCCTCGTATACCTACCTGAAATTAGCGACAACGACCTCGGCTTTTCTGTTGACATCGTAAACCGTTCGCAAAAACACCCCTTTCAAAAGACATTTCGGGAAAACGCTACCTGCCGCACTCGCCTGCGACGATCAACGTTTTCCTTTTTCCCGAAACACCTATCAACATCGGATTCTCCGGAAACCCGACAAATGACGATCATCTACTGCCTTCGGCGAAGGCCCTTCTCTCTCCGCGAAGGGCCTTCGCGGAGAGAGAAAAAATTAGTTTACTTTAGGATTTTCGGCTCTCTACCTTCGGACTAACTTTCATTGACCTTTTTTGTGTCTTTGTCTTGTTGCAGTTACCTTTTTTCGTTGTCGGTTCAGGCCGACAAGGGGCCGACTTCGGTCCGGATCCACTACGTCAACGGCTATTTCCGTCTGGACGCCGAGCCGTCGATACTTCCGGCGGTTCCGCTTTTTGACTGCGTCGTCAAAATGGTCGAATATTACATCTATTCCTCGCAACAGCCCAAATCGAGTAGAGACCTGGTGAGTGGAATTTCCCATTTCCTTATTCTCCCTCATTTTCCAATTTTTTCGTTTAATTTTTGTTCTTCATTTCGTTGTCGCAGGTGTTTTTGGACAGGACGGGCTCCCAGTATTCGAGCATCCTGTTGAAAAAACCGCTCCTCAGACGGCCACCTACGTTGCAACACCTGGCCAGACTCAAAGTCAATCAGACCGTCCGGAGCGGCGAAACGGACCCGAAATCCACTGAAATTCTCCCCCAGACGCTCAAAGACTTCCTACAAGAGTACCCGTACACACAATAGTTCCACACAACATTTCAAATCAACAAAATCAGGTTAAAAATTTGCGTTTTTGTTGAAGATGATCTTCATTTTTTGTTATCACCGTTTTCCTGTTTTGTCCTGAACTTTCCACCTCCGCATCACCGATCCTCAATTAGTAGTTAAGTCACTATTATCACATTTACGGTACAATATTACCTTTTAGAGTGAGTATTTTTACCAGGCGAACCCGTCCATTGTTTTTTTTTTTTTTTTTCTGAAATACGTGAAATGGGTAATCATCTAAACCTCCCCAGGCGGCCAAGAAACCATCAAAACCTCCCCGTTAAAAAACCATCAAAATCTCCCCGTGTATCAAAACCTCCCCACACAACACACACACACAAAAAAACCAGATGAATAATTTCAATTGTTATATTAGGCTTATAAGTAGGTAAATCTGGGTATCACCGTATCGTCAAAATTTACAGGTATGCCCGAGTAGGCCTACCTAAGTAGGTATGTAAATCGGGGTAAGTGTCACTGTGACAATTAAGAATTTTAAAAGATTTTTTTTTTTTTTTTTTTCATCTGGAATTTCGACCATGGGTGGTGCGTTTGTATTTTGGTATAATGTACCAAAATATTATTATTATTTCGTATAATATTGTAATTCTTGGAATATTACACCTGTGTAATCGCGACGGAGGTCGAAATTTTCTGATCGGCCTCAAAATTTAACGTTTGAGCTCTAGATTCCAAAAACGTAATGTCCGTCCGCCGTCCGAGCCGGTTTGGTCAGTAGGAATTTTTTTTTTTTTTTTTTTTTAATCTGAAATTTTGACAAAATCACACCAAGAGGTTCATCCTTGACCGGGGAGAGTCACTCGGGAGCTCGCACGTCGGTCTGTGGACTTTGGAGGTTTTGAGTAACTAACTTCCAAACTCACCTTTCACCCGCTCGGGGAGGTTTTGATTGGTCGCCCGTGAAAATTTGTGTCAAGCTCTTTATATTTTCATTCGATTTTTTTGCACCCACAAGGTTTCCTCATTTCGCCGAGTCGGGAGACGTGTTGTTGTTGGACGTGGCGACCACAAATCCGCTCAAAGCGGATCCGCCTGTCGTTTTTAAACTCTTATATTTGATCAGTTTCAGTAATTGAACGAATCAACTTTTTTTTAATTAAAATTTTTGAAATAGCGAATAAAGAATTATTTTACCTGAATATGGTAAAAAAATTAAACTGTAGGATCGGAAAATTGTCAAGACTTCAAGGTTTATACTTAAATATTTTAGGCAGTTACTAACAAAAACTTCCATTTTCTGTTCCATTCAAAATACTCTTACTTTTACCATTCAACAATTTTTTTTACAGTTAATCAAATTTTCCCTGTTACCGTTCCCACACCTTAGTATTTTTTCCATTTTACAAAATGTCCTCAAGTATTAAAAAAAAAGAAAGAAAAAAACTTGAAAAACGTTGAAAACATTGTTAGAAAGTGAAGAAATGGAAATGTAAAAATCATTCAAAAACACAAAATGAAGAGAAAAAAAGAACCAGAAGCAAATGGAAAACAAAAAAATAAAACACTAAAAAAGAATAACATGCAATTTGGTTATCACGTTCTTCTGCCACAATTTTTTTCCCCGTGGTTTTATTGTTCTTTTTTTTCGTCGCCTTGAGGTTTGTTTTATTTTTATGTTCTCCTTTTTTTTTCATTAAATGAAAAAAGGTTTCAATTTTTTCACTTTTTTACAATTTCTTTCAAGGTTTCCACTCATTTTTACATTTCTCAAGTATTTTTTTTCCTTATTCCATTTATTATTGTTTTTCTGTGATTGTTATTTTATTTATTCGTTTTTTTTTAAACTTAACGTTGACAACTTCCACTTTTTCAAAACTTTTTCACGGGTTTCGCTCTTCGTTAGAGATGATTTAAAACTGAATTTACTAACCAATAATTTTTTCAGTATTGAAAAACTCGTCATTGTGAACAAAATGTATTCAGTGTCAACACGCTCCTAACTCGGCAAATGGTCGTAGTGTGCTGTACGCACTGCTGTATTCTAAGTTATGTATTCTAGTCTTCTATAGTTTTCATTTGCATATACTTTTATGAAAAGGTTGATTTTTTAATAGCTCCTTGGTCTTTCTTCTTCTGCCTGTACTTTGTTGTCCTTTTCATTTCCCTTTTGTCTTCTTCCGCTTCATTCTTTTCCTGAGTATTATCCTTCTTCTTCTGTCCCCTTCTTTTTTGTCTTTCTCGTTGCCCTTTTTCCCTGTTATACTTTTGTTTTTTCCTTCACTTTATTCTTCCTTTTGTTTGTTTTGCACCTTGAGGCTTTTCATCTTCACTTTTATCCCTTTTATTTCATTCTTCTTGTTTTTTCCAACCTCCAGCTCCTCATCTATTATAGTTTCCTTCTACATGTACAATGCATTGTATCCTTCCTCTTGTTGTTCGCACCTGTGCTCCCCATCCCTCACTCTTCGTTTTCATCCCTTTCAATTCTTCTTGCTCACCCCTTTCACTTTCTCATCTTTCCTTTCAACACCCCGACGTATTTTGTTCGCCCATTTTCGACTGATATTCTACGAATATTCTGCATATCGTTGTACATATTTTCATCACTGAGTGACCCCCGTCGACGTTCTTTGCGCGAGTTATTTTTTATATATTGGATTTTCAGCGAAAGCCCGTATTCGTGGTTTGGTTTTTGACAGCTAGTCTTATCCGTGGAAAGCGAGATGATGGCGTCGTCCACACAATTTGACGGTTCTTTTCACGGGTGTACTTTTTGAGCGATCGCCTTTGGCATGATGAAAGAATTTAGTCTTATTATAATCGTAAAAATTCCAATCGTAGCAGTCACAATTTACTCAATATGAATTCTTAAAATCTTTAAAACATTTAATGTTTCTATTTTTATTTTTTATTTTTTTATTTTTTATTCATTTTTTATTTTGGTTCTTTATAACAAAAACGTTCATTAACACGGGTATTTGTGCGTGTTAAAAACAGGGTAAACTTGTGTATTTTCTGCTTTACCATTTTATTTGAAACCTACTTACATAAATTTACGATGTCAATTTCATTTAGGCTTCTTTTACTGCCTAATAGTCCGTATCGAAATGAAATAGAAACGTAGTTTATGTCGCTCCACTTCGAACAACAATCATTTTAAAAAGATTGTGTGGATCATATTTTGTTTTTGTTTTTAACCATTTTGTTACCTCAACGAGGATTTTCCTTTTATAAATTCCTGCTTTTGATTTCATTCAATGTCCACGCACAATAAAGAATGTATTTAAAGGTTGCGTATTGTGTATTGTTTCAATAAGAAATCGTATAATTTCTTTGTGGTTGTACATAGCGTTATATTATGTAAAGTTTATATCCCATTGTACTGTTTATTCGGATACCACTGTAAATATGTATCACACCGAGAATAGAATGACATTCTGTTGTGTTTTAAACGTATTTATTGACTCGAGAAAGAAGTGAAAAGATGCAAATATCGAATGACAAGACAGTTTGTAATTATTCATTTAATTTTTTAATAAATGTTGTTTGTTTTTAAATTTTGTGAACTTCTTTTTGGTCCTGGGGGCTTATGGGTATGGCTAGGAAACGTCACGTGACCAAGCGAAATTATAATCGTTGCGTGAGCTGGTCTCCATTGCAGGGTACCTAACCGGTCAAAAAGTTCCCGCAGCTAAAATGATGAGGTTGAGGAAGAAGGATGAACGGTTGGTTTGAAATGATAATCTGCTCACCAACAAAATGCACAGATCAGGGTAACAAGCCTTATCGACCTGTTGATGCTGTAGACGGGAATTCGGCAGAAAAAAAAAAAAAAAAAAAAACGCTGCAAATTTTACACAAGGGTTTATTATTCTTTGATATAGGTTAATTGTGCAAAAATTATTTCTCTGTCAATGGAAACAATTTTGGAAAAAAAAAAATATTTTTTGGATTTTTTTTTTTTTCAACAAAAATTTTTTTTCAAAATTATTTTTTACTCGAAAAATATTTAACCTCCTGGGATCCTTCAAAAATCCCATTTTTACCCCCATGAAAGCCCTATAGATCACCACAGTGAAATCGGATCGTTGTGGGACCCCCAAAAATGGATTCTACGTCCAAAAATACTTCGAAAACGACACGTAACTCGGATCCCATAAGCAAAAGCCTTCAAAAAACCCCTCCCGTAGACCCCTTTTAGCCTCATAGCGCCCCACGGGTTCGGGCGATCGGACTGAAAACCTTGCGGGCACAACTAGATGGTAAACCAAGTATTTTGTCAAACTTTCAGATTTTTAAAAACATTCCTACTGCCCAAAACGGCCCGGACGGCGGACGGACATTTCGGATTTAGAATGTAGAGTCTAGATTTTAGACCTCTTGAAACGGATAATGTCAAATTTTGAGGCCGATCCGAGTCGTCGACCTCCGTCGCGAAAACATAGGACCTAATACACCTGTGTATTATTCCAAGAATGATAAACCAAAAGTTAAAAAGTAAATTTCATTGGTAAAATCAATTAAAATGTAGACCTATACCTAAAACTATCTGAGACAGTTATGAAAATCAACGGAAGCTGTTAGACATAAAATTATATGCCTACTCGGTGATAAAATAATTTATTATTATACGACTCTCCCACTTACTCTTACTTCGGGAACTATTTTTCCTAACTTTGGGAACTTTTGGCCGTGAATCCCATTGCAGCTCCAAGCTGTTTTTTCCACAGGTACGAAGGTTAGGAACGGGTACAAAGAACAGTAGAAACGTAGCAGTGTTGCCAAAACATTTTTAAGGGAAGGGGACTTTTGTAGGGGATTAGGGATATTATTCCCTGTGAATTCGGATTGTAATCGTCAAAACCTTCTGAAATAAATCAAAACAATTAGAGATAGAGCAATTATTGCTATAAGATATGATCTTAGGGTTTTTTTTTAACTCTATGCTGGAAGTAGCAGAGAAGAAAAAGAAAAGGAAATTATCTGTGAGGGAATTTTTACTGGCCCCCTCCTTACAAGCCTGTTGCCCAACTTGTTCTCGCCCCTCCTTTTCCGCGAAAAGTGTTATTTTGATGGAGTCGTAATAATTTTCTAGTTGTTGAATTTTTTTCGTGTGCGTGATATTCGAGAGATGTTACCCGTCTCATGAACATTGCCTTTGGCACTCTACCCTTGGAAGACAAATTGGAAATGAAACGATTGGGCCGTGGAAAGTGAGTCAGAGATCATGTCCGTTGAAGTTTTATTTTTCTTCTAAAAGAAGATTTATTGCTAAAGGTTCCTGGTCAGCAGACCTACTACGACTATATATATTATTCAGGTGTATTAACTCGGTAATATGTTATACGGCAGTACCTACATATCAAATTTTGCTGTTGAACCCACTCTTGATTGTAGCACGAGTAGAGCGGCCACTGGGTTTGACGATCGTCCCAGTTTGAGGTAGGTTAAATAGATTTGATGGAAGTAGAGCGGGTGTGAAGGGCTATTAAACGGGTGTGAAGAGCTAATAAACCTGTTCGAGGGGTGTACAACTGGTACACCGGTTTGACGGTGTAAAGCTGGTTTGAAGGGCTGCTAAACCAGTCGGGAAGAAGTCAAACTGGGGTGAACAGCTATTAAATCTGTCTGACGGAAAGTAGTTTTGTGGGCTGTTAATCCTGTTTTAAGAGCTATTGAACTGGTTTGAATGGGGCAAACTTTGTGTAAAGAGCAATTATTGAAACTGGTTTTGAAGGAGTCAAACTGGTATGAACAGCTATTTATAAATCGGTTAGAGGAATGTCAAGTAGTTTTGAAGGGCTGTTATACATGTTTGTAGAGTTATGAAACCAGTTTAACCATATAAAACTGGTCTGGATAGCGATTGAACCAGTTTGAGGGATGTAAAGTGGCCAAAGCTGTTGATCTGGTTTTAGAGGGTGTAAATCTGGAAGTAGGAGCTAACAATAATTATTATTGATAGAGGGCATAACTAGCGTAAGGTTTAAACCTGGTTTGACGAGCTATTGAAGGACCTTCAAAACCTGGTTTTACCGGACACGAGACGAGTTTGAAGAGCGTTAAACCAGTTGGAGGAAGTTAAAAGGTCAGTAAACTAGGTAGTTAAGTTGTATGAACAGTATTCTCAACTGGTTTGGACGTATTCGTAAAACATGTTCGTTTTGAAATCTGAGACGTTTTTTCGGTCCAGGGAAATTACTAAAGGGGGAGGGGGGATAAAATGAACATATTGCGGAAAATTAGCTAACCAAAAGAGCTTCCGGGAAATACTCCCTAAACGGATCCAAGTAGATTATTACGTTCCACTTTGTAGGTGGCTTTGTGGAGGGGGGGTGGTCCCAAATAGTTATTGAATAAGTTGGAAAAGGCACAAAGCAGGTGGGGGCTTCAAGTCTTTGGTGTTGTGGGGGCGATGCACCGGTCTTGGGAGATTTTCGTGGAAACTCCAATTAATCTCGAGTCCCCCTGCTTGGGGCTGAACTGAAAGCAGGTAGAATTGTTCCGGGAACCAATTTCACGGGAGCCATAATGAGACGAGAGCTCTCCGCCGGAGGTTGAGAGGGTTTGGGAAATGCAATACGCCCCGGGAAATGGGACACGCAAAGCCCAGGATGGAAATTACTTCTCTGAAACAGATAGATACACAAGGTATATTAGTAAGTTTTTTTTAAATAAATAATAGTCGAAATTGATGGGAATTTATTGTCATAATATGACGAATATTATGTGGTGTAGATACTTGGAGAATTCGATACGGCGATTATCAACAGAACAGAAGCTGTTACCTATCTCATAACATTTAATAAGAGAAAACCGAAATGTCTGAACTTCATTTCAGACGTAAAAAATGAAAAAAGGACAAAAATGAACAATTTAAAAACCGAGAAAAATGTGAATTTAAGTAATTAGTTTTAAAAATTAAATAAAATGCAATCTTTTAATATCACGATATCGCCGGCCTTAATTCCGTTGTCGACTCCCTCAGACACTAAAATTTTAGTTTAGCTTTAAAGCGCATTTTCTTTATATAGTGGGCTTTAACTGCTTTAATGATGCCCTGATCAAGAGGTTGAATGATAGGTACTCGTGGTGTTAGCTGGCAAAAAGACGCACTTAATGTTTTTTTAATTCCAGGGGCGGGTGAGCAGCGCAGCTGTCCATCACTGCGGTGATTTTTCGTTTAGGTAAGTTTCCTGTCCCATTTGGTTTTGAAGTCCGTGAAAATGGAGCTGGTCATCCAATTGACACAAGACCCTTCCCACTCTCCACCAGTAGTACCAACTTTGAAAACGTTAAAAAATCAAACTTCAGGGCGTCAAACATATTATGTAGACAGCGAGTTCCCCTCTTTTAAGGAAATGCGAACTAAGCTGGCTTATCGGCTCATTGCCTGTGTGTATTATACCATGTCTATAATATTATTTATTATACCGTGTGTATAATACCATGTCTGTCAGAAAACTGCTTGTGAGATTTGCCTACACTGCTTATTCGTCTGACCTCTACCTACGTATACAGGTACCGTTCATTTTTTATAGTCCACAAGTTTCATTTTAGTTTCATTTGGCTAACAAATGCTTTTATATTCAGTTTATCTAATTCACTCATTATTGAACCACCTTGAAATTTTATCCAAAGAAGAGAGAACGCATATTTTCTGCTTTTCTTAAATTTGCCCCCGCTCTTACCCATTTCTCGTAAATTCTTGTTTAAGAAATGGATTTTAAAGCAAATTAAATTCTCTTCAACTTTCATTCAATAAACTTTTCGCTGAGATACAGTCTTCTGAGAAGTGTATCTGAGAGTTTTTGAAGTGGGAAATGGAGATAAAGTGAAATCTTTTCCGGAACACCAATTTTCCTTCTTTGTAGCCCTCTCGGAGCTCGAATACGCTTGGTGCCACAAAAAACCGTCTGTATCAAATTTGTTGGAAATTTTGTTGTCTACTTTTGTGTGTATATGTATAATACCGATGGTAATAAATTATTAATTATTAAATTATTAAGATGAGACCAAACGCGATTTACGGCACTGAAGGATTGTATTGTTCAATTTAACAATTTCAAATAACACCGAAAAGACATACTTACAGTACGCGGACGTCTTTGGAATGTGTCGTCGCCAGGAGGGGCGTCCTTTTCTTCCTGGTCGGCGCTGCTCTCTCGCGAGCGTTTTACGAACTATCAGCGATCATGGCGCTTGCGTTCCTGCTCCATTTGAACTGGAGGCGTTTCAGGCCGCCGACGTATATAATATATATGTAGGGCCTATATCATGTAGGAATAGAGAGGAGAGTTCACTGAATAGGACTTCATGTGCCATAGTCGACGGTGGCGCTATCCCTACGGAACGTAGTGAACTACTCATAGTACCTTCAAACCCGACTAGAGTGAGCCACTAGCCCTTCTTACGAAGGAAAGCCCCAAATAACTCACTAAACCAAGGAGCTTAGAAGAAGAATGGAGAAGCCCTGGCCCCTTATCAGTGGTTTCAAAGTGGAGGGGGAACTCGTATCACGGCGGCCATTGGAGTTGTACCCGTTTTCTAACTTTTATAAGGGGAGAACGCTGTTTTCAGCTAGTATCTTCAGTTCTGTGGGATATTTTCCGTTCATTCGCGCGATCCCAGTGGTGGAAATTTTCTTGGGAGCTTTTGGACGATGTAAAGCACCCAAGAAAAGTTTCATTCTAGGCAAGAACTGGTGCCCAATGTGGGTCTCTACCATCTGTTTCTGGGGTTTGTGTCTGTGTTTGTGTGAGGAGAATTGTTATTATCATCCATTATTATGATTATCCCCAATCAAAGACATGAGTATACTTGTATAACATGGTATCTGCTTGTAAATTAGATGGCGGAACCCGTTAACTAGTTCCCTGAAAAAGGGCGGTTTTATATTTCAACTTCGTTGTTCAGCATCACTCGATGTTTTTAGTCCACAGATTTTTGACCCAACTACCTAACCAAAAGCTCTCTCCTTCTGGTGGGTGCAGGTGATTTCATGAATGCAGATGATCATAATGTAAGGTAGATGCAGCGAGATAGGGGGAATCCATCCTATAAAAAGACGATTTCAGACGAAGTAGTCTACTGCCACGATAAATTAAAATAATAACTTGTAGACGCGTTTCGGTTTACTAAACCATCATCAGTACAATAATTGTACAGATGATGGTTTAGTAAACCAAAACGCGTCTACAAGTTATTATTAAATTTCAGACGAAGTAGTCTATTTCCACGATAAATAAAAACTTTTTATTTATCGTAGAAATAGACTACTTCGTCTGAAATTGTCTTTTTATGCAGATGATCTACCAGCACATTCAATATTAGGTAAGTATTCCTAGCTCAAATATTTCCTAGGAACTAAAATCAATAATATTGATGGGAAACAATTAGGTAACAGTTCTGGGACGAGTAGCCCACGCGTCCACGGCGCCCATGGCCCTCGTTTTGTGTTCCGCCATTTGCTGTTTTTGTTTCTTTTGTTGTAGGTTGTTATTTTATTTATCATTCTTGTTATTTGTTGTATCATTGTTATGAGAAAGATGAAAATAAAACATTTTGGTGATTTCATTTTATAATATAATCAGGTGGTGTAACCTCCATTTCAAGCAATTACCACCTCCTCTATGCAAAGGATCGTTGAAGAAACATGAAATAGTAATTAGATATATTATTACGAATGTGCCAAGCAAGTTTCAAGTCGAAATTTCAAAAATTGCAGTCACAGAATTGAAAAAAACACTGTTCTCTGTGATGATGTAACCACCATATCAAGCCATTACTACCTCCTCAACGCAAACGATCGTTGAAAACACATGAAATATTAATTTGAAATATTATTACGAATGTGCTGAGGAAGTTTCAAGTCGAAATTTCAAAAATTGCAGCCACAGGATTGAAAAAACCTCTGGTCTCCCATAAGGCTTTAGCTTGAAGAAGGGAATACCAAGATGGCGGCCGGCCACCCCCCACTCCGGCCCACCTTTCTGAGGTCTGGCGGTAAGGCCAGGGCTTCTCCATTCTTCTTCTAAGCTCCTTGCACTAAACGGATTCATCTTCCACTGTTGTGCTACTACAATTAAAGGAAAAATTGAAGGAACCATCTCTGAATAACGAATTTCGTTAAACGAAATTGATTGTGTAGTTGTGTACACTGTGAATGCAAACGACACGTCGGAATTCGCAGGGCGCCATCTTCTGGTTCAGTTTTGGTAACTTACCACCTTTAAAGTTCACTACGTCTCGTAGGGGTCGCGCTGCAGTCGCAATCCCCCCGCCGTTCCATCACTGGGTTGGCGTTTCGGGAACGCGGTTTAACACAGAGTGAGCTCTCCTCTCTATTCCTCCATGGGCCTATAGGTATATTATATAGGCCCTATAGGGACTTAAGTCACCAAAAATGCCCTGGGATGGATTAAATTTGTAAGAATCAAATTTGATACAACGATATTTATATCGTTGTAGAGTAATAATTACTCAGAATTATTCTGAGGTTGATCAAAATTCGTTCCGAGAAAAACTTAATTTTTTACTGCAAAACTAGAATTATTCTTTAAAAAATATTCCCCGTTCGCGTTTTTTGTTTCTGAAAATAGTTGAGCCATGAAAATGGATTTTTTGCAGATAATTTTTAATTTCACAAAAAAGTGTAGGAACAACTATACTACGGGAAAAAAATCCACTTGCAAAACACCCCACACTGCTTGTGTTCCTCGCTTAATAGTTTTTTTTTTTTTTTTCAGCTTCTGCATCCCGTAGGTACAGACTAGATTGTAATGTAATCTCCCGCGCATGACCCGAAAAGAAATTCATTTTTCCGTCGATCTCCGAAACCGGACCAGATAAATAAAAGCGACACGCAAATGTCAATAAGAGAAGTGATTACATACAACTCTTCTCGGTAATAGCGTGTTGACCCTTTTTACGAGATCCGAGTTAATATAACATGAACCTTCCAGAGAAACCAATCAGCCGATGACAATTTCCAAACATCGATTTGTCAACTCTGCTGGCCTCCGGGTGGCCCATAATTTCAAATGATGGAAAATGATTTTCTCGGAATAATCGTGAAAAAGCCTTCCCATTAGCATCGTCGACGATCGTTTTCTGGGAAGACGCTAAATAAGTTTTCGAGTGGATTTTCCCCGGAGGGGGCTTTAGTAGGGAAATTACGTGAAGGGAGGTCGGGTTGTGCGAAGAGGTAATTTCAATAATTAGGAGAAGTTGTAGAAATGAGAATTTGGAAATGAGTAGGTCAGAAATACTTACAGCTGCAAAATACGCGTACTACGTTTCTACTACCCGTTCTACGTGATATTCACAAAAAATTACCGACTATCTCAGATGAAAACATTGACCATATTGACAACGTTGAGTCACACGCTCAAGCCAGATGGCCAACATTTTCGGAATAGTTACTACTATGGGAAACTGACCTGACGCTCGCAAAAAGATAGGTACCTAGTAGGTTACCTGAAGAGCTCCTCCGAGTGCTGGATCCCCTTCCTGATGTTATTCAGCTACGACAACTGCTGCCTTCCAACTCCGCGCCTTCCCTCGATCTTGCCCTTAATAATGAGTTGGAGCAGCCGATATTCTCGATACGCAAAATATGGCCCAAGTAGGCCATCTTACGGCACTTCACGACACACAGCAACTGTCGTTGAAGACCAGCACGCTCTAGCACCTCTCGCTTGGATACGTTGGCCATCCATGCCATGGGATTCCATGGGATCCTGAACATCCTTCTCAGTAACAACATTTCGAACGCCTCCATCCGGTTAATGGTAGCGACCTTTAAGGTCCAAGCCTCCGCCCCATAAAGAAGTACGGACCACAGGTAGCAAACCACCATCCTCCACCTCAGAGTTGAGGTTTTGGTCACAGAAGAAACTCCACATCTTCAGGAAAACTGAGCAGGCAGTCTCAGTTCTGGATTTAACTTCTTGATCCTGATCCACAGCTTCATTAATCAGGCAGCCCGGGTACTTGAAATATTTCAAGGATCCCTTATAGGTAAAGGGAGTTTTACGTCAAGATTTTTGACCTCATGGGCCAGACATGACGGGATGCTAATTTATTGATGAATCACTTTAATCCAGCTGCACTTTTATTTTCAAAATTGCCATTGCCACGTAGGTTAGGCGGCTGAACACCATGAGCTTGGTCTTCGCCACATTAATGGTTATCCCGGCACGCACGCCAGCAACAGAAAGCCGGTTCAAAAATAGCTGCAGGCCGTCCACGCTGTCCGCCAGCAACCCAGTATGGTCTGCGTAGGTACTTCAAAGAGCAGATGCGCTCGCCATTCACCATTAATTCCAACATCTAGATGTTAGGTGGCTTACACTCGATCTGCGAACAAGTTGAACAGAAGGGGGTGAACAAGTCCTCCTAAAAGTAAAGTGGATTTTATTGTGTAAACACCGATTAGGTTTTCACAATGGAGCAGGAGCAGACCACGCACTTTACCTAGAAATGATTAGGAAATGCCTTACTGAAATGGATCGCTAACCCATTGAAATTTTTAATCGTCAAGGCTGGGACGCGAACAATGTTGCTAAACGCCTTCGGCCTGAAAGGAGGACAAAGGGGGCTTATTAGCTTTGCGAACTGTACCTACTCACTCACTCCAGATGTGGGATCCAACTCCCAAGCGAGAACAGGCCTACGCCTGAGGAATAGGTCTCCTTGGCTAGTCTTGGGCGCTCGAGAATAGCACAATAAGCCACTAAAAAAAAATTATTATAGGTAGGGTGACCAGAGGTACTCCTTTTGGGAGAACAGGTACTACTTTTTGAGTTAGGGTCCTCTCATATTTTTGGGTTCATGAAAATAGAGTAATGGTACTCCTTTTTTGAAGTGGTACTCCCGAAGTCCTACTATTGGAAGTTACAGGTCTGGAAAAATCCAGATTAGGCATTGAGAGTCTCAATTTGAGACCTTGAAAGAGGTACCTAATGCAGATTTACCAAAATTTTGAGAAAAATTGTTTAGAGATGTTTGAGTATCTGAAAAATCACGAACAGCTCGTCCCCCTAAATGCAGAAGGGCGAATATTGCAAAAGCTGAATTTTGGGAATCGCGATTTCTCTGGTGACGTCAATAATTGGAGTAAGCGGAACGAGTCAACTTGTAATCGATCTTTCTGAGTGATTGGATCGTCCCGCTCTTTTCAAATTCGGAAAGAGGAGGAGAAAATAAAAAAGATGGGTGCCCTAACTCAAAATCGCCGTTTTGCAATATTCGCCCTTCTGCCCGGAGGGGGACGAACTGCTCAAAGCCATCCACGGCTCTGCAAAATATGATGGATTTAAAAAATGAAAAAATGAATTCCTGAAAAATGGAGTTGGAAAACGATTTTTTTAGTTTGCTACGTCCGTTTGTTTAATATCACTTGCTTATTTTAGTTCCCTATCCTATGTCAATTTATTGTTGTTACCAACCATGCTGTGGAACTTCCTATAGGAAGTTCTTATAGATAAGAAAAAAGTTTATTTTGAAAATTCTTATAGATAAGATAAAAAGTTTATTTTGAAAATTAGGTACTTAACTTGAAACATAATATATAATTATAATGGTACCTATAACAATGTTAAATATATTATGATATATAAAGTTTTTATCAAATGGACAAGAAATTAAAGTCGAAAATTTTATCGTAAGGTAACCAAAGTTTTTTGTATGTAATTTTTTGTCCATTTGATACAAATTTTATATAGTTCTGAAGAACAATTTCAAAACATCTTGATATACCTATAAAGTAATATAGTTGTTTTCAAATTGGTACTCTTTTTTTGTCTTGAAATTATGGTCACCCTAATTATAGGATTCTGTGTTGGGGGCATCCTTCGCTCCCACCACAAGCAAAACGAAATTATCTACAATGGACCCTTCGTCTCATCACAAGGAGCGTATCGTTGAGCTTCTGGATCTATCTTCAGGGGAAAGCGTCACGCAAACCCCAGTCCCCCTGGCGAGTTCATTAAAGTTCACGCTTTAACCCCCCTCGGCCACAGCCTCCAATCTGATAAGACAAAATATTTCAGATCGATTTGGAGCCATTAAATAGCTCCAAATTTGTAGAACTCCCCCATTCTTAGGCAAAAAATATAACTTCTAACCAGGTACCTAAAGTAATACAATGTATTATGTCATAATAAACATACTGAACCGTTTTTTCCCCAACGTTATTGATAAAATGACACTTTTAAAAAATCATCACGAAGCCGACATTTCGAAAAAACATACCTATCGTATTGGGACACTTGAGAGTTTTACGTGTTGTATTGGAGTATCTCTAACATACCTATCCCATTTTTATTCAATGACATTGAAACAATGTGCTGGAACAATTAAAGTTCGATTCAGAGTGTCTTCCGGGGTCTTTTGCTTTAACCCAATAAAATCGGGATTATTTCTTTCTTTTTTTTCAAACTCCCTCAAAATTTCCTAATGGCCGTCTCCCTCCATGAAAACCACCGACTTGTCGTAATTCCACGGCACATCCGTCGATCCGATTGGCCGAGCTATCTGGACATTTCATACGAGAAGGGACCGCCTTGTGTGGATAATGATCACCTTTGTGAACTCCAGAACCATTCACCAAGTCCGCCATTGTGCACGTGTTGACCAGAGTGAAATAGTAATCACTCGGAAGGGATGAAATGAATAGCTACTGTGTGATTTCCCCCTTCGGAGACGAGAATAAAAACTGTTTTCTCGGAATACCGCCGGATGTGAGTTTTTTTTTTTTCTCCCCCTCATCGAAACTATGTAATTGCTACGAGGTTCTAGCAGAGTAAACCTAAGTCCAATTACGCTTTCATGCCCTCAAACTTCAACCATCCTAAATTGAATGGTATTACAGCAAAGTTCACGTTATTAACTTGACTCGGAACAGACAAAAAACTTGCATTATGAACCGACTCGCTCTCCAAACGTGGAATTAGGTACCAATCTATTAATATCCGAAGGCAATTACTCCGCCATGCTTGGGAAACACGTCAGGTGCTATTTTATAAGCCCTGGCAGTAGACAAGTATCCCTACGCAACAAGGCTATCACGTGATTCTCATGATATGGAAAGCACGCAAAAACTCGCCTTTAAGCTTTTAATACAAGTATGACATACTCGTCTTAAACATTGTATGTCGTATGTCGAACCTATTATCTACGTCGGCGTAGAATGGGCTGATGACTAGCTACTTGTAAACAATCGATTGTAAAATTCACTACATAACTTCAGTGTTAACTTCTAAAACGCTCCACCATTCCACAAAAATAACCTCAATAATCGGACCAACAATAAACTCAATAATCGGACCACCGTAAAAGTTACATTCAGTGTAATTAGTCATCAACTATTAAGTCGAGCTACAAAAACCAATGTCATAGTATCGAGATTTGTGTAGCTTATAAATGAATCGTAAACTATTTCAAAAAATGGATTCTTCGTTCAAAAATATTTCGAAAACGACACCGATATCATATGCGAAAATCATCAAAAACCCCTCCCGTAGCCCCATTTTAGCCCCATAGCGCCCCACAGGTTTGGGCGAGTGGGCTGAAAACCTTGCGGGCACAACTAAATGGTAAACCGAGTATTTCGTCAGATTCATCATTAGGTGGCTGCATGTGAATTGCGCAGGGTGGTCGCCCAACCGCGAAGAAGGTCCATGGGAATTGCGCGCGGGGGTGTTGCTATAAAGCAAAGTTCTATGTAGAAGGCCTTTAAATGACTTCGGCCAGGAGTTCGAGTGGCAGTCATTTCCCTTTGGTTCATTTCGTTTCAGTGGAAGTAATCCGAAAGTAAACCTTCCGAGTAAACGATTGATTTTTTTTTTTTTTTTTTTTTTTTTGTCTATTGTTGAGAATTTTTTTCGTATTGTCATAAGATTAATTTTTGCACAATTTAGGGGCAAGAATAATAAACCCTAATGATTGAAAAATTCAAACCATCCATTGGTAGGTGGTCTGATGGGTGTATGACTTGTCTCACTTGACTCACCCCTCAAAGCTCTCCATAGAGCTCTCTGTAGACCATAGTCCCACTCTCTGGGATTATTAAAACCGTACGCCGTTCGACGGCAAACACTAATTTGTCTCGTTTTGTGATTCTCTTCCCCTGACAAAAAAATGAAGAAGAAGTAGCTTTTTCTCGCTAGTTCAATCCATCTTATAAAACGAACGCCGTTGGCAACTCCCGCTCGTTTGGTGGTTGATAAAAAATTGACGGGAGCCGATGGGAGGTTTTTCGTTTGGAAAGTTGCCACATTACGAACATATTGTTCCGTCGGATTGGCCACCTGTTTTCACTTGGGTGATCCCCCTTTTGACCCTGACTGTTGAAAATTCCCGCGACGGAGAAAAAGGGAACTCGCTACGCTCGCCTTGAGATTGAAAAAAAAGTACGTAGATATATTTCGTATGGCGTATCAGGATTTTTGGGGTTTTGAGTTATTTAGACTTCTAGACTTCTTCGTTGGACTACTGAGTCAAAGGTTGCTGGTTCGATCCCAGCAGCCGCAAGACATCTTCCTCATACTGATAATCACCTTTCGGAAGGCAATGGCAACCCACCGAAAGTATTCTGCCGTGGAAAACCTCTCAAATTTGCCGTTCGGAACCGGCGTTAAACAGTAGGTCCCTACTACTTCTGTATTAGCTGGTCAACACGCTCAACAGATGTTAGTAGCGAGAGGTCGCCAACGCCCGATTACGGGTATGGCACCCAAAGAAGAAGAAGACTTCTAAGGTTCGTTCGTAGTAAAGTTCCGGACAGTCCCGAACTGTCCGGGCATGCGCTCTTGAGCTTGTCGCGGTCGTAGTACAGGAGTTCCGAACTCTGGCCCCAAGTTCACTGTTCGTAGTAGCGTTTCCGGACAAGTTCGGAACTCTGTTTTCGCGTTCGGGATTTTTTCTCGAACTTGAACTCGAACTCGACAACTACTGTGAGAGGAGGGGAAAGTTATTATCACAGCACACCTCTATCACGTCGTGGCTTATCATTCAGCGTTTGATTTTATTTTTCCTTCTGAGGTGGATTTATTTTTCCACCTCCATTTTCGCGGATTCGACGCGAGGACAAGCCGTAAGAGAAAACCTTCGTCGTGCGATTGATCATTGATCCTTTCGTTTGTATATCTATTAATAATTTTTATTAAACTACCGATGTCAGAATGGTTGTTATTTGTGTAGAATTTCGGCACCCCACTCTACCTACAATTAGAATGGGGCAACCCAATCATTCGAATTTTCCGAGCATTGTTATGTAAGTGATGACCGGGAAAATTCAATTGTTATGGTTAAAAAATATTGAAGATGCTGTCAATTTCAATTGTTCCAACTTTTTGGCTCAGCAATTCACCTCATAGGAAAATAATTCTGACAGGAGGGGGGGGGGGGGGGGGGGTGTATGAAAGTGTCACCATTCCGTTCAGCGTGAAAAATTTCATGAAATTCCACTTCAAAACTATTCCGTTGAAATTCTGAAATTTTGAAAAAACACTAGTTGTGCCCGGTTTTCAGCCCGATCGCCCAACCCCGTGGGGCTATGGAAGGGTTTCGGTTAAGGGGTTGAGTTGGGTGTCGTTTTCGAGGTATTTTTGGACGTAGACTTCATTTTCGGTGTCCCACATGTGTCCAAACATTGTACAGGCAATTTTTTTAAAGTTGTATAAAAATAATTTTCTATTGACAGAATTAATTTTTGCACAATTTTTCTATTTCAAAGAATAATGATCCTTTGTGTAAAATTTGCAGGGTTTTTTTTTTTTTAACTAAAAGCAAATTCTCTTGTTGTCAATTTTATCGCATGCTTGAACTACTGTAGAAAAATCTAAAGTTAAAATAACTTTCACGCTCTTCCTGAAAATATTCTCAACTTTGAGGTTTTATTGGAAAATAAGAAATGCGTGGTCATTTTGCTCAAGTACGGTCGGATGTAGGGAAAACATTTTCACGACAAATTATCGAATGATATCAACGTTGCGGAATGTGTTTACTATCAGACGGAAAACAACAACAACATCGTTTTCCGCAGAAGAAGAAGGAGGAGGAGGAGGCAGTTCCGAATTTCGATGCGGTCGTAGTGTTGGGGAATACCGAACCAAGTTCGGAACAGGTAGCGGCCATTTTCCAGAACTTACAAGTTCCGGACAGTTCGGGAATTTCGTACTACGAACGAACCTCTAGAACCAATAGACTGGTGTTATGAGTTTCCTTGTAAAACCAACAGGAGCGCTGCACAATGTGCAGCGCTCCTGTTGGTTTATTCGTGTTACTGCGGGGAAGGTTAATGTTATGTCATAACATTAACCTTCCCCGCAGTAACACGAATAACAATTTCTGTGGAAATAATAAGAAATAACAAACTAGGGAGGGCTTCCTAATTATTTATAACTCAATCGATTACATATTTCTTCGGTTATATATAGAGCACAGGTACTACGTGAATACTTTGTTGGTTTGTAATGGCTCTCCTCAGCAGTGAAAATCAAATTAAGATCTACTTCCCAGATGGTAGGTAGTACAAAATAGTATAATAGAGACAAAACTCTGCAAATTCGGAAATATTTTCAAAACAAAAAAATCTTTTTTTAGAATGTTTGGATAGATGTGGGACCTCGAAAAAAATGGATTTTGCGTCCAAAAGTACTCGGAAAACTACACCTTATTTTACCTCCTGGGGTTCTTCAAAAATCCCCTTTGTAGCCCCATGAAAGCAGCATATCCCCACGGTGAAATCGTATCATTCTGGGACCCCAAAAATGGATTATACGTCCAAAAATACTTCGAAAACGACACCTAACTCGATCCTATAGCTAAAAGCCTTCAAAGCCTCCTCCCATAGCCCCATTTTAGCCCCATAGCGCCCCACGGGCTTGGGCGATCGGACTGAAAACCTTGCGGGCACAACTAGATGGTAAACCAAGTATTTTGTCCAAATTTCAGATTTAAAAAAAATTCCTACTGCCCAAAACGGCCCGGACGGCAGACGGACATTTCGGATTTAGAACGTAGACCTCTTGAAACGGACAATGCCAAATTTTGAGGCCGATCAGAGTCGTCGACCCCCGTCACGAAAACTGGTGTTTTCCAAGAATAATAAACGAAAAAGCGTTAACAATAGGCGTTAACTAAACTAAACTAAAGGCTAAACTAAAGACATAAAATGTCCTAATTTTTTGCAGATTCGTACCTACGTAAACGTTTAAAAAAAAAAAAAAAAAAAAGGAAAGACACTTACCATTAGGAATTCCTCAAATTCCTAAGAATCATGTCTTATGACATTACGCCTTAGGAATTTGAGTAAATAACGGGTTTTTTATGTTTCTTGAAAACTGTTGACATTGTTGATACGGCGTAGGTAGGTATTGCGTCTTAACTTGAGTTAACTGTCATAATTTCGTAATGAAAGTGGGACGGGGACTTCGTGGAATTCCCACTCTTCCAGAAGAAAAATGTTCATTATATTTTGTTGGCTGGCTTCAAATCGATTTCCCTGGCGCTTCCAACTATAGAAAAGCCGTTTGCAGTTGACGACCCATCAAATGAAGCATTTCCGAGAAATTTACCTCTCTCTTCGACGATTCCTTCGAAAGCTCCGATCCTCGATGTAGAGCGATTTATTATAGCAGGTAGGGATTATTAGAATTGTTTTGTTGGCAGGCTACGCACCTCCCCCCACTTGATTAATAAAATGCTTTCGTTCGTAAAAGGTCAACGCGTAATTTATTTTCCCGGTATCCCGTAATTTAATTAGTTCAGTACAATAATTTAGGAAACAGGTATTTATCAGTCGCAGTCAGTTGATTAGTTGCATTTATTTGGACAGGCAATAATCACTGTCATTTATTCTCGTGATAAAAGCATGTTTTTACCCCAACAACAGACTGTTTTCCACCCTACTTTACCCAAGCTATTTTTTCGCCCTATTCAAAATCAAATTTAATTTGCCAGGCGCCTGAAACGAATAAATGTTGTATGTTCAATACAACGCATAAAATTCCATTTGTTTACATCGCACTGCGAGTTCACAAGGGGCGCTTTAGAAAAGCGCCCCTTGCATGGGCGTACGCAGGTCTTCCTTTAGGGGGGGGGGGGCTAAAAAATATTGCAGGTAGACATGCTGCCAGCAAGGTTACCTAGTTAAATTAAAATTTAAAAAGCTGCAAATTTTACACAAGGGTTTATTATTCTTTGATATAGGTTACTTGTGCGAAAATTAATTCTGTGTCTTGAAAAAAAAGAGTTAAAAAAAATTATTACTAACCTATTATTATTATTTTTTTTAAATCTTTTGTTTTTAAATTTTTTTACTCGGAAAATATTAAATATTTTTTTATAAAGAGATCAATTTTTGATCTCTTGGTATCCTTCAAAAATCCCATTTGTAGCCCCATTAAAGCCCTATAGTGAAATCGGATCGTTCCGGGACCCCAAAAACTGGATTCTACGTCTAAAAATACTTCGAAAACGACACCTAACTCGATCCCATAGCCAAAAGCCTTCAAAAACCCCTCTCGTAGCCCCATTTTAGCCCCACATCGCCCCACGGGTTTGGGCGATCGGGCTGAAAACCTTGCGGGTACAACTAGATGGAAACCACGTAGGTTGTCAAAATTTCAGATTCTTAAAAAATTCTTACTGCCCAAAACGCCCCGAACGGCGGACGACGTACGGTGGTGCAAAACGGCCATATTTTGGGGGGAAAAAACTCTTAATAAACCAAAATGAGGAGGTCGAAGATGATTTCGATTGAACACTCCTATGATTTCTGATGGAACCCCGTAACATTGGTGAATTCCATTGAGCACCCTAGAATTGAAATTTTTCTACTTGAAGACGGAAAATTGCTGAGCCAGATTAGTTATTTTCATGACTTTGTAAGGTAAAACAATTTGGCCTTTTAAATTAAATTTTGTTTCGAAGGTTCGAGCCAGAAATATCTCGCTGTAACTTATTTTTATCCACTGCAATGACCCTAATTACTAGGGTCGAGAAATCAAGAAAACAAACTATGAAAACATACATATACCCTATTATAGGGTATATGTATGTTTTCATAGTTTGTTTTCTCGATTTCACTAAACGATCGCCGTAACTATCGCAGGTTCTCTGAAAGGTCTATCTAGGTAAGGTCGAGTTTGAAGATTCTTCAACTCGATCTGATGAGATTTAACGTTATCCAACGACGGGAATACGTATTTTAGAAGTTTGGTACCTATTCAGCGCATTTCTCACAATTTCACGCATTTATCTTAACATCAGATGTTAAGATAAATGCGTGAAATTGTGAGAGATTCTGTAGAAAAAACGGACGCCATTTGTCGGAGTTGTTCTGTACATAGGGCACTACATAGGGTACCCAGGAAAAATAGTCGCATACCTACCTTAGCTAGCCCAAGCTCGACTTAAGTCATAATTGTGATGAATCAAATGCACAAAAATCATGGTTTTTTGCTTCAAAATCCGCTAAAAACGTGTTGAAACCTGTGTCTAGATTTTTTCCGCAGAAAGATAAAATTACTTTCTTGTAGCTCAGTAAAAACTGAACAAATTCGATGTCTAACGAATTTTTTCACGTGCAAAATGAGTCGGCTACGATTCTCTGTAAATAAGTCTAGTAGGTACTGCTCCCGTCTACTCACAATTTTCCAAAATCGAGAAACGTAAAAAAAGGCGATTTAAGACGAAATAGTCTATTTCCACGATAAAAATATATAAACTTGTAGACGCGTTTCGGTTGATTAGACCATCATCAGTACAATATTATCGGTATTTTTTATCGTGGAAATAGACTAAATCGTCTTTTTTAAGATGGATTCCCACTATCTCGCCGCATCCACCTTACATTATGTTCGAGAAAGGTATACTGCCCGAGTCAGGTCTACAGTACGAGGCAAGTTGATGACTTTTTGATCTGAAAACTATTCATATCAACCCTCCAACTAATACTGAATGGAATATAATGATTTTGAAAGGATTTAAAAATATTTTTTGATATTTTTTTTTCACTTGTGGACCACTGTGCGGCAGCGGTTCCATTTCGTTTTTGCAATCTAGACCTCTTGAAACGAATGATGTCAAATTTTGAGGCCGATCCGAATTTTCGACCCCCGTCGCGATTACATAGGTATATTATTCCAAGAAGAACAAACCAGAATGATCGTAACTTTGCATGTAGGTATTTGGAGTGCGGAGTATGGTGTGATAGGAACCCTATATCGTAAATAATATTACCTACACCGCTTGATTAATAATACAAAATAACATACAAATCATTTTTACAAAATCAAGTGTTGTAGTTCACTTTTTCCCCCTCTTAATATAAAACCTTTAACCCAAATTTACACAACATAAGTACCTACCCAGCAATGTCAAATTGATTTTTTTCACTATATATAGATTTACAACATGATCCGCCTCGGGTTCTCTGCGAATTTTTCAACCACTACTTCCTCTTTTTCTTTATTTTTATCTGAAAGTGTATATAAATATATATTTCGTTTGACTAGGGGGGGGGGGGGGGGGGGGCTTGCGTACGCCTATGGCCCCTTGTACTCTGAAAAACTAAAAATTCCTTATGGAACCGGAAGACCGGATTTCTAGAAAGCGCCCCTTGTTCTCTTGGATTACTCAAAAGAGCCGCTTGTGCCCTGTTTTCCAAGAAGCGCGCCTTAATAAGGAAATTTTCCAGTTTTTGAATCTCCAAAAAGCGCCCCTTCTACTAAAAAGCGCCTTTTGTGAACTCGCAGTGCGACATTTACCCCATAGGCAAAAAAATGTTGCTCATTAGTAATGACAGCGTCGATCAAAATCCAACTCACATCACTAAGTGATGTCTGATGTGATGAGCTAAGTCTTAGCTAACGTCATTTATAAAATTTATAAATGACGTAAGCTAAGACTTAGCTCATCACAGCAATCAACACTTGTTTTCGCTCATTTAATGAGCGAAAACAAGTGTCGATTGCTTTTCAAAAGCCGTCACAGGGTCTTCAACTTGGTTGTCAGTGTCCACTTCGATTTTCAATTTTTATCACAAGGCTATGATCACTCGCCTCATAAAATGAGAGATGCAAGGGGATTCTCGCATTTTCTGACCAGCTGATCATCACATAATAATATTATGATAGATGTCTCGGGTAGGGAGGACCGTGCGGGTGGGGGGGGGGGGGGGGATGGCTGTGTTCTCAAGGTGGATCAGACTTGTCTGACTCCAAAATATTATTATGTGATGATCAGCTGGTCAGAAAATGCGAGAATCCCCTTACATCCATTCGTTCTCTGTTACTCTGTGCTTACATCTCTCATCGAGGTTGCCTTGATAAGGTTTACTTGAAATTTAGTTCCACAATCAACTACAGTGGCGGTATTGGCTCCTGTTTCCATTTACCCCTTGTTTACATTTACCTCGATACTCGATACTCGATTCGGCGAACCCATCCGTTCAAAGCCGTCTGCCGATATCGAAGTTGGTATAACAGAGAGAATATTGCCATGCTGCGGGTTCAATCCAGTGCAAAGTTTGTTTAACTACACAGAATTCTGTGTGTCTATGAGAAATTCAAACAAAGCTAAGTTGATTAGTGGAGAGAATAAATATTGCCTTCCAGAGTAGTTCGCGGAATATCCCCAGAATGGAAAATTGAATAATATCATGTCAACACGCCATTTTCTCTCCCTATATTAAAATGAAACATTATATAATTTGGTACTCTATTTCGGTAATGAATCTTGGTTATGGAAAATGCTGCAAATTGCATCACCCTCAAGTTTATTGTGATTTGAAATACCTGACTTATTTTGATTGTACGAAACTTCGCCCCCAGAAAAAAACGCCCCTGTCCGTGAAATTGAGAAACAATGTCCTACCTACCTAATATGGCTGCTCTCTCAAAGGCAAAGTGAACCTAGAAAATAATGCAATAATTATTAGTTTAAAAAAATGAAATTACATATTTTATGTTGTTATTTAATACCTAATAGGTACCAAGGTATTTATTTATTTTTTAAATTATTTCATTAAAAAAAATTAAGATTTATTTTTATTTAAACCTAATTCCTAAATAGGAATTAGGTTTAATTCCTAAATAGGAATTAGGTTTAAATAAATAAATAATAAATATTTATTCTTTAAATTACGTCTTTCTTTTAAATCAGAAAAAATTCAATTTCTCTCGAAAGTAATACCTCATCATCACAGTTCTCCGAATGTTTTTCGAGCATCATACCGAAACCATACCGCATTCAACAGCATACCTATCATCTTCATGCATTTCTCTTCTTTTCTCTTTTTGCTAATTTATCTTTTTTCAAATTACCAATATTACATTCTTTCTCAAATTCACGGATGGGGGCGTTTTTTCGGGTCACCCGTATTTTACATCGACTGGTCGATCAGCTCTGGGATCTCCATGAATTGATTCTATGCCCAAAATTACCCAGAAAACTGCTCGACCTCTAAAACACTTCAAAAACGGCAATTTTGGTGAATACGAGGGAAGACCACCTAAAATTTGAATTGGGTCGAAACTAGCGGAGGTATGCTGGCGAAGCAATAATATTGCTTATAATGAGGTGGTTAGGGAGAGAGAATGACTCCTCTGCTGGTTTGAATAGGTACTAAATTGTTTATTTCGGTAAAAAATTATAGCGTGGTGACCGGTTTCGAGCAACTAAGCTCATCTACAGCCCAGAGTGACTTGAGGTAGTTGAACGTACATTCAGGTCTGAGCCTATAGGCTATAATATATATATTATACCTATGTATATTGCTTATATTGCTAAATTATAACCTATATTGCCTATACAATGGTATTGTTATTTAACCCCCAAAATACCAATGAAAACGCCTCCCGCCACCAAAGCCTTGGTGCAATCCAGCAATCATTCTGCACGAATTATTGACGCGGATGCATTTCACTAGAAGTTGCTGGTCAATTGAAACGCCGAACGCGGAGCCTTTTAGGTGTCGCCTTTCCGGGAAAGAACGGTGCGATTGTTCTATATTGATTGGGAGACTTGATCGTTTTGCGGTCCAACTACGTTTGTCGATGGCCGGACACAGCCCGAGTGCGATTCCAAAAGGGAGAATGAGCACTGCACGACTCCGCTGCATTCAATGAAGTGCAGCAAAACTGATTCCGAATTCATTGGCGGGCCGATCTCGGTAATAATAATAACATCAACAATAAGTCGCATTGGTAGGTAATAAGAGCGGATGCGGCAAAATCGCGTTTTGAGATACAGCGCTACAAAGTTGTGTTGAGGTACCGAGCAAGACCAGGAGTATTACGGGATCGGACCATTTGTCCAATGTATTCCCACACTATTCATGAGTAAAGTTCAAAAGTAAAAATAAGAAAAAGTTAAGTTTCCTGTGAAATCTAAACCACTAATCCTCACCGTGTGTGTGTGTGTGTATGTCGTCGGCCTACTCTGACTAAACGGTAAGTCGTAAAAATAAGGCGATTTTTCCTATCGTCTCGGTCGACCGTTTAAGAGTCTCTAGGGGGGTCGAGAATTCTCAAAAATGCGCTCAAATCCGCGCAATCTACATCAACTTTCTTATTTCAAATGGGAACCCCTATTTTTTTCACCGGATTCGGATTCCTCGACCAATTTTACGTCCGATAAGGGGGTCGCGCGAATTTTTTGGCGCGCGCGAATTCGCTCAATTAATTTTTGCGTCTTATTCCGCCGTTAATAGACGGATTTTTTTCGCGTTTCGTCCTACGCCTACCTAGAGATCCGAATTTTAATACTTGATATCGACCAAATTCATTTCGAAATCGAGTGAATTTTGAGCGCGAGTTGAGTTTTGAAAAAACTGGGCCGTCGCCACCGACCCATCGCGTCGGGTGAATTCTGGCTCGGCTTTACTCCCATCCTCTCAACACCCTCTATCCCCCCGCCCTCACTCTTCACTCTGAGCGGGTGGGACATCAGCCTTTAAGGGGCGCTAGCAAGGTCTAAGTGATCTCTCCCGGACGGATGTAAATTAAATGAATCGATTATCGAGAAAAGTAGAATCGATTTGAACTGAATCGATTATCGAAAAATTGAATTAAATTGAATTAAAAAAAAAAAAATTAAAAAATTAAAAAATCTCGAAAAATTCAAAAATGATCTAAATTCTGATTCTGAGATACGTTGAGCGCCCTCAAGGATTTTTTCCGTTTTCCCCTCCTTCAACTAAAGAAAAGGAGTGGGGATTTAAGCCACTATTGATTCGATTTTGATGAAATTTTCAGGGAATCATTTTATCCGCCAGGGGATTCTACGTCCAAAAATACTTGGAAAACGACACTAACTCTACCCCCTCGCCATTTTAGCCCCATATTTTTTCTTTGTTTTCATTATACCGGCCAGGGGATTCAATTGTCCTACCTACCTACATATTTATATGTAATAAATTACATATTTTAGCCCCATATTTTTCCTGTGAGTTTTCAACTATGATTTGATTTCACTAGCACTATGACAGGGTGGGAGGTGGGGCATACTTCACTCGGCCGATCATTTTAACGGCCAGGGGACTCGCAATGCTCGGCCACCGACATAGGTAGTTCTATTATTATCAAGGGAAGGCTTTGCAAATTTGATTTCACTAGCACTATGACAGGGGGCCTTACTTTCCCCAAAAATACTTGGAAAACGACACTTAACTCTACCCCCTCGCCATTTTAGCCCCATATTTTTCCTGTGAGTTTTGAACTATGATTTGATTTCACTAGCACTATGACAGGGTGGGAGGGGGGGCATACTTCACTCGGCCGATCATTTTATCAGCCAGGGGGGTTGATGTTGAAGGAGCAGTTGACCTTGATGCAGGGTTATGAACGTGTCCATCGATGCTATGCACCCCACTAGGGTTACTCAGCTGGGTGCGTAGGCGAGCAACTAACTATTGATGGCATAGCCCCATATTTTTTCTTTGTTTTCATTATACCGGCCAGGGGATTCAATTGTCCTACCTACCTACATATTTATATGTAATAAATTACATATTTTAGCCCCATATTTTTCCTGTGAGTTTTCAACTATGATTTGATTTCACTAGCACTATGACAGGGTGGGAGGTGGGGCATACTTCACTCGGCCGATCATTTTAACGGCCAGGGGACTCGCAATGCTCGGCCACCGACATAGGTAGTTCTATTATTATCAAGGGAAGGCTTTGCAAATTTGATTTCACTAGCACTATGACAGGGGGCCTTACTTTCCCCAAAAATACTTGGAAAACGACACTTAACTCTACCCCCTCGCCATTTTAGCCCCATATTTTTCCTGTGAGTTTTGAACTATGATTTGATTTCACTAGCACTATGACAGGGTGGGAGGGGGGGCATACTTCACTCGGCCGATCATTTTATCAGCCAGGGGGGTTGATGTTGAAGGAGCAGTTGACCTTGATGCAGGGTTATGAACGTGTCCATCGATGCTATGCACCCCACTAGGGTTACTCAGCTGGGTGCGTAGGCGAGCAACTAACTATTGATGGCACCCCAGGGTTTTTTTTCCTGTGAGTTGTCAAATTTGACACGTTGCCAGGGGGTGTTTCTCGCTCGGCCGATCAATTTACCAGCCAGGGGAGGCTTTTTTCAAACTTTTCAAATGACAGGGGGGGTCTTGCTTCGCTCGGGCGATTATTTTATTAGCCAGAGGGGTCTTGCTTTGCTCGGCCACCGACATAGGTAGTTCTCCTATTATTGATGGTGGAGTTTTCAAATTTGATTTCACTAGCACTTTGACAGGGGGTCCTTACTTATGTACGAGCGATCACGCAAGACCCTTATAAATAATCTATATCACTAATATATATAATATTCTTGAAAATCTCTAGAAATTCAAAAATGCTCTACGTTCTGAGATAGGTTGAGCGCCCTCAAGGATTTTTTCCGTTTTCCCCTCCTTCAACCCCCTCCCTTCCAACGACACTTAACTCTACCCCCTCGCCATTTTAGCCCCATATTTTTCCTGTGAGTTTTCAACTTTGATTTGATTTCACTAGCACTATGATAGGTTGGGAGGGGGGGGGGGCATACTTCACTCAGCCGATCATTTTAACGGCCAGGGGACTCGCTTTGCTCGGCCACCCACATAGGTAGTTCTATTATTATTGATGGTGGAAATTTGATTTCACTAGCACGTTGACAGGGGGTCTAATTTCGTATAGCCCCATGAAAGCTCCATAGGTCGTCCCCAAAAATACTTGGAAAACGACACTTAACTCTACCCCCTCGGCATTTTAGTCCCATAGCGCCCCACCGGGTTTTTTACTGTGAGTTTTGATTTGATTTCACTAGCACTTTGACAGGGGAGGGAGGGGGGCTCACTTCGCTCTGCCGATCATGTTATCGGCCAGAGGGAGCTCGCTTTGCTCAGCCACCCACATAGGTAGTTCTATTCTATTATTATGATGGTGGAGTTTTCAAAATTGAGTTCACTAGCACTTTGACAGGAGGGGCGTCTTATTTCGCTCAGCTGATCATCTTCTCGGCCTTTTTAGCTCCATATCGCCCCATGGGTTTTTTCCCTATGAGTTTTCAAATTTGATTTGATTTCACTAGCACTATGGCAAGGAGGGGGGGGGGGGGGGGCGGCGGTTCCTCGCTCGGGCGGTAGAGAGTAGACTTTTGAAAATTGATTTCACTAGCACTTTGACTTACTTCGCTCAGCTAATAGACTAGCACTTTGACAAGGGGGCCTTACTTCACTCGGCTAATCATTTTCATACCATGATTCACCCAAATCACAGGCGGCAATATACAACCACAGTGGGCAATACATCCACAAGCGGCAATACACCCACTAGGGAGGGTCTGGGGGGCGGCAATTCACCCACAGGCGGCAATATACCCTCACAGGCGGCAATACACCCACAGGTGGCAATACTCCCACAAGCGGCAATTCACCCACAATTCTGCTTAAGCGATCGGCCTCGCGAAGCGAGGCACCGGCCTCGCGTAGCGAGGCCCACGGGGGGTCTGGGGGGCGGAGCCCCCCAGCTGGGTGCGTAGGCGAGCAAAGCGAGCCGGAGCATCTAGTCTAAATCACTAATTCTCACCGTCTCTGTGTGTCTGTCAGTCAGTATGTATGTCGTCGGCCTACTCTGACTAAACGGTAAGCGCTAAAAATATGGCGATTTTTTCTATACTCTCGGGCGAACGTTTAAGAGTCTCTAGGGGGGGTCGCAGACCCCCCCGGCCGACCGAAAATTGGCACGGTCAAATTGCCCCAAATATGGCCATCTTCGTTGTTAATGGTCGGATCGAAACGGGGTTTCAACCGTATCCTACCTAGAGATGCGAATTTTAATAGAAAATTGTCAACGAGCGATTTCCGACGACGAGCGATTTCTGAAGGCGAGTTTAAAATTTTAGATTTCCTGAGATCCCGGCGCGTTTGGGTCTTCCAACCCGGCTGCTGTCAAGGAAGTTGGAAAGACGTACTCAGGGACGTTACAAAGATGGAGGAGGCGGGGAATTTTTTTTTTTTTTTTTTTTTTGTAGGTGGGGGAACGAATAGGGGGGGTCGTAGACCCCCCCGGCCGAGCGGAGCGAGGCCTCATGTCTGCTTAAGCGGTCGGCCGAGCGAAGCGAGGCCTTATGTCTGAGTAGGGGTTTGAACACACCCCCCCGGCCGAGCGAAGCGAGGCCCCCCTGTCCGAATAAGCGATCGGCCTCGCGGAGCGAGGCACCGGCCTCGCGAAGCGAGGCCCACGGGGGGTCTGGGGGGCGGAGCCCCCCAGCTGGGTGCGTAGGCGAGCAAAGCGAGCCGGAGCATCTAGTATATCATAAAAACCAACACCACGTCACACGCCCTTTTTGCATAGAATGGCAGGTTTACACGCCCTTTTTTCAGAGAATTGTTATTTTTAGGTGAGCAGAAATGAAAAATAAGTACCATGATCGAAAAAACGTAATAAAATTAAATATTAAATTAAAATATTCAAACTACCTAGTTAAAAAGAAATAGAAAATATAATAATTGCATCTTCTTTCCTTTAAAGATCAGTCCTTAAAAACAGTCTTATTTTTCACCATTAATCATCACAACATATTTACAAATTACCGCAATTTGTCGACAATATAATATAAAAGTTATATTATAATTTTTAATATTATTAAAATTTATTTATATTATATTATCATTTATTTACAAGAATGATAAGTCGCACCAGAACCCGTGAACACTGATAAGAGATTCTCCACAAGAAGGGCGGCAAAACACCCTTGATAAAATCATGGACACCAACAAAACTAATGATCGCATCGAAACAAAATTTTGAGGGTGAATAAATGGGCGCGTTTAAAGCGTTCTCCGCAAAAAGGGCGTTTGGGATCTTCCGCCCTTTTTGCAAAAAGCACTTCTTAAAAAAAAAAAACTTCAAAACGTGGAAAAGGGCGTTATACACCCCATAATTTTCTTGCTAAAACGCATTAGCAGCGGCATCTTTTTAAAAAAATATTATCTAGAAGAAGATGCAGCTGCTAATGCGTTTTGCCAAGTTGCCAAGGAGGAATTATGTAAAGAATAAACACCTAGTCAGCAGACCAACTCGTCCCTGCAGCTGTATTAAATTTTGTGCTCAGGAAAGCCTATTTGGGGTCCCTAAGGAGTTTCCCATCCAAACTCATCTCTCCCGGCGAGTCTAATGGATTTCACGGTTTCCTCCCCGACAGGTTTCCGAGAAACTTTCCTGGCCGATTTTTCTCCTCCACCTGTTCCCTCGCTTCTTTTTTTATCCCCCTTTTTTTTATTATGGAGCTCCTCCGCCAAATTACTAAATCGGGTTTCCCGGACAGGAACGGTTTTACGGGCTTTTTTTCCACTCTTTTCTAGGAGAACCCCCGACGCCCCGTTTTTTAACTGTAAAACGGCGGTTTTTCTTCGAGCCGTTCTGAGTCTGAGAAATGGGGTTGAAAAACGGAAAAGTCGACTAGAGGCAACAGTTACAGCGGGCCTCTAGGAATTGGCTGTATCGAATAGGTTGCATTGCAGTCAACGTGCTCAAATAAAACGAAACGCTTCCACAAATCCGTTATGAATTCGTCATTTGGTTTCCTCAACCATTTCTTTCATGTCACGATGTACATAATTCATTAACGAGCTGTAAACCCAAGTTGAAGAGCTACAAAACCTGTTTCAATAGCAATAAAGTCAGTCAGAGGAGCTACATCCGGTTTGAATTGCAGTTAACCAGTTTGGTGAGCTGAAAAAAGGCATGTTGTGCAATTAAACGAGCTATCAGTCTGTTATAAGGTGCTTTAACACCCATATAGAGCTGAAACTCGATTTGAAGAACAATAATTTTAGTGTCAGACCGGTCTTACTGCTATTCAAACCGTTCTGACCGGTTTGACAAGGTAGGTATAAGACAGGTTTGAAGAGCTAAAACCCCAGTTCGAGGAGCGATACAACCTGTTTAAAAAGGTACCTAACCCATTTGATGAGGGTTAAGTCCGATCTGAGATGCATTCTATAAAACCCGGGTTTCTATAAAGGCGGTTCTATAAACGGGGATGAAACCGAGTTTGAAGGGCATTGATGTAAGGATTTGCACTTTTGGGTTTATTGATCCTGTTGTAGTGGTTGTTTATAAGGAGTTGATGGACGTCGAGAGAGATGTGAAAAAACCTCTGTGTGTGTGTGTGTACCTACGGTTGCAGCTGGATTTTAAAATATAGTATTTTGGAGATTATCCTGAAGTTTGAATTTACACCATGGTGGCAGCGGTGGGATCCAAACCCACGCCTCCAAAGAGACTGGTGCCTCAAACTGTCGCAATGAGTTGATAGTGGTCAAAGAGGTGATTTTTAGGGGCAACCGCATTCTGGTTCCTAGAAGTCTGCGTTGTGAAATACTCTCCACACTTCACACGGGTCACCCTGGAATTAGCAGGATGACTGCTCGGGCAGAAGACTTATTTTTTTGGATTGGCATTAATCAAGACGTTAAAAAATTGGTCAATTCGTGTCAAACGTGCCTCAAGTATCAAAACAACAAAATTAAAATGGTCATGGAAAGTCGGGCTCAACCACCTTTTCCGTGGATGGAGGTTGCTGGAGATGTGTTCTGTCTGAATCAGAAGAATTATTTGGTCCTGGTGGATGTACTCACCAATTTCTGTGAAGTCGTTTCTCTTCCTGATTTGAGGAGTGCTACAGTGATTGACAAAATGAAGAGTATATTTGCTCGACATGGCATCCCTGTTACATTTTTTAGTGATGGGGCTTTGTATTTTGATTCAAAATTGTTCAGGGACTTCTCCAGGGAATGGTGCTTCAACCATGTCACATCCAGTCCGAATTTCCCTCAGTCCAATGGGCATGCGGAGGTTACTGTTCGGAACGTGAAGACCCTTTTCAAGAAGTCCCTTGACTCTGGCGAAGACCCTTTCCTGGCTCTGCTTAATTATAGAAATACGAGGAGGGGAAAAATTCACTCCCCGGCATCAAATCTCATGGGGCGCAACCTCCGTACAAATATTCCTTGCTCTTTTAGTTCGTTGAAACCTCGGACGACTGTGTTGGATGATTGGAGGCTGATTCAGCAGAGTCGCAGTGCAGCTAAGGAGCATTTTGATAAGACTGCGCGTGATCGCCCCCCTTTCTCGGTTGGCCAGCCTGTGGGTTTTCAGAAAGCTCCTGACTCAAATTGGCAGCCAGGGACGATCGTTGGGACGGCTGAAGCTCCAAGGTCTTACCTCGTTGCTGGAGATGAAGGTGAAACCTATCGTCGCAATGAAATTCATATTAGGCCTAGACCTTCGGAGTCGGTTTACTCTCCGGTCACTCTTGATTCCCGCGTGTCAGACGATGGCCTGGTTACATGTCCACCAGGTGGTTCTCTGGGTTCTGTCCCTGCAAGTCCTGATATTGGCTGCGGTACTCCGCGTGCCCCTCGAGTGACTAGGTGTGGGAGGCATATTATTACCCCAGAACGCTACAAGCATTAAGTGGATTTTTCAAGTATTTTTTTTTTTTAAATAGTATATGGTTTGTTATATATATGGTATAGTGTGGGATTATGTGATTGAACTTTGTTTTTGTTCTTGAAAACTGTTTGACAAATGTAGGATTCAGTGATTGAAATGTGCTTTGCCTTTGAAAATTGTTGGAAAATATTTGTTCTGAAAGATGTTTGATTATGAGTTAGCTGAAATTTGTGTTTTTAATACTTTGAAGGGAAGATGATGTAAGGATTTGCACTTTTGGGTTTATTGATCCTGTTGTAGTGGTTGTTTATAAGGAGTTGATGGACGTCGAGAGAGATGTGAAAAAACCTCTGTGTGTGTGTGTGTGTGTACCTACGGTTGCAGCTGGATTTTAAAATGTAGTATTTTGGAGATTATCCTGAAGTTTGAATTTACACCAAGCATAGTTTAAGCGGCTCAACTATCAGTTTGAGCGGCATTAAAAATTATCGGAAGAGCATTAAAAGTAATTTGACATGCTATAAGCTCGGGTTGAGATGATATAAACCCAGTTTGTAGGGCAATCCAATAGGTCTGATGAGTAGGGATCAATATGTAAATATTTGAAGCTAATCATGCACTGGAAATGCCAAATCATGCAGAACAAGCATTTTTTTAAATCTGAAACTTGAGTGAGGCCCATCACACCATTTCGGTTTGAAAAATTCAACCATTAGTAACAACTGTTGTACATAATTACTTATTTAGAAAAAGAAAGTAATTTAACTCGTTTTTTAAGAGGCTACATATTATGTTACAATAATTGTAACATAATATTTCAAATTATTTGAAACTTTTGGAAAAACGTAAACAACTTTCCGATGTCGTTAAAAACATCAAAACATCCTGTTTTTCCGATTTTCCAATAGAGCGAAATACTTTAAATTTTCAGGAGTTTAGCGATTTTTTCAACAATCGGAAGACTTCCTTAGAAGATAGCCTTAGTACCTATAGCAAGAAGGACTTAGAATAGCATAAGAAGAAGGATTTAGTATAGCAAATTGGAATTTTAAATTCGTTCACATAGCCCATTAAAAAATCAATTTTTCAGAATTGAAATAATTATGATTGCTGCTTATAAGCAGCTTCAATTACCGAATAAAATGTATGTGGATAAATAAAGGAACTTCTTTTCCGATACTTATGAAAGATTCACAATATGTCGTGGTATCAAATTATTATAAGAGGGAAAATAGGGAATAAACGGAAAACTTCAGAGACCGAATCCCTATACAAGTCCTTCATCAGTCTTTCAGTTAACCACTTCCCCCCTCCCTCCCTCCCACGTCAACCCTCCCATCTGTACCCCCTGAAAAGCCTCGGACAGATCTGGGACCATCCAAAAATCGAATTTACGCCCCAAAACGCTCAGAAATTTCGCCCCTGGCCAAAACCAGTTAAAACATCCCCCAAGTACGCTCAATAAAAGCCTTATAATGCCTCAAATTGTGGTTCGCCAGGTCTAGGAGCCCCATGAGTCGATTGTCCACCAAAAATTGCTTCGAAAACACCTCACTCGACCCATCAAAGTTACTACAGACGTTGCTCCAAGTTTTAATTCCAGGGTTGCCTCCTGAATTCTAAGGTGCCCTTCACACTTCTAACGATCAGTTTCATCAAGTCAATTTTACTCTAAATTTTGGTCTCATCAACCCTGAAATTCCACGGTAACTACATACAGAGGCAACAAGTTGACATTACAAATTTTGAAAGAGGTTGTGTGGCGCCCCGAACCTCTTTCAAAGGAAATCGGAAATTTCAACCCGCTTTTTCTCTGGAAAGGTTCAGGATGGTTCTGGATGTAACCAATGTACCTCCCTAATGTCATACAGTATGAAGACCCAGAAAATGTCAAAAAGTGAAAATGACCAAAAATGACGCATGACCCCTTCAAAAACGGGTTTAGTTCGTACGTAAAACATTTGTTTTAAAATATTTTTATTATTATAATTTTTTTTTTTTTTAAAGTTTTTTTTTGCAGGGGGAAAACGCAAAACATCCAAAAATCTTGAAAAACATCCAAAATATGCTAGGATTTTTTTTTTTTTTTTTTTTTTTTTGTGATGGGGAGGGGTTCGAAATGGCCAGAAAACACTCAAAACGTACTACACAAAGATTTGGGGGTTCAGAACAAAACAAAAACAAAAAAAAAAGGCAAACATGCAAAACCCAAACCTATCTTGAGCAGCTATTAAACCAGTTGATTGGTAGAAACCCCATTTTGAACTGCTACAAAACCAAATTGAAGAGCTTTAAGCTAAGCTAAAGAGAATTTGGAGAGCTGTAAAACCGGTTTGATGATCAATAAAAACCACTATGAAGTAAAATGGTTTGAGGGAATGCGTTGAAGAGTTATAACTGGTGTCAAACGCAAAGCTAGGCCCGTATTGGTTTAACCCATAGCTCCTGTAAGATCACTTTATTGTCACCAGGGCTGCTAATTCCTTCCAGGAGTCAGTAGGTTCATCATCAATTCTCATGATGTAGGGCAGAGCAGGTAGGACACCATTAGCTAGTGATCTAAGAAACAGCTAGTGATCTAAATAAACAGCGAACTCAAATACGTAATAAGAAAGTATTGCATTTTTCAGTTGTAACAATGTAGATTAAAAAAAAAAAAAAAAAAAAGATTTGCAGTTGAGTTCGGTAGGGTTTGAACAGACGTATTCGGGTTGGGTTTTGTAGGACGACCGACTTCCGAGGCAGACAGCGCGACGCCAGAAGGAAAACGGTGTTGGCAGACAAAGCGCCTCAGACAGGGCTAACGGGCTTGTGCATGCGCGTGTCTCCTTGGACAACTGGGGGATCAACAACCTTCATGGAGGACAATTTCGTGGGGGGAACTCTGGTTTCAACACAATCCCAGTGGGATGAGACTAGATCACGAAAGGGAAACAAAGATTGAGTGAGACTACCTACCATAGAGTATTGACAGTGAGACAAAATTTGTCTATTTAATAGTCATTGTCAAGTGGCTCATAAGGATGAACGAAACGTAAAATGATGCTTCAAGCGAGGAGTGAGAGTTTTGACTACCGGTGGGATCTCCTTAGAGAAGTCTCCACAACATTCCCGTTTCAATATCAGATAATATCTAATTATACGAATTTTGTGTCAAAATCCATAATTTCTGTCAAAATTTATGGAAGAAGATGTCATCAGGAGATGTCAAAAAGTCGATGAAGATGTCGAGGCGGTCAATGGCAACGCAGATCACAGGTCCACGGCTGACGTTGGAGGAGTCTTCCAAGCTTATGATGAAACTCCTTGACGATGTGCCCAAAGATAAATACGACTGCAACGCCACAGCAAGTTAGTTTGCTGGAAACACACATGGCTCTCGCTAATAGTCAGCTTGGGAGTGAGAACCATGAACTGGGAACAGAGCCAATGTGTAAAGTGAGAACCAGTTCCCTGAACCAGCCATGACCAACTGCCAGACTCAAAACAAGACCACAAGGCCACTAACTATGACCCACAGTCAATATACACAGATCACTGTACTCTTATTCGTTCTTCAGATGTCCCTTTCTACAATTTACCTCCAATGTTGGGTTACATTGGGCATGACGTAACAAGACCCAAAGCTCCGGCAGCAAGGATTTTGGGGAGAGCGCGTGGAGCAAGCTCATACGAGGTTGGTCTTGACTATAGTCAGGGTCTACAGACCCTGATGTCGCTGAATGATTTTGAGCCCTACTTTTCACTGTTTTCCAGGAGAGCCCAGGCCCTGGCAGCTACAACGCGACTGGCACCACCAGATTTGGGACTGCCACCAGTCTCAAGGCGAAGCTGTGCAGCCGTCCGAGAGATCTCACCTGTGAGCGTTGCTTAAAATACCACAGGGTGGATTTTACTTTCTTGAACCACAGGAAATCTGCCTTTCAGTGGAAAGGGATGTCCCCGGACCGGGCGCTTACTTCCCGAAATCGACGCTGACTACGCCAGCCCTTCCCCGGCCTGTGCTGGTCGGGCGGCCCAGGAACATCCGCCACGACGAAGACACTCCTGGACCGGGCAACTATGCCGCTGAACCTGCCTTGGGCCTGAAACTTCCCCGTCTGCCAAATGCCAGAGCTGCTTCAATGTTAGCTCACATCTAGTGGACACCGTGATATCAAAAATCCTTATTTTTGTTACTTGGTGACATTCCTCTTAGCAACTGCCAAAATCGTTTTGCCTTCCTGGCTAGAATTTCAGGTGGTGTTGGTAGCCATTTTTATTTTCTGTGGGAATACTCTACAACAATCCCAGAATGAACCAGACATCCAGCCAAAGCGGTGGAAAGTTGGTATCCCTGTTTGCACTGAGACTTCGATATCACCCCATTCTCGCCCTACACATTTTTCTGTTTCAGAAAGTCCCGCCCTAAACAACTGGGCTTCTACGCCGAAGACGGTCCAGGCCCTGGAAAGTACACTTACGACCTTAACAAGTTTTTGAAGAAGACTCCAGCAGCTCCTTTGGGTAAAACACCATAACAAATATTCTAGATAGTAAGGAATAAGGTAGTAAGGAATCAAGATACTTATTCAAAGATAACGACACAAGAAGCTCTCGTCAATAATTGCTGCTTCGAGCAATTATTGCTCGAAGCAGCTCGTCAAACAAGAACCACCTGTGCATATCAAATGAGCAGCTGCTACCGTGCTCAGTCTGGCATAAATATGGTGATATTGTCTCGATTGATAATATCAATATTATTTCCACATCCCCATGATAAAGCTCTTATCTATGAATCGGTCCCAACGTTGTTTTCTACGAATAACTCCAAGATAAATTCCATGAATTCATACGCAGGTATGAAAATAATTTTTCAATAACGACCAGGTGTAGCTACACCTAGGACCTAGGTCCTACAAATATTGGGACAAGACACTGACAAACATTTGTATGAAAGTGTTCAGTGACTAATGAACAACTCCAAGAATCTCTCTCTGTAGACTTGCTTACCAGAGTGTAGATAGGTAATCTTTAAAAAAAAGGAACTGAGTCAAGCTTCTCAGCCGGGTCCATCAATAAGAACAACGGTGGTTAGTCCAAACCATAGAGGAACTGAAAAATGTCTCATGGGCTTACAGACAGGACTTTAATCGAAGAAGGCAAGCAGGTAAACGGAAACTGCAGCCCACCTTATGTTTGAATGCCCTGGCAGACCTGAGATCGTTGGACTGAGACCTGGATCAGTAGTTTAATCTTTGTACTGCGGTGAGGTCCTCGCGCAAAAGTACTCCGGGCAGGAATACAGGCCTCCTACACATGTACCCAAGAGGCAAGAGTGGCTGCATGCGTGGATGGGAGCCTTTCAGGAACCTTACTTTTAAAGACTTGTCCCCATGAGGGTTGCCTCTCACAGCTTGCCGCATGGAGCACTGACTAAAGTCCCCCCCAATGCTGGGGAAGAAGGCAAAGGTGGGCTGGCCAGTGCTCGACAGCTACACCTGAGCCCATCTGGCTCCACCCCGCAGAGTCTCTGCCTTTTCCACTGAATCAGTAACCAACTTTCTGATCTATAAACCAAACTGCTCTCTCAGGATCAACTTTTTGGTGCAGAGATGGACTTCCCGACTCCTAAGAATTCCACCCCTATAGGGGGTGCTTATAAGCACCATTTTAGGAACCCAGCCAATCAAACCTACCTATCTACTACTGAATCTAACCTAATAAGCGCTAGTCACTCGGAGCTGCATTCCGATGAGGCCACTGGGTCGAATCCCGTTTAGAAGGTTCCATGGAATTTTTACCCACCATTATTAAACAATTTGGGCAACAATCACGATGTTAAACTCACTTTTTATCTACCTATCTGCAATAGTTTTGTCCTGGGTCTGGCAGCTGGTTTGTCCAAGTTCCTCACAATTAAAATTTTCAGGTGGCAGAGGGATGGACATGATCCTCGGAAAAGACGGGCCGGGGCCGTGCGCCTACTTCCCCAAAACGGACACCTTCAAGAGAAGAGCACCTGCTTATTCTTTCGGCGGGAAGCAGTCCAGGTGTATGACTACCGTTATTGAAGAAGACGACAACGACCACTACATCGAATATGAGTGCCATTAAATTTTGTTGAATTGCTTCGTTATTTAATGGGGAAGCCCTTTTCGAAAGCGTAGAAATTGTTTAGGACAGCTGGAGGGCAGAACCAATTCCGAGAGATCTCGTCTGTGAACAGTTGGGGTGCCTCGTTATCTCAAACGATTTACGTTGGACACAAAAAACGAAGGCAACGAAAACAGCCTGAAGCGATAAAAAAAAAAAAAAAAAAAGTCGCCCAGTCAACGGAGTGTCACGAGAGAAAATAAACGTTTCTTTGAAACTCGATTGTGTGGGGAGTCGGTACCGAGAAGGATTTCCAAATAGACGAAACTCACAAACCGGAACGGATATCCGTCATAGCGGGGCGACTCCATTTTTGTCCAGGTGTCGGGGCGGTAGGTGGCGGAGGTGGAATACAGATGGCCCTGGAAATTGTCCGGGGAACCGTCCAGCTGTGAGGCCACGGGAAAGACGAACTAGTACCTAACCGTACCAAAGAGAGGTACCTACAACAATACGAAGTGGACGGGCCTCGATCATTTTGTTCGTAATTAAGTAACAAACATCCAAAGTGAAGTTAAGATCTCGAGCGTCCTAATTGAGCAGGTGAAAAGCAAAATTTGCTTATAACATATTATGTAATAGGTACATCAGTCCAGAGTAACTGATTGCTTCCGAGACTACCGAAGGCAGCGGAAGCATTTTTTTCACTTTCGAAATCGAAAAAATGTTTGCCCTTCAATATTAAAATTTCAACTTGCATTTTGCGTTTCAGAGCCTCCTGAGCAAAATTCTGTATGCACTTCCTTGTAATAGCGACAAATTCCACAATTTTGATTCGATTTGAGTCAAATTGTCAGGGTTGTGCGGCTTTGGCCTCTTGAGGTCCCATCGTATCTATATTATATTTATATTACCCGTTTTTGAAGATTTATATACAATTAAATTTAAGACATACCTCAGAGGTCAAATTTTCGGATTCATCCGTTATCAAGACTATATTTATATTACCTATATCTAGGTAATATAAATATAATAGGTATTACCGTATCTATATTATATTTATATTATGACGATTGAATCAGCGGAACGCGCACCGCAGACGCATGATTGGGGCCCTCAGCAATTGCTGAGCAATTCCACGTTAACGTGGAAGAAGTTGGTTGTTAGGTCGTTTTGTTTACGCAGCCTTCGACTTTTTCAAGAATCTCGAGTCAAAATTCTAAGTGGTTAGATATCCAATGAATGAGATGCAGTTTCTTTCACAGCAAGCGAACATATCTGCTCGCCCTTGGACTTTGAAATTTGAGAAGGAGCCCTTCTGGGAGTACAAGGGACGATTCAAATGACGGGCTTTTCTGTGATCAGCTGGGGGAGTTAAAATCTGTGCTGTTCAGCTTTGGCCGTTGAAATTTGAGATGAAGCCCCTCTAAGAGTACAAGAGACGATTGAAAAGTTTCATCAACAATAATAATAACTACGTGTGGTAGGCTAATGTGGTAGGCAAACTCCTACTGAGATGAAAATGATGGCAATGTACGACTCTATAATAGACCTGTGTCCTTTTCCTTGCATACAACTTGAATAAGCAGCAATATCTGCAAGGGAAAGAAAACACAACACTAAAGAGCAAACATAAAAAGACTCATTGAAAACTTTGAAAATGATAGTATAGGAGCAGATTATTTGAACTGCTATTAGGAATGGAAATGCACCCGAATTTCGGGTTAAATCATCCTGTACCACGTTGTTAGAAGTCAAAAAGGGAAAAATACGTCATTTTTGTGAGAAAAAGTCTTTCACGTAGGTAGTTTATAATCATCTTAAGTTGTTCTGGCCCATTCAAATTTTGAATTTCAAAAACTGGCATTGGTGACGTCACCTACACCGGTTCCGGTTCCCAATCAAAGACACCAGAGTGCAGGTCGATTTTCAAATTTTTTCTTGATTTTCTTGGTGAAAATCGACCTGCACTCTGGTGTCTTTGATTGGGAACCGGAACCGGTGTAGTGACTATAATGACGCTGGAGTAACGGGAAAATGGCCGTGTTCGCTTTGTAGTGAATGTGATCGTGCGTATTGACTCAACTTATTCGTGATATAAATTAACTTATTTGACGTGACCGATCCTTCAGTTTTTAGTTTTTTAATGGTGCCCCACTGACTTCGGGTTTCCGCCAAAATTCAAATTGCAATTTTCCCATAAATTTTATAAATTTGTACGAACTTGCAGTTTGTATTTTAACCCCATTTTCACTATTATTTGGACGCCTTCTATCGATAAAAAAAAAAATAATTCAGACACGTTTCCATTCCTAATTGAGGAGTTTGATTCCAAAAGGTAGGTACCTACTAAAATTTAGTACGGATTTAATCCGTTTTGGTAAAATGTGAGATCACCGCGAATAACCATTGCGACTTAAAAACGAGCTATGATTTCGAGCAATGATGTTATTTGTTAGATTAGCTAGTAAGACTTATGTATACACAAGCGAATTTTAGTAGGATTGGAGGGGACCCTCCATCGGCACAGGAGTCGGAGGGTTTCCTGCCTTTTCGCCCAGTGGCAGCTTTGGCTTTTTGGCTATTTGGGAATTCCAACTCCTTCACTTCGACAATATCTGGGAAGACCACAGCAATATTCGACGCGTCTAGCAAAACCGTGGAAACTCCAAACGTCAAGGAATCTCTGAAGGTGCCCCTGAGGTTATGCATCTTGTAAAAGTGCGTTGGCCAGGGTTTCCTCAACTTGAGTTTGGCGACAAATCGACGCTTGATTATTTAATAATTTATTTAATAATATTTGAAGCATATTGTGCTTTTCAGAGGGTCTATCCAGGAATTCTCTCAAGTGAGTGATATACCTAGGTGGGTCCCTATAGCGACCCTTCCTCCAACACACATTGGGGCTTGAACGTGGAGTATGCCGCATACTGTAGGCGCTTTTGGAGCACCTATGCGCTTTTGGAGCACCGCCTCGGGTTCCACACCTTTTCAAAAGTTTAATTATTCTAAATCTATTTAATTATTCTACATCCAGGAGGAAATCCATAGCTTTAAATGTTTAGTTGTCTAAAAATTCGTTAGTTCGTACCGGTAAGTAAATGCATTCAGGATTTTGCCTTCAGCCTTCTATCGTAAAAAAATAATAATAACAACAACAATAAATAATCTTGAGGCACCATTCCTTGCTTTAACCTACCTTCAATCCTCCCTGGTGGCGGCCACCTCATTACACACTGGAAAGACCCTTACAGGTAGTACAGTTCTCACGCGAAACATCCCCCGAAGGTGTAAAAATTGCGGCAGGTGGCCACCGTTGGGGTGGCAGGAAATAATCACACGGTACGATAATATCATCCCCCTCCCTTCAAACCAAATGGCCCCCAGACAGTCTGGCTAGTCCAGTCTTTTCACTCAGGAAAGAAAAACGCGGAGAAGACCTTTTTGTCTGAAATAAAGGGGAGACAAAAAAAAATTCCCCGACGATAAAATTAACGCTTTTTTCCATTGAAAACATCTGCTCTCACCGCGACAGTACTAAACGTCATTCTACACCAGGCAATTATAACATATTTAGATAACGTTTATCGTTACCAACTCAGGGGTTCTCCTTTAAAAAAAAAACCATCAATATACATATTTTAACATTAATTATCAGCCAACTCGGGCCAACATGTTGTCCCTAATGATATCAGATTTGCATGACAAAAGCGGAGAATCGCAGGAACTGCATTCAACTAAGTTGATTATAAGTCTTATAATTTATGGTGTCCGACGAGCTTCTATGTAAAAAGGGTGATTTTGTCTTCAGGAGATGGCAGGGGATTATTAGAGTCGAATTTTTGGAAGGTCACTACCAACCAATAGAAGAGAAATGTGTGAAGAAAGAACTTTATTAAAATAACATCCATCTTCGGAATTACTATTATAATTAGATTCAAAAACAATCAGGCATGGTTGACAACAGCCGCTGACAGAAGGATGGACTCATCTTACGTCTTACAGCTAAAATATGTTAGGTTGTGGTAGCACGATTGTCAAACTTTTACAGCGAATGGGCTATCCTGAACTCAGTGGATAGCAGTGATGTGAAATCTATCGTTCTGACGGACAACGTAAACAGCTGGATGAAGCTGCTTGGCCTTCAACAGGATCCTCCTGACGACAATGAATGTTAGGTTGTTGGATTTGCTTCACGGGGATCTTTACCATCCAAACTATCAGCGGATGAGCTCTGGTGGAAGAGTCCAGCTCGGCTCTCACTGGATCAGTAAGCTTGGCCGTCATCATCCTATACGGTCGACTCAGAGCTCCCTGAACTCAAATCAGCTCATGTCACTCTCTTTGCCACCTACAAGAGCAACCCGTTGATCCCTTAGAATCTTAGAGGAAAACCACTGAAGTCTCTTGAAGATCCTGAGGATCGTCGCCTCGGTCAAGAGGTGGACCCACAACGTGAGGCATCTTGATTGCTGCAGTTGCTCCATGTGTGCAGGCCCACTTAAACTATTTGAGCTGTATTTAGCCCTGGACGCATGCAAATGGATTATGGCGGTTTTTGGTTCCATCCAAAAGAACTATGCCAGGTTGCAACCCTTTGAAGAGCCCAGTCGTATTGACAGAGTGAGCGGCCGGATTTGCTGAGCTGACATCATTGAGGCTTAAGAGTTGTTTTTGTTCCTCTTGGGACGCTACCGTCTTGCCCGTGAAAACACTGCCTGTTCGGTCGTTTTTGGCTCCAGTTCATCCGTAGGATAGATCCTATCTTTTCCAGCGGCGCTTTTGTACCTTAAAAACTGACAAGAAATTGGGGGGGACCGGCTCGATTCGTAATTCACCGGGTTCGCGGGGAAGTCCCCATGACCAGTCAAGAGATATGCTCAGGGACAACCCATATGGTGTCTTCAGTGGCCGAGCCCACGAAGAACCCAATCGAGAGACACTCCGTGGACTCAGCACTCCGGCTACTTGTAGCCGGATCAAGCTCACAGTACGAACCTCTCCAAGCCACGCTGTGAAAAGAGCTTTCTTCTCTTCAGTACCAGCCACCACAAATCATAGCAGGAACCAGTTCTCCACTCCTTGCGATTGATGTTCACAGCCAATAAACTGGGAGTCTCCCGCTCGGCACCATGAGAACCCCAACAAGAAAACTGACGGGTTGCTGATGTAAGAAGACGGGCTACGGATCAAGTTCAGATTCCAGAAGAATCAGATAATCTGGCCAGAAGAGCGAGGGACACAGGAGATACATATCTGAAACTGCAACAAGTTTCTTTTAACTGCACCAATTCCCTGCCATACGACAACTTATCTCCCTAGTGACACTGGGTAACGTATAAACGAAAATTGAAACTTGAAAATTTTATCGGGAAGTTTGACTTTACCAAAGCTGTTATCAAGCCAAAAGAAACTGAGGAAGCCAACCTCGAACAATGGGAGCGTGTTTCCCGAAAACGTCTCCTGCAGAAGGTAGTGTCCAAAAGGAGAAACCTTCCAAAGGACAATGATACTCATGCAAGAAGAAAGATTCGTCTCGTGTAGTAGCACAGCCAGCAAACGAGCAGAAAGGTGAACCAGCGTCTTTACCCATCCTGCATGCAGATTTTCAACTTGACGGCCCCCTACAAAACCCACTGTCGCCAACTTAAATTATCGCATGTCTCGAATTGACAGGAGTTAGATCTTTGCATTCAACATATTGCACATTGCAATTCAAGAAAGAACCATCACCGTTGAACACGACCCAGAGTTATCCTAACTTCCCATTTTTTGCGTTTTAATTTTCAGCACAAAATGAGCAGAAAACTTAGTAAAGACAGAAGGAGGAGCAAAAGCGGCTCTTCAGACGCTGTGATCAACCCGGCCTGCACAAAAATCATTGAAGACTTTATTGCAAACCATGACATAGTCATATTCAGCAAGTCCTGGTGTAATTGGTGCACCAAAGCGAAAGAAGTGTTTGAAGTACGTGGCCTGAAGTTCAGCATTATGGAGCTCGACCTGGAACCAGATGGAGCGAATTTGCAGTTGGCGTTGAAGCACATTTCGCAGCAGAAGACTGTGCCAAATATTTACATCCATCAAAAGCAAGTTGTACACCTTGTATCACACAATGTGGTGTTACAGTAGATAATGAATTTAGTTGAACATAATGAACGTTTGCAGGCATGTTGGAGGTTACTCAGATCTGGTGCCACTGATTGAATGCGGCCTTCTGGAAGATGTGTGTTCCAAAACGCTCAAAGACTGTGAATATGATCTTATCGTCATCGGGGGCGGTTCCGGTGGACTTTCGGCGGCCAAAGAGGCGGCCAAATTGGGCAAAAAAGTGGCCGTCTGCGACTTCGTCGTGCCAACCCCGCTTGGGAGCAAATGGGGCCTTGGAGGGACGTGCGTTAACGTTGGGTGTATCCCAAAAAAGCTCATGCACCGGGCGGCTGTCATTCGCCAGGACATGGCCGACGGCGTGGCGTTTGGTTGGAAACACAAATCCCATCACGAGTTTACGCACGACTGGAAAAAAATGGTGGAGGCGATTCAAAACTACATTAAATCTCTCAATTTCGGTTACAGGAAAACCCTCATGGAAAACAACATAAAATACTTCAACCATTTAGCCACTTTTGTTGATAAGAACACCCTGAAGCTGAAGAATGACGCGGGGGAAATGCAAGTGACCGGAAGGAATATCTTGATAGCCACAGGAGGACGACCTAGGTACCCTAATGTCGCCAACGCTAGAGAAATATGCCTCACTTCGGATGACATCTTCAGCTTCACAGAAAAGCCAGGTAGGACGCTGGTCATTGGAGCGTCTTACGTGGCACTGGAGTGTGCCGGGTTTCTAGTGGGGCTAGGCTACGATGTGACTGTCATGGTCAGGTCAATTTTGCTCAGAGGTTTCGACCAGCAGATGGCTGGACTCATCGAATCCCAGATGACCAAGTGCGGAGTCAAATTTGTCAAAGATGCAGTTCCTACGTCTTTTGAGAAAGACAAGACCCACGGTACGTACACGGTTAAAGGTACTCAAGGGGTCGAGGTCAAACCGTGGTCGGGTGTGTTTGACACCGTTATAGCAGCGATAGGAAGAGATCCGTGTACTGCTAAGATGAATTTGGCCAGCGTTGGCGTCAAACTCGACCCAAACACCCAGAAGATAGTGACAGACGAAAGAGAGCGAACGTCAGTCCCAACCATATTCGCCATAGGCGACGTCGCTCAAGGGCGCCCGGAATTGACTCCACCTGCCATCCAAGCGGGTAAACTCCTCGCTCACCGGTTGTACGGATTGAAAACCCAACTGATGGACTACAAAAACGTTCCGACAACAATCTTCACGCCGTGCGAGTACAGCTGCGTCGGCTTCACCGAAGAAGACGCCATCAAAGAATTCGGCGAAGACAACGTCGAAGTCTACCACAAGGAGTTCACGCCTTTGGAACACGCTTTAAACGAATCCGATCACGGCAAAAGCTACGCCAAGCTGGTGATCCTCAGAGACAACGACGTTGTCATAGGAGCCCACATATTCTCCCCCAACGCCGGAGAGGTCATCCAAGGGTTCGCCCTCGGAGTCAAAATGGGCGCGACCAAGACCCAATTCGACAACCTAGTCGGGATCCATCCCACCATCGCCGAAGTTTTCACCACTTTGGAAGTCACAAAATCATCCGGCAAGTCCGCTGGCGCTGCGGGCTGCTGAGGTTAGTGTCCGCTTTAACCTACTATGGATGTCCTATCCGGATTTTCATTAAGAGGTTAAAGCAACTGAAAAAAAAAAAAAAAGAAGTTGAGGGAGTTTGCAACCAAGTTCGAGTACCACTATGACTGAGCATAACAAATCCTCCTTGGAAGTTATGTTCACGATGATTCCACTCGACACTTGACCAAATGAGCCTCTTCTTGCAGATTTCATTAAAGTTACGGGAAGATCGAGAATTTGTCGACACTTTTGTAACGTTTTTGTTTTATAATATAAACACGTACATTATTTTTCTAAATACCTACCTAAATAAACAGTATATTTAACTTATAAACGTTTTACTCTCCAATAGGGTACCTATTTTGTTCCAAAGCAGCGCTACCAAATCAGGCGGAAAACCGTCGGTATTTTAAACAAAGCTGTAACTTACAGCCTGTAAGGTCGGGATAAATACTTCACGCCGGTTTGACGTTTAACCATGAAACGCTCCTCATTTACGATCGTTGTGTTTTATCATTCATGGAAATCCTAGCAGAGCGATTTCGCCGAAAGAAGGATTTTTCTTGGAATAATTCCAATTCACGGTTCACTCATAATATATCCTACCTCAATTACGAATCCATTAGGTGTGGCACTAATTTACCGTTTATTGTATTCAATTCCGGATACTAGGAACTTTTTACCACAATAATTTAGAATTCGGCTTCGGAGAGAAAAAAAAAAGACGATTTAAGACGAAATAGTCTATTTCCACGATAAAAATATATAAACTTGTAGACGCGTTTCGGTTGATTAGACCATCATCAGTACAATACAGAATGAGGAAGATGTGAGAAGTTACTTATATACAAAAGTGAAATGTGCCTTCTAATGGGCGTGGCATTAGAAAGGTGGCATAAAAGGAGAAAGGTGAAAGGTAATGTGAAAGGCAAATAAGTGAAAGGAAGACTCACAAGAAAATGTCAATTAACGGGGAACGCCTAATTACATCCAGGTCATTAACAGATATTCCTAAATTGTGAATTTTCTGAATTTCCAAAGATTCTAAAGCATCTAATTTTGGACCTTTTTGGCAAACATGAGCTATCCCAATGGATAATTTGGCGGGTATCACTCTCTCATCCAAAGAAGAACAACTTCTCTCAAAAGGATTGAAGCATAATCCAATAACCAAAATTGACCAAAAAGACATCTTGGATCTCGCTATGAGCACTGAAGCAGTGATAGTCAACAATGAAGAGGGTAAAGCCACCAAATCCCTCTGTGCAGAATTTCTTAGGAGGGAACAACCTACAAGTGTGCCAACTGATGAGGAACGGTGTCTGAGGAGTTTAAAGAAAAAGTTGAAGAATGAAAATGTGACTGTGTTGAAAGCTGACAAAGGAAATACTACTGTGTTAATCAATAAGAATGTATATGTGGAGAAAACAATGGAGTTTATAAGTAAAAATGATTGTAAAAAGTTGAGCAGTGACCCAACAAGTAAATTTCAGGCTGATGTGAGAAGAATGGTGAGTAATTCCAGTAGTATTTTTCAAGGGGCTTGGAAACGTGGCATATTTGAAATGAACCCTAGACCTCCTCTCCTAACTTGTCTCCCTAAAATCCATAAAGAAGGAATGCCTATGCGACCAGTTGTATCTTATATAAATGCACCTGCCTATAAATTAGCTAAAAAACTTAATACCATTTTTAAGAATTCTGTTGCTTTTAATCCTAAATTCACCGTTAAAAATTCTTTGGACCTTATAAATAAGATTAAAGATATTCAGGTACCCCGTAATTCAAAACTAGTGTCTTTCGATGTTACTAGTTTATTTACTAACATTCCAGTTCAACAATGTAAAGATGTAATTAACCGATTAATTTTAAATTCTCAACTTGATTTTGTAAGGAAAGATGAGCTATCCCAAATGATGAATTTATGTATAGATCAAAATTATTTTAAATTTAATGGGGATTGTTATACTCAACCAGGGGTAGCTATGGGATCGCCGTTGTCTCCGCTATTAGCAGATGTTTATATGAACCATTTAGAAGGGATCATTGAAACAAAATTCAAAAATAATGTTGTTTATTGGTATCGATACGTTGATGATGTTATTGTCCTCTTCAATGGGACTGATAGGCAACTAGCTAATTTCTTTAATCAACTCAATTCTGTAGATAAGCATATTCAGTTTACTAAGGAAGTGGGGGGGAATGAGCTGAATTTTCTGGATTTAACTATAAAATTAGAGGGGGGTAAGCATGAATTTACAGTGTTTAGGAAACCAACCTATACGGACGTGGTTATTCATAATAGTTCCAACCATCCAGCATCTCATAAATTTGCGGCCTTTTATAGTATGATTAATAGGGCTTTATCGGTCCCAATGAATCAATTAGCTTTTCGGAAAGAAAAAGAAATAATTTACTCTATAGCGGAGAGTAATGGTTATCCTAGGGTTACAATAGATAGAATTTGGGGAAAGATTAGTAGGAAGAAATTTCAGTTAGCAGTCACAAATTTGGAAAGGGAGGATAAAGAACCAGATAATAGGAAGTGGGTTAGTTTACCGTTTTATGGGAATATAACTCAGAAAGTGGGTCGTATATTAGAAAATAGGGGTTTCAGAGTAGGTTTCTATTCACAAAATTCTACGAAGAAATTATTAGGGAGTGTGAAAGATAAGATTCCCTTAGAGGATAAAGGGGGTGTGTATATATTAAAATGTGATTGTGGGATTCAATACGTAGGACAAACCGGCCGAAAATTTAAAATTAGAATGAAAGAACATAGTGATGATCTTAGGTTGGGAAGGGGTAGGGAAGCTTTTGAAAAACATTTGTCAGAAGAAAACCATAGAATTAGTTATGAGATAGGCAGTAATAATCCAGCCATTGGGATAGCTCATGTTTGCCAAAAAGGTCCAAAATTAGATGCTTTAGAATCTTTGGAAATTCAGAAAATTCACAATTTAGGAATATCTGTTAATGACCTGGATGTAATTAGGCGTTCCCCGTTAATTGACATTTTCTTGTGAGTCTTCCTTTCACTTATTTGCCTTTCACATTACCTTTCACCTTTCTCCTTTTATGCCACCTTTCTAATGCCACGCCCATTAGAAGGCACATTTCACTTTTGTATATAAGTAACTTCTCACATCTTCCTCATTCTGTATTGTACTGATGATGGTCTAATCAACCGAAACGCGTCTACAAGTTTATATATTTTTATCGTGGAAATAGACTATTTCGTCTTAAATCGTCTTTTTTAAGATGGATTCCCACTATCTCGCCGCATCCACCTTACATTATGTTCGGAGAGAAATAATTACCTAACATGAAAATAAAATGGGCTTCTTGAAAAGGTCAGAATTCATTTCTAACAACATAATATGTATATTATACGGATTCAGTACCCTTTAACACCCCCCCACACACACACAAATTTTTAGTTCGAAAATCCGTATAATAACGTGCAGATTCTGCACTAGTGCAGCTGCAGAACTGTTTTAGAAATGTTGGAGATTTTGAAATGAAAGTGGTTGGCGTGTGACGTCACCAAGCAGTTGTATTGGGCACAGAGCACTGAATAATCCCTAATTCTGAACGGAATCGAAAAAAAAAACAAAAAAACACGACCCGAGTCGATTTTGAATAACCTTCTTTGATGATAAGTCGATGCTCGATTTTTGAATGACCTTCTCGTATGATTGATTGGTTGGCTTTTCGCGTAGAGATGACGAAGCAGCCCACGTCATTTCCCCTTCTAGAACTCGGAATTCAAATTTGAATACCTAAAAATATTATATTTTTCCTAAGGCCCTATAAATAATAGAAAAGCCTTTTCTGCAATGTTGGCCCATTTTCGTAACTTTTGAAGCATGACATGCTTCAAAAGTTACGAAAATGGGCCAACATTCCGGATTTTTTTTTTTTTTTTTTTTTAATCATTCAAGGAGCTCATTGTCTTAGTTCCAAAATGATTATTACACAGGTACAAATTCAATTATATTGACTATGTTTTATCCCAAAACTCTTGTGTCAAAGAAAGAAGTAGGTTAGGGGAAGATCTTGTTATTTGCTTCCAGAAAGAAATGGAAGGTGGCATTACAAAAGCAATTCTCTACCAAGCTAGAAATATCGGGTTTGATGGAGTGTCACGTATGAGCAATACGTTAGATACGTGAGGGGGATATAAAACCGTGCAGTGATAGCATCTTCTCGGTAGGTGAGCAAATATTACAGCTGAACTGGCACCTTACGTACCGACACACGTCGCCCACCCACTTCGGCTCCACCTACCGGGTAAAGTGTGAGTTCGTATTAGTTTTTCCCCGAAAAGAACCTCGTGAAGTCACCAGGATGACAGTCAGTAGAAATTTCCGGAGGTAATGAAATCAGCTCCAGAATACAAAAACAGTTTCACGGCAAGTAGGTAGTAGTCATTGGGGAGCTCCAGGAATCCCTATTGGATTAGAAAGTGGGGGGCAGGCAAAACGTTTCCTCGTTTAGTTTAGAAGGAGTCTGTAAACTAAAGCGTGGAGGTTTTCCCTAGGAATCGACTACCTATTTTAAGAGAGAGAGAACTACGGAGGTTGGACGTTTTTGCAGGCGGCTTGAGGTGGTTGAACATAGTCATACTATTGTTTTAAAAATACTGTCAATTGTTTAATACTGCACACATATCAAGCAAAAAAAGTCGCATAAGACTTAGTGTAAATAAAGGGACGGGGGTGAAAGCCAACGCCGTCGTTCGTCGGTATAATATATTAATATATAATGCTGTTATAATATATTAATGCTGGTATAATATAATATATTAATGCTGTTACTTTTTACATATTATGTAAAAAGTAACAGCATTAATATAAGCAGTCGCATAAGACTTATTGTAACTATAAGATTTAGTGTAAACAAAGGAACGGGGCTTAAGGCCAACGCCGTCGTTCGTCGGTCAGGCTGCAGCGACGAGAGGACGGGTGATGACGTGGTGACCTCCAGGATCTCGACGGGGTGTATCTGGGGCGTCGGAGGCGGCAGGCCAGGACGGTGCCAGGGGCGGTTCGGCTGGCGTTGAAGGAGCCGGGAGCGGCTTGGGTGGCGGCAAAGGCGCCAGAAGTGGCTCTGGTGGCGGCTGGCTGGAGGCGCTGGGGGAGGCTGGCTCAGCATCGAAGGCGTTGGTTCAATTATTGAAAATGAAAGAAAAGTGAGCAATATTCCCAACTATCTATTTTTTTTTTTTTTTTTTTTTTTTTTTTTTTTTTTTTTTTTTTGCGATATACCTATCGAATTCGACTTTAGTAATCACTAAAGTGATGCATGTGTAAAATACCGATATTCCGATATGTCGGTATTTTTTACGACATGGACATCCCCAGTGCTCTCAGAATGGATCTTATTGCTAGCTTGTGCCATTGGCCGATCTCGTCAGGCGACGTCAGTGGGCAGGGTCAGGGTGAATCACTTGAGAGCTGGTAAGTAGTCCTGTAAGGTGAATCACCGAATTTGGAGAATATTACCTTTTGTCAGTTAGTGAGCCCCATCGACTAGTTCACGTTCGAGAGAGTGAAACTGAGAAAAATGATGTCATAGCCCATTTCATAATATGAAATATATATTAATAATTATTAATTAGCTTCAAGTCAAAGGAGCGTGAAAGCAACTATTTACAACTGAATAGAGAAAACGATTAGGTACATTGATATTATTTTTGTCGCCAAATCAATTGATTGTGTTCATTGGTGGCATAGTGTTTCTTTATTAGTCAAGATGCTCTATACATACTATACCTTTACAACTGTCATTCAACTTATCTCGGGAAACAAACTAGAAAAGTTACATGGGCGTAGACAGGGTGGGGCAGGAGAAGCCCCCCCCCCCCCCCCCCCAGACTTTTGCGAACACAAAAAAAAATTGTGCTGAACTTATTAAATAAGTTTTCTTTTAAATTTTAAAAGAAACACCAAAATTGAATGTGTAGGTAGGGGCATGGAATGGTAAATTGGCTGCCTACGCCCTTGTCTAGTTAGAAAACCTATCTAGTTGGGAAACATAACTAATATTAGATTACATTAGATTAGATAACATTAGATTACGAACATTAGATTAGATTAGCATTTCCAGTGTATCTATGGATTTTCTGCACATTTTTACAGTTTTTATATTTTTTTAAATTGCCAATTTTACAATAGTCTACCTACAGTATTTTATTTATGCTACCTACAGTATTTTAATGATAATACCTGGAAACACTTTGCGATCACCTTTTGGATGGCAAGAGGGAGTCCCTGGTGACCCCTTGTCTGATCTCTTGAACGAATATCTAGGCTCGAACTTGGGAACCCAGGAACTTCTAGGGACCCGTTCTCAACACACTCTGGTGATCCCACGAAATCGGGGGCGTCATCGAGGCCGGTAGAAGGTGTGGAGGGTCTGAACTTTTCCAGTGAAACCACACTGCTCGCCCACTCTGCCTCAACTTAAAGTTGACAACAGTAAGTGCGCAACAGATCCACAGGGTACCCTCAACCTCGCGATTGTGGACTCTGGAAAAGCTGACCCGGCCCATTCCCATTTCTCCAGCATCAAGCGGCGGCGGGATTTTGGACAAAGCACCTTTGGAACTCCGCCCATCCATACAAATTTCATATTGTCAGAAACACAACCACACAATGTGTCTTATGTCGGTTCCCATAATGTTCAAAACATCCACCATGGAACAAAAAAATGGCCAACAACAGTTGTTGTTGAACAACATAGTCATTTGCATTCGAACTGAATCTCTTGAATGAACTTCAGTGAACTGAAACCACCTTATTCCCTCTCTCAGTGGAACTTGATGAGCCCTCTTCAGCATCTAGGCCTATATACAATCAATCCTTCATTCTCCGAACCGACAAAGGGTCCGCCAGTTACTCCCGCAAGAGACCGCCCTCGACAGCCCCTCGCCATTAGGTACAATCCCCTCGTTCAAGTCAATTCGCTTCCTCTCTCCCTTTCAACTCGATCCAATTCCTCGATTCCTTGAATAGGGCCGGCCCGGGAGAATTGAGCCCTGGCGCCGTTCACCCCTCGCCGCTCATCAGACTGTCTCCGGATTGAATTTCCTTAATTTCCTACTTGACTCAATACATGGTTGATCAATCTCGATAACCCCTCAATCTTCCAAGTACTCGATCAGTAGGTACCTAACAATTTCTGACGCTCCAAATACAAGCTAGGATGTCGTTGTTAACGATGTTAAGTTTAAAATCAGGTACAAAACCTGAATGGAGCAGACAATGTGTAAAATAAATCTCATTTTACACTTAACTTACGCATTGTATAGAATCAATGTGTGATTTGAAAGGGTTTGTTCAGAATTTAGAAGTGATGGACTAGAAACTAGAAGCCACATCCCTATAGTTATAACTGGACATAATGAATAGGTATGGAAATTAAAATCACTTGCGGGTTTTCCGAGAGATCTACCATGGACTTTGAATGAACTAACTTAAATCTTATGAAAACTAACCTAAATAAACGGGTAGGTAGGTATCTATTGTTTAAACTGATTCGATTCATTCTTTGCCTAAATCAATGGTAGGTAGGCATTGCCTAGCCAGTTTGTACTTTGCCGAGCCATAGTGTCTGAAGAGAGTTAAAAATGAAGGAATTTCATACTTTACCTAAAAAATGCAGGCATTGTATATACAACGACAAGTGTATACAATGCTTGCAGTTCATGATTTTTTTTGTCACGTTACCGGCAGTAACGTGACAAAAAAATAACACTTATCCTATTTGTCCCGGTAATATTAGAAACAATATAACAAAGGTGCCTATGCAGTTCTATCGTTACATCGTTACAATCCAAAATTTGGATTGTATTTAATACAAAACTTCCAACTGTGGTTCGAACCTTATCACCACTGGCTCCACAGATCTCACAGAAGTTGAAATCCGGTGGTTCTGGGACTCCCTTTGGAGTCTTAAGCCCAAAAATACTTCGACAACTACACCTAACTCGATGCAGCTATTTCCATCGTGATAGGGTGTATCCAGTGATGATGCTAACGATAACCTATTGAGATAGTGTCCCAAAAGTGTGGACACTATCTCAATAGTTCGACGGGAGAAAAAGGGTGTATAGGTATTGGATAATATCCTGATATTATCAGATATCAGATATCCGACAGAATCTGATTGTTTCGAGCTGTCCCAACTGAGCACTGCAATTCAGTGCACAGGTTTGTTAAAATGGTGGGGGGGGGGGGATTTTCGGGGAGGTTCCAACGTGTCCATCGATGCTACTCACCCACTGGGTGGCGCAGGGGGGGGGGGGGGGGGGCAGCTAGTACTTCTATAAAATCGAGTTTCTGTGTGTGTGTCTGTCCGGGACCTACGCTACTAGTAGCGTAGGTCCCGGTCTGTCGTGCCTTATAGGCCCCTAAACGGCTGGACGGATTTGTACGGGGATTTTTTTTTTTTTTTTTTTTTTTTTTTAAGGATCTTGGGTGCAATTTTTATTTATTTATTTATTCATAAAACATAAAAACATTTTCACAATAAGACAGAGAGTCATGATTTGTATACATAGGAACCAATTTTTCTTGATTTGGCCTATAGGTCTCTGACCTGTCCAGGCCTGTCATTCCCTTAATAGCTATTGAATATTACATATAATTAAGTTTACAATTTAAAGCGACTTAAAATATAATTTGTATTTTCTAAATTCTTAAAATAAAGTAGCGCTTCTTTTTTGAAAATTGACGTCGACCTCGCGGTCCTCAAGGAGAAAGGCAGGGTTTCAAATAGCGCAGGCGCAAGCCAGGGTAACTGCCGAGTGAAGAAGTCCACTTTTGGATGAGGAATTCGCAAAATGGTTGTCTGACTAGTCCTAGTATTTTTTACCACCTCATGCTGCCTAAACGCGTCCCGAGATTTGAAAACGTAATTTACTAGTCTATAAGCATAAGTTGCCCTAGGACATCGAGATTGAAATACAAGGTTTCTATTGGTGTGCGCTGGTCGGATATGGTTGCTATCCGTAGCACAGTGTTAATTGCCACCTCAATGCAACGAAAATTGCTTGAGTAGGCACCAGTGGTGTTAGTTACGAGTCGTAACTAACAACGATTGACGAGCACAAACAACAAAAACAATTTTCACAATAAACACTTATGGGGGTCGAAGAAAATGCACGATTCATAGGTGGTTGCTTTCGTCCGATCCGGCTAAACAACAAGGTAGGTAATCTTCGACGAGGAAATCAAAGCGGATCGAACAGGTTGCGAATTACTCCTGCCAAAAAGTGTGTACACTAATCCGCTGTTCATTGGGATGCTGATTGTTGCATACATGCGCCTTGCTGTTTCCTGCGGCGGAGGGACTGGGCTTCTTCTTCGACGACCCGCTCGGTGAGCCATGGTTCCAGAATGACATGAGTAGCTCCATTAGAAGAATTACCTCCATCAATCGTCTCCTCTTGGGCCACAGTCATGACAATCTGTTCCGGTTTCGAATGAGGGTCCGGGATAGCCCATTCCGCGAGATGTGTGGGGAGGAGCGGGAGCTGGTCCAAAGCCCCGAGCATTGGCTGGTTGAGTGCCCGATGCTTTCCCCGGCTCTCCTGGCGTCTGGAATTGTTCAGGGCGCCCCTGAAACCAACTTGAGTCCCCGCCAACTCGTTCTGAGCACATTGAGGTCGGTCCTCCATGACAACCAATCCTCCCTTCACCAAATAATTGAATTCCTAGTAATGGTTAAATCAATTGGTTGGTACAACTTTGATTCCAAGGCTTTTGATGCTTGGCATCTTTTTAACCCCTGTGGGTTTGGGGGGATACAGATGTAGAAGAACGCAAACCTCTTGGCACCCGCCTCGGGTCTGAAACCTATAAAGCATTAAATTTTTTTAAATTTTAAAAAATGATGTGTAGTGAACACCAATTTATCGGATGTTGGAATTGTACCTACGTGAGTAAATTGTGTTCCTACATTTAATAAATTGTCCCTAACGATAGTTTTGTGTGTTTGGGAGAAAGCCTCAGGCATTACCAGGATTTCGCTCCCGTTGTTTTTGGAGGAAGAGGTTGGGAGTGCACAAACGTTTTGAACTGGGGCATGACACAATTTGTTGTGATCTGCACTACCAGCAAATGACGTCGGAGCAATTTGGGAGATCTCGCTATTCCCAACTGTACTACAAGTGTGTAGTCCAGCTGGGATGCGTGGGATCTCAGAAAGCATCTTCCAAGGAGGATGAAGTGTCAACTTCCAAGGAAGAGCGTCCCAGATCCACGCTTGGTACAGGCAGAATTTGAGCTACTCCGTATGAATTGTCAAGAGGAGTGACATCAAATTCTACCAGACCCTTACGGAGGGAAGAACTCCTGGCTGACACAAGCGAATTGTCGGTAATGTCCGCCTCGGGTTCTTGCATAGTGCACCCGGACCCCAAAAAGTATTGCACAGTGCACCCAGCCGCGTCTTTGGCACACTGCACCCGATTTCACAGTGCACCCAGGAGGTGAAACATCCTCAAGTTTTCCTTCCCACTTTTACAGACTTAGGACTGTCTGCAACCGTGCAGACCTGTGTGGTTAAAAATTATCAATATAGAATTTTTTATCTGTAACGCACACTTTCAAAGTTATTCGTTAAAAACCAAAATAAGTGCCGAAATGAGGTTTTTGGTTTATTATTCTTGGAATAATACAACTATGTAATCGCGACGGTGGTAGAAAATTCTAATCTGTAGGAGATACTGAATGTTTCATGACAACTAAAATGGAGCTACGGGAGGGGATTTTGGATATGTGGCCGAGTTAGGTCTCGTTTTCGAAGAATTTTTGGACGTAGAATCCATTTTTGGGGGTCCCAGAACGATCCCATTTCAGGGGCGGCTAAGTCTTCGTTTGCTCTTCGTTTCACCGCGGCTCTCAACATAACGTCAGCTACATCGTCCATCGGCTCATGGGAGTGCTCATGTTCGCTATAAACTATATCTTCATGAAGAGTTCTCAGATAACTTTTACACCCATACTTCGAAAGCCCGGGACAAATCCACCGACGTTCCCCGGATTTGAGCACTTTCTGAAACGTGAATCGGTACTCATCCTTGTAAAACACGTCTTTTCCATCTCGGGACCCGCCCCCTACACAACCTTGACCGACCTCACTCATGGTTTCGTAACTACTGCCGATTTCATTCATTGGAATGATAGGGAAGTGAAATATGTGTTTGTATTTCGCCGGGTGCACAGTGCAAGGGTCTGTTGGCAGAAACTGACCGCTGGGGTGCACTATGCAATACTCCTTTCACTTTTGCCTCTCAACTTTCGACGGCTGGTTGCAGTATGTCGGTCCCCCGTCCGCCTGACTCGACGTTCAGTGCATTGGGGCCCGTAGTTCCTCACCGGCCACCAGTCTGCGCTGATGCCCACCCTCCCAGCTGATGCCAGCTGGCGGTTCGCCAATCACACAGATAAATCTGTACATCTACGGATTTTTGGGGAATGAGTTTTTGACATCGGGTTTCTGACATAAAATAATTTTCTGACATTAAATAAAAACAAATTTTGTTATCTGCCTTATCACTCTGTCGCGCATTTCCTTGAAAGTATTCAGTCCAAGTCTGAGTTGAGGTGCTAATAACTATTACTAATAGTACCTAATAGTCTATTAGGTATGCAATCAGTGCGTTGCAACCAGATGACAATAATTGTATGTATAATAATATAAGTATAATTGTATTTAATATGATTATATTATAATTAAATTTTCGCATTAATTAATTAATTTTTGCACAAGTAACCTATCTATAGGTATAAAAAAAATAATAAGCCCTTGTGTAAAATTTGCAGCGTTTTTTCTGTACAATATTCGGACTGATAATTCGAAAAGTTGATTATGCATTAAATTATTACTCGGAAATTATTTGACTTCCTGTGATCCTTAAAAAATCCTATTTGTAGACCCATGAAAGCCCCTTCGATCCCCACGGTGAAATCCAAAATGAATTCCAAGAATAATAAAGCCAAAATCGTTTTGTTTACCTGCCGTTATTTGAATTACCCGCCGACTGGCTTCAGCTGGAAGCGTGGGCATCAGCGCAGACTGGTGGCCGGTGAGGAACTACGGCCTCTGTTACTCTGTGAATTACGGGCCCCAAGGCACTGAACGTCGAGTGTCCGCCTGGGCTACTTCCACAGAGTAACAGAGAACACTTCCCTGCGCGAAATAGAGTCCGCTGACCCGGCCAACACATCCGAATTACTGTCGGGAGTGAGTCCTGGGCAGCGGTCCCGCAAAAAATAGTGTGATTAGAAGCCATTATTCGATAAGCAAATGGTGATCAAATAATAGGATAAATTGAGGCGGCGATTTGTGGGAGGTCCGGATAAATAACGAGGAGTTCCCGGCATCGGGAACGAGAGTTTGTTCGGACCCACCCACGTGTGTCCAGGAACTGCTGCCCCCTCGCGAGCCTGACGCGCAACCGTCTGCGGCGGCCGTCGACCGGTCTGAGAAAAATAGAGTGGGGCCCATACGTGATTCCCCACATGATGCATAATCAAAGTGACGTGTACCACTACAAAAACAAAAACTGTTTCAGTTGTTGAACACCTGACCACTATCTCAATGATTTTTTTTTTCTCCTTGGAGTCATTCATAATCGAAAAAAAAATCCAACAAGGAGGGTGGTTAAGATTTTCTGTTATTTATTTGTTGACAAATGTTGTTGAATATGGTGACAGAATGGGTCCTTTTGATGACCTTACTGCAGCAGGGCATGTGCCAGGGTCCGGGCACGTCTGACTGTGGCTGGCCTGACTGTAATGGGGTAGAGCACACTGCTTGCAAGTACAAAGAGAGGCCTGTTAACATATCGAAATGCATAAGTAAGCCTTGAGAATTTCACATCTAGTTCAAATTCATCTACCATAATAATCATAACTCTGGCGTCTAATATAAGCATAGCGAGTAGTGTGTAAACATTTCTATCTTTTCAATTTGCGATTTCAGATCAATTTGAAATGATCGGCTTAAAAACACGGAGTATGATTTTGGGGATGCATAACTATGTCCGGAACAAAATAGCTTCAGGGCGTGTTGAAGGATGGCCACCAGCTGCAAACATGAGGCAACTCAGTTGGAGTTCCACTTTGGGCCAATTTGCAGTAGCGTGGGCTTTTCAGTGCGAACCGGGACAAGACGCTTGTCGCCGCTTGATCCATTCTACAGTATCGCAGAACGTCGGGTTCACGGTCGTTAATAGGGAGGGCACCGGTAAGAAGTCGTTTTTCATTCTTTATTTGGGTAGTAAAAAATATATTTTTAAACCTGAAAATGTCAAAGTCAACATAATATGTTTAGGTACCTTTAAACCTGAAAATGTCAAAGTCAACATAATATGTTTAGGTAGGTACCTATATTATAGGTAATGTTGGCAAAATTTAATATACTACTAGGGTCGTATGAAGGGTGTGAATCATAGGATTTGAAGAAGGGTGTCATATCCCCGATCTCATCCCTTGCCCCTCAATCATCTCCCTGATTAACGCCTTATAATTTTCTCTCGAAGCCTCCTATAGGAGTTCAAAATAACAAAATACGGTATGTTTAGGGTATATTTTCTTATTTTGAACTCTCAACAAGTGTTCCCTCATGGTCCCACGTTGTGGGTTTTTTTCCACCAAAATTTACATGTACCTTCCTTTATTCAATTACTGACACTATATCTTTGCAATTTTTAAGGAACATTTTCTGGCGCTTTGACTGGCACCATGCCTACATGTAAATTATATTATGATACAAAGGTAAACTATTATGATACAAAGTTTGGGGGTACTTATAGGTACCCCCAAACTTTGTATCATAATAGTTTCTGTCAGTAAAAACGGAATACTGAAGGTACTAGGAACGGGGGGATCGTACAGACTAAGAAATGAGAACACCGAAGATTTGAATGACACGAACACTGCTTTACTGAGGGAAGGCACAAAGCAATTAATTTATCCGGCAACAATAACGCAAAATAAAACTTATTAAAATATACGCGACCACGAAGGGGAGGGCGAAAAAAAACAACAACAAAGTAAGTGATTACAGGGAAAAAGTGCTGCCTCGAGTAGGGAAATTTACACAACAGTTTTGTCCCGAAAGGGGAATCTACGTTGACGAGACGGGATATTCTCTCTGCAAACCTATACCTACCTAAATAAACATATATTGAAAATAAATCAATTCCAACGCGAATTGCTAAGTATAATATGAACTAATCGAAATGAACAGCAATTCCCAACATTCTCCCACCTGAGGAGAGCACGACTCACATTCTGAGAAAACAGAAATCAAAACTGCAAAACGAAAAGATGAGTAAAAATATTACTAAAAATTGCAATTAAATTTTAAACAGAATTCAAACATAGGTTTCAAAATCAAGATTGAAAACAAATTCAGAATGACATGGATTACCAAATCAATTTGTAGTCACAAACAAACACCTATTGTAGTCACAAGAACAAGAATTACAAAATTATAACATCCTACATGGAATCAATTTTACAATTTGAACAAGAAGAAATTTACAAATTTTTTGCCCTAGTCCTTAAACTTGATAGGCAACTTCACTTGACGGTCACAACGCGTTTCACCAATTTTTACCACACATTTTTCTTGACGTTTGGGCTTCTTCTTGACAATGACGTCGTCTGAAATCGCAGAGGCGTCAGGCACAGCAATGGCAGTCTGTTCGACGTCTTGATCCGAAACGATTTCTTGCACAGGGGTTTCTTGAGGGGTGTCTTCTAGAAGATTCATACCATGGTTGCCCTTTGGGCTTCCATCATCGAGCGGGGATTCCGATGACGTCACAGAGGTGTTTGACTCTATTTCCAAAGGGAAAACATGCTGAATAGCTCGGGTCAAGTGCCCGATGGCTGTACGCATTTTCACAGCACGACATTTTCCGTCTCTGCCGATCGTGAGTTCCTATACAAAGGCTAGAGGCCAATCAATCCTCTTCGCCTGGTCAGATCCTACTAACACCAGCTCTCCCTTTATCCTTGAATCCCCCTGGAACCAAATTGAGTTGACCCAAGTACTCTACACGGAAACGCCGACGTAATTCTTCCTTGAGGTGTATACGACGCTGCAACTTCCTTTTCATGGAGTCTCTGTCGATAGCATCCAAGTCCGGCACCCCATTACAAGGAATTTCCGCTAAAAACATCTGTGGCGTAATGGGCACTGGGTCGTCAGGATCTTCGGATAAATAGGTGAGAGGGCGCTGATGAGGTGGTGCACTCGTACATGATGGTACTTAGCTCTTCATGGCTAAGTGAAGCTCGACCAAGAATCTTTCTCAAAATCACCTTGACCGACCCCACCAACCGCTCCCAGAAGCCACCCCACCAGGCGGCTCTAGGCGGATCGAATCGCCACTCTATGCGATCGATGGTCCCTTGTGCAGCGACCTGGTTCCAATCCAAGCCTTCCAGAGCGTTACTTGTTCCTCGAAAATTCAATCCATTGTCGGAATACATGATAGAGGGTCTTCCTCGAAGGGCGATGAATCTTCTAAACGCCATCATGAAAGATTCCGTGGACTGTGAAGACACAATTTCGAGGTGGACAGCTCGGTAGATGGCGCAGGTGAATAAGGCGATCCATACCTTACTTCCGTCGACTAGGAACAGAGGGCCAGCTAAATCAACTCCACAAATTTCGAAGACATTTGCGTCTCGAACTCGGCTCTCTGGGAGGGGTGGTGATTCCACTTCGAACGATTTTGCACGGTGGCGCTGACAGGTACTACACTGAACTAAAATCTTCTTCAGAGCCTGCCTACCGTGAATGATCCAAAATCGCTCTCTCAATAAATTAAGTAAGTTCTGACCCACAACATGGCCATTTTTCTTGTCGATCTCCATCACCAACTTTCGCACGACTTCATGACCGCCTGGCAAAATTATAGGGGATCTGAAATCCTCACTATCTTTGCGGGCCCAAATTTTGGTGCGGAGACGAATTAGGCCATAAGAGTCAATTCGAGGTTTCAACCTCTTCAATGTTTTGTCCTTTAATCCATCAAAGGACTCTTCCTGGACCATTTTTAACACAAACCTCTCAGCCCGTTCAATTTCTGGCACAGTAAGATCTCCAGTTACCTGCGGTTTCCTTGAAAATCTGTTGAAAAGGTAGCGGTACAGCCATGCACATGTGCGCAAAACTCTGGAGTATTTTTCAAATTTGTCGAAGCACGCAGTGTTGAATGTCACAGATTGAGCAACTGTTGTCACGATCGGGGTTTTCCTTCGCTCTTCCAATACCTCTTGCTCATTAGGGTCAGCTTCAGCTGAAGGCCACTGACAGGACGGACTTCTGATCCAATCGGGTCCCTCCCACCATCTCGATTCAAGGAGTGCCCGAGGGTTGCAGCCCCGACTAGCCAAATCTGCCGGGTTCATTGTGCCAGGCTCCGTGTTCATGATGCCAATCCTTGGCGTGTGTTAGGTTCCGAATTTCTTTCACTCGGTTGAAAACGAATACTCCCCAAGGTTCCTCTCGACGAATCCAACTCAAAGTGGTGGTAGAGTGCCCGAGGGTTGCAGCCCCGACTAGCCAAATCTGCCGGGTTCATTGTGCCAGGCTCCGTGTTCATGATGCCAATCCTTGGCGTGTGTTAGGTTCCGAATTTCTTTCACTCGGTTGAAAACGAATACTCCCCAAGGTTCCTCTCGACGAATCCAACTCAAAGTGGTGGTAGAGTCGCTCCAAAAGTAGCACTTCACAGATCCCAGTTCCTTCACAATGGTAGAAGCCAATCTAGCACCTATTGTCGCAGCTAGAAGTTCAAGGCGAGGAATTGTGACTTTCTTGAGTGGCGCCACACGAGTTTTTGCAGCCACTAGAGTGACGAACACCTTACCATCCGTCTCAACTCGGAGATAACATACAGTGGCGTAGGCCAGTCGGCTTGCATCGCAGAATGTGTGAAGTGTGACGTCACTATGGTTCACTGATGTTTTTACCCATCTAGGTATCCGAATTTGTTTCAGCGCAGAGATCTCTGAACTCCACCGTAGGAAAGCCCTCTCACTTTCATCAGACAAAGGCGTATGCCAAGTGCCACCAGCCGCCCAACTTTCCTGAATGATGAGCCTAGGTATAAGGCTCGTTGGCGAACATGTTCCAAGGGGGTCGAAAAGCTTCTGTGACGCCGACAAAACCGAGCGTCTGGTTACTTCCCCTTCGAAATTCTCAAGGTCTGGGGGGTTAACTCTCAAAGTATCATTACTACGATCCCACATGACGCCGAGAACTGGCGTAATCGTGTTACTCGTGAGAGTCAAGTCGGACCACTCCCACCCTCGAAGGTCCATGCACGCTTCGAGAAAAATCGACTTGGCCTTGGCCACAAACATTTCCATCTCCTCCTTGGAGCTCACTGACGTCACACAATTGTCAACGTACAGGCTTTTCCTCAGTTGATCAATAATTTCAAGGGGGTACGAATTTTCATCCGCCACAGCTATCTCAATACAACGGTTCAAATGGTGCTCGATAACAGCACCCAGGAGGTACGGGCTGCTGGTTACACCAAACACAACACGTTTGTGGCGAAAAAATTTTATATTTCCCTCACCATCGGTCCACAAAAACCGCAGGAAGTCTCGGTCTGATTCTTTCACAGAAATCATCAGAAAGGCTTTTCTGATGTCAGCAATCAGACCTATTTCTTTCATCCTGAACCGCATCAGAACTGAAGGAATTTTCTCAATCATGTTATCTCCTTTCTCGAGGCATTGGTTGAGGTTAGGTTTCCCTTTTTCGTGAGCCGAGGCATCAAACACTGGGCGGATGCGAGTGGTACTCCCTTCTTTCAGCACTGCCCGATGAGGCAAGTAATGGCCTCTGTCCCAATTTTCGAAGGAAACTTCTTCAATTATTCCTTCCTGCAACCAATCCTGAAAAACACCACTATAGGCCTCGAACAAACCTTCAGTCCGTAATTTTCGAACAGTCGCCTGGAGCCTGCTAGCTGCAAGTTGAAATCCTCGTGGTAGAGGGGGGTGACCTGTGATCCATGGCAGACATACCTCGTACCGGCCATTTTCCAATGTCCTCACCGTACTGAGAAAGTGTTCCCATGCAGCTGTCTTTGCTTCCACTTCAGTCGCAATGTCCGCCGGATCATGGATGCCTATAGTATCCAATGCCCACAGTTCCGATCAAGGGCGGATCCAGGATTTTTCTGAGGGGGGGGGGGGGCGGAAAATGAAATTTTTTTGTAACATTTGTGGAAGGGATGTGGGACCCCGAAAAATAATTTGTTATTCAATTATTGTAACAATTTGTTATTCAAATAATCAATGATTGATTACACGTCCAATCTTTTTCCAAAATTGTTTTCTCATTGACACAGAATTAAAGTTTTGCACCGATGGCTTTGCTTAGTTTCTTTCCCATTCCGGCGTTTTTCACTATCGGAATTCTTCAATTTCTTGGGGGGTTTTTGTACCCATGTGACATACCTGCGAGTCCCACTCCTCCCTCAATCACTAATTGTCTCGTTTCGCTCTTTCGCTCAGTTTGGGCCAATAGGGATCATTCTAGTCAACTCCTAACACACCTACCAGCCAATCCAACTCCCCTCTTTATCAAAAATCGTACTTTCTCGCTCTTTCGCTCGTTTTGGGCCAATAGGGATCATTGTTAACAACTCCCTTGGCTCACAACATGAAGTGGCACCAAGAAAGGATCAAGCGATATACCCTCCATTGTGATGCTGGGGATAGCGCTTGGCCCTATTTACCTGTTGCAGTATGACGAACCTCGGGTTCGTTGAACCATTCTCTGAACTACCGCTCCTCTAAGGGAGCGATTTGGTGAACGAACTCCCTGAAAAGAATCGCTCCTTAGGAGTCGCTCACTCTTTCGCTCCCCATCACTACCTGACACCTTCTCGGCACAGTGATGAACGCAGCGCAGCCAAGATTCAAGATTTTTTATTGCCAAGAACACAGAGTGCAAAGACAAGGTCAAAATTTCCTTAAAAAATTACAGCTCACAAAAACTTACTTCAATAATACAGCGGTAGGTAGTACATCATTAACAAGCTATTAGATACCTAATTTCCAAAACCTATGCCTAACTAGAGCTCTGTTACATTCTTTATACTGAGGAAAAATTCATTAAAATCAAAGGGTGCGATGGATTTTAAAAACTTGACAAATTTTGGCCTAACGTTTGTTGCCGTAAATTTCGCTCGCAACTCTTTAGGGATGGCATTGAAAAATTTAATACCCCACCATGAACTACTGATGCGGGATGATTTCAAGCGGTGAAAAGGCACCTGCAAGTCACTCCCATGCCGTGTTCTATACCCATGAGTGGAGGTATGATACTCGTGTAAGTTGGAGAAAACGTAGCACGTAGCTTCGAGTATGTAAACCGCAGGGATGGTCAAGATGTTTAATCTTATGAAGGCTGGCTTACAATCCTGCTGGTACTTCAGCCCAGCGACCACTCGTACAGCCCTGCGTTGGCATGCGAAAACTGCGGCAGCCGACGCGGCATGACCCCAACAGAGGATGGCATAAGTCGCACGACTCATAAAAGCAGCATGGAATGCTGCTACGACTGCAGTTTTGGGTAGCTTCTCCTGTAACCTACGCAGGAGGAAAACAATGGAATTTAACCTAGATTCAAGGTTCTCACAGTGTTGGTTCCAGTTCAGCTTTGGATCCACCAATACTCCCAGAAATCTAACGCTTGGGGGGTTTTCGACCAAAGATGACAAGTCTCGCAGCCCAAAGTAGAGAGTCTCAGTTTTCGTCTCATTAACAGAGAGTCCATTTCTAGCGAACCACTCCGATATCTCTTTTTTAGACCCTTCGTTTGTCAGAGTCAGTGACGCAAGAGATGCGTTTTTCGTCAGGACAGAAGTGTCGTCCGCAAACAGAAGGGTCTCAAGAGGATGTAGACCTGATGGCAAATCATTTATGAAAATTAGAAAAAGTGTGGGACCCAAAACTGAACCCTGAGGTACACCATACCTGACTGGCAAGAAACTTGATAAAGAATTTCCATGATGAACAGCCTGACATCTACCTGTGAGATAGCTTGAGATGAGCGATAAAGCCCCGTCCGAAAAATGATATTTTGCTAACTTGTCGATAAGGAGCTGGTGTGGAATGCAGTCAAAACACTTGGCTACGTCTACAAAAGTAGCTGAGGCATATTCCGCACATTCAAAGGAATTCGATACAAATTCGGCCAACCTCAGAATGGCCTGCTTTGTAGACCTGCCCCGCCTAAACCCAAATTGATCGTTCGAAAATAGACTATTCATTTCAAAGAACCTCGTGACGTCACGCTTTAGTCCCTTCTCAAAAACTTTTGCCACCACACAACACACAGACTCAAACTTATGTTGAGTACTTCTCTTCAAATTTAGGCGATTATAAAATTTTAAATCTCATATATTTTCTCGTTGAGGGGGGGGCGCGCGCCCCCCGCGCCCCCCCTCTGGATCCGCCACTGGTTCCGATGGAGAAATATCAACGGCGCAGAGGGTGGCCGCGTTCAGCATAGCATTGGACTCCTCATTTCGGATTCTACCCATGATAGTCCAACCGAGACAGGTTTCCATTGCGACCAGACCACAACTAAGCACCTCTTTACGGCCTGTGAAAAGCTTCCCGGCTACATCCGATCCTACCAGAACATCAACTGGCCCCTCCGCCGTGTCAGACACTGGGATCTTTAAGCTGCGCAGTTCAGTCATCCAAGGCCCTTTTGGTACAGCGGGAACCGTTTGACAGATCGTGGCTGAGTCCAGCACCTCAAAATTGCAGGCGTAACCTCCCGACAAAGTCTGCAGTCGGACCTTATAGCAATTATGGGTTACCACGTCAGTTGTACTTCCACCGAAGAGGGCGTGGACAACCTTCTCTTCCCTGACGGGCTTGTAGTCCATTTTTGCGGCCAACTGTCGGGTGATGTAGCTTCGCTGAGAGCCCGTGTCAATCAGAACCCTTGCTGTCGCTGGACCTGTTGCCGAATTCACTCGCACCTGGAGCGTCTGCATCAGTACTGGCACACAGTTGGTATTACTGAGATTCTTCTCAACCTCCGGTGTAGATGTACCAGACTTTTCCGGCGAAACCTCTTTTTTCTCCATATTACCTCGGCACATCGAAGTGCAGTGGCTCTTGGTGCACACCAAGCACTTTGGAGTACCTTTGCACCGTCGCAATCCATGAAAACGTTTCAAACACTTGAAACACAGCTTCTTCTCTTTCAAAAGGCTTATCTTGTCTTCATGTTTCATCTCGCGAGCTTTGAAACAATATTCACTAGGGTGCGCTAGTGTGCAAAAAACACAGAGCCCTGTGTCCCCGGCTTCCTCTAAACTAACCAATCCCGTAGCTGTGGCTACCTTCTGAGTTTGAGGAGTTTTCCTTCCTCACCTTATTCGTCTCAGAAGAGGATTTGGTCTTCCCGAAGCCGTTATGGACCAAACTGACCCTCTCGTCACTCACCACTACCCTCCTCAGGAACTCCCTAAGTTTTTCCATCAATCCAGTGGTATCAAGCAAGGTCTCATCCATGGTTGACTTGGAGCGCTCCCACTCATGGATAATCGACTCAGGTAACGTGGACTCAATCAGCGGTAGCAGCAAACAGGCGAATTGCTTGGAAGTCACTCCCAGGCTTTCCAACCCCATCAACTTGGCCTCCAAATTTTCCACTAAATCCTGTATGTTCGACGAGCCGTCACTGCTCTTGGCCTGGCAAATCACAAGCCCGAGCAAGTCCCGTACATACACCTCTATCAATAGCTCCTCCCGACCAAAACGCTCTTTCAATCGGTCAAGAGCTTTTTGGTAGTTTACTGCAGAAGGGGGAAATTTCTCAAGTAGACAACGAGCCGCAGAGCCTTCCTTGGTCATCTGAAGGAGAACCTGAAATTTGTCCTCAAGATCTAGGTCTTCACGTTCATCTATCTTTTTGAACGCAGCCCAAAATGCGATCCACGTACGAGGCTGGACATCGAATTTCCGTATTTCAAATTTGGGGAGCCTGAACAAAGTGCACTTTTCAAGACGATCTGAGACGACAGTAGGGCTATGGGGGTGGGTTTGCCGTACTTTTTCCATCAACGTTTCACGTTTTGAGGTTATGGAAATCCACGTTTCACGGTACCCTTCAATCCCCTCATATTCCCTCTGAACCTCGTCCTCATCAGAATACAGCTTAGGGTCGTTGAAAAGAACCTCTTTTATTTGGTTATCAATCGCAAATAATCGCTCAGCTTTGTCCGCGAGTTTAGCAAACTCTACGGTTACCTTATCAAGATCCACTGGTTGTGCAGCAAAGGCAGACTCCACGAGCTTGCTGACCACCGTGAACGATCTTCTCAGCTGCGTCCTTTCCACTCGCAAACCACTCAAAACTTCCATGGTGAAATCCGGTCTCGATCGTTCCCCACAAGGGATGCCAAAAATGTCAGTAAAAACGGAATACTGAAGGTACTAGGAACGGGGGGATCGTACAGACTAAGAAATGAGAACACCGAAGATTTGAATGACACGAACACTGCTTTACTGAGGGAAGGCACAAAGCAATTAATTTATCCGGCAACAATAACGCAAAATAAAACTTATTAAAATATACGCGACCACGACGGGGAGGGCGAAAAAAACAACAACAAAGTAAGTGATTACAGGGAAAAAGTGCTGCCTCGAGTAGGGAAATTTACACAACAGTTTTGTCCCGAAAGGGGAATCTACGTTGACGAGACGGGATATTCTCTCTGCAAACCTATACCTACCTAAATAAACATATATTGAAAATAAATCAATTCCAACGCGAATTGCTATGTATAATATGAACTAATCGAAATGTACAGCAATTCCCAACAGTTTCTTTGGCACGGCTGGTCCTTGGACAAGAAAGCAACCCCTATTCAAACATTCTTAATAGCTACTTTTCTCACGAACTTGGGTTTTCCCAAACTTAGGTTCTTTTCTCCCTCCCCTACAACTCAAAATCTCTACCTTATTTATCTCCACCCTAGAGGACGTAGGTAGGACCGTCCTTGGTAATATTGCATTATACAATTACATTGGGTTTTATACATTGTATAAAATGTATAAAACCCAATGTAATTGTATAATCAATAGAGTTCCAGAGCTAAGTTCTAAAATCGGGATGGTAGGCTGTTAGTGAGTCGATTCACTAGTCCCAGCTCCTCTAGGGAGGACGGAGACTTTCTGCTAAGCTCGGTTTAGCTTTTCTGCTGCTTTCTGTCCATGTTAATTTTGCTGTTGCTGAGAGTAGGTATAAAAGTCGGCTCCTGGCACAGGTGAGGGTGTTCGGGTGGGTAGAGGTACAGGCTGGGGTGGTGCGGTGGGTAGAGGTACAGGCTGGGGTGGTGCGGTGGGTGTCGGATGACGAGTTCGGAGCTCGAAGATTTTCGGAAATAGATTTTTCGTCGGAAAATGCTGACACATGGCTATGCGAGGTTTTGACTGTCGTGTGGCGAGCTCGAGAGGGGTGGGACGAGGGGGGTGCCGGGCTCGAGGATTTTTCGGAAAAAGATTTTTCGGTGGAAAATGTTGATTCACCTCCTTGATGAAGGAAACGACGACAGGAAAGGAAATGCTTATCGAGCGTCGGTCGAACATTCGAAAATAATTTTGAGGTCGAGGTGTTGAGCTGAGCTTTTGAAAAATATTTTCTCGGTGGAAGCAACCCGTGGGAATGGTGGTGGTGGTGGTGGAAGAAGTGGCATCAAAAAGTGCAGGATCGGTCCCAGTCTACATTTGAAGTTATCCCGTTCACTTGCCTCCCTAACCATGACAAATCTCGTTTTTAAAATTGAGTTGGTCCTAGATATCTCGGACGTGAGACGTACTGTGCGGTTTGTAGGATGCAGGTGCTTATTAGAATGTTCGGAACACAAATGCGTTTTTCTTTGTGGTGCAGAAATCGTCCAGGAAAACAGGGAAAATTTGATCAACTAGGTACGTGTTTGACAACAATAATATTGTTGTATATTATACAACAGCCAACACATACATACATAAATACACAAATACACATAAATACATTTGCCAACAGGCGAAGATAGAAACATCCACGCCGTTCTCAGTGATAAACTACTATGGATTTTGAGTATCCCAGGATTTGAAGAAGCAATGTGGGAAAGAAAAGTAATTTTAACAAGAGAAGTAATGTTAAAAACATCTTTCAACGCTTGGGCTCAACCTGTGCGTGAAGACAATTTACTGAGTAAAATTGAAGTGCCGGAGCTGGATGACGAGGAAGAAACGGACAACGAAGTCCCGCCGCCGCAGAAGAAACGTCGAGGAGGAGGATATACCATAAAACGTACACCCCCATCTCCGAAGCGTGTTTATTTCCGTTTGGAGGCAGACTGGTTGACTGATGGGTTGAGATGGAAGTGCTTAAATTGTTGTCGCACGATAAAATCGACCAGGTATTGTTGCCAAAAAGGGGACGACGTTCGCCGCTTCGTTCGAGAAGGCCTAGCGGACGAACTGTGGCCACAAGCTGGAGGAGAACTTGCTCTTTGGGCACGCAAAAATCCGCCTACGATATACCTCCGTACAGTGGCGGATCCAGAGGGCCCCCCCCCCTCAACGAGAAAATATGAGATTTAAAATTTTATAATCGCCTAAATTTGGAAAGAAATACTCAACATAAGTTTGATTAAATGTCTGTGTGTTGTGTGGTGGCTGCGCTGCATTCATCACTGTGCCGAGAAGGTGTCAGGTAGTGATGGGGAGCGAAAGAGTGAGCGACTCCTAAGGAGCGATTCTTTTCAGGGAGTTCGTTCACCAAAGCGTTAGTTAAGAGAATGACTCCTGGTTCAACGAACCCGGGGTTCGTCATACTGCAACAGGTAAAAAACGGCCAAGCACTATCCCCAGCATCACAATGGAGGGTATATCGCTTGATCCTTTCTTGGTGCCGCTTCTTGTTGTGAGCCAAGGGAGTTGTTAACAATGATCCCTATTGGTCCAAAACGAGCGAAAGAGCGAGAAAATACGATTTTTGATAAAGAGGGGAGTTGGATTGGCTGGTAGGTGTGTTAGGAGTTGACTAGAATGATCCCTATTGGCCCAAATTGAGCGAAAGAGCGAAACGAGACAATTAGTGATTGAGGGAGGAGTGGGACTGGCAGGTATGTCACATGGGTACAAAACCCCCCCAAGAAATTGAAGAATTCCGATAGTGAAAAACGCCGGAATGGGAAAGAAACTAAGCAAAGCAAAACTTGGTGCAAAACTTTAATTCTGTGTCAATGAGAAAACAATTTTGGAAAAAAGATTGGACGTGTAGGTAATCTATTTTTCGGGGTCCCACATCCCTTCCACAAATGTTACAAAAAATTTCATTTTCCGCCCCCCTCCCCCCTCAGAAAAATCCTGGATCCGCCCTTGCCTCCGTACTTCGAGCAGAGAGCTACGCATCGCCACTTATGACGACGTATCCGGGGATTTCCGGATCCAAATCAACGATCATAAAGGACAACCCTGCAACATAGTCATCGACAAACAGACGTTTTTGGAAGCGACGTTTGACGGCCAATGCGTCCCTACTGAAAAGAAAAAGATCAACTTGTTATATAGTACGTGTAAAGATGAAGTATCTTGGAATAGCCGTTCTGGTAAGAACAAAATTGTACCTGTAATACGAGTTCGAGCTTATAATGTTGCAAAATGATATTGTCAGTCGGTACCTCGTAAGCCTCGTAAACCTTACTCTGATACATAAACTTTCTCAATTATGTTTACATGAAGTATTTTAAATTATGTTGCATATAAGTATGTATCGAAGTGTACATAATAAATTAAATTTGTTGTTTAAAAATGGCAAAGCATTAGGTACCTATTGTTAGAACAATAATTGTTTAATTACATATTTTTCACAAAATTTCCGATTTTTATTATCAAATTCCCGTCCATCACCAATTATATGCAGCCCATAGCAACCCATCAACTCCAAATGAAATTACCTAGTACCTATCAAACTAATCAGGCTTGCAAAAAATACTCTTACCCACCTACCGACGATCTTCGAATAACTTGCGAACGGGTTATCGCACAGAAATCGTTTTGTGCTCGTTGAAATCAGCGCAAAAAGCTCGTTCTAACAAACGTAGTTTCGTTCAAAACCGACGCCAAAAGTTGTATCGGGTTTCGGCGTTTCGAAAGTTTTCCTAGTAATCCCTAGTAACGCTTTTTGACCCGTCTCTCGTCGCGAAGGAGCACCCGAAAACCGATGAAGGGGATGAGGGAGGAAAAATCAAGGTAGCCTATGACCATCGCGCTGGTTTTTGGAACAGGTCGCATTAAACGGCACGCGAATCGGTCATTCCGTTCAGGCGTGAAAAGGGAAAAAACAAACAAACAAACAGACAGACATTTCTCGGTTTTTATTAGGTGGATTTCCACTAGAAGCTCCTGGATAATATGTTTCAAATGAAAAAAAAGTAAGCTTAATAGGTAATAAAAAGCCCTAGAAAATTTTCATGTTGACGTTGCCGTTGTTGTAAACGTGAGCTTCAACCTGGTGCGGAGCTGGTAGAGGAGGTGCGTAGTAAGTAGGTAAATTTACCTATCATTTACCTATATGACGGTTTCTGAAGATCTCGAACCTGATATATTTATCTGTCAGCACTCGCAGCCGGTACTTGGAAAGTCGTCGACACATAAACTGCTGGAAAATGGTCGCGGAAGCATTTTTTCCAACTTTCTGTTAGTTTCAACTCAAGGGTTGAGAGTCATAGAAAGAACAGGCATTGGAAAATCGCCGCCACATAAACTGATTGAAAATTCTCTTAGTTTCAACACCCCCTGTTGAAGCTGAAAGATCGAGTCAAGTCTTGGAACTGGGCGCCTGGAACTGAACGAATATTCCTTATACCTGCTGAAATGTGAGAGGGCAATCACCCCATACTGAGCTCCAAATGACCCCGTCTTGCATGACACCTGCTTTTAAAGGGGTAGAATCTCAATGCTCAAGAAAATTGAAGTAGGCTTAGAAGCTAAGCTTTACCGATTGGAACACCTTCACCTAGAATAGGGTTTCAAAGTTTTTTGTTGTTGTTTTTTTCAAAAAAATTCTGAAAATACAAACCCCACTAGATTGATAGCTGACCATCGATTTAGATGTGTGCCAATTTATTTGGCGCGCGCCAAATTGGAGATACCGACCCTAACTTTGTTATAACAAGTGGGAACCCCTATTTTTGGTTTATTATTCTTGGAATAATACACCAATGTTTTCGCGATGGGGGTCGACGACTCCGATCGGCATCAAAATTTGACATTATCCGTTTCAAGAGGTCTACATTCAAAATTCGAAATGTCCGTCCGCCGTCCGAGCCGTTTTGGACAGTAGGATTTTTTTTTTTTTTTTTTAATCCGAAATTTTGACAAAATACTTGGTTTACCATCTAGTCCGATCACCCAAACCCGTGGGGCGCTATGGGGCTAAAATGGGGCTATGGGAAGGGGCTTTTGAAGGCTTTTGGCTATGGGATCGAGTTAGGTGTCGTTTTCGAAGTATTTTTGGACGTAGAATCCATTTCTGGGGGGTCCCGAAAGGATCCAATTCCACTGTGGCGATCCATGGGGCTAAAAACAGGATTTTTGAAGGATCCCAGTAGGTTAAATATTTTTCGAGTAAAACCTAAATAATTTTTGAAAAAAACATTTTTGAAAATAAAAAAATCCAAAAAAACTTTTTTGATATAAAAATTAAAATTTTTTTTTTTAAATTTTCTTCATTTACAGAATTTAATTTATGCAAAAGTAACCTATATCAAAGAATAATAAACCCTAGTGTAAAATTTGCAGCGTTTTTATTGCAGATTCGGATTCTAGGGTAAACGTTCAATCTCCGACAATGACCGACCCCTCAATCCCCTCACACCCGGGTGACCATTATTACGAACGTCAGTGACTCCCCTGGGGTCGATCACAAATATTTTATTCTGTCGTATTTTTTTCACACATATTCGTAAAACCACTTTATTCTGGCAGTGTGAAAAAGATTGCACTTTGTAGAAATTCACTAAAATTCACTAAGGGCCGGTTTCACCAACCTCATGTTAAAGTTCAAGTTAGCTATTTTGAGGTTAGAGATTGACATAAAATCCGTTTTAGCGCACAACAACATAACTTCAAGTTAACGAGATAACTTCCGAAAATCCGCAAGTTAAAAAAGTGGAAGTTAAGCTTCCTGGTAACTAGGAGACAACAGCTGGTGAAACGTGAATTTTTTGCTAACTCGTGGGTTAGCCTAACTCGAGGTGGTGAAACTGGCCCTTAAACATTCGAAGGAGACGGTATAATGAAATGAATGATTAATACCTAATTGCCGAACTTTAGTGAGGCCTGTACCTTGATTCAGCCAGCATTTACGATTTCTTTTCGTTGTCATTATTCGGAGGGGTGTCGGCGATTGTCGAAAATGGGGTTTCGATCATTGTCAAGGGGGTGTCGACCACTGAATTTTTGGACTTTTTCCAGAGAACGTAATTTCTCCATTATTGTAGAAAACGATGGACAAAAACGGGTAGGTATACGGACTTCAACTAGACGTCTCATAGCAACAGTTAGAAAAAAAAATAAATAAATAAGAAAATGCGAATAGAGAGATTTTGAGCCAGGATTTTGAGGAAGGGGTGTCGGAGATTGAACGTTTACCCTAAACAAAATTTAATGAATAACGTTGCCCAATTTTTCTAAGCCACTTCCAAAACTGGCCAAATAATGGGCAAAAAACTGATTTGAAGTGAGATACGTGACTACTTTTAACGCAGAAGGGATAGTACCATAATGTACCTGAATAACGTGACTACTCACAAACATCCCCTTCAGCGTTACGACCCAAAATTATTTCATCATCAGGGGCATAACCTCATCAGGCACAAAAATATTAACGGTGTGTAGGACAATGCCCGGACGAGTCTCGACCGCTTTTTTTGGCCCTTATCATCCCCAAAAATATACCCAGGGTGTTGACCAGCGTGGTGATCTCAGTTCTCTCACATCTAATTTATTACCCAATGAATTGTGGAGGGCGATTTGAAAAAGGTAATAACGCGACATTTCGACCATGTTACCACCATCCTAAGGCCCAAAATATTTCTGATTAGAAAAACCTAATGCCCGCGCGTAGTTTCAGCCGTGTCTCCATCATCCTCTGACCAAAATATTCCCAAGTTGAAAAAGACAATAACCGCGCTATGTTTCCACCATTTGCCCATCATCCTCAGGCCCAAAATATTTCTAATGGAGATACCTTATAGCACCCGCGTGTAGGTAATTATAGACAAGAAATATCAAAATTGCTTGTTCATATTTGTATGCTGCTAGAACGACAAATTGCCTTCAGAAGTAATAAATGCATAAAATTATATTTAAAATTAGTTAATTGCGGTCTTTAACGCGTCACAGACAAACAGACAGACTGAAAAGTGCAGATCAAGACCAAGAAGAGTTTCTCTTCGTTCGGCGAAAAGAAAACATCAAGTATATTTTCAAATAATAGTTATTTTTGTTCAACATTACTTGAACTTTGGTTTTTCATTTGGGAAGGCATACCTACACGACAAAAAGCTTGGCAAAGGAGGATGGCCCCCGGCAGAGGGTTGGGGTTTGGTTTAAATTAGGTCCCGCACGGTCAGGCAGGTAGCGGATTTTCAACCCTTTTTTCGACGGAACGCAGGCGATCAGTTTTAAAGGGGTGGGTTTCCGCTGTACTTCAACACCTGCTGTTGAAGAACGGCGAAAGAATTTTCGCTCAGTTTATGTGTCGATCACTATCCCTGGAACCCTCGCAGCGCGTACCTACCTGAAAGATACAAACGGTTAGTGAACTGGGGATATTCTTGGTTTGCGTCGCTTGTCAAATCGTAAATTGGAAAGACGGGGTGAGCAAGAGTCTCATGAGAGAGAGGAGCCTCGGCGAAAATCCAAGGACTTGTGGGAGATACTTAAGATATCTGGTAAGATACTGGTGGTCGTTCGGGGGCTTGAGTTGTTCGAATCAGGTATGCAAGAGATTAAAGCTAATCTAGAGTCTCTAAGAGACGAAAATTCGTCTCTGAATCGCAATTTGACTCGATTGACATCCGTGGGGGACAACAGTCAGTGGGTCTTGAGGGGAATGTTGCCGAGGTGGATCTGTTCGAGCTGTGGTTTTTCTGGGTGATTCCTTCTCATTTCGAATGAGAGAAGAGTTGTCTTTAATCCTCCCTAGCCGTTACAATTATTGCACTTCGTTCAGTATGTCTGGGGCATCGCCCCCAGTTTTGCTCAGGGCCTGGAAGGAATTGACGAAGTTGACAATGACAATGAATTCCGATCATTTAAAGTTGAACTGCTAAAACTCCGTCAGTCACCTGAAGAATCCAATCTGATCATTCTAAACTTTCCTTATTATCACCAATAACTGCCCCATTGGTCGGTCGTCGAGACGTACCTACCGACTGAACAAATTTCTTGCTTCGCTGCCTGGCCTCTACGCAGGTGGTTGATCTTTCCTTCGTAGGTAAAAGTATGATTTCTTCAAAATCTATGGGCCCCCTATTTCTCGCCTAAGGCTCGGCAAATTTTGTGCGGAAGGATAGGTAAAAACAGCAATTTTGAAATCATCTTCTTCAACCACAACCCCCAATAAACCTATCCCCCCCCCCCCCCCTGGGGTTGTGCAGAGATTTGACTAGAACAAGGACCTTCAAACCCTCCTCCTACTCCCGTAGGTACTAAATACACAGTGACTGAGGAACTTTTGCTGAACAGTGCCTCAGTGTTCAGCAAAAGTTCCGATGAGAAAGTCGAGACTGAGGCGAAGACTTCGTTCTTTACACTTAGTGTAAACGCCACGGAGTTGAGGTGAACACTGTGGCTGTCGCTACTGCATTAAGTATCCCCGTATAGACCGAGGTACCTTTCGAGTTGGCGTTGGCGTTGGCATTGGCGTTAGCGTTGGCGTTGGCGTTAGCGTGAGCGATAGAAATAGATTTTGGCAACGTGATGGTTTACTTGCAATCGATAATTTTTCAAGCATATATGCTTGAAAATTATATGCAAGAGGAGTGTTAAATTCAATGGACTTGGATAAATGGTGGGAATTGTCCTGTTTAGAAATACCTGAGTGGTTTACTGAAGAATTCAAGCATAAATACCTATGTAATATTAACGCTTCGCTTTTGGAATCAGTAGACAAAATTACTCTGAAGATTTCATAAGGAAACGCTAAGAAAGTATAAAAAATTGGGAGGAAATATCATTTTACAGATGAAATGAAGGATAAAATTGACTGGAAACCAATTTCTCAAAAGGAAGGGATTTTTAACGGAAACCCAAATAAGGAAGTTTACCAATAGGCTTGATTAGAATAAACTTCTTGAAAATAACAATTTTAGCATTGATTTCCTCTTAGAAATGAATAAATACAGTTAGTTGTTCTATCTAGTTGATTCTTTAATCAACAAATTCGAATGTTTATCTATTTTTGCGAATGAGAGGGATCGTTTCATGTTAAAGTTATGGCCTAAACTGAAAGTTGATTGGAATGATATTCTCAGTGGAGTTATTTTTCATGAATTTCCAGATCCTTTATATGATCACATTCAAAATAACATAGATTGGAATATACTTTCCAAGCAAACGTTATCGGAAAATATTGTTAAAAAATATAAAGATAAGGTCAACTGGAACTTATTGAATTTAGGCAATATTAAATCCATCGAATTTATAAATGAATTCCGTAATGAACTTGATCTCATTGATTGGTCAAATAGACCAGGTTATTCACACTACCTACCTTGGTGAAAATATTATAAGAACGTTTAAGGATAAATTAGATTGGCTTGAAATATCTGGGAATCGAGTTTTATCTGAGGATTTTATATGAGAATTTAAAGACAAAGTAGATTGGTATGTGTTGTGCCAGTTAGGAGGCAAAAGGTTCCGATGAGGGGACTGGGACTGTGGCGAAGTGGAGGACTTCGTTGTCCGTTTCTTCCTCGTCATCCAGCTCCGGCACTTCAATTTTACTCAGTAAATTGTCTTCACGCACAGGTTGAGCCCAAGCGTTGAAAGATGTTTTTAACATTACTTCTCTTGTTAAAATTACTTTTCTTTCCCACATTGCTTCTTCAAATCCTGGGATACTCAAAATCCATAGTAGTTTATCACTGAGAACGGCGTGGATGTTTCTATCTTCGCCTGTTGGCAAATACACGGCAGCTGGTTGTATAATATACAACAATATTATTGTTCTCTATGATACTGGGGATGAATTCAAGTAGGTACGTGTGAAAGGCGGAAAGACGTAGTCGCTCACTGGTCCCCAGTATCTCCCAGAGATTTATCTGAACTGGTCAAATAACCCTCAGTCAATCCCTGATTGGTTTTAATCTACTGCTTGGGGACGGCAGTGACGATGTAGGCTTTTTGTTGATGTACGTGGGGAAGTAGGAGATTCGTCTGCGTTGCTGTGAGGGGAGGCCAACGTTGTAACCCTCGGCCTTGGGATGTTCTCTATTCAAAAAGTTCTGAAAGTGGAGCCCCAAGGAACCGGTGCCCATTCCGGACCAGTGAGCGACTACGTCTTTCCGCCGCCTTTCACACGTAGGTACTTGAATTCATCCCCAGTATCTCCCAGTAGAGATTTATCACTGCTTTGAGGGGTGAACAGGTCAAATAACCCTCAGTCAATCCCTGATTAATATTATTGTTGTCAAACACGTAGTTGATCAAATTTCCCCTGTTTTTCTGGACGGTTTCTGCACCACAAAGAAAAACGCATTTGTGTTCCGAACATTCTAATAAGCACCTGCATCCTACAAACCGCACAGTACGTCTCACGTCCGAGATATCTAGGACCAACTCAATTTTAAAAACGAGATTTGTCATGGTTAGGGAGGCAAGTGAACGGGATAACTTCAAATGTAGACTGGGACCGATCCTGCACTTTTTGATGCCACTTCTTCCACCACCACCACCATTCCCACGGGTTGCTTCCATCGAGAAAATATTTTTCAAAAGCTCAGCTCAACACCTCGACCTCAAAATTATTTTCGGATGTTCGACCGACGCTCGATAAGCATTTCCTTTCCTGTCGTCGTTTCCTTCATCAAGGAGGTGAATCAACATTTTCCACCGAAAAATCTTTTTCCGAAAAATCCTCGAGCCCGGCACCCCCCTCGTCCCACCCATCTCGAGCTCGCCACACGACAGTCAAAACCTCGCATAGCCATGAGTCAGCATTTTCCGACGAAAAATCTTTTTCCGAAAATCCTCGAGCTCCGAACTCGTCGTCCGACACCCACCTCCACCCACCGCACCACCCCAGCCTGTACCTCTACCCACCCGAACACCCTCACATGTGCCAGGAACCGACTTTTATACCTACTGCTGTTTTTTTTTTTTTTTTTTTTTTTTTTTCAGTAAATCATCTTACGGATCGATCTCGAACACTGTGCGGATCGGAGTCATCATTGGTCTCGACCCTCAAATGCTCTCCGGTCTTAACAATATTTTGATACTTATCTTTTTGTCATCTTTATTCAAGGTAGGCATAAGGCGACCAACCTTCCTGTTTTTCAGTCCATTCAAAGACATCCGACGGTTACTGGAAAGACGGATGAAACTTTAGACACAAAATTCCATTTAACGGGATTCAGGGAATTGGTCGAAGAAGCAGAGCGCTGCAATCGCAAGCTGAAAACGCAGCAAATGTTACACAAGGGTTTATTATTCTTTGATATAGGTTACTTGTGCAAAAATTATTTCAGTGTCTATAAAAAAATTTTTGAAAAAAAAACTTTTTTTGGATTTTTTTTTCAACGAAAAATTTTTTTGGATTTTTTTTTTCAAAAATTCTTTATTTTTTACGCGAAAAATATTTAACCTCCTGGGATCCTTCAAAAATCCCATTTTTAGCCCCATGAAAGCCCTACAGATCGCCACAGTGAAATCGGATCGTTCCGGGACCCCCGAAAATGGATTATACGTCCAAAAATACTTCGAAAACGACACCTAACTCGATCCCATAGCTAAAAGCCTTCATAAGCCCCCTCCCGTTGCCCCATTTTAGCCCCATAGCGCCCCACGGGTTTGGGCGATCGGACTGAAAATCTTGAGGGCACAACTAGATGGTAAACCAAGTATTTTGCCAAAATTTCAGATTTAAAAAAAAATTCCTACTGCCCAAAACGGCCTGGGCGGCGGACGGCGGACGGACATTTCGGATTTTGAATGTAGACCCCTTGAAACGGATAATGTCAAATTTTGAGGCCGATCGGAGTCGTCGACCCCCGTCGCGAAAACATAGGTGTATTATTCCAATAATAATAAACCAAAAGTCGCGCCAGCCTGTTGATAACGAACAGAAAATCCGGGTTTTCACGAGGCGAATAAGGGATGCCACGGGGGACAGGGTAGCCCCGTGGACTAAGGCGTCAGCGAGACGCCTGTTTACAATCAGTCGGAGCGCTGATCAGCCTGGTTCGAATCCGGGGAAGAACAATGTTTGACCAAAAGTCAATTATGTGTGGTAATACCTGTCTTGTCGGTTGACAATTCACCTCTGAACGTTGGAACGTTTATGTGAATCCTAGCAGAGGCTCCCGTGACGAAGGCGGCCGAGACATCCGTCTTCAACACACAAGATCGAGGGATCGCATGAACGAACCTCTCTTGGGACCTCGAACCGGGATAAAAATCTGGTGGACCGGTAAAAAAAACAAACAAACATTGTCTTCGTTTGCTGAGAACGTTAAACTAGCCACAGCAATCTACGACTGAGGGGGGAGAGCTGGGGGCTGCTGACCCAGCTTGTTGATGGACCTACAGTCGTAGTGATAAGCCTTTTATTAGGGATTGGACCTCGACCACCAGAAGGCAAATAGAGTCATCGGTACCATATCAGTGAACAATGTGCCGTCCGGGCGTAAGTTCAAGGTGAGACTCCGTTGATTACCTGATAGGTAAACATCGTAGTCTCTCCTCTGGTTGGTAGCCGTTCCCACAAACCTTAATCTCTTAAGGGATGCCACACGATGGATTACTGACTGAGGAGGAGATGGTGTTCTCCTTCCAGAAACAGTACCTACTGGAGGATGGGAAGACTGTCCTGGAGGTCCTTGGTGAAAAAACTCCTCACCAAATGGTCCCTACATGCAGCCGAAACGTTCATTGATTGCGCCTCCCTATCGCAAGTTGACATCTCTGAAAGCCACATTGCTGCGTCAGCGCACCGCCTGCGAGGGAGCGCTGGGCCTAGGAGAACTGGCGCTGATGAATGGCGAGCCATGCTTCTGCGATACGGACCTCACAGCTGCAGCCTTCGTGAAGCTGTTGCAAACCTCACACGATGCCTTCCAAATGAAGACGTTGAATGGCCCCGAATAAAAGCCCTTCCAACCCGAAGAGGCATAGCACTCGACAAGAGGCCTGGAGTGCGACATTGGCATTGGGGAAGTCCTACAACCTTTTTTGGTTTATTATTCTTGGAATAATACACCTATGTTTTCGCGACGGGGGTCGACGACTCACATCGGCCTCAAAATTTGACATTATCCGTTTCAAGAGGTCTACATTCAAAATCCGAAATGTCCGTCCGCCGTCCGGGCCGTTTTGGGCAGTAGGAATTTTTTTTTAAATCTGAAATTTTGACAAAATACCTACTTGATTTACCATCTAGTGGTGCCCGCAAGGTTTTCAGTCCGATCGCCCAAACCCGTGGGGCGCTATGGGGCTAAAATGGGGCTACAGGAGGTTTTTTTTAGGCTTTTAGCTATGGGATCGAGTTAGGAGTCGTTTTCGAAGTATTTTTGGCCGTAGAATTCATTTTTGGGGTTCCCGAACGATCCGATTCCACTGGTATTTTCGAAGAATCTCAAGAGGTTAAGGGTGATTCTCACAAAAAGCTCAAACCTAGTCTATCTCGAGGTTTTCTCCATACAATCTAGTCCTATGGTTGCTTCTTTTTTTCCTTGTGTTCATCTCTCCACTGCCTGCGCTTTTAGATGAAAAAACTATTTTTTCTCGCGGTATGGATGCATTTTTTGGGGTTTTGTAACACTCAATTCTCATTACCACCGCCTGTTTACAACTATTTTGTTTTACTGATAATGTAATGAATACGTTTTCCCCCAATAGTTAGGGTGAATAATCACGCACTTCGAACTGTTCAAATAATGGTTTTAATAACTTGTAATGATTCTATCACGCAGTGGCAACCACACCTCGATTACGGGACTCCACGAATGAGGGGCTCGGGGGGAGGGGGCTCTCCGCCGGTCACGTAGCTGGTGATGACGCTCCCGGGCGGAATTTGCTGATGCAGCAGGAGTGCCCGCCGTGGGGCCCTCCTTCTGGCTCCTCGGCGGTATAATATACCGCCGAGGAGCCAGAAAATAATTTTAAAATAATCAAAATATTATTTGATTTTACCGCCACAATAAAAGTTCTCTTCCAAGCCTTAGGAAATGTCCTTGGGTTGAAAAGATTCAGTGAAACTGTAAGCCTACCAACAAACCTCCACAGAAACAGCTTTTTTCTATTTTTAAGTTAACTTACTTTTTTAGTTACACAGTTCATTATCAGTTGTTGAATTCAACAGCTGATAATGAACTGTGTATCTGAAAAAGTATCATTACCGCGCCGACATCAAAGTTTCCCCTCTCTGATCTCAAAAGAGGGTATTTCGATCAACTGTTGCCGTGGACAGTGGTGGTAGCACTGCACGAACCCGGGAAACCATCTCCCACCGTGCGCCCACGCAGTTGCTCGGAGGACGGGGAGGAAGAAGGCATTGCGGCAGGACCGTATTTTTATTCTTATCGTTACCCCCTTCTATAGTTCTGCTGATATGTTTCCAATTGATTTTTTTGGATCACATGTGCTTCTTCCATCGTTCTCGCCTTCGAAAAATGGCAATAGCAATGACAAGCTCTCAAACCTCAAATTCTCATTACCGCACATCCATCCAACTCATTACCACCATTCTATGTTCGTTCGGTGGTAATGATGATAATATCATAACCGGGGTAATGAGATATATTATAACCGGGGTTATATTATAACCGGGGTAATGAGATAATCACCTTAAATGCAAGCATACCTACTTCTATTTTTCAAGTCGAAAATTTTTGTGTGAGAGGTAGGTACCTACCAAGCTAGTAGGTAGGTATAATACCTACTTACCTATAAATTACCACCTCTCTATAACAGGTTAAGTTCTCACTACCACCACCCTATCAATTTTGAAAATTCAAATTTCTGGTCAGAAATTGTGAATTGATTTCGATCTTGCGTTTCAAAACCTTCAATATAGTCCCAAGAAGTCTCATGAATGTTTTCAAGCATTTTTGAAAAGGTCCAATATTTTGAAATTCGGACCCTAGAATTTGAGCTTTTTGTGAGAATCACCCTTAAATATTTTTCGACTAAAAATTAAAGAATTTTTGAAAACGCTGCAAATTTTACACAAGGGTTTATTATTCTTTTACATTCGTTACTTGTGCAGAAATTTAATTCTGTCAATGAAAAAAATTAAAAAAAAAAAATTTTTATCTCAAAAAAAATGTTTTTTTCGATTTTTTTGTTCAAATATGTGTTTTTTCAAAAATTCTGTATTTTTTACTCGAAAAATATTTAACATCCTGGGGTCCTTCAAAAATCCCATTTTTAGCCCCACGAATGACCTAAAGATCGCCCCAGTGAAATCGGATCGTTCCGGGACCCCAAAAAATGGATTCTACGTCCAAAAATACTTCGAAAACGACGGGCGACCATCAAAACCTCCCCGAGTGGGTGAAAGGTGAGTTAGGAAGTAATCCAAACCTCCCGGTCTAGGGTCCGGCGTGCGCTCGCATACGCATCAAAACCTCCCCGGTTATTTGCCGGTTTGAATCGGGTGAACCTGCGCGCAGTTTGGCCAGTGAATTTAAAATCAGTCGTTCAGTCATGCGATCGTGAAATCGAAAGAACAGGTTGTTAAGCAAACAAAATTCGCAAAAATTCAGAATTTCACGCATCCTGATTTCGACAAGGCACTACTGTCGTGGTTTATTCAACAGCGAGCAATTTTTTTTTTTTTTTTGAAACTTTTATTGCACCAAGTAAGCAAACTTATCAGCAATTTACAATTGATGTATACTAAATGACTTGCAAGAAGCTATGACACATAACACTGCTTCTATGCGACTTGTTGTTTTGTGCAACTGACGCACTAGTAATTACTCACTGAGCTGATAATTACTTCACAGGGCACCCCACTCCCACAGGTCATGAGGTTTTGTTCTTTTAAGTCTTCTGAGCAGGCCTTCAACGTCGAGGAGCTGGACAACCTCGCTGTTGATGTGTCCCCGAAGCCTCTGCTGATGGGCTAATGCTTGTTTTTTGATGACTTCTTCGACAGTAGGAATTTGAAGTTCCCGGTGTAGTCTTTCGTTCCTGGTGTAACGATACGCATCTACGCATGCTCGTAGCACGTTATTTTGAAATCGCTGAATGATCAAGCGATTGCTCGGAGCGGTGCATGTTTTATAGTAAGCCTCCTGACAGGACGTTGAAATTGTCTAAAGAAAGGTCACTGTAATGGTTATTTGGAGAGGAACCCAATTTTTGTGAGGGAATAAAGGTTTTTCATCAATTGTACATACACACTAAGTTGTCTTGTGTACATACTTTATTTTCTCGTTCCCAAAATAGGTACATAAATCACTTGTAGGGGACTGTCCACAACAAATGATTCAATCGCCAGTAGTGGACAGTATACTACAAGTGATATAGGTATCACTTTAAGTGGAAATCGTTTGTAGTGGACAAAACTGTTCGGTCCCTTGAAGTACACTATAAACGATTTCGACTGTAGTTATAAGCAATATAACACTCAACATTATTCATCATTCCTCGGGTTTCTCTAACGGGGAGGTTTTGATACACGGGGAGATTGCGACGGTTTCCTCAACGGGGAGGTTTTGATACACGGGGAGGTTTTGATGGTTTCTTCTACGGGGAGGTTTTGATGGTTTTTCGGCCGCCTGGGGAGGTTTTGATGAATCCCCAAAACGACACCTAACTCGATCCCATAGCTAAAAGCCTTAAAAAAAAACCTCCTGTAGCCCCATTATAGCCCCATAGCGCCCCACGGGTTTGGGCGATCGGACTGAAAACCTTGCGGGCACAACTAGATGGTAAACCGAGTATTTTGTCGAAATTTCAGATTTTTTAAAAATTTCCTACTGCCCAAAACGGCCTGGACGGCGGACAGCGTACAGCGGACGGACATTTCGGATTTAGAATGTAGACCTCTTGAAACGGATAATGTCAAATTTTGAGCCCGATCGGAGTCGTCGACCCCCGTCGCGAAAACATAGGTGTATTATTCCAAGAATAATAAACCAAAAGCACACTTTTGAAAAAAAAAAAAAAAAAAATCCCACAAAATTTTTTTCTAAATATAAAAATCCGATAATTTTTGGTTTATTATTCTTGGAATAATACACCTATGTTTTCGCGACGGGGGTCGACGACTCCGATCGGGCTCAAAATTTGACATTATCCGTTTCAAGAGGTCTACATTCTAAATCCGAAATGTCCGTCCGACGTACGCCGCACGCCGTCCGCCAATTTTTTTTAATTTTTTCATGGACAGAATTAAATTTCTGCATGCAGAAATAATACAAGTAACGTATATCAAAGAATAATAAACCCTTGTGTAAAATTTGCAGCGTTTTTTAATTTTCTTCATTGACAGAATTAAATGTCTGTACAAGTAACCTATATTAAAGAATAATACCTAAACCCTTGTGTAAAATTTGCAGCGTTTTTTCTCCATGGTTACTGGAGAAGATATCCAGGAAGAATGTGGTGCTGAGCAATTGGGAGCAGGTCTCAAATCCAGTGTGGAAGGAGCTGTCCATGCTGTCACTGAGATGTTCGAGGGAGACCCTGACGTAGGCCTTTTGCTGGTAGATGCAACCAACGCGTTCAACTCGATCAGTCGACCACTAGCCCTTTGGAATGCTCGCATCCTCGGGCCTAGATGCTCTCGATTCCTGTTCAATGCACCTCCAAGATGGCTGCAGCAGCAAAACAGAGTCACCAGGCCGTACACAAAGCCTTCACAAAATCACTACAACGTGAATGGGCCTCCATGCATCGAGTGATCAGCGACTGCGGGCCTGAGTTTGGTCAGACGTCATACGGACTGAACTTGTACCGGCAATCTTTGGAACATCAGTATCGCCAAACCTTTTAGATCTGGTTGAACTGCCTGCGAGGTTAGGAGGACTGGCCATATAGGATCCTGTGGCAACCACCAGCCTAGCTTTCAACACCTCAAGACAGTCTGCCGACAGCTTGGTTCAAGCCATCAAGCAGGAGGCGCTCTTCCAACTGGTCAACCACGAGGACCACGCCAGCCAGTCCCTGAAAGAGGCCCGTGTCCAGAGAAAGGCTGATCTGTCAAGTAGAGGTGACGAGCTGCTGTGACATATACCCTTTCGCCAGCAATGCACTATTCAGCGGACGAAAGGCCCTTCCCTTTGGCTCACTGTTCTCCCTTCGGCAGCAGATGACTGCGATCTTTCCGCCTCACAGTTTCGGGATGCCATCGCCATACGATACGGATTTGAGCCTGTTGGCTTGCCGGAGAAGTGTGATGGCTGCGAGGCACCCATGAACCTGAACCACGCCCTGAATTGTAAAACTGGAAGGCAGGTAATGAGGGGCCATTATGAGAGGGACGTGTGCGCGGAAATGGCAGGCCTAGCCAGGAACGGGGTTAGAGCTGAGCCAGTACTTCGGGAGGCAATGGATGGCAGCCCAGCACTCATTGCGGACTTGGGGTGTGCCATAGGGAAAGGTTAGCGTTTTTTGACAATCGCGTTATTAACGCTGGTGCGGCCTCCTATGCCCACCTCAACTGGGACCAGGTATCCAAGAACGCTGAGTCGACGAAACATGTAAAATATGACACCGCTGCTGAAGACTTGAGGGTTTCATTCTCCCAACTGGTATGTGCATGTGTTGGATCCGTGGTGAAAGAATTCCAGCGATTCAATCTTCAGCTCGCCTCGACACTGGCTGAAAAGTGGGCTCGTCCATTTTCGCAGGTCCCTGAACATTTGACCCAATAGGTATCCGCTACCATCTAGTTGTGCCCGCAAGGTTTTCACCCCAATCGCCCAAACCCGTGGGGCTAAGAAAGGACTACGGAAGGTTTTTTATGAAGGGTTTCGGCTAGGGGGTCGAGTTTGGTGTCATTTTCGACGTATTTTTGGAAGTAGAATCCATTTTCGGGGGTCCCAGAACGATTCGATTTCACCGGAGGGATCTATAGGGCTTTCATGGGGCTACAAATGGGCCTCTTGAAGGATCCCAGCAGGTCAAATATTTTCCGAGTAATATTGGACGCATAATCCATTTTTCGAGGTCCCACGTGTGTTCGAACAATTTAGATTTTTTTTTTTTTTTTTTTCAAAAATAATTTTTTATTGACACAGAATTAATTTTTCGTACAAGTAACCTGCATCAAAGAATAATAAGCCCTAGTGTAAAATTTGCAGCGTTTATATATTAAAAATTATTATATATACAAGTTACCTCAGTTGATATTGATATCGTTGCACAAAAAGGGCCCCGTCAACCCGTCCTGTTTCCGAGAACTATAATAGTACTGGCTAGGCAAACCTAGTTTTCCTTCCAACGGGCCTGCGAGCCCTTGCTCAGTTTCTGTTTGGATCCCGTACTGTCTTAAGCTCCCCAAGGCGCACGACTGCATATTATACTTCTCTTGTATGTTTTTAAAATAAAAGTTCTTTTTAAAAACATATTTCTGACTTCGCCTAACATAGTATGTAAAATAGTGCTTGGAGTGCCCCACCTAGCTAAATCCCGCCTACGCCCATGGTGCGACTCGCATCGTGCGAGATCATCTGTAATGTACAACTTTCTTCTTTAAACAGTCTGTGTCATGTCTTGCAACTGCTGTGGTCAGGTCTACCTTGTTAGAAGCTTCTCTTGTGGCACGTGGAGGCAAATTGCACTGCATAAATGTTTTGTGTCATTCCCGGCACACGTTCAGTTCTTTTTTGGGCAACGGCTTCGAGCTAACGTGTCAATTTTCAAATTTTTGTTGATAATTCATAAAAATCTCATGGCTCTCCATGTAAATCTTTGAATATAACAGTTACTGTACATACGGGGGTAATGACCACCAGGCCGCAATGACCAGCCAAGGTGGAAGTTGCAAATAGGGCCTTGTGGTCCCCTGGCCCCTCAATCAAATTTGACTGGATGCGTGGCTTAGCAACCTAGGTATTAAAGGCAGGAAGCAGTAATTTTTTTTATTGGTAAACATGTTTTTCAGAGTTCCCTACCGAACAAACAGTAATCCAGGAGTGGGCTAATGAATTCGTAAAAATGGACCCAACAACCGACGTGGACTCTTACAGATTTTCAAGCAGATTCGCCCGCATCTCAAATATGATTTGGGCAGAAACCTTCTCAATTGGCTGCGGTACAGTCGCCTCCATCTACCAAGACGTAAAAAAAAGAACGTTAGTCGTGTGCAACTATTCACCTGCCGGGGCCATTCCGACAGAACCTATGTATGTGCAAGGAGACGCTTGTAGCCAATGTTTGGCTGGCACGAAATGCAACCCTAAGTCCAATTATCCAAACCTTTGTGCCAAACCAGATGACGACGCTAGCGAACTCCCAGTAGACACTCAACTCGGCGAAAATTCAGCAGCAAAATTACCATCCGAAATGTGGCTCACAATTTTTTCGGTATCTCCATTTCTCGCATGATGGTCAATGAATACACTGTGGTCTGAGGAAACTGATATGTTTTTGTTGTTAGGTCCTACTCAATTTTTCCTGTTTTGTTTTCAATTATGGACATGTTCAAGGGTAGCTACCCTAGATTTGACAGCATCAATCCATCCAAGAGCATCTTGACAGTCCTGTTTGACGGTTCTGATCTGCAAAACACTTACCTACCTACTTAGTTGTGGTGATCCAACTGCGTCCGATGACCGTACACTCCAAAAACGATTTTTGTAATGAATGATGAAACATTTGGAGCAGTTGGAACACCATTGAACTTTAATTTCACTCAAATTTTAATTATCAACCACTCCACTCTCAATCTACTATATTAAAGCCCCAGCCAAGAGGGTGGAAGAGGAGAAGGACCAAGGAGAACCATCTTTATTCTAGAACACTTCTAACAGTCAGAAATATCTGAAATCGGTCTTAAAACGCAGCGAATTTTACACAAGGGTTTAATATTCTGTAGCAGAGGTTACTTTTACGAAAATTAAATCGTCTTTTTTTTCTTCTTTTTTTCACTCGAAAAATATTTGACCACATGTATTTTGTAGGCCCATGAAATGTCAATAGATCCCCCCGGTGAAATCGGATCATTCAGGGACCCCAAAAAATGGATTGTACGCCCAAAAATACTTCGAAAACGACACATAACTAGACCCCCATAGCAGAAAACCTTCAAAAAACCCTCCTATAGCCCCATTTTAGCCCCATAGCGCCCCACGGGTTTGAGCGATCGGGCTGAAAACCTTGCGGGCACACATAGATGGTAAACCGAGTAATTTGTCAAAATTTCAGATTTTTTAACAAAAAATTCCTACCTACTGCCCAAAACGGCCGGAACGGCGGACGGCAAAAATTTTTTTTATTGACGCAGAATTAAGTTCTGCACAATTAACCTATATCGAAGAATAATAAACCCTGGTGTAAAGTTGGCAGCATTTTTATGTAGGTACCGTTAGGTGAGTAATTCTGAAATTTACGAACTGTTCGGCACATGCGCAGTACCTAAGTTCTTTGGCAACGCCCGTGAGTGGGGGAACCTCGGCTTCCAGTGAATGCTCTGCGAACGCAGAACTCTATCAGAATCATTCCAGCAGGAGCAGATTTTGGTTTATTATTCTTGGAATAGCACACCTATGCAATCGCGACGGAGGTTGAAAATTCTGATCGCCCTCAAAATTTGACATTATCCGTTTCAAGAGGTCTAAATTCCAAAAACGAAATGTCCGTCTCGTTACGCCGCACAGTGTTGCGAGTTAGGTAAAAACTGCGACATTGACTAAAATTTGAAAGTCTTCCTAAGGCACTGTTGGCGCGAATTTACAACAACGAAGGACCACCCCCGGAATCACGGGGGAAAATGAATTATTAAATTCTTCGGTAGACAGCGGTGACAAAAATACAAAAATACAAAACTCACCCTGTCAGACGTCGAGACTCGCCTTCCGGAAAACTGCACTTTTGCCTGAAATAGGAGGGGTGTGGGTGTTTGAGGGTAGGAAGGGTAAGGAATAGATAGGGTTTCGGCACAATAATTTAATTAATCCGGAATGTAACCACGTCGACCGGGGACAGTGTATTTTGCGTGATTCTGCGAGGTAGTTTCGCGGGATCCGGGCTTTTATTATAATTCGCGAGATCACCGTTCTGTAGCGCGATTATGAGCAACGAGGTTTTAAGCAATTGAGCGATTAACAATTGAGCGATTAACGATGAATATAGCGGGTCAACAAGTTTTCGTAAGCACGGCAGGATGAACAATACCTAACAATCAGAGTGGAGAGGGGGAGCGGATCTACCCGAGTCCTCCACCGGTGCAACGACATGATAATTCGTGCGCCTCCAGGCACTAAAATTTAATATTTAGGCACTGGTGAATGTAGAACACATGAAGGGTACAAGGAAAAAACAAGGATAGTCCAAAAATTCCGATTTTTCGTTTTTCAGCGCATTCTGTTGGTCTTGACGATTACCTACCTACTTTCTGTTGGTAACACTATCTCAGGGCTAAAACCGGGATAGTCCAGTGCAAATCGAAGTTGAAAAACCCACCTACTACAGGGAAGAAACATTACAAGGATAGTCCAAGCGTTTCAGGAAAAGAACAAGGAGAGTCACAAAAATGTAACCTGGTCTAAAGTTCCTTCCTGCACATTTCTGTGATTCACGGGTATCGTCTTCCTTACCTAATGCGTGTACCGTGCATTCTTTTGCGTTTCCGGGATTTTTTTGTCATGTGATGATTGATTGATTTTGCCACCCAGATAACCAACCATTTTATGAGAAGTTGCCTCACCAGTAAGTACCTACCTACCTAAAGACTCCACCTCACCAGAACTCATAACAGAACTTCTTTTGATTGGTGTATCCCTAGAATGATTTAACTTTATTAAATAAATTAAGTTAAATTATCATAGGAGCAAGTTTTGCTCCGATGATAATAATTATTAAAGTTTTTGTCGAAAGATTGAGTATGCACGAAAAATTATTATAATATAATAAAATAAAATATTATTTTTCTTGACAAAACTATTGTGACTTTCATTGTTTTATTCCTGTAAGTTCCTTCGGAGTTTTCGTGGAAAATGACTACTTACATTAAATTTTATTGGTAGAAAAATGTTAATTCCTACCAATCCTGACGTAATCTACTTCGTGAAATACCAGTGGATCTAACAAAATTTCAGCAGTGGAAAAATACGAAAATTTACAATTTTCCCAGCGTTTCAAACTTAAAATTAGTTTTTCTCAAAATGAAGCATAAATGCTTAATACCCCGTGGGGTATTTGGGACAAAATTTGTGACTATCCTTGTTCTCTCCCTGCACCCTTCACATACTTTCGATCCCCAATACTCAATTCCATTAGATTTCAATGGAAGATGCTGAAAATCGTTGTTAAAAATCGAAAATTTTTGGGAAAATGCACGATGAATTTATTGGGAATGGACCAACGTCCAATGACATCCATCATCATCATCATAATAATAAAAACCGAGAAATGTCTGTCTATCTGTTTGTTCCCTTTTCACGCCTGAACGGAATGACCGAATCGCGTGCCGTTAATTGCGACCTGTTCCAAAAACCAGCGCGATGGTCATAGGCTATAGTAGGTAGATGTCGTTCAACGCCTTCCTTCATCGCCAACGGAGCTTTCCTTCGCGACGGGAGACGGGTCAAATAGCGTCGTTACTAGGGATCGCTAGGAAAATATTCGAAACGCTGAAACCCGGTACAACTTTAAAGTTGTACAAATTTGTTGTCGGCAGCGCCGGATTAACCTCTCGTGGGCCCCGGGGCTGAGACTTACAAGGGGCCCCTTTATATATACATATACATAATTATATATGAAAGTGGATCCTCTGGCCAGGAGTATCACGTAAAAACCACTAGAAAATAGCGTCTGTCGCTTCACAACCAAAAACTGGGTCAAAACAGTCAAAAAACACTCCTAATGCAGGGCAATCTATTTTTTCAATTAAGAAAAAGTTTCTTTTTACAATAAATAAAAATTCTGCTAATTTAACACTAGGGTTTATTATTCTTACATGTGCAGAAATTAATTTGTTACATGTGCAGAAATTAATTTGTGTCATTGACAAAAATTAAAAAAAAAATTTGGGGGATTTTTATTTTTCAAAAAAACCTTTTTTTCGAAAATATTTTGTTTTACCTGAAAAATATTTGACCTCCTGGGAACCTTCAAAAATCCCGTTTGTAGCCCCATGACAGCTCTACAGATCGCAACAGTGAAATTGGATCGTTCTGGGACCCCCAAAAATGGTTTTTACGTCCAAAAATACTTCGAAAACGACACCTGACTCGATCCCATAGCCAAAAGCCTTCAAAAAACTCCTCCCGTAGCCCCATTTTAACCCCATAGAGTCCTACGGGTTTGGGCGATCGGGATGAAAACTTTGCGGGCACAACTAGATAGTAAGCCGAGTATTTTATCAAAATTTCAGATTAAAAAAAATCCTTCTGCAAAAAACGGCCCAGACGGCGGACGGCGGACGTCATTGTATGCGGGTTCAATTTCAGTGTGTGTCATTGTATGTGTGTTCAGATTTTATTGTTATCTAGGCTGCTCGTGTTAGTATTAGGGAGGGGAGGAAATTTTGTAGAAGTACTCGCCCTCCACCAGACAAGTAAACGTGGAGAGAGCAACCACCCATGATCCGAAAACTGCAAGTTACGAGAAGAGGTAGAAGAGTAGGTAGGTACAGTCTGCTGCATTTCGCAGCCACCAACGACCCGAACACCAAAAGTTACAAGAAGAGGTTGAATAGTAGGTAGGTCCGCTGCGATGACTCCTGTCTCAAAGAATTTCGAGCCAACGACCTCCTTTAAAACCCGGCGCCTCAACATTGGTCCAACCCAAGCACACCAGAATGGTGTGGCTAACGCTGGAGGGGACGGGGGGGGGGGGCACGCTGTACTTCCCCTAGGGGAGATCTAAAGAACAAGGTAGAAGAAAGAAGATTTAAACAACGATAAGTGCATTTCCTCAGGGGGAAGAAAGAGAGGAGAAGGTATGAGAAAGGTTGTGATGGGCCAGAAATGGCCTTAGACACAACCTAAGAAGCTCTGTACAGCGGATGGCGGACGGACATTTTGGTTTTGGAATCTAGACCTCTTGAAACAGATAGGTAATGTTAAATTTTGAGGCCAATCGGAGTCATCGACCTCCGTTACGAAAACATAGGTGTATTATTCCAAGAATAATAAACCAAAAATTTAACAAATTATTTTTGTATTTATGAACCAAATGCGGTACAGAGTCCAACCCGCTTAGCAAACTCTGAACCACCGCAACAGTGTGGAAAATCCGTGAGGTCAATAACTCGCGTTGGGAGTGTAGACATAGACGACTCCATGAGGTGTTCCGGTTTGCGAGTAGTAGTAATATAAGTGGAAAGGTAACTTGAAACTTTCCTTTCGCCTCCCTCTTTTTCAGGAAAACAATTTTTTGGAGATCAGCATAGCAATAAGTAAAACGGTTTGTTAATTTTCAAGCAAAAAAAATAAATAAATAAATAAATCAACGGTGGCGAAGTGGCCCCCTTGGGGTGTGCGCCCCGGGGCTATAGCCCCCCTAGCCCCCCCCCCCCCCCCGTTAATCCGGGCCTGGTCGTCGGTTTAGAACGAAACTACGTCTGTTAAAACGAGCTTTAAAAAAGCCTAAAGAGCCTAAAAAAAAAATACTCGTACCCACCTACCGACGATCTTCGAATAACTCGCGAACAGAATTAATTTTCGCACAAGGAACCGATATCACAGAATAATACACCCTTGTGTAAAATTTGCAGGGTTTTAAATTTTAATTTAACTAGGTACCCTTGCTGGCAGCATGTCTACCTGCAATATTTTTGAGCCCCCCCCCCCCCCTAAAGGAAGACCTGCGTACGCCCATGCTGCAGCCCTCATGAGGGCTGAAGTTCTGTCCGTTTTAATTCCTGGAAGCGTTCGAGTTCCGATTCGATTCCGAACCGGCAGGGAGGGATTCTACACTTCTATCCTCAGAACTTATTCATCTGGGAACGCAGCAGTTGTATCCATCAAACTGTTTTTTGTGTGGGAAATAATACCTACCTAATTTTACTAAAAATGCATTTCAATTTTTAAATTTTTCTTGAAACGTTTGTGGACGGGTGTGGGAGCCCGAAATAATATTCACAATAGATAATATATATTATATTATTATCTATCTATTGTATAATATCTATAATATTATTATCTATCGTTTTTCCCATATCGGTTGTGGCCGGAAAATCCTTGTAGCGTTACTGTAGTTCCAGAGCCTTTCGACAGGTGAGAGTCTCACCGTGCGAGTGATTTCATTCCAACGCAACAACGTTTCGAGCGGTCGGCAACACTGGGCTGCACTGTGATAACCTACGATAACAACGGATTTCGACAACTGGTTTTCAAATTTTTGTGGTGGTCTTCGCGTGGTTGTCTCATCCCGGTTGCGAAATTTTGAAGTTTATATTTAAAAAAGCAAAAACGTCGACATAATGCGTTCACCGGTACCGCCCTAAAACCGATGTTAATTTTATACGAGATTTCCAAGTTCATCGTCCGATTTTTTATTTCTCGAGTCATATTTTGTATTTCGAACATGTCTCGACGAGCCCGAGGTTCTCTCTGTTGGGACTCCATCAAATCCGAAGTGGTCGATTTGGACAGCGACGATTTGGAGTTGAGTTCGGACGACGATGTGCCCAAAAGGACGCGTACTAAAAAGGCGACGCCGAAGGTGACGATGATTTCGTCGGATTCTGACGACGTGAACGCGAAGACTCCGCAAAGGAACGCCAGACGGTTCAGAGTTCTCAGCGATAGCGACGACGAGGTAGGTAATGTTGATGTCAACGAAATAATCAGTTTCGCTTCTTGTGTTAGGGATTATTATTAATATTATTTAATAATAATCAACGTATGTGGGTGGTAAGTTGATGATTCCTATTCAATTTATAGGATTATAGGTATTATTTAATTTATTTAACTGGTTGTCCAAGAATGGATTGTAACTCATTTTCATTTCCTTCAATAAAAGAGTTGAAACGGCTGAATTTAGCGAGTTTTCCGAATTTTGGGGCGTTGCAGTTATTGTATCATCCATGAATTTGAAAATAGAGGGCGGTTGAATCTTCGGAATAATCGTTTCAAACACTATGTCGTAAATTACCCTTTATTTAATAGTATTCGCCCAATTTCGGGGCGATGGAGACACTACCAGTGCCGAAAATTTGTAAATTTGAATAAATTCAATGTAAAAGCCAGAAGGCAGTACAAACTTCGGAAAGAGTACAGGATATAGGTACACAGAGATAGACGTTACTCACTGAAACAATCCCAGTAAAATACAAAAACCTATTCCGTAAGAGTGTTCTTTGAAATGTCTACCCAAATGGAAGTGGATGTTTATGCAATATTCGATCGAGCTGGCGGAAGACCTGAGATAGACAGTAGAGTTCTACGACAGAAACAACGATGAATCGAGCGGTACATCTGGAAGGTGACGTGAGAGTCTAGTTTGAAGATGAACCTGAACAGCCATGACAACGATTCCCAACCGATGGACTTCCCCGAGCTCGATCCACTTGAATTGGGGTTGAAATTTCAAAAATGCTAGGCCCTATGCATGCCCTAAGTATACAGTATACTATTAAGTTGGTTTGGGTTGCCTCCATTTTCGTAGTTTTACTTCTTTATTTCCTCATCCCTTCGTTTCAAAGGCATTGGAGCCCCCATCATCAGGGGTTATTTTTTCAAAGATCAAAGGAAATAAGTGCGAAGGCATCGTCGTCATTGCTTCAAACGTCTCGACTCGAGACTCTCGAGGACAGTCAGCCCACACACAGAAAAAAGGATGGGTACCTCAGCCAATGGTTGTCAAATTATATTATTTTACTTAACTACTAGTCAACAAGATCACTCTACCAAAAACTACTACATGGCGGTTGACTAGATAAATTGGTACTTTTTTCGAGCATTTAAACGGAAATTTTTCAAACGACAATCCACGTTGCGAATTAATTAATTGATTCGATTAATTAATTAATGAGTCGTAATTCATGGAGGTTCTCATGCCAATGAAACGTTGGGATGAGGGAATAAAGAAGTAAGCTTAGGAACTCCCTGGACCCGTAAAACTCCCCCCACTTCGTAGTTATACGTCCCGAGCAATGGAGGGGGAAACCGTCCTCAAGCAGTCCTCTCAAAAATCCGGAACAACTTGGGACTGGTCTTGAACAGGTTCCAAAGCAGGTAGGAATGCAGAACACTTGGTCCTGGAACTGTCCTCAGCGCTACAGCCCTTGTAGGGCCCTGGCCTCCTTATCAACAGTCCGCCAATCAGCGCGATCCTGTGCTGTGGACCTTCATCTTCCGGATCTTATCCGCCTCAAGTCATCCTCCACGTCGTCCAGCCACCTTTTCCTAGGTCTTCCTTTCAATCGGCGGCCTCTTTACGGCTCGGACATTACTCATCCTTTCGACGTGTCCAATCCACCTTATACGATTCTTATGCTTTTATTTCGGCGACGATGTCTGGTTTCCCATACAAAACACGTAACTCGTGATTTGTGCGGATTCTCCAGCGACCGTTCACACACTTTGCACCAAATATTTTCCGAAGAATTTTCCTTTCGAAACTCCTTGAGAATTCTTCGTCACAACTGGTCATGCTCCATGTTTCCGAGCCATAAAGAACAACAGGCCTGTATACAGTATGCTTCAGGTTTCTGCTGAGTGCTTGAGCTCTGCAGGGATGTGGCCTAGAATTTCCCTGACGTACTCCCTGCGTGTCGTAAGAGGCGACTAAAAGGGGATGGCCCCCGTCCTTCTGCAGCCTGAATGGGGCTTTAACGATCCTGTCTCAGGTCATTAGGAGTAGCGACGTCATCTCCTGCTCTGAAGCAGAAGGGAGTCACAGCTTGCATGCTCCGAGAAGGTTCGCCTTCAGCAGGCCTGGCCCTCCAGGTTGGGGGTTGGGCGTGGGCAGAGATGTAAAATACCCGGGTATTCTTTTTTAAGGGTAAATACCCATTTTGGGTATTTAATAGGGTATTTTATCTTCAATGAATCGGGATCGCAAAAAAAAAAAAACACGTAAAACGTTCTTACTACTCGAGAGCCAGCCTCTACCAAAGTTTCAACAATTTTCGAGTTCAGGATCATCCTCTAATGAAAGAAATACTCATGTTCGATGGAAATCACACAAACAAACTGCTATAAAATCATATGCCACTTCCCACTGTACTTAAACAGCTGTAAAATTGACTGCTTTCATGGTCATTAAGTGCCCAAAAACCAAGATGCAATTAAATCTTTTCATCAACCATGTTTTGGGGTAAAAATAATCGTAAATTCAAGATGATAGTGTTGGAAATTATTTATTTCCAGCTTTAAAAAACATGCACATTTAAGAAAAGTGCTCAAACGTTCGAGTTGTTCGCTTGTTCGCTCAAAGAAAGTTCGCTTTTAGATGAATCTGAGTCTTCATCCTCATCTGAGCTGGACTCATCGTGAACTCGCTTCTTGGCTACATTATTTTCTAACCTAGGTACTACACTTCTTGGCTACTACACTTCTAACCTACAAATTTTGTAGGTTACGTTAAGTATCCTTTTTCTTCCTATCAAGTTGGACTCCTTGTTACAGTCATGGAGGAACCATAACAGGGGGGGGGGGCATGGGGTAGACTTTTACGACCATGGGGTGTGCAGAAATGGTCGTAAAACTGACCTTTTCCTTGATTTTTTTTTGCAAAACTAAAAAACAAATGAAAAAAAAATCCGTATTTTTTTGGTTGGGTATTTAATGGGAAGGTATTTATTCGGCGATTGGGTACATACCGGGTAAATACCTAGTTTGTAAATACCCTACCCACTGGGTATTTACCCCCTTTACATCTCTGGGCGTGGGGCTAACAACCCTGATTATCTAGGCTATGGTTGGAATGCACTCGGTTGTAATAACACTCAAGCGCGCATGCGTTCTTGTCCGTAACCTGTCCTGGACAAGTGGCTGGAAAATACCTTGTGCGAAGGGAGCAGTAGTGGCAAGTCAGTGTGAAGGGGGAGGAAAAGTACCCCCAACGGTAGTAAGTAGGTATTTTCCAACCTCCCTGTCCGGAACATGTGATGGACAATAGTGTCTCACGCATGCGCGAGCTGGACTTGTAAGGTACAAGTTTGGGACACAGCGTGGTTGGAATGGATTTGGGACTGTCCCCATAGACGACGATTACAGGTGCAATCTGATTGGCTGAGAGGCACGTTATCCTCCCCCCACTTCGTAGTTGGTCGTAGCGATGGTGGGGGAACCTGTGCTCAAGCAGTCCTCAGAAAAATCTGGAACAACTTGGGACTGGTCTTGGTCTTGGAACTGTCCTAGCGGTGGTTGGAATACGCTTGGTTGTCATAACACTCTACTGCGCATGCGTTCTTGTCTATAACCTGTCCTAGACAAGTGGTTGGAAAATAACTAGTGTTACGCCCTGCTTTGGGGAGTAAACAATGAACACTCGTTATGCCATGTGGAGTAAACGATAACCCCCTCTGACTTGGCCTCGGTAGTGAACGCCAAGACTCCGCCAGGGAAAAATAGAATTGCCTCTACATCTTTCGCACCAAAATGGGCGTGAGCTTCGAGAAAACATAGTAGCCTCCTGAGTTTTCTGTGGGAGCTCTGTATTTAATACAATCTTTATTGTTGGACTTTCAGATTGGAATCAAATATGATGCCCCATTGCTTTGCTATGTTGCCGACAGTCACGAGAGCCACACTGCCGTCCAAAGGAGAGAAGCCGTATGTAACTACGGCTTTAAGGAGAATGGAATCTGTACTATGTAGTGCTGTACTATTATAGTACAGATTCCATTCTCCTTATTTCTACGGCTTTTCTCCTTTGGACGGCAGCACAGGCATCTTCATCTCTAGCGTTGTTAAGGTTTAATTTTTCCTGGCAGTCTTTGCCTCATCAACTTACCACCCACGTTTATTCAAACGGTCAATATCATCACCAAAATTTGTAATAATTAATTTCCTAATGCTTTATTCAAAACGAAAGATTTTTTATAATCAACAAATTTTGTTTTAATGGTTCTTTTCAAACTTCTTCCTTTTGGTTTATTATTCTTGGAATAATACACCTATGTTTTCGCGACGGGGGTCGACGACTCCGATCGGGCTCAAAATTTGACATTATCCGTTTCAAGTGGTCTACATTCTAAATCCGAAATGTCCGTCCGCCGTACGCCGTACGCCGTCCGCCGTCCAGGCCGTTTTGGGCAGTAGGAATTTTTTTAAAAATCTGAAATTTTGGCAAAATACTTGGTTTACCATCTAGTTGTGCCCGCAAGGTTTTCAGTCCGATCGCCCAAACCCGTGGGGCGCTCTGGGGCTATAATGGGGCTACGGGAGGGGTTTTTTGAAGGCTTTTAGCTATGGGATCGAGTTAGGTGTCGTTTTCGAAGTATTTTTGGACGTAGAATCCATTTTTGGGGGTCCCGGAACGATCCGATTTCACTGTGGCGATCTATAGGGCTTTCATGGGGCTAAAAATGGGATTTTTGAAGGATCCCAAGAAGTTAAATATTTGTCTAGTAAAAATTAAAGAATTTTGGAAAAAACACATTTTTGAAAAAAAAATCCCCCCAAATTTTTTTTTGAAATATAAAAATCCAAAAAAAAATTTTTTTTTTAAATTTTTTTTATTGATAGAATTAAATGTCTGTACAAGTAAGTAACCTATATCAAAGAATAATAAACCCTTGTGTAAAATTTGCAGCATTTTCCTTCTTTCTTTTCTGGCATTCCGTTTGGTGAAAAATTCTGATCGGCATCAAAATTTTACATTATAATGTAAAATACGTTATAATACATTGTAATGTATAAATACGTTTCGAGATTTCTAGATTCCAAAATCGGTCATTGTACGCCCTCCGAGCCGTTTTGGGCAGTAAGTAGGTTGGATTTTTTTATTAATCTGAAATTTTGACAAAATACTCGGTTTACCATCTAGTTGTGCCCGCAAGGTTCTCAGCCCGATCGCCCAAACCCATGGGGGTCTGTTGGGCTCAAAAGGGGCCACGGGCGGGGGTTTTGAAGGTGATGGCTATTAACTTATATCAAAGAATAATAAACCGTATAAAATTTGCAGCGTTTTTTCTTCCTTTTGTTTTCTTCTTTCTTTTCTTTTGAAAGTCTTCCGATCCATCTTTCTTCTTTTTTTTTTTGTATACAAAGATAGGAAATCTACATCTTTTCAAAATTGTTTCTTTGCATATTTTCTTTTCCTCTTTCTTCATTTAGTTCATCCCTTTCAAAAGTCTTCCATTCCTACTATCCTCTTTTCTTTCCTTCCCTCTTTCAAAATACTTTCCTTTCAAATTTTCAAAAAAAAAATTTTCCTCTACCTACCTATATCTTGGGTTTGTCTCCGCCCCTGGACGTGCCGTTTTCGAAGTTTTTTTTGCGTGGAAAGGAATAGACGAAAGAAAGAGCTGGATATTTTACACAAGGTTTTATTATTCTTTGATGTGAGTTGGTTAATTTGCAATAAGAAGGCGGCTGGATTAGCCGTGTGTTTCTGGGCGTTAGCCACTTCGCGCTGCATTCTGTTGAGGCCACGGGTTCGAATCCCGTTGAAGACCATGGAAATTTTGGGAATAAAAGTGCAGATGGGTTAAAGTGATTCATTAATAAAGTAGCCCATTTGTAGCCCCGTGAAAGCCCCATAGATCACCACGGTGAAATCGGATTGTTCTGGGATCCCCAAAAATGGATTCTACGTCCAAAAATATTTCGAAAACGACACCTAACTCAACCCCCTAGCCGAAAACCTTCAAAAACCCCTCCCGTAGCCCGCTTTTAGTCCCACGGGTTCGGGAGATCGGGCTGAAAACCTTGCGGGCACAACTAGATGGTAAACCGATATTTTGCCAAAATTTCAGATTTAAAAAAATTCCTGCTGCATTTCGTTTTTGGAACCAAGACATGGCGGGCACAACTAGATGGTAAACCATATTTTGCCAAAATTTCAGATTTAAAAAAATTCCTGCTGCATTTCGTTTTTGGATCCTAGACTTCTTGAAACGTACAATGTCAAAATTTAATTATGAGGCCGATCAGAATTTTCGACCATAGGTTGATTACATAGGTGTATTATTCCTAGAATGATAAACCAAAACGCTCCCAGCTGCTGCCGACTCCTCTGCTGTTGCGGGCACTAAATTGTTTGTCATTTTTTTTATTGCAGGTTCAGAAAACATCTTCCGAACCAGTCGATTCCGACTTCGAAAGAAAAGACGCGAAATCCCGAAAACCCGCCATTTTCTGTATCGACAGCGACGGCTCGGACAGCGACGATTGCGTGATATATTCCGACGACGAGCCGGCGACGACCGTCAGTAAAATCACAAAGTTGTCTCTTCCCAAATTCAGCTACGACACGCCGGACAAAAGGACGACCCTGAAGAACAGGAAATTACTGAAAGACATCAGTAACCACTGCAGGACGCCGCTCAGGTCGTTCAACGGTTATTCCCAACCGGACGAGGCGAGGAAGAGTACAGACGGCGGGAAGAAAACCGACAACGGTAGATTGTTTGATTCGCTGTTGGGCGGCGAGAAAACGGACACGGAAAGTGGGAAACACAAGCCACTCTCGTCACCGGTGAAGATCATGGAACTGGATAGTTATTTAGAAACGGTGCGGGCTTTTGACGCCATTCTACAAAAAGGTAAGGAGTATCTACTTAAGAAACCGGGCCTTCCTTGCTGGGTTTGTACGGGATTTGAACCCAACGCGAGTAAAATTTGAGTGCTGAGTTTTCCTCCAATTTTATTTGAATTGAAAATTTTATTGCGTGAAGGGTAGAGACAAGGCGCTACACCCTTGTTCTCGTCGACGCTTTTTTTTTTTTTTTTTTTTTTTTTTAACTTGGGAGACCGCTTCTTCCCTCAGTGTATCGAACGCCCACTGACTAAAACTCCATTTCGAGATCCACCCTGGGACCACCTGTTTGGCATTCTTCAAGGTTGCTCTCCTACCTAAGACCCCCTCTGTTCCCTTTTGCTGATATTATTACTGATCCCACGTTTGGTCTGAGTCCTTGGACTTGGTTACGGCAGTCACAAAGGCTATAGCTGTATACAGTAGTAGCAGTAGGTTTGTTCCAGGTTTGTCACCGTCTGTCGACTCCATTGACTCAATCGACTCGCATCGACACTGCTGACCCAATGCGTTCGAACAGCGCACCGGCAGACCTGTAACACGAACTGTCAACAAACTCGGTGGAAGCACATGTCAAAAAAAAAAAAAAAAAAAAGATGGAACTAACCACCAAATTTTGGAAGATGTATTGGCTAATGGGGCGACGGTCATCCTTGTCAATCCACAACAAGCTAACACTATACAATCAGGTCCTTAAGCCAGTCTGGGCCTATGGTGCACAATTGTGGGGCTGCACCGCTCCGAGCAATCGCTTGATCATTCAGCGATTTCAAAATAACGTGCTTCGAGCATGCGTAGATGCGTACCGTTACACCAGGAACTTTAAATTCCTACTGTCGAAGAAGTCATCAAAAAACAATCATTAGCCCATCAGCAGAGGCTTCGGGAACACATCAACAGCGAGGTTGTCCAGCTCCTCGACGTTGAAGGCCTGCTCAGAAGACTTAAAAGAACAACACCTCATGACCTGTGGGAGTGGGGTGCCCTGTGAAAGTTAGCTCAGTGAGTGATTACTAGTATTGCAACAAAATTTCCGGTTGACCCGTCGACTAAGACATTTTCAATCTCAAAAAAAAAAATTACCGGCATCGACATAAACTTTCTTGGAGGTAGCAGCAGTAGCGCTGCTATTGGCTGAATGGAGAAAGCTGATTTGAATCACATTGGCCGGGGGAGAAAGCAGCGTTTTGAAGCAAAACGTGATTTTTACATGCGATTTTGAAGGAAAGAGTTTTGACTCAAAATAACATCAGAAACGGATTTCTCGCGAAATATTCTCAAAGAAAGGTTTACTTTTACTCCAGCAACTATGAGGTAATTGTAAACTGGTATTTATCATTCGCAGCAGTTGATTAGTTGCATTTATCTGGACTGCCGAGAATAATTGAAAGTAATTATTACTTTCAATTATTCTCGCGATAAGAGCATGTTTTTCCCCCCAACGACTGGCTGTTTTTCACCCTACTTTACCCAAGTTGTTTTTCACCCTATTTAAAATCAATTTAAATTTACGATGATAAACTCGGATACTTTTTGGTTTGTTGTATTCAAAATAATCAACTTTTTCGAGAGAGGAGTTTCATAAGGGCAGGAATGAGTCATTTAATGTGTTTGAGGGTATCTACGAGGACTTCGGGAAGACGCGTGGACAACTGGAGGAGATGAGCGGGCAACGCCAAGTACCGAAATAAAGTGAGAAGATTATGAGAGAGGTGCTAGTGGATTCTCAACTTTATTTTGAAATGCACTATAACTGCATTATCGATCAATCTGAGGTGCTTCATGTCCTGCCGCTGACACCCACAATCCCAAATAATGTTTCTAATTGTAACAGTTATTCCAGTAGAACGGTGACGTAATTCTCGGCAAGCTGAAAATCGTTTTAATCCCTTCAGTTAGGTCTGAAAACAAGTATCCTGAGTTCGCACCATCGCAGGAGGTCTGCTTTTTTTATGTTACTCAAAATGTTCGCACTTATTTCAGTTGTTCGCTAATAACTTCTTAACTAAGCACTTTTTTCACAAATGGTTCTATTAAATAGACTAAATTTTAGTCGATGAAAGAACATTAAATTCTGCGTCGATTGGCCCCATCAACTTCACAGTTTGACCATTGTATAGAGTAGTAATCGTTGGCTGAAAACCGATAATCTTTTCCATTTTAGCTCAAATGTAAGTTGTTGCGAATCTAAGGACTATGCTCAAGTGAGTTTTTGGAATTTAGCTTTAGAACACTTAAATTTGCCAAATTTGCCTTCAAGACTCTTCACGACTTTTATTCTGTAGGTTTTTATTTTCTTCATAGTATTAGTAGTTTGGAAGCTACTGACGAGTCGATGAAAGGTACCTAGGTCTGCGTTTGAGCGAAAACGGGAAAAATTGTCACTTTGGCTTAAAGTTTGGTGTAGGTATTCCTAAACAAGGTTTTTAGTCACGATTTTTTTTTTTTTCTAGATAAAGCAGTGAAACCGTCCGAAACGAGCGTCGCCTTCAAAAAACCGACGGCGTTCAAAAAGCAAAAGGACATCGGATCGAGAATGAAAAGACCCGGCGACAGCAAAATCGTCAGTCGACGGACTGACGACAGCGACAGTGCCTCCACAGATCAAATATCATCCTCGGTCGAAAACCTTGCGGATCTGCCCAAATTTCCCCTCCCGAAGGCGCCTCCTTCGTGGGAATACGAACCCATCCACATTCCCAGCGACCCCGAAGAGCTCTACGCCAAAGACTCGCCCCGCCCTCCGATCCGCAAAAAGGGAAAAACCACGACCAACTTTTGTTTTGCGGATTTGACGAGTGCTTTGGACGAGATTGAAGCCCAGGGCAGGACTGGGGGGCAGAAGAGTTTTTTGGCTTCTCTGGACACCTCGGTTGAAGGCTCTCGGTGTCACCCGACTGCACAATTCTATAAGGACAAATTTGCCAAGAAGAAGGAGGAGTTGGCTGCAGTGTTGTTCAGGTACGTAGGATCTACATGTTTCGTTTTGGCTTCATTCTGGTTACCAAGTTATGCTCAATTCATTTCAACAATTTCCTTTCAAGAATAAGGTGCTAAGCACAGTCCGTGACGGGGTGCCCTCAACTATCACTATTTTGGCACAAGGACTCTAACTGTAGGCGTACCTTGATGAATGACATGAAGCTCAATTAACTGTATTCGGAAGGAAAACGCCATAAAGCATTACAATTCTTAATTCTGAAAGTTTAATGTGCTCTTCAAAAACGAATGGTAAGATGTAAAGCAAATGTACAAAATATTCAAATTTGCAATGTATTGTGCTGGTTGCCATCACACTACCCCTCTTTACGTTGGCAAGAGGCTGCCTACTAATGTTGGCCAACTTCATGGCTTTCCCCAGCTGAACGCTGTGCAGAACATCGTTCCTCTTCCCCACGACGACCCATGGGGCCAGACCCAATGCCCAACCTTGAAGTGCTGAGCAAACGTTCTTTCTGCTGCCGCATACGGACCCCCTTGAGCCTTGTAGTGCACTCTCTGGTTTCCTGCATGTGCTTTTGAATGAAGAACACATACGGGACCGAGAGTGGCTCTTCTTTCATGGCAGGCCATACCAAATCTTCTGGTAACTGGCGTCCGCGACATAATAATATTATGTACGCCAGTATATTATACCGTCAACCGGTTGTGACATGGGGCACATTCCTCTAGGCCAGCAGGAAGAGCAGAGGAAGCCTGTCCCATTCATTTTGCTGCTGGTCCACGCACTTTGAAAGGGACTTGGTTATTGTTCGATTGAGTCGTTCTAACAGCCCTCCTGACTGGGGGTGCTGTGGGGTCGCCCGAATGTGCCTGGTTCCCAGGTGGCTCATTTATTTTATCAGCTTTGATTCCAAGTTGCGCCCCTGGCCTGTGTGAACTGTAAACAACAGTGTGAACTCCATGCTTGCTGAAGACGTGTTCGACCAGTTTTGCGGCAACTGTTTCCGCTTCCTGGTTGAGGATGGCCAAGGCTACGAGGACAAACCGTTTTCCTTGCTTTGATTTTGGGAATTGCCTAAGGATGTCAATGCCCATCCTCTCAAACAGCCCTCCCGCCACGAATTGCTTCATCGGAGCAGGTCGTCACTGTCAAAGCCCGTTGGCTTTTTGGCGAATTGCGCAGAATTTACACCACCCCCTCACGTCTGACGTCACCCTCGGCCAAACGTAGCGTTGGCGTACCTTTCCCAGCGTTTTCCGGAACCTGTGGTACTATGTGACACTTCTGCTGCGCCCAAACACCATTGCTGGTGGGAACTACAATCTGCCAATGGGATTGATTTGGGTGCCAGGCGAATGGTTTATTTTGGGGTTCCAGAAGATGACATTTGGTGTCCGCCGTCCTGACCGTTTTGTGCAGTAGGAATTTTTTTAACCTGAAATTTTTACTAAATACTCGGTTTACCATCTAGTTGCGCCCGCAAGCTTTTCAGCACGATCGCTCAAACCCGTGGGGCTAAAAATGGGCTACGGGAGAGGTTTTTGGAGCGTTTCGGCTATGATATCGAATGGGGGTTCGTTTTCGAAGTATTTTTGGGCGTAGAATCCATTTTTGGGGTCACACGACCGTCTAAACAATGTGCAGGAATATAAATTTAAAAAAAAGTATTTTTAAATCATTTTTGTTGATTTAATTTTTGGATAATTCATACCAATTAATAACTCCTCATGTAAAATTAGCAGCGTTTTTCAATCACACCCTTCTTTTCATACTGCCATTTCCAACTCGTATAAGATATTATCACAGGGTTTTTATTCCAGGATATTCAACAAAGACGTTTTCGAATCAAAACTGCCGGACGACATGGCAGTAGACTGGAGTGGACGTATGACTAGCTCCGCAGGCATCACGCATTTGTCCCGGAAATTAACTGGCGGTCAATGGACCTTCTTGGCAAGAATCACGCTTTCTAAAGTGAGATGTGTTTTCGAGTTTTTTTCTTTTCTTTTTTCTTTTTAACAGAGAATGTGTTTTTACGGAGGTTATTTGGTTTGAAGTTGGGCGTAAGGTAAGTCAGGGGACGGGGTAGCCCCGTGGACTAAGGCGTCAAGTGAAACGCCTGTATACAAATCTGTCGGGGCACTGATCAGCCTGGTTCGAATCCGAGGACGAACACCAATGTTTGACCAAAAGTCAATCATGACATTGTGTTGTAATGTTTGACCTACCTATCTTGTCGATTGGCAATAATTGAATTATTATTCACCTCTGGAATTTTTAAAGTTTATGTGACTCCTAGCAAAGGCTCCCTTGACGATGGCAGCCAAGACATTAGGTCTTCAACATTCAAGATCTGAGGTTCTTCCTCATTTTACACAGTGCCGGTTCGATAATATCGAACACATAATATGTGTATATGTGTAATATTATTATGTGATCTGCCTGTGATGTAACTGGTTCGGTACGTGATCTACGCCCGATCCCCGTCGATCCCTGTTTCGGTTTGCGATCTACCACCAAAATAGGAGTCTTCCTACCTCAGTTTGAAAAATCCTTCATATCCGTCAGCGGGGCAAGAAATAGATCCCTTTTTTCTGTTCTGTATTTTCTACATTTATTGTAGTCCAGGAACGTGGAAATATTGACAATCAGACCGAAAACCCAGGGGCTATCTACGCGTGCTCCGCGGTTTCTATTATTAAATTTTACCACTTCGGCATCTGAATCTTCTGATGAAGGGGGTGCGTCTCCGGACAATAGCCTTCCTAAATTTTCTTCTGCGCGCAAAGTGGGTTTTGTCTATCTGAATCAGGAGGTTCATGTCTGCAAATCACGGAAGACAGTGAGAGGGAACTGTTATATAGAGCGATGGAGGTAGATCACATACCAAACTGGCACCGTTTACACTGTAAACAATCTCTCTTGGGACCTCGGGCGAGGATAAAATTTCTCTTGTGGACCCGTAAAAACATTCTTTTGTTTGCTGAGAACGTTAAACTTGCCACGCAATCTGCGGGCCATTGACGAGAGGGGGGAAGTATCAATTCCCTCAATCCTCTCTTGGACCGGTCAAAGGGGCGATGGGATTGTGTCCAAAGGGGTCCACTGACCCTTTTCAAATTAGGCGTTTCTGGGTCTGCTCACCCAGGTGCTGTGATTTAAATATAACAAACCGCGTGGGTCCGCTCACCATGGGTCGCCTTTCAATTGAGGAGGTTGCATCACAAAAGGTACCTACTAAACGCCAAATTTTTCAATTTCAGACTAATGGTTTTTAGGGGTTTTGGGAACAGTTTCTCTACGAAAATGAATTCGTTTCAGCTCTAAACTTATTCTATCCATTGAAAATAAGCGTTTTAAAATTGAGTTTTCTATCAAAAAGTACTAAATCCATTAGGACCTAATACCTGGTATGTTCCAAGCAAAGCGTACTCTATCCATTTATCAATCAAAAAGTACTCTATCCATTTATCAATCAAAAAGTACTATATCCAAGGCGTCTTTTACTTCCTTCACACTATTTTCTATCAAAAGCACTTCATCCGCATCTCCAGTGTGGTTTCCTGGTTCACACTTCGTTTTTACCGTTTTGTTAATACCTCTTCAGGGTCATTTTTACTCCAAATTTGTTTTGGCCACATAGTGAAGAGATGTCCTAAGAAAATTATATGCGACAACAACTACAATGTAGAGTATAATATACTCTACATATTATGTCATAATATGTAGAGTATATTATACTCTATCCATTTGTTTCAGTCAAAACATACTTTTTTATCCATGGCTTCAGAATTTAAATTTTGACGTAACTAATCAGTGATTAGTAATCATATTTTTAAGCAATTATCAAACAGACACGTGATAGAGAGAACAAGCCATCAATTGAATTGAATAGATGAGCGCAACCTTTCTGTTACTACGATATATTTAATGAGCGAGAGAAACTAAGAAACAGTAGGTATCTAGCGACCAAAATATGCCACACAACACATCAAAAATATCCACATGATGCTCATTACGTAAACAACTGCACCCTAACGACCGATGCGTAAGAAAACCTTATGCCGATCAGAGGTAACGAACGGCTCAGGCTGCAAAAGTCGTTTTGGAGTCGTTGGAATCAGCCTGAAAAGCTCATTCCATAGACCCTTGTACCAACGAAATCGGACAAAAACTTTCTTCCCCCTTTTGAGGCCTCCTAGTTACACATCAGAGATAAACAGCTTTCGTCGTGAAGTACCTCCCGAAAACCGATGAAGGGGATGAGGGAGGAAAAATCAAGGTAGCCTATAACCACCCCCCGAACTCGCTGATCACAATGAGACCACCCTCATGAAAATCTGTTGAGCCGCTCGGGCGTGATGCTGTGATATACGAACAAAAAAACACACACAAAAAAAAAAAAAAAAACAAACATTTCGAAGAGATGAGCGCACCTTTCCATTTTTTGAGGGAAAGGTTGCGCTAAAAAGAAGGTAGGTTCTATGAGCTATAATAAAATTGCTACAGTTTTTTGCGGTTCTTGTAAAATTCACTCAAGTGTATAATATACACTATATTATAGTACCTTTTGTGATGAAACCTACTCTACTTAACTCCACCCCATAGCTAAGGCTCATAAAAAGCGCTTCCATAGCCCCACAGAGCCCCGTTGTTCTATCAGACTGAAAACGTTGCGGGCACAATATTGTGGAGAGAGGAGAAAGTAAATCCTAAAAGACCAGAAGCCTAAGTTGTGTGTGTGTGAGGGTGCGGGTGTGTGTGTTTGTGTTAATGTAAGTATGGTTGAGTGACCGATTACTTTTAAGTACCTACCTATTCCACCAGCCCTCTGTGGAAACACTAAAAAACACATTCCGTGTTCCATTGGTTTGATCCTTGATCATAACAGTAATAATCCAGGGGTCTGGGGGTGTCCCCCAAAACAACGGTAAAAATGTAGTCAACCATTCCTACATAGTCACAAGCGGCAATACACCCCACAGGCCTTTTTTTTCTTTGCGGTAATCCGGTAATCCGTGCTGTAATGTACCAAGTTGCCTATTTCATTCATTCATTCATTATCAGTTTATGTGCTGAAAGTATATTGCATACATAGCAAGTGTCGTAATAATAATTGCTCATCAATAAATTAATTCGTACCTACGATAAATAATACAGACAAACATCACAGCTAATTACAAATTACCATCAACTAATATCACAGTTTACAAGCAGAGTACTTTTATCAAATTCCTCTATTACTTTAAAAAAAAAATTATTTACTATCTACTCAATAAAAATCTGCATAAGTTATATGAGAGTCAATAACAATATTTACATAATAGTTTTTGTGCACAAGTACTTTTATAGAATTCCTTTGCTACATGAAATTGTAATGTAAAAATTCTTCTGTGGGGTAAAACGCTTGTTTTTTTTAGTAGTTTTTGGACATAAGCTGCGAATTGCCTCGATGACAGGCGCGACTCGTGAGGGAGGCAGCGTCACAACTGCACCCCCTCGATGCAGAAGGGTGTGAGGGGGGGGGGGGGGCTACCTATTACCTACCCAACTAGTTACCTACCTAAAAATGAATCAAAACTCCTTTGCTCGAATATCTACGTAAGGTCTACAACCAAATTATAGACCTTACATAGTTCGCGGAATGTCTGAAAAGCCTGTGCTGATAGTACAATGATAACGGATTCATCCTCCATTTTTGAGAGCACTGCACCTCTTGAGACGATTCTTTTGCATGGACCTTATGGAACAACGAACTAAGTGTGAAGGCAGAAATTACGAAATGTGGTGCAGATTCGGGGACTGCACACCCTTCCTGTGATTGGCCAACTTTTATCACCAGATGATAAATCACCACCACGTTCAGTGTACACTGCCAACGTTGGCAGTCTTCGTTCATGGGCAGGGAATTTTCGTTTGGAATGAGCGACTTATTCAGGATCAAATCTGACCCAAATCATGGAAAAAATAGGGGCTTACTTTTGGAATATTTTGAACACTTTTTGGTGTTGATATTTTACTTTGTACGGTATGAAATCATAAAATTTTGATCGACCAAGGTTTCTGATTTTTTCAGTTTTCCCATTTTTGTGGTTAAACTGCGTATTTTTTACCAGAAGCTGCAGCACTGGTTGAGGGGATGGCATTAGAGGTTTTGTGTGCTTCCATGTTTTTTGGGAAGTGTTTTCTGAACTCCGTGATCCGCGTTTGTCTCATTTATAAGTTTTTTATTCGTTCGTTTCATTGTTAATTTCATAAAGCGTTTGATGAATAAACTGTATATATTTCATCTTGAGGGAGTTTTCCCGATTAGGCGTGAGTGAGAAGTGTGCCATTCGCGACATGGGACGGCCAACCCCATGACATGTATTTTGAAACGAAAGGAAACTGGTAGGTAATAGTTAATTGGAATTTTTGAACGATTAAATAAATAAATGCATGAACTATAGCAAATCTTGATACCTAGTACTTTTTTCAAACTGTATTAGGTGCAATAATATTTTCATAAAATATAATCATGAATCCGTGATTGCACCCCCTTGTTTGGCCATCACCAGTCGCGCCTGCTCGATGACATTGAATAAAACCTATCTGGTAATCTATTGTATAGTGTGGTGTTTGCCGACGGTGCAGAGGTCTAATCCAATGAGGTGGTTAGGGTGAGAAAATTTCTTCTATTCTTCTATTTCTTCATTTAATGACTCCTCTGGTGAGTACTAAATTGTTTATTTAAATTAACAATTTAGTACTCAGCAGAGGATTCATTTCTCACCCTAACCACCCTATTGTATAGTTTTTAAAAAAATACGATATAGTCTATTTCGTCTTAAATCGTCTTTTTTAAGATGGATTCCCACTATCTCGCCGCAATCATCAGTCTGTCCACTAACAGCGAAACAGAGTCCCATGTTGTCTTGAAGGGCAGAAAACTGTTGGAGCAGCTGCTCACGGAGGGAAAACCCATCGTCTTGCAGTGGATCCCATCACACGTAGGCATATGGGGGAATGAGCAAGCTGATGCCCTAGCGAGAGAAGGCTCTCGCATGCCTATGCCTGACGCCCGTACCACCTATCGAGCCGCAAAAAGTGCCATAAGATCCTCCGTTCAGGAGAAGATGCTTGATGCCCAGCGACACAAAGCCGAAGGGAAGCAGTGGGCCTCACTGCTGGATGTGAGAAATCGCATCCCACCAGATCTCCCTCGCCATGAGTCAGTTGCAGCGTTCAGAGCTGTCACTGGCCATGATTATTTGAATGCTCACCTGCACAGGATCGGACTGAGAGATGGCCCTGGATGCAGTATTTTCAGTAGCTCTACACCGATGACGACAAATCATTTATTTGACTGTCCTCGACTCGAGGATACCCGACAAGAACTTCATCCTGACGACACCACGTGGTCGAAAACAGCAAAATTGTATTGGGCTGCAAGAAGTCTCATGGCGCAAGAGCCTAGACCATCGGCGTAGGAGAAAAAAAAAATCTCGCCGCATCCACCTTACATTATTGTATAGTTTAATGGCATAGTAGTTATGGGATATGTCCGATTTTTTAAATCTATTTAATGGTACAACGTAATTGTCCTTTCCTATTGTGAAATGATCATGTATGTACATCGCTTATTTTTTCCATTAAATGAGCAAATTTTGCTCTTATTCACATGAGCGAACTTTAGGGATTCTTGTATGTAGATGCATGGAAGAGGGAGACACTCTCACCTGATACGTTGTTTGTTAAACTGCGAATTACATTGTTATTCATACTAAGCTTTCATGCTAAGCTTTTCTGGTTTCCAGCCGATTGTTACGACAGCGGACAGACTCCGGGATACTCTTATACACGAAATGTGCCACGCGGCGGTGTGGCTGGTGGACAAGAAGAAAGACGGGCACGGATCGTTTTGGAAAGAGTGGACTTTCAGGGCGAGGCGAGCGTTTCCCGAGCTCAAACCCATCAACACCTGCCACAGCTACTCCAAGAACTGGAAATTCCTTTGGGAGTGCGTCTCCTGCGGTTACACCATCGGCCGGATGACTAAGTCCTTCGACACTACCAGGTAGGTGGTATAACTATTTGAAATAGGTCAATCCATCAACCAATACGTTTTTTACTGCCATAGCCAAACTGAGATAATATCTGAGATATTATCTCAGATAACTGGTCATTTTGAAGTTGTCGAATTCCAAAAAAAAAAAAAAAAAATGAATCCAAGGTGATACCATGGGTTTTCCTATTCGGACTCGGTAAAGTATGGTCTCAAGATTAAGCTTGCTTAGTCGGCTGTCCTGGACTCGACATACTGATTCTGTATGCAGTAGGCTCGCTTCTTGTAATTTTTCTCCACGTCGTTTGACGATAGCAGTTTGTACTCCAATACTGCGATCGGTTTATTTTGCCCTCTTCAAGAGCCCCGCTACGTATATGTTTGTGCTGTGGGGAGGATCGAATAGCAGTGTTAAGGCCTATAAGCTTCAGAAGGCAGCAGCCCGCATAAACTGTAACCTCGGCTACTTGGAGAAATGTCGGGGATGTTTCAAGAAGAACCGACATAAGTTTTTAAAAATAATGGTAGATACAAATTGTGTAGGCATTCATGTAAGTTTCTGTAGTAATGGAATTGAGGAAATTAAGAAAATTATCTCCATTTTCTCAACTTGTGCTGAAATCAAACGTAGGTATTTCAAAAACTCCTATCTTATAACAGCTTATACCCCTTTTCAGAGGCTCAACGTTGATTTTAAGCGCCCTTTACCCTCAAGCTGTCGAAACCGTTATATTCTCAATATAGTCGATGAATTTTCACGCTTTCCATTCTCATACCTGCAAAGACATGACCTCAGTGACCCTCATCCATTATTCCAAAGGCCTTTCCATTTTCCAGGTTCTCGTGCGGCAGGTGTCACGGCAAGTTCGAGCTGAAAGGTGACGACAAGAAGAAACGGGAAGCCAACGGGTTCGCCAAATTCGTCAAAGAGAACTACAAAACTCTCAAAACCGCCGGCACCGCCCACAAAGACGTCATGAAACAATTGTCTCAGAAATATCAAAACGAAAAAACCGCCCCGCCCCGCAAATCCACCGAAGACGAACAAGACGATTGTATTCTGGTGAACGATGAGGAATAGTGGAGTAAGCTGTCGAATCGGCCCAATTTGGTATTTTTCTCACTAGTTACCTGTATTTGTATTTTAGTAAGTAGTTTTTTGTGTACACTCCTTTTCAAAGATTTGACAAACCAAATGCGATGCATTCGCACAGTTTTCTCAAATGAATGGTATATTTTAATATTTCCCCTTGTTGGATACAGTAGTGTTGCAATATTTTTTATACTATTTTATGATAAGTTTAATTAGTTTGTATCATTTAAGTGATATTTGAAAAAAATAAAAATTGAATGATGTTCCAGATATTGTTTGTTTCAGCCTTATTTATGGTTCTTTCTGTAAATGGTCTGAATTGATTATTGTGATAACGAAATGCCTCCATGTGTTAAGGCCGCTTTACACGCTACGACAAATTGTAACGATTTATCGTTCAGATGCGATCGTTACGATTTATCGGAAATTGTAAATGGGACATCCTAGCGATTTATTGGAGTTGGAACTCCAACCCAACTCCAACTCCAATAAATCGCTACGACTTGGAAGGTTGTTGCCGGCCGGCATCAATTTCTCGGAATCGTAGCACTTGTTTGAACGTGTAAACGGTACCTCCAACTAATCGCTACGATTTCCACCCAATCACTGGGTCTTGCCACTATCCCATTTACGCATCTGAACGATAAATCGTTACGATTTGTCGTAGCGTGTAAAGCGGCCTCCCCCTTTCGATTTATTGGAGCGATAAGTTAGTGCAACCTGATCGTTGTGATTTGTCGTAGCGATGAAAGCGGCCTTTAGGCTTTCATCGCCGTAAATCAACTAGGCCGTCGCCCGGCTGGTGACGATTCCATGTTCTGCCGACATGAATGCTGTACCCTGATTGGAATGGACGTAGGAAGGCCTTCCAAACATGTATGCTAAACCCAGCTTTACCTACGAGTCTGTCACCGTAAATAGTTTCTGCCACCTTTTAACTTCATCGGCTCCACTGTGCTTCATTAGGTCCCAATTATGATTGTGGGGACACCCACACTACTTTAAACAAAATATTATTTTGTTCTTATTAAGATTTAATCGTGCATTTAAAGTACACTCGTTTTATAACAACCTAGAAACAAGTAATTTAATGGCATCGATTCGATCGCCCCGTGGGGCTCTGTAGGCTAAAAAAGGGCTACGGAAGGGGTTTTTTCAGCTAAATTCTCTCCTGTTCCCCCTAGAAAGCTGAATTTGGGTAGGGAGCCTTCCTGAGACAGAACGAGACGAGTGACATCCAACCAGATCAGCTTTTTTTTCTTTTTTTTTTTTTTACACATGAAACATCTATAGCCACGACCTCCCATCAAAATCATTGCCAAGTGGTCAACATCTCAACTAAAGCTGAACTGGCTGATTTTGGCTTTTTACAAGCGTGTTTGGATGCTGAAGCTAAATGAAATCAGGAGGCTTGAATTTTTAACCAGGACTCTTTGAAAATCAGGTCAGAACGCACTTAAATCAGGGCATGTCTTGATAAATCTTCGTCGCTAGGTACCTAGGTACTTATTAAATTTTGTCAACACGCGTCTATCAAGAATGTCAAGCAAAAAACAACGGATGACTGACGAGGCAGTGCTGATAGTTATAATATCTGGCCACCCTAATACATGTATTATATGTAATGCTTTTTGCAGTACAGTACCGCTTTAAGGTATGTGATACTGCTGTACACAGAGACCCTTGGGTACACCTGAAATCTACTGCTTTTTGAAACTAGTAGCGTTTTTGGGGAGCTACTTACGCACTTCCAAAGAACTTAAATTACAAAGTGGTTGTTTGCCGATGGTGCAGAGGTCTAATCCAATGAGTTTGGTTAGGGAGAGAGAACGACTCCTCTGCTGAATACTGTATTCAGCAGAGGAGTCGTTCTCTCTCCCTAACCAAACTCATTGAACTTAAATTAGATGGGACACCAACACCTCTTATCAATTGGAGGAAGAAGAAGTCTGAGTTACGGTTTTTGTGGTTTTCAAATGGGTTCACTAGTTTTTAAATGCACACGAATAGTATTGAGCTTTGAGTATTGAGCTCCTTCATGAGATATTGTCTGCATCGTAAAGTCATGATATTTTTGTGGCCTGTGGCAATGATTTAACCTAATGTGATGTTTTATTAGATATTACAACTTTTTTGTCTAGTTTCCTACGACTATTTGTTTAATGTACTGCTTCCTCGAGAAAAAAATCTGGCCACCCTATACTGTAACGCCATAGTTGTAAGCATTTAATAGTAGGTAGGGAGCAGAAGCGAATTCTCTGGCAAAGCAAGGTAAGCACTGCTTGTCTTTTTTTTTTTCTTTTTTTTTTCAATAATTTTTTGTTAATTGTCTCAATTTTTGGACAATTTTTCAAATGATTTTTACATTAGTAATGGAAATTTTACTACTAACTTGTACCCAAAGTCAGTGCTCATTCTTATGAGCAATGGCTACGAGCTCCGTTACCGAGAAGACGTGACCGCGAGAAGAGAGTAGAATTACCGTTCGAGCATCATTCCCCCTAGTCAAGCACCCGCGGAGCTGAATGCCGCAGGTCTACTACTGAAAGGCAAGCAGTACGGTTGGTGCTTCCTCCGCTTGGGGCGTTCATCTGACTTTTCACTCATAGGGTCGCGGACATATGATAGATCCTCAGTTGTCAACTTGTCCATTAGTTGTTTTCTTTCTGAAAGAGTTCTTTCTGTGATCAATTTACTTGAATTTTACCTTGTTTTAGTTTTATTGCCATTATTACTAGGGTAGTAGGTTCTTCGTTTTTTCTGTGTTTTGTGTATCGTGTGTGTGAAATCAGCAATCAGAATGGCCCTGTTCAGGCTCCTTCCCTTTGAAGAGAAAAAACGGATTGTTGCGGAGAATCCTCATGGTCCACAACCCACCCAGTTGAGTGCAATGTTATGTAAGACCAGCTCACAAAAAGGTAGGCATGTACTTAACCAGGCATTTTAACGTCAGCTTTTTCCAGACGTACAAATGGATGTGTGGCTGCTGTTACAGCTCGTCTTTATTTTGTTGGTATTGTTTGTGTTTCGCCACACCAGACACCAAATTCCGTGGATTAACGCGGGCTATACCCACCTTAATAATCTGTCCAAGCATGCAAAAAGCATGATTCCTCTGAAGCTCATATTAGAGCTTCCAAGAGCTTCAAATCATTTGGAAGCGTAAACATTGCGACTGGAATCGATTTACAGCGAAATATAGAAATTTAGAAGGTGATGAAGGGGAGGGGCTTGCCCAGCCTGCCAGCTCAGGATTCGCCCTTGGTAGGTAGTCAAAACTGACATAGGGTAGGGTGGGGTAAGGTCCCGCACACTGCTTTGCAAAGCAAAAACTCTCTCCCACAAAAACTTTCTTCGTTGTCCGCCATGGGGCAGGTAAGGGCAATCATGTGACTACTCAGAATGATCAGTTTGGAGAGGCTGCTCAAAGTGAAGCCTTCACAATGAGGTGATTTTCATTTTTTTTGTATTTTGACGTAAGGTAGGGTGGGGTAAGTTCCCGCAGGTTCAAATAATTATTGTTTCTGTGACTCCTAAGCCACTATTCCTCCCATTTCTGAGCAAGGATTATTCATTGGAGCCTTGCTGAAGACATCTAACGCCCACAGCGCAGTTTGACCATTATTAGGATAGTTATAGACCCATTTTTCAATTGCTGCGGGGACTTACCCCATCGCGTGGGGCAAAGCCCCGCAGAAGCAATTTTTTGAAAAATGGGTATAACTATCCTAATAATGGTCAAACTGCGCTGTGGGCGTTGGATGTCTTCAGCAAGGCTCCAATGAATCATCCTTGCTCAGAAATGGGAGGAATAGTGGCTTAGGAGTCAATAGAAACAAAAATGAATCGAACCTGCGGGACCTTACCCCACCCTACCCTACGACATTTACATAATAGTTTTGCATTTCAAGCACAAGCAGTTTTTAAAAAATTTTGGTTATGTCATGAATTTGTAGTGAAGATGTTGCTCAACAGGGGGATCTCTGGAGGTGACAAAAAAAGAGCTCAGCGGGAGACGCGAAAATAAATAATTTTTGCATTGTTATTTGATAACCCAAATTTGGTTAGATACGTCAAAACATCTGAGAGCAGTTCATATTTGTGCGATGACGTCATGGTTTAGGTTGGCAGCGCCGCGGGGAAAACCGACGATTCCCTCGGTGGGAGGGGGCGGAGGGAGGACCGTTTTCTGGGCGGACGATGAGAAGGCGAACGGAACAGAAACGAGGAACGTGTTCGGAGGTCCTCCTTCCACGTGTGACCCCGTCAACTCGTCCGTGTGTCTCCGTGTGCGGCCGGTCTGTTGGGGGGGGAGGTGGAGCCGGGAAACGGCAGCGTCGATATGTTGGTGGGTTCGATGGATTGCAAGGCTTCGATGTATCGATGTGTTTAGTTACGTCACGAGGGGTTTTTCTACGTCGTTGGGCCCCGTAGCAAGTTCCATTTCGTTTTAGGAGCTACTTACGGCTCATACCTGTCAGATTATTTATCACGGACGTCAACCTCCGTGTATTTTTTTTTAATACCTACCTACTTTAATTAATTTTTTTAACTCTAATTTATAATGTGTTTTTACGGAGGTTATTTGGTTTGAAGTTGTTGATGTTTTCGATCCTCGATCGTAACATTGACAATCTGGGGGTCTGGGGGTGTCCCCCAGTACTAAAGTAAAAATATTGTTAACCATACCTACATACTCACGTATGGCACGTATATAGCGGCAATACACCCAACAGGTGGCAGCGTTTTTATGTTAGACTTATTTCTGTGACATGCGAAATTAGTTGAATAGCGAATTTAGTTTATAAGAAGTTCGTGGGGAAAAATTGGTTCTCTGCAGCCCCGTAGAGGGGGGGGGGGGGGACTGGACCCGTTGTCCCGGATTTTCTTGGGAATATTTTTTTTTTTTTTTTTTTTTTTTTGTAAAAAAAGGGGGAGGAGAGGCAAAATGGGAAAAGGGACAGATCAATAATATTGATCTGTCTATTGATGTTGTATGATGTTGTATGTCCTATATTATTTTGATTTTTGATTTTCATACTTTTTTTCTCTTCTTTTTTTTTTAGGGGCCCTATGAATTTTGCCCCCGGGCCCGGATTTTCTCTCCACGGCCCTGGTTCTCTGTTAAGACTTCCTGAATTTTTACATCCCCTGAAATTAATTTTTCATTAAAGTGTTTCATTAAACGCTGCAAATTTACACAGATTTATTATTCATTGATTAAACTAGTAATTAGTGAATCAATAATTATTATTGAAAAAAAATTCTGTCAATAATGAAAAAAGTTAAAACAAAAATTTGGAAAAAAATCTGCAATATTTGGACAGATGTGGGACCTCCAAAAATGGATTATACGTCCAAAATTACTCGGAAAACGACACCTTATTTGACTACCTGGCACCTTTAAAAAGTCCCATTTGTAGCCCAACTGTTAAATCGGATCGTTCTGGGACCCCCCAAAAATGGATTCTCCGTCCAAAAATACCTCGAAAACTACACCTAACTCGACCCCATAGCTGAAATCCTTCAAAATCCACTCCCGTAGCCCCTTTTTATAAAAAGCTATAGCCCCACTGAGCCCTACGGGTTTCAGTGATCAGGCTGAAACCCTTGCAGGCACAACTAGAGGGTAAATAGAGTAATTTGTCTAACGTTAAGGTTTTTAAAAAATGCCTACTACCCGGTGGACGAACAAAACAATTTTTGTTTGAAATCAACGTCTGATGAAACGGATAGTGTCAAATTTTGAGCCCGATCCAAATTTCCCCCGTCGCGAATACACAGGTGTATCATTCCAAGAACCAAAATTTACCTTATTAAACAAACCATAAAATTTATGGTTTATTTAATAAGGTAAATTTATGGTTTTATTTAATAAGGTATTTTTGTTTTTAATTGAAAATATGTACCTAGTAATAAACTATTAACAAAAATGATTTTTTATTTATTGTTGAAGCGGTTGTTGAATGTGGTGGTAAGTTTGCCCAATTTTAATCTAATTCAAAGAATAAAATAATGCAACATGGACATAATTAAAAACGCAAGCAAAATGCTAAAATAATAGCAAGAATGGAGACATTACTAGAAATAGTAATGATTAATTAACTAATAAAAATAAAACGCTGCAAATTTTACACAAGGGTTTATTATTCTTTGATAGGTATAGGTTACTTGTGCAAAAATTATTTCTGTCAATAGAAAAATTTGGGGAAAAAAATTTTTTTTTGCAGGGTAGTTCAGGAAGAATAAAGCCGGGTGATTCTCGATATTTTAATTACGAGCTTTCGGAGAATGCTAGTCCCCTTCTTCAGGTTCTATAACAAAAACAATATGTGAACAGTATGAGACTCAACTCCCACACAGTACAAGTTTGTGCTTTGGTACAATAGTACACTAGTTCTTACCTTAAAATAAAATCAGATTGTACAATCCTCGTCTTTGTGCCTTAGAATCAGAGTAGGGAACATGCAAGCCGGTTACTTAGACACAATTTTTTTTTTTTTGGATAGGTAGTACTTGGAGAAAATTTTTGGATTTTTTTTTTTTTTTTTTTTTTTCAAAAAAATCTTTATTTTTTACTCGAAAAATATTTAACCTCCTGGCATCCTTCAAAAATCCCATTTTTACCCCCATGAAAGCCCTACAGATCCCCACAGTGAAATCGGATCGTTCCGGGACCCCCGAAAATGGATTCTACGTCCAAAAATACTTCGAAAACGACACCTAACTCGATCCCATAGCTTAAAGCCTTCAAAAAACCCCTCCCATGGCCCCATTTTAGCCCCATAGCGCCCCACGGGTTTGGGCGATCGGACTGAAAACCTTGCGGGCACAACTAGATGGTACACCAAGTAATTTGTCAAAATTTCAGATTTTAAACAAAATTCCTACGGCCCGGACGGCGGACGGACATTTCGGATGTTGAATGTAGACCTCTTGAAACGGATAGGTCAAATTTTGAGGCCGATCGGAGTCGACGACCCCCGTCGCGAAAACAAAGGTGTATTATTCCAAGAATAATAAACCAAAATTAGTAAAAAGTATAAGTAAAATTTTTAAAAAATGTTAGAAATGAAAACATCAATAAGATTTATTAAACATTTTAAATCATTTTCTAATGCTTTTTTGGGGTAGGTATATTTTAACATGGAACCTGTTTTAGCCTTGAGCTAACTGGCAAAAAGTGTCCCGTTTTTTGGGTGACGCGGTCATGTCACGAAATTTGTAACTCCCGCAGTTTTCATCGGACAGAAATCGTTCACCACTCGTTGGATAGCTCTGAATTTATTAGACAAGGTACATTTCTGTAACTTGAGTGTAGGTAGCTGTACGGAAAGCTGAGTTATGCGCATGACATCAAATCCACAGGAAAACGTACCTATTAGCTTCCGGATTTTTTGTCAAACAATTATTGCCAATTGTCGATTTCTTTCAGCTTGGCAACGTTACTAGGCAAAGCATGTTCCATGTTTCTTGAATTTTTGCCAAAGGCTCTAAGCAGTAGGTAACCTGTGGGTTTTTGTTATTGTTGTCGGTACCAAAGGAAGATTCATCTGTCATGGTGACAAGTGGTTTTGAGGGTCCTGGTGGTATTTAAATCAAAATTCGGGATGAAAATGTCCAATGACTGAGCAGAAATTCAAATTGCCGAAGAACGCGCGGCAAAGGTTGGGTGTTGAATCGATTATTGAAAAAATCGATTGTCGTCCTATTTGGCGAAGAGGGCAATGGACTGTCGGGGAGTGAGCGCATGCGCATATCAGTTTACTGTTGGATTCTGGCAGAAAATGGCGTCTGCTAAGTTTCTGGAGGAAGCTCTCAGTACAGACGTGGATGAATCTGCTGTGAATGCGATTGTCGGGTCTTTGGAGACACAGTTAGTAAGTGCGTCGCCGGTCGTCACCTCTGCACCTGCGGCGACGACGACGGGGACGCCCAACCACGTCAATTCGGTGGCCAACGGGAGCCGTCCTGCGACGAGTGTCAGTGGTAGTCTGAAACATGTTGGTGCGTCCGTCGCGAACGGTAGTCCGGGTCAAATGAATATCGTTATAAACCCCGAAAAGGGTCAGGAAGTGATTGGCACGCCGGTACAAAATGTGGGAACAGCTTCCTCCAGTGCGGGGTTCCAAGTGACTTCGGGTAGTATAAGTAGCCTTACTAGTAGCGTAGTTCAAACTAACATGTCCCATGTAAATAAGGATTCCGTCAAAGTGGTATATCCCAGTAGTCAGCCCGTCGCGAGTGTCGTGAGGAACGTCAGTTACGCGGGTGCTCTTCCCAACGGGACCGTCAGCACGGCGACGATGGCCAACTGCGAAGTCCAGACGTCGACGATGGCCTTCCCCGTCACCCCCAAAGCGTCGGTTCAGGTGGAAAAACCGACGGGAACCGCCCTCGTTATCAAGTCCGGCGTCAGCACTAGTCAACCGACGACGATGGTAGCGACGGCGAGCGTCGGCGTCGGCGGCGCCGTCTCCAACAGTGGAGTCTCCGCTCCCGGCGTCGTCACCTTCACCAAACCGCTGACCCAGGTTACATTTTCATACAAAACTGCGTAAAACCTCTCTATAATGGACACCCCTGTACAAATCCTCCCTTTAGGACTGTTTACACTTTTGTCCGTTATTGAGAGAGAGAGGTATGTATGATTCGTTGATAAGCTCTAGCAGCCTCCTTAGGGCTAGAAACGCCAGGGATAAGTTTGGTCTCCCATCAAGACTACCCAAAACAATTATTGGCAAAAAAACAAACTATTTTGGTGAATTGTTATTGGAATAATACACCTATGTATGCGGATTATCGCGACGTAGATCGACAATTCAGATGGGCCTCAAAATTTGACATTATACGTTTCAAGTTGTCTGGATTCCAAAAACGAAATGTCCGTCCGCCGTCCGGGGCGTTTTGTGGAGTAGGATTTTTTTTTAATTCTGAAAATTTGACAAAATACTCGGTTTACCATCTAGTTGTGCCCGCAAGGTTTTCAGCCCGATCGCTCAAACCCGTGGGACGCTGGGGGGGGGGGGGGGGGGGGCAAAAAGGTGCTAGGGGGAGGGTTTTTTTTTGAAGGGTTTTGGCTATGGTTTCGAGTTAGGTGCCGTTTCCAAAGTATTTTTGGACGTAGAATCCATTTTTTCTCCAGAACTGCTAAAGTTCGATTTCACCGTGGGGATCTATTTGTCTCCCATGGGAGGCTCTTTTAGAAGGATCCTCGGAAGTCAATTATTTGCCGATTAATTTTGGACGCATAGGAGGTCCCACATCTGATGTGGGAAAAATTCTGTAAGTTCTGCATTGTTCGAACAATGTAGGACTTAAAGATTTATTCATTCATTTTTTTTTTTTTTTTTTTGCAAAAAAAATTTTATTGATAACTAATTTTTGCACAAATGACCTATTATAGGTCAGTTGTGCAAAAATTAGTTGTCAATAAAAATTTTTTTGCAAAAAAAAAAAATCAATACCTATCAGAGAATAATGAACCCCTCGTGTACCGCGTTTTTCCTATTTAATAACTTTCACCAAATTCTCTCATTGTTTTGGCGGTCCTGAGACTAAAAAACCATTTTATATAAATATATAAATTATTAAGCCCCAATAGGTATTTAATTTTTTTTTTTTTTTTTTTTTTGTAAGTTTCTGGACAAAAATGGGTCATCACTATTGGATCCGCTGACCTGGCCTCTCATTTTTGAAAAATTGTGGAAAAAAACGTGATGGCTGTTTTTCTAGCCAAACCGCAAAGCAAATGAAAAACGCTGCAAATTTTACACAAGGGTTTATTATTCTATGATATAGGTAGGTTACTTGTGCAGAAATTTAATTCTGTCAATAAAAAAAATTGAAAAAAATTTTTTTTTATAAGTACCTACCTATTAAAAAAATTTGGGATTTTTTTTTTTTCAAAAATGTTTTTTTCAAAATTTCTTTATTTTTTACTTGAAAAATATTTAACCTCCTGGGATCTTTCAAAAATCACATTTTTAGCCCCATGAAAGCCCTATAGATCGCCACAGTGAAATCGGATCGCTGCGGGACCGCAAAAAATGGATTCTACGTCCAAAAATACTTCGAAAACGACACCTGACTCGATCCCATAGCCGAAACCCTTCAAAAACCCCCTTCTGTAGCCCCATTTTAGCCCCATATCACCCCACGGGTTTGGGCGATCGGGCTGAAAACCTTGTGGGCACAACTAGATGGTAAACCAAGTATTTTGTCAAAATTTCAGATTTAAAAAAAAATTCCTACTGCCCAAAACGGCCCGGACGGCGGACGGCGGACGGCGGACGGACATTTCGGATTTTGAATGTAGACCTCCTGAAACGGATAATGTCATTTTGAGGCCGATCGGAGTCGTTAACCCCCGTCGCGAAAACATGGGTGTATTATTCCAAGAATAATAAACCTAAATTCTGCTCTTGGGATTTCATTTGAAAGATCTACAAGTGCAGAATGAATCTGAAGAACCAGTTGAGACGAGTTTAACGACCATAAATTGAGTTTTGGGGCAGACGGGCCAATTTTCCCCGCCGATGCCATTTTTACGTTGGGCGACGCCTACTTTTTTCAAATTTAGTGACAGCCCATCCGGAACAACACGGTTTTACACCGGTGTAATCACGAAGGATGTCAACAATTCTTATTGGCCTCAAAATTTGACATTATACGTCTAGATTCCAATAACGAAATGTCCGACCGCCTTCCGAGCTGTTTTGGGCTGTGAGAATTTTTTTAAAATCTGTAATTTGGACAAAATACTCGATTTACCATCTATTTGTGCCCGCAAGGTTTTCAACCTGATCGCCCAAAGCCGTGGGACGCTATGAGGCTATGAGAGGGGTTTTGAAGGTTTCGGCTATGGAGTAGAGTCAGGTGTCGTTTCCGAAGTATTTTTGGATGTAGAATCCATTTTTCGGGGTCCCAGAACGATCTGTTTTCATCGTGGGGATCTACGAGGCTACAAAAGGGATTTTAGACGGATCCCAGGAGGTCTAATAAGGTGTCGTTTTGTAAAACACCTCCTGGGATCTTATTTAATAACTTTGGACGCATAATCCGTTTTTCGAGGTCCCACATCTATCCAAACATTGTACCTACAGAAAAACTTTTTCTTTTCAATTTTTTTCAAAAGTATTCTCTTAATGACACAGAATCAGAATCAGAATCAGAAAGCGTTTTATTTGCCATATTACACAGAGTGTTTTTGACAATGGTCACGGTTAATTAAAGTTAGGCCTGAAAATACAAAGTAAGATGGTAACATTAAATCGTAAATTGATGAATTAAGGGCATGTACACGTTAAAGACGTTTCACTGGATTGATGTTGAGAAAAAAGTCTTCAAATGAGTAAGGCACCATTTGTGACAGTCGGGATTTACATGAGATTCTAAATTTTGGCACAGGCTCTTCTCGGACAGATTTTGGAAGAGCATTAAAAAATTTTATTCCCCACCACGATGTAGAATTTCTACTGACGTCCAAACGAGAGTGGGGCAACGAAAGCTGACTGGCACTTCGTGTATTGTGAGTGTGTGAGGCTGAGGGGAATGAGGTGATATTTTTCCGCACATAGGTAAGGCAAGCGAGGATGTACAGGGCTGGTACTGTTAGTATTCCCAGCTCCTGAAAAGCATCTCTGCAGTCCTTCCGATAGTTTAGGCCCATGATAGCTCTGACAGCTCTCCTTTGACTGCTGAATACAAGGGCGCTGTGTGGCGAGTGGCCCCAGCAAAGGATGCAATATCCAGCCCTACTTTGAAAAACTGAATAGTAGGCAGCAAGAACGGCAGTCTTGGGAAGCTTGTCGGAAAGTCTTCGCAAAAGGAAGGAAACGCTATTTAAACAGAAATAATTTTGGCACAATTAACCTATATTAAAGAATAATAAATCAGTGTAAAATTTGCAGCGTTTTATGTTACATCTTGAAGCGTTGTTCACAGTGTTCACTTCTATGGTTGCTCAAAGATGTCGATGCCTGGCTGGATGTGCTCGTCGTTTTAAATAATCGATCATGTGTATTTGGGGCGGCAATATAAGTCGTAGACGTGTATGAGGTACTTTAACATCGTGTACAGTATTTGTTTATGCTGACGTGAAAATGTTGTTGATCACGAAGTCGGCATTGTGCTTGTCTTCGTGTTGGAAAATGTTGGAAACTTCCAACCTAATTTGTGGGGCATCTATCTTCTTCTTCTATATTTATAAAATCCAATGTTTGTGGTGGACTGGGTATGTTCCACCATCACGGCCAAACGGCTCGACGGATATAATATATATTCTATATATATGGCAATAGATTTCGCGAACGGAGCTTTCCTTCGCGACGAGAGCCGGGTCAAACAAGGGATTACTAGGAAAATGCTCGTAACCCCGGGTCTCGGTACTACTTTTGGCGTCTGTCTAGAACGGAACTGCGTCGGTTTTAACGCGAACTTTTTACGCTGATCTCAACGAGTACAAAACAATTTCTGTGCGATAACCCGTTCGGAAGTTATTCGAAGATTGTTGGTTGGTGGGTGGGTAGTATGTTTTGCGAGCCTTCGATTTCGATTGGTAGGACTTCACGACGAGAAAAAGGTCAACAAGCGTTGTTACTAAGAAATATTACGAGTTGACGGGTTGCCACGGGTGAATTATTGAGGAGACTTGATATTCCGTGCGAAGCACGGGTGTCACAGCTAGTATCCTATTAAATCCTCGACAAATTTGAATATTTGGTTATAGTTGTATTATAAAATGATTAACCTGACGACTTTTGGCATTAGTTATAACTTTGGTGCTATTTCAGGCGGTGGGCACCCAGCAGACGGCGATCGTCGGTGGGTCGCCGCTCTCCAACGTGCAGATTCTCAATGTGAACACCCTGAGAGCCGGTACGCCCATCCAGACCGGCGCCAAAGGGATTTCGAGAGGGGCCGTCATGATCAACGCGGGACAGATGGTCGGCGGCCGTCCGGTACAACCTGGGGTACGTTTGCTCTCTGTTACTCTGTGGTTCTGAGCGTGAAGGCAGTGTATCCAGCTCAGGTGAAGCCTGGCAACGCTGCCAAGGTTACAGTGCTGTCGTAAAATGTTGTCCTTGTATTTTCAGCAAATCACCTTGCAAACCCTGCAAGGTCTAGCCCCTGGAGCTCAGGGCCACCTTCTGCTGAAGACGGAGAACGGTCAGTACCAGTTGCTGAGAGTCGGACCGCCGGCTGCCCCTGGGGGAAATCAGCAAGCTACACCCGTCACCGCCATTGCCGGCAACAACGTCTCCACATTTAGAGTTCAAACCATTCAGGTGCGTACCTAATCAGTCTTTACTTGATATTGATTTGGGGCAGATCGATAAATCAGTGTGGTGGGCAGGTTTCTTACCCCATTCTATTCAATGAAATGCGTATACATTTTTCATAATATCCAATGAAACCCAAAATTTGGGTTTTTATTTAATAAAAAAGGAAGCTGGTGTGAAGTCGTATACGAGCAATTGAACAGCTATAGAAACAGTTTGAAATGCTGTACAACTGGTTGAAGAGCAGTAAACAGATTTCAATAGACAAAAAAGCATTTTGAAGTCGTATTAGACCATTGAAAAGCCATGGAAACGGCGTGAAACATAAAAGATTGATTCAAAGTGCTACATAACGGGCCAAAGAACGAAACGCCTGGTGTGAAGTCCAAGTATTAGCCAGTTGAAGAGCTACGAAACTGGTGAGAAGTCCAAGTAAGCCAGTTGGAGACCAAAAAAGCCAGTTTGAAGTCCTATAACCAGCTTAACAAACTGTAGAACTGGTTTGAATTTTATCAAGCTAATTTAAGGACTGTAAATCCAGTTTAAAGAGCTACATACCTATATGAATGTGCTATATAAAGACGGTTGAAAATCGCAGTTTTTTTTTCAGTCGGATCCCATTCTGTAGAGTAAAATACTGGTTTTTATACCGTCTGCACAATTTTTAATCCTCTACGGAAATCAGGAGAGAGTATGAGTATAATCAGCGTTTGAACTGTTGGCGGTAAGATTGACCCTTCGAAAGTAGGGCAACACAACGCCACCATGGACGCTGGCATCGAATGTACAGATTTCATGTCCGAAGGTTGGCTAATCTGAACCTCCCTTCAAGATAGCTGATTGTTTATGTTAGGGACGTCCGTCACCAGAGATGTAAAGGGGGTAAATACCCAGTGGGTAGGGTATTTACAAACTGGGTATTTACCCGGTATTTACCCAATCGCCGAATAAATACCTTCCCATTAAATACCCAACCAAAAAAATACGGAATTTTTTTTGCATTTTTTTTTTTAGTTTTGCAAAAAAAAAATCAAGTAAAAGGTCAGTTTTACGACCATTTCTGCACACCCCATGGTCGTAAAAGACTACCCCATGCCCCCCCCCCCCGGTTATGGTTCCTCCATGACTGTAACAAGGATACTTAACGTAACCTACAAAATTTGTAGGTTAGAAGTGTAGAAGCCAAGGAGGTTAGAAGAAGAAGTTCTTCTTCTAAACTCCTTGGTAGAAGCCAAGAAGTGTAGTAGGTAGGTTAGAAAATAATGTAGCCAAGAAGCGAGAGTTCACGATGAGTCCAGCTCGGATGAGGATGAAGACTCAGATTCAGCTAACAGCGAACTTTCTTTGAGCGAACAAGCGAACAACTCGAACGTTTGAGCAATTTTTTTTTTAAATGTGCATGTTTTTTAAAGCTGGAAATAAATAATTTCCAACATTATCATCTTGAATTTACGATTATTTTTACTCCAAAACATGGTTGATGAAAAGATTTAATTGCATCTTGGTTTTTGGGCACTTAATGACCATGAAAGCAGTCAATTTTACAGCTGTTTAAGTACAGGGGGAAGTGGCATATGATTTTATAGCAGTTTGTTTGTGTGATTTCCATCGAACATGGAAATACATGAGTATTTCTTTCATTATAGGATGATCCTGAACTCGAAAATTGTTGAAACTTTGGTAGAGGCTGGCTCTCGAGTAGTAAGAACGTTTTACGTGGTTTTTTTTGCGATCCCGATTCATTGAAGATAAAATACCCTATTAAATACCCAAAATGGGTATTTACCCGGGTATTTACCCTTAAAAAAGAATACCCGGGTATTTTACATCTCTGTCCGTCACTGATGCAGTCGGTTTCTACGGATATTTGGAAAACTGTAGTCAGGTCGGGATGGTAAATGACGTCATTTAACTTCCTTTCGGTTTCAAACCTTCCAACTTCTTTAAGGTCCTGAAGGATAAATCGGGACCTTTTTTGCTGTATCAGGGCGTTATTAGTCATTTCATGGAACAAGCTTTCAATTACAATAAACAGAACAAAATGCTTATATAGCTCATTCGTAGTTTGCCAGTTGGAATGGTATAGAACTTGTTGAAGAGCAAACACCTGGTTTGAAGTCGTGGCTCACTGTGAGCCAGTTGAAGATCTATCAAACTGGTTGAAGGCCTATTACCAGTTTCGAGTCCTGTTACCAACTTGATGAACTGTAGAACTGGTTTTAAGTCCTCATGCTAATTCAAGGGCTTTAAATCCTGTTTTAAAAGCAATGTAACCAATCAAAGTCGTTTTTGGCAAGTTGAAAAGCTATAGACCTGGGTTGAAGAGCCATGAACCTGGTTTGGTAGTCCTAGTGCACGAGTTGAAGAGCTATAAAAACCTGTTTGGAAACCTGAAAAACCAGTTTCGAGTCCTGTAACTATTGGTCTCCACAAGATTATTGCGCTCCGACCCTGAGCTCTGGTGGCTGCGAAAGGAAACACCGATGTGGCATCCTGATGACTGCTCAAGCGAAGGGATTTTTTTTTTCAGTTGTCAGTTACAATTACATTGTCTCAGCTTGCTTGCCGTTGCTTTGTTATCGTCTCCCCGTTGTGTGGTGATTTTGTGACGATATTTCTAAAAGATGAAGGAAAGGAGTAGCCACCCAGCGATGTGTATAATGTTGCACAATTTTTCACCGCCAGATAGGAGGAAGGTATGATTAAAGCCAACGTTCCCGAAGTGACAAGTGCGGCAACTGGAGTTTCCTCAAGAACAGTTTCTTCTATATTAAAGAAGGCGAATTCATCGATGAGTTTCTTTTAATGGAACCAGTAAGTTGAGGGGAGAAAAAAATTGATGTTGAATTAATTTTTTTTTTAATTTGAGATATTCTTAATAACCGCAAAACAACAAACTAAAAAGTCGTTGGGTTCTATTCAATAATTTAATATTCAACATTTATCATTTAATAAAACCGTTTGAGTGGAGAAAAAGAGAATTAAATTAAACAATTCTTTTTTTAATTTTGATAATTAGGAACAACCGTTTGAGGAGAAGAAAGAGAAGTGTTGCCACTAGGAAGGGGGTAATTTCGTGAGAACAGTAGTTCGATTTCCTACACCAGAGCTCAGGGTCGGAGCGCAATATTCTTGTGGGAGACCTGTAACTGTGTAACATACATGTTAAAGAACTGTAGAAGTGATTCTGTAGAAGTCCTCGGACTGTAAATCCAGTAAAGCAAGTTAAAGGGCAGTAAATTCACAAAGTGGTTGTTTGCCGATGGTGCAGAGGTCTAATCCAATGAGGTGGTTAGGGAGAGAGAATGACTCCAGCAGAGGAGTCATTCTCTCTCCCTAACCACCTCATTGGCAGTAAATTCAGCAACCTCATTTGAAGTCCTAGTAAGCCTTTTGAAGAGCTATAAATGTTGTTTGAAAACTTATAGGAGGACTTATCATTTGAGGAGTTACAGGTGCTGATGAACTAATCTTCCGTCAGTGATTTTTACTCACAATATCTCGTGGAGAGTGCCAGAGTTCAGTATCAAATTTTCCATGTCTCTTCACTATGGCATCCTTCTTAGCAACCGTCTCATCCCTGGTACCTAATTTCGCCCCAATAGTCAACTCATCTCATTCATACACTGCTCAACACTACCTAAGCCATCATGGCATTTGGACACTTGACGAGGACTTTTGGGCCCACTGTTGTCGTTTGGTATCTCAGCAAGTATTTCGTCGTCTTCTGCCTGATGATGACCGTCTTCGCTGTGTTTTACTACACTTGCGTCGAGAAAGGTGTGCATCGGGATGTTAAGAGCGAAGTGAGGCATCGTTGTTTACCGTTGGTTGATATTGTGAACGTTTTTACGACTTCTAAAGGCGGAGTGTTGGAAAAAATGAAGACGTCGTCTGACGAAGCCAAAACCAAACTTTTGTCGCTCTTCGTGTACCTGCTGAGTTCTTATTTGCTGTTGTACCTCAGCGTTGTTGTGTCGACGCAGTGTTGCCTGATACAAAAATTGTCCACGACTTTCCCCAAGCATTTGATCGTCGGGTCTATATTGGTAGTCAGAATCGTGAGCGCCATATTGGACGGAGTGCCGGATCTTCCGGAATTTTCTTCAGGTGAGGTTCTTTTCGCGTTATAGCTTTATGTTGTTGTGTAATTTGATAATGATTGCAGTCCGTAACGTGTCGTGGGTGGTCCTCGCGCTGCTCATGGGTCCTTGTTTCACTCTTGTTGGGAATGATATCTGCCTTCTCGCCGGCTTCTACACCGCCGCATGTTCCGTCCTGGCGAACTCCCTCGGCCTCGCTGGAACCTCCCGAGTGTACGACTTCCTCAAAGGCAAAATCGCCTCGTCTTACGCCGTGGTCACCCTGTTCGCTGCCCTCGGCCTCTTCCTCACCCCGCCATTGTGCCCCGTCGGGTCTCTCGTGGTGACGATCAACATCTTCGGCGGGATCCTGTTGTATTTTGCGGTGCACGTCGCTTTGGTTCAAGACGCCGCCAACACCCCGGTGGCGGAATTCGATCCGCTCCAGACGTCGGCGGCCATCTTTAAGTGCAGCGTGAACCTCTATTTACGTTTGGCGCTCATGCAAGTCGTCGAAAACGGTTGCATGCTCCGTGTTGCCACAACTATATGACATTCCCACTCAGCCCGAAATACCATCAATAAATGGGTACTCTGATGACCGTCAGAGATGAGTCCCAAGCCAGTTGTGACCTTTTGTTACCGTTTTTCACGTGTGACGGTAGATGGAAAGAATCATGAGCTCAAAACAGAGATAATAATCACCGGGGTATCTTGTTCACTCTTGGACACCCCAGTGAGGGACACTGAGCTGTAATATCTATAAGAGCAGTTCTCAGAAGCTTATGTTACTGTTCTTTTCTCAATGCTTGAGGCGGTTCCAAAATCAAAGAAAATGCATGACCATGGAAGAAAGTAAAGTGGACATAGCCCTTTTGATGTGCATTCGTTCTATAGTTTTTCAGTGGAGGTGTGGCAACATTTCTGGGTTAACCTGAGTTCAGTTGAACTTTCACCTAAAACGAAATTACAGCAAAACACACTGTATGGCGTTCTTGCATCTAGAATCATCCTTTCAAAATTTAGGAAATATAATTTGTCTCTCAAATCACTGCTGTAAGGATGATTGTAGATGCCCATCTTTGGACCAAGTAAGGATCATAATAAGCTCCTCAATAGCGACTGAGACTTGTTGGAAAATGAACATTGCATGAACCCGCTTTGCCATATAAATAACATTATTATAATATAATAATGTTATTTTAAGGGTGTAGCTTACCCCGAATAACGGATGCGACAGGTGTACCTTCATGCACAAATTGAGTTCCTAAATTCAAATTAGTTCTATCAATTTTCGTGTTGTATGTTTGGAGAAGGCCTCCAGTGTAACTGGGATTTCGCTCAGAAGCGTCTGTAGTTCCTCTGCGCATCCCATCGACCACCGTGCCATCTGGCGCCTCAAGCGCATACTCCCTCAATTTTTCCCCCGACCGTAGCCTGGCTTTCTGGTAACCTCAAGTGTATACTATCCCCCGGATCTTCTTATCTGATAGTGTATGTCATTTCTTCTTTTGACATTTCCGTCATTCATGTACTGCGTTGCGCTCCCGGTGTCTTTGGAGGAAAGTGACGGGAGTACCTGAATATCCCTATCTAGGGCATAAAGCGATAATATCATATTATGTCGCGATTTGCTATCCTAGGAGGCGGTATCAAGGCATTGAGGGGAGATCATCCGCCCTTCCATCTCCAGACCGGCAGGAAGTGTCTTGGTAGTCTGGAATGCGTTGGTCTCCCGAAGGGATTCCAGGGGAATCTAATATTGAAGCTGAGATGTCAGCATCAACATTAGTTCTCCCTGGATCCGCAGTTATTATGGTTGTCTGATCTCCCGGCGACCCCAGTTGAAATGTCATCAATGGTTGCCAAGCTAACAGACGCACGCGTAAATATTGGTCCCGCTGACCTGGCTGCCCAGGACAAAGTGTCGCCCCCTGCCGGTACTAGCTCTGATGGGCTGGCGATCCGCGAGAAGATTGTGGAGCAGTCATGCAAGATTCCTCACAAAGGGTATTTGTTGGTTCCAAAATAAGGCCTTCTGTGATATCTCGTGTGAGGCCACTTTTCCTCATGTGGTATCATGTCTCTGGCCCAGGCAGGCCGCTTCTTTTTGCTTGATATCTCGTCTCTGATCCAGAGAGGCCACTGCTTCTTGCTTGATACCTCGTCTATGGTCCAAGCTGGCAATTTCTTCTTGTTGATTGTTAACTTTGAGTAATTCTGATCATGTTCAACTCTGCTTAGATGAATTTTTTGACGAAAATTGTACACTTCTTTGATGGAAAACCCCGGTGAATTTTTCCTATTATAATTATTGACGGACACAAAATAAATTGCCCCAATATTTTGACAACCTAAAAAGGCTTATATTAGGATGGAAAAGAAGAAAATTGTCTTTCGTTGTTGTATTCGCTTAGAACATTTTGGTGTTTGCCTCTCATTTATTCGTCAAGAATGAAATTTGTGTAATTTATTCTGTTGTGTGATTTTGTCTGTTGTTTACTTTCAGAATGCAAGCAATACAGCAACTCCGGTACAAACGCCAGTACCAGCTCTTGCCGCTCAAGGAACTGCCACAGCCCAGCCGGTAAGTTCGCCCAAATATGGGCAAGTGGGGTCAACATCCCCAGCGTCACTGCCAACCATGCGGAGCTATTGCGACTTGGTCCTTCCCCTGAAACCGGCCGTCTTTTGGATTCGTGGGCCTCGGGTCGGATGTGTATGGGTTATTCCAAAATTATGGGTGATTTTGATATCAAGCAAAATCCGAAAATTAAACTAGAATTTTTCCAGTTTCTTTCGCCTTTATAGCCTCAGTAGTGTTCACTTATTAACATCCTTTAGTGGGCATACACTTTATCAAGTATGACTATGATGTTCGAATTTCCCAGTCTGTTGCAGATAGGGGTCGCAATCCCGCGGGATCTCGCGGAATTTTGTAATTAATAAAGTAATTTTGTTTAAAAAACGCAATTTCTTTACAAAAACGCTGCAAATTTCGCACGAGGGTTTACTATTATTTGATATGGGTTAATTGCGCAAAAATTAATTCTGTGTCATTAAGAAAATACTTTTGAAAAAATAAAATAAAATGAAATAAAAATTATTTTCTGTGAGATGTTTGGACAGGTGTGGGAGCCCGAAAAACGGATTTTGCGTCCAAAATTACTCGGAAAACTACACCTTATTTGACCTCCTGGGTTCCTTCAATAATCCTATTTTCAGCCCCATGAAAGCCCCATGGGTCAAAATTTCTGATTAAAAAAAAGCCTACTGCCCAAAACGGCTCAGACGGCGGACGGACATTCTGTTTTTGGAATCAAGACATCCTGAAACGCCTAATGTCAAGTTTTGAGGCCGAACAGAATTTTCGACTCCGTCGCTATTGAATAGGTGAAAAGAGGAAGTACCAGTAAGAATCAATGAGTCTGTTGTGCGCTGCGACAGCTTTAAGGCCTTGGAAGCATGCCTAGATCAGTTGAAACTTGAGCGGCCTTACTACCTTTAGCACCGCTTGACTGTCAAAGTAACTACTCAACGTTTAATTCCTGGCTCCATTGAGTCCTCCCGAAGTCCTCCTCCATTGAATCTCTCGAGTACCGGGGATCCTAACAATGGGGCAAGCTCCACTCAGCAGCCAGCTATCCCCAATCCCAGACCTTCCATAAATTATATATAATTCTTGTAGAGGGGAGCCGTCGACCAGACGAAAGAAAAATGCCGGAAGTTCTTGGCCAACCTGCTCGAACTGTCTTCGAGAGAGCCCAAGGCCGTCGAGAGGAGCGTCCGGACTCTCATCCAGGAGCTCGTCGACACCAAAGTGGAACCTGAACAGTTTTGCGACCGGTTGGAGAAACTGCTCAACGCCTCGCCACAGCCCTGCCTCATTGGTTTCCTTAAAGTAAGTGTACATGAGGCATGAGTGTAATGTCGATATTTCCATGTGATTTCGAAAACCAAAATCAAACTTTTATTTAATGAAAAACATGAATAACTGAAATGGCGTCAGCTTCTATCCTTAGAATTGTTTGCTTCAGGAATTGAAAGAGGGGTTATTCTGTCTCCTCCTTCGGTAAATAAGTTAGTTCATTTTTTATGAGAGGCAGCGCCAACTCTATACCTTCCATTACCGCGTGAATCCCTGAACCCTTCAGCTCCTCACAGTACATTGAAGCATTGTGTATGAAACCGACCAACCCTGAAAATTATCCGCTGTTGAACTTGAGGCTTTCAAATAACCTTAAAAAGTTAAAAATGGTCCTCACCTAGTCCGAGAGTTCTGCAGAACACGGGCGTCCCTGGGATGATTGCGCACAAAGGCACCAAGTTCCCCGACGACATGCAGTATCTTGATTTGGACACGTTGTTGCTGCAGACGTTCTTGTCCTGGTTTGTCTTTGCCTTATTCGGTGCCGGCACTTTGGGGCAAACCTTGGGGACGCAGGCTGCCCACGGGGAGTATGCCAAGAATTGGAAGGTTAGAAAGTGATCGGTTTCGTCATTGAAAATGCTGCCTTGCTTTGTCCAGTAGTTTATTTCGCACAAGTCGGCGTCGGGCATTGTAAACGACCTTTCGATCCACGACTTAATTTCGGTCTCGGACGCCGACGCTACCCAGGCCAACTTGGATCCTTCTATCGGCTTACTCAAATTCAACGTGGCGATGTTATATTGGAACAAAGTGTCGCATTGCGGAGAGACGTTGATTGACGTCACTTGAACCATCCTCTTCTGTTTCACTGTGTCATTGTGGTGTTCGTATTTCATGACAAGCGCTTTGTAATTGGGCGGATCGTCTTTGGTAACTTTGTCGCGTGGATTGTGATTCCACCAAGTCGCCCATCGGTCGGGCGGAGGACCTTTTACGACGCAAGAGCACGGCACCTGTAAAGTAAGATGGTGATGGTGAGTAGGCTAGATTTAATACGTGAAAGGTTTTGTTGAGTGAGTTCTTGAAGGGCCCCTAGCTACCCGCACCTTGGCCTGGGGGATTGCATCTGCCTACCCCCCCCCCCCCCCCCCCCCCCCAATAAGGTTCCTTGACAATCGGTTCAGCCGTTTAGCCACAATCAAGTGTCTAACGACCAATCTGACACCGCTCGGTAAGAGGAAACCACGGTTTTCAGAATGTTTTAGGCTGTAGCTCAGAAACTATTTGCCAGATTCCAATTTTTCTCATGAAAGCTGATAAAATTACCCATCGCAACTATTTCATATGAAATTTTGATTTGAGCTTCTAATAGGGAGGGGCAGGCATGGCAAAAAAAGGCAAATTTTGACAAAACCCTGTTTTTTTCGCACATTTTTGCCCATAACTCGGGAACGGTTAGTCCGATCTTAATTCTCTTCTTCTGGCGAATACTGATTGAATTTTATTTGAGGAACGGTACATATCATTTATGCTGAGACTACAAAAGTGACAAAAGTATTCGCCGAACATTCTGGCATGAGTCAAACCCTCTGGCGTCTGACCTATTTACATTATCATCACCTTATGTGGGGTTTCGGGGGACGGATTGAGGTATATAACAGGCTTCGGAAGTCGGGAATACGAAGGTTTTGGCTTTTTTGGAAAAAAATGGTATAATTTCAGCGCGCTCTAGCGGCGAAACGGAAAAAGCTAGCGAGGCGTTCTTGGTCTTCTGTTTTAGACAATTTAATCAGGCAGCTTTTAATTTCGCATAGAGTAGTTATGTCGCTAGGATGCATGGTTACATGGTTACCGAGTAATAAGCGAAAAATCAAACTAAGTGCCGGAATTTTATGGTTTTTCGCCATTCTCATGGCGAAGCCATATCCTAATCTAGTAAATAACAAAATATTCGGATCCAGCACCCCCAAAAACGTAGTTCCTCGGAGAACAATTCTTCCGGTATTTTTTTCTCGGGTTCACTACATACCTACCTACTTTTGGACACCTAATGACTGGACTAGTATAGTTTTTTTTTAGATTGTGAGAGAATTACGAGGCCTACTGTAGGCCTCGTAACAGGTCCCAATTTGCGCTTAATTTAAAGCTAATTAAATTGCCTACAACTTTTTGACATGGATATGTCTTAGTTCTGGGGTCTTGCAAAATTTTGCGATACTAAAATTGTCACTTTTTGAAGAAAATGACCTATTTTCAAACTCTCATAATTCGGTGACTAATAATTAGTCACCGAATTATGCTATTATTGATCTACAAAGCTGCGGTTTGGCTTATTGTATGCACTTTAAAAACGTGTATAGTATATATATAGTAGCTTTTGGCGAAAAATTCATGCTTTAGAAGATGAATTTGAAGGGCAATAACTGGAAAATGGCCGAACATTTCACGGTTTTTCGGGTGCTCCAATTTTTCCACAACATTTCGAGACGAGCAAACTTGGGTATACACTACCCTAATGGGTCCAAACAACATACTAAAAAAAATCAGATACATCATGTTTTGCGAATTTTCAGACTTTTCACCCTCTTTCAACCTTTTGGTATTTTCAGACTTCTCGCTTTCTACTCGCCGAGCTGAAATTAATTGTATTTTTTCAAATGTTTCTGACTAGAAATACCCTTGAATAAAGACTGATCTCGTTCTCCTCCTCCTTGGGCTGGAGCTCCAGTATAGAAGTGATCATAAGCAGGCAATGCCTGCGTCGAAACCGTCACAACCCCCTGTGAACAAATCAAATCTACTTCATACCCATTCGAGACAACTTACAAGCACAACCAACCAACTGATGAGAACACCGTAGCACTTGGGCTGGTCGTAATTGGTTTTATAATAAACTGCTATTTGGGCGTTTGCCTGCGGACCCAAAAAGTTCGTCATGGGACTTTCTGTTTGCCCCATTTTACCCCGAATCATCATTAAAACGATAACAACCCTTACAAACGTTTTCATCTTCAAATTCTCACAGCACAATGCCCGTTTGAACGTTTTCATTCCATCTCCGTGACGACCATGTGCCAAATCACTGGATGAGCTAACACGATCTTATTTCCGTTCCAGAAAAGTTTGCCTCTCCTCCGCCAGTCGATGGTCAACAACGAACTCGTCATCGACGGCATCAAACCCCCTCCGGCCTCCGTCGTCTTCTCGACCGCCCCCATCGCTGCCACAACTCAAACTCCTCAAATCGTCGCAGCCGCCCCCGCAGTCGTAAGTGTACTTTAGTACGTCATTCACGTGTACATAAGTTTTCAGTATATTAACGCCATTTTGCGCTTAATCTTAACCTCCTCGACCGAAAGAAGATAATATCTTCTAATACATAATATTATTATGTATTTTATTGCAGTCCAGGATGTTACTGTGGGGTGCGTTCGAATGTTAGCTTTTTTCAAATGACGTTTGATTGGTAATTTCAATGATGACATTCGAGCATGCCCCATGTTTTTTCCCTCCCGTACCTTCAAACCTAAAATTCCTTTTTACAAATCCAGCAACGTTGCCATCTAGGGAAATTGTTGGGGAAAAAATCAGGACGTTTCCGCTTACTTGAAGCGAAACTTCCCTTTTTCTTCCCCACCCTAGTTATTGGTACCACTGCTCGACTTGAACCCAAACGGGGAATCGGCCTCTTTGTCGTAACCCTAATTGCCCGACTACAGTAATGTTTTCGTATTTGAGGTCCGACCACCGATCCAGATGCAGACCACGCCCATGCGGGTCGTCACACCGACCTCTGTCCGGCCTGGACAACAGATCCCCCAAAGGATCATAACGGTATGTTCCATCATGGAATGGCCTTCGTAAAAAAAAACCCTATCTGGTAGCGTATTTTCTTCGCCGATTCCTGTCCTACCTTGTTTTTGCCGGACGTTTGCTACTCGTGCATCTGTATCGGTCGGATTGTAGAAGCCCTTATTATCAAAGGTGATTCGAAGGGCGTCTTTTCGTCCTCCTGCTTATTGCCTTTTGTAATAACCCGGTGTCTACAAACCGTAAACCGTTGAAACAGTTTTGCTTTCTATTCATGTTTATTGCGTTTTTTTCCAGGCTTGTTTTGTGCCTGTCTCGTAGCTTGGGTGTTCAGAGAGCTGCTTTTTCTAATGCTTCTTCATTAATGCATGTTTGTTTATTTTTTGCGATATTTTACCTCGAGACTGCTTGATAATTTTTTCCTTATTCATCATTCCGACTAACACCAGTATAAATTTTGCGGTTTGCTAATACATCATTCATAGCGATCTGAATTTATGGATGAGTCCGCGTTGTCATGAAGCGTAGTTTGTAGTGGTTATCTGTTCCAAATCTAAACGGACCATTCACAAACAATTCACGGGGATTCGATTGTCAGCATGTCGTCTGGTTGCGTTAGTCACATGTCTACTGGATGGTTCGTCGCCTACGTAAATCACTACCCTATGTGCGTGCTTTCCTTCTAAACGGATTCACTCTTGTTCGTTTTGGTTTTACGATGATTTCCGATTTACTGATCTATCAGTAATCGTTTAGTCGGAGGACCTTTTTGTAATTCGATACCTCGTAAAGTGCCGGTTCCCGTCGCTCGTCAATCCCTGGCCGTGATGTAATAATCGGGATTTCTACTTCATGCTCGTTGTAAGTCTACTGAATACAAACCATTCACCCTCGCCGCTAAAAGAAAAAAAATTAACTCCGACTGGGATTTTTTTGGAGATATAATCGACTGACGTTCGAGTAGCGGGTTTGAAGCGCCTGGTCAGCGGGCGCTAGTAACCGCTCTTGTTTTGTCGGTTCCGGCCGCCCCACGTGGCTATTTCTTCTCGATGTTCTTTTCAAGTCTACTGGATGAACTATACCAACTACCTATGATAACGTTTTCTCGCCGGTAACGATGAAGTAAACGCGTTTTGAGCTATTATTGTATAATGCTTGGGATATTTTCATAAAGGTAAGGAAACTGTACTTGAATTAAATTAAATTAAATGAGCCTTTTTCGGTACACTGGAATCTTCAGAGTGGAACTGGGAGGAATTGCTTGGTTACTGGGAATTTTGATTTGGTTATCTGACATCTGTAACGTATAATACGTATAACGTATAATACGTATAATAATTACACATCGTAACTAAATGGTTGTTTGCCGAAGGTGCGGAGGTCCAATCCAATGTGGAGGTGAGGGAGAAAAATTACTACTGTAGTAACTTTTCTCCTGTAACAGCAGAGGAGTCATCTTTCTCCCTAGCCTCCACATTAAAGTGACCAGACATCCTTCTTTGAAGTGCTTTGTCCCGCTTTGGGAAAAACAGCTTGGAACTTTTCATTATATGAAGTTTCAACAAATTTTGTTGTGTCACTCTTGTGACAGAATACCTCAAATTAGTATCTTTAGAGCGGAACTCCCGATTGGCCAGACAATCTTACCCGATAAAAGGGCAAACCTCACAAAGTTGCACGTAGCTGCGGATTTTGAATATGTTGTTATGGTCCTATAGAGGAGTTCATACCTAACTTTGCCACCCTTAAAACCTTGTGCTAACTTTTTGGTAGTCAAAAAACCGCCAACGTTTTGGACTTTTTTCAGTTTTCCCAAAAAACCTCAATAAGGAAGCGTATTTCGACAAACATCTCCCTATTGTAGGTTAAATTTGCTAAAATTTCAAAGTAATTGGAGCTCTATAGATCCATTGGTAGTAATTCAGTCAACGGAAAATGGGTGATTCTTTAAAAAAAATTTATTTAATAATAAATACTAAAAAAGCCCTAATCAGACATTGCTCGGTAATCGGAAAACCACGTTTTCAGAACGTTTTCGGCTGTAGCTCGGATGACACTTATGTTGTCTCAACAGGAATGCTATGTACTGTCCCTTATATAAATTTAATCAGTTTGCACCAGAAAAAAAGATAATGAAGATCGAACTAACCGTTTCCGAGTTGGGGATAAATTTTCAAAAAATACGTTTTCGCCAAAAAAAAGTTTTTTTTGTCATGCCCGCCCCTCTCTTATTGAAGCTCAAATCAAAATTTCACACAGAATAGCTGCGGTAGGACATTTAATCACTAGAAAAAAATAAATTTGGAATCGTGCGAATAGTTTCCGAGCTACAGCCGATAACGTCCAGAAAAATGTGGTTTTCCCTTTACCGAGCGGTTTCGGATTGGGGGACTTTTTTGAAAGAATCACCCATTTTCAGTTGACTGCATTTCCGCAACCAATGGACCTACACAGCTCCAATTGGTTTCAAACTGTTGCAAATTTAACCTACTTTAACTTACAGGGTGTTGTTTGTCGAAATACGCTTTCTTATTGGGGTTTTTTTCGTAAAAACTGAAAAAAGTCCAAACATTTCGCTGTTTTTTTGACTACCATAAAGATTTGGAAGAATTTTCTCGATTATTGGGCATTTTTTCCCCCCCACTGAGAAATGATGAATGAAATCCTGAAATTCGTTGGGAAATATGGTGTTAAATAATAACAGATATTATTGAATAATATTATGTCGTTTTTAAGAATGTTCTTTGAAACGTTGCATCACAATTAACTCCCAAGCCTTTTGCGCTGGGGCACATCTATCCATGCAACACTAGCGGCACCTATCTTTTCATGCGTGAATTATCACCATTGGCCCTACTTGCGGTCTTTGCTCTGAAGTTCTCATTTGTATTACCGGTTTTTCCAAACTTTTTTTTTTTTTTTTTTTTTTTTTTTATTGAGAAACGGGCAGAGCCCAATTGTACAGAGGTATACAACACACTCGTAGGCATAGAAACATACAAAAATCACTAATTATCATGGACAAATGGATACACAACAACATATGGATACTACTAAATGGATACAAATCTAAAAATGGATACCTAAATTACAAGGGTACATAAATGGGTAGGTACATAAACTTTATGATCGGGTAACACTGATAAGAAGAGCAGGAAGAAAGGAAAAATGCATGGAGCGTGCGTTTGAGATGAGCAGGAGAGAAGGAGAAGAAGTCGAGATATGGTGGGGAGGAGGATAGGATTTTTAATAAAATCCTATTATACGGTTGCTGATATTGGTTTTATTTGGGATACAAACAGGGAGAACTGGAGAAACGCCACTGTTAATATTGATGTACAATAATAATTATTGTATGTACAATACCAATTATGTACAATAACAATAATTATTATTGTGCTCACCTTAATTATAAATCATCTGCACACACAAAATTTAATGTGTAGGATACGGTAGTGCATGTGGTGGTGGCAAGTTTGTATTGCCTCTTGGAGTAGGGTTTTGCTACACTATACAGTACCAACCAAACATGACAAAATTAATGTCCAAACTGTGTTTGAGCGCTTCCAGTTCAGATCGACAAAAGAGACGATTCTGTACGGGGAATTGTGTTCCGTTTCAGCCGATGAGAATGGCCACAGCGGCGACGCAGGTGGCGTCCGTCGGCGTCAACAAAAGCGCCGTCACTGCCATTCGTACCCAAGGGACGACGACCATCGTCCGCCCGACGACTCAAATCGTTCGGACGCCGACGGGCAACATCGCCCTCCGCCCGGGTCAAACCCTGGGGAAGGCCCAGTTCAGCACCAGGCCGGTTCTCGCTGCGACGACCCAGTTCAGCACACCTACCAAGCCTTCGTCCGTGTTTGTCTCGAAAACTCCGATGACGGCGTCCACCATCAAAGACTCCCGGGAAAAGAAGGCGTTCTCTTCGACAGCGTCGTCAGGAGCGGGTTACATGTAAGTTCTATTTTAAAAATACATTTGGCATGGAACATGCTTTAGCCGTGACCTGACTGCTCAAAACCGTTAGGCAGGAGGGGAGTCGCGGATGTGTCACGAAATGGAACATGCTATGGCGTCCTCACCGCCATAATATAATATATTGTTGGGAGGAAACTCCATTGCAGTTTCCAGGTTCAAGTTCGGATGATTTTAGGACACATGTTTTTGAATAATTAAAGAGTTCAGTTGCGGTTTGGTTGTGGAACGAGTTGTCATTTTTACAACACTGGTGTCAGAAGTGGTTGAACATGTCGTCGCCCGCCGCCACCTCAACTGTCGAGCGTCCTGCAGGCGCTCCGCCGGGGGGCTCTCTGCCGCTAGGGGACCTCTATCAAGGTATCCAGCAGTTGGCAACCCGTTTAACTGCCATTGAGGCAACGTTGGCGGCTCAAGACGCTAATCGGCGTAAAGGAGTCAAGCCGCCCACGTTCGACGGTACTGCGGCGTTCGAGGATTTCCACTTTCAGTTCGAGCACGGGGCGCGGACTAATGGTTGGACGGAGCTGGAACTACCTTCGGAGTTGGTTGCCGTTCTACGGGGTGCAGCCCTCACGGTTGTGACGTTGCTTCGGCGTCCGAATCCGACGTATGCCGAGATGCTGGTGGCGCTCCAAGAGCGGTATGGGAGCGAGAGTCGCCGGGAGCTGTACCGGAGCCAGCTGCAGGCTCGTCGGCAGGGGGTAAGTGAAGATTTGATTTCGTTCGCCAACGACCTGTACATACTCGCTTATCGCGCTTTCCCCGGGGGTACGCCTAGCGAGGTTGACGACCAGGCGCTTCGGCAGTTTTACCGGGGGCTCCACAGCGACAGGTTACGCGCAGCTGTTGTGGGCCGGGAAACGACGTTACAAGCGGCCCTCCAGCATGCGTTACGGGCGCAAGTTTTCCTCGAGGACACCCCCTGGAGGCCGACTAGGGCTGTTTCGGCGGCCACGAATGGGGAAGGGGATCCAGGCGAGCTCCGACGTCAGGTCCTCCAGCGCAACGGTAGATCCAAGGGCCAGCCATGGGGGTGCTACGTCTGTGGGGCCCAGGACCACAGGGCTAGGTGGTGTCCCAAGAGGGCCGGGTTGCCAACTTCTTCGGCTCCATCGGGAAACGGACAGAGGCCGGTGCATGCTACGTCCCAACCGATCCTCAGCGTGGTGGGACAGACGGTAGCCGTTCGAGGACTCGTTGATGGCGTTCCCCGCAGGTTGGTGATAGACACCGGGGCGGCAGTCACCGTGGTGAGACCAGAGGTGGTGGGTGACCGAGGGTGTCTCAGCGCCACGAGTCTAACACTTTGGGGTGCCTCCGGTGATCCGATCACGGTGAAGGGGACTACGAATGTGACGGTTGATCTGGGGAAGGGAGTCAGCTTTCGTCATAATGTGGTTGTCGCCCAGATTCATGAGGAGTGTCTCCTTGGACTTGACTTCCTGTTACAGCACGGATGCCAAGTCGATTTGCAGAGCGGGGGATTTCGTGTGGGAAAGGTTGAAGTTCCATTAGTACGGGTACAACGTCCCAATAACGACAAGAACGGAAATTTGACCGACTGCCGAAAACCCGCTTGGACGAACACGCCGACGCCGGAGCAGATGCGGGTCAAGCAAAGGAAGGGGACGAAGGAGGAGTCGATCGTGCCGATAAAGACCGTCGAGCCGAAGACGAACACGCCGACGCCGGAGCAGATGCGGGTCAAGCAAAGGAAGGGGACGAAGGAGGAGTCGATCGTGCCGATAAAGACCGTCGAGCCAAAGACCGTCGAGCCGAAGACGAACACGCCGACGCCGGAAAAAGTGATCGGCTCGACGATCAAAGTCACACTGAAGCGGATCATGGACGCGACGCAGAGGTCGGCGGACGAAGTGTACCTGGCGTTGCTGGATTCGGACTTTGACGTGAACCAGGCAGTGGATTTGTTGACCGAAGGGCAGGTTCAGATGGCGAACTGGTGTACGCAAGAGAAGAGCAAGAAGAAGAGGAAGTTGAAGTTGACGAGAAGGAAGAGTCTTTTAGAGGACGAGGGGACGGTAGGAGGCGGCCCAAACGTAATGCACGACAAGAACCCCGAAAACCAGTGGGAACCAGTTTGGAGCCAGTGGGAGAAACCGTTTCTGCGAACGAATCCGGAAGAAGACCGGGACCGCGAGGTATTTCAAGGGTCTTTGGCTCAACCAGAGGCGGACAAAACGCCAAAAGTGACGAGTCCAGTGTCGTCGTTCACAAAGGAGGAGCGACAAGAGCGGCCAATCGTCATCCCGGCGCAGGAAGACCAGCCCCGCGACTACCTCTACCGCCGCTACGACCAGGAAGACGAACGACCACCCTCCAACTGGTCTACCTCCAAGCGGCCTGGGTGGTGGTTCAGAAAGGAAGGGGAGAAGTGTTGGGAGGAAACTCCATTGCAGTTTCCAGGTTCAAGTTCGGATGATTTTAGGACACATGTTTTTGAATAATTAAAGAGTTCAGTTGCGGTTTGGTTGTGGAACGAGTTGTCATTTTTACAACAATATTATATTAGGCCACTAGTTCGGCATCGTCACTTGTCTCACCGTCAGGCCTCTAGTTTAGTCCAGTCAATATATATATTGTAACAAAACACTTTCTAACAATGACCAACAACGTGTATTCGTATGCCACAACTATTTTTCTCAATCAAATCCACAACCATGTGATGGTTGCCATCACACTACCCCCCTCTTCACGTCGGCGAGAGCCAGCCGGTTGTGTGATGGCAACCATCACATGGTTGTGGATTTGATTGAGAAAAATAGTTGTGGCATACGAATACACGTTGTTGGTCATTGTTAGAAAGTGTTTTGTTACAATATATTGATATATCAGGATATATCCTGAAAAAGGGGTCCTGTTTGCAAAAAATCGGAACTTTCCGATATTTTGGTGGGTCGTTTGGGACTCTAAATTCAAAACGTCGGACTGATTAACCCTGTGCTAACTTCAGGAGGCCCTAAAAACCACTATTTTTTGGGGACTTTTTTCAGTTTTTGGGTTAAAACTTTTTCCGATTTTTCGCAAGCTCAAAGTATAATATACTATATTATATAATATATAATAGTCAATATAATATTATTATATTGACTAGACTAGTTCGGCGTCCTCACTTGTCTTGGCGTTAGGCCACTAGTTTGGAATCGTCACTTACGTCCGAGCCGTAGGAATTTTTTAGAACGTCTGAAATTTTGACAGAATTCTCGGCTTACCATCTAGTTGTGCCCGCAAGGTTTTCAGCCCGATCACTCAAACCTGTGGGGTTCTGTGGGGGCCAAAAAAGGGCTACGGGAGGTTTTTTTTGGAGGTTTTACTAGGGGGTCGAGTTAGGTGTCGTTTTCGAAGTGTTTTTTTGACGTAGAATCCGTTTTTGGTGGTCCCAGAACGATCTGAATCTATGGGGCTTTTGAAGGGTGAAGTCGAATAAGGTGATGAGGTGGTTAGGGTGAGAAATGACTTCTCTGCTGAGTACTCAGCAGAGGAGTCATTTCTCACCCTAACCACCTCATTGGATTAGACCTCTGCACCGTCGGCAAAAACCACACCGTCGAATAAGGTGACTTTTTCCGAGTAATTTTGGACGAATAATACATTTTTCGGGGTCCCACATCCGTCCCCAAACTTTACAAGAAAAGTATTTAATAATTAAATTAAACTTTTTTTTTATTGGTATAGAATTAATTTTTGGATAATTTATACCAAAGAACTCACTTGCGTAAAATTGAGGTACCACATCGTACAAATAATCACTTGGTACTTTCAGGGGCGACGACGATATCAACGACGTAGCTGCAATGGGTGGTGTAAATCTAGCTGAAGAAAGTCAACGTATTCTAGGCTCAACTGAATTCGTTGGCACGCAAATACGATCTTGTAAAGACGACATATTTCTACACTCTGTGCCGTTAATGAATAAAATAGCCGAAATAGGTACGACACATTCAATCATCTACTCATTAGTCGAGTTTGAATGGTATTCTAATTTTTACTCTTTTTTCCAGCCCATAAGCACGGCCTAGATGAACCAAATTCTGAAGTAGCCACATTAATTTCACACGCAACGCAAGAAAGGCTGAAAGACCTCGTCGAAAAATTAGCTGTCATCGCAGAACATAGAATGGACTTTAATAAGGTATATTGTGGCGTGAGGCTCTTTAATCAACCAACCAGATGCGACGTCCGTGCCGAAATTGTCATTTTGTTGTTGCGTCCAGGCTGATCCTAGGTACGAAGTAACTCACGACGTCAGAGCGCAGCTCAAGTGCCTTGAGGAAGTGGATAAGGCGGAAAGGAAGCGGCACGAGGAACACGAGCGGGAACTTTTACTGAGAGCCGCCAAGTCCAGAACGAAACCTGAAGACCCCGAACAAGCCAAGCTGAAAGCCAAAGCCAAGGAGGTACTAAAGTGATTACACAGATGACTTTTACTGTCGAGTTGCCATAATCTCAACTAACATGCAAAAACCTCCGTTTTGTTTACAGATGCAGCGAGCTGAAATGGAAGAGCTGCGTCAAAGGGAAGCCAACCTCACTGCCTTGCTGGCCATCGGGCCTCGAAAAAAGCCAAAGATTGACGAAAGTGCCGGATCGCCTTCCACAGCGGGCGCCTCTACCTCTACACCACCTGTAAGCCCCACATTTGTTGTTTGTTTTTGAAGATGGTGGTTTCAGTTGCATCATTTAGCTATTTACGAGGATTGGACTCCAGCCTTTTCCTCTTCCTACCTAACGCTAATCTCTAAGTTGGCCTCCACCTGGACTTATGAAGCACAGGAGATTCCCAGCTTTGTGCTGACTATGGCCCAAGAGGTTCACATGAAATGCCTTATGCGGTTATCACACTATCAGAAACTCCCCGACGGCCGACGAGTGGCGATTTACGCTGAAATCATAGGCAAAGACCGGCGGGGGGGAGGGCCGAGCCGCCGGGTAGACGACACCCTCTCCTTTCCTCAGCTATGAACGCCGGACGTCGGGCACCACGTCGTGCAGTACGAACTGCTCTCACGGCCCGACGGATCGCGAGACGTCCGGCGTTCATAGCTGAGGGAAGGAGAGGGTGTCGTCTACCCGGCGGCTCGGCCCTCTCCCCCCCCCCCCCCCCCCCCCGCCGGTCTATGCCCATGATTTCAATGTAAATCGCCACTCGTCGGCCGGCGGGAGTTTCCGACAGTGTGATTACCCCATTAGGCACCTAAACCGGAACTGCATGCGAATAACTCTGGTCCAGCTTTGCAGAAATGGCACTCCTCAGTGTTTGATAATCTCGTGGAGTTGATACTGGAGCATGCAGTGGTCTATAAATAGGCCAACAAGCAGTTGCATATCACTTTTCTCCAGGTTGAGCATCTCCCTTGCTCGTGACAGGGAACTTTGCCAGTGCAGCACTCTCTCATTTCCCTCGCACTTAGAGATTTTTATCATCGTACAAAAATCTTTCACCATTCGTTGGAAAGCTCTCGATTTATCATGCATTTCTTTCGTACTTGTTCTTCGTCATTATGTCCCCATTTTATATTTATTGATGTTATTAATGGATGCAGTAAACAATGCCGCTTGTTTTGTTGTTATCTGTTTCCACGTTAGAAATCGCTTTGAGAAAACGCCAAAATGAAGCCGTGGGTAGAGATACAAGGGTAGGTGAATGAGTAGGAAATGGGGGGGACTAAAGACATAAAATGCCCCAATGTGTTGCAGACTCCTCGTATGCAAGCGTTTTAATTTTGTTTAATTCTCAACAGTCGTTATATAATTTTATATCAATGATCTACGTTCTGAGATAGGTTGAGCGCCCTCAAGGATTTTTCCTTTAAAATTGTCACTTTTTTAACGTCTTCGAATCAGTATCGGTGCAAAAACGGATGGGATACCTATCGAAAGAAAGATATCAATATTTTATTTTAAAAATTGTTCCAATATTTTCGAAAAATTGTATATATTTATTAATACCGTACGGTCTCTTTTTATAATATATTTATGTATATAATTATAATATAAAAGCTGGGTTTTTGATAATTTATCTGAAAAATAGATTTTTAGTGAAAAAGTCCAATTAATTGGTGCAATCGATTATGAGCTTTCGATTGAAAATCGATTGTTGGCTACCGATTTTGCATCACTGATCTCGTTAACTTTTTTCCTTTTTTTTTTTTTTAGATCGCCATGCGGCCCCGCGTCAAGCGAGTCTGCATGAGGGACCTGCTGACGATGATGGAGCAGGAGAAAGAGACCTGCCGCAGCCTCCTCCTCTACAAATCCTATTTCAAGTGATCCTCCCCATCGGACACCGTAGACATAACACGCCCGGGAGCGACGGGCCGGCTCGCCCTCTGCGGCGACCCGAATTCTCCCGCACGTCAGGCGCCCCACTGTGATAACCGAGTCCGCGGAGGCGCCCGAGGTCACTAGTGTTACCTGCACTGATCGAATCTCATTTTGTACATCCATCGTCTAACGAGCTGACACCTCCCATAATTTTTAAGTGAGTTTGACTTTGAACCTCCACCCTTCTCCGAGTCATACTTGATTTTTTAGACTGTTCCTCACCCACCAACAGGACCCGTCAATTATAACCACTTGCGATTTGTGATAAAAACTAATGATCGGTAAATTTGATTTATGCAATATATTTGCACCGCTAATTTTGGCTTGTTTATTTGTACTTTATTGCAAAATTCCTAAAATGTATGGGCTGGCCACTGGGGTTTCAGAGCCTTTTCCCTTAGAATTTAATTCTATTTATATTTATTTAAACACCGCGTGTTATTGAAAATTCCTTCTTTTTGTGCGTATCACTGTTAACATGTATGTATGTGCCTTGAAATCAGATGTGAGAAACTGGTTTTGATGGATTTTTTGGGTTGGGAATTGAATAGTTGAAGTTGGTTGAAAGCGTGAAACCAAAATAGTAAAATTCATCATTGTGTTGTGTGGATTTGAATTTATTTCAATGTTTGGGACAATCGTCAAAAGCGGAGCGTTGTTTTGCAGTTTGCTGCGCAAACATTTTGACCTATTTCGTGTAGCAGGTTCACTAATAGTTTGGAACCTAGCTTGGATTGGGAACTGGTGCTGAGCTCCCTTCAGTAGTTCTAAATTGGTTCTGAAATGTTACTCGAATATCTTTGCTAGAACCTTGTGTATGGTTTTGATCAAGTTCTTGAAACGTTCAGACTATTCTAGGCGATGCACTACTTTCAGTAGTTCTGAACTGGTTCTAGGAAGTGGCTCATTGCCTCTTCTCGAATCATCATGAGCTAGTCCTGATGAGGTTCTGGAAGAGTTCATCCCTTTCTAGAACTGGCGCTGCACTACTGTCAGTAGTTCTGAACTGGTTTTAGGAAGTGACTCGTTGCCTCTTCTCGAACCATCTTGAGCTAGTTCTGATGTGGTTCTGGAAGAGTACAGCCAGTTCCAGAACTGGTTCTTACCCTGTTATCGGCATAATTCCAGAATCAGTTCTCGAACTGGTTCTACAATTGTTTGAAGCCAGTCAACGATCAGTTCCTGAACTAGTACTGATTTACTTTTTGTTGGCTCTTAAAAATGACTCAGAACCAGATTTGAATTTGCTCAGGCGACCCGTTTCTAACCTCTTGAAAGCATCTCCATTTCCATTTTTTCATTCTGCTTTTTCATCAGTAACGTTCACGTAAACCCTCTGAAGCCCCCCCCCCCAGTGCCCTCGTAGAACTTCAAATTGACTACCAACAGGTTTTAGATTTAAGGTGAACATGAAAATTGTACAGAAAACACTTGAATTATGTTGTAATCTTGAATTCGCTTAGAATGCAGGTAAATACTAGTTTTAAATTATATTGAAAAAAATTCACTTTACAAAGTCATATTTAGCGAGTTCGACTGATAAATATTTGTTAGAGTATTATTTTATATCTTGAAATGCGCAAGTTCTTCAGAAAATAAGAAAAAAGTCTTGTTATGCAATTCACTTTGAAAAAAGTAATTAATATATATTGTACATATTGAGCTTAGACTAGCAGATGGAAAAGAGAGGTATATTAGTTACCTTAGTAATTATCATTTAATTTTTATTGTTAACACGTTACTATTTTTGTCATTTTTAGGAAATTTTGTTGACCTACAATTTATTTTTGAAATCACTGGAAAAAAAAAGTTTTTTTTCTTCTTCTATTCCTTCATTTTGTGTTTTTTTTTTAAATTTTTTTAAAGGCAATTTTCGCAAATTATGTTCGTATAAGAAACAAAATAATACCAAATCGCAGTTGTTTTGGGTGAAATAGAAATTGGTGTTTTTAGGAAAATGGTTTCTCGCTATTCGGACGGTGTGTTGCGGTTGAAAGCTTGACGGTTGCGTTGAGTCGTCAAAAATAGACGACAGGTTGTCAAATCTTCATTGCCAGTTGACGGGGTTCGATGGTCCAATTTCAAATATTTCACTTTCTCTTCAGCCTCAGCACACCGTGCCGTGTAGGTTCTTTATATTTTTTAAAAGTTCGTACTTAACTCTTTTTTCACGCACTAAAATCCGCGCAGTTGTGTCCTGCACCACTCGATGTCCGTGATGAACCGTGTTGTATTTGTCGACCAATTTTCTGTTTTATTTTGTTTTTGTTCGAGTATAAATTTGTAAACTTCCATTCCCGTTTACCTGTGCCTGTTTTCTCTTAGGTGCCGCGAAGAAAGAAAACGTAATGAATACAATATAATTTCGTATCATGATGACTGTGCTTGAAGTTATTAAAAAATTTTGTTTTTTCAAATTGAGACCGCTGTGAAGTTTTTCTTCGCGTTCCTCTTCAACGTTGTCGTTGGCAGACAATCAAAATTCGATGAGTGAACTTTTACACAAAGTATAAGGACCCCCACCAGGAACATACACAGAAGTGAAACCATCTTCGGAAAGTAAAGTTTATTTCAGCACCATACAACAAATCGCGGAAATGAAGTTCGAAACTTTTTAGCGCAACCTTTTTCCAAAAAATGGAAAGGTGCGCTCACCTCTTCGGCATGTATGTTTGTTTGTTTGTTTGTGTACACGGCATCACGCCCGAGCGGCTCAACAGATTTTCATGAGGGTGGTCTCATTGTGATCAGCGAGTTCGGGAGGTGGTTATAGGCTACCTTGATTTTTCCTCCCTCATCCCCTTCATCGGTTTTCGGGAGGTCCTTCACGACGAAAGTTGTTTATCTCTGATGTGTAACTAAGGAGGCCTCAAAAGGGGGACGAAAGTTTTTGTCCGATTTCGTTGGTACAAGGGTCTATGGAATGAGCTTTTTAGGCTGATTCCAACGACTCCAAAACGATTTTGCAGCCTGAGCCGTTCGTTACCTGATCGGCATAAGGTTTTCTTAAGCATCGGTCGTTTAACTTAGGGTGCAGTTGTTTACGTAATGAGCATCTCGTGGATATTTTTGATGTGTTGTGTGTCATAGTTTGGCCGCTAGATACCTACTGTTTCTTAGTTTCTCTCGCTCATTAATAACAGAAAGGTTGCGCTCATCTATTCAATTCAATTGATGGCTTGTTATAATTTAATAATGATTAAGAGGACGTTTTCATTTTTTCCCGTTACGACAAAAAAAAGGGTTACGCAACATAATCGCGAAAACTATAATCACATGATTGGTCTGTAAGGAAGTTTGGCGGTTGGTTACAAGTTGAGAAAAAATTGATAGGTAAAATTAATCATTATTAAATGATCTGACTGTTGAACCATGGGTCTACCGTCCGTTTTTATCCTTCATAAATTAAATGCGTTTTACCAAAAAAAAAATTTAATGGTCCAAGCTGCCCTTTTTTCAAAAACAAGATTTTCTGAATTTTAATTTTTTCTGATTTTAATCTAAATCGACTCTTTAAAGGCACCATTTCCAAAGCCGCTGCAAATTTTCACACTGGGTTAGGTTATTCTTTGATATAAATTACACTGGTCTACGCTCCAAATTTTACACTAGGGTTTATTATTCTTTGATATAGGTTACGTGTGAATAAATTTAATTCTGTGTCAATAAAAAAAGTTTAGAAGTTTTTTTTTGGATTTTTATTTTTCAAAGTTTTTTTTTTTTAACTTGAAAAATATTTGACCTCCTGGCATCCTTCAAAAATCCCATTTGTAGCCCCATGAAAGCCCTATTATAGATCGCAACAGTGAAATCGGAATTAAAAGGATCTTTATGGAAAAAAAGGAAAGAAAATTGCATCAATGTAGAATAAATGAGGAGTGTCTCCAGCCGCTATTGACAAAATGTGAAGAAACACCTGGAGGTGAGCGGCCATTTTGTTTTGTTTGTCAAAGGTTTCTTGGAACGTGATGTGCGGATGAAGAAACTTTCCCTACATACGGGCCTGGAACGTGAATCTGGCTTGATTTTCACATAATACGGGAACTATATTTTAGCGGAACGTTCTACCTCGCTAAAACCGCATATGAAATAATATTGAAAAACACCGCAATAAGGAATGGACGTGACTCGATATTGAACTCCACTAAAATTGAAACTGACACTATTTGCACATAAATGTGAATTTTCAGAATTTATGGAGAACCAGAAATAATAGACCCCCACTTTGGACAACCAAAAGTTGTATTTCCCAAAACAAAAATTTGAAATAAAAAAGGTTATAATAAATATTACAATACTTTCCGAATGAAATTGAGAATTTAAACGTTTGGATACAATTATCCAACAATCACACTTGAAACCCATAGATCATCCAGAGAGCAGAAATCACTTCGTACTAAGTCTTCTGAAGTTCACTAAATTTCGTAGATTGTAAAAGAAATCAGAAATGTGCACGCTGGAAAAAGACGTTCACACTTGAAAAATGTTCCGAATTGTGAGGGTTAGTTGACACGTATCCTGCTCGGGGCGCTCTTTCCTAACCTAGACGTTAGGAACGGGTTGGGATTGGACAAGTTGAGGGTTGAAGTTCCTCAGTCACATCTTCATTTGGGCCAAGTGGAGGCTCGACGGGTCGATCCGTATTCGGTTTTGCGCTGCTTTGGCCGCCTGCTGTTTTTGCCTGGAGAAACAACAACGCGAGCTCAAAGAAGGGAAAATAGCATAAAATAAACAAAGCGAGAAACGAGCCAGTCACAACGTTTTTATTGGACTCAGCAGAGTGTGAAAACCGACTTCAAGATGTGCTATTTCCCCAAAGGGCTTCAATAAATGTATGATACAGGGGTAAGTGCAGCCCATTTCTTTTTTTAATAAATTTGACTTTCAGTCTCCATCAAATCCACAGTTTTTATCCAATCGCTTTCAAATTTTTATGAGATAATCGTCTATATATCCTAGGTATTTTGGCCAATTTTCAAGTCGATAGTTTCACCCGACTGTCTGTATCACGAAAATTACAAAAGTGATTAAGGGGTCGCACTCCCCCCCCCCCCCCCCTCCTAAAGGAGGGAAAGTGCGACCATTCCCCTTCAACTATCAACTGAATGGAAAATGAACGTAAATGCTATTAACGAAAAACACAAACATAAATATGCCAGAAAAACGAATTGGTTCATTTCGAGTTACCGAGTACATTCTCTTGGTAGAAATAGCATTTTGAGTCGAACTCAATTTGTGACAGTAAATTTGTATGAAATCAGTCAAACAATCTCATATGAGATTGTTGTTGAAGAAGTCTTCTTATTTTCATATTGTAACAACATACTTTACAGACTGGAACCACTATTTCTGATGCAAAATTAGAGTACAGCAACATTTTTTTTCCTTGGACAAGTGCAAGTGAGGGGCAAGTGCGACCTAGGATGGGGTGAATGTGACCTTGGGATGCAACAGGGACATACCTAGGTTGCACTTCCCCACACTTTTGGGGTGGCACCTGCCCCTCACTTGTTCTAGAGGGGGAGAAGTGCAACCCCCCCCCCCCCCCCCCCATTACAAACCCTCCCACGCGCAAAAGAGACATAAACAATTTAAGTTATCAATAAAGAATAGATACGACTTGAATTGCTGGGCTCCTGAATGTTGGGATCGATTGTTGGCCCATAAACTGAGGAGCACACCAACTCGCAATCAAAGTTGAAAAAATGATGACAGTTTGAAGCCTCCTCCACCAAGCTAACCTTCCATTTCGGTAATGCCGACTCAAGCTGGGTTCACATGGCGTAAAAAAAGGCGAGTGCGTTCGGCGATCTCATTGTGCCGGAAAACTGATCAGCCAATCAGAACGCCGAACGCACACGTTACGCACGAGTTTTTTACGCCGTGTGAACCCAGCTTCACTAGAATGGTAGTTTACGGCTCTATGAAAGTCGTCAAGCATAATATGCATATTATGAAGTTCAAAACTCTCCCAATAAAGGGCAGGAATCAGAGGCGGTTGCACTGGGCTATGCCCCTCACCAATTTAAACGGTGTGACGGATTATTTCTGGCGTCTTCTGAAAAAAAAAAAAAAAAAAAAAAACGCAAAAGAAGGGGGAAGACGCCTACCCAAAGGGGAACACGAGACGCGTGGAGTTCACGTTTCTTCCCCTGCAGCGCCTGTGAAGTCCCCCTTTCCCCTTGTGCGCCTTTTTTCAATGGCGACTTTCGGCCGTTTAGTCTCCGTTTTCCTCTGATTTGAGGTTTCCATCGTGCCGGCCAGACCAAAATCTATGAAACACCGTCTTCAACTCTCGGAAAAAAGTGAGTTCCTTCTTCCCCTGTACTGATGCGAAAAGGCAGTTGGCAAACAGGACTTCTCTCGCCCTCCCTTCTTTAAGCGTCAAACCCAACTATACTAAGTTGGAACGGTTACACTGTCGTTGGAACATTTCATGAGAACTACCCAGACTGATACTCCCCTACTGCTTACCTCCAAGCGGCCCAACTGTCCAGCTCTTCCTTATCGAGTCCGTCGGTCGTCCCTTTGGCAATTTTCTGATCCAGCTGAACGTAGTAAGCTTCTCGAATGACTTTGAAGGTTTGCACGCTTCCAAAGGGGACGTACGTTCTCGGGTCGAGATACCTCGCAGGTCTCCTGAGCAAAACAGCATATAATATAATTAAATATTATTTAAGTACGAGCATGTAAAAAGCGAAGAATCAAAAAAGAAAAAATGTATTTGGGTAGCAAAAAGACTGGAGTTAACGATAGAAAAAAGAAATTCAAGACATCTCGTTTCTTCAACCTTGTAGGATGCGAACTGCGAAAAAGCGTCAAATCCCCCCCCCCCCACACACTCACATTCCTGGGCGCGTTTCGGTTTAGCTTGTGCAATTATTTGGGCGCTGGGGCCCTTTTGACGTTTAATTTCAATTAAAGCAGTTCCGATTTGATGATTTTGAAATATCCAATGTGATAAATACTGGTAAAATTTAAAATAAATGTAATGGAAACCTAATGTAAATTTAGGAAGCTTGAAAAGGTGTCTTATGAAGTTTTTTTATTCCCCTGTAAAATTTTCCCAATGACGCTTGGGCCCTTTAGCATTATGTTATAGCACCCTTCATTTAGCACCTATTCATTCTTTTTTTTTTTTTGTAATCGGTGAATCCTTAAACCTACTGTTGAAATTTCAAAATTTTTGCTTAAAAATCGTTCATTCGAAAGCACTGATTTTATTAGTCAAGATAACATCCACATTTTTTCACATCAAAAATCATTTCTTAAAATTTCTCCCTTATTGGGAAAAACATCTGATCATTGAAATGTATGTATTTATTAAATACAATTTTAGCATGGAACATGCTTTAGCCTTGAACTGGCAAAAAGTGTCACGTTTTTCGGGAACGGTATCGAGGAACGAAAATGTGCGACCCAAAAGTAGCGCGTGGTTATCAATTCGTATTAGGAGGTTACGATACCAAACGAGCTATTTTACAATTTAGGTACATAGGTAGTAATTTTGCTTGGCAAAGCGTTACTAGGCAAAGCATGTTCCATGCTTCTTGAATTTTAGCCAAAGGCTCAAAGCAGTAGGGTTTTTTTATTGATTTTAATTCTGTAGCTCAGCATGGCGGTGTCTTCGCGAAGCTAGCGCATCCGATATCTCAATAGCTATTTAATTTGGATGCCAATTCTGACCTTCCTTTGGTTGTTCTGCATTCAAATGGAGAACAGTGGTACTGTTCGAAAAGTTGATGTACTAGGTTCGTTTCATCCGAACTCCAATGCTGATACCCTATTGATTAATTTGCGTTCACTTTGAAATGGCGAATGATAATCATTCGATTATCTAAACCATTATTTTTGTCCATCACTATCATCAGCGATAATGAAGGTTGTCAGATGTTCAACAACTACATTTCCCGTGACCCGCTCAATTTCCCTATCATTTTAGTTTTATTATTCATTTTTCTCCTTAGACATCTTCGGTAGGGCGATTTTCAGAAATTAGTACATTTCAAAGCCCTTTACAATGTCCTTACAAAAGTCGTACGTCTGATCACCGTACCTATATCCACAAATCGTTCACTCACTTGGTGATAGGGTCAATCCGGGGATCTCTTCCTCGGGGCGCCCTCCGGAGTGGAAACGCTTTCCTGAATTCCGCTTCGTTGCTGAAAGTGATGAAAGTCCTCTCGCACCGTTTCCCCGTGTAGACGGACTTCGTCTTGGGAGGAGGTTTCGGCAGCGGTTTCCGCTCGATGACTTCGTTCGTGTCGCAGGCGATTTCCACTTCGACGGCGACGTCGCCGATCCCGAGCTCGCCCAAGTCAATGGGTTGATCCGTCGAAGGCAAATTGATCGGTTCTTCGCGTTTGACTTCCACTTTGCTGGAACTGAAAAAAAAAATCAACAGTACAACGGCAATGTTTCAAGAAGATGAAGATGAGGAAGTGCAAAAACGGGTCAAGTGCTTGAGTGGGATGTAAAACTACTTAGAACCATTTCCACTTTATGCCATCTAGTGGGTACGTTTGAAACTTGCCCGACATCACTGCCAGATGGTGTCAACGCAAAAACCTAGCTAGAAGGTTACGAAGTCACATTGTGCCATTTCACAACCACCAAGTTCAATGCTTCATTTTTATTGCGTTCCACCCTACAAGTCGGTGAGTATTTTCAGTTGTTTTAAAGTCTGCTTGTAAGTTCAGTAGTTGTACTCCTATAATTGAAATTTAGGGTTATCTTTTTCTATCAAAGAGTTAGGCCCTACCATGCACTTACCCCAATGATTTTTCAAGAAGGGGCACGTGCGAGGTGATAATCAAGTTTGAGATTGATACCTCAAAGACTGCATTTGACTTATTAATGATTAGAACGGATTTATTGAAGTTTATTAATGTTTTAAATTTTTGCCCCCTTTGTACAGGTAGGTACTGACCTGATGATCTGTAAAAGTTAATCTGTGAGTTTTTGTGTGATTTTAAATGTTCAAATCCCTAAAGGATCATTGAGAGATTTGCACCAGTGAAGCCAGAATGATTGTAGCAAAGATTGAACAGGCTGGTTACGCAATTACCCTTTGATGGGGCAAGTGTGTAAGTCAGATTTGGACAGGTATTTGGGTCATAATGCTCACAACTGACGAGGCTACGAAAAATTCATTCGTACATTGAAAAACAAGGGATTCAGGGTATCCAGGGCAAAAATAAAAATTGACCTAACGTCAATGGCTGATTTTTGAAGTTTCATTCAAGTTGAACGTAACAAACTATACCATGCACTTCACCTTACCTTATGTGTTTTACTTCAACTACTTATCAACAACAGTTATCAGTGGCTCAGTGGTTTGAGCGTTCAACTACTGAGTTGCTGGTTCAATCCCAACAGTCACTAGACATCTTCCTTATACTGACAATCACCTTTCGGAAGGCAATGACAACCCACCGAAAGTATTCTGCCTATAAAACCCCTCAAATTTGCCGTTCGGAACCGGCGTAAAACAGTAGGTCCCTACTTCTTCTGTAATAACTGTTCAACACGCTCAACAGAAGTTAGCAGCGAGAGGTCGCCAACGCCCGATTACGGGTATGGCACCCAAAGAAGAAGACTTACCAATCGTCCTCGTCGGAAAGTGGGATTTCTTCAATGAGAGGCATAGCGAGCGAAGTGTAGCGAATTGTGGGTCCAGTGAAGACTCTCTTTGTCGGTCGTTGCTTTTTCTTTTCTGATTCTAGTTTATAGTATTTTTCTGGAAACAAAATGCGTTTAAGTATCTTCAAGTAGGTACATGATAATTCTTTTAAAAATCTGAAATTTAGTCAAATTAGTCAATTCTCTTCTGAGTTGTGATCGCAACAGCCTGATCGCTCCACTCCGCAGTGTTACCAAAGAGCTGCTGAAGGAGGCCTGTGGAATGAGGAATGGACATGCACCTGAATTTTGGATTATTTTGGATTTGGGTGGTTATTATAAGCTAATTATACAGCTACACAGAGGTAGAAAGTAATTAGGTGTAGATTGTTACCTTATCAATGCTTTTCATTTTTGTCCCCTCCACTGGTGCATTCCTTCCTCCAGAGCGCGGAACCACCCCGTACTACTACGCTATCTGTAATGTTGCCGGCAGGTCGAATATTTACTCCTGAAGAGCCTCTTCCCCCCCCCCCCCCCCCCCCCAGGGAACAGGCGAAAGGCGCCTCGAGGCATTGTAAAACATCTAATAATGCCATAAAATGAAAAACCAACGGCTTACTCCCTCACCAGTACCATGATGTAACAATATGGAAGCCGATCCAACTACGCAGAATTACGCTTGAGGTAATTGTTTACTATTACCTTGTCACCTTCAACTTGTTTGCTACTTGAATATGTTATCAGCAATGGCCTACAAACGACAGATAAAACATGTTTGTTGGCCCGGAAAAGTAAGAAAAGTAAGATACTTACTTTAGAAGTCGTCTTCAGATGAGGTACTGGCGTTGGAGTCCGGAGATGTTTCACAAGGTGGCGAAAATTGGGTATTGTCTTCGCCGTTGTACATGTGGCCAATGGCTTTAAAAAGAGCGTGAATACGGCTATTGTAGTCTGGATAAACATATTATGTTCTTCTAAAGATAAATTCTGCAAGGTGCCCAACTAGATGATGTTTCCTGTTCCCGTACCGCGGCACAGTACCTCATCTGAAGACGACTTCTAAAGTAAGTATCTTACTTTTTTCACTTTTCCGGGCCTTAATAAATGTAAATTCTTTATTAACAAACATAAATATGTCAAATGTCTTCATACTAAAAAAGTTAGAGGTGACAAGGTAATAGTAAACAATTACCACGCTTGATTTCGGGACACAAATTTTTTCTTCAGTTCCCCGAAATTCAACAACTCCATTCATCCCAAGAATTTTTGCAATACATAATATGTAATAGCGTAAAATTATACGCTATTAAGATTACCAACTTGTCTGAGCTCCACGATGTCAAACTCATTGCAGTAATTTTCAAAATTAAATATTATTACCAAAATGACGAATTTAAACTTTGGAGTTTAAATTGCTAATTATAAGAATGGATAGTATTCTCAAAAACAGCATTAAAAAAAATGTTATGAGAGATTCTGATCAAAATTGACTGTTTTGTGGTCTGGAGACATCAATGTGTCCCACTATGTGAAACAGGGCCATAGGACTTTCTAACCTGGCCCGTCAAGATCTATACAACCATGTCCTTAACTTAAAAAACGGAAAAATTAAGATATGACGTTTCAAGTTAGGACGGCAGAATGCTCAATTTCTATGCAAATATTAGTTGAAGTCAAACGTACCCAAAGACTTGAGATTTTCCTGTTCGGTGATTTTCGCTTCTTCCAAAAGCTCCTCTTGAGTGGGTTTCCAAGTGTCGGTCGGCGTTGCTTTTTTGGCGCGTTTTTCTTGAGCCGTCGTCCGCTCTTTGACTCGTTGAGCCGTCTGAGCCGATTTGACGGTTGTGGATTTTCGGACGGCTTTCTTTTCTGAAAATGACGAGAAAAAAATCTTTCATCTTCTGCTGTGTTCAAATTGATGACTACTCAGGGTGGCCGCCAAGCTGGGAAAAATTAATTCCCTGACTTTTCCCTGACTTTTCCCTGCAAAAATACCTAATTTCCAGACCCGAAATTATTCAAAATCTGAGATTTTAATAATTTAATTATTAATAATAATGTTGTTGGAAACTTGTTGAGGGTCAGTCAAATAAGTTTTTTTTTTTTTTTTTTTTTTTTTTTGTACAAAGATTGAAGAGTTTTAGAAAATTGCGTTTAGGGATACGGGTATATCGTTTAATTTTAGACCAATTATCTACAATTAGCTGAGTAATAATTTCTATGGGAACATTAGTAAAGAGACTGGCGACATCCAACGATATCAGCCTATATCCATCAGGTACCCTTACTTGGTCTATTTTACTTTTAAACTCAAAGGAGTCTTTGAGAGTGTACCTGGATCTTGGAAAGCTGTCGTTAAGAATATCGCTGAGAAATTTTGAAATTTTATAATGTGGGGAGTTTACATATGAGCAAATTGGGCGGGCTGGATTCCCAGCTTTGTGATTTTTAATTAATCCATAAAGGCGCGGACTGTGACACGAATAATTGAGCAAAGATTTTTTAATTTTATATGGAATGTACTTTTTCTTATGGAGTTCCGAGATTTCGCGATTTACTTGATTTTGATACCGTTCAGTTGGGTCATGATCTAACAAGGTGTATGTTAGCGTATCTGAAACTAAATCTTGTATTTTGCTAATATAGTCGGATTTATCAAGAATAATGGTCTGGTTTGTTTTATCAGTCCTTCGTCACTATGGTCTATTGTGAATTTCTTGGCTTTGTTAAATCTTTTATTAATTTCTAATTTTGAATGGCAGTTTTTGAGTCTATTGGCCTCGTTTGTAATTACGTTAACAAATTGACCTCTGATGGAGTTCTGATTTGTTTGAGGAACACTGGTTGAAATGAAATATTCGATGTCACAGATTAATTTATCAATTGGCAGTTCCTTTACATTCGAAATATCTAGACAAAACTTAGGACCTAGTGACAAAAGGCTGGAAACCTCATAGGGAACAGGAAGACTGGAGATGTTAATAAACAAATCGGGGTTGCCAACTATATCAAAAACTTGCTCATGATACTGATGACGACTGAATGTCGAAAATTTTATCGTGAGTTGACCAAAGTTTTTTAATGTAATTTCCTATCCATTTGATACAAATTTTAAAAACTTGCTCATCATAGATTTTATTGAATTTATTCATTTGAACGTCTCTCATGGTGTGATGAGAATTGTTGTAATTGGTCTGAAAATGGGTTTCAATTGAGTTAAAAAGTGGGGCAGGGAGACATTGTGAAGCTTGAGTTTTGCAGTTATTAATTTGGGTGGTTAATTGTGATATTTTAATAGCAGCTGATTTTATTTCTAAGTTAAGAACAGTTAATTTGAACCGGCGTATTGCTCGATCTACCTCTAACTTAAGGTGGGAGGATTCAAAATTGAATTTACAATTGTTATCTATGAAGGAGGGAAAACATTATTACTACGGCATCTAAGTAAAAATATTCTACGATTTTCTTGTGAGGCAAGTTTTTGAAGTTGAGATTTCCAGTCATTGAGGGTGTCGACCGCTTGTGGTCCATAGAGTTTGAGGATGTAGTGAAAGAAGCCTGGGATGTGAACGGAAGGGGATGTTACCTCAGCCATGATTAATAGTTGATGGTGATGTTGACCGTTTCAATTAATGTTGTTGGAAACTTGTTGAGGGTCAGTCAAATAAGACTTATTTGACAGACCCTCAACAAGTTTCCAACAAAATTAATTGAAACGGTAAACATCAACAAAACCATCAATGAAACTCACCATCAACTATTAATAATAATAATTTAATCTGACATTTTATTAATTCTGATAATTTTAATCGCTTGAATTTTTTTTTGTTAGGTATTGAAAGTTGATTAGAAAATACATAAATTTTTACACCAAACAATTAAAACCCAGGGAAAGTAGATAAGTTAACTGCGTTTTAAAAACTATTTATTTGACAAAAATAGTAACACTTGAAAAATAAAAATAATAGAATAATTTATACCTTAATTGGAACTTGGATTTCCCCATCATATGCTCAAAATTTTCCCTACTTCCCCATCAGTTTTAACGGATTTCCCGATAATTTCTCCCTACATTTTTTCTAGCAAAAAATAATTTTCGAGAAGCCAGATTCTGCGAATAAAAGCAGGGTTCGGGTAAGTACCCGAACAGAAAAAAATCTTTTCAATTAACTAGTAATGATTACAAGGACAGAGATCTCGAACCAAAATACCAAGTGAAAGTAACCGTCTTCGTGGGTGAAGTAGAACATTCCATTATGAAGAGAGGGATATTGGTGCATGAAGTGGGACTTTTCATCGTGTGAATGGGGATATTATATCTGTAACGGGAATTCCGCCAACTCATTGAACTTGTACGAGCAACATGGATGAAGAGTGAGGGGAAAACAAATCCGGCAAAGTCGCTCCCACCAAAATTCAAAAATTATCATCATTTTCGGGACGGAAGAGAGGGACAAACTTGTCACCAAACAAAATTCGTATTTTAATACAATTTTTGATTTTTTTTTAATCAAAAATTTTTCCCTGACTTGTGACCGATTTCCCTGACTTTTCCCTGACTTTTCCTGAAATTTTTCATTCCCTGACTTTTCCAGGTTTTCCCTGACTTTTCCAGATGGCGGCCACCCTGCTACTGACGGCAAATAATTTATTGAAACAATTATTGAACTCAGATTAGCTAGGTACCGTAGAAGCTGCTACTTCGGTCAGGTTTGAACCTCTTCGGCTTTGGTTTCTCCTTTTTAGGCGATTCGCTTTCAGCTTTCTTCTTTTTCTTGTCAACAGGTTTGGGCTCCTAAGAATAACATAAGATGAATTAAAAATAAAAGGATTCAACGGTTTTGGCGTTTCCTACAGCGAAAGAGAAGACTGCTAACCTTATAAGCTCGGGTTACGAGTTTCTTCTGTCTTGTTTTCCCATCGTCTTCGTGGTCCGAGACCACTTCGTCGTTTTCGTCGATACTGAAGTCAGAATCAACCACGTCCTCTCCGGAATCTTCAGACCTGAAAATTAGTTTTAAGGATGACTGTAGCATTATAAACAGCACTAGGTATTAGCTGGGGACCCACACAGACTTGATTCTTGAATGATAATTCAATTATCATTCAAATTTTGTGTCCTCTGGGCGGCCCCTTCGTCAAAACCCGGTCAACAATTCGTCAAAATCCCTAAACAATCAGAGGTAAAAACAGGGAATCGCCGATAAAGCCTTACTTGTAGTCGATATCATCTTCAATTTCTTCAAAACCTCCGTAAGTGGTTTTGTAGAAATCGTCTTCCTCTTCTTCATTCAGAAGTTTCGCAAGTTTATTTCCAGCATTGACTCGACGTTCTCGCTTCGCTGCCATTTCACTCAGTGAGCTTTCAAACAAACCTGAGAAAAACGAAGAACAAACCTGAGAACACACTTAGAAGACCAATAGGTACGAACGAACGTAAAAACTACACAACACGATCGAACTAATGTAATGAATTGACAACGAACACGAACCGAAACGACCTCAAAAATAACAAGAAAGTACTGTGATGATGATCTGAAGAATAGCCATACGGGGAGCGGAAAACTTGAAAATAAATTTTAAAATAAAAAATCTTTTGCTTTGGCTTTGGCTTTAGCTTTGGAATCACAGTGGAACGTTGAACACTGTTCAATGAACAGAACAGTTTGGGACACACAGAACCATTGAATTGAGAAGTGACGCGATTCCGTTGACGTGACCGGTATCGTTTGGTGGTTGCTGCACGGGGAAGACACACTCTTGGCATAGACACAGTTGGCCTGGTAGGTCTGCGAACACCGTCGTGACGTCATGGAGCGTTAAGGCTGTTCACACCCGCGGAGTTTTGGCCAGGGGTCGAGTATGGTCTCGTTTTCTGAATAGAAACGATTTATGTGTGTCCTGGAACATTTCGACAACGATATGGGGCTTTGGGGCTTCTGACGGGCTACAATGGGGTTTAACATGTTAAACGCATGGAGTACTGCAGTTAAACCGTTTAAGGATCTTTTTTGTTTACTTATTATTCATCAAATACTTAATGCACCAATGTATTCGGTCGGAGGTCGAAAATTTTGATCGGCCTCAAAATTCAAGGTTTCAAGATGGTATACTCATTAGTATAGGTACTCATGAGTGTATACATACGAGTGAGTTCACTTTGGAATGTATAGATTCCAAAAACGAAATTTCCGCCATCCAGGACCTGATGACCTTTCCGCTGGATTCAGCTGGGAAACGGCTCTGAGAGATGACGTCACTGTCTCTCTGTCGTCTCCGGCTGCTCAGAGGAGACGACTGGTTTTTTTTTGTTGTTTTTTTTAAATCTTTTCCTAACACTATTGCATCTATGGTCTAAATCAAGTTTGTTTGGGCGCCAGTTCGCTTTAAAATTCAAATATTGTATGAGCCCGGGAGGGTTGTCTTACCCTCAGTCAAAACGAACAAACCCTGATGGTAGCCTACCCTGTTTCTTTGGCCATATTCACATTGAAATCTCACCTGAGTTTTTATCACCGTCTGCTACAAGTGGAGGGTCTGGTTAGCTTCACAGAACTGTTGGCGAAACTTGGTTTCGAAAACGACACCTAACTTGATCCCATAGCCAAAAGCCTTTTAAAAAAACCTCCCATAGCGCCCCTCGGATTTGAGCGATCGGGCTGAAAACCTTGCGGGCACAACTAGATGGTAAACCAAGTATTTTGTCAAAATTTCAGATTAAAAAAAAAAAATCCATCTGACCAAAACGGCTCGGACGGCGGACGGACATTTCGTTTTTGGAATCTGAACCTCTTGAACACAGAATATATTAATATTATGACAAAGTTTGGACTCGTTTTCAACGGACTATCGAAAGAAATATGTAACGACTCCGATCGGCCTCAAAATTTGAGATTATCCGATTCAACAGGTCTAGATTCCAAAACCGAAATGTCCGTACGCCGTACGGTGTATGCCGTCCGCCGTCCGGGCCGTTTTGGGCAGTATACGTTCCTATAGGATTTTTTTTTTAAAATCTGAAATTTTGTCAAAATACTCGGTTCACCATCTAGTTGTGCCCGCAAAGATTTCCGCCCGATCGCCCAAACCTGTGGGTCGCTATGGGGCTACGGGGTTTCTTGAAGGGTTTTGGCTATGGGATCGAGTTAGGTGTCGTTTTCGAAGTATTTTTGGGCGTAGAATCCATGTTCGGGGGTCCTGGAACGATCCGATTCCACTGTGGCGATCTATAGGGCTTTCGTGGGGTAGGTACAAATGAGATTTTGTGGGATCCCAGGAGGTCAAACATTTTTCGAGTAAAAAAACAAAAGTTTTTTCAAGAAAAAAAAAATGTTTAAAAAAAAAAAAAAATATAAAAAACATTTCCCAAAATTGTTTTCTATTGAAACAATTAAATTTATGCACAAGTAAACTAGGTATATCAAAGAATAATACACCCCTGCGTAAAATTTGCAGCGTTTTTGTCTTAGTTTTTATTTTTGTGTGTATTAACAGAAGTACAACAGAGACGTAAAAGGTCCAAGTCTGAGATCAGCATAATTAAATTCCAAGTCCAAACGAAAACAATGGTTTGCCACGTTGACGTGCCGCACTGCCTCATGCCCAAATTCTTCAAGCCAATTGTGATGGGACAGATCTGTAACCCCGAAAAATGAGTTCACAATTACAGCCAAGGTCAACAATAGGTAACTGTTCATTATCTTCCTCAGTTCATCATTTTATGCTGAACGACTTGATCGGAGTTGAGGTCTGGCAGAATAATAATATTATAATAATAATGTTGGCAATAATATTGACGACATCATATTATGACCCCCCCCCCCCCCCCCCCCCCCCCGAACTCGATTTCGAGCCCCTCCTGATGGCTTTAAGGCACCCAAAGCCAACCAAAATCGAGTGGGGGGGGGGGGGAGGGGTATAACGGAAAAGTACCTTTTAATGTTGTATGCAAACCAGAATTTACACCTTCTTGAAATAGCTCAACAAGTTTGATTATCATAATAATATTATTATAAATAATATCATAATAATATTATTATTATATAATATTATGATAATATAAGATAATATTGGATTATGATAATATATTATATTGGAGGTGGATATTATCCACCTCCTACGATTGTGATTAAATCACGAGAAGCAAACTATAGTTTATAAATTTTAGTTTGCTTCTCTATTAAATGACTTTGTTCGGTCTCACTAAAATTTAGTGCACGTCTAATATTTCAATTAAACCGCAAAGGATTTGGAACAAACTAATTCCGACATTTTTTTAATGCAGATAACGATTTTTTTTTTTAATTTAGGTTATTGAGAATTTTTGGCTAACCATAATAATTTATTTAATAAATTATTTAAGCTTTTCCTAACAACCCCTAAGCCTCAATAGGTACATTTCCCCCCCAAGATATTTCTGATGAACAGACATGTCTATTTGTCTGGATACGTTTGTAAGACAACACCTCAAAACAGTCTGTCGGTTTTAATGGACGGAGCGGCCGCAGTACAATTTCCAAAGAAAGAACTTCTTTTTTCTCTCTCGTCTAATAAACAGGGCGCGAACGACAGTCTGTCAAGCATACTGACGTCTGACGGCAAACCCTTCGAATGTACTCGAGTTTCATCGAGACGTTCCAACAAATCATTTCCTCGTATCTTTCAAAGTGGCACGTTTCTTATTTTTAAAACGAATTACACGAGGTAATCGCGTAGAATGAGGCGTTTTACGGTGTAGGCGTCACATTTTCCCATGCAGACACAGTTAACTCCTCACTCATCAAACCCCCTCACATAAAGCTTTTTTTCTGCCTCCGGTTATTATGGGAAACTTTGATACCATATGTGACGTCACGAGGTTGATAGAAAAACCACAATAAAGAATATAATCCCCCCCCCCCCCCACGGTCAAGAAGCTGAAAATGAATCAGATTGATTAATAAAGCCCTGCCCCTCAATGACCACCTTCATGAACTAGTTGCGCTTCTGTTTGATCGAAAATTGGCTCCCCATTTAAAAACGACGGGGAGTCTTTTTCTTTGTTCTCAGGCGAAGGAGATTGATAGCTGAGCACAACGAGATGACAGGTGAGTCCATTGGGTGAGTCTGCCTTCTCTTGACCCCCACGTGGAACATACTGTGCTGTAATTACGTATTGTTAAGGGGGGGTTAACATCGGCTTCTGTTAATTCTCTAAAAAAGGGGTGGAGGTAGGAGAGCGTACAGGGGGGACTTTCATTGCCTCCCTTTTAGATGGTGAATCAGAAGTGGGATTGTACCAGGAGGAAAACGACACTATCACATGACTGTTTTTATCGCATCACCTTGTCTCATCGTTTTGAAGTTGATGTTTTTTTCCCACCATTTTGTGGGCATTTGGTATTAAAAGAAATGTTCTGTTTCTGCCAGAAACATCCAGTAAGCGTGATTTCCATATTTTGTTATTACTATGAGTCTCCTACCCATCAAACTTCACCCTGGGGTCCCTTATTTATCCTAACACAATTATTATACTGGTGTACAGTTAATATTTTAATTTTTAGTTTTTAAATCATTTAAAAAAAATTATTATATTTATGACATTTAATTTTAATTACTCTTGTCATCAAAAACAAAAATAAGTTAGGCCATAAAACAATGGACATTGTTTGGTTTGTTATTTTTTAATCTTCTTATTATTAATTTCGTTAAATCGTCGTACAAATAAATTGACATAAATCAATATCTGTTCAAAATTACCTATCATTGTCAGATTGAAAATTTCAATTTAATGCTCCATAGCACACAGTGTGGTCGGTAGCGAGACCTCCATAAATCGAGAAGTCAGAAAATACTTCGAACACAAAACTTAGACGAGCCTCCTGGCAAAAAAAAAAAAAAAAAACCTTCACTTACTCCTTTGTAGCCCTACATAAGCCCAAATTGTCGTCAGAACGATGTGAGGCCCCCGTAAATTGTATGTTAAAAATCCCTTCGAAAACAGCATCTCACTAAACAATAATTGTTTATTATTATTAGGGCTGCCACCTCCGACAGGGAATATGCGTCCCTATAATTATTATATATTATACTAATCTGTTCATGTTATAATATGAACATATTATATGTTCATATTATAACATGAACAGATTAGTATTATGAGGTTGAAGGAGACAGACTCGAATAATAATATTATGAGAAATTTGAGAGACTCGATTCTAGGGACAATTTTCTCTTTCTTTTCATTTACGGAAAATGAACATGATGTACCTACTGAACATTGCCTGTGTAAATATTTACACAGGCAATGTTCACATATGTGAACCCAAACACACTTTTCCTTCCATAATTTGCCCGTAAACAACCAATGGCTGCAAAATAGGGCAAGCAATCAGTGAATCGTAAGAGCTTTAGTGGATATTCAATAATCAAATTAAATTAGCTATATTTAATGGCTTTACATAGGTACTTGAGCCAACAACGGCAGATGAAGTAATAGTGTTTCCATTTTAATGTTCAAGTGTTATCTTACTTTTATTAAAATGTATATCGAACTTTTCATTCGATACCTATTCGATTACTATCGAATCCACCCATTCAAATATTAATAAGTATTACCTAAATAAATTTTATCTGCTTTCTGGTATCGACCTTTTCAATGTATCAAACGTCCCTACCGGTATATTCGCGTCGTTATCATTATAAGCAGATAAAATATGTAAAGTTTGATCGGGTCAAACTTCCAATAACACCACGGCAAACGCTATCATCCCGTTGTTGTTGTTTGCGGCTCATAGCGTCTCCCGTAATCTTGGTCCTGCGAGTTAGTTAGGCAGTTGTGGTTCACCAGTCAATGTGAACGGGAGCAGAGCTCCTGAGATTCCTACTCGAACGATCCTGTGTTTTAGATTTCTTCTTTACAGGTATGTTCAATGGTTCAGATCTCTAGTATGTAATTTAAGGTCCAGTATTTATCTAACGAATATTGTATTTGAATATTGATAAAATAAATAACTTCTTTACAGATGCAATCAATCCAGTGTTCTCCCTGAGTACGAATCTTACAAATCTAAAACACAATTTCGAAAACTTTTCGACTGCATGAAGAAATATGTCGAAATATCAGCTCTACATAATCGCAGAGGCCAGCTCCTCGGGTGAGAAGACGACGATTCTAAAACTCAAGAAAATCAAACAAGCGGAGGAAGAAATGTGGTACGGTTTTCCGGATGATCAACAAGGTATGAGTCATCATAAGAAATTAGCGGAACTCCCCCCAGTTAAGAAAGCAATTGCCGCCATCAGGGCCAGAGGTCAAAGTCGGACCGTGAGTGTAATACTTCCGCCGGAAGTTGAGGCATGTTATCGAGATGAGGCTGGCAACTTTTTTTTCAATGAATTGTTGTTGTCAGAGATATCCGCTCTGACAAGTGAACCTTCACGCGCACCGGCATTTGGTTTACATGAACTGGTTGCGTGTCTCAATAAGCTGGTTGAAAAAAAAGACGACTCCCTGAACGAAATTATGAAGCATTTCCTTGTTGAGAAATTTTCAAGCAGAAACAAGAATGTTCAGGCGTGGGTCAACGATTTTGAGAGGGAAGCGGCTCGATTCAATCTGAACGGTCCACGATTGATTGAAGTATTCAAATTATGTTTAGATAAATCAATGAACGATTGGTTTTCGAACGCTCAGAAAAAACTTGGTATTGAGGCCGATTGGGATTTGTGGAAAGAGGATCTCACCACTACCTTCAGCGACGACTCCTGGACTCCAGTTCGATTTGCTTACCATTTCCGTTACATGACAGGCTCTTACGTGGACTACGTTGTGAAGAAGGAAAAACTACTTCTTGATCTCGACCACGTAATTCCCGAACAAATAATGCTGAATCTTATTGTGCTGGGTCTTCCCATAAAGATTCAGAACGAGTTAAGTAGATCCTCCATCGGATCAACGAGAGGTCTACTTGCAAAATTAAAGAAGTTCGACTGCAACTCTCCTAAGGACGTCGTTTCAACGGATTCAGCCCAGCTTTCCCGAGCGTCAGAGACTTCTGGACGAAACCGAAAGGCATCACCGACCGAAAGGAAGAAGGCTTGTTCTCTGTGCGAAAAAGGAAATCGAGGTACTCGTTTTCATTTGGAGAAAAACTGTTGGTATAAGGATACCAATAAAATTAAAACTGTGAACAATTTGGAGATAGAGTCGGAGTTGAACTCTGCAATTAGCGATCAAAAAAACTAGTGATGATACCACTGATAAAAGTCGATTTGCTTATCAATAATAGCCAAAAATGCACCGGTATTTACGATTCGGGTGCGAATATTTCGTTGATAAATTACGATTTCCTTAGGAAATCTGGCATTCGCATCTCTAAAAATGATGATAGCAAATTCAGTATGGTCAGTGGTATCGGAAAAGTTTGTGGAATTGTGAGTATTGATCTGAAAATAATGAATCTGTCAAAAAAGGTATCCGTCTTTGTAGTGAAAAGTGAGGGGTTCCGTCACGATTTTCTGCTTGGTTTGGATTTAATTGTACAATTTCACTTATGCCAAAATGATAAATTAGAAATAACCCAAAGTTCATTGGAGCATGGACAATCTAGCATCGTTTTTTCAAACTTAGGGCTTGAAGATCCCAGAAGTGTAACTGTAAACGAATCCGGGTACAGAGATACCTTTCAAGCGACCTTGAACCATTTACCGGATAAACAACAAAAACAGATCAACGATATCCTACATAAATACAAAAACGTTTTTGCTAAAGATAAATACGATATCGGTACAGTGTCAGGTCATCAAGCCACGATAAAATTAATAGAACACAAATATGTTTCAAAACGACCATACAGGTGCTCTGTAGATGATCAAAATGAAATCGAGTCTCAAATTTCAAGGTTACTATCAGCCAACCTTATTGAAGAATCAACCTCCCCTTTTGCGGCACCTGTAACACTAGTCCACAAGAGAGATGAAAATAAGAAAAATAGGCTCTGTATTGATTTTACAGATTTAAATAAATTAGTTGTACCAGAAAGCCAGCCCTTTCCACTAATCACCGATCTAATAGTGAAAACCAGAGACTGTAAATGGTTTTCGGTGCTAGATATAAATAGTGCTTTTTGGTCAATCCCTCTCAGACAGAAAGACTATTATAAAACAGGGTTTGTAACACAAACAGGCCACTATAATTGGAAATGTTTACCTTTTGGCTTAAAAACCTCACCGGCAATTTTCCAACGAATATTGAGGAACATACTTCGAAAAAATGATTTAGATTCATTTTGTGTAAATTACATTGATGATATCCTGATTTTTTCAAAATCTTTTGAAGAACATTTACGTCATGTTGAAGCATCAATGCAAGCACTCATTAAAGAAGGATTCCGGCTTAAGTTTTCAAAATGCAACTTTGCTACAAATAGCGTGAAATACCTTGGTCATATAATCGAGTACAATTTAACGCGACCAATAAACGACAACGTTTTGCCAATTACAAATTTCCCAACACCTAAAAATAAAAAAAATATAAGGCAATTATTAGGCAAAGTGAATTTCTACCGTTCATATATTCCGAAAGCCACTCAAATGCTCGAGCCTTTACATAAATTGTTAAGGAAAAATGCCATTTTCAACTGGAATAAGGAATGCGAGGAGGCTTTCAATTTAATCAAATCGTGTCTTTCCACAGAGCCGTGCCTCGCTATTTTCAGTCCAGTCAGAAGGACAATCGTCCAGACTGATGCGAGTCTTGATGGCATCGGTGCAATTTTAAAGCAAAGACAAGACGACGGAACATTCAAACCAGTAGCCTATTTTTCAAAAAAACTAAATGAACACCAGAAACGAAAGAAAGCAATTTACCTCGAATGCTTAGCTATTAAAGAAGCATTAATATACTGGAAACACTGGTTACTAGGAATCGAGTTTGAAGTTGAATCCGATCACAAGCCTCTGGAACACTTGCGCATAAATTCCCGAAATGATGACGAACTGGGACACATGATGTTTTGCCTATCACAGTACAATTTCAAGATAAAATATGTCCCTGGTCAGTCAAACTCCGAAGCTGACTGTTTATCGCGGAATCCCGTTCTAGAATCTCTGGGTCCCACTGATGATTTGAAAATTGTCAATTTAGTCCAATTGGAGGAAATAACCCGAGATCAAAACCAATTAAATAGTCAGCTACCTCTAGCTCACCGCGTCACAAAGGAAGGTGATATACTTTACAGCAACTTTAAAAACAAAAGTAGAATAATTGTCTCTACAGACTTCTGCTATAAGCTGATTGAAAAAATACATAAAAAATTTGGTCATATTGGTCCAAAACAGATACAAATGAAAATAACTCCTTTCTACTTCTGCAAGGATATGACAAAAATGATTACGAGTTTTTGCCAAGCTTGCAGCGTATGTATTAAGAATAAATCTCGCATACCATTCACCTATGGCCATCTCTCCCAATTGGGTCCTGCCACACGACCATATCAATATATGTCTCTTGACACCATTGGTGGTTTTGGGGGCAATCGGTCACCTAAGCGTTTTTTACACCTTTTGGTTGACCATTTCACTAGGTATGCGTATATCTACACTTCAAGAAACCAGAAAGCTCATGACTTCATTAAGCTCCTAACCAAAGTCTTATCACAGGGTGTTCAAATAGGCACTCTATTAGCTGACCAGTACAGTGGAATTAATTCCAACGAGTTCAAGTTGTTTTTAAACCAGCATAATGTGAATTTGGTTTTCACGTCGGTCGACTGCGCATTTTCAAATGGCCTTAATGAAAGGCTAAACCAAACATTGGTTAATCGGATTCGATGCAAAGTAAATGACGAACCGTCAAGCACGACACGCCCGTGGTCAATACTTGCAGAGGAATGCGTTGAGGAGTATAATAACACAATCCATACATCCACAAAATTCAGTCCTAATTATTTGTTGCATAATGTAGACATACCGGTTGTACCCCATGGTCATAACGCACACCGTAATTTGGAGGACGATAGGAAACAAGCCATTAGGAATTCCCAAAAAAATCATGAACTAAATAAAAAGAGGTTCAATAAAAACCGCAAAATACCCACATTCAAGGTGGGGGACATGGTTTATGTACATCAAGGCAACAGCCTGAATCGAAACAAGCTGGACGAAATTCGGACAGGTCCATATAAGATTATAGGAAAACTCTCAAACTCCATCTATAAGATTGACTCAGGCTATCGAAAAAAGGAGTCAAATTTCTTCCATGTGTCCAAGCTTTACCCAGGTACCCTCGCAACACTGCCACAGAAAACTTCTTGAAAACAAAAAAAAAATTTTAATTTAAAAAAACAAAAAAAAAAAAAAATCCCAAAAAAGGGGGATGTAAAGTTTGATCGGGTCAAACTTCCAATAACACCACGGCAAACGCTATCATCCCGTTGTTGTTGTTTGCGGCTCATAGCGTCTCCCGTAATCTTGGTCCTGCGAGTTAGTTAGGCAGTTGTGGTTCACCAGTCAATGTGAACGGGAGCAGAGCTCCTGAGATTCCTACTCGAACGATCCTGTGTTTTAGATTTCTTCTTTACAGGTATGTTCAATGGTTCAGATCTCTAGTATGTAATTTAAGGTCCAGTATTTATCTAACGAATATTGTATTTGAATATTGATAAAATAAATAACTTCTTTACAGATGCAATCAATCCAGTGTTCTCCCTGAGTACGAATCTTACAAATATTTTTTTCAAAATTAGAAAATTTGTAAAAAAACAAATTGTAGAAGAAGGGAGTCGAGTGAAGGAATGAGGAATATGGTAGTAGAATATTAGTCGATGAACAGTAAAAGTAAAGTAAAATCGTTTTTATTGTGTGACCATTTGCGGTTGTCACAAGGGGCGGAGTGAACCCCATCTGGCTCTGAACCGGACTTATACTCCGTTCCGGGACCTGAGGAAGGACCAAAAACTAGCCCGCTGCGGGTACATAGGTATAATTTTCTATCACATAGGTCTATTTTCTGTCACATAGGTATAATTTATATATATTTCTTTTTGCATATCGTCGGCTGGGAGGTAAAAGGGCGAATCCGCCAATTTTGTGATTTATCTAGAGGAATCCTATTTATCTAGAGGAAATCGCGATTTCCCAAAATCAATACAACGGTGGATTCGCCCTTTTACCTCCCAGCCGACGATATAAGGTTTATCAGATGGAATCGGTTTATCCGATTTTAAGGTTTATCCGATGGAATTCTCACAATCGATAGGCAGAGCAAGAAAATCGATAATCGGAATAAATCGGATGACATCACATTGTGACAAACGATTGTCCAAGCATCCACACTAATCGGGATTGGAAAATCGATTATCAATTCCCATCCCTACATTTATCAGATAACTAGGACGAGAGGCTAGCCGGAGCGGGGAGCTTAATTCCTCAAACTGCCGCTCATGCGCTGCGCACCACTGTAGACACCTCTTATCAATGTTTGTTTTTTCTGTTCGGCCATCCTTCTCTCATTTCTAGGCATGCGACTCTGTCTATTCGTGCGATTACACTTTCTGTGATTTAACTTGGTGATATCTTTGCAATAATTAATTAACCGGCATAAATATAGGTATTGGGTTATAGGTACCTGGGTACTACCTACCTATTTTGTGATCATTTTAGTTGGTAGGTAGGTACCTTTCAACCAGATAAATAGTATTTTTTTTTTTTAGATTATTAGATATGTAAAGTTAATTTTTGGTTTATTATTCTTGGAATAATACACCTGTTTTCGCGACGGGGGTCAACGACTCCGATCGGCCTCAAAATTTCACATTATCCATTTCGATTGGTCTACATTCAAAATCTGAAATGTCTGTCTGCCGTCCGCCGGCGCGCCGTCCGGGCCGTTTTGGGCAGTAGGAATTTTTTTAAAAATCTGAAATTTTGACAAAATACTTGGTTCACCATCTAGTTGTGCCCGCAAGGTTTTCAGTCCGATCGCCCAAACCCGTGGGGCGCTATGGGGCTAAAATGGGGCTACAGAAGGGGTTTTCTGGAGGCTTTTAGCTATGGGATCGATTCGGGTGTCGTTTTCGAAGTATTTTTGGACGTAGAATCCATTTTTGGGGGGCCCCAGAACGCTCCGATTTCACTGTGTCTAAAAATGGGATTTTTGATGGATCCCAGGAGATTAAATATTTTTCAAGTAAAAAATAAAGAATTTTTGAAAAAATAATCCCCCCAAAAAATTTTTTTTTAAATATAGGTAAGCAAAAACTTAAAAATTTTTTTTTTTTAATCCTTTTCATTGGTAGAATTAAATGTCTGTACAAGTAACCTATATCAAAGAAGAATAAACCCTTGTGTAAAATTTGCAGCGTTTTTAAAATGAGCACCTACCTACCTAGTTTTTTTTTGTTTTTTTTCCAAAGTTATAAGTCGACCATGTGTGTGAATCTTAAGCTGTGATTTAAGCGAGCCTTTACAGATATCCTCGCAATAAAAATAACCGTTGGTTTCACCTAATAAAACGTATAGTTATGTGACAAACGAAGTTTGTTAGGACCTTGTTTCAAGGATAGCTATGTGACAAACGAACCAAGTCCGAAATTTTTGTGGTTTTTGGGCTACCCACAGTAACCCACCTATAACTGTTATAGGTGTACCTACCTACTATCTAATTATATTTTGGTGGAAACCAGAGTCCCTACCTATTGAGGCCCAAATGGACCATTACTTGAGACAATAAAACAAATCAGCATATTATGATAATATTATTAATATTATTATTTTTTCGTGTTTGATCGGGTGACTATTTGGTTGGAGTTGGTTTTCCAGTTTCAAAAATGCGAGGCGAGGTTGATAAGAGGTGTCAACAGTGGTGCGCAGCGCTTGAACGGCAGTTTGAGGAATTAAGCTCCCCGCTCCGGCTAGCCCACAGAATAACTAGGTAGGTACGCAACGTTGACGGTCAAAGTTTTTCATGTTTTCGACGAGAACTTCTCGTGAAACTTTCATGGTGAAGGTGGTAAGGAAAATTTTGATCAGTTTCGAAACGTGTGTCTTATTTTAAGTTCTTAAGATGAGTAGAAACAAGAAAGCTGCCCGTTGCTCCGCTGTTGGTTAGTACCTACCTATTGGTTTGTTGGTTAGTTAATACTCCATAAGTAATCCATAGGTACAACTAGAGAACCTAATACAATGTTATAATATAACATTGTATTACCATATTATGATATTATTAGGTACCTATTTGATTGTGCCGAAGGATCTGCCCTGAGTTGAGTGTTTTCTGAGTGAAGTGAAAGATAGGAATACTAATTATTGGTAGGTAACGATGGAAAAATGCGGGGAAACTGCAGAAAACAACCCAAGTGCCAGGCCACTTGAGAGAGAATTTTCCATCTATTTCATTAACATGTTATTCTTAATCAATCAAATTTCTTATCTTAATTAATCAAATCTTGAAGTGGGTTTTCGTCGTCGTTGGCGACTTGTTCCTCGTGTTGGCCAACTTGCTCACATTGCCCAGGATAACCTGGGTATGTAACCATTATGGTTAATGAATACCTATGATAGGTATTCAATCACTACATAGTGATTCTGAATACATACATTGTATACATACCTACATATACCCATTCCTGAAAGCCTAATTTTGTTTCCCTTCACCGTAAAGTGGGTAGTTTTCAAGCCGGGCTTTGAAAAGTGTTGTTGCCACAAAAGCTGCACCATGTGCATTAATGTATGCCATACATTAATGTGCTGCAAATTTTCGTCACATGAGGTGTCATTCATTTTCACAGTGCACTTCATTAATGATTTTGTACCGCGAACATTCATTTTCACGCTTCTTACCTAATATGTAGGTACCTAATGATTTTCGTAGGATCAATTATAATATAATATTATATAATTTATAATATATTATATTACATTATAAATTATAAAATAATATTATATAAATTGTTTATGGGGCTTGCTTTGCTGGCTGATCCCAACTCATACGAGAATATTGAAACTGAACCAGGTTGTATTTCTATTTTCATTTTAACAATTTGCGTTGTCTCTCATTTGCAGTCCTCTTTTGACAGATGTCGATCTGGAGCCCGAGCAGTGTTTGTCCGTTGAGATGTCCCTCGTAGAGACAGCCAAGAATGTTTCAGAACAGCTCTGCGTCTTTTGGAGTTGAGGTAAATCGCATTCCACCGTAGGCTTATGTATAATAGGAGTGCTTAGCCACACCAACCGCAACGTGATACCCCGAACTTGAAACAATAGACTCGGTTCTTACCAATTATCCTCAACTCATTTCCAAATGCCATTTGATCCAGTATTGGGGTGTCCAATGTCGGGCCGGAATTTCCCCCAAAGTGGCAATAAGGAGCCCTGAAGTGGAGGATCCAGTGTCAAATTCTGTAATTGAACGCCGCTGAGAAGGATTTTCTCTCTTATATGGAACACCAAAGGCCCACGAATGGGCCGGAAAACGGGATTTTGCAAAAGGGACTTTGTCCGTAGATGGGCTAATATTTTTCCGGGGGGGGGGGGGGGGGGGGAAAGTCTCTTTGTCCGGGAAATTTTCGCGAGCTCGCCAAACTTAGGGTATTTTTAGTTGGTGAAAAAAACAACAACAAAAAACGAAATTTTGTCGACGTTTCCTGGAGCGTCTTCAACAGCAGATGCCGTGCGGGATTTGAAAACGTGGATCTCTATAGGGATTAACACCTGTGGCTGTTGACAAAGGCGTCTTTTGAAGCTGATTTAGCAGAAAAGACGGTACCCCTTGACGAGGACCTTTCGCGTGTTACCTGGCACACGGCCCAACACGGAACGGTGACACGTTGAGGGCAACGACAATGACAACGTACAATAGTAGTTTTCTTTGTGTATGTAAGAGTACTGCCAGATATAAACCTGACATTTTCCGCCCAAACTTCAACGATGTGTCGGTGTTAGCAGGAATGAATGCTTTTGAACACAATCGCTTCAGGTACAAATTGAAAATGTTTACTTTTACTTACTTCAAAAACAATACCACTCTTGACCACTCTGGACCTTAAGCCCTAAAGTACTTTGCAAACGATTACCAAACTCTATCCCATACCCACAATCATTCAAAACTATTACTTGTAGCTTCAAATAGCCCCGAGACGAGGTCTAATACCACTCAAGTACCTAGCCACAAAATTCAGCTGACAAAAAAATAATTTTTAAATTAAAAATGAAGTTATTTCCTCTAAATACTGAAAGTTAGCCTTATTGCATCAGTGCAGCTTACGAACTTAGCGCTTTCCGTTTCCAGGACCGCTGACCAGCCTCCCAAACTGACTCGCCTTCTCCCAAAATCCCGCTTCGACCCAACGTGTGCTTTCCGCACAAAAGACCCTCAAAATCATATTTTAAATCGGAATTGAACTCCTGACAACTCTCAGCTGGGTTCCGCTCAACCGATTCTGAGGGGGCGTCCGCCAAAAACACAAAAGTCACGCCCCGAAATAAAATAAAAGAACCTTTCGGGATTTTTATACGATTTTAAAGACGACACTGAAATATGACGTGCTTTTACCTCATTTGGCCCCGTTTTTTCCTCTTTTCTATCCAGCCATTTTTTTCGTAATCACTTAGTATTGTCTAGCCGACTGGGGTGCCACTGTGAAAGGGTTAAGAGCCTACCTGGGAACCCCAGGGCGGGAAAAGGTGCCGCTCAACAAAGCCACAGGGAAGAGATTCGAAGGGGGTGGCAAACAAAGGGAAGAGAAACCTACCAACAATAATACAAAGTACACAAAGAGTTGAAATTGGAGATAATATTTGAAAGCTGGAAATGGAACGTGTGCAGATGACTTCCCTGCTCGAATCCGCTGCATAAGAGCTTCACTCAAATTTAGTTTTCTACTAATTTCACTCTAATATCTTGAATAAACAAGTGTTATAATTTCTGTGGGTGGGAAGTTGTTGAGGGTCGGTTAAATGAGACGATAATGTACCCACGTTTCAAGAGATATATTATCCTATCATCAGGGCCTAATGAAATGAATAAAATGACAGGAATCAGAAAAATAATTTGGAGGACATTGAAACTGAGTTAAAATGGATTTTAAAACTTATTGAAGGTATTAGGATATCTTGAATGTAATAATTACACTTGATTTATTTAAGAAATTAGACTAATTATTTCTTAATTATTAAGAAATAATTCTAATTCTACACAATTGTGTTTATCTATCCTCTTAAAACGATTGATTGAAACGGAAGACGCAAGTACCAAAATGGCATTAATGCAGTGGGTACTGCTTAAGGTGATCAAATTGGGGATTCCAGTTTTGATCACATTACGCGGTTGATCACACACAAAACAAAGTTTGGCTTCCAGGACGTTAACTTTTTTCGCGATATCGCCGGCCTTAATTCCGTTGTCCACTCCCTCAGACATTAAAAAGCGCATTTTCTTTATATAGTGGGCTTTAACTGCTCTAATGATGCCACCAAGTAACAAAATAGCAATATGTATCTAATCACTCCACATATGTGGATTAACATAATATGTTAATCCAAATTTATGACCTTATTAACATAATATTATTATGTTAATAAGGTCATCAATTTGGATTAGCCCAAAATTTTGTCCTTTTAATTTTTCATGTGTAGATCCATAAAATAACTGAATAACAATAATAATAATAATGGAATAAGCAAAATTTGCTTATTTAATATTCCGTCGCCAAGTTCGCCAGAGTATGAGTACCTATCCGATATTTCGTCGAGATTCGCTATGAGGTGTTGCAAGGCGGTCTTGCGGTAGACAACTTTAAAATTCTGAATCACGCCTAGGTCCATGGGTTGACTACTGTCCACTTCGAGGGGTTCAGAATGACCATTTTAGTGTCCACGTCCACTGTAGAGGGTGTCCACTGTACAGGGGTTCAAACACGTTGAATCTCCTATCTCCACGCCGGGACCTTGGTCAAAGTGTCCATTCAGAGGAGTGTCCACTACTAAGAGGGGTTTCACTGTATTGTTGTAACATGGTCAAAGCGGTCTAGGACTCTCATAACTCGATTCTACGTCCAAAACTAGGTGCTTCGGAAACGTCCCCCGTCGCGAATACATATAATAGGCGTATTATTAAATAATAAATTCAATTTTAAATTTTAATAATGATAAACCAAAATGGGGCTGCATTTTCAAGAAACCTTGTGATACCTTGTGTAATTTTGCCTACACTGGGGCGAAAAGTCCATAAAAATGTTTTATAATGTTTATTGTTATTAAAATGAGTGTTTACTATTCTGCCCCCTTAAGTTCAAAATTCCTATCTCCATTTTTTAATTTTGAGAAAAACACACAAGTGAGAATTGTTGTACAGTCCACGCATTCATTACATGCTAGCGTTCTGCAATTTTTACCACAGCTTCCTATCTTATCTTCCCGCAAGTTCACCAATTGATACCAAACCTTAATCATCATTAAGCAGGTCGCAATCTGCCTGATAGTGGTTGTACTTAGGAAGTTTTAGATCTACTAACCTGGTAACCTCCGGTGTTTGGCCACAGTTAGGAAAATATATCCTAGTACCTTCAATGGACACTAGCATGAAACGTCCTATCTGCCAAAATTTGGAAAAAACTAAATCATCTTCAGGATTCAGTGGAAATAATCATAAAAATTACAACATACATGGGACAATAAACTATCAGAACAGTAAACAATAACAGAACAATAAAATTTATCTTTTTTTTATCACTTAATGATATACATAATATGAAACAATATTTAGAACTAGAAGCCTAGGAGCACGCACTTGGAAAGTTCTAACTTGGGAGAGGGGCCCAAATCACCAAAATGCAGATAGGAAAATGTCAATTTTCGACCATTTCCGGTGGTGATAAGAAGTTCTAACCTGGCTCAAAAGACGTGCCACGTCAAGTCTATAAACCATGTGCCCTCCAAAAAACACCAAAATGGCATCTAGGAAGATTTATCTTAGCACGGTAATATTACAGTGGAACCTGGCTAACCCCTAAGAATCCTCTGCTAGTGAGAAAAAAATTAGTTCCCTTCGTTTTCAGCGCAAAAACCTGGGATAGTGAGAATCTTTTCTGCCGTTTTTTACCTCAGCTAGTGAGAAAATCTCCTCCTCCTACTTCTGCTACTGAGACAATTAAAAGTAAATACATTTGTTTCTATGTCTTCAATTTTTTATGTTGCAGCAAATACCTGGGGTGGTGAGAATTATTGGTTGGTCAGCTGAGCTACTGAGAAAACTCGGGTAGGTAGGTACTGAGGGGGGGGGGGGGGGACGGTTCTCTTGCGATTCTCATTTGGCCAGGTTCCACTGTAATAGTTTTTCAAACCCTCTAGTCATTATTACGTTAGCAGATTTTCAGGAGGTGAAATTCTCAACTGGATCTTTACGGGACCCACAGTTGCAAAATTGCTTCTTTATAAAGTGTATACACTCTGTATAGAAGCATAATATGCTAATCATAATATTATTATGATAGTTGCAAAAGTTCCTCTTAATAAGCTTTGAATGTTAGTTACTGAGCACGTTACTTTTCCAGTAAATTGTACATCAAGAATGCTAACATGAATTAAAATTTACTCCCATCGCTATTTGCGTTTTCTGATGAATCCCTCAGCGTAAAGAAACACTTTTGCGATTCAGTCCCTCCCATTAAGGTCTCATTTTCGATCCATTCCTCAGAATTCGTTGAATTCCTCAGAATTGGCGTCGTTGGGTAAAAATCCAAAAATCCATCAAATTACGTCTTTCAGGGGTAAAGATCGGGTTGTAATTAAAAGCATCTTCACGAGCTAATTAGTGACCCTTCAAAAGACGGAGCAAAACGTAGATTTCTGAAGTAATGTCTCAAATTCTCAAGACCCTCTCGGAGTAGTAATCATCAAAGACAGATCGGATATCCTCCAAGGCCTACGGAGTCAATGGTTAATTAGTTTCTAGTGATTAGCTCTTATTGGTCTTCTTAGACGTGAATACAAACATCCTTTGATTGAAACGCTGTCCTCTGGATAGTAATCTGAAGATCATTGAGATCTTGTTTCTGACTGTGTACACCAGAAACCGTCATGTGTGAGATTGTGTGTTTTCCGTTTGTACGGCGATATCGAAACCCGACGACGTCAAGGGGAACAGAAAACTCGACGAAACCGCTTATTTTTGCCATTTTTTCCTCCCTTTCGAGATACTCCAGCAGGTTTCCTTGGCGATACCCGCTGAGTCAAATTACTCGCCTTCGAGGGCTGATGTCAGCAGTAGTACCGTCTCCCCCGCAAGGGTCGGCGAACTGCGACGGCTGCTGACGTCGGCCAGGGTTCTCTCAGACTTTTGACCCTTTCCACGGACAGTGCATTGTTTGAGCACCTGGTCCCTTCACCTCAAATCACGCGTGTCAAAAAGGAAAGACTCCCACTCCCACAAAGATCTCCACCCTAACGTAATGATTGCGTCCCTAAACCATGAATGGGCTGACACTCGACTCCTTTACGCGATTTCCGCACTTTTTCGCCAAACAGGGGAAGATGCGTCAAATTTCAAACAAATTGAACCCCCCTCCTTTATTTTTAGGTTCCCTTCATAAAACTTGTGGGGAAGGTTTCTAGCTACCTGTTTTTCTTTCAAGCTTCCATCGCGAATGGGAACATCTTATCTGGTCTCCTCGCAATCTGCCCCTGAAATTCGATATTAACATGTCCTTCCCAACTTGGCTCCACTTGACAGTATTCGGTGACTCAATAATGCCTGCCTGCTTAGGAACTAGTTTTACCGGAATGGAAACGGATGGGTTCTTATCGGGTAAAGGGTAAAGTGAGTTTTTCAAATGCCTGTCATTTTAATCGTCTCTTGTACTCCCAGAAGGGCTCCCTCTCAAATTTCAACGTCCAAGAATGAACTGAAGAGATTTTAGCACTCCATACTCTTTAATATTAAATATTACTATAAGTAGGTTTTTATTTTACCTACGTATAGTGGCAATGCGATACTGCTTCGAGTACGATTTCTGTGAAAGGCGACACAGCATCTTATTCTTTGGTTACCTATCTAACTTCTTGGAATTTTGAATAAGATTTCTTAGAAATCGATGGCTGCAGCATGCGTAATCCAACCGACCTAACAACTTCTTCCATGTTGCTGAGGATAACCCGAATTACCGGGCTACTTTTACACTCAATGAAGCCGGATTTACCCACACTAAAAAAAAAAAGTAGGGGCGCAGTTTCCCGTTCGTGGGGAATGGCTCGTCCCACGGAAATCGTTTTGGTTTCATAGGATTGCCCGGAACACGACCAAGACGGGCGTTGAGACGAACGTGGACAATTTTCCTCGAAAGCCGGCCTCGAACTGGTTCGAATGAGCCGTCTAACGACAAGATCCGACGACGAAGTCCTCCGCAATTTTGGCGGACACTACGAAATATATAAGGATTACATGAAATTAGTAAATCGAACTAACTACCCAATTAAAACCAATAATGTTTTGAACATTTTTAAATTTCTAATAAGTTCCACGATTTCCTGTTCTACGGTCTGTTTGTCCGACGTTGGAACTCTTGAGTGATGGAGATTTGACGACACCCCTCGGTGGTTGTCGCTTTTGTATTGTCTAAATCCCAAACACTCTCCCTTCGACAAACTCGTCTGCCATATGCGCAATCGCATTGTCACCCCATAAAAGACACTCCCTTTCTTATCGTCATTGTGGCTTCAACAAACTGTATTTGGGGCGGGGCGGTATTTGACTGTTTCAGCAGGGGGTGATCTCCAAGTGTCGAGTGGTTCTGGTTTGGAAAAGACGAAAAACAATGAAATGATCAATCTACATGAAATGAGCAGTAGGCTCCTTCAGTCCAACCATTTTTATTGTTTCAAGTGATAGGTACCAAAAACGAAAAAATGGGCCAAATGGGCTTCCAAAATTGAAATAACCTTGAGTTGTGCGAAAATTGAGTTAACCCTGAGTCAAATTTTTGTAAACTTCAGTTACTCCAATCGCTTACAAAAAACGCTGCAAATTTTACACAAGGGTTTATTGTTCTTTTTTATAGGTTAATTTTGCAAGAACGCTGTGAATGTTACACAACGGTTTATTAGTTCTTGTGCGAAAATGTACATTGTTCAAATGGTTGCGGGACCTCTGTAAATGGAGTTTGCGTCCAAAATTACTTGGAAAATATTTGCCTCCTGGATCCTTCAAATATCTCATTTGTAGCCCCATGAGAGCCCAAAAATGAATTGAAAGAAGAATTTCTCTCTCTTCGGAATTTTTACATGTTGTTAACTATCATTGAATAAAAAAATAAAAAAAGCTCGTATGATGCGGGATTATTCGGCACAGATCGGCAATTCGGGACGTCCAGAGGTTTCGGCATAATGTGGACTCGCCTTTTCAGCATATCATAATCAGTTTTTATTGGCAAGTAGGTAGTTCTCTTTTAGAAAATTAATATGGCAGGTAAATTACAACTCTAAAGGTTGACAAAAAAGAGAAGGCACGGCGCAAGGTACGCAACGTCCGGGCAGATGATTAAAAAAAGGAATACAATTTAGGGGGTTTTTCTAGCCAAGATTATGTTAAGTTAGGTCGACTTTATTGAATTTCGGTCTTTTTGTTATGTTCTTAGACAGATAAAAGAAGTGATTCTTTTTTCTCTTTTTGTCAACCTTTAGAGTTGCAATTTACCTGCGATATTAATTTTCTAAAAGAGAACTACCTACTTGCCAATAAAAACTGATTATGATATGCTGAAAAGGCGAGTCCACATTATGCCGAAACCTCTAGTAGTCTGGACGTCCCGAATTGCCGATCTGTGCCGAATCATAGCCTCAATACATTGGGATGGCGTCAAGTGATGAAGATTTACTTGTAGCTGCTTCTACTGCAGTATTAATAATAATTATTATTGCAGTAGGGGATCGCCGTGCTCGTCGCCCTCAGTGCTTCTGGATTCGTCCCAGAATCCTTCAGGGAAGAAAAAAATAGAGGGCCCGTGATTTCATGAAGGACCTACTGCTCGACGAGGTTGACGAGTTGAATCTCGAATATAGAAACGATGTGGGATTCGCAACTTTTTCAGAATGAAAAGTTGTGGTTTCAAACACCTGCATGATCGGACCGAGCATCATGAAGAAGAGTCCCTCCTTTAGAGAGGCTATCCCTGCATAGAATAGAAAAAATTGAAGGAAAAAAAGCAACAGCAACAGCCAACTGAAGCAGATCGACGCGTCCATACATTGACCTTTGATTCGGTTCGGGTCGGCTCTCTTTTATCCGGACCGACTTGAATCGGTTTGGGTTCGGCGTTGATCAATTCGACTTTGAGCATCGACTGGCACGCCAACATTAATTTGGCTTTGCCGATCGTCTCGAGCCCAATGATGCCGATCGACATAGTGTGGACGCTAGGTAGTGTGAGGCCTTGCTTCTTTGGCAAAAGCGGAACCGAATCCAACCCGAAACAGGTCGGTCCTGAGCGAAAAGAAAAGCGAACCAAATTGAAACGAAGGTCACTTGGTCTTGGTGTGGACCAAGTGAAAATGGTACGTTGCTTCCTCTCGTGCAAGAATACCCCCCCCCCCCCCCCCCCCCCAACTCCCGGATATCATCAGCGGATAATAGGTCACCAAATAATACCAATATGTATATTATACATCTATCAGCCAACCCAGACTACTGCACATAACAGAACAGTTCTGTTATACAGTTACAGTTATACAGTTACTGTATAAGTTGTCTCGTAGAAGAATTTGACATATTATGTCTTATTAAGCTCATGCTAAAGGGTGTACCACTAATTCAATCATGAAATCCATGTGGACCGTGAAAATTTGAATGAAATCGGACCAAAATTGTGGAAGTTATGGCTGTAACAAGGAAATCTAGAAGTACGGTTTGACTCACCAAATTTGTCCTGAGGTCCTGAAACGTAAAATGCGGGTAGAATTTTTCATTTTGGAAAAAACCCATTTTTTCCCGACTCCGACAGAGAACACAAAGCTGCTATTTTCGGTCGCAAAAGCAAAAGGAGATTAAATTTTGGTGTCACATTTCGTCAAGGCGCGTCCACGGACCAAAGTCCATGCCGTGCGTCACGGACGCAAAAACGAAACCTATAGCACAGCTAGCAGATTCCGCTTAGGACGTGCGGCATAGTGTGTTAGAGTTATGTTATGTTACCTACCTTGTTAGTGTGTTAATTATTATGTTAAGAAACTGCTAATGATGTTACCCACAGTCATCGGATTGTGAGGTTTGATGGTGATTACTTTGTGGGGGGGGGGGGGGGGGGTTGTAACATGATTCGATGAGAATAGATTATTGGGTGGAGGGGAACCGGTTGATTAGTTAAATGAATCGTGTCTAATGAAGATAATTGATAGGGCCGTATGTAGCTGTGTTCACCCCCAGTTAGAGCGTAAGGGGGAGTAACAACAGGGGAGCTCACCAACTGAACGTCAGGATCCACCGTGAACGGTTTTAGTCGTGAAAATTGCGGCGTTAACAATTTTTCAACAAGTTTTCACCGTGTCATCGCAAAAAAAGAAAAAAAAAATTAGCGTCGAAACGCCCACGCAGCACCTAAAAAATGTTTTGGAATTGAAAATGTCTCAAAACACAAACCTACCTGGCGAATCGTCGGATCAACACGTTCAGGTGCCGCCCAATTACCCTAGGAACCTGATGGCACGTTTTGTGTGAATTATTTACTTTGCCGCCTGCAAAAATACACTTGAAAAAATAAACTCTATCCTCCATGATAGTGATAGCTGTCTGAAAATGGGGTCTGTTGCAAAGCTGTCCAAATTCGTCCCCCAAACAAAAAAAAAGGAAAAAAATTTGATCACTTCCACTAATCACGGAGTGCAAAGGAGACAAAAATTGAGCGTTACAACCAACATGCCGAACCATTTCAAATATCGTCCGTTAAATGACGCTGTTTTAATCGGGTTCCCTAATGAGCTGCCTGCGTTAGTGAATTTTATGCTCAGCAATAAAATCCCCTCCGCTCCCGACACCGTCTTTATAACGTATCTGCAGAAGCTAGTGTGTTCCAATTTTTCTTCTTATGAAAAGAGAAAATAGTTACTTTCTTTTTTTAGCTTGATTATTTTCATTGCTCTACTAAGACGCCGCTCCTTGCATCTTTTAATGATTTGTGCCTTCACGTCTCAATAAACCCTTTTGTGGGAGCGGCGAACCAGTGCATTGGTCTTTTTTTACGGCGGTGTTTGTAAAACAACCCGTTTTTCTGCACCGCTACTGGTAGTCGGGATCGGCTGCATAAAATCGGAGAAGAGCCAATTTTTATACGTCTTATTGACGAGTCGAATTTCCAATTATGAGAGTTCACTACCTCGTAAATTCATAAAAAAAGGTTATAATCGGTTGTTCACACAATGGACAGTCACTGCTGCCAGTGGCCAGGCGTCATAGGTCTCCATGTAGTAGGTTTTGGTGAAAAGGAACACTCTAGGAGAGGTGGGAGGTTTGTATACTGAAGGGAATTGTCACCTTGACAGAAAGAGTTGGCAACTGTTTGGCACGATTCAGCTTTAGTCTGAGCGGCAAAACCGAACTAGGGTGAGTGCATCGTTCAGTCTTGCTGCTTTGCCGAAAGCCAAACCGAATCGTGCCTTAGTGTAAACGTAATTTCGAACCAATTTTCCTCATTTCAACTTTTGGGCCGCCCGGCCTCATTTGGCGTAGTGTGTCGCTCCTTCGACTTGAGGGAAACATTTTTTTTTTTTTAGAAAATGAAATAAAACAGCAAATTCGCATAGTACATTTTTTTGTTAAGGCTCTGAAATCCAAACTATGAATCACAATCCTTAAGGTCCTCCCCCGTATCACTTTATACATGTCATGTATAAAGTGATTAGGTACTCGTTGAATATAACAGTCTTAACTACTAAAATTTAGTAGTTAAGACTGTTATATTCAACGAGTATATTATATTTAATATAATACGAGTATATATATTTTATATAATACTGTATTTATTATAATACAGTATGTTTAATATAATTTAAAAATATTATTATTAAATTTAGTATATTATAATACAGTATATTTATAATACGGTATATTTAATATAATACAGTATATTTAATGTAATACTGTATATTTATAATACTGTATTTAATACAATACGAGTATGTATATTTAATATAATACCTACTGTATTTAATATAATACAGAGGGGTATTTAAATCAAAATCACTCCTGATTTTACCAAAAAAATATTACCCAATATTTAAAACCACCTGTCCCCCAGCCGCTCGGAGATAGTATCGGTGGGGGGTATGGGTCGCGCCACCATCGATGGATGTAGGTACCTGCCTCCGTTTAATTTACCATTCTCTTTGTGTTTAATTATTTCTTTTGACGTTATTTAATCCCCTTCCTTAAGCAGTGCTATGTTTGGGGATCAATCCCAACGACCAGGCCTCCCTCGGTGACAATTTTCCCAGGGAAGCTGTATCAGCGGGAGAGATCCCGACGCCTGGATCGGATCCACTGCCGAGGCCTCCTTCGCCGGTAAACCGACCAAGAAGCCACGGGGGCGTTTCCAGGTAAGACTGGATCAGTGGGGCAGGCCACCTCTGACAACCCCACGGACACAGTCAACCCCACGGCTCCCTTTCGGTGATGACCATGTCCTCCTCGACACTTTGTGCAGGACATGGTCATCCCCACGGCTCCCTTCCGGTGTAGATGCCTCTGTGGTGGATCCTGACACTTCAGGCAGCAAGCGCATCGCCCATTTCTGTGGCTGCACTCTCCCCCAGGTCCAGGGCTCACGACATTACTTCGTGCGACTCCCTGGATGGAGGTGTTTCTTCACTCCCTTCCTCTTCCTCCAATTCACTGGCAGCGACGTCGAGGATTTACGCCTCCGGCTCTCCGCCAGACACACAATAGCAAAATTTAGGGAACACAAAAACATGTTTGAAGAATTTAATTTTGAATTTGATTTTTGAATTACAATTGAGAGGTATACATGCAATATCTTACCAATCGTTGACGGCCCCAAAAGCTTCCCAAGGACTCCTGAACATCCTTAGGGGACTATGTTCGGTTACGGGCGAAGAAGAAATAGGCGAACTGTCCCGCGTATAGACAAGTACAAGTTGACTGTCCCACGTATATACAAGTACAAGTTGACCTTGAGTATTTGGAAGGGGTCCCTGAAGCGCCTGATCAGCGGAACCACTTTGAAGATGGGCAGAGAGCAGCCTCCGTTGTTCACAAACTGTCGTATAGCTTGAATATTGTAGAGTTCGGTCGTGACAAATGGTTCCTAGCTAGAATCTACGTGACCCTAAGAGTCAGAGTTGAGTCCTTGTTCCATCCGCGTATTTGAATCTCAGGTTCTCGATAAAGTCATAAGCACTTCACTTTTTGTGTCAATTGAAAGCCTTCTATTGATTTAAAAAATCTCCAGGCACGTCCATTCCTTACAGTAAGGAGACAGTACCTAACTGTCTCTGCACATACAATAAATCAAGGGGTGCAGCGGAAATCCGATCCGACAAACACGAGGTAAGCGTGAAGAGACAAATCCCCAGGCTTCCCCTCCACCACCGCCTTCATTATCTTATTAATATTAAATCCACCCTCCAAATAATAAACATGCCCCTGGGTGACAAAAGCCTTTACAAAACCGCCGGGGGGTGGGAGTGTGAAAAATTCGAGGGCCTTGAAAAACGAGACAGATTTTCGTGTTGGGGGAGTTCAAGGGGAGTTCAGGGGTCCAGATCAGCATTCACACTACCTATTACTGGTAACGTGACACACCCTTACGTCCCCCTCCCCTTATGTTCATTATCACTGCAGATGACACGCTTTTTTTAATCTTTTTTTTATTAATGTTTCAATTTACGAGAAAACGCTCGTCATGTCAATGACCTGTTCAAGAGAATAATACTTAATTAGAAATTTAAAGAATTTTCTAGTCAATCGTTTAGTTCATCACGCTGTTCACTCTCGAAATTGGCCGTTATCACAATGTGTAGATTTGAACGTCACAAGAGGTCATGAGTTTGTTATCAAACTCTGTTATCAGCTGTGCTACGTGTGCTTAGGTGTGGTAACTTTTGACAACTGCGTTATCGTGTTATCTCCCAAAGTTAACTGGCTACTCAACTCCAGCTGATGTTCTGTTTTTTTTTTTTTTTTTTTTTTTCGATTTATTTTTGCTTTGTTTGTTAGGAAACGGTCATGGATCCTATGAATCATTTAATGATTTTGAAAGTGTTTAACTTACAAGAAGGGAACCAAGTCCATAAACCTCATTTTGCGCAAAACGAAAAAAACTTGATTGCCCCTCGAAATTTGGAGCTATTACCTTCTTTTATGAAAGGAATAACATTCATGTCAAGACATAATTTTGTCTGCAAAAAAGCATTAACAACCTACCATGTTTGACGTTTATTTTTTGCCTCAAAATATTACACATCATGCCAAAACATACGAAAAGCCGATAAACTTGGGTCATCTTCCATGAATCAAGGCCTATGGTGTGGAAACCACCGAGAAAAGTGGAAAAACCCCTTATATTTGGGTAAAACGTTTATGATTTATTTCTAGACATAGTAAGACGTTTATGAAAATAGGATCCGCGGAACGGGAGGGGTGGTGCAGTGGGATATTGGTTTCAACTCTCGCTTTCGCTAGTTACAGTAGGTAGAGTTTTGGCCCCCCTCCCGAAAATTAATCGTGGATCTGCTCCTGCTCAAACAATATAGAAGGAAAAACATGAAAAAGTAGTGAATCTTGTAAATGCTTGATTTCTAATTTTTGTGGTCATCATTGTGTTTACCGGATACGATCGTTTTTAACCCATTCGCCCCACCCCGTGGGTCTACCAAGAGGCTAAAGTTGGGATGTTCGAGATTTTGATTGTGTTCGAGTGGGGTGTCGTTTTCGTAATGTTGAGCGAGAAAGCCTAGTTCTGACGATGCTGTGAGACTCCCGGTTGCTACAAAGGAGCACGACAGCATTTCTGCTCTGTGAGGTGTCGTTTTCGGAGTAATTTTGAACGCTGAGTGGATTCAAGAGAATTCTAGTTTGTTGCTATACTACGAAGTCCAGCTAAGCTCACTTAACCCACGCAGAAATTGGATAGATTGCATTTCATCAAGTTCGAGTAGACACGTACGATTCCACGTACCTAAACGACACCCCAATCGACTTCTCAGAAACCCTCACCTTTAGCTCCATCTGGTAACATTTCAGATTTTGAAAATTTCAAACTTGTCGGACTCGAATAATGGATCAGCAACACGACTATGAAATCATGCTGAATTAGACCGCTGAACGCTTCTTATATAACTTTTGTTGTATTGTGAACAGGAGCAGTCGTGGCCGAGTGGTTAAGGCGTCTGACTAGAAATCAGATTCCCTCTGGGAGCGTAGGTTCGAGTCCTACCGACTGCGATATATATTTTTTTGATTTTGTCTGTAAGTATGGACCAAGGATGATTAATTCCTACTCTATTATGGCTACAAAATACGAACTACGTTCTCTCGTTTCGCTTCTTCTTTTTTTTGGTTTATTATTTTTGGAATAATACACCTATGTTTTCGCGACGGGGGTCGACGACTCCGATCGGCCTCAAAATTTGACATGATCCGTTTCAAGAGGTCTACATTCTAAATCCGAAATGTCCGTCAGCCGTCCGGGCCGTTTTGGGCAGTAGGAATTTTTTTTAAATCTGAAATTTTGACAAAATACTTGGTTTACCATCTAGTTGTGCCCGCAAGGTTTTCAGTCCGATCGCCCAAACCCGTGGGGCGCTATGGGGCTAAAATGGGGCTATGTGAGGGGTTTTGAAGGATTTTAGCTATGGGATCGAGTTAGGTGTCGTTTTCGAAGTATTTTTGGACGTAGAATCCATTTTCGGGGGTCCCGGAACGATCCGATTTCACTGTGGCGATCTATAAAGCTTTCATGGGGCTAAAGATGAGATTTTTGAAGGATCCCAGGAGGTTAAATATTTTTCGAGTAAAAAATAAAGAATTACTTATTGAAGAAAAAATCCAAAAAAAAAAAATGTTTTTTTAATCAAAAAATATTTTTTTTCCAAATTTTTTAAATTTAGGTTACAGGATGATTTAACCCGAAATTCGGGTGCTCTTCCATTCCTAATTGACAATCTTCATCATCTGATTCAACGCCAAAAGTGGAAAGCGTTTTGTGAGAATCCGCCCCGAAATACGCAGGACTTGGTCAGGACCCCACTCGACCCCATGGCCCAAGACCTGTTGCCCATTTTTGCTGCACTGAGCCCCACCGTGTAATGTATGGGTTTGAGGCCCCTAATAAATTGAGTCTACGTCCGAAATTACTTCGAAAATGACACCTCATTCGACTTTCTGGCCCAAGACCTTCGAAAACCTCATTTATAACCCCATAAGTTATCGATTTTGGTTTATGATTCTTGGAATAATACACCTATGTAATCGCGTCGTAATTTAACTCGGATTGGCCTCAACATTTGACATTATCCGTTTCAAAAGGTCGAGATTCTAAAACCGAAATGTCCGTCCGCCGTCCGGGCCGTTTTGGGCCGTAGGAATGTTTAAAAAAATCTGAACTCACATGAAATAAGTTGTTCGCCTAACATAAGTTATGGCAATAATAATTATTGCCATAACTTAATTAACCATGATTAATTATTAATCTGCAGTTTTTGGTTTATTATTCTTGGAATACACCTATGTTTTCGCGACGGAGGTCGACGATCGGATCGGACGACGCGATCGGACGACGCGATCGGAGGATCGCCCTCAAAATTTGACATTATCCTTTTCAAGAGGTCTAGATTCCAAAACCGAAATGTCCGTCCGCCGTAAGCCATCCGGGCCGTTTTGGGCAGTAGGAATTTTTTTTTAAATCTGAAATTTTGGCAAAATACTCGGTTTACCATCTAGTTATGCCCGCAAGGTTTTCAGCCCGATCGCCCAAACCCGTGGGGCGCTATGGGGCTACGGGAGTTTTTTTTTTTAAAGGCTTTTGGCTATTTGGTCGAGTTAGGTGTCGTTTTCGAAGGATTTTTGGACGTAGAATCCATTTTGTTGGGTCCCGGAACGATCCGAGTTCACTGTGGGGATCTGAATGGGCTTCCATGGGGCTTTCGTGGGGGTTTCATGGATTTTTGAAAAATCCCAGGAGGTCGAATAATATTATAATTTATTTGAAAATATTATTTTCCAAGTAGGTAAAAAAATTGTTTAAAAAAAAGAAAGTTGATAAAATGTCTCTTTTTTTCAAAATTTCTTTGTTGACACAGAATTAATATTTGGACATGCAACCTATATCGACGAATAATGAGCGCGATGAACAATTTGTTTTCGAAATAGAACTATGCTTTCGGATCGACGCCCCCGCGGTTTACGTCTTTTTTGTTTTTCATTCGCGATCCGGTTCCGTCCGCGCTTTTAATTAACATTTTGAAACACTCTTGTAAGTATTCTCAATAAATAATTATTTATTGAGAATATAGGTTTTAAACTGTTCACTTTGTGTTCAAAAGTTCTTTCGTGTGGATTTTAATAACTGAAACGGTTTACAACCAATCATTTGCGTCTTTTTTGTTTTTCATTCGCGATCCGGTTCCGTCCGCGCTTTTAATTAACATTTTGAAACGCTCTTGTAAATATTATTTATTGAGAACATAAGTTTTAAACTGTTCACTTTGTGTTCAAAAGTTCTTTCGTGTGGATTTTAATAACTGAAACGGTTTAGGTACACCCAATCAGGGCTATGGCTCTTGATAAATACCCAGGGCTCCGACCCATAGAGGTAGGAGAGCTGCTGCAGAGAATCTGCGCAAAAACAATGGCACTAGTAACTGGTGAAGACCTAAAGGAAGCCTGTGGTGCCGATCAGCTATCTGCAGGGTTGAAGTCAGGCATTGAAGGAACCATTCACGCCGTAACGAGGCTATTTGAACACGAAGCGACTGAAGGGGGGTACTGCTGGTTGATGCCTCCATTGCTTTCAATGCATTGAGCCGTACATTAGCCCTATGGAACGCAAGAATGTTTTGGCCAAGATGCTCAAGGGGCATTCAATGCGTATAGGGGGTTCCCGATCATACTGTTCCGTCAAAGCGAGGCAACCCTACTGAGTCATGAGGCGACCCGCTGGGAATGATGATGTATGCAGTAGGAACCCTCACACTGGTCAAAAGTCTTAAAAATCCTAAGTGGCATCAGAATTGGTACGCTGATGACTCGGCCTGTATTGGGAAACTAAGGTACATTCGATGTTGGTTTGATCTCCTAAAAGATGAAGGCCCAAAGTGGGCGTACCTTCCAGAACCAGCGAAAAGTTTCCTTATTGTCAAGCCTGGGAAGGAAGGTGAAGCAGCGGCACTCTTCAGGGATGTGAAGGTCGTTTACTCGCATCGGTTTCTTGGTGGGGTAGTCGCGTCTTCCGGCACAGAGAGCAGACTTTGTTAGGCAAAATGTGGAAAGGTGGAGATCACACACACGGATCTTTGCAGAGACAGCCAAGATAAGACCCCAGCAGTTCATGCGGCATTCACAAAATCACTTCAGTTTGAATGGAGCTTTGCTCAGTGGGTTGGAGGACTTGAAGAACAATACAAACCCCTTTGGGATGTGATCCGAACACAGCTGATGCCGGCGACCTTGGGACGGGAAGTGACCGACGTGGAGGCAGACGTGATTAGCCTACCAGTGAGGCTGGGCGGGCTGGGTCTTTTGAACCCAGGATAGGCCACACGAAGAGAGGAAATTTCAAAAAGGGTGTGTGCGGTTCTGGTTCATGCTATATGCTCGGGTGAACCCCTGCTGTTCGAACGTCATCAAACCTAAGTAGCCAGGTCACTGAGAGATGAAAAAAGCCGAGAAGAGAGGCATCTTTCAGAGGTGGCTGAGGGTCTCATCCAGGGAATGCAGTCAGCGCAACAACGGACTCTCAGAAGGTTTAAATCAAGTTCCCAATGGCTATCGATGATTCCCTTAAAAGCTGATGGGTTTGATTTGTCGGCATCCCAGTTCCGCGATGCAGTCTCCTTGAGGTATGGTCGCACGCTTGGAGACCTCCCAACCGTCTGTGACGGGTGTGGGCCAGGGTTTGATGTGAACTGTAAAAAAGGGGGTGTCGTTAAACGAGGCCAAGAAGAGGTGCGAGATGTGGTGGTTGGCGTGGGCGATATGGCGCGACCATTGAACCAGTCATGAGAGAAAGTACCGACGGTCATAGTGCTCTAGTGGTCGACATAAACGGTGTCTGGGAAGGTGGGAGGCCAGCGTTTTTTGATAATCGCATTGTAAATGCTGACACTGCCTCTCATCTTTCCCCGGAGTGGCAGCAAGTCGCCCAGAGTGTTGCCAATGAAAAGCATAGAAAGTATGACCGAGCGGCCGAAGATCTCAGAGGGTCATTCACATCGCTGGTTTGACGCTCCACTGCGAATTCCAGTTCATAAGGGCTGTTTCCCTTCGGCTGAGAGGAGCCCGGCGGAAGTTGAGTATCTTGGGATTGGAGGAGGGGGCTAGACTTCCTGATGTCCAGGACTGACGCATGAATTGTTCGCATTGTTGCTATTGGTGTAGTTGATTTCCACTTATTTCATTAATAAATAATTAATATAAAAAAAAAAAATATTTTGTTTTCGAAATCAACACGTCTTGAAACAAAGGACAAATTTTGAGGGCGAAAAAAACCTGGTTTCCTGCGGACTTTGCTTTCATGGAAAAATCAACATGAGAAAATTAGTTGATCCTTTCTTTCCTTTACACAGTACTTTCAATTTTCAAACACGTTCCAGCAGTTGGAAAAAAAAAACAGTCAACGATCCGGCTCGTTTAATTGTTTTCAATTTTCGCTTTGCCGACGGATTTTCACCCGGGCAGCTTCCGGCCTAGATTTCCCCCAGACCGCGTCAAAGGGCCGATAAACAAAGGAATTAGCTGAAGGTTCGGATTTGAAACTCGATATGGGGGAAAAAGGCATAGAAAAAAAATTCTCGGCGATAGTTGACAGTGCAGCGCTATTCCCACTTTCATTTATGGGCAACGCGTCCGTTCGGACGGTTTATTCCCGAAAAAAAACCACCTTCCTCTGTGTCGGTTTTTTTTTGTGTGTGTCGGGAGTTGCTCGAGTGCGCTATTTTGTCGAAGCAAAGCCGGAAACTGTGACGCCATCGTGACGGCGAAGTCCGTCAGATCGAAGCTAGCCGCGTTTCTACCTTACCTCTGGTTGAAATAATAAAACTACTCTATCTATTTCAATTAGAACCGTTTTTCGTGTTCCTACGGCGAATACATGTCCTGCCTCCCAGCGATGATGTCTTCACATTGAAAGCGCTCGCCACCACCAAAGCATCCAGTGATTTCTGACTCCGCCAGCAGATACGCTAGTGATGATCAGAGAAGAGTCAAATATGACGTAAATGTTTAATGAGAAATGCCATTCTAATTAAGTGCTAGTTTTTCTAATAAATTAAATAAATTGACTTAATTTTCAATAAATGGCATGAATTGAACGTTAAAGGAATGCATTAATGTTTCTTAACTTTCTTCCTGTATACTCCTACAGAAATGAATTCCTGATAAATTTTGAGAAATATTGGAAAATAATCGATTTTTTTTTTTTTTGAACAACCACGATTATTTTCGCGACTTTTCTATAAAATCTATTCATTTGAAAGAATTTCTTTTAGAAGGTAAATTATCCTCAGAAGTGATTCAGCCCTGCTGTTTTCTGCGGCTTTTACTTAGATGGAAAAACCGACATTAGAAAATGTGTTGAAGCTTTCTTTCCTTCACCCAGAAACGCATCTGGAAACTATCCTGTAAAGGTTACAGTGTAAACTGTTTCTGAACCGATCACAGGATAACGTACTTTAGCTTCCAGATTTCGAAATAGAGTTTATTGTATAATATGTATATTATACTGAAAGACGAGAAGATGCTGAACATGATGGCGCTTTTAGATAGCATTTGAGGCGGTAGCTGCAAAAAGGGCGGATGGTCCCAAACGCGGAGAACGCTTTATACGCTTTATAAGTCTCATTTATTTACCCTCAAAATTTCGTTTCGTTGCGATCCATGGAGGAATAGAGTGTGAGCTCTCCTCTCTTATTCCTCCATGGTTGCGATCATTACATAGTTTTGTTGGTATCCATGATTTAATCAAGGGTGTTTTGCCGCCATTCTTGTGGAGAATCTCTTATCAGTGTGTTCACGGGTTCTGGAGTGACTTTTCATCCATTTAAATAAATAATATACTGTCGACAATTTACAGTAATTTGTAAATAAATATGTTGTGACGATTTATGGTGAAAAATAAGACTGTTTGTGAGGACTGGTCTCTAATGGAAAGAAGGTGCAATTATTCTATTTTCAAAGTAGGTAGGTACATATATCCGATATTATACATTATTATTATTATATCGAGAGTCAACTGTACTGGGTGTAATCGACTTATGGGGCTCTTAAACCCCTTCCGACATCACCCTGGGGCTTCTGAGAGGCTACAAATTGGGTTTCTACAGGGCGGTTTTCAGAGAGTCGAGCGATGCACCGTTTCATATGACATAGAAATACATTACATTGTAATTCTGGATGTGATATCGATTTGTCGGGGTTTCAAACCTCTCCGACCGGAGTGCCGGGCTCTGTAACAGGACATAACAGTTGGCCTCCTAATGGCATGGCATACATCTGGTGTTTTTGAAGTGCTTAGGTCTGGTGGTGCCAAAATCGGTTTGATTTCTAGTTTGAAAGTTCGGTTGATAGTTAAAAGATAGAAAGTGTTAGGTTCTTCTAATAAATACCTAGGTAATACCTCCACCAAACATAATTATTGCGACAGATATGATTAAATGAGACTTGATCAGAAAGAGAAATGAACCAAATGGCAGACGTTTAGGAGTAATCATCCTGCCAAAACCATAATACCTTGTCGATGGCGTCATAATATGATCATATTATGATAACCTCGTATCTCAGAAAACCAAACTTTTCAGGGGAGACCAAAAACTGAATATGACGTCAGAAATGTTGATTTTTATTGCATCAACCGTCCATTTGTCTCAATGGACTACCGTCTCGTAGTATTTTAAGCTCCTTGTAGCCATAGAAACTAAAATAAATATTGCAGACACTAGATAACCTCGTATATCTGGTTGTTCTAAAAATGATAACCTCGTAACTACGGAAAATTGATTATCAAAAAGGGCGCTAGAGGGCAGAAAAATGCGTTTCCGCCAACATTCAAATACTGGCCGATGAGATACGAGGATTTCATTCAGAAAATTCAATAAAAAGAAAAAGGCCAAAAATTGAGATACGAGGTTATCATATGACGCCATCATTGTGTCGAATTTGCTACCTTTCACTAAAAAATCCCCTCAATGCCCCATCAAACGCTCTTGTTCTCCTCCCGTTTCAAGAGTTGTATTCATTTCCCGAACAAATCGAATTATCTGACACTGAGATATCTCGTGGAGGGCTTCGGAGAAGCTCATTCCGGGATTCTCTCGCCTCTCAAGTTTGTTATTAACTTTCCCAAAAGTGATTTCGGAGCAAAAGCCGAAGACGGAGGGAGGAAAATCGGAAAGCGGAGTAACTCGACACCAGCTTTGCTTTTACCCTGACTGACTCTAATCTTCTCTTTGTCTTGTAATCTTCCATCCCTTCACTTCCTTGCTCTAACAACGCCGCCGATATCGTGCTAAATCAAAAGTCCACGGTGGACTTCAAGTTGTGAAATCCCTTTCAGCGTAGGTGTTCTGTGTTGTGTGGTTGGTGGAGTTCAGAATTCTGAACTCTTAAGACGTGATGCCGTTGTTGGAGGAAGTTCCAGGTTGGACCCTGTGAGAGGCATTTGAAGCGTCAAATTTGACGCAAGTTGCATACCAGCCTCGCTTTGCAATCGGTGGAAGAGGATTCTGTTCTGCGAACTTTCACTAGATGCATCTGGATAAAGTCTTCAGGGCTTCCTTTGGAGCTGTTCTGCTAGTAGCGTTGAGTTTTGCCATGGGCCTCTCGGATATCGCTGAAGTAAGCGTGGTGGAATTTCCAAGCAAATGTACCCGAGTACAAAAGGAGGGGATCCTCCAACCCTTGCATCAGCTTTGTTGTTTCCTTCCAAGTATGCTTTCGGACAGAGTAAAAGTCATACTATCGCTAGTTGTAAATTAATCTGGGCAGCCGAGAGTCTTGTCCCAACCCGTCGGCAACACATCCTGGAGTTCTCGTGCCGAGTTCATCATTCGTCGCTGCCTAGCAACACCGAGCCGTATTACTATTACAGTACTTTACCGCTCTCTACTGAGCCGCTCGTCTGCTACAAAGCAGAATCCTCGAATAATCATAAAATTGCAGCTCCCGATCAACACACGGTCATTACCTGGCGTCGTTTTTCCTCCTTCGGTAAGTGGAAGTCGGGAGAAGCTGAAGATATAACGAGCTCGAAAAAAACGCGGGTAACCTGAACATGAAGCCTAATTTAGTAGCACGTGCACCCCTTCTTGACTTCCAGGTCGTCACCCGAGACGTCAACCAGCCTCACAACAGTCGATTGCCGCGAGGTTCACAATTTGTTTGAATAGTGTAGCGTCTTCGAAACATTCCCAAGCTACTTTTGTAGCTTATTTTTGTAGACATTAAATGTTTTTCAATTTTAGGGTGTTCAATCGACGCAAAATTTATTGCTTTACAACATTTGTAAGAAAAGTTACCTTTCTTTGTAAACTCCGTAGGAATCCTTGTTTGGCTTCTACACTGAAAAAAGCGTTAAAAAAAAAAAAATAATAATAATAACAGTAAGGAGCAACTTCAGGTATTGGGACATGGGGTATTTTCGTAATCAGCGTCAAATTTCCTTTAAATTTAATGGGTTAAGCATGAGGGTTTTCAGAGGTTTTTGCCAAAATATGGCTGTTCGGTCCCACAATGCGGCGGACGGCGGACGAACATTTCATTTTTGGAACCTTGAAACGTATTGAAACGGTGACAAATTTTGAGAGCGATCAAAATTTTCGACCCCGGTCTCGAATACGTACATAGGTACAGGCATACACATTCAAAGAATAATAAACCAAAACGCGTTCCCGACAGGTTATGTGTTGAATGTTCTAGCGTCAAGAAAGATACCACCAATTTTATCTATTATCAAAATGTGTTATCAGCCGTGCTATGTTTGCTAACTTTTTCAGGTTGGTGTGTAACTTACGACATCAACACGTCGTTATATCGACGAGTGAACAAACGGCTAGCCACTCCACTTATTGAAAATGGAGTCTATCGCTCCGGTACGTGGGCTGTTTGATGACTACAGAAAGGGTTTTTTAGAGGATTTACTTAACCCATGGATTAAATGCCCTTGTTGCTCCCGAACCGCCCACGGAGCGGTCGGACACAAAACCGTGTGGCTCCAAGTAAAAGCGGAACTGAATGGCAAACCCAAGAAAATATCACATCCACTCAAATATCGAAACCTTTTCATCATCTACCGAAATTTGGAGGAATTCTCGAACCATGTTCGTTTGTCACTTTGCAAGCATATCTTTCTCGAATCTCCTCCTTTCTCCCCATTATACGTCCACTTGTACACTCCCGAGCCGTCAACAGATTTCAAACTCGGAAAGGTGTGACAATCTTTTTTCACGGATAGACAAATATTTAGGGTGGAGTCCTTTCTGCACGTCAAGAGGGATTTGAAAGGGAGGGAGGATTTGGAGGTTTTTTTTTCTTCAAGACTCGGGAGACAGCGAGGAACCTTGTGGAGCTTCTCAGAAAATCTTCTTCCCGAACTTCATGAATTCACTAACTGCAGGAGCATGAATGAAACGTTGGTCCTATTCAGGCTCGCACAGTAGCTCCAAAGCCGTTCCCTTAAGAGGATTTTCGAACATCTTCGAGCCCTTTTCACTCCCTTAATAACAATCAGATAACCGCTTTTTCACGCCTGTTCCCTCTTGACGTCTCGCTATCTCTTCTGGCTCAGCTCCTCCTATAATAACCCAAGTTTTTTTCTTATACCTGAAGCCCAATGTGTCTGATTAGCGACCTAATAACCCAGGTTACGTTCAGATCTTATTTCAAAAGACATCTGCTGGCCCGCTGTAAACTTTCGGTAAAAGTTGAAAATTTGCTCCATTTTTTCAAGTAAACAATATGAAAATGTAAATAGAGCGTAGAAAATCAACCCGTTTCGAACATACGCGTTTCAAATCGCCACCTCGCTCGGATGGTGGTCTTCTCGAGTTCTACCTCCTTATCGAACCCTGTTGACAGTTATTCGCGACGGCGTAATCGAATCTCGAACCCAAACGGTACCTGCCACTCGGGGAAGGTCGAATCCGTGTTTTGACCCAAGTTTTACCAAAGTTTTGCCCATCATCCGACACCCCCCAGTCGGACGGGTCGGATATGAGAAGTAAAACGACTCGAAAGATGCGACGCCCGAACCCGAGAAATCCGACCGGCGGGGTTTCAAACATCTCGAACGAAACTCGATCGTCGGGAAAACTCGGAGGAAAAATTGTCAAAACATTCGGGATATGGACGAATTGCGATTTATAGGGTCGCGAGACGTGAAAAATGTTCGCCAAGTGCTTAATTTAATTTCCTGAACATTTGACAAAACAAAAATAACATTTTATAAAAAATAAATTTTATATAAATAACATAATAGTTATATTATATTTTATATAGAAGAAATACTCTGAAACTAAGGATCAATCGCGATCGTGTAAAAACCGGTTGGGTGATTCTAAACTGCCCTCAAATATTGAACAATATTGGACTATTATGATTAATTATTAGGATGTGGTTGTTTGCCGACGGTGGAGAGGTCTAGTCCAACGAGGTGGTCAGGGAGAGAAGACGACTCCTCTGCTGATGTGAGTACTAAATTGTTTATTGGAATAAACAATGGGCTAGGGAACAAGGTCAGAGAAATGGGAAAATTCGGCCGAACATAGTTGAACTAATAATGAACAAAGTACTCAGTACAGTTAGCACTGAGAAATTAGGTGTCTGAGCAGACGAAATCACTAGTGAATATTTGGCGTTTTGAATTTTCCCGCGTGATAATCCGCCAGAGTGCACTCGCACAAAAAGTAGAAAGTGTACAAAAAATCTTTTTTATTTTGGGTTATGTTATGTTGGTGAACATGAATATGGTCTGTCCCATCACACTAGCGTCAGAACAAATCCGAACGACTATTTTCCTTGCGATTTCACCTTTTCTGATCTTGTGAATCTCTCTGAATTCGTGCTTTTAGTTCATTGGCTGACCACCAGAGAGCACTTCTTGGAAGCGCCACTCTTCCCTCCAGATTCAGAGTTGAAATATTCGAAAGTGCCCTGTAAATTTGTATTACACCGTAGGAGCCCAAAACTCACTGCTATGGCTTCATATTATGAAGTTCTTTCAGAAAGAGTATTAGTCAACAATCGGTTCCCTAGCCCATTTTAGCGTGGGGACCGGCTTTGGGCAACTAAGCTCATCTACAGTCTAGAGTAACTTGGAGCAGTTGAACCGTTATTTAGGTTTGAACCCAAACCCCGAATCTGAATATGGACCCTTTGTTTGAACCCAGGGCCGCCGAGAGAAAAAGCGGGCCCGGGGCAAAAGAGGGCATAGGGCCCCCGAGTAACCCCTGATCTTTTTTCTGTTTAGGCCAGTCAAAATCGCCACTAAAAATCGCTAAATTCGCAAAACGAGATGTATCTCTGATTTTTTAGTAGGTACGCTGTTAGGACCCATTAGAGTAGTGTTTATCCAATTTTGCAACTTCCCAAAAGCTGTGCTTCACGCGTAGCACAATAAAAACCACGATTTTTTCGGCCTTATTTCAGTTTTTGCTTTATATCTAATAAACTATGCGTTGTCCGACGAAAACTACTATATGAGTTTTTAAATAGCATTAAATGTGTGACAATATAAGCCCAACCGGAGCTGTTTAGGTTAATTAGTTTCAGAGTTAGGGCACTTTGAAAATAGGCCATTTTTTCCTAAATGTCAACATACCTGAAGACAGCGGAAGCACGTTTTTCAGAGCGTTTTCGGCTGTAGCTCAAGAACTATTGGTCCGATTCCAAATTTCTTTTTTTCTCCTGAAAGCTAAATAACTTCCCCATCGTAGCTATTCCATGTAAAATTTTGATTTGAGCTTTGATAAGGGAGGGGAGGGCACGGCAAAGAAGTGGCACATTTCGAACCAACCGTGTTTATTTGCAAATTTTTGCCTATAACGCGGGAACGGTGTTCCGATCTTACTTTTCTTTTTTTGTAGGTGAAAGCTGATTAAATTTTAAAAAGCGTGGGGGCAATGAAATTTCGATCGGAGAAATAGTCTTGGAGGGAGAGAAGAAACCCTTCCGAAAAACGTGGTCTTAGATGGTCAAATATCTTGTTTTCACCCTTTCCGACGAATACGAATGGCACTTTTATTGTTTCAATAGGCATGCAATGTGCCGTCCCCTGTATAAAATTTAATCACCGCTTTCACCTAAAAAAAAAAAAAAAAAAAAAAAAGTAAGATCGCCATTTTGTGAGACGTCTTCCTAGGCTAGGTGCCAGGAGGTGGCTCAACAAAAAAAAAGAAATAAGAGAAGAAAGAGAGAACCTCAAGGGGGGGTTCTTGAAGAAAATTTTCTCCCAGGCAAAGATCAAGCGAGACTGGCATTTTATAGTTAGGTTTATTTCTTTACCTTGAAAACAGGCTGAAAGAAATCCTCAGAGCGGCGTAGCGCAGAGCAAGCATCAGCTAATATCACAGCATTCGTACAACATTCTCCTTAATTGGGTGCACCCGTTCTAATTGATTCGATTTCCAAATTACACAACACACCTGAAACGTATGGACGAGATTAGAGTAAGATCACAATGAGCCTTATAACTTTGGCTGCACAAAAAGTGCCCCTCTCTTATCAACGCTCAAATCAAAATTTCACATAGAATAACTGCGATGGGGAATTTATTTAGCTTTCACGAGAAAAAAAGATATTTGGAATCAGATCAATATTGAGCTACAGTGGAAAACGCTCTGAAAAACGTGCTTCCGCTGTCTTCAACTCTTCAACTAAAATGTTCACATTTTGGAAAAAATTGGCTATTTTCAAAGTGCCATAACTCTGAAACTAATTGACCTACACAGCTCTGGTTGGGCTTTTTATTTAAAAATTGTCACACATTTGATACTATTTAAAAACTTATATACCTAGTAGTTTTTGTCGGACAATGCATAGTTTATTGGATATAGAGCAAAAACTGAAATAAGGCCGCAAAAATCGCGGTTAACACTACCCTAATGGGTCCGAACAACATACTAAAAAATCAGAGATACATCTCGTTTCGCGAATTTAGTGTCAAAATTGACTGGCCTAGTTGTGTTTCACAGAGTTTATTGTGATTCACATTGCTTGAGTTTTACAAGGCCCAATCACACGGAAGACTACGTTGCTTGCCAAGTGGCAACTTAGCCATTTTTTCTTTTTTCCTCCTTTTCCCCTTCTTCTTATTTTTCTAGGGCCCGCTGGGGCCCCATGTAAAAGTCCGGGCCCGGGGCAAAATGTCCCCTTTGCACCCCCCCCCCCCCTCTCGTTGGGCCTGTTTGAACCTGAATATTAGGTTCAACTGCTCCAAGTTACTCTGGGCTGTAGATGAGCTTGGTTGCTCGAAACTTGTCTCCACCCCACCTCTTTACTACCTTACTCTGTGCTCCACCCCACCTCTTTACTACCTTACTCTGTGCTCCACCCTACGATTGCTTATTCCAATACAGTAAAACCTGTTTAATTGACGATTCAAGGGACCGTCCACAAATTGTCAATTAACCAGGTTTTTCAGTAACCCAGGTTTTTCAATTAGCCAGATTTTGGTGGATCAATTCGTCAATTAACCAGTTTATTCGCCATTTTAAACAAACATGTGATTTTAAATCAATAAGTTAAATATCAGTGTCCAACTTTTAGGTAGAAGAAATCGGGTATCTTCATTTGTTTGGTGGGTTGCACATTCCGGACGAGTTGCTCCACACCAAGCAACTTGTCCCACACTCTCAATTTCTTGTACTTCTTCACTCATCTCCGCTGTTGAAGTGCCATCGGTGAAGCCACATTTACGGAAACAGTTAGCAACTGTACTGGATGTATCATAAAACCACGTATACCACCACCACAACCACGCAACCCTTATAAATCAATTCACAATTACGTTCATAATTACTTCGGAAATTTTAAATTAAAATAAATTTAATGACTGCCTGAACCTCCGCGACAAAAGCCTTCAAAACCCTCAAGCCTGTTTCAAGTCAAACGGAACCCCTCGGTGCGATTGGAAGGTCTGGCTCAAAAATCGATTCCACACCCACCATTTCTTCATGAAGAACTCTTTTCTGCAGTTCTTTGTGCAGAACTGACACAACACTCGATCTCCTGGACACAACCTGAACAGGTCTGAAACCCCCATGAATCAAATTTACTTTCAAATTTACAATGAAAACATCACCCCACTCGACTTCCGAAACCCCAATAAATCGATGTCTCGTTCAAAATCATTTCTGTAACGACACCCCGCTCGATCACGTGCCCATAATCCTTCAAAGTTCCTGCCTGTAAGCTCTTTTGTAGAAAAAATTCTGAGAATATTAACTTGTACGACACTACGAACAACTTGACTGCTTGACACTCAGGGAACCCTAAAGAGGTTACAATATTGGGGAACCCACTAACCTGACATGGGGAGGTTGCAAATTCGTAATTAGCGTTCCGACCCTGTCAGTTCCGTATTGAAAAATTCCCGCTCATTACTGGTTTCCGTACGAGGATGTGAAGATTTCGTTACGTTTTCCGTTCACATAAGAAGCCACAACGAGTGAAATGAGAGATTCAGGCGCTTGAAAGAAATTCTACCCATACTGTTCATTTTTTTCAATTACACCCCACAAACTTCCCGAACTTCTGTATCGGGTCGGGATTTCACTTGGAGCTGACAGGGCCTCTTTAAATCGATGATTTAACACCGAAAAAATAACACTTAAACGCCGGTGAAACTTAAAACTTTGTCTCGGCCTATTAACCTCAGACAACATTAGAAGGGTGGAAGGCCGAAAAGTCTCATTTTTGTGGCGTTCAGCTATAAATCTGCGGAGGATTTTCACCCTTCACGGAGAAACCACAACACGGTGATTTTTGAAAAATCGGCAACGAAAAAAAAGTGTAATCTGTTTGGAAAGAGTTGCCGGGGAAAAACACGTGTTTGGGAAGCGGCTATCCCCTCGAAAAGGGGACCCAATTAAGATTTCAGACGGGTTCGTCTAGTTTTGAGATGTTTTCCCGAACCAATTTCAATTAGGGGTGTATGACGAGCGGAGGCCGAAAGGTTTTTAAAGCATTTGTCTCCTGAAAAGGGGGCCAAAAGGTTTTGAAATGACAGGGACGTCGCAACAAGATCTCAGTTGGGCAGCTGGCCCCGAACCGACAGCCAGACAAATGAGGGGTAGGAAACCGAGGAATTGACGGGTTATTATCTCGATTTGGGTAAATTAGAATCCTTGAGATCTCAACAGCGGACCAAAATGTGCCTGATGATGTAAACATGAAGATTATAAATGAAAAAAAAAAATAATAATAATAATAATATTTAAAAAAATAATAATAAATAAACGGTGATTTATAAAATTAATTGAAATCCTTCGAAGTTTCCTCTAAAAATCCATGAAATATAATAATATTATATTCCATATTATGAACCTCAAATAGACTGGCAATCATAAAACCTTTGCAGAGGCTAAAATTGTTTTAGAACGATGAAGAACGGTTTGTAGGGGATCGAAACCTGGATTGGTGAGGTTAAGAACGAATTTGCAGGCGTGGGGTCTTGGAAAGATAAAAATCCGGTTTGGTAGGCTTAATAACCAGTTCAAAAGGGTAATAACTGGTTTGGGGTAGTAACCAGTTTGGAAGGGTTAACAACCAGTATGGATAGGGTGATATCCCCCTTGAAAGGACTAAAACCGGATTAGAAAGATGAAGAACAGGCTTGATGGTGTCAAGAACCGGTTCGGAGCTTAACTGGTTTTGGTGGAGAAAAAACTGGTTCGAAAAGGTGACAACCGGTTCGGATCGGTTAACAACCAGTTTGAGAGGTCGAGAAGACTGGAAGGAACCAACTGGGAGAGTTTAAATTCTTACACGATCCGATTCGATTTTTACCGAAGGGAAGAAACTTCTTAATAATTAAACACAGCTTTGTTTATTGTTTAGGTACTTTGATTATTTTTATTTGGTTACACTTTTAAAAATTTTGAGATTATTTTTGAGATTATGAGCAGTTGGTTAAACCGTTAAAAACACAGAGATAATAGTAAATAAAAACACAAAAATAGTCTAAAATTTTAAAAAAAAGTGTAACCAAATGAAAATAATCAAAGTACCTAAACAATAAAATCGCAACAACAAAAATGCTAAAAATCTCTATTTTTAATACTTTGGGGTGTAAGGCATTTTGGGGAAATCGGAACATTCGGAAACGACGTTTGTCGTCTGGGATTTGAAAAGTTGGAACACTATGGATATTTGATGAAATTTTCAAAAAGTTCTTTCATAATACATTTATATTATAAAATGAATTACATAAAATTACATGAATAATCATTATTGAAGTTTATTAAAGGGCGTCAAGAAATTGAGAGCAAACGTGACTATACGTGAGAAAGATGAATTAAATTTTGTTGTTTAAACAATAAATGTGTAACCAAAGGTGTTCAGCGCATTTGAAATATTAGAAAATTCGCACAGTACCTACGTGTTTTTCCTTCATTTTTGTTTGTAAGTTAATTTTGTTCTACTGAAAATGACTTCACTCCCAGTTTGTCGAGGAAGGGCGTTATGAAATCCCCTTTCGGGTTTATTTGGGTCTGTTGACGGGGTGTAAACAAAGCATTGTTAACAACCGGAGCGGAGTAACGGAGAAGCGTAATTGTTGACTTTGCGGGCTTTTTTTCCCGAAAAAAAAAAAAAAAAAAAAGTTTGCAGAGTGTGGGATTGCCTTTTCTGAATTGCGGTGATTCGGCCGTTTGTTATTTGAGGTCTCGCCAGACAATCTGGCACCAGCTCGACGGAATTTTTCGCACCGAACGGCTCGGTGTAACGCGAGAGGCCCTTTTTTCAAACTCTTTAAAAAAATAAAATTAAGAGGAAAATAATAAGGCGTCTCAATATGGGAAATGGGGCTCGTCAACCGAAGAACACGTGCGGATTTGTCGTTTGTTGTGCCATTTTCATTTACGAATTAACTTCGCTGACGTTGTGATTCGCAATAATTAATATAGTTTTGACAAATTCCTAATTTGAGACAGTCTCTCTTGGAAATTTTGGTCGACTTAACTTTAAAAGTCCTTTACACAAATTTTGTTCTTTCACGATGTGTTTTGAACTTCATTGCCCCAAACCAGTTTTAAATTCCTTCCGTACCTGATCTGTACCATCAACCAGTTTTGAACTGCATTATCTCACCTCAAACCTGTTTCAACTGCCTCCATCCAATTCCTTCCAAACCTGATACAAATCGCCCTAAACCGGTTTTCGATTCATTGCGAACATCATCTGAACCCCCTTCTTCGCCTGAGCGTAGTCGTTTTCGAAGTATTTTTGAGCGTAGAATCGATTTATGAGGGTTTCCAACCCATCCAACTACACCGTGGGGTTCAATGCGGCTTCTATAGGCCTACGTAGGGGGTTTAGACGGATTTCGATAGAAGTTCGAATGAGGTGTCGTAGGTATTCGAACTAATTTTGGACGTAAACTCTATTACCTACAAGTAGTTTTTTTAAATTTGGGTTTTTCATTTTTGCCAGACAGAAAATTACATTCAAGTCTCTCAATCCAGGTCGAAAATTCCAATAAGTTTCGAAATTCGATTTTCAATGTTCCAATTCAAAAAGCGTACCTATTTCGTTCCGTTGTCGGTTCATTCATATCTTCACACCGCGTCCCCACATTTTCTTAGAAACCTTGAAACGGGGTTTCCGAGTATTCCGTAGTTTTTATTAGTGTTCCTCCGTCAAAACACCCGAATAATTTCGACCTTGCCACGAGCGACGTTTCCAATTTCGCGGGTTTCATTTTTTGCGTTCCGAAAAAAAAACGACAACGAGGTGTGCCTTCGGCGGAGATTATTCTCCCATGAGTTTGGTTAGGGAGAGAGAACGACTCCTCTGCTGAATACTAAATTGTTTATTCAGGTAAACAATTATAGCGTGGGGACCGGTTTCGAGCAACTGAGCTCATCTACAGCCCAGAGTGACTTGAGGTGGTTGAACGTACAATTAGTTCTGAACCGAATTAGTTCTGAATTGTACGTTCAACCACCTCAAGTCACTCTGGGCTGTAGATGAGCTCAGTTGCTCGAAACCGGTCCCCACGCTATAATTGTTTACCTGAATAAACAATTTAGTATTCAGCAGAGGAGTCGTTCTCTCTCCCTAACCAAACTCATTGGATTAGACCTCTGCACCATCGGCAAACAACCACTTTGTTATTCTCCCATTATTAAATTTCCGGTGAGAATTCTGGAATTTTTTTTTTTTTCATTTTAGTTTATAAACTAAAACTATAAATAAGAGTATGCCAAAAATCAATTCTACGTCTATAACTAATCGCTCCGAAAAAATAAAAGTTAAGAAAAAAAAAACCAAACTAAAGGTACTTGCATAATGAGATAAGGAAGCCCAATAATGGAATCCAAAATTACCTACTTCGAAAATGACCTCTGGGCTAAAGGACTTCACAAGTTCCATTAAATGAAAAAACAAATAATTATACAAATTTTGTAGCCGCATAGAAGCTTCATAGATGTCATCACATGGTGGTCGGATGGGTCTGAAATCTCCGTAAATTAATTCCGCGCCCAAAAACACTCCGTAAACAGCACCCGAATCGACCTCCAAACCGATTAGGTAGTCTTTTGAGCCTGTTCTTAATTCTTCCTAACGCGTTTTTTATCCTGCCTAACCGGTCACCGTCCCCCCAAACTGGTTCTTAATCCCATTAATCCGGTTTTTCGCCTTCCCCAAAGCGGTTGTAGCCATTCAAATGGGTGCTCTACCTCATCAAAACGACACCCCACTCGGGCAGGATTTGAATTCCGCCAATTCTTATTACCTGAGACAAAACGACGGATGTTGGTATATTTATTTCCGCCAATGGCCCGGATCCGGTGTTATTGAAATCCGCCAATGCCTCGGATGTGATGGTATTGAAATCTCTATGGAGTTAGTTAAAGTCCGCAAGTTAAAAGGTTTTAATGATTCCATTGAAAGGTAATTGTTTACTATTACTTTGTCACCTTCAACTTGTTTGCTACTTGAATATGTTATCAGCAATGGCCTACAAACGACGGATAAACATGTTTGTTGGCCCGGAAAAGTAAAAAAAGTAAGATACTTAGGTACTTTAGAAGTCGTCTTCAGATGAGGTACTGGCGTTGGAGTCCGGAGATGTTTCACAAGGTGGCGATTGGGTATTGTCTTCGCCGTTGTACAAGTGGCCAATGGCTTTAAAAAGAGCGTAATTACGGCTATTGTAGTCTGGATATGTTCTTCTAAAGATAAATTCTGCAAGTTGCCCAACTAGATGATGTTTCCTGTTCCCGTACCGCGGCACAGTACCTCATCTGAAGACGACTTCTAAAGTAAGTATCTTACTTTTTTTACTTTTCCGGGCCTTAATAAATGTAAATTCTTTATTAACAAACATAAATATGTCAAATGTCTTCATACTAAAAAAGTTAGAGGTGACAAAGTAATAGTAAACAATTACCCATTGAGGTATGTCCACAGTGAAGCTCAGGGTGCTCTTCCAATATGCGCCCCCCCGGGCACGTTTCTCTTCCAATATGCGCCCCCCTGGCACGTTTCTCTTCCAATATGCGCCCCCCCCCCCCCCCTCGCCGTCAGTACTTAAATATTAGTAAAAGGCACGTTTTGTTGGGTTATATTCAGTTACGAAAAGGTCCTAATAAGGTTGGTTTTATGGGCTTATTACAACCTTTTTCTGATGGTTTAAAATTGTTTTTTAAAGAACAAGTTTATCCCATGAAGAGAAATATAATAATCTATTATTATACACCTATTTTTATGTTAATATGATCTTTATTGCTTTGATTAGTTTTTCCATATTTTATTAATATTTATTTATTTAATTAATGATACTGTGTGGTTGATCTTCAAATTAGGGGAAATTATATATATAATTTTTTAAATTTCATATATCAAAATTATGTATGATTTATATTTATTTCATTACCTTTATTTTTTTGTTGAATAAGATCATGTTTTGCTGAGACAAATCGATCTCCTTTTGATTTTGCTGAAGGTGAATCAGAACTTGTTTCTGGTTTTAATGTTGAATATAGAAGAGGGGGGTTTGCTTATATTGTTTGTTGTTGTTATCTTTCTCACTCTTCTTTGATCTTTGTAATTGAGAATTAATACATACAAACAATGACAACGACGCGGCTCCGAGGAGAAATACGAGGAGGCGCACTGGGAGGCGCACTTGCCTCGGGGGGGGGGGGGGGGGGGGGGCGCATATTGGAAGAGCACCAATCTCAGGAACGGATTTCGAGTTTGGACCACACAACCGTTAAAGTGTTTACGACGAAGAACTCATCATTTTCAGTACAGTTGTAAATGTACAAATGTTGGGCAAGGCGAACGCCATTTATCTCGATGGGACGTTCCAGTACTGCCCGAAGGCACTTCAACGAAAATTTCAACTGGTCGCATTCTCTTCGCATCCACTTTTGGGCATTCAGCCTAGTTTTTTGACTCAATAACGCTTGGAATCTAGGAATTGACCTCATCTCCACAGTCTACAATTCGAAAGGCAAAGTTAGGTAATTACCTAAATTAAAAGTTTTCATTCAGTCGGGTTTTCATTTCACACTATCGAAAATTGAACTAGGTAACATTCAATGTTAATGAAAAATTTAATAACACTAAGGACTTCGTGTTATTGTTCATTTTGGTTTATTATTCTTGGAATAATACACCTATGTTTGGCGACGGAGGTCGACGACTCGGATCGGCCTCAAAATTTGACATTATCCGTTTCAAGAGGTCTACATTCTAAATCCGAAATGTCCGGGCCGTTTTGGGCAGTAGGAATTTTTTTTAAAGCTGAAATTTTGGCAAAATACTTGGTTTACCATCTAGTTGTGCCCGCAAGGTTTTCAGTCCGATCGCCCAAACCCTTGGGGCGCTATGGGGCTAAAATGGGGCTACGGGAGGTTTTTTTTAAAGGCTTTTAGCTATGGGATCGAGTTAGGTGTCGTTTTCGAAGTATTTTTGAACGTAGAATCCATTTTTGGGGGTCCCGGAACGATCCAATTTCACTGTGGCGATCTACAGGGCTTTCATGGGGCTAAAAATGGGATTTTTGAAGGATCCCGGAGGTTAAATAATTTTCGAGTAAAAAATAAAGAAATTTTGAAGAAGAAAAAAAAAAAAACATAAAAAAAAATCCCCCCCAAAAAATTTCTTTTTGAAATATAAAAATCAAAAAAAAACAATTTTTTAAAAATTTTTTTCATTGACAGAATTAAATTTCTGTACAAGTAACCTATATCAAAGAATAATAAACCCTTGTGTAAAATTTGCAGCGTTTTTCATTTCCATTTGTATCTGACCAGACTGAGGTTTGGTTTTCCAAGAATACGAATTTGGTTGGTAGGTAGGTACTCGAAATTCACATGCTCCTGGAGATGTTTTTGTGGGAGTGGTGATCTTCGGCTTCGGTGGCGGACCAGGCTTTTTAGTGAAATACGTTTTTACATTAAATGCTTTACATTAAAAACAAATTTTGTTTAAAACGTGGTGGACTAACAAGGCCTGAAATTAAAAAAATTCATACTTTGAAATTCCTACGCCTATTTGTTTGTTTACATACACATCGGTTGAATTAGGCTAAAAAATAGGCTAAAAAAAAAATATATCGCGGGCCCGCAAGAAAAGTGAGCCAACTCGAAGCATTTCAATTTTCGTTTTATTTCACACATAAGAATTGGTTTAGAATAATTCTAAATTCTAGAATAATTCTTTAGAATAATTCTAAACCAATTCTTATGTGTGAAATTATTGGTTAGTCATACCTTGGATCAGGAAAAGTGTCATAAATGTAGTTGCACGGGAAACCGTTAGAGTGATGAGCGATGTGACACTTTGCCGCCATCGAAAACGAACTTGAACGACACATCTCAAGAGTTGTGACGATGTTCTTGTGTGTAATATGACAGTTTATGAGATTCATGCATGCATGAGACGCATCCGTCGCATCTTGAATTAAGGCTGCTTTCTTGTTCTCAGGTTTCGTATTTATTTCTTTTGTTTGGTACTCAGAAACGTCACATTTCAATTTAGGCACGCATGCAGAAATGTGTATTTGTACTTCCAAGTTACTTTGTACTTACAATGATGATGACACGTGGCGTAAATTTAAATGTGACGTTTTCGAGTACTAAACCGAGGTATCGAGAAATGTATCGTCTTTGCGTTCAATAAAAATGTCAATACTCAAAATGCAATCAAATTTTTGGTGGTGGTGGGGGGTTAAATATAATAAGTCAACTCTTCTTCGTCATTCTTAAAGGACTTATGCAGACGTTCACGTATTTGGAATCGTATTTGGATCAAAATGAAATAGTATTAAGGTAATCTGGAAAAACGGATATATTTCTTTTGGCTCTCCAGAAAAATTTGGTGTTTTTGAGTTGTGTCACTTTTCTTGCTGGCTGATCTCTTTGCCGCCGCAAATGTTACAAACGGTTGATCATTTTTGACATGGATATGTCTTAGTTCTGGGGTCTTGCAAAATTGAAAAATTGAAAAATTGAAAAATTGAAAAAAGTTGGATTGTTGAGGGTCCCCAAAAATGGATTATACCAACGTCCAAAATTTCTCGGAAAATGACACCTAACGTGACCTCTAGGCTTCCATAAAAAGCCCGATTTTTAGCCCTCATGAAAGCCCCCATTTGAAGTCCCATAGATCCCCAAGGTGAAATCGGATGGTTTTAAGACCCCTTCAAATGGATCATACGTCCAAAAATACCTCAAAAACGATACTCCATAGCCAAAAAAATTAAAAAACCCCTACCGTAGCCGCTATTTATCCTCACGGGTTTCGGCGACCGGGCTGAAAATCTAGCAGGCACAATTAGATGGAGAATCGAGTATTTCGAGAAATTTCTTCTTCTTTCGATTCTTGAAAAAATTCCCCTTCCCCAAAACGCCGTCTACATAATATGATATTATCTTGACGCGTGTAAGAATTAATTTTCAGGACGATCAATATTTTTGACCCCTTTCGGGAAAACATGTTATTTTAAGAATAATCAGCCAAAAGCAACAAAACAAAAATTAATTTTATTTAACATTTCTGCAACGCTACCATTTATATAAACATGTTTTCTCCTCCTTTTGCTGCTTCTTCTACTTCTTCTTCTTCTGTTTTCTTCTTCTCGCTCCCTCAGCGTACATCAGGCACCGGATGTGGCTATTTTTGAAATACCTGAATAAAAAATGAAAAATTTCACACCTGATTGCGCACGGTCCGCAAAACTTCTTGCACAGGTACAATTTTTCTTGTTTTCGAACGAATCGTTCTCGAATTACCGAACTTGCGAACACCTGGAGGGGAAAAACCTGGCTGAAACTTGTGGGAACATCCCTGCGGGGGACTCCAGAAGGAAACGCCCATCCAGCCGAGGGGAGTCGACAATAGGAAGATTTCTGAGTCTGGGTTCAACATCCCTCTTTTCGATACTACAATGGGGTGGTATATCTGTGCCGTCCCATCTCCTTTTATTGTGATCGCCCGAAGACAAACGCCGTGCGGAAACGCACGATGAACTGTTCGAACGCCCTCCCGCATGCGTGATTTTGGGCGTGAATTAGGAACACGGTGGCGTCACATCTCACTGATAACGTTTTGGTCGGAGTTTCACTCACTGATGGGCGGCACATTCAATTCGGGAAACTCGGTTCGGAACAACATTCCCTTTTGGTAAAAAAAAGCCGCCGTTTTCCTCCCTATGCAAGGAGGAATGGCGGTACTTCAGAGTTAAGTCCTTTTTACGTTCAATATAACACAAAAACAATACTCAGCATTCGAAGATTAATAAATACATTTAAAAAAAATAGCTACAATAGCAAGAATTGCGTGAAAAGTTGAGGAAATACATTTAATCGTCATCAGGATGAAAATTAAGGGTGGCAGGCTTCCACGTTGGAGTCGTCATTCAATGGTGGAGGGGTTACTAACTTGAAATTAAAAAAAATTATTCTTTGATATAAATTGCGCAAAAATTGATTCTAGATCAATAACAATAATTGTTATTGATCTAGAATCAATTTTTGCGCAATTTATATCAAAGAATAATTTTTTTAAATTTCAAGTTAATAATTATTATTGTTATTGATATAGAATCAATTTTTCAATGTTATTTCCAAAAACCTTTCTTGTACAGTGTTTGAACGGATGTGGGACCGGAAAATGGATTATGAGTCTGAAATTTCTCGGAAAACGACCCTAATTCAACTTCCTGGCATTCTTCGAAGCCCCATTTTTATCTCCGTGAAAACCTCGTAGCCCCCGACGATGAAAATTTCCGACGATCTAAATCTGAGGGTTTCCGACGATCTTAAATCCGACGATTTAATCTGAGGGTTCTGGAACCCCCTAAAATGGATTCTACGTCCAAAAATACTTCGAAAACAACACGTAATTCGACCCTATAGCCGAAAACCTTCATAGAGCCCGCTCGTAGCCCCTTTTTAGCCCCACGGGTTTGAGCGATGAGCTGATGAAGGTAGTACATTAGCCGAAAGCTCGGTGCTAGAGGACATGTTTGAGTTTCTTTTGACCGAATGCCCGATACATTGAAAACTAGAAGAGACCTGAAAATCTGACAAAAATCCGTTCGAAATTGAAGGTGTTATGAGTGTAACAAGAAAATTACGTTCGCGCATGCCCCGGGCGTACCGCTGTATCAATCATGATGAAACTGATATGGGACCATCTAGGGCTATACCCACACAATTCCTGAAATTTGATTAAAATCCGATCTAAATTGTGGAAGTCATGGCTGTGGCAAAGAAATGTGGACGGACGGACAGATACGGAACCAAATTTGTTCAGGAGGCCCCCAAAACGCAAAACGCGAGTGGAAATTTTGATTTTGGAGAACAAAAGTATTTTTCATTTTAAAAGTGAATGCAATGCTTCTGGTGCCTTAAGGCAATGCAGACTCTGAAGCAAAATAATAACTTGTCCCAAGAATCTCCATTCAATATCAATAATAATCCAATAAAGAAAATTGATGAATACTTATTCTTATTTTCATTTTATAGTCGAATATTGCTCATATTTGGTTATTTGTAAGACCCAATAGAGTACGTATCTACAGTGTAGGTCAGTCTTCCCAAGCTAGACTCGTGAACCTTCTGAAGAAAAATTGTCTTCACCTTTAAAATCTAAGGTGCATCCCCGTTAGCCAAATGGTTGGTTGATAATTACTTAAATCAAATCAAAACCGAACGGTTGCTGAGATTTAACATTTTAGCATTTTCCTCTTTCCCTTTTACTGGCCCCCGTGTCAATCGTACTTCTCATTTCTAGCACTCTACGTAGCCTTATAAAATTTTCACTGTACTCATCAGGTTGACTTTAAAAAAATTGTGTACCAAAAAATGTTTAAATTGCCACTAAATTGTCTCGAGGAAATGGTATTCATGAAAACTGTCAGAACCCCTCCCGTAGCCCCTTTCAGCCTTAGAAAGAGCCCCACGAGTTTGAGCGATCGGGGTGAAAAGCTTTTGGGCACAACTAGATGGAAAACCTGTATTTTTCGAAATTTCGGATTGAACGAAAATTACCTCTGTCCAAAATGTCCTGAACGGCGGACGGACATTTCATTGTTAGAATCCCAAGTGCGTTGGGGTGTTCTTAGGAGGTGCTTCGGGTGAATAAAAACTACCCTTCCGTATGTGTCCCAAGCTTTCGACTGTATTCAGTCATCTTCACAGGGTTATGTACTGCAAAACAACAATATTGTGAGGTTCCGGCTATTTCTAGAAATATAGGTAATTCGGTTGACATGGTGCTAATTGTTACAGACCTTAGTTTATAATACACGATGACGTTACGAGCCGATGACTGGGGCGAGGAGCTCGTAACGTCATCGTGTATTATAAACTAAGGTCTGTAACAATTAGCACCATGTCAACCGAATTACCTATATTTCTAGAAATAGCCGGAACCTCACAATATTGTTGTTTTGCAGTACATAACCCTGTGAAGATGACTGAATACAGTCGAAAGCTTGGGACACATACGGAAGGGTAGTTTTTATTCACCCGAAGCACCTCCTAAGAACACCCCAACGCACTTAGGCCAGCACAGCCAAGGAGGATGTCAAACAGATCAATTATTGTTAGAATCGTCACATCTTGCAACGTAAAGGACGAATTTTGAGGTCCGCGAATACATAATGTTATTATATTGGTTATTGCGAGAATAATAAACCAAAAATGAAATGTCCTGCCGCCGTTCAAGCCGTTTTGAGCAATAAGAATGTTAGATCAACAAAATACTCTGTTCTCCGACCTGTCCCCGCAAAGTTTTCAGGCCGAAAGCTCAAACCCACGCGGCTATGGGGCTAAAAAGGTGCTGCGGGAGGAGTTTTGGAAGGTTTCCGTCTATGGGGTGTCGTTTTCGAAGTATTTTTGCACGTAGAATCCATATTGAGGGGCCCAAACTCTACAGGGATGCAGTTTTTTTTTCAATTTTTAATTAAAAATAATCATGTTAATTGACATTTAAATAATTTTTGCTCAATTTTTACCAAAAAATGAACTCTTGTGTAAATATTGCTGCTTTAAAAAAAGTTGTTTAAATATTTATATATTGAAAATTAATGAATTTTTGCACAATTTATACCCTAAAATAATAAACGTTTGTGTTAAATTTGCAACTTTTTCTCCCTAAAACTTGAGGTTGATGGAGTTATGCTCTTTCAATATTCAGCGATGCAGATCAATTTGGTGCGGGATTGGCATGAGAGAGCTTTAGGGCCGACCCCTGGCGAGTGAATTGTCAACCAATTAATTGACATGGAAATTGGAAAGAGGGTGATCATTTTCTCCGAAACAGCCAAGAAAACCCTTGATAGAAGGTGGTGTTGGGATGAAATGCTTACATAATGAAGGGTGAGGGGAGGACAATCTTCGGGAGAATACAGGGGCGAAGAGGGCTGGATGAGATGAGGCCACGCCCCCTTGGAGGATGATGGTACGGCTGAATGCGGTGGTGGGGGAAGCTTTGTGGGGATAGACGACGTGGGGACTGGGAACGTAACCCGGCTCTGAACCCGAACCCTCAGAGAGTCCCTGGCTCAGTTGGCGCGCAGTGTTCCCTACAGATCCGTCCATAAGGGGTTTCGGGTTTGAGCCATTTTGTCGCGTTATTGTTTTTTCCAGTCGGCTTTTGGGGGGAAAAAAATAAGGGGAAAAGGTTTTTTTTTGCCGCGATGGATCCCGCCGACTACGGCGACGCGCGGTACAAGTGCGACTACGCCAAACGGGGCATCTCCTTCACTCCCGAACAAGTGTCGACTGTGTGCGACGCGCTGCATCAGGCTGGCGATTGTGAGAAGTTGGCTCAGTTCCTGTGGTCTTTGCCTCCCAACGAGCTCCTCCGAGGGCACGAAGCCGTCCTCAGGGCGAGAGCGTTAGTCGCCTACAACCGCGGCGCTTACCACGAACTTTACGCCATCCTCGAGGGCCACGGATTCGACCCGAGGTAAGCCTGTCGGTAGCCGGTACAAGAACACGTCGGAGTAGGACTATTGAATGCTCCATGAGCCAAAACATCTCGTTTCGTTGGTGATGCCACTGCTGTGTTTCACAGATCTCCAGTAACTATACACAAAAAAAAAAAAAATTTAGTTCTCAAAAGATACTTAAATAAAAATTATTTATATTAAAAACAAATTTTAAAAAAATGTAAAAATAAACTATCAAATTAAACTGAATTTCACAGTTACCTTATTAATTTAAATAGGTAATAATGCCAATTTAGCTTTAAATGACATCTAAGTAGGTACTTTCTTACGGGCATAAGCCACACATCCTATTTGGGTCCTCCATCGATATATATATTTTTTATAGTTACTGGAGATCTGTGTACAATTCTTAAAATCCTTCTAATTACCTATTAAAAAGTGATTGTTTTTAATTCGGTTTATCTTCCAAAATTTGATGATGACCCTGTTGTTCAAAACGGACCGTAATTGTTTTCCTATGCTGGGAAGTAAACTCAAAATATAATAGATATGATATTATCATAATATTATATTATCTTCCGATATGAAGTAGAAAAGGATAGTCAAAGCTGATCGGAGCAATGGGAAAAATATGTGTACATTAGGGAGAATGATGACCTCTCTGTTGTTGTAGAGAAAAATCCCGTCAACAGAGGAGTCATCTTTCTCCCCAATGTTCTTCTTTGATTTGTCCTCTGCACCCTAATTCTATTGAAAATGTACAAGTACAAGTACAAGTTTAGTAGCTCCTCAGTGGATCTCAGACATCTACCTTAGATCCATTGATGGAGCTTATTAGGCGAAGCTGTTGTTGCAATTTTACTTTTTGTCGGGAAGTCTTCAGACTGGTCACTCAGAAAAGAAGAATTCCCGTTGTGCTACCGACCGCTGAAAAAAATCCCTTCAGTTTTTCTTTCTCCTATAAAACGGACCAGTACAACGAATACCATGCTAACCAGTCATAAAGTACCTGTTACTAATCCCCCTATTGGCTATTTTGAAGGGACCGCCAAAACAAAGTCGGGTTATCGCCTGAGCCGGTTCATAATTCATGAAAAATCATTAAACTGATCCTGGTAATGAATGGTCCATAATTCAAGAAAAATCATTAAATTGATCCTGGTAATGAATGTTATTCCATGCAAGTGTTGACACTAAATTTTTAATTACTCAATGACAATTGTCATGGTGTAAGTAAATTTTAAAATCCTCAGTTATGACAGTAGGTTTTTTTTCGCCTTCTCGTCGTTAGTAATATGGTCATTACTCGCTACAGTATGCATCTTTAGGACGTCACTCACCTTTCTGAACTTGGAATATTGTAAAATGATGCTTTAATTACCTTAAATCTTAATTTGGTTCTCAGTGGAGAAATGGGGATGTAGAATAATAGTAACTGAAGAGCATGGTAAATATATATTTTCACCGTTATACAAACATGGAGTGCCATACATCAAGGGGCATGCAACAAAATATGATTGACGACAGAAAGTATATTATACTTTCTGTTGTCATTGAAAATTATTTTGGAGTGCATCCCAAGTCTGAAAATTCTGGAATTAGGCTACAAAAAATCGAATGAAAATTAGCCTAAACGTACACCTGATAGTTAAAGATTTGTTGATTTTCACATCAAACAAAGAGGCGGCCGGATTAGCCTTGTGGTTCTGGGCGTTAGCCACATCGCGCTGCATTCTGTTGAGGCCACGGGTTCGAATCCCGTTGAAGACCATGGAAATTTTGGGTACAGCTGGGTACATTAAAGTGATTCATAAATAAATTAGTGGCCCGTCATGTCAGGCCCAAGAGGTCAATAATCTAGACGTAATACTCACTTTACCCCTTTACATTAAAAAATGTTTTGTTTTTCCAAAATCTATTCAAATGAATGAGTATTTATAGTTTTATAAAATAGGAAAAACCTATATCATGTGTGTATCTGACTTGCCTTAGTATATAAAGTTAGTATAATGTACTATTATTTATGTAAGATAAAATTTGTGAAATCGTCAAAACTTCCTTTCTGGAAGGCCAAAATTGAAGCTTAAGTTACAGTAACGATGTCTGGCGTACAACCCTTTATTTATTTTTATTTTTTTAAATTTTTTTATAACTGAAGTTGTCTGCAAATCCCACTCACCACTCAGTCAGTGTTCAAGGCCTAACAGGAAAATATTGCTTATAAATTTCAATTGTTTCGTGAACTTCACTTCCCTCCCCTGATTGCTTAGCAGGTTGTTCTTCCTTAGCTCGCGCGGTCCAAGAGGAAGTAGCCGACGAGGCGAAAGGACATCTTCTTTTTTCTTCTTCAATAAAAGGGGCCTAAAGAGGTGTTGACAAATGACGGTTTTATTCGGCCCATGTGGTTTAACAGTAGTCGCCACAACAATCGAGACTCTCCAGAGAAAATATCAATACGGAGGTTATTGATGTTCGCCGAAGCCGGCGAGGGATGGAGACGTAAAACTGGAAACGACGTGCTTTTTTCAGGGACTTGCCGTCCATTCGAGGGCTGCTAATAACGCGGGGCCCCGTAAAAAGCCAGTAAAAGATTCAGGGAGCGTCGCGTTTTAGTGTGAAATCCTCAGGACGACAAAACCTGGACTTGGAATTTTACTGTTGTGTCTTTCACGCCTTCGGGTGTCCCAGTGAACGACCCTTCGGGCTCCCTAGTTAACAAGACTAAACACCGGCTTGGCGGTTGGTTGAAAAGTACATAAAAGTCCCTGGAAACACATTAGAATTATTTCAAACGCTTCCTTTCATTCAGGCTCCGGAAGGTGTTGCGGTGAGAACTTGAGGACTGTTCAGCCCACATAAAACACGAGATTTTGTATGCTGAATCGATCTAAAATGGCCGCAAATCTCTGCCTATGCTGTGCAAAATTTTAAATTACAGCATATGGCGTCCTACAGTGAATTCCAAGCTTGCAGTTTATCCTGGAAATTCTGATTGACAAGATTCCCTTATCATCCCGAACCATACCTATCCACCCCGATCCACCTCAAACCTCCCTCAAGTACACCTGCCCACAAGGCGCATGTAGGTGGGGGTTTAGTAAGATTCAGAAATGAGAGATGGCGCCAGCATCCCCCCCCCCCATTTTTTTTTTTTTTTTTCAAAAATATTTTTTTATTGACACTGAAATAATTTTCGCGCCAGTAACCTGTATCAAAGAATAATAAACCCTTGTGTAAAATTTGCAGCGTGTTTACTTGGGATTTTTGCGAAACCCGTTACGTCCCACATTATACAGACAATGCGACCAACCATTTAAAACTTTGACAAAATTGACGGCGGAAAATGACTTAAATTAATGCACGCGTAATACATACCTAAGTAATTTGTTCGAATTCTGAGAACACCCGCCATTTGCCAATCTCTTATCTCTGAATCTTACTGTCAATCAGAATTTCGGGGATAAACTGCAAGCCCTGAAATTTGAAATTTTCGCTCAGTGATTTCGGGCCATTCTGCGACGATTCAGCGCATCCTTTCTGATTAGATTGTTTACTGTGCTTCTGCACTTTGTCGAGTTTTGTTCTGAACGATTGGAAAGTCTTTAAAAACATCATGATGTTACGGCGAGGACCGAAAATTTGGATCGGCTTCAAATTGTGCCCTTTTATTTCTCATTATGTTCGTTGTTGACTTATTTATTTTTACATTCGTAATTGTGACAATTTACTCATTATTCTTCGACTCTTCAGATGGGAGTTATAAAGGATTTTGAAGAGTAACTCAGGCGGGGATCTGTTTTCGTAGGCTTTTTGGATTGTTTGTCCGCCGTCGGTGCAGTTTTGGGCATCTGGAAAAAAACTTGACTCTAATTTATCCTTTAAAAAAAAAACTTGACTCTAATCCCATTCCGATGATATCCGTCATGTTTTCAGCCCCATGCAATTGGCTACAGATTAATTTTTGGTTTATTATTCTTAGAATAATACACCTATGAATTCGTGTCGAAGGTCGAAAATTTTTATCGGCGTCAAAATTTGTCATTGTGTGTAGATTCCAAAAACAAAATTTCCGTCCGCCGTCGGGGCCGTTTTGGGCTCAAGACATTTTTTGAAGTTGTGACAAAATACCTACTTGGTTCACCATCTAGTTGTGCCTGCATCGTTTTCAGCCCGATCGCCCAAGCCCGTGGGGCTCTGTGGGGCTAAAAACGGGCTACGGGAGGGTTTTTGGCGTGTTTCCGGTTATGATATTGAATGGGTTATGGTTTTTGAAGTATTTTTCGACGTAGAAACCATTTTTTGGGTTCCCATAACGATCCAATTCCATCCTGGGGATCTTTGGGGTTTCCGTGGGGCCACAAATTGGACTTGAAGGATGTGAGCCATGATGAGGAGTCGTTTCCGAGTCATTTTGGACGCAAAATCCATCTTTCAGGGTCCCACATCTGTCCAAACATTGTACAGGATTTTTTTAAAATAATTTTTTAAGGGGGTTCGCCAAAAAAAATGACCAAAAAATCGAATTTCAGATTTTTATTTCAAACGTTTGTACACATTCCTACGGACATTTAAAAAAAAAAAAAAAAAGTTAAAAAATTCCAACGGGAAGGGCCTCAAATAAATAATTGAAAATTACAGTGAGAATATGGGATGTATCATATTTTTCTTGAAATTCATGTAATTAATTACAAATACTTTGATAGATAGGTAATTGGAAATTGAAAATTTTTAATTGATATTATCACTATTATTGGTTTAACAAGCGCGAGGAATTTTGCAGAAATAAATTCGGACTACAGGTTGCCGAGATTTTGAAGAAATGCTTTTTTCCCTCTCTCTCTTTCAGTGAAAAGTCACACTCTTGTCGTCCACGTGCCTTATCAAGCTGTTTTCTCTCATCTGTGGGGAAATTCAAAACCCCTGTTTGCCTGGCTCTTACAAAACTCGGGTTGTCTTGAAGATGAGAATAATTTCCATGTTGAACTGGATGGTCTCTTGAATGATATTTCTGGGTGGATCATGGTCTCTTGAATAGTTCTCAAGGTTTTTCAGCTCTCGAGAATTCACGTCCTGGTTATGGTTCCAATTTGTTCCAGACTTAGGTTTTCTGAATTTCACATTCTCCGTGCATTTTGACTCCTGAGGTTTTAAAGTTTCTTTTTTCCCAACGACTCCTTCAGTATTCGCTATACACAGAAGATTGAACGCATCATTTTTGTTTCTTCATACTCGACTTCATTGTCACGTGAATTGAACAAGCATCAAAAAGAATAATGAAAGGAAATTGCACATAAAGTACCTGAACCTTGAACCAAACGTCACGACATTCATTCACATCTGGACGACCAGTCTTCAAATGGGTTCTCAACTTCTTTAAGGCACCTAGTCAATCCCTCCAAACTGGTTACGGCATCTTCAAACTTGTTCTTAGCCTACTCCAGAGTGCTATTAAATCCCTCGATGTTAGAGTCATATCTTCAAACTGGTTCTCAGCCTACTCCAGCAATCTGGTTTTCAACTGCTCCAGCCGGCTATTCAATCCTTCCAAACTGGTTACCGCACCTTCAAACCAGTTCTCAACCTCTTTCAGCCGGCTATTCAATTCAATGGGAATGCTCCTAGATTTTTTGTTGATGTTTAATGTGGTTATATCCCGTTAAGTTTCAAAGTTACTTGAAACGAATTGGCTCTGAAGTATCTCTTTAAAACCCTTAATCCAACTTGATCCAATTCCGTTACCATTCTGGAGCTTCCGAATTTACCGTAATTTTAAATTTGGATTCGTACCGGTTCTTCCAATTTTTCAACTCCTTCGTCACCTGTAGTGTTGGTGCTCACCGTCACGACAATCCGATAACATTCACGGTTAAATGTCTCATGACGATTTCCACGAGTCTGATCTCGGCATTTTTTAACAACCTGCCTCCCATAACGAGCTCGACAACCGTCAACTCGGTTCAACACTGCGCCCACGCATATTTTATTGGCTCATATTATTTCCTTTTGATCTCAGCGCCGATTGTAATGAAGACATCCACTGAGAAAATTATCGATTATCAACTGCTTCCAGACCGAATGCTCTTATCAACACAGTAAACCCGCCTTTCAACTACTGTTTATCGACTGGTTCCCCTTCTATGAATACGATAACAATTTTACAAACCTACCTCTGAACCTACTGATTCTATTGAACAGTTACGTTGGACTTTTTATGTTGCAACACATTTTAAAAGATTTTATCTTAATTGTAAATTAATTTTAAACCAAACGTTGTTGCGTCGCATTTGTTCTAACATCTTCAAAACAAACAAAGCTAATCACAATAGTACGGGGAGAGCGCATTACTCATCTGTTGGTAGTATTATGAGTCATAATTCATGACAATTAATAATAATTGTCCGAATTTAATGGGTTTCGAGCGTAGTTTTTGATTTTGTTTGAAATTTATGAGCGAAATTCATCAGCAAAGTAAACAACTTCAGAAAAATTATTTGGGACTTGACGCCTCTAGATATATGCGAAAACGGAACATCTATGATGAGTGGATACAATGACTACCACGTGTATAACATTAAAAAACGTTTCAAAAGTTTTTGATTGTTGACATAATAATATTGTCATATTGACACATTATGTACGCTTTGTTATGGAAAATGAGTACAATAATTGTAATTGTTAAAAAAAAAGAAGTAATTTACTAAGAGCTTGACAGTTGAAACCAATAAGAAATGAACGAGAGATTCAAAAAAATTGATACATAGCTTCCAAATAACGCTAAAAGTTATGTAACTTAGAAACAAAAGGTTGAAACAAGGGCTCAAAATGAGCCAAAATGGTAAGATTTTATAACATGTAGACATTTTAGCATGGAACATGCTTTACCTCTATTCAGCCGTGAGATTACTGGCCAAAAACTTTAGTCCGGGAGGGAGACGCGGGACACATTTATAATATAAACACTATATTATATTACGTAATATATAAATATACGTTCGGCCACTAGTTCGTCATCCTCACTAGTCTTACCGTTAGGCCACTAATAAGCGTCCTCACCTGTTGTACTTTCGGCCACTAGTTTGGCGTCCTCACTTGTTTTACAGTTAGGCAACTAGTGCGGCGTCCTCACTAGTCGTGCATTCGGCCACTAGTTTGGCGTCCTCACTTTTCTTACCGTTAGGCCATTAGTTCGACGTCCTCGCCTGTGTACGTTAGGCCACTTTTACAGTGTCCTCACTTGTCTCGCGCCGTCAGGCCACTAGTTCGGCGTTGGACAGTTACGTTTCCAACACGTAAGGTGGGTTTCAATACCATAGTTTATTAAGCATTATTAAGCATGTTGCATGTGTCTTGAATTTCAGCAGTAGGCTCCAAGCAAAAAGCATCTGGTTGTCCACGGGGCGAGTTTTTTCTTCTTTTTTTTTATTTATAGAATAATTCAACCTATGTTTTCCAGGGCCAAAAATTTTGATCGGTTTCATGACGAGTAGATTCCAATAGTGAAATCGTCGTTTCCAAGTAATTTTTGGCAACAAATTCCAGTTTTGAAGCTCAAGTTTATTTTTTTAAATAGTTTTTTTGTCATGTCTATGTCTAAGGCGAGGGGGTCAGGGAAAATTTATGTAATCACGGAAAACATGCAACTTTTTTTTTTTGGTTACCTGCTTACTACTTCTGTTGGTAGTAATAGGCGTTGTTTTGTTGTCATGACATAGACATGATCTAAAAGGTCTCCCCATAAGGGAGATTTATGGTTTTAAATTTAATATTAAAATTTTTTAAAGTAATTAGAAATGAAAAAATAAAATAAAAAATAATAATTGTAATTGGAAATGAAAAAAACAAAGTAACAAATAAAATAGTACCTAATTTAGTATAAAAATAATAATTTCATAGTAAATAATAATAATTTAATAAAAATAGTAATTAGGAATAGAAAAACTAAAAACTGAAGAAAGCATTATTCTTTAAAAATTTCTTTCTGCTTAAAATTAATTTTTGTAAAAAAGAATAATACACCCTTTAATTATTTTCTGTGTTGTTAGTTAGGGAAGTTGACTATCGTTATGGAAGTTGATCAAACGGAAATGAACCCGTAACACGCAAGTTTCGTACCCCCCCCCCCCCCTCCCCCCAAATGAAAATTTAAAACTATTATTATTATTTATTTCGTATACGAAACTATCAATCTATATATAGATTGTGCCAAAATTAATTCAATGTAAATAAACATTTAATGTTGAAACTTTCCCACATCAGTAAAAAACTTTGTTTAAATAAATTTTATTTTTGAGTTGTTCCCCTCTTTCATGGACGATCTTGTGTATTTTTCAGAGATGTGCCCTTTAATTATGGATGATTTCAATTAGTTTAAAAAACAAACAACTTTGTTTTAAACATAAAAACTCATTCCCTGAGATCTAGTTAATGTATAATTGCAGAAAAAAAACTGTGGTACGTGTTCTGTCTCCCACTTCTTTAGTAAGTACCTAATTCATCAATCACACCCACTGGAAAAATGAAACCCGGCGAAAACGAAAGAACTATTTGTAATTTGTATCATAAGTATCTAACAAGCCTACCAGTATAATTTATAAGAAAATTATTAAAGTGAAACTTTTATTACATCGTCCCAAATTTTTTGGTCTGTGTGTCGTTTCTTGTAACGTCACGCTACCGTTGATTTTCGCTTACAACCGATTCGTTGCCTAATCGTACAAAAATCGTTTACCACTCGTTGGAAAGCTCTCAATTTATCACGCATTTCTTTCGTACTTTTTCTTTGTCATTATGTCCCCATTTTACATTTATTGATGTTATTAATGGATGCAGTAAACAACACAGTTGCCACGTTAGAAATCAATTTGAGAAAACGCCAAAATGAAGCCGTGGGTAGAGAAACAAGGGTAGGTGAATGAGTAGGAAATAGGGGGGGGGGGGGGGGGGGGGACTAGACATAAAAACGTACCCCACTAGGGGAGCGAGCAAAGCGAGCCGGAGAGACTAGTGGGAAAAAAGTTTCACTTTTACCGTGGTTTCATAAAACCACACCCGTTTTTTTCTTATACCATCAAAAAATCACAATATTTGGTAGGTAATCACAGTTTGAACCCGTTTGATCACAGTCTTGGATAATATTCCAGTCACAATTTAACTCTACTCTCAATTCTAATTTCAAAAGTACGTATCAAACTCATGCCTACCAGTATAATTTATTATAATTTTATTAAAGGAGTCAATAACGACGGTGTTTGATCACATTTTAAACACTGTCAATCGTTGATAACTTAATGATTCATTAAAATGAATCACTTCCATAAAATGAGTCAAGTTTTCTGTAGAAGAAAATAGTGAGTTGTACTCCCAATCCTCACTCTTATTGAAGTCATCCAGAGAAGAAAGAAACAATTAAGAATTTGATCAAAACCATCCATTGAAAAAAGGTACAACTCAAAATCTTACGGAGACTGCTGAGAAGTAACTGTTTACTGTGGACGCTACCCGCTCCCTCCCATCCGTGGAACAACGCCTAATCTCTCGTGGAGCAGGAATTAACTAGCCTCGTTTCCACCTTCGACGAACAAAATACACCCCTCCCGTGATACAATTCCAGTGCTAACTCAAAAATGGCGTTTTTTGAGTTTTTCCCTTATTCCACGACGGGTGTGTATAATCTACTATATTAAGGTATTATATAATAAATAATATATTATATTATAGTAGGAATTATTTTTGTGTATACACCTACGTATGTAATTGCTACGGAGGTCGAAAATTCTGATCTGCCTCAAAATTTGACATTATCCGTTTCAAAGTGTCTAGATTCGTTTTGGGCAGTAGGATTTTGTTTTAAATTTGAAATTTTGACAAAATACTTGGTTTACCGTCTAGCCCGCAAGATTTTCAGCCCGATCGCCCAAACCCGAGGAGCTCTGTGGGGCTAACAAGAGGGCTTATATGAAGGGTTTCGGCTATGGGGTCTAGTTAGGTGTCGTTTTAGAAGTATTTTTGGACGTAGAATCAATTTTTGGAGGTCCCGGAACGATTCTATTTCACCTATTGGGCTCTCATGGCGCTACAAATGAGATTTTTGAAGGATCCCAGGAGGTCAAATATTTTCCGAGTAATTTTGGACCCATAATCCATTTTTCGAAGTCCATTTTTTTTTTTTTTTTTTTTTTTTTTTCAAAAATATTTTTTTATCGACAGAACTAAGTAATTTTTGCACAAGTAATCTATATCATAGAATAATAAACCCTTGTGCAGCGTTTTGAAATCTTCATAAAACTTCGATAATAATTAGAAATAAATAATAATAAAAAAATAATAAGTACCTAAACAATTTTTTACCCCCGTCGCCATGGAGGATTCTCTATTCCTCCATGCCCCGTCGCGAAACCTTGGGTTTTTTAATAGGTATCTGAAAGACCAAAAGAATAAAACCGAAAAGACCAAAATTCACCAAGAAGACCAAAATGACTAAAATCACAATCTGTAATGGTTGGCGTTTATGTGAACTATCTGGCAAGGGTTGCATCAGTCGGATTCACAATGTGTCGTATTCTGCTACCCACGTAAGACAGTCAGAGTGTCTCCCCCACCAAATTGTCAGAGGGGGAAATTGAATGGTGGCCATTGAAAGGTGTTCATTCTTACAAAAGGAGCACATGTGATGCGTGTAACCCGATCTTCGGAGTCTCCCCGGCATATCGTCCATGGACGGGAGTTGAATGCGCCGAAAAAAAAAAAAAAAAAAACTCGACGGGAAAAACTTTTTCACGTCCCGTCAATTCCGCACGAAACTCCCAGTTTTACCTGACGGCTTTGTTCGCTAAGAAAAAAACCCTCCCGTAGACCGACGCTACGATTTTGCGCATGTAAAATTTATCTTGCCAAGTTCGACCGTTTGTTTGACCGGCTTTTGTTTGTTCCGTTTGTCTCTACGCCAGACAGGAGTCTTATTGGGCCAAATGCTCCTGATGGGTTTGGCCCCATAGGGCTGTTAAAAGCCGTCTAAAACCCGGCCAAATCCCTTCATCCGACTCACTGGACCACATTTGACTCGGCCCGGCGTCACAATGGCCCTCAACAATGCCCTCAAAACCAACATTATTCCATCGTAATGTATTTTCGCCGTGTTTTCGAATTCTCCACTCGGGGACGTGCGTTTGGAGCAAAATGACAGGCGTTGCACGCTTCGACAAACCACATTATTTTGACAGGGAGATACTTGAATGAGGTACACATAATATGCGATTCTCCAAGAAAAACGATGTAAATTTTACAAAAATGTAAAATTGATATTTGATACAAATCGCGCCAAAAAATTGATTTTTCGTCAGTAAAATTTGTTATTTATTTATTTACACAAAAGTGTTTGGACGGATATGGATATGAGACGCCGAAATATGGATTATGCGTCCAAGATTACTCGGAAAACGAATCCTCATTCGACTTCCTGTTATCCTTAAAAAGCTCCATTTGTAGCCTCATAGATTCCAACTGTAAAATCGGATGGTTTTTGGACCGCAAAAAATTTAATATACGTCCTAAAATAGTACGAAAACGACACCAAGTAGCCGAAAACCTTAAAAAAAAAAATTTTACACAAGTGTTACACACATACGATGATATATCGTGATACACACATACGATGGTATATATACGTTACTTGTGCGAAAATGAAAAAATGCTGTCAATGAAAAAAAAATTGGGGGAAAATGTTTTTTCAATAATTTTTTTTTTTTCAAACTTTTTTTCTTTTTACTCGGAAAATATTTGATCTTCTGATATCCTTCAAAAATCCCATTTGTAGCCCCATGCAAGCCTTATATTGCTCCACAGCGAAATAGGATCGTTCCGAGACCCCCAAAAATGGATTCTACGTCCAAAAATACTTAGAAAACGACACCTAACTCGATCCCATAGCCAAAAGCCTTCTAAAAACCCCTCCAGTAGCCCCATTTTACCCCCATAGCGCCCCACGGGGTTGGAGTCGTCGACCTTCGTCCGTCGATTACATAGGTGTATTATTCCAGGAATAATAAACCAAAACTAGCCCCATTGCCTCCTATGCCCCTTTTTAGCCCCACAGATCCCCGTGGGTCATAGAGTTCGGATATTCCATTTTTGGAATTCAACCAAAAATGAAAAATAGATTCTATACATCTTGCAACTTATAGAGCAAACTTTCAGGCCAAAATCTTTTACCTCAGGTTGATTCTGAGTTTACTTAAGCAAAAATGAAATGTCCGGCTAAGCCGTTTGGTGGCAATAAGAATGTTAGATCAACAAAATTTTCAGATTTTCTGTTGAGTCTGAATTGTCTAAATTTCAGATTTTTTTTCTAAATTTCCTACTGTCCACAATGGCGGACGGTGGTCGGACAAAATGAAATATTATCACATTAATATTATGATGGCAAATTTTGTAGCCGATCCAGAATGAACCCTGAGGAAGGAGCTTTCCTGCTTCCATGGAATGAACCGAAACAATGCCAATCGGGTTCGTTATTTTTATTAATCTAACATCGTTATAGAGTGATGTAAGAGCGAAAATGTATGGAAACTTCCAAGTACCAAATTAGTTAGAAAATTACACTTCTCTTGATTACCTGGCCAAAGCCCACCAAAAACCCCGTCTGTTCTCCGCTGAGTGTCTGTCAGGCAGAACTAGGGCAACTGGAAGAAAACTCAAGTTTTTGTTCAAATTACAAAGAAAAAAAAAAAAAAACAGGTTTCTAGTTAAGGGAAACCTGTTTTCAGTCAGCGGATTTTTGTGGGTTTGTGATGGATTTTGGCAGGAGGTGTCGTGTTAGAAGTCATTTCGCACAAGCGATTTATGGGAGGTGCTAAGCCGGAGCTGTTTGGCCATTTTCGGCTTCATTGGCTGCGGAAAACTGGATTCTTCCTAAGACTGAAGTAGAGGCCGGTTTAGAGGCAGCCGAAACCAGTTTTGAAAAGAAGAAACAGGGTTTTAATTGATATGAGCCATCTTTAGACAATAGGATCCTTCTAGAAGCGGAAACTGGGTTCCAATTAGCTGAGAAATGCTTCAAAGCATTATGAATATATCTTTAACGAACGTCCAAGCTATGCCGATTAAGGCTGGGTGACCCAAGCTGCGCAGTTCGTTTGGAAAACATGAAAATGACGTGCTCGCTGTGGTGCGAAGCCCTGACAGAACGGCTAGAATGTCACCCCCAAATCACCTTTTTCGACTGAACTGATCAGCGGTTCAGCTTTGTTCGATCCGGACTAAGCTGTTTCGGGTTGGATTCGGATCTGGTAAGAAAGCAAGCTGAAACAGGCCGGTCGGCCAGTGTTGGGCGGCACGTTGTGCATGCGGTGTTCGGCAAGACGTCCACATGGTCCCGAATCGCCGATCAGTGCCAAATAATCCCGCATCTGTGCCTCAGTGTGGTCGTTGAGATGTCCTCAAATGATGATGATTTACTTGTATCTGCTTCTGCTGCAATAATTATTGCATCAACTGTTGGGGAACGTCATGCCCGTTGCCCTCGGAGATTCCGGATTCGTCCCTGTATCCTTCAGGCAAGAAACCAGTACAGGGCCCGTGATTTCATTAAGGACCTACGAGGTCCTCGACGAGGTTGATGAGTTGAATCTCGAATATAGAATATAGAAACCATATTGTGAACACGCAACGATGCTGAAAATTCGAAATTTTATTCGTGGCTTTTTGTAGTGTGTTTGATGTGTATGTGAGTGATGAGAAGATGAAGTGATTGTATACAATCACTATATCTTACTATAGTAAGATCAGCATCCCAAAGCCGTTGAAGCTGATGGCTCTTACTTTTCATTTGACTTCTCTTTTTTGATGTTGAAAGCTCACTTTAAAAGCATTTTTGCGACGAATGTCCAACTGCAACACTTGTTACATCACCTGCTCTCCCCGCAGTTCATTCCGTGTCATCCTTCGATTTTTCTACTTCGTCGACCTTCCGAACACAATCGATATTCTTCAACAGCTCTTAGCGCCGCCGTCTTTCAACCCCCGAAGACAATGAAAATGGAAGTGCTCCCTGAAAACACCCCATTTTCTCGTGTCGTCAAAAGCTCGTTTAAGATCTTTTAAGATAGCAATGTGTACGTACACTGATCGGCGGAACTTTACATGGAAAACTCCCCAAAATTTCTTTTCAGTTTATTTAGGCCGCCATATAGGCCGACCTCTTGAAACCAGAGTAACACTTTGATTCTCCCCACGATTTATCTGATCGCCTCTTTATTTCTGTGTTTTTTCCCTCTTTCAAAGCAATAAGACGCGGTTGAGCCAAATCGGAGGTTTTTAATATTACGCAGGTTTTCCTGCGATAATCACGTTTAAGTTCATTCATTTGCACAAAATCTTCATTGAGATAGAAGGTGTACCGAGGGAAATGTGTACCGTACGTTTTCATCTCGGGGTCATTTCCACACCTTTTTCCACGTACAACTCCCGCCTGGAGTCACGTTCCGCGACATTTGGTGATTTTAGTGAATGGATTGTCAGACGTCCTTAAGGAATATCGGAACTTTTTCTCCTTTTAAAAAAGGTGTCACTTCCTTAGAGAGAATCTGAAATACTAAAAAAGGGATCGCTTGAACGTGAGAGCGTTTTTCAGGTGGAATTACACCTTGTCGCGGGTCACGTCTATTATTTTGGGGTACCTAGTTTAGAAAATAAGACGAACGTCACCTGAGGCGCATCCGTCTTTAAGCTGCGATTTGCGATGAGGTGACTCTCTCCAATTTTGGTTTATTATTCTCTCAGCAATCATACTGTTTTCCCGTCGGCGAAGGTAACTTTTGATAGGCCTCAAATTTGTGATTCATGATGTGCCCCATAACTTCTGAAAAAGGCGATGTCCGCCCGCCTTTCTTTTCCAGTAAGAGTGGGAGCCTTTTGGGACCTAAGGGCCTAAACGCTAAAATAAATTAACGCAATAATTAATTTTAATTAATAATATAAAAAATAAAAAGTAAATTTAATTACCTAATTTAAATAACTTAATAATTCATTACAATCATTATTGTGAATTATTAATTAATTCTCTCAAGGGAAAACTCTACTTCATTTGCCGAGCTTTCGAGCAGTATCTGCTCTTCATCAGGGCCTGTATACAATTTTTATTGACACTTCAACATAGAATTTGGTACAATATGTGCAATATATGTCCATAAATTATTTATGTATTATATATATATATTCATAAATAGTTTTTAAGTAGGTACCTATAATCCATATATGGATTACAGGTACCTACTTAAAAACTCACTATGAAGATGATATCAGGGCATGTGGTACATGAACCTGGTCTTGGAGTTTGTTATATTAATAATTATATTATGATAATATAATATATTATTACTGTTATTATAGTATAATATATTATTATCAGAATATAATAATATGACATATACAAATAATATAATAATATAATATATTAATAATTATATTATAATTTATATCTATTAATTAAATATAAGTTATTCAAATTAATTAAAATTGGCTCCGTGGTTTGAGAGCCAGTCTGCTGAGTCAAAGGTTGCTGGTTCGATCCCAGCAGCCGCTAGACCTCTTCCTTATATGTACTGATAATCACCTCTCGGAAGGCAATGGCGAACCACCGAGAGTATCTCTCCCAGGAAATCCTCTCACATTTGCCGTTCGGAGCCGGCGTTAATCAGTAGGTCCCTACTACTTATGTAATAACTGTACAACAGAAGTTATTAGCGAGAGGTTGCCAACGCCTACTGTAACAGGTATGACACCTAGAGAAGAAGAAGAAGAAAATTAATATTTTAAAGTATTAATAACATTAAATGTTATTAATACATTTTATTTTTGGTTTTCTTCCAGCTGTAAGGGCTTCTGACAAACACCCCCCCAAATTGGTTATCTCGATGGAGCAAAGATCCCGTAATTTTAACGATTTTGAAATGGCTTGCTCCACAACCGTGATGGTTGCTAGTCACTACAGAGATCGCTCCCAGGTCTCCTTTTACCACAATCGCTCGCTTGAGCGGATTTAGCCTAATAGGTCAACTGAGGCATTGTTTTCAAGTATTTTCGCACGTAGAATCGATTTATGAGCTCCCAGACCCATTCGATAACACCGAGGGCCTCTGTGGGCTACAAAGGGACAGCAGATGGGTTTTTTGAAGGATTGCGGGTTTGAAGGTCCAATATCGATAATTTCGTTTGTTGAATCAATTTTTTGGGATCCGTTATGTGCCCCTCTTCGCCATTTTACAGGTACTCGCTTATTCACACCTCCTGTACTGTCAAAATAATAAGCAGAGGATCATCTAACTAGTCCCTAACGACCCAGACAGGGCGGAACTTCGGGGTTAACTTAGTAGAAGCCCATAAAATATGCCATTTTTTGAAACCCCAAATATTTCCCTTTGAACATTTTTTTCCATCGCAGTCGTCATACCAACCGTCTCACGCCACCACTCGTGGGTTTACTTGAGGTGACAAAACGCCTATTCCCAAATGCCTCGCTTTTGGTTTTAAGAATTTCTCCCTTTATCTACCTGATTATTTAGTTCCTCCTATTGTTAGCAGATTTACAGACCGTTAACCGTGCTTCGCAATCGCATCATTCGGCTGCCAATCGAAATAATAAAGATATGCAGTAAAATAGCCGTTAAAAAAAGAAATTCACTGCTGTAATAAGTAATAGCTTCAACCGTAAAAGAAATCGTTTTTCCCGTCCTCGTAATAATGTGCCTTTTGTTGGTGATTTGCAGCTTCTGAGACGACTTAGAGCCGATTTTGGTACAATAATTTGTTGACGGTTGGCTGCCAAAAAGTAGGCTGAACTCAAGTGGTTTTGAGGTGCTGATTAAAAAGATTTGGAATTTGGCAAAAATTGTGGCAAAAAAAAAATTGAGTAAATGTGATTAATACATTTTATTAAACGCGAAGGTTTTTTGGTGACAAAACAGATTGAACGTATGGTTTGGTTTGTACATGTGTAGTAAAATAGACAAATAGCTAGCCAGCCTTTTGCGGCTCTAACTAGCGTGGACGAAAGCTCAGCCTCGTGCTTGTTTGGGCTTTGGCTAGTTTTTGGGTGACAAAACGGATTGAACGTATGGTTTGGTTTTTACGTGTGTAGTAATATAGACAAATAGCTAGCCAGCCTTTTGCGGCTCTAACTAGCGTGGACGAAAGCTCAGCCTCGTGCTCCCTCCCATAATTCCCCCTACGTCCTTTTTTTTCTCCCTCATCTCTGGAGATCATCCCTAACTGATAGCCCTTTTGTAAACACATAATTGCGAAGAGCTCTTCCTTAGAATAACAACCAGCCCGGCCCATTGGTCCCGTAGGAACTCCCCCTTAACTTCACTTCTGCATCGTTAGCTCCACACAACGTCCTCTTCTCGGAGTCGAGAGGCTTTCGAAAGGTAGTGGAGCCAAATCGAATCAAAATGCAACCCTGGTTTTTGAGGGATTGAGGAGGATTGGGAAGAGTCGAAGTCATTTTGTTAGTTTGTATTTGTAGTACTTTCACGATGAGTGCGATGTGACTAACGTTAAATCCTTTTTTTAAGCTGCAGAAACCGGTTTTTTCTCAGCAATGGGCTTTTAGGCAGCAGGGACCGGCTTTCTGCCTGGAGAAACTGGTTTTTTGGAAGCAGAACCAGGTTTTTGTCAGCAATGGGCTTTTAGGCAGCAGAAACCGACTTTTTGTCTGTAGTAATCGGTTTTTTTTTTGTCAGCAATGCGGTTTTAGGCAGCAGAAACTTTTTTTTTTTAAAGCAGAAACCGGTTTTTTGTCAGCAATGGGCTTTTAGGCAGCAGAAACCGGTTTTTAGTCGACCCAAACCAGGTTTGATAGGTTGAATCTGTGAAAACCCTTTCGGTTGGGGTTTTGGATGAGTTTTCCAAGTATTGTTAACCGCCGAATCGATACACGATGATCCCAGACCTGCGTCTGCTCATTTTGAGAATAATGAGCCCGTACATTTTGTGAGTTTACATATTACGTTATAACGTTTAGTACTACAGGATAACCACCCCCCCCCCCCCCCCCCCCCATCAGCATGAAACCCTCTTCATTTTACCAACCAACTAACCGGCTTTATTCGACATTTTATTATCACTAACACACTAACACTTCAGTTCGAACAATGTACAAATTGTCTTTGGGCACATTCGACGAGCGACGATCAAATTCACAAACAGGAAGTTTCTCTTGAAGCTGAAATCCACGATCGGATTTATGGAAACTTTTATTATAACCCACGCAAAAATAATTTAATAACCACCTCATTTTTACGTAGCGGCGACTTTTATTAAGTTTTTAGAACCTCTAAATTTCCCTAACGGCCTCATTTTGGATGTCTTCATCTGGCCAAGTGTAAAATATTAAATTTTTTTCGACAACCATTGTTTCTTGGATTTATGGAAATGATTCACTTCATTACATTTGAGGCAGTTTGGAATGGGTGCAACAATGGAAATGTGTTTTGAGTGAAGTAACTAATTTTAATGAAAGTGGACATAATTCAAAGAATATGGACATCGTAACTGAGTTGCGTAAAAGAAAAAAATAAATAAATACGACATATTTCGATAGTTATTGGACCCATTCGGGGAAAATTTATGTTTCAAATGGCAGGTTATAGCGGTGTTCCGAAGTTCTTACGGGGTCAATAATAAAAATTGGTTCACTTCTGCCTACCAGGTACCACAACGAACTTCAGCAAATGTGGTTCAGAGCTCACTACAAAGAGGCTGAAAAGATACGAGGGCGGCCTTTGGGGGCCGTTGACAAGTACCGGCTCAGGAAAAAATTCCCCCTCCCCAAAACGATTTGGGACGGCGAGGAGACGGTGTACTGTTTCAAAGAGAAGTCCAGGAACGCCTTGAAAAAGTGCTACGAGCGGAATAGGTGAGCGAAATTGCAATTTGTCGGAACGTTCGCAATACGCGTATTTTTCATTATTCCGAAAATGGCGTCGTTTTCGTAGCCCTTGATATTTCCGTACGAAATGAACCCTTCAGAGTTACTCAAGGAAACCGTAAAATTTTGAGGGATTTGGGGAGGCCAACATAAAACCAATTTCTGAGTAACTCCGAAGTGACTCGGAAGTGCCGAAGATTGACGAAACGAACGCCATTTTTTTTAAATTTGCGAAAACTGCGCATTCCCTCGCGTAGATACCTAAACCCATCCGCACTAAAGCCATTCAAACCGTACTGTTACAGGTATCCAACGCCCGACGATAAGAGAGAATTATCGAAACAGACTGGCCTCACGTTGACGCAAGTCAGCAACTGGTTTAAAAACCGACGCCAAAGAGACAGGACGCCTCAGCACAGAAAGTAAGTGGAAATTTGATATCACGTATACGCGAACCCTGAAAAAAGGAGAAGAAAATCTTTGTGCTTCGCTTATTTATTATATTCATTTTTCAAAGGAAGAAAATTGTCCTGTACTTTGGATTCGTCACATTCTTTTATTTCTTTTCAATTGTAGTTGTCTGGTCATTCCGTGGTATTGACTCAATACACCTCATGTGAGTGGATCTTCTGTTATTCGTACCGATTTCTATTGAATTTTATTACTTTGTGACAATTTTTTTTTCAAGGTTCATTTTCAAATCTATTTGTGGGAATTGAATTTCTGACGATAGAAAAAATAAAAGTCACGTCGATTTTCAATTTTTCTAAACACTAAAAATTTGGCTTGTGAACGGGGCGAGTGAAAGGAGGATAAAAAAGTTGAACCCCTACAAAGAGGACTTTCTAGTGATCATTCTTTTACATCAATCGCATTAGGTTAAAACTGATGATTTAGGTTTAATCTTTAAAATTCAATGAGATTTCTCAGCGTCATATCAAATTATTGTTCGCTTGATAAAGATTTTCTCCACGTTCTGTAATCGGTGGCGCCTATTTATTGACGGGATGATTCATTATCGGTATTGGGGTACTGTGAGAGAAGGGAGGCTTATAAGATTTCGTGAGGAGGATTTAAACTGTCGGCGTCGTGACATTAGATGAGAGAGAGAGAAAAGTTTTTTCTTTTAAAAAAAATAGGGACGTACCTTCTTTTTTTTCTCTTTCGGGATCTCGCCGTCTGTTGGAAGGCCGCGTAAATGACATTCCCATTCTTTGATTTCAAATGGCCTCATCGGGTTCGGTCCAGAAAGGAATAACTTACCGGCCCTCCGGAAATGTCAAGTTGGAAATCCGTACCGCGCCATTAGGACCGGGAATTTCTCGGAGTCCAGATTTTCAGCGGGACGTTTCCCATGTCTCATATCAGTCGCATTAGAGCAAATTTGGTAATTATGGAACGAGGAGAAAAAACAAAAAAATACTGAGAGAAAAAATAAAGAAATGGGATGAGTGGAATATCAGATATAATATAATAGTTTACTTTCAAACCGGCTTATATACATTTTTCGGGAAAAAATTGTTGGTTTGCGGTATCAGAATCTTTAATTCAAACTCTATCGACCTATGAACGACTTTCCTTTCGAATCGGCTTTTATCTCGTCTTAAAAAATAGTGGAACATTGATGATGCAACCAAAGCGGCACATGTATATCCGTCCTATTATTTTAGACTAGATTTTTTCCTACAAAGTGGAACTTATCCCTTCGATGTAGGTTCAGTGTTCGACCGTTTGCTATCGAATGGGTGCATAATATGCACCCATCCATGGATATTATCCAAAATGCTGCAAATTTTACACAAGGGTTTATTATTCTTTGATATAGGACTTGTGCAGAAATTTAATTCTGTCAATGAAAAAAAACTTCTTCTTTTTTTTATTTTTTATTTTTCTTCAAAAATTTTCGTTTTTTACTTGAAAAATACCTATTTGAGTCCTGAGATCCTTCAAAAATCCCATTTGTATCCCCATGAAAGCCCTATAGATCGCAACAGTGAAATCGGATCGTTCCGTGACCCCGAAAAAATGGATTCCACGTCAAAAATACTTCGGAAACGACACCTAACTCGATCCCATAGCCAAAAGCCTTAAAAAAAAAACCTCCCATAGCCCCATTTTAGCCCCAAAGTGCCCTTCGGGTTTGGGCGATCGGGCTGAATTCCTTGCAGGCACAATTAGATGGTAAACCGAGTATTTTGTCAACATTTCAGATTTTTTTAAAACTCCTACGGCCCGGACGGCGGACGGGCATTTCGGTTTTGGAATCTAGACCTCTTGAAAAGGATAATGTCAAATTTTAAGGCCGATCGGAGTCGTCGACCTCCGTCGCGAAAACATAGGTGAAATATTCCAAGAATAATAAACCAAAATGACATTTACATACCGCACCGCTAATGCAAATATTGTTCCCAACCAGACTGCTAGAGGGACGCACTTCCTGGGCACCTCTAATGATGCCTGGTAGCGTATTTCCAATCTATACACCGTTTGAGCCCCAAGGCGGGGTCGAAATCGTTAATGGTTTGGAGTGCGCTTTTGCCTCCAAACTGTACACTGATTCAGCCCAGAGCTGGGGAGGTGGAGTCGAAATGGTGGAGGGTTTGTGATGCGTTTCTGCCCTCCAAAATGTACACTGGTTCAGCCCCGAGGAATTCCAAGACATACCCTCCTCCCCATCACCAACATATTTCTCAAAATCCCTCTACCCACCCCTTCGCTTACTCGCTCTTCGAGAATTCTCCTTGTTCTAAGAACAAGGTAGGTATTAGAATAAGTCTGCAAGGGTAATTCCATAGGTATGAGAATTATTCTAATACTTAGAGCCTCCAATTAATAGAATAGAATTATTCCAATACCAACGAAGATCCATCTGCCTTCTATGCTGTATACTAGTATGTACTCAACTTATTGACATTCAAAAATGTTTGCTCAAATTTCAGCACGTGTGGCTTTGAATCAATCCGGTTATTTTGCTGTACAATCATGTTCGTTCCGTAAGTTTAGCTCCTTTTAATGGTGAAAAACTGACTGAATGTAACAGCTTTGTGAGTCACATTGCTGCGTAAGATTTTTGATGTTGATTCTTATTGGGGCTGAACCAGTGTACATTTTGGAGGGCAGAAGCGATTCACAAACCCTCCACCATTTCGGCTCCACCTCCCCAGCTCTGGGCTGAATCAGTGTACAGTTTGGAGGCAAAAGCGCACTCCAAACCATTAACGATTTCGACCCCGCCTTGGGGCTCAAACGGTGTACAGATTGGAAATACGCTGCCTGGTACCCTTCCCTTTCACAGGATGGCAGCATTATGGCTCTTGGGTAACAGTGTTGTCATCTCGGCCAGTGTGAATCACAATGTTGTTGGGTTGCCTTAGATTTCTTTGTCGGGAGTATCGATACATAAAAGCATCAATACTTTTCAAGACTTTCCAAAAAGCATTGGGCTGATAAAAATGTTAATCTTCCTTGGTTTAAAATGTTTACTTATTTACAAAAAAAAACCTCATTTATCCAAAACTGAGTGAAGAAAGTCTAGCGAAATTTTAGGGACTGAAATATTATGGCCAGGGAGTTTTTACTAGCAATAGCGACCCTTGACTAGAACCAGAACTATAGTTCTCTATAGAACTACAAGCCGTCGTCAATGGTTGTGGCCGCTTGGACCCAGAAGAACATGAACTCCCCATTTTCCGAGCTTTCTTCTCGTAAACTATTTTGTCGGGTTTTCTCGATTGAAACAAAGGTTAGTAACAAACATTTTTGTCGATTTTTCTACAATAAAACAAAAGTTTGTTACAGACCTTTTTTTCACTGCTGATACCTTTTCCACCTAAGGGGAACATATCCAAAATAGAAATGGCGATTTGCCCATGAAGGACAGATTTGTTTTGTTTTTTGTTTTTTTGTCAAACTTTGGGTAATTCTTACATGGTCTAACATCAAAATATTGTGAGGTTTTGAAATTGACATGATATATTGTTCGTGCAGCAAAGTTTTTTCGTTTTCCCTAAAAAAAAAATTAAAAAGCCCGTTTGAAAGCACTCTTCTTAGATTCTTAGAAGATTCTTAAAAATTTGTCCAACATGTGGGAAATCCGTCGCATTCATTATAGAAAAATCTCCACGAGTCTTGGATGTGCACATGTAAGCGGATTTTTGATGGTGGAATTTCAAGCCGTGTGGCACAGTGGAACTGGTGTGGCGGCGTCCTTCAGCCTCGCTTACTTGCCAAAAGCCGATATATTTATTCTAACAAATACATTTTGAGCGACGTTTCATGGTCAAGTAGAGGTTAACAGATTAATTGTGAAAAAAAACCCTATAACAGCACCCAGAAATCATGGGTTACCACATCAGTGGTGGCACCACTGTGGATCCCTGAGCATGTGGGAATTTGGGAGGAATGGGCCGAGACCCTGGGCGATACTACCAAATGCTCAGCAATTGGTGGTAGGCCTCGAGGTCTAGACAGGCTTGTGACGCCTTGGCCAAGGTGTTCCGGTGCGGCAGCGAGCGTATGAACAACTTACCCAAAGTACCTACGCTGTGTAAACTAGTCAGTACATGGTATATGACCCAAATATTTCAACGCCCACCTCCACCAACTTCAAATAAGGGAGGACCCAACCTGCATAGGCAGAACACACATTTTGACTGTCAACTAGTGAAGCTGCCAAGTTGCCGAGAAGCTAACTGTGGTGAGAAAGTGTTTCGTGATGCAGGACATCAGGCAAGATTTGGTGCCTGTGGCCTCAGGCTGGAAATCAGGCCAAATTGCATTTCGAGAGCCTGGCAGAGAGATTTGCCACATTTCAAGAGGTTTGCTCTAGGCATCGGCTTTCAACCGTGAGCGCTTGACCGCTCCTCTTCAGTCGTATCTTCGGTTCTGGCACACAGTAGTTCACTTACAGATACCTTCAATGGGCCCCGGAACCGACTGTCGAATAATACTTTTTTCTGAAAGAACTTCATAATTTGAAGGCATAGCAGTGAGTTTTGGGCTCCTACGGTGTAATACAAATTTCCAGGGCACTGTCGAAAATTTCAACTTTGAATCTGGAGGGAAAAGTGGCGCCACTCTCTCATTGGCTGCTCACGGCCGCCATTTCCGCCGTCACCTCCGGCAGATTCCCGTCGGTCCCTTCTTATGCTAGCGCACTCTGGCGGATTAGTTATAGTGCCACCGCGGGAAAATTCAAAACGCCAAATATTCACTAGTGATTTCCTCTGCTCAGACACCTAATTTCTCAGTGCTAACTGTACTGAGTACTTTGTTCATTACTAGTTCAACTATGTTCGGCCGAATTTTCCCATTTCTCTGACCTAGTTCCGTGGCCCATTCTAAGGTCTGGGAGCAGTTTCATCTGGTCTTGAGCAGGAGGCAAACACCAGTTCATCAAGGACTTCACGCTCCAAAGTCTCCTACCTCTGCAGAAGGACCTTTGTCGTATCTGTTCGTTTGCTCTTCTTCGTTTAACAGATTTAGAGTCATCACCTGGTTAACGTTCTCCACACCATCCACAGTGCCCACGCGTCGTTTGCCCACTTCTGATAACCCAGCAACCTGATTTCGTGTGTGCCAAAGTATTTCTATAATCCAATAGGGCTACGTGAAGAACACTGAAAATCAACTTGAACGAAGCTGGTTAGTTTCGAGCGAGGGGGTGGCAAGAGACTCTGAAGGGAGTGTTAGGGTGAGCTGAGGGTAGCGTGGAGGGGATGTAACGCGACGCCGCCCCTTCATTTCCCAAGCAATTAAGTGGGTAATTCCGGTTGATGCCGAGGTTTAATTCAAAATAATCTACCGCCCCTTCTGCAACCCCCTTCAACACATCTAACCATTCTGCCACCCCGGGCCAAGAACTTGATAGAGGTGGATGGTGTTCGAGGCCTACACGGTGGAAGATCAGGTTGTTTCGTTTGAATGAGAAGTTTTGGGGTCTTTTCGTTAGCGCTCTTGCCGTTCACAACTAGAACTAACAGGATCCATTAGTGTTGCTGTTTTTCTCATCGTCAATCGTGTTCACCCTTCATTTCAATTTCATTTGTCATTTTTTGAATTGATCTTTCAAAACTGTGTTCATCCTTGTGAATCCTTGATCCACCCCCACATCCTCCTTGAACGCTGGATAAACCTTCCGCTACACCCCCGCTCGTTTCACAGAGTTTGCAACTAATAACATCCCCTTTCGAGTCTTTTATTACGTTAATGAAACTAAATCAAAGCTGTTCTCAAAGCTGTTCCGCCCAAATCTCTCGCCGCTCCCCGGGGACGATTCTCGATCGACAACATGGGAGAGGAGGAGAGAAAACGGTTGGTTCCGGAGAGCGATTTCATATGAAATATGACAAATTTTGTGTTGAAACGTTGGCTACAATGGCGGTGTAAGTGAGCCGGTTTTCAGCAAAAAATCATGACAGAACCGCAAGAGCTAACTTTATTGGCAACATTTCTGTAAAATTGGGATGTCGAACTCGACCTCAGGCTAGTCAGCACTAGGTTTGTTCCTGGAGCGTGAGTGTAAGTTGAGTGTGAAGTTTTTTAAATCTGAAATTTTGACAAAATACTCGGTTTACCATATAGTTGTGTCCGCAAGGTTTTCAGCCCGATCGCCCAAACCCGTGGGGCGCTATGGGGCTAAAATGGGGCTACGGGAGAGGTTACTCGAAGACTTTTGGCTATGGGATCGATTTAATACGTCTTTTTTTTGAACAGCCACCCTACAGAATTAAAACCGCCAAACACTTCGGTACCTTCAAGAATGAAGCTAAGAATTATTTGAAAAAAAAGTCAAAACGCCAGCAAAATTTCGCAAACTTTATTATAAGATTTATTTAGGTAGCACACTGTAAAGCTGTGCCATAATATGCACAACTATATTATAGTTGTACCCGCAAGGTTTTCACCCCGATCGCCCAAACCCGTGGGGCTCTGGGGCTAGAAAGGGGTAGGTTTTGACTTACTTCTTAAGTAATTTTGGTTTATTATTCTTGGAATAATACACCTACCTGTGGATCGAAGCGACGTCTTGTGGCCTGCCGGTGATCTTAAATTACGTTGGCTGCTCTTTTGTACAAAGTTAACATGATCTTAAGATTGCCGTGAGGCTACTTGTTCGACTTCCTCACCTCTCATGCATTAGGCCACTTGTTCGGCATCTTCACTTGTCGTACCGTCAAGCTACTAGTTCGGCGTCGGACAGTCACTTTTTCTACACGCAATATGGGTTTCAATCCCACGGTTAATAAAGCATGTTAGACGTTTCTTGAATTTCAGCCGTAGGCTCTAAGCAAAAAGCATCCGGGGGTCCTGGCGAGGCTCAAAGGGCCGAGGTTTTTTCCTATATCTGGCATGGTCGGGAGTGAACTCGTGACAACATACTCGGTTCTCCATCTATATGTGGAGTTAGTACTCCAAGATTTACAGTCTGATAGCCACACGCCGCGTGGCTTTGTCCTTTTGGGGTCGAGTGGGGCGTCGTTTTCGAAGTTTTTTTTGGAATTAGAATCCTTTTAAAGGGGTCTCAAATCCATCCGGCCACACATTGAGTATCTGGAGCTTCTATGGGGCTGCAAATGGACCTTGTGAAGGACCTTGTCCACGAGGTCGAAAGAGGTGTCGTTTTCCAATCAATTTTAGAGTAAACCCCGGCCCCCGAAGAAAAACTTTTCTACACTAAATCAATCAGTTCCGCGCTCACTTCTTCCGAGAAAACGAGGATTTAGCCACACGACTTATGCCCGCAGGGCTCCCTGCCTCTTTTTTTCGACCCCGATTGAGGGGCACCGCCCGAATTTATCGTCCACGTCAGACCTGCAGACGTCAAAGAGGGACGAAAAACCGGGAGATGAAAAAAAATTGTGTGGCAGACGAAGGTTTTGAAGGCTTAAACTGTGGCTCGTTTGTGGGATTAGCTTTGGTTAACGAGAAAAACGCAAAAGCGCCTTCCTTTTGGGGTAAGGGTGAACCCACATAGATACAACGGCGATGGATAGACCACTTCATCTAGTTCTTCTCAGGATAACCAATTAATTTATTTTGCTATCGCCAAGTTTAAGAAGGTATTATTATCATTATTATTATTTATGGCGTGTCAAAAATTTCAAAATTTAGTTATATTTACTTTAAGCGGGTTTTAGACAAATTTCAATACAATACGTTTATATAGGAAGGAGACAAAAATGTATAGCTAAAGAATACCTTCGGTAAAAAGTTTTCCCCGTCTTACGTAACTCCCACAAAACCCTCAGACGAATCAGTTTCCCTTCCATAGTTTTTGTATCTGTTTTCCTCCTTTCCCGAAAGCCGTCCAAAAACGGTCCCTCAGCTTCTCGTCACATGTTTCGGCGCTTCTTTTTTCCCCACTTTCCGCTTCGTCCGAAATGATTTGTCAGCTTGTCAAATGGGAAAAAAAGGTGCCAGAGTGGGCCGGGCTGTGGGACACAAACTAGACGTTGGGCCACTAATCACTTGGCGGTTTCGGCAAAACACGCACTTGAAGAAAGAGGTGGGGAACCCATGTGGGGACCATAATAGAGTTGTGAATCCCCTTATTAACCGTTCTGCCGGGTGAGATTTTAAGCATGTTTTTATTTTGGTTCATTGCTTAAAAGTTTCATAAAGTCTGAAATGTTGACAAAATACTCGGTTCTACAAGAAGTCTACTTGAAGCACTCAATTTCAAGAAGCACGTCCATTCCGTATTTCGGAGGGATTTTTTTTTGGAGGCCCCAGACCCATCCGACCGCTCTTCACTGATGTTCGATTAGTATGAAGAACAAAATTTGTTCTTCATAATCGAACATCATTTCGAAGATATTTAATATCTTTTTTTACTCGTCCATCATCTTTTTCACCCAGAATCTGGTTGGTCAACTCATGCTAAAAGTCTCTCTCTCACGTCCTAACATTAAAAAAACCTTCTCTTCCCCCCCATCAGAAATATCACTTACAAATTGACGACCTTGCTCAGAATGTACCGAGAAGTTTACAGCCCCATTTAGTCTCGAAGGGCAAAAGAGGGGAGGATGGTTGCAACAAAAAAAAAAAAACAAAAAAAAAAAAAAAACACTCCTGGTCAAACATTGACGAGGTGGAAAAGTTATCCAAAGCTATCTTAGACTAAAAAGGTCGTAAACGATGGTGGAGATGCGACTGTGCGGTTTTATGGTCGTGTTCCGCCTACGTTGCGGGTTTGAAGAGCTAAAAGCGTCCTGAGTGACAAGAACTATCCTGAGGCTCCAGTAAAACCTTCTTATCCTCTTAAGTATGAAGCAAACGAAAAAAATAAGAAAAAAATTAGCTGGAACCCTTTTTATGTCGCTCACTCTATGGAAATCCTTATTTTATGTAGAACTTCCAGGATTGCGTCAATTTTTTTGGGTTGAAAAATCCTATACAGGAGCTTTTAGGGTCAACCACAGTGAAATGGTGACCCGAACTTTCACCCCCGGGAAAAACGTCCCCGGTAGTACGAAAACAAGCCATCAATTCAATGAATTGAATAGATGAGCGCAACCTTTCTGTTATTACGATATATTTAATGAGCGAGAGAAACTAAGAAACAGTAGGTATCTAGCGACCAAACTATGCCACACAACACATCAAAAATATCCACGTGATGCTCATTACGTAAACAACTGCACCCTAACGACCGATGCGTGAGAAAACCTTATGCCGATCAGAGGTAACGAACGGCTCAGGCTGCAAAAATCGTTTTGGAGTCGTTGGAATCAGCCTGAAAAGCTCATTCCATAGACCCTTGTACCCACGAAATCGGACAAAAACTTTCGTCCCCCTTTTGAGGCCTCCTTAGTTACACGTCAGAGATAAACAACTTTCGTCGTGAAGGACCTCCCGAAAACCGATGAAGTGGATGAAGGAGGAAAAATCAAGGTAGCCTATAACCACCCCCTGAACTCGCTGATCACAATGAGACCACCCTCATGAAAATCTGTTGAGCCGCTCGGGCGTGATGCTGTGAAAAAAAAACGTCGAAGAGGTGAGCGCACCTTTCCATTTTTTGATGGAAAGGTTGCGCTAAAAACGCCCCACTACGTGAATTTGAGAAAAGATTTAATATTGGTACTTTGAAAAAAGAGAAAGAGAGGTGTAGGTACCTCTCGCATACATGCTGTTGAATGCGTGTATGATTTCGGTATGATGCTCCTGATTTTTGCTCCTGATGATTTTATCCCAATCTTTGGCGCGCTCTAGCTGGGAACAAGTGAGACGAGGAACAATTGAAGGGTACAGGGGAAAACCCCCATCATTGACTATTTTTGCCGAAAAGAAGTAAATAGGGACTTTTCTTTAACTGTTGATGTCTATAGAAGTTGAGGTGATGTAGGTAAATTTTATCCATCTCAATTTTGTCCAGTCAACTTCTTCAATTTTAAAAGAGTAAAAATCAATTTTATCAATTTTCGTAACCTATTTAATCCATGTAAATTTTGTTCATTCAATTTTATTGATGATGATGATGTTGACCGATTCAATGAATGTCGGTGGAAAGTTGTTGAGGGTCAGTCAAATACCTAATTATTCTCTAGCATTTTCATCAATCAATTTTAGCAATTTTTATAAATTTTTTAAAAGAATTTTATCCCGAACCTCAATTCTATTCATTTGTTAACTTTAATTAAATTTTGCGATTTTGGTCCAAATCAGTTTTTTGGAATGGTGTACCTGTACCCTTCAATTTTGTTTTGTTTTCTTTTGTTTTTTTAATGCTGGATATTTGCCTAATTAAACTTAGCTTTTGCGCTAAACGGCTTACTTTTTACGTTGCCAAATAACCAAACAAAAGTGCCAACATTTTGAGGTTTGACAATGTTTCAGGCGAAATGTCTGTCAAAAAACCTCGGATTTGTGTTCAGTGGCCTAAAAACCTACAGAAAAGTAGAGATACGATTACCCCAAAACTTTCCTCCATTTTTCGTCATTTCACCGAACTAATGAGCTGAGCTAATAAGGGAAAGAAGGCCCACCCTGACTTGACTCTCCATCTTCAGCGGAGTAAATGCAGGATGTTACTTTGACAAATCGAACGAACTCTAGAGGAGATTCTGAACTATTTTGATCAAGAGTTTTTTCCTATTTAAAAACTTTCGTGTTGGTTAAGTTGAGTAAAATTTGACATCATTTTCTCATCAAAATTTAACATAATAAATGAATGTAAAATCCAGTAAATATGAAGTGTAATTAATAATTATTAGTATGTACGTGGGTGGTAAGTTGTTGAGGTTTGGTCAAAATTATTCAATAAGAAGATAAAAATAAGCCGACGTTTCTGAAGATTTATTCCTCTACCATCAGGACCTAATGTGGTTTAACAGTAAATGATATTTGATACGAATTGTTTGAATATTAACATACATACGAATTTGGAAAATATTAGGGACAATATGACACAAATGGGAAAAAAGTTGGTGAACCCATCGACATTGGGAACAACATGAAAGTACCTTTTTACGAGTACAACATTAAAAGCTACAATGATTGCAGCTTTATTTCAGAGTTGATGACAGTACCTACTGATTGGTGAACAAAGAAGTGAAGAGCGATAAATTTTTCCAACAGATGTGAAGGGGGATGAATAATTAAATCTATATACTATGTAGATATGCAATAATGCATATTATGCAATAATGATTGAAAGAAAGGAATAGAAAAGATAAATAAATAATAATGAAATAATAAAATAAAAATAAAAATAACTAAAAAATTTATTGATTGATTAGAAACAAAATGAATGGATAATTTTTTTTTTTAATTAATAAGTACAGATCACGTAACAATACTTAAGTAGTTACACGTAACACAACTTCTACTTCATTAGGGGTCGATTTTTAGACCTTGTCGGCCCCCAAAAATCTGTTTTTGTTTATGTCAGCCCATGGGTGACTTGTTTCGATCCAAAAGGGTAAATATTGACCAGTTTGGGAATCCCTTTCCATATCCTGGAACTCCCTGACATCTCCTTCACCGCACTTGGGCAACGCAGCGCCTGCAACTACACAACGCTAATTTAAAACCGAATTTAAATTTAGGAACGCTAATTCACTAGGTATACAAAACACTCTAATTGGGTTCATTTCCCCTAGTACTCAACAGAAACTCCTAGTGTCTTTTTTTTTTTTTTTTTTTTTTTGTGTGGGTGTGGAAAGCCACTTCTCTCGCTCTTGCAGTTGGAACAATAACATAAGTTGACTGAAGAAGCGCCCTGAAGAATTTTTTTTTTTTTTTCATTTCTTTAACTTTATTCCTCCCAAGAAGAGCAGATCTGGCTGAATCCAGACGACTCATCGTTTCCTCGGAGGTCGAAGCTCTTGGGTGTTGTGTGTCTTGTTCTCAGCTGTCAGTTCTTGTGTTTTCGGTCTCTTCAACGGCAGTGTCCGATTCCTCTTCCCGTACAGCTTCCTCAGACGGGATTCCCCGAATCCTCCCTTTCATGGGAATCAATGAATAAAGTGAAAAACGACGAGGGCTGCTGACTCTGGGCTGAATGGGCAGCCGACATTGACCTCTGGAGGCTCGAGGAGTGCACCATAGTAAGCGGAAGGTATTCCTCTCATTTTGTACTTTTCGTCGGCCCTTTCAAATGGAAATTCGTTCTAGCAGAAGACCGCTCGCTAAGGACCTTTCCAAAATGTTGCCCGAGGCGTTAAAATTAACCAAAGACTAATTGGGAAGAAACAACAAGAGCGTGACAGGGGAAAAAAGGGGAGAAAAAATGAGAAAAAATCCGGAACGAGCCCACTAAACCCTCAGGCTGTTCTTGGTGGAAGAGGAGAGAGAATGCCAGCAACGGATGAGGGAAACACGTAAAAATACGGGAAGATAAAGCTGGGTGGGAAGCGAGGGGGAGAAGATGCGGAGATAAAGATCGGGGCAGTGAAACTGAAGGTGGTAGATCACCAGGTCCTCTGTAGATCACCATGTTGTGGTTGTGGCGAAGGTGGAGGTGGTGGAGGGAGTACAACGAACCTCGCCGGGGCACAAGTCCCGATTTAGAATGGAAGGGGAATAGCGAGTGCATGGGGAGAGTTCGCCGAGTCTGGAAATCCTGACAGGTACCTATTGACTTTTAGCATGGAACATCCTTAGCCATGACCTAAGTGCCCAAAAACGTTAGTCCGTGAGGGAGACGCGGGGGTGTCACGTTTATATATTACTTGATATATACTTGGCCAGTCTTGAAAACGGATGAATCCGAAAATTTGACCTCTGAGGTATGTCTTAAATTTAATTGTATATAAATCTTCAAAAACGTTTACTTGATATATAAATATACTGAAATGGACATCACCTGAAGTGACCACATATGTTCCCGAACATATGTTCCCGTCGCGACGCAAGTCTCCTGCAAGTCTACTGAAATTATCAGCATAGTTCTCGACAGGATCAACAGCGCGTCGCTCAAGGCGAAGGATGGACGGACTGGGACCGTGGAGAAATGGATATGTCCCCCGGAACACGGTGATCCCTGACGCCATCCTGGTTTTCACTAAACAGGGTCAACAGCGCGTCGCTGGAGGCGAAGGATGGACGGGCTGGGACCGTGGGGAGACGGAAACGAAGGAGGATTTTTTTTTTTAATCTGAAATATTGACGAGTATGTTCACCATCTAGTTGTGCCCGCAAGGTTTTCAGCGCTATTGTCCGAACTCGTGGGGCGGCTCTGTGAAGTCAAAAAGGGACTACGGGAGGGGGTTTTTGTTGCTAAATTCTCTCCTGTTCACCCTAGAAACCTGAAATTGGGTAGGGAGCCCCCCTGAGATAGAACAAGACGAATGACATTACGGGCTGCAATCAGATCCGCTGAATGAGCTTATATTTCTCCTGTTCAAATCTGTCCAAACCTTCCACGGAAAACGGGCCCCCAAAATCCTACCACTTATTCGCTTTATTTTCTTCAGTTCTCCAGCCAGGACAACTACAGCACCAGCAATTTCTTCTTCCCACATCTTGTAGAGAATATCACGACGTCTAAAATTGTCAGGCGTACGGGACTCATAGGTTGGAGGGGTTACTCGTCACAGGGATATGCGAGGTCGTGGAGAAGGCGTTTTGAGGAACGAGGAATGTTCGGGTTCCGGAATGGGAATGTCCTTCATTACGTCGGCCCGAACTAAAAAGCCCGTAAACAATTCGACGCCAACACCTTGACGTACGTCCCACGCCCGAAGAAACAAAAAATCTTAAAAACTGCCTTTCGGCGGAGTTTTTGATAAAACTCTCCCGACCCAGAAATTCGACGCTAATTGAAAAAAGGACGAAATTCTTACCTCAAACTGTACACTTTTCGTCTCCAAATCGACGAGCGACTTTCAACATTCTTTAATGAAAACGGTCTTGAAATATGGGATGATCTAGAAATTTACACCACTCTATCAAGTTTAATAGGTCGACCGTTGATTCATGCTGTTTCCGGAGTATCTTCGGTTCTTTCTCTCTTTTTGAAAAATTCCATGCAAAATACTCTGTGACTCATCTCTCAAAACTTATAATAGAGGTCTTCACGTTTGGGCAGTTCTCAATGTGGTTGTACGTTCAACCACCTCAAGTCACTCTGGGCTGTAGATGAGCTTAGTTGCTCGAAACCGGTCCCCACGCTATAATTGTTTACCTGAATAAACAATTTAGTATTCAGCAGAGGAGTCGTTCTCTCTCCCTAACCAAACTCATTGGATTAGACCTCTGCACCATCGGCAAACAACCACTTTGAGTTCTCAATGCGTTAACGTAGAGTCAAGAAGTATGTCATCAAACTTGGCTACCTGTGCTTACCATTATGGTGCATGATACAGGTCGCGTAACTTCCGATGAACTTCCAAAAGCGTTAATATGTTATCTGCAATAACAATTCCCGCTTTGAATGCCTTTTCGTTCATTCGGAAAAGGTTAACCCTAGGAATATAAAAAATATAAAACAAGAGCGAAGAAAAGTTGTTGCGCAGTGCAGATTAGGATTAAGAAGCAGTTTGAGGTAAGTTGATATAAGATTGAAAAAATCTGCCTCTTCACTCATGATAATATCACCATAATAATAACATCCATCCTTCAAACCAGCTCCTTCACTTCATTCCTGCTTTTTCGTGATAGAACGTTTAACATACCTACCGCAGGTCAGGTGCCTTGGTTTTGAAAATTGTGAACTTTTCCACGTTTAAGACCCCTTATAAAGGAAACAGCTTTGGCTGAGTGGCGATTTTGTGGGTAAATCGACGTGTTTATTTTCACTCGGTTCTCTCCTCGAAATTACAATAAACTGTAGACTTTTTTTTCATCGACATCTGAAGATTCGCCGACTGGTGACTCCGTGGCGCCTTAGTGCTAATATTGGCGTTAGCAAAAATTTTTTTACTCGCTCCCTCATCCGGCTGGAGAAGGACCACTTGTAGGCCACTCCCGTGTTTGACGAGGAAAACGGTGTTTGCCGAGGTATAACAACAGAACCGCCCCGTTTTTCCCCTCCCATTTCTGAACTACCCCTCATCGATATACAAGGAATAAATTGGAAGGTTCGACAATGAATAAGGTTATTAGTAGGGATAGAACTCGTGTATAATTACATTTTCTTTCCTGTTCAATCTATTGTTGTTTTTCAACTGGAAGTATCCATGAAAGCATTTTTCGACCAGTTGAGCACACTTTTAATTTCATACATTCTCTCATTCTCGTTGTACATACTCCAACTTCTTGGCGTTGATAGGGGCATATCCTGAAGGGTGGTTGATTGGTGGGACCCCAATTTGACCTCTAAATAGCGCAAGTTTTGAGAAAGAGAAAGAATGCTTGTCTAGACATACAATATTGGGCCTCGGGTAGAGGTCATGGGTTCGCTTCCCATGGCGGGTTATGAAGCTCCCTTCGACTTGAAATTTAATATAAACGCTCTCGCTATTCAAACATCACCCGACCCAGGTTATATTGCGATACCAAAGATTTGGTTATGTATGCAATTAAAGTGTTTTTTTTGCCTCGATTCCACAACACCGGGGTTATCTGATGTGTATTCCAACTGCAAATGTTGCTTCAGTTACCTCCCGGTTTTCAGCCCGATCGCCCAAACCCGTGGCGCTATGGGGTTAAAAGAGGGCTACGGGAGGTTTTTTTTAAAGGGTTTTGGCTATGGGATCGAGTCAGGTGTCGTTATCGAAGTATTTTTGGACGTGGAATCCATTTTTTGGGGTCCCGGAACGATGCGACTCACTGGGATCTCAAGGGCTTTCATGGGGCTACAAATGGGATTTTTGAAGGATCCGGGAGTTCAAATACCTACGGATTTTGTTTAAGACGTGAACAAATTTAATTTGTTTTTTGGTTGTATTTTCCGAGCAAAAAATGAAAAAATAAAATAACAATTTCCCAATTTTTTTTATTGACACTGAATTAATTTTTGCACAAGTAACCTATATCAGAGAATAATAAAACCTTGTGTAAAATTTGCAGCGTTTTTGCTCTTAGTTCCCTTCACCTGGCACATTCAGTTAGTAGAAAATATTAGCTAAGGAGGGGGGGGGGGGGGGGATCGATCTTTCTGCCGTCAAATATGACGTGTGGGGAAGGAATGGCCTGCTTTTTCCTACTCCTGGGAGCGAGTGCTCGCAATCTTGCAGGTGATCGAGGAAGCACTTCCGTCTTCAATTTCTGATGTTCGTGTCTTTCTGATGTTCCATTTCTCTGTCTTGTTCTGTCTTCCTTTTCGTGTCGTTCTCTAATGTTAGTTCGCGTCTTTCATTTCTGATGTTCGTTTCTTCCGTTTCGGGTGTTCATTGCAGTGTCGCGTTTGGGTGAACTCCCCGCATACTTTTCGAAATTCCTTCTACATCTATGTCTGCCCACCTACTCAGTCGGACCACATGAGCCACTCAAAAGAACGTCCCTACAACTTTTGCCGTGTTTGCACAGGGCCAAGACTTTTTTTTCTTTGCCACCTTCCCGCTGAAGGATCAGCTGCACTGCAGAAGGGCCTCACCAGCCAGATGTAATTTACGCCAGTTCAAAACCAGGAGAGGGTTGTGAAGTTGGGACAGAACGAAGTTTCTGCTCGATGCAGCGGTGGCTGCAGGGTGTCTCCAATTTCAATAGTGTCATAGCGTTTTCGACTTGGTTACTACAGTGAACAAAATTAACTGATCTCGTCATTCTTGCTCGTTGCGCAAATCGCGGGCCCTTCACCCCCCCCCCCCCCCCCCCCCCTGTAACGGGAACCGTCCAAAGATGCTGGCGAAGACGATCTCCTCGACGATTTCCTCTCGCGTTACACCTCTTCGTTTTCTTCGTATCAGGGGGAAACAAGGGAAAAGAGAGAAAAAGTCACACAATCACCGAGGCCTGTGACCCGTCCCGTGGGAGGTGCTGAGCTCAGCAGCACCCTGCACAGGTTCAACATCCTTCACCCTATTGTGCCCCCTGTGACCTTTTCGCTCGACATTTTTTGCCCGTACTATGCGACGTACGAGTACAATAGGCGGTTTAAAACCTATTAAGCGGTTTTCCGGCCACCGTTTTTTTTTCGAAGAACATCACATCAGCTCATGGCCTACGCCTCGATTTTTCGATAGCTTTGCGGAAATCGCCTCGAGAGTTTAGCATTTTTCCCCGAGTGCCTCTTCAGAAACGTGACACTCGCCAACATAAATCCTCGAAACAATTCCTGTGTGCTTTCCGAGTTCACCGAGGGTCATACGAATGCAAATACCCGAAAACAACAATCATTTGAAAGCGTTGGACGGTTCGGTTCGACCCAGCGAACAATCATGAGAGTTGTGTACTGTTAGAACGCGTTGCCAAGAAAAACAAATTTTAAATAGGTACGCTGAACATTAAATGTTCTGTAAAGTTTTTAAAGAAGGGTCTATCACCCATTGGGGTCTGGAACCGTGTCTTGATCTTTATTTTTCCGAGAAAGTACTTCACGTCAGGATACGAGAAAAGTGGGTTTCGGGTCCCTCCAGTGCAAGTTGAATATTTGGCGAGCCACCAAAAATTATTTTTTGAACGCGACCGCAAACTCAGCTTCCGAGTAGAAAGCTGTGTGATTGGCCACTCACTCACTGACCAATGAAAAATCGGACGGGAGGCTGCAAACTCACAAGCGGGTTGTCTAAGCGCAGGTTAAGGTAGATTAAGGTTATTCAAGTCCCCCATCGGTGGAGAACTCTCCATTAAATTTTTTAGTGATTTCATCCTTTTTTTCGCCACGGAATAAATATTCCTTCCGATTCCGTGATTTTTTGGTAAATGTTGTCCAGTTCTTTTCGTGCCAATAAGCCAAATTCGTAGCGGCAAAACGTGGGCGACTCCAGGATACTTTAGCACGAGCACCAAAGGAAAAAAAGGCTGCAAATTTTACACAAGGGTTTATTATTCTTTGACATAGGTTTCTTCTGCAAAAATTAATTCTGTCCGTAAAAAAATTTTTTTTGACATGGATATGTATTTTGGCAGGGGGTCAAGGAATTTTTCGTGACACTTTTTTTTTGCCACATTTAATGCAACGCGATACCAGTAAACAAAATCATAGCTACGTATCGGTAAACAAAATCATTGCTAAGATAAATATCACACGATGGAGTTGGTGATATTTACCAAAGACATGATAATATCATGTCTCCATATACATTGTATATTATCCATGATGTGATGTTTTTCCATGAAGGGTTTCCAAATTTGTTTTTATTCGTAAAATATTTGACCTCCTGGGATCCTTCGAAAATTATAACCTTATACGTCCAAAAATACTTCGAAAACGACATCTAACTCGACCCCATAGCCAACACCCTTCAAAAAGCCTCTCCCGTAGCCCCATTTTAGCCCCATAGCGCCCCACGGGTTTGGGCGACCGGGCCGAAAACCTTGCGGGCACAACTAGATGGTAAACCAAGTATTTTGTCAGCATTTCAGATTTTTTTTTTAATTCCTACTGCCTGAAACGGCACGTACGGCGGACGGACATTTCGGTTTTGGAATCTTGACCTCTTGAAACGGATAATGTCAAATTTTGAGGCCGATCGGAGTCGTCGACCTCGTTCGCGATTACAAAGATGTATTATTTCGAGAATAATAAACCAAAATATGGTGGTCGTCCCCACGGACGAAGATTCGCGTCACTTTGTCGCTCAGTATCGAAATGAGCGCAAGTATCATTGCAAGGTAATCGAAACCCAAGTTGACCAACAGAACAAACCACGAACCGCGTCTCTTTTCTCATTTCAGTGCTAGTGCGCTCTGGCGGATTAGTTTTCGCCTCTCTGGAAAGGTTCCCTGTACGATTTGAATGCAGGTATTTTCCTTCGCGATTTTCTTTACACTGAAGACCTATTTCTTTTTCGTGACCGACCCGCGCCTTTTATTTCGGGCCACTGGAAAGATTTTTGGCCGAACTTGTTCATTTTTCCGACATAGGATTTTTATTTCAATTTAGTTTAAGAATAATTTTAATATTAAACAAAATTACAATTAAAACTGAAAGTAAACATGAGGAAATTAGTTTTCGCACAAGTGACCTATATCGAAGAATAACAAACCCTTGTGTAAAATTTGCAGCGTTTTTAAATAGGTACTTCTTTTGGTTTCTGGCCATTTTTACCCAGAATGCAACGCAGACAAAAAAACCTCATACCGTTGGTTTTTCAAGATGACAAAATTCAGCTTCGAATCCGGTTTCATCAAATTTATCCGGTCGCCAATGATCGGCAATTTCTTCCAAATTCATTCAAAAGTGAGTTATGAGCCTCTTAAAACCCCCAAATCGCCTAGTTATCCTACTTTTATGTCATCTGAAGTAATTGAAAAACTAATCATTATAGAAAAAATTTCACATATTTGACGCTCGGTTTCGGCCAGAATTGGATCGGTAGGGTACTCATTGGAAAAAGATTTTACTTTGATTTTTTAATTTTTAATTATTTCAGATTTGTGTCAACATCCTATTAATCTAATTGTCCTTTAAGTTTCATTACCTCCTTTCATTCAACGAGTGGGTTCGATCGAACATGAATAATATTATGTTGTTTTTCAACACAAACCATCTGCTACTCTCTTATTTTTAAATTTTATGCTTTTTGATTTTGAAAAGAGGAACATTTTCTATGCTTAGTTTACGAATTATAAGCAAAAAACCTAAAAAAAGTGCCGAAAAATAGCGTTTTTTGGGCAGGGAAACCAAGTTACGGAGGGGCTCCGAGGTCGAGAACTTGAGAAAAGTACCTCCACCCCTTCCCAAACATTGCCCAAAATCGCTTCTACTTGACCAAATGTTTGTGGGAATGTCTAATAATAATTATTATAGTCTAAGGATAATTATTATCCTGGACTAAAAATTCCCTACGTACGGCCAAAAATATCTTAAGGGTAAATCTGTACGAATGGTATCACTGGTTGTCCCTCGTCACACACACCGTTGGGTGGTTGGAATCAATGTTTTTAAAGGCGTCAAAATAATAATATTATTTTGACGCATTAAAAAAAATTGTTGTGGTGGATGAGATATTTCATTAGACAAATTTTTGGCCACATCAATTCTGTAAATCGTTAAAATCTTGCACCAAAAATAGCCATTTAATATGTATTTATAAACGAAACTGACCATGTAAAGTGTCTAATCAATTATTTTCTGATTTTAGGTATGATATTTTGACAAGCTCGTTTTCCCTCCTAGTTGTGTCCACCAGGTTTTCAGCCCGGTCACCCCACCCCGTGGCTCTGTGAGGCTATGATGGGGCTGCAGGCGGAATTTTTCCGGGTATTTCTTAGGAGTGGAGTGAGGCAGTAGTAATTTTGTGCGTATAATGTGAATGGGGGGCTCCGGACCTGCGCGACGTCTATGTTCGATCCCTGAAAATAATATACTCGCATGTAATCTTATAAATAAGATTTATAAATTTAAACACGTCCCCAAATTTGGGAACGTGTTTAAATTTAGCACACGAATCAGCGCGATGTGAAATAATGAGAAATTGTCAAATAAAAACTTGACGGTATAAAAAACCAAAAAATAGCGAATTTATCGGAACGAATACTTCTTCAAGACGTCAACGAAATCGCCGTTTTCCAGCGACCATCTTTCTTTCGCCAATTTTTAATCACCTCCGCCTATCTCCTGATTGGTCGACAACCCGTCCAGTCAGATCTCACCTCGTCACGATCCGAAATTACTTCGAAACCCGATGACGGATTACATAAACGCAATTTAATAGCCCGCCAATCGATACATTTACTGCACTTGATCTCGTCTTACCACCCATTTTCAGGGTGGTCTCCCGTTACGATTTAGTGCTTGAGCCAATTTATGTTGCGACCGTTCAAAAGGCAATTACGAAATTTTTCCGATTAATATGTACTTTGGGATTGTAAGACGAGGCGGAGGATAGTTGAATAATAATGACGCAATTTCGTGACTTGCCAAGTCCTGAAGGGTTTTTTTTTTCTGCGGGATTAGAATTCACTCGGTGGAAAAACCCGTGAAAAATCCGGGGCCCCGAACGAGCCAGTTGTGGCAGGTTACAATCAAGTTGAGAGAAGCGAAAGATCTGGCCGTATAAATCATTTTAATAAGAAAGACCGGAGATAAGACAAACGACGTTGGAACACGGTCACAACACACGACAAGATGCCCAACAGCCCCACACACACAACAAGGTGGAAGACGCCCAAGACATCGGTACTTAACAAAATGAGAAAAAATAAAATACAGACACGAGGAGAGCCGTGAGGGGAGGGGGGGGGGGAATAAAACAAAACTGAACAAAAGTGAAAAGACAAAGTGAAAAAGAAATAATAAAGAAGAGGGGAAAAGAAGGTGTTGTTTAGTAGTTTTATCAGATGGGCCGTTTGAGGACCACCTGGTTGGCTTGGCGAGGACATCACTGCGGCAACAAATTACTCTTGAGTCCTGCAGGACCTCCAGCGCCCCTTTTTACACTCTTATCAAACGATGTTCAACACTGATTCAAGAAATATGTGAACTCGGGAAGGAAAAAAAGGCGGAAAGGGGCGAAGGGAGGGAGTTCTTAAAGGAATATTTAAAGTCGGTGACTCAGTGTAAATCACAAGGGCCCCGGAGAATTTTTTTATTTACTTTCATTCCGTCTGTTGTTCATATTTAACGCGACGGATTCTTCGAAGGTGGAGATTTTGAGGAGGCGTTCACCGGGCTCAGTAGGAGGCTGCGTTTTGGCGTTGCAAAAATGTCATTCAGGCGTGTTTTTAGTCAGGTTCTTCGTAATGAAGTAAATTTGATTATAGGACCTACCTGGTACCTACTTTGAGTTGCTTTAGCATGGAACACTGACCTAACTGCCCCAAAACGTCAGTCGGGCGGGGAGAAGCGGGAGGGTCACGTTTATATTATATATACCTACGTTAGGCCACTACTTCGGCATCCTCACTTATCTAAACGTTAGACCACTAGTCCGGTATTCTCACTTGTCTTACCGTTAGGCCGATCGGCATCCTCAATTGTCTCACTCTCAGGTCACTCGTTTGGCATTGGACTGTTGCTTTTCCAGCTCGCAATCCCACCGTTCCATGTTCCATGTTTCTTGAATTTCAACCGTAGGCCCTAAGCAATAAGCATCCGGGGGTCCGATTTTTTTCTTATAACCGGAAATAATTGAGATGTAATTGGGAGGGTTTGGGGCTCCCCTAATTTCTAGGTTCAAAAGTACGACGAAAACGACACCTGGCTCAATGTCTTGGCCAAAATACTTCGAACAGATCAACTGTAGCCCTTTAGAGCCCCATGAAGTGGGTGTGGGACCATCATTATTGAAATCTGTGGCTAAACAAATCGAAAAACAAGGCCCATGGCCTTCAAAATCTCATCAGGAACCCCCTTAATCGATTCTGCATTCAAAGTAATACTTCAAACACGTTCTCTCGATGACCCCCTGGCCAAAACCCTCCAAAGACAGCCAAAGAAGGCCGCGCGGACAGCTCGGAACCGCCAGAAATCGATTTTCCGTCTGAAATTACTTTTAAAACGATCGCTCAATTAACCCCTCTCGCCCAAACCCTTCAAAAACCCGACCAGTAGCCCCTCAGCAGCCCCATGTAACGATCGGGCAGGTCTCGAACCCCCTTAAATCGATACTAAATCCGATAGTACTTCAAAAACGATTCGTAACGCAACTACGTGGTCCTCCAAAAGTTTTACCCGCAGCCCCTTTATAGCCTCCCAGGACCCCACGGAGTGAGGCGATCAGGGTGAAACCCCTGTAGAACTTGGTAGAGAAACTGCGTATTTTGCCAAAATTGAAGATTACCTATAAAATAAAAAAAAGTTGAAAACGCTGCCAATTTTACACAAGGGTATAAGTTGCAGAAAACGGCCGCTTTTATACCTACTGGTATATCATTATTTTGTATAAATTGGGCAAAAGCCATGCCAATAAAACGTTGTCGATGGTGACCGTTTGAATGAATGTGGGTGGAACGATGTTGAGGTTCGGTCAAATACCGCAACATCTTTCCACCCATATTATTTAAAAAATAAATAAATAAAATTAAAAACAAATCCCTAGCCGTAAACCTACGGTGTGGACAGATGAGGCGCCCAAGAAAATGGATTTTATGTTGACAAATACTTCGAAAACGACACACAGTGGGCAAAATCTTAGATCTGGTTGGACAAAATTATTTCAAGGGCCTGTCGTAAAGACAATTTCACGCTGATCACGAATATACCATAATATGAGTACGAGTAGTATATGAATATACTATAATATATTATATGAGTGGTCTAAAATCATTTCTAGATGGAGTTTCGGATGGAAATGACAAAAATCGACTTTTAGTGATTTTGAAAATGAGATAGTGTACCTATTGATTGTGTGGAGAGTTTTTGGTGGTATTAAAATTATTATGAGCCAGTATTGAGCGGAATCTCATGTTCGTCTCCAGTTTCATGCTCCAACACAATCGTGATGGGTTTAAAAAGTTATAAAACAATTCCACAAGAACTACAGCTTTATTTGCCACAAATCGATCACAGTACCTACTACCTATACCACATCATCACAGAGTTCAAATTTCTCGACGTTACTCTCACTAACTCGGTCAAATCTCTCACATCAACAAGTTCCTCCAACGATGTATTATTATGCAACAAAACTTACTTTACCATTGTATTTGGAGGTTGATGCTTTGGAGTCGGTAAACGGACAAAATATCCCCGGACCAAAAATCCCCCAGGGCGGACAAAAATCCCCAACACGAAAAATGGGGAAAATGCCGAAAATGCATTTAGCTTCACAGGTACATTCGATTTATTGTTCAAGCAGAAAAAACGTCATAATATGACGTATTAAATGTATTTTATATTATAAAATACATTTAATATTTCTAAAATGTTTTTATTTTTTGTACGACGAGTTACAAGACTTGTAAAGTCATTATAACATCAAAAATTAGTGCAGGGAACTTACATAAGTATTTTTGTGTGCAGGTGGGCAACTTTCATAACATTGATGTCCAATTGAATGTGACAGGTGATACTACGTCTGAACTTATAGGCTTATAGGTACCCCTTAATTTTATCACGACATTTCAGTGATCAATTTTATCGATACTTGAACATTTCAGTCATCAAGTTTATCGATACTTGAAAAAATAAGTGTTCAGGGTATTTATTATATTCACATGACCCGGAGTATGGAAGGTTACACAATTTGTAACCTTCGATATAATTAACTTGTAACGACAAAACATTAGTAACAAAATATAAAATTTGTAACCTTCGGCATAATTTAATTACCTATGCCGAAAAAACCAATAATCGACATTTTATAGCCTACTATATTTTTCTTCCAATTACTATATTTAAAAAAAAATTCTACTATAAATTTCATGAAAACACTATATTTTTTACGGTCTCGGCCAAAACACTGTATATAACATAAACATACCAGTATAATATATATTATATACTGGTGAAAAAATACATATCTGGCAACCATAGTTATTCCCCTTGTTGATCCTATCGATATTATTGCCTAGATGAGTAGTTTTGTCATTTTTCTGTCAGGATTTTTGGTCCGTGATTCTTCGTAGTCACCACACATTTTTCGAAAAACTCCAGCCGGGAAATTTTCAGCGTAGTTGATTCTGCAATGAATAAAAATTCATTACTTGAAATTCGCAAAAAACCAACTCTTTAATTATATCACCGAAATGAATCAGTCTAAATATGATATTTACCCCTCAAATGTTTAACTTACCTGTGCTGAGATCACCCATGACACGAGACGCATTCTGGAACTCAGTTTGGGGAATGCAGCGCCATTAAAATCAAGTCCTGCTTATCATTCGAGAACCGCTGTGGGACGCTTATTTTTTGGAAAATTAACTAAAGGCCTAAAGGATGATTTTTATCCTACATCTTCCAAAAACTCCTCCTCTAGCCCCTTGTTAGCCCGACAGAGCCCCACGGATTAGAGCAATCAAGCTGAAACCCTTCCGGACTCAACCAGACGGAGAATCAAATATTTGGTCAAAATTTCAGACTTAAAGAAACTTCCTACTGCTCAAAACGGCGGACGGACTTTCATTTTAGAAATGTTCTCGTACATTGACGTCGATCAAAATTGTTAGCCCTTGTCGCGAATAATCTGTCAACTACCTAATTATCCTAAAAATAATGAACCAAACCAGGAAAAATAATTTTATTTTTTGCATTATTGGCCTACGAGACGCAGGTCCGAACAGCCTTAATTCGCTCATTTGCAACAAGTACCAACGTTATGTAAAACTTAGCGTGAGAACGAAAAAAAAAAAATCAACTTGGCAAGTGTCCTATAAGCAGTTGGCGAGTTGTCTACAAGCTCAGACATCATCATTTCGTTATCGATGTCCCACACAAACGCTATCGGACAGGCAAACGCAAGCATGCTGCACGTGACGTCATCCAGCCGAAGGGTTCGCTGACGGTTCTGATAAAAGAAAAGAGAGAAAAAAAACTAGTCGCTAAATCCGCTCATTTCCCGACCCCTCTCCACGACGTTCCTCCGGCGGCGGAATTTCCGCGATTTTTTTTTTTTTTTTTTTCTCCCGCCGTTCGAGTGCGAGTTCACATGTGGCGGATAAGGGCGGGAGGCGCGGGTTTACGGCCGGAGGACCTCCGCCGGGAAATTAATTGCATTCGGTCGGGCAGTTAACTTTAACGGCGGCGAGCATAAATCCGGGAGTAGTTTAAATCATTTTGCTGTATAAAAGGAGATACCGATATGGGATGGGTCGTGGGTCGTCAAGCTATTCCTTAGCCCTGTCACCGTATTCGGTCTTCCGGAGAAATTTATCAAACTAGGAGTTAAACATTTTCTGACAGCCCGTTAAAAATAATGAAAGTTTCATGACCTGGAAAACTTACAGCGTTGCCAACCTGTCATGTGAAGGCAAACTTCAAAATCGTTGTTGAAATGATCCTGTAAACAATGAAGATACAAAATTTATATCTACAATTTGTGCAAATTTTGCTCGATGGGTGTACTGGACGTGAAATTGGGAGCGTCAGCGCGTTTGGGGAAATGACTCAGAATGCCGTCCCCCTTCCGAGGTTTGGTAGGAGCATCTTATCGAGACGACTCTAGTGAGCATGAATATGAATAATATTCATATTATGAACAAGCCCCAGCCCGCACCATCTATAATATAGATATATCTTGTCCGTATAATATATTATCTTGTACGTGTTGCTCCTGGAGTGCGAAGATTCACACCACGAGACATCAGCTGGTGTCCCTAGGGATGCGAATAATGCTCTATAGTAATGACGAAGGGTTGTGGATGGGGTGAGGGAGAATCTGGGTCAGAGGCAGGTGACACTGATCAGGTTCTCCAGATCCGTAGCTAAGATCCTCACTTCCACAAGATAAGATTATCGGGACTTCGAAGAACGTTCTTTTGCAATGTTGAACTGGAAACAGCGTTATCACAGTTCTTTTTTATGTTTCTTGGGTACATTATACGTGCTCCTGAGTGAAGATCTGGGGGACCTAATTTGCATCATCAAGGTGGGAGGATGGAAGCAAAGTACCCAGTAAGGACGTTAGGATGAAGAAAGTGTTGGAGCCCAATCTTCAAAATCTACTATCTCAAGCAGGTGATAATTCAAAGCCAACTTCTTTGTCAAGTCAAGATCTGGAAAGTGCTTGGGTTGGAGCCAGCGATTGGATTACCAAGACCTTCGGGTGGTGAGTAAAAGCACAAAATTCAAAGCAGACTTCTTTGTCAAGTCAAGATCTGGAAAGTTATTGGGTTGGAGCCAGCGATTGGATTACCAAGACCTTCGGGTGGTGAGTAAACGCACAATAGTCCACTTGCTTCCGTGCTGGGGTATACCTAACTTCCACCCTGAGCCGCTCAAACACTCAACAATCAATCATCCTGGAGATGATCTTCGCTGTTGGTTGTTCTTGAGTCTGATCCAAGCTTAGTTTCGTGGGATTCGACGCACTAACAATCTTGGCAAAAAAAAGGATCCGCTCCATGATTAGAGCTGTCGTAGAGAATCTGAATCCAACCCAAGCCGGCGAGTGCCCTACCCAACGAAACCATTTTGGAGAAGGATATGTGTTCATCCTAATTTGATGGCATCGTCCACTATGCGATGAGCTGATGCTAGGTCACCATGATGTTGGTTTCTGCTAAGACAGTCGCAATCACACCTGCAGAGAACTGACAAAAAAAAAAGGCTTGGAGTCGCCACTTCTCCATCAAGTCCTTGTAGGGATGAGACCTCCTTTCCACCTTCCGCGTACCTTATCTCCATTGCTCCTGCCAGTTTGCTTCCGGTTCTTCTCTATTGGTTCCTGGAGCTTTGGTCTCTAAGGCATCCTCTACAGACCAAATATTGCTCAGCAGTTAAAAGACCATTCATGTAAGATTTTTCTTGCTTTTTGTTTGTTCCAGTGAGATGCTCCTGTCCAGCGACGTAAGTTCCTTGCTCAGTTCCTCGTCCTCGCTGGAGATGCAGGACCTTAAAGGCTTCGGCTACGTCAAGGGCGCCTCCAGAGACCACCCCCCTCCTCTGAAAACGGCAGATAAGATGATACCCTACCACGAGTTCCACGGCTACGAGCAGCTCCTCTACCAGCCTCACCAGCTCACCAACTTACAACATTAGGTTTGGTGCGCGTGTTAATCTGAAAGGTGAGCGCTTTTGACGGTGCTCGAGCTCACATCGTGTACACCAAAGATTTGGGTTTAGGAAGTCCTTCAAATTAGTTCCTATTTCCTATACGAAAGCATCTCAATCAAATTTTTAATTGTCAGTCACTTGACATTTTTTTATGTAACCCCTCAAGCTTGATCATGAAAAGTGAGCCCTACACGCTAGAGGGATCGTGCACAAGAATGAGAGCGCTCTGGCGGTGAAGCGGGCAACCAGACACGAGTTTTTCATTGGACTATATAGAAAGTAGCTACAGGAACAAAAACGTGATTTCAGATCAAGAAGGAGGTACTATTTCTTCCTACCACCTTATCATGTCCGCTGACCAGGCGTATAAAGTTTGAAAAGCCGTCAAAATGATTTCATCGCTCCAAAAATGCAGAATCATTCCAATCTTTTTATTCATTTTTCCTTTAACGAAGCGGTCCGTAACTTACTGTTTTGGCAAAATTCATCGATAAAGATCGATTTACGGCCATCAGGAAGAATGAGACTTTCAATTAGGGCTGCGACATCGATGTCGACATTCTCTAAACATCGATTTGGGTGCGATGTTTTTACGATATCGATGTTTTATTTCCGATTCTATCGTTTCTTCTCTCTCCCTGTTATCAGTGTTCTCTTTTTGCTCTCATTAAGGTGATGTTCTGTTTCTTTGCTTCCATTCCAACTTCCAATAATTGGAATTAATTAGAATTATTCTAATAATGTGAAATATCATCCGATTAATCTTTCGGTTCCCTTTCTTCTAATAAGCTATTTATGAGAGAAGTTTCTTTTTCCAAAGTTTGGAAAAATTGAATCATTTACCTAATGATCAAACTCTTTCTCAGATCAGGAGTGAGTTCATTTGTACTGGAGGGGGGTGTTGAGTGGTTAGCTGTTGAAATTAACTTGTTAACCGAACGAAAAATGCAGTTTCCAGACTACCAGTTGACAATAAAACGAACAAGAGAAACAAAAAACATTTATTTGAAAGTTTAAGTCACGGAAACAGTAAAATATTAGTTGAGGCGATCAACTGTTAACCAAAATGTGCACAGTGTCTCTCTCTTCAAGTCTCAGTTCAAACTGTTAACGTCTAGCAGTTTACGCATTTAGCAGTTAACAGTTAATTGAAACAGTTGATCAACAGTTTTCGAAAACGCCCACTATTAATCTGCACAGTGCGTGGAAGTTTTTATCGGCATGAAATACAGTTCGGTGGTTTGTGCAAACCCTCATTGTTCCAATTTTGAGCTAAGCGCGTTTTATTGGTTTTTGAAGAAAAAAAATCGACGTTTCGAGATATCGATGTTTTTTGTCGATGTTGCAGCCCAACTTTCAATTCCGATTCTATAAGAACTTCACTGCCAATGATGATTCTTCGCCGTTCGGCATACGCACCAAAAGCCGAGACTGTACCAGGGTCGCTCGGGTGGATTTTGATTGGCTTAGGACACCCTTTTTTTTTCTTTTTTTTTGGAAGTAAACTAACCTGAAATTTGTAATTTCAGTTAATTCCATCGTCAAGACGATGTTCACTAGAAAAGAAGAACGATTTAAGTGATGAGGAGTTTTTTCAAGTTAACTAAGGGGTCACACCTTGCTGGCTACAGCCAGCCAACCCCCAAGAGTAACACACCTCAGACCCCTTCTACTCACTTCTATGACTACTAATATAATATTATCTTAGTTTAATCAAATACTACGAGACTCGTACTACGAGTACCTACTAACGTGGGACATTGGAGTCCACTTTTAGACCTACCATTTCCATTCCTCCAGGCGAAATTACCCACCCCTGCCACCAGAATGCTCTGAAACTCCCCCGCAGAATCCCTATAGCCCGCCATATTTACAACATTCGGTCGAAATTTCCTTTTGAATGACTCATTTGAACACCGTCAACAGCGTACAATTTTCAGCCAAGGTGTGACTACCACCGAAAAGATCTCAAAGATTAGAAAAGATTTAAGGGGCCGCGAATTTGTTATAGGTAGGTAGCTAAGCAAATTGGTGACGTACGGAGAATAAGTGCAAACTTTTTTTCGTTCTCCAAAATTTGTCGTTAATTTTTTTTTCCAAACCTTGAACACCTCAGACTTGTTCTCCGACGCACCGACCTTTTGATTGTGCAATGTTTTCCCCTTTAATTTGAGTGAAACCTTTTTTCCTGGTTTAGATTTTATTAGAATGATTATTTATTTTATCTCAGAGTTCTGTGCTAGTGTTTTGTTTTTGTTTTCTTTTTTCACGTGGGAAATATTAGAAAAGATTTTAGACTCGAATACTTACGGGAGACTTGTTTGAGTGAGGATGGGTCAAATATCAAAATGTTTGAAAACAAAAACAATTTTAATAAAAATAAAAATTGAAAAAACAAATAATTTAATAAAAATAATGACCATTCCTAAATTTTCCGTTCGAACAACTCAAAAATATCAAAAATCGACACTTATTTTTGTTTTCCCAAAATGACTAACTTTGCCGACGTCTATCAATACTCATCCCTACTCAGACCACCTCAACAAAATTTTAGTCAATTGAAACAAGTTGTAATAATTTATTTTCTCACGTTGAATAGTGAATTTTACCTTTTTTCACTTTTTTTGCGGATAATTTCGTTTTTACACAAACGTTTTCTCCACCACACGTAATGACTCTCTGTACCTTTGACGGGATCAGTTCCAATCAAAAGTACTTACTGGCGTACTTTGACAAAAAAAATTGTAAATAAACGTTTGTTAATTAAACTGTTTCCAGCTGCAATATTGCGCGGCGCTGTAAATAATTATATTATAATTGTAAATAGCGAATTCTTGTTATAGTTACCAATTTGTCTTCTGAGTCGTGCGAGTTTTTCGGTAAGCTGTTAAAAAAAACGTACAAAATTTAGCCCGTCTGTCGTGTTGTCTGTCGCAATTTTCAGTTTTTTTTTTTCCACTTTTCAGTTATCGACCTTGAGAAAGGGCATGCGTTTCAAATTACGTGGGTTCAGTCGCTTCGGCGATATATTTTGTGTTTCAGGGAAATTTGTTGTGTTTTTGCCGTACTTGTAGACTATTTTGTAAAAAATATAAATATAAAAAACGTTAAAGTGGATTTTAAACAATTTTTTTTTACTGCGTTCACCTTTTTGCATTGGTGTTTTTAAAGTGTTGAAAATGAACCGTTTTATAGGTGTAATGTTCAAGGGAAAGGTGAAAAATTGTTAGGTATAACAAAAATTAGTTGTTGGTTAGTATATAATTCGCTTGCTCAGGTCAGAAGCGTGGAGCACCGAGTCAGCAGAACAGTCGGCAAGTTTCCAGTGGGAGTCAAATTTGGTATTCTGAACGTTTGGGAATAGTTGGGATGATCAAGGATGGTTAGAGAGGGTTAGAAATGGCTAGAGGGCTGAGCACATCAGCTAATGGGACCGGTATGCTGTTCCCCACGTTACTTAGGACAGGGATTCTCCGACTATCTCCATGGAGCTGCAGCCACCTCTCGCCTAGTCCAGTCAACAAATGGCTCATAAGGGGGTCCAGCTCCGAATTTTGGTTTTCTCCTCGGAAACTTGTTTAGGATGGTAAGAAAGAGAACATAGTAAAAGTACTCTCGTCTAGGGGTACGGCATGGATGGGGGAAGGGGGAAGAAGGTGTCATTTCCCGGTTTCTCGTCCCTATCTCGAAAACGGTCAATCCTACCGAAAAAGCCACCGTATACTAAAATAAAGAACACAAAATTCTCTTCAACTTTGATCATATACGTCGTTCACGAATTTCCAACCGTTTTCGAGAAACAGCCCTTCAAAAATAGGCTGTTTTCGCTGGGATTCGTCTTTCACGGCCAATATCTCGGGTTTTATGCGTTCTCATCCCCCTACTTGGGGGTATGGGTTGATTTGAGCACCAATAGAACTCTGTTTCTTGTTTTGATTTAAATTCGTTCTCGGTTCCTGTTAGACCTACAGAGTTCTACTAGTGCTCAAATGAAAGCTAATTAGATTTGCTATCAGCTCATACCCCTACGTAGTGGTGGGGGGGGGGGGAGAGAGAGAACTCATCAAACCCGAGATATTGGACGTGAAAGATGAAAAATGGGTGAAAACTGCACTAACTGGCCAAAATAGCCTATGTTGGAAGGGCTGTATACCAAAGGCTGGCCAATAAGATCTGGCCTAGCTAGGTCAAGCCCTTCGTTGGCCCTCACCATGCTGCCTCCACATATCATGGGCTTTCCCAATCTATATGAGAGCGGCGAATAGCATGGCAAGGAAGGAGCAGCAACCAGACAAAGGCACGAAACATAGTTGGCCATAAAAACCCTGGAAGAGCCACAAGGCGAAAGATGGTTAGAGGTCAGTTTGGTGTTGCTGTGTAATTAAAAAACCTGCTTTTTACGCTTCCAACGATTTGTCCAGAATTCTTGCCGTACTTACTCCTTCAATGACCCTAACCTGATGGAACCTCCAAGAAATCATAATGTGCGGCGAGATAGTGGGAATCCATCTTATAAAAAAGACGATTTCAGACGAAGTATCGATTCCATGATATTTATCCACCAAACCAATAAGTCTTGTGCAACCTATTGTAGGGTCACTTGCCTCAGCCCATCTCGCTGCACATCGGAGCTGCTCGACAGACTCAATCTGTAACATCATGATTTCCCCTTATGGAAAGAGTTCCGATTGCGGATAATCTCACTTAAGCGTTCAGACTCTGGCACAGGCCGTTCCAGCTTAGCAAGGAATACATCAGTACTCTGATCTTCAGCCTGTTTACATTGCCGGATTGTCTCACAAAGGTTGCTGTCATTGCCAAACGAGAGGAATGCGATGAGAAACTCTCGGCGCAGTCCTTTGCAGTCCCAAGTCCGGGTCACAGCATTTCTATGCCAAACCAAAGATTTATCGTGGAAATAGACTGCTTCGTCTGAAATCGTCTTTTTTTTTATTCCTAGAAATCCTTGACCTATGTTCATCCACCTTGATGCCAGACCCTTCAAACACCCGTACTGCTCTTATTTCATCTTCCACTAGTAAGCCCTTCGTCCTTGGAGGTCGTAGGTAGCCATGATTTGGGCCCTGCGAGGACATGCACTCCCACCAATACAGGTTGTCAGCAAACTTTGAGCTGAAGAATCTTCAGCATACCTGCATTTATTAATAATTATTATTTACGTAAAAGACAACAAAATGTTAATATTGGGTCCCTAAATGGGAGATTTTTTGTTGTTGCCGAAATCGATCAACAAAATGTGGTTGAACACATGGTTTTGGATGTTCAAGATAGTTAGAGATAGTCATAGGTGATAAGAGAAGGTTCGGAATGGTTAGAGATTGTTGAAGATGGTTTATGAGTTTTGATTATAATTCAACCTGGAGGCCAATAGAGCTTTGGCTCGCCAAATATCAGACTTTACCAAAAACCATTTTTTGCCACTCTGCTCTACAAATTTGACGTCACCACGACCGTAAGTAACCTCTTAAACAAGTAGCAACCCTCACGCTGAGACATCTCACTTTTATTTCCAGCTTTACGACTTCCAGAAAAATATGTGCGTAAGTAATAAACCCAAGTTCGGGTTACAGTTGGGATGATGAACAGCCCCGTTTGAACGAGGGGGCTCTTCATTTTGGGCCCTTCAGGAAAATCCCTTCGGAAGGTGGGACACTCACAACGAAGGGAAAATAATTTATTACGTAAAATAAGACGGGGGGGGGGGGGGGGGTGAAACCCGATCATCGTGTAGAGATAGGGGCGGAGTGGATGCCTACCTTATGTATTTGTGGGGGTCGTTATAAAGGGGTGTAGGGTAAGGAGGTGCACCAGAGGGGGTTATTTTCGAGCATGTGCTCCTGCGCCGTTCAAAGACTCCCCCTGAAGAGCTGGTTGGCTCTTACCCCCCTACGCCGTTGTCATGACGACCCCCCCCCCCCCTTCCTCTTTGAAGTGTGCACAGAGAGGGGATGATATCAATAAGACAGTCCCCTCCTCTCCTTCTCATCTTCATCCCTTCCAGGAGCACTTGGAAACTACCCCGAGGGAGACCGTTATTCACCTCTTCATTGATCCCATCTTGATCCTGGGTGTAGCCAGGAGACGTTTTTATTCCCAAGTCTACGTCAATGTGTGAACTTAATTGATAGGTAATTTGAAATGTCATGAAATTGTGATTTGGCAGGAAGGCGCTACACTATGTCCAAATTATTTTTGAGTACCTACCTGTAACATTTTAAATGGGTTTCCTGTTTGAATTTTTTTTTTTTTTTTACCTACGTACTGTCAATGACGCCACTGCAGTCCCTGATGGGTCTGATTGTGGCGGCAGGCAGCGACACACGCCCCTGCCTGCTAGGCTGACTCTCTGCTTACGCAGACACCAGCATTCTGCTGGTTGACCAAAAGTGGATTTTGCATCCAGTACCTAAGTTGGGCATAATATGCCCCCCATATATTATAATATAATAATATAGGGCATATTATGCCCTTCCCAAAGGAACCCTTGAATGGGGCAAAGGCCCCTCTATCTGGTCCTATTAGTGTTTTGGGTTTGGACACTTCGCCCGTCCCATCAGGCTCTCCAAGTAGGACACACGCCCTACCCAGAGACCCGTGACTCGGTGTGGATTCTCATCCGCACCATTAGCTATTTATGAGGATCGGACTTCAGCCCTTTCCTCTACCTACCTAAAACCTTGCTTCTACTTCTACGTTGGTCCATCCACCAGCCTCCACCTGGACTTTATGAGAAGATCTCCCAACCTTGCTTTAAATATGTCCCAAGGAGTACAAGTGTCGCACCTCAGGGGCAGGAAACGGAGCCGTGCAAGCGCACTGCATGTGCACAGTACATGCTCCGCAGACTCTGGTTCGGCGTTACAGAAACGGCACTCCTCAGTGTCTATAATCCTAACTTATGCAGATGGTACGGCACTCCTCAGTGTCTGATAATCCTAACTTATGGAGATGGTTCCGGAACCTGCGTGACCTGCGAATAGGCCCACAAGTAGGTATCCGCATATCACCTCTCTCCAGTTGTAGCATCTCCCTTGCTCTCGACCTGGAGAATCCAAAATGATAATTGGATTCCTGTTTGGAATAAGCTTCTTGAAAAGGCCAGAGTTTCGCATTTGTAACCCTAACCCCCTATATTCAATTCGAAAAACCGTATAATTACGCACGTTGTTATAGAAATTTTTGAAATTGCACTGAAGTTGTTGATCGTTCTGTAATCCTTCCTACCCAGCGTTCTTGGTTTCCAGGTGAATTAACTAAAAGGATCGCGTCCAGAAGCCCCAATAATTTTGGGTTCTGTGATGTTGTTGAACGTGAATATGGTCTGTCCCGTCACTCTAGCGTCAGAACAAATCCGAACGACTATTTTCCTTGCGATTTCACCTCGTGAATCTCTCTGAAATCGTGCTTTTAGTTCATTGGCTGACCACCAGAGAGCACTTCTTGGAAGCGCCACTCTTCCCTCCAGATTCAAATTGTCGAAATTGCCCTGTAAATTTGTATTACACCGTAGGTAGGAGCCCAAAACTCACTGATCAGTAATAGCACTATGCCTTCGAAGGCATAATTTGATCAAATTATGAAGTTCTTTCAGAAGAAAGTATTAGTCGACAATCGGTTCCCTTTACAGTGTAAAGTTTACACTGCTCTACAAAAAAAAAGTGACCTGAAAGTTGCCGGGCTCATTTTATCATGGATGGGGGTTTTCGAGGGTGCAGAATCCGAATCCGTTTTTTCCCGATTTTTCGACGTTTTTATGGTTTTTATTGTAACGTCGCTAATTAGAACTTTTGAGAGTTCCGGTTGGTCTCATTCGACGCAGGGGTGTCTAAACTTTCGAATGGTTGTCCTCGATATTTTTTGGCAGATCCAATGAAGTCAACAAAAACAAAAATTTAAGTGAAAAATAGGCAAAAAAAAATCTATGTTTACAGTTTTTCTATATCTAAATAGGTTTTTGGAGGATTTGGAAGTTTGGATCAATGTGAAAAAAAATGGGGTCATATCTGAATTCAGCATAAAATTTCCTACAAATCTAGCTCCATTTAATTTTTTTTTGGACGAAGTTCGTGATGGTCAGTAAAATACACCGTAAGTAATGAAAAACCATAAAAACGTCGAAAAATCGAAAAAATTGTCCAATCGGAAAAAACGGATTCGAATTCAGCACCCTCGAAAACTCCCAACCAGAGGTCAACACTAATCGAGGTCAACACTAATAGCACTGCGCTACAAAAAAAAGGGGGGTCAACGAGGTCAACACTAATAATAATTATTAGTGTTGACCTCGTTGACCCCAAAATCAGTTTTCGTTTATTCTGACCCCTGGAAAAATCACTTTAACCACTTTGAGAATCCGTGGTATACGGGATCCTAACGTATCGATAACCGAGTATCACTGACAATATTTCTCCTGACTTCTCTTACGGTTGCCCATCAAGTGACAATAAATCGTTAGTCACGTGGAAATAATGCGCTTATTGCATGTTTGACTGATCATGAGTGAAGCTAATAAACTCATCAAACGAGTTAGTATTGAATAGTGAACAATTATGTAGATTTTTCCAGGGTAAACAATGCCAGAATAACTTGGTTGACTTGGCCTTTTATCTGTTTTTTTTTTTGGCTCGGTCTATTTGACTCAGGTTATTGTCTACGTTAGACTACGATTTTTTGCCCTACTGGCTAACATACATGATGTATAATATTATTATACATCACACAAAACTGCTAAAGTTTGGAGACGGTTTTGTGACTACGAACAGTGAAGTGACTTGAGTTTAACGCGTAATGTTCATTGAGTGAAGAAATTAATGGGTATATTAAGTGAGTTGTTTACGCAATTCCCAGTGGCGGTCTTTTCAGTGAACTTATCAGCGCGACATAGCGGCAGAACGGTAGGTCGCATAAAAAAATGTCCACAGAGCAACTTGTAGGAAATGCTGTCTTATTTAATTTTGTCAATCGAGGTCTATTCGCTAGAGTGCCTATATATCGGGTTGAAGGCCATAAAATTGGACGAAGATCCAAAACATTTCAAAAATCGCACTCGAGCGACAATCGTCCGGCAGACGTTGGTGGGACAGCGAAATTTTTGAAGAGTAACTTGTAAGAAATTTTGAGTTCTTCAATTAAGTAAAATGGGGCTGCTTGAGAAATTTTGGACCTTTAAACGCAAATCTAGGTATCTAACTTTTTTTTTCCAATTAGCTCGAACTTGATAAATCATAATATTATGATTTATCATAATCACGATATCGTAATCCAAATTTGGATTAAGGGGCCTCCGGCCCACCATTCTACGTCACCAAAATGCAAATCCCCCCAATGAGTGGTTTTATATAATATATAAAAATACTAGCTGACCCAGCGCGCTTCGCTGCACTCTACGGTTAAACTGCAAAACCACAAACTGACACACATGCTAGCCCATACATGTGTGCCATCCCATACATCCCATACATCCCGCACATCCCATACATTATCCCAGACATCCCACACATCATCCCATACATCCCACACATCCCATACATCCCATACATCCCATACATCCCGCACATCCAATACATCAATACGAAGTTAGGGGTTTTTCCAATCACATCATCATTCTGTTCGTAGGTAGCAACCACACAACAATAATAATCAGGAGTTAACTGATCGCATAACTCGAGAACGTGAAACTTACATACCGTACAAAATATTCGCGCGTAAAAAAAAGATAGATAATTACCTTCCTTAAGCTTTTGCGAACATTATTTAAAAAAATTATTGAAATTGGTCCAACCGTTCTCAAGTTATGCGATCAGCAACAAAATACTGATTAATTTTTATAGCGAGAGGAACTAAGAAACAGTAACAAAGTAACAACGCAAGTTGGTTTCTCCTAGTGAATTATCAAATTACCGTCTATCACCAATTATATGCAGCCCACACATCCCATACATCATCCCACACATCCCATACATCATCCCATACATCCCACACATAATCCCATACATCCCACACATCCCATACATCCCACACATCCCATACATCCCACACATCCCATACATCCCACACATCCCACACCTCCCACACACCATCCCATACATCCCATACATCCCATACATCCCGCACATCCCATACATCATCCCATACATCCCACACATCATCCCATACATCCCACACATCCCATACATCATCCCATACATCATCCCATACACCATCCCACACATCCCATACATCCCACACCTCCCACACACCATCCCATACATCCCATACATCCCGCACATCCCATACATCCCACACATCCCATACATCATCCCATACACCATCCCATACATCCCATACATCCCATACATCTCGCACATCCCATACATCATCCCATACATCCCACACATCATCCCATACATCCCACACATCCCATACATCATCCCATACATCATCCCACACATCCCATACATCATCCCATACATCATCCCACACATCCCATACATCATCCCATACACCATCCCATACACCATCCAATACATCCCACACATCCCATACATCCCACACATCCCATACATCATCCCATACACCATCCCATACATCCCACACATCCCATACATCCCATACACCGTCCCATACATCCCACACATCCCATACATCCCACACATCCCATACATGCATCGTATGATCGATGGGTTTCAGACCCACGTTGTAGCACATCAAAACCTTCCTTAAGCTTTTGCGAACATTATAAAAAAAAAATTAGCCAAATCGGTCCAGCCGTTCTCAAGTTATGCGATCACCAACAAAATACTGATTATTTTTTATATATATAGATATATTATATATTTTTAAATGCCGTTCTCAAATAACATCAAGGGGTGGGGAAATTTGAGAATAGTGCTTTTTTTTAAAGCTAGGTATTTCGAAGTAAATAACGCACCAGGGATACTGGAGAAGTGTCCCCAAGTTTTTAAAACACTTCCTACCCGAAATTGGGACCTATTGAGGGGATTAAAAAACTACACAGAAGTAAAACAAACTTTTTTCGTTACAAAATTTGTTAAAATAAAAGAATTTCAGTATTTTCTCTTTCTTTTACGTGAAATGGATCACGAAAAAATTTGATAAACGAATAAGTAAAAAATACAAAAACACGAGTCTTTCTCTCTTTTTAAGCTTGTGAATCACAACGAATAGATCACAAAACAGACTTATTAATAAGTCTAATAATATGGTCACTAGAAGTACTGTAAATCACAGTGAATAGACTTCTTACAACTGGAAGTTTAAGGAACTGTTTAAAGAACGCAATACAATTTTTAAATAAATAAAAGTGAAGTTCGGAAATGTGTTTGTTCAATTGACTCTCGGAGCATGTCCTCTGTGTGTCACTGGTAGGATTTGAAAACTTTCCTTTGCGATGACTTGTGAATTGCTGTTTATATTTCTGAAGCATTTTCTGAAACAAAAAGGCATAAAAACGCATTCTCAAATAACCCTGAAATTTTTTCTCAAATTACCCCAACATACTAAAACTTGAATAAGGGTTAAAATAGATTATGCGTTCAAAAGTCCTCGGAAAATATTTGACCTCCATCAAAAATCTGGGATTCTTCAAAAACCCTACATGGGATCCTTCAAAAAACCCAATAATGGGCTCTCATGGGGCTACAATTATCGTAGCCACATGAGAGCCCTATAGATCCCCACCGTGAAATCGAATCGTTCTGGGACTCCCCAAAATGGATGTTACGTTCACAAATACTTCGAAAACGAATGCTAACTCGACCCCATAGCCGAAAACCTAAAAAAAGAACCTCCCGAGCCCCCTTTTTATCCCTATAGCGCCCGAAGGGTTTGGGCGATTGAACTGAAAACCTTGCGGGCACAACTAGATTGTAAACCGAGTATTTTGTCAAAATTTCAGATTTTGGTTTATTATTCTTGGAATAATACACCTGTTTTCGCGACGGAGGTCGACGACTCGGATCGGCCTCAAAACTTGACATTATCCGTTTCAAGAGGTCTACATTCAAAATCCGAAATGTCCGTCCGCCGTCCGGGCCGTTTTGGGCAGTAGGAACTTTTTTAAAAATCTGAAATTTTGGCAAAATACTTGGTTTACCATCTAGTTGTGCCCGCAAGGTTTTCAGTCCGATCGCTCAAACCCGTGGGGCGCTATGGGGCTAAAATGGGGCTACAGTAGGGGTGTTTTGAAGGCTTTTAGCTATGGGATCGAGTTAGGTGTCGTTTTCGAAGTATTTTTGGACGTAGAATCCATTTTTGGGGGCCCCGGAACGATCCGATTTCACTGTGGCGATCTATAGGGCTTTCATGGGGCTAAAAATGGGATTTTTGAAGGATCCCAAGAAGTTATATATTTTTCGTGTAAAAATTAAAGAATTTTTGAAAAAACACATTTTTGAAAAAAAAAAATCCCCCAAAAATTTTTTTATTAACAGAATTAAATTTCTGTACAAGTAACCTATATCAAAGAATAATAAACCCTTGTGTAAAATTTGCAGCGTTTTAAATAATTCCTACTGCCCAAAACGGACATTTCGTTTTTGGAATCTAGACCTCTTGAAACGTATAAGGAATGTAAAATTTTTAGGCCGATCAGAATTTTCGATCTCCTTCGCGATTACTAATACAATTAAGTCTCAAGTGTATTATTCAAAGAATAATAAAACAAAAATCTAATTTGATGCTAGCTCGCACAAACATTGTAGTAGGTACATAGAATCAAATTGTAGCAAATTTGATGTGGTTTCATTTTGGTTGTAGGTAGTGATAAAGTCGCCAAATCGCTTACCGTTCGAGTTGTGGGGAGGAAATCTGATCTCTAGTCTTTTTCACTTGACCACACAATACATCCATGTCAAAAATTATTTCAAAACTTTTTCAAAACATTACAAAACTATTTCAAAAAAATCTTGCTGAGCAGTGAATAGAAGTAGAATTCAGTAGAAAAGTAGAATCCAGTTTCCTATTGGAAGATGATGCTTGGTAAGTTAAATTAAGCCATTACGAAGCTCATAAAGAATCGCCACCCAATGAGAAGTCAGGATTTGGTATGACGCCAAATTTAAATTTCTCGTTTTCCATAAATTCTTTGACGTCACTGTGTTATGTGGAAGCTATCTTCTTAAAATAAAAAAATAAAAAAACAATCTTGGGCCACGTCCATTTTGCATTAATACAAAAGTAAGAGTAAATTTTACTCACTGACAGTTCTGGATGAGTTTGGTGTTCCTCGAAACCCCGGGGTCTTCTGAGCCCTACTAGCGCAAGCATCCCACCGCTAAACTTAATGCTCGCGGTCGTTAATTTCCACTCCGGAAGCTCCGCTCGTCAAAATTTAAATGCAAAATAAAACTCCATTAAATCCAAAAGCAAGGCTGAACATTTTTAATTTCCTTATATACAACTGCGGCGTCATCCAACATTTATAATACACCGTATGACATTGGTTTGAATAGCCTTAACAGCGTGGAAGATGTCGACGGGAGTTCACCTTCTCCGGGAATCGTAAGTTTCCATTCCGGAGTCTCGAGAATGTAGTTCAAACTCGCTGGGAAAAGATAACATTCCGGGTCAATTTATTGGCCGAGACCGTTTAATATGGATTGTACACAGATGATTATCAAGCAGGGGGGCAAGTGAGGGGAAATGTGCCTGGGGTTGAGGGGGGATTGGGATTCTTAGACGTTATCGGCGGTTTCGTCCGGGGTGATCTACGTGGACCAGGCGGGGTACGGAGTTGCTGGCCTCCTAAAGATCTTCACACCTCCCTTTTTCCTTGATATGAAGGCCCTGATTAAAAGATGGCTTATCAACGTCAACAGAATCCCCTGGTGGTTTCTTTGTGGTTGTCTTCGACTTGTGAAATCTCTGACGAATGGAATCTGTGAAGCGCGCTCCTCATTTGCAACCGGTACCCATTTCTGAATCTCCTGAAACACTTCTGGTTATCCCTCGCTCGAGGACGAGCAATTTTCATCGAGGGAATTTCACGCTGTTTCTACTTCCCCCTGACAGCAAAACTTTCTTGGTAGAGGACAGCGCAGAGCTGCCCAGTGTTGAATCGGGCAGACAGGCACCCAGCGGCGCCAGGAGCAACTATTTTCATCTTTTGGTTATTCAAGTCTGATTTCGATAGTACTTGGACTCACCCCTTCTTTCATTCCACGGCGCTATAGCGCCGTATACAGTCTTCTAGAGAAGCCTGCCCTCCTCAACACTCCTTCGTCATGTATTCTTGCCCAGAGCTAGTCTGCCACTGTTGAAAGCCAAGCGATCTGATGTCGGCCTCGACGTCATCGACCCATCTTGTCCTGCCTCATCTTCTGCCACCCAGCCTCCCATAAAGCAGCTTCTGATAGACGTGTCGAATCTATTTGTCCAGCGCAGGCGACCGTTTTTGGTTAATGTTACGATGTCAGGCTCATTGGACAGCTCCCGAAGCTCCTTCTCGTCGGCCCGATTATGCACCGTAGGACTTTCCATTCACAAACCCGGAGCTTTTGTTCTCATTCCTGCTTAAGGACCCACGATTCTGAGTCATATGTTACCACACGCCGAATCGGTGGTTTTGCGCCTTCACAGCTTTGCTTTTCTTGGGAGAGCTTTGAGCCTGAGCACCTTGCTGAGCATCGGTTTCCTGCTTCCATTCGGTCTTTTATTTCTGCAGAGATGCCGTAATCTTCTGTCACCATCGACCAAAGGTAGAACTATCAGAACTGCTGGTGAACTGGAAAGTTGTAGCCAATCATTTCAAAGGACTCAGGGCGTCGAGCAAGCTAGGCTCTTGACGTTTTCAAGTATAGGTATGGTCTTCTACTCATTAACCCTGAGCGTTCGTTCTTTTGCAGAGCCAAAATCGACCTCACCACTAACTCAAAATCTCGCCCGAGAACACATGGCTCAACCCAAATGGAAGTAATCCTTTCTGCAGGTGAAACACACCTCGGTCTTTTAGGCAGACATTGCAGGTGTCATTATGGTGGCCTGGGAGAGCGTGAGATCGAGGTAGGTACATTGAAGCCCACATCCAAAATCTCTTGGACAGCCTGGCGTCAATCAAGGCACCAGCCCATCCATTTTACACAATGGACTGCTTGCAAACCCTGGCGAAATGAAACAGGGTTATTCGGGAGTGTGTTCCGTAGCGAACAGGTATCGCCATCTGGGAATAACCTCATTGGGAGCCCCGACTTGCCAAATAACCTCCCAGCATTTGAGAAACAGTTGTGAGTTGATTGACGTTCCCGCAAGTGATTTCAGAGCTGCTGGCTATCTGAGAATATGTGGATCCGCCTTCTCTCAAGATCAAACCTGGTTAATTTCAATAACGAGGTCGTCTAGCTCCTTGATATTGTGCGGCAGGAGCTTCCAAAAGATGGAACTGGTCCAATGGACATGGACCTGAGAGCAGTATCGGAGACAAGTCCGAACACATCTCCGAGAGTGCACTGATCACAAGTGGACATAAGATTTCCTGCTCTCGCGACTTGGTCTCCAAACTTGCAGCAGAGCCGGAAAACTTTTTCAGCTCTTCGAGACTAGACGCGTTTGTGTGGAAATAAAATATTCCAGTTCCCGCGACTCCTATACTGTGGCTATCGGGCCCCCAAGTGGAAATGCATTTTTTCAGGTCTCGGGACTTGGAGTCTCACGAATCTGTCTCGAGAGCGAATGCGATCACAAGTGGACAACCCCCTGAGTTCGGTCTCGAGAAATTTCGTGTCAGGTGTACACTTACAGGTGCAAGTACAGAAACGATTGCGGATTCAGCAATGCCCGAACCTAGTCTTGTCACTTGCTTTAAAAAATTGGTGGGAGAGGGGTGTACTGTAAAATCGAGCTCTACGAAACCAAACAAACCTAGTTCAGTGATATCAGTAGAGCTGTATCGGCACAAATGTAGGTACATGTGTATTATGTATACCTAATACACATACGCCATAGTACGTATCTTAGCTTCTAATAGAAAAAAATTATGGGTATTTTGCTTGGTGCACCTGGTCAGTGGCTCCCTCTAAACATCTCATTCTTTCTTTATTGTGTTCCGCAGCGCAGTGCAACCTGTCCTTTCCCCGCTAATAAACGGCCGGATCCCATTTTTCCTCCACGTCAATTATCGCCGTTGAATTGACGGTTTCGATGACATTTGTCAGGAGGCTTCGGCGCGAATAATGTGATTAACTTCTCCCGAGGGGTCCTTTCGGTGTTCGTGGGAGGGGCGTCAAAATCTATGAAATGATTGTGATCGCCGGTTCGAACGGAGGGGAGTCCTTGCTGGAGATGTCGGAGGGAGATGATGAATGATATTAAAACAGATTGCGGGCTCATACCAATTATTAGCCGGAGATACCAAATCCGGACATTACCAAGTAACCGACAGATGCACCGAAGGTTTGTCGGTGACCCATTTGAGTCTACAGGGCCCTACTTGAAATGTTCACTCTCCAAAATCAATTGAATTGTTATAATATAACAAGCTTTAGCTCATGAAGATGAGTGAGGTCATATTATGACCTCACTCATCTTCATGAGCTAAACGAAATTCAGTAGGTAACCCATAATTTAGTTTTAATTCAATAAATTGACGAATCCAGCCAGAGATTTCTTGAGCCAAATTGATTTTATATATTTCGGGTAGTTAGTCTTATGGAACACCAAGATTTGATTATCATCAAATATCAAGGAGACCTTTCATTAAAATTTGGTAAAATTTCTCCCTCGATGGGAAAAACAATAGATCATGGATGTGTCTAGGTAGGTTGACAACAGTTCCAATAACCAGCAACAAGATCTTCTAAAACCTAATAAGTGTTGTCATAGAATCTATTACATCTGATGGAAAGTAAACCGGGCTGAAAAAACGTTACACAATTATTGTTGGTTGACCCCCTCGTAAAAGACTTATTATGCATGTCTAAAAAGCTACACGAACTTGGTGAGATAGAGACTGCTTCAAATATCTGATAACAAAACTCCCGAGACCGTTTGAGGGCCTCAAATTCAATTTCGAAAAATAATCAGCCTCTAAAAACCTTTCACCCGCTTTTAAGAGTGAGCAGCCTAAGAAGCTTTCAGAGAATGTAACTATAAACTCACCTGCAATCAACTGTGTTAGTATCTTGAGAACAAGAGCTAATAAAAAATGTTCATTGTCTTCAACCCTCCAGCGGCCCCCTTTGTATGCCACTCCTGCTTTTGCACCTTCTACTTCCTTCACGACTACTCCTCGTGATATCTCCCCCTCACGACGACTCTTGTCTATATCCCTCTGCATCTATGCCGCACAGTGGGCTCGATTGCATAATGGGCCACGGAACTAGGTCAGAGAAATGGGAAAATTCGGCCGAACATAGTTGAACTAGTAATGAACAAAGTACTCAGTACAGTTAGCACTGAGAAATTAGGTGTCTGAGCAGAGGAAATCACTAGTGAATATTTGGCGTTTTGAATTTTCCCGCGGTGGCACTATAACTAATCCGCCAGAGTGCGCTAGCATAAGAAGGGACCGACGGGAATCTGCCGGAGGTGACGGCGGAAATGGCGGCCGTGAGCAGCCAATGAGAGAGTGGCGCCACTTTTCCCTCCAGATTCAAAGTTGAAATTTTCGACAGTGCCCTGGAAATTTGTATTACACCGTAAATTATGAAGTTCTTTCAGAAAAAAAAATATTATTCGACAGTCGAAGACCTGCAAATTTTATACAAGGGCTAATTTAGTATTGTACAGATTTTAAGTGATGGTGAATATGATGTTTTTTACGTTGTTCTTTGTACTATAAAGTTATTATTATTGTTATATTGTGGAAAAATTAATACAGTGTCAATAAAAAGGAGTACTGGATCTGGAGTACAGAATCTGTATTCTGTAGTACCTACTGGATCTGTTTTCTGGAGGTACCTACTAGTGTAGGGTAAGGAGCTGTACCTTGCGCTTGTACCTGGAGCTACAGATATACAGAATGCCTAGTCATTATACAGAATGCCAGCATTACCCGCATTGACCATAACATATACATCTAAATGAATGAAAATCGATTGCTGTGTCAATAATTCAACTTTTAGACACGACATGGACTTACCTCGGAAAGTTATCTCCATTTTCACTTACCTTAAAAAACAAATAACCTTTTCATTGCTAGAGGGTATTGAAGAGCTCATCACAACCTACAGTTGGGGAATAAAATCTAAGACTTAGGTCTAGTGGGTGAGATTTCACAGGCGGTAGATGCGAATTCGCCCGCTGTTTAGGAACCACTCATAACTTATGAGTCATAAGGGACCTCTAAAATAGATTCTACATCCAAAAGTCCCCAACCTGACCTCATAGTTAACGTTCTTCAAAAGACCCATTAGTAGCCCGATTAGCCCCCACGGTGTGGTTGTATAGGTCTCGGACAGTCAGTATTTGAACCACCAAGACCAAAATATGGGTTAGCATTCTGATGCTTTTTTTTCAATAAAAGGATCAAAAAAAGCCAGAAATGAGGAAAAGAAAGGGAATAGAGGTGGAAAAAATACCGTAATTAAGGACCATTAGTTCATCAAGAGGTCGTCTCGCAGCGCCACTACCGCATGTTTTCACAGCCTCTGATAGACCAATAGGCCTTTTGCCGAATGGATTTTCGCGTCGCGGTGACGCTAACGTTTAGGTTATCGTGTGAGAAGGTTATGCGACTTACGGTTTTTGTTTACTTGGAATTCCTGTTGAATACAGTCTTCCAAATCGTTTACTCCTCATCCAAATACCCTCTTGTCTAGTTTCGTGAATAATTTTCCGAATCAGCCGTTATCACTACCTCAAAAAATGTCTCGGGGAAAAAGTTTTGCTGTTTTGGAATCTGCAACAGCTCCTGGATATGACCCAACAACCAAGTTCTACAGATTCCCTCAACCATGTTTATTAATGCGGAATTCTCACTTGGACTAATTCGGTAGAATCCCTTCATGTGAGTAAGTGCAATGTTAATGTGAACAGTGCAAAATCGTTCAAAGGTGGATGGTTCTTTGCAGAAGAAAAGATGACAGGTAGGCTCCTAACTACAATGTTGTTGTGGGTACGCAAATGTAAGCTTCGGTGGGTACCCACTTCCATAAAGAATAATTCTACGTTGTAAAGTAACTATTACGTTGTGTGTTTGTAAAATCGTAAAATCTTCGTTCTTCAGTGTCTGATTAGCAGGCCATACACGGGCCGGTTTTTTTTAGAAGCCTGACCCGCAGTCCCGGTGCGCGGGTTTTCTGACAGTCCTGGCGCACGGGTTTCTCGTCCGTCATCGGACACTAATGGATACTCCCGGTAGTCAGGAAAACCCCTTAGTTTTTCCAGCACGCCAGGGGCGCGGGTTTCCGGACTGTCGTCGGCCACTGAAAAACTCGTTTGTGATTGTGCAATCTCATGCCAAAGTTGATAGCCAAACCGGCGGCCAAACCAGGTCCCACATGCCAGAGACCAAGGCGACGCGCCGCGAGAAGAATACACTTGATCATCACTCATGAGTGGATTGAATCATCGAAAATATTCGTTCTCAAAAATCGATTGATGGAAAATCAATCGATCTTCCTTTTAAATTGCACACAAATTTTGCATGCAAATTTTACACAAGGGTTTATTATTCTTTGATATAGGTTACAAGTCCGAATATTAATTCTGTCAACAAAAATTTTTTAAATTTTTTTTTGTCAACTTTTTTTTTCAAAACAATTTTTTTTTAATCGGAAAATATTTGACTTGATTTTTCAAAAATCCCATTTGTAGCCCCATGAAAGCCCTATAGATCTCCACAGTGAAATTTGATCGTTCCGGGATCCCAAAAAATGGATTCTAAGTTCAAAAATACTTCGAAAACGACACCTAACTGATTCCATAGTCGGAAGCCTTCAAAAAGCCTGATCCGTAGCCCCTTTTTCGCCCCATAACGCATTACTGGTTTGAGCGATCGGGCTGAAAACCTTGCGGGCACAACTAGATGGTAAACCAAGTATATTGTCAAAGTTTCAGATTTAAAAAAAATTCCTACTGCCTAAAACGGCTCGGACGGACATTTCAGTTTTGGAATCTAGACCTCTTGAAACGGATAATGACAAATTTTTCCTAATAATGTCGGATTTTCCTCTGTATCTCCTACCCCATCACTTGACCTAGGTATTATTCAAACGGGAGAACGAAGCGACAACCCCCCCTTCTGTCTGAGTGCTAGTCTAAACCACTACCTAATTCCAAACCAGCAGAAACCTTCTCAGCGAGAGCACTGAGTTGTCACTCACCACTCAGTTTGGTAGTCTGGCGCCTGCTACATCACCTTCATCGAGTTTCACTTTTTTCAAGGGTATCTGCACAGCCATGACCCTTACCCACCACAGTCACTAAGCAAAAAAGCCGATTGGAGAGTCTGCGCCAAATCAAAAAACTTCCGTAAACACATTGACAATAGGGACGGGTCAAAACAGTCAATCGCATAACCTTTCGCTTGAGGTTATACCAGTCGCGGTTACACCTCCCCGTCCGCCATTCGGCAAAAGGTCTATTTGTGAGCTTCAAATTTTCACAGTATTCAAATCTTCAAACCAAACTGGAAAAAAACCTTGAATTTAACTCCCAACGGCCGATGTATTGATGAACACACCGTTGAAGCCCTTTCAATCAATTTTATTACATTCAACGAAATCAATTCACAAAATCGGGTACTCATTTGTACAAGCGAGAGCATAAAAAGAAAAAATCTCCTTACAAATAACCTTAATTACTTACAAATTCACTTTACAATAACTTAGTACGTTCAAATGATAAAAAGACCCTGAAACGCGAAACAGATAAGAAAACAAAAAAAAGCCCCTCCCGTGAAAAAGCTCGTCGCTGTGGTTTGTTCGGATGGGACAATTTTTCAAAACGGCAAACCTTCAAAATTGGCCTATCAACGTCAGAAGCTCAGGCAAAATCATAAATCAGTCTGGAGCTGTTTTTTTTTTTTTTGTTTTTTTTCACTGCTGCTCTAAAATTCAGTCACAGCGAATTTTCACAAATTTTGTACGTTACGTCAAACTAGTTCGTGTAAACAGTCGCGTTTCATATGTCTACAAAAATTGTCTACGATTTCTACAAAGAGAACGGTCAACAACATTCCTAAGGGTGTTGTTTCCACGTTTTTAATTTGGCCTTTTTTCAGGGATTTCAAGGTTTAGGCACAATGAAATATCGATGTGCGATTAGCAGTCTTCTACAGAGAAACTTTTGAAAGGAAAAAAAGTATTAATTACATTGCTATGTTAAATATTATTATGAATTTCCTTAATTATTTGTTTTAAATATAAAAATTATTTATTGACATTGGATAAAATGCGATGCGATGGAAAGTATTAAGGCTTATTTGCGGCTAAGGCGTTGGATGTGATGACTCCACTCGTTCAAATTGAGGACTCAGACGCCAGGGTTGTCTCTGCCTGATTTCCCGAGTTAGGATCGAACAACTAAAAGAAATGGGCGTGCCTCAAGATAATTAGCATGGAACATGCTTTAGCCGTGACCTCACTGCCCAAAAACGCTAGTCGTCGAGGGAGACGCGGGAGTGTCGTGTTTATATATTACATAATATATAAATATAAGTTAGGCCACTAGTTCGGCATCCTCTCTTGTCTTAACGTTTGGCCTCTAGTTCGACGTCCTTACTTTTCTTACCGTTAGGCCAATAGTTCGGCATTGTCACTTGTTTCACCGGCAGGCCACTAGACTGAACTTAAGAACACTGGGGTTTGTTCCATTGTTTTGGTCCTATAACTGGCCAATCGCAAAGAAAAGGTTACCCCAAAAAAATTGGTGGGTTTCCATTTGAAATAAAGTCAGGTGCACCTTTTTGCGCTTGATCTCACCCCTACCAATAGGAGGGAGACGGGATTGGAGGAGAGGAAAAAACAGTAATTTTATCGCTATAAGCGAGTGACATACATACTAACAAAGACCGTCTGAACCAGTGCAGACTTAAAACCAATCGTAAACTCGAGGCACGTCCATTGCGCTTTGGGCAATTTTTTTTTGTTCAATTCAAAATACAAACCAATATCAAGCACGAAGCAATCTTTGTATCCAATGCTAACATATTGTAAAATAACAAAAAAGAAAAAAAGACCTCAAATAGAAGAGTACGTGCAGAACACGTAGTGCATTTTCTCAACCGATAAAAACTCTAAAATAAAAATGTCTTTAAGGTCACAATCACATTTCCACATCCAGAGGTAACACTGAACATTGCCATGTTAAGAGTATCATCGGGTGAACTTCACAACTAACAAAAGACTAGAAACTGACGGAAGAATCATTTTATGACAATGCGGCCAATTAAATTTTTTGGCTCAGAATGTGACTACAGGACTACTTCTGGTCCCAAATAGCACCAAATAAAATTTGGGTACGCTCGATATAAAATCAAACCATACCAAACCAACATGAAAAACATAATCACTATGTGAGGTCAGGCTAAAGGCACACTGTGTGCTTTGTAAAGACGTGCGTAGCGACATGTAGCGTTTAAAATTTAATTGCACTTCAAAAAGGTAATTTTGTGCCTACTAACTAAGTTTCGTGTTAATTCGACGAAATTGTTCTTTTCTGAACCAAGTCTAATGTTTGGTAACGGTAAAGATTTGGACAATTTTAAGGCTGCTGGGATCGGTTCTTTTTAAAACTATTTCGCCAACCAATCTATAGGGATAGGATGGGCTGGTTTTTACAGCCTTCAAACAATTGATGCAACTATTTGAAAAGTCTTCTTTGGTTTGTATGTACAGCCAGTCTGGAACGGTTCGGAACTGACCACGCCCCTCTTTGGCCCTATGGGCAGCAACAGAACTAGTTCGGGATTTGTAGATCGCCGTTCACAGAGCCAGTTCGGTACTGCCCGGAACGCGTTTAAAAAGTCCGGGATTTCTTTCAGAACTCGCAGTCCGGCGCATGCGCAGTAAAATTGTTACCCCTGTGGAGCTCTTTTTTGTTAGGTATGTTGCGTTACATCGATTCTCGGTTGTTGTTACATCTGTTGTGCCTTCTGAAATTCAATTATGGAATCGGACGGAAAATTTCAGCAACTGTTTAGGCTATCAGTTCTGATTACGTTCAAAATGCGTATGGACTGAACGGTTCTCATCCCCTCCCTTTTCGGTTCAATCTCGAACCACGTTCGACCCTGAACTGGTCCAGGACTCGCTGTACATAAAAACCTCTTCTGTTATGGCGTTAAGGTGCAGCCTTCGAGTAAGCAATTTCAAGGCTGCATTTTTACGAATTAATGAGATGTACAAAAGTAATTCCTACTTGAAATTGAGGAAAGTTTTTTTTCTTTTTTCAAAACGTAGGGTGGACGCGTTGGGAGAAGGCGACTCGGAGCGGTTTGGAGCGCACGGCGTGAGCGCTTCAGCTGGCGGCCTTCCCGAGGAGCTTCCGCACTGCGTAGGGGCTCTGAGGGTCGGTGCATCTGGAACAAGAAGAAGAAACGAGTGAAGAGCTCGATGGGATTTCGTGTGGAAAAAAAGCAGTGGGGAAAAAAGCAGTGTGGCCAACGTAGGTAACCACTGGGGGGAATCCGGGAAAAGTATGTGAAGCTCATCAAAGTGACCACTACTGGAGTCAGGAAAATTCTAATTTTAACTGAGAATAGGATTACAAAAGGAATTTTGCGAAAAAAAACCAGTCAAGGTGGTCTTGAAAGCGGGTCCACACTTATGTACAAGAAGTGGCGACTCGTCATGGACAGAGAAGGTCCACCACTCAGATCCGTAATTCAATACTTGTCTAATAAAGGACTTGTAAAGTCGCAACTTGGTGGTGGCTCTGTTCAAAGACCTGCTCCTCATCTATTATATTAGAGCTGGAGAACGAGGAGGAGAGCTCATTTTTACTCTAAGGCACTTCTAGATGTCGCAAAAATTTGAATCACAAACCGAAAAATTCCTCTTGGCGAGCATAGTGTTAGAAGAGTCTGAAACCAAAAAGTCCACTCAAAATGGCTAAAAATTGCGTTTTAAGGCTCAGTTTACAAGAATGTTGGGAAAAGTTTGAATGAAGGGTGGTCGGGGGGGGGGGGGGGGGAGACAAAAGGGGTGGCTATCCCAAGAGAATTGTACCGGCCCGCCAGGCCGCAACGACCGTCCCGCCAGGGCGGAACGACGGGGGTTGGCAGTAGCCAGCAGGAGTTGCCCCCCTAGTTTGCTTCTGGAGCCCGGAGTATGCACCTTAAGTCCAACTTTTGCCGCCTCTCTAATCAAGTCGAGCTTTGATGTTAATTTTGGGCACGTACCGAAGTTTTACAGTGTTTGAGGGATGGAATGCCTCAACAACATTAGCCGGTTCCTGATTGCATCGACGTTCCTGACTGGGACGGGTCAACTTTTTTTTCTTTTTTTTTCAAAACCGCTGGAGACCAGAGCTCCAGCAGCAGATCATTACGGGTTGGAAAAGCTGCAAGCTATATTGAAAAGCTTTCCTCAAGCGACCATAGATGCATGATTGATTCCGCCTAGTCGGCGGTTTTGCTTGCCTTAATAATATTAATTATTATATTAATATACAGTTAATATATAGTTAATTAACTGTCGCCTAGTTCCTAGAGCTGCTCCTTGTGGTGGTTTTCCGTTAGGGTTGTCAGCAGTGAACTCAAAGTCCCCCACCCCAGTACGTCATCCTGCATTCCATCGTAGAGGTGGTCAAAGATCTCGACCATATCTGCCAGTTGCTTGGGGTGTTGCGAGTGTTTAGTGAAACGGTTAGGTAATTGAAGGACAAACAACACTGCTGTCGTTATTGCTGCTCATCTCAACAATAGGGGCGCCAGGTTAGAAACTTCTGACACCACCTTAAAACTCTACACAAGGCCCAACTCAAACATCGATACTGGAATGATAAAACCTTATGAGTTGCGGTTTTATTAGCTCGAACACGACGTTAATTTTAAGAAATTCGAGAAGCACACTGTAGGACACCCTGCATAACGGATGTAGAAGGGGTACCTACATGCACAAAATGAGTTCCTAAGTGATTGCTAGGTTTAATTAATATGGGGGTTCAAATGGGAGTCCTGAGAGTACAATCTCCCAGCCACCACAATTGATTTATAAATCGATAACAGTCGCACAGGCAACGGACTAACGTGACATCATTCAAGTAATGGGAACACCATCTTGTGAGCTCCTTGAAGATCACCACATTCTTTCTGCAATTTAGATAAAATTACTCAACTTCGAGTTGATCTTCAAACTACTCCTGGGGGTCGAGCCTCCTGGCGGACAGAGCTAACTCCCGTGGTGGGCCCTGGTGGGAACCTTGTAAGCTCGGAATACATGATTAGTCAGAACCAGCTGGAGGAGATCCTCTTCCTTTGTTGGGATTGACTCCAGGGATGTTTCCTGGCCTAACTTATTCGGCCACTTGATAGGCAGTAATATGAGCTATTTTGGGCTCATTATTCAAGGAAAACGTCCATTGAGCGGTGGAAGAAAGGATGAAGGACACTTTTTGAAGAACCTTCTCACTTGAAATCACTGCCGACGATTGGAAGGAGATGGAACAACAACAAGAAGAACACAACCATGATTTGAAGAGCGTACAGTGGGAGGAAACCCGAATCTAGCGAGTCAAAATTCTTCAATGACAAAAAAAGTAATGGTAGTTCTGCATGGCCCTGGAATGTCTTTTGAATGGTATATGTAATAGGTTTTGACGTATTTCAGTGAAATGTAGCTCCCAGCTCAAAAATTGACAGAAAAATTCAAAACTAAATTAAAACAAAAAACGCTGCAAATTTTACACAAGGGTTTATTACTCTTTGATATCGGTTACTTGTGCAGAAATTTAATTCTGTCAATGAAAAAAAATTAAATTTTTTAAATTGCGGCCACGAGGGGTGTCGTTATCGAGGGATTTCACATCGAGGATTGATTATTCAGAATAATATACCCACATCCGCTAGATTCGGGTTTCGTCCCACTTTGCGCCGGCTGTAGGAAAACATCCTTTCCTGAGGGGTCGAATTAGTTGCACTAGCAGAGCAAAGACCGGTGTCCCATTCCGTGAACCGCCTACGGTGAGTTCGACTGCTTTCCATATGATACGGTTGAAACCTTCTATCTGGCCCTTTGGGGTTATATGCTGCCGTAAGGCTAGTTACAACGCCCAGCGAGGGTTACCATCAAGTTATTTTCCATTTTCCTCAATGTCCATACGGCATCAACTCTTGGCGGCTCCCGCGCAACAAGAGTGACAAGTTTGGCCACTCTGAAAACTACCAGCCCTGCCAGACAGTTTTCTACAGTAAATAAACATTTTAGCCATCTAAACCAATCGACAGCACACTATCAATCAAGAAGGAAATAAAGAAGACGACAAACAAATCAAACTCGTTCAAAGATGATACTCGAAAATTGTTGTTCATGATCTCTAGCGATACTTGAAATACACAACTCAGTCAAACTAGTATTTTTTGGACTTATTATTCTCAAAATAATCAACCCCTCTTCTCGCGATGGATAAAAATTTGAATCATCCTCTAAAATCTGAAATGTTGACAAAATACTCCGTTTCGCAAGGTGTTCAACCAGATGGGGCATCCCGTGAGGCCCTGGGGCTATACAGAGGCTACCGGTGGGTTTTATGAAATATTATTATTTTAGTAGATTGCGGCCATGGCGGGTGTCGTTATCGAGGGATTTCACATCGAGGATTGATTATTCAGAATAATAGACCCACATCCGATTTTCAGTTTAATACTACCATCGTGCAAAAACCAGTGGCGCATGAAACTGAATCCTGTCTCGTAAGATCCAGTAGCCTTTAGATGATCAAGATAGAGATGAACAAGCTCAAGCAAAGTCATTCTTCACTGCGTACTCACCTATTCGCTCAGTACAGGCAGAAGGGACCAGCATTGAAAAAGAAGAAAGTAAGGTAAAAAACAATGAAGGGGCTGATAATGAATCCCAAAAATAGTTGTAGCAAATAAGGAAAATTACCAACTAAGTCAAAACCTCAAGCGTTGGATGTTTAAGCTGCCAAATACCAACCCTATCAGCCCCACCACCCATTTCACTAAATATAATTCGTACGCTTACAATTCGAGGCTGTGAATGTTCGAGTTTGGACAGGTAGATTCGACTTTGACGTGGCACTGTTTGTGGCACCGGTGCTGGCAGTCGCGGCACTCGTAACCTTGCTTGCCCAACCTCCGAGGCAGCCCTTTTTTACACACTTGGCATATCGTTCCCCTGAAAAGACAAGATTCCGATTAGTATGCCAGTTGTCAAATTTGAAGGGGCAGAATCCCTAAGGTGATTACCCGGGAAGGTGTTTCGCGATGAACGTGTGATCGTTGAAAATGTGAAGCTTCGTTCCTTTCTTTTTCCACTTATTTCTCTGTGCGATAGACAGCGGCACTAAATAGTATCTGCAAACAACATTGTAAAATAGTTAAATAAGGAAAGAGAGAAATGAAATGACAATAAGGGAGGGGTTAAAAACGATAATAATTATTGCCCCCCCCTTATTGCCATCTAATTATTAGATAAAACACAATACTAAACATTTCCTCACAGTACCCCTCTTGCGGACGGACTCCCATAAATCGACTCTGCGATCAATAAGCCATAAAAAAAGACACCTTCAAAGGACAAAACCCTCCCAAAACCCCAGTCGGATTGTCAAACGGTTCTGTGACTCCCATGAACACGTCCGCAACTACTCCGAAAAAGACACCTTATTCGGCCCTCCCACTGAAGCCCTTCGTTAGCCCCGCTATAAGTTTTTGTTTTTTTGTTTTTTGTGTGTGTGTGTGTGTGTGTGTGTGTGTGTGTGTGTGTGTGTGTGAGGGTGTGTGTGTGTGTGTGTGAGGGTGTGTGTGTGTGTGTGTGTGTTAACCAACTGGTTTTCACAATTGGGGCAGGAGCCGACCCCGCACTGTACTTGAAAAAGCTTTAGAAATTCTTGCTCCATTCTTGCGCCCATCTATAAGTCGATTTTACGCCCAAAATTACTCCGAAACCGACTCTCCCAACCCACGGGCCAAAGCCCTTCAAAAACCCTCCTGCATCCCCTCAGACGCCCCAAAGTGTGTCCACTGTCCAGACAACCTCCATAATTAGATTCTACGTCCAAAAGTACTCCAAAGACGACAAAACACTTCAAACTCCCCCACCTCCAGCCTTGTCTTCTGCCACAACTCATTACTTCCAGAGAACAAACTCTACTCACTTCCTAACGCTATTTTCCATAGTTTCGAGCACCAAAGTGGACGCTTCGTTGACGTAGGTGCGACTGGACGCTCCGCTGATGCCTGACGCCTCGCTGAGGCTCGACCGCGCTGAGCCTTCTCTCAAAACGCCAGGAACTGATAGGTACGACACTGCAAGGGGGAAGTGACATTAATGTTTGCCCATGTTCATACAGAAAAAGTGCTAAAACTGCGATCACTTACCAAAGTTATATCAATGACGGAGCCAAGCAGGTTATTGAACAAAAAGGACACAAATTAGTACGGACAATATTAACAAACTCGTGAATTTACGTAAAACACAATGTGGCAAATATCAACTGCTGTTTTATGAGCATTAGGTAGGTACATTTCAAAAACGGTGGCAACACTGAATCTACAGGCCCACAAGTAACACTGAGTAGGAGTCAAGGATTGTGAAGAACAACAAACTCATTGCGTGAACTCGGGGAGACTGTTTTGGCTGGTATTAGAGAGCTGTTTGTCACAACAGTCGGTATGCAGGAACATCATTTCAAAACTGTCCCATATAATGAAGGTAACCACCAACTGTAATCTTCCACTGCTGCTACACTCTCTTCAAAAAATAAAAAAACATCACCCAATCAACAATTATTACCAGTGCTGTGGGCGGACGGGTCTCGAGCTCTGTCAGCTGATATTGAACGCGCCATCGCAGCGGCGGCTTCCGGGTCGTCGTCCGTGCCAGGCCCGACGGACCGGGATCTCGTTTTGGACCGTCCAAACCTCCTCAGCGTCCCGAAGAAGTCTCTCTTCTTCCGTCTGCTTCTTCCTCTTTCTACAAATAAAGAAAAGGTTTGTAAAGTCAGGTAGGTACATTACGGAATTACCAGGAAGTGTGGTCTCAAGGCAGAATTCATAAGACTTTTTTCAAATTCTGTTTCCAATCTTATCTCAAATCGTAAACTCGAGCAGCGACTCACGAATGTGCAAAAGTTTCTCTTATTGAATAACAGGCACTCCTCAGTAACAGCAGGGAATAGTGTTATTTCATATTTTGGTCACATGCCTAGTCTCTGACTGCCTTCTAACAAGTGTGACAATATTTGTCAAAATAATACCACCAGATAATAAAATTCAACACGTTTACGAATTACCTTGAAGCGCTCGACTGGGAGCTTGAAACAAAACGTTCATTGTCATCAAATCTAGTATTTTAATGAGTTCGAATGTGTTAGAAAGAGGTTAACTCTCACTATGTTGTATTTCTATCACCGTCCTCAATGGTTAACACGAACAGTTGAATACTGACCTCCTTCAGGAACCTCAGGAGAGGATGGTTGATCAGCAGGAGGAGCGTTCCCAGGCTGAAAACATGTAAACTGCAATGTAATGAAGAATACAGTACCTAAGGCTAAAAATTTAAGTATCCCAATAGGCTATCCCAGTATCCAAGGGTAAAAACGCTAAACTGTAAATTTGAAATAAACGAGTAAATTCTTATTAGCCAAGTTCGGAAGTAGTTAGACAAACAGCACATGCAGGAACGTACTCACCAACAGATGACCGGACAAAGATAACACGAATGCCAACATTGTAAACCATACCCAGCTCCAAGGACTTAATTTTAAACACCAAATAGCCCAAACGTTGGAAATTCGACATAAGTGGGATTCATTGAACGTCGAATTTCCAAAGTTTGACGAAAAGTGGGCCAACTTATAAACTTAAAGAAAAAATCTTGTGCGTACGTGAACGTGAACCGTAAAGTTAACGGAGAAGCCCGCATGCCCCCTGGTGCCCACAAGCCGAGAAGGAGCTCTAAAAATTAAGATGAAAATTAAACTGAAAGATGAAAATTAAATAGATACATTCCACGAGTATAAGCACTTTTTTAAGGGAAGTTTTAAGAGGTGAAAAAACCTTGAAGTGTAAGAAGCGTGTATTAATAATGAACATCACCGACGACAAGCTGTCAGGGCACGTAACACCACTACAAAGTAGTAGTGAGGGGGTGAAAAGGTGTTTTGAGAAGTCCAGCAACACTGTGGAAGAATTAGTTTTAAAGCCTAACTTCTGGTCGTTGGCAGGACTGAACATTCCAACCAGTGTTGCTAGACATGCCTCAAAACTTATTTCATTTTCCACCATCGTTAGGCGCTTCGTGTCCTGGCCCCTTGTCAGATCGCCCGAACGTTCCCAATTAAATTAGCCAAAGAAGAAGACCGCTTCTCAAAATTATGCTCAGGAGGATCACCTTATCATCAGGCACCTCATGCCACATTCCATTTTCAGACATCGCCACCTGGCAAAAGTAGACATCACATTAATATTTGAAAACAGGACAAAACATTTTGTAAACAAAATGAGCAAAAAAGAAAAAATGGTTAAGACGGACAAAGGAGCTAAACTTTGATCGACTAACTGGTCTGTAAAATGAAAATGATTATTTGTCTTCGGTATAGAAGCCATTACAGGTGGATCTGCAAGAAGGGTAGAAGTCTGCGGTGTGATTCTAATAAAAGGGAAGGGGGGTTCCAAGTCAAAATTGAACATTCCAACTAAAACGGACAAAAACTAAAATCACCCAACTTGCCTCATCGGGACATGGTTCGACACATATCTGCCAGGGAGAACAAAGAACAAGAATCTTAAAATGGTGCGAGAGGGACAAATTGTTGATGGATTACCAATATCTTTAACCCAAATCCAAAATGGTGAATCTACCTCACAACTACCCTAGAGAAGACTAAGGATCTTACAACTAATACCTGAAAATTGGAACGAAAATTGGGCGCATAAGAAAATTACCTTTATCTGCAACGGTGCAGGCTGTGGTGTCTACGGTAAGCAGCAAAACAAAAAGAACAGTCATGTTAAGAAAACCAATCTACGAAAGAAAATTTGAAAAGAGTTATTTTCAGAAAAGAAACACACAAATAGAAGAAAGTTGGTGTGGTTACTCCGTAATGAGAGCTGAGTTGTAATAATTATTACAACATCTTTAATTATAATTAAAGAATTGAGTTGGAATTACTGAAAATAAGACATGGAACATGCTTTTACCAAGAGGAGTAAATGCCTGGGTACAATTTTTCGAGCATCTTCAACCGCTCTGGTCGTAGTAACCCCGCCCTCCCACTCCCACCAGAAAGCCCATGAGTTATGGGGATCGGGGGTGGGGCTGGGAAGGGACAGTGTGGTCTTGGTTACTTGCAGCTGGTCTTCTATATCTATGGAGTGGGATCATTACATTGCACTCAGGCAGGTACTCAGCTCTTCAAGCGCTGCCGAAAAGCATGTACCACGCTAAAAAGTGTAGCCACAAAATTTGTGGCTACACTTGTGGAACATTTAATGTTCCAACACGAAACAAAAATAGCTGCAACTAAAACCTTCACCTTCAAACCCTAAATGACCACATATATTCACTATATAAGAAAGTTAAAACCTACACACATGTGGCTACATGAATGAATCGTGTAAAACCATAAATCGCTAGTATGTGTTAATCAAAAAAGAGACTGGTAGGTCGTTGCAGGGTTACCCTTTGAACGCTGTGAATGATTAAAGTGGACTTGTTGGCCGGGGTTCCTCGACTTCTTTCTATTTCCCTCAGAGCCGAGTCCGTAATGCCATCACCGCCGTTGGTGAGTTTATCTGTGAAATGGAAAAGAAGGGAAGAGTTCGGAGAGAATTTTTACGGAGACAAAATTGCTGGATAACGGGGGGAGTGGGGGGTCCAACTGCTGCCAACCTACACAAACACGTTAAGGACAAGCGATTGGCAGCAAAATTTGCTGTTATACAGAACAGCCCCGACTTATAACCTCAAAGCTTGATTTCCGACGCTTTGCTTGGTTGGCTAAATTACAAAATTTGTAATTTAGCCAACCAAGCAAAGCGTTCAAGTATTTAATACTCCTATCGTCACGCCTACCACCCTCACGCCCCATTTGCTTAAGCCCTCAGTCGATTCTTCTGACAGATTCATCCGATTTGGGAGAAAAAAAAACCTAGCGCAAGGAGCCCATTGAACTCGCTGAGACACCCTGCACCCAGCTGGTCACACTGTACAAAAAGCATTACCACCAATGGGTTTCAAGAGCAAAATTGCCAAACTTTAACCATTCAAAAGGCAACAATTGAATAATTTACAAATTAAACAAAATTTAATAAATAACTTCAACAGATATGATATCAAATAAACATAATATATACACATCTTTCCAAACGCCATTATTTTCATTAAAACATTTCCAAGCCATAGCAGGTTGTGTTTCCAAGGCAAAAAATGTGAAATTAACAACAAACCCATCTCCTCGAATCGGAGCTTGAAATGAACTATCAATAAGCTATTCATGAACAATAATGATTTCTAGTTTTCATAACTATAGTGTTAGGTAAGCATGTCATGCTTGACCTTTCAACTACTTTTAGTCGATAAAATGCCCTGAAATCGTGCAAAGTTATGAAACTTTGTTGGTCAGGCAAAGAGGAACATTCCTAGTGAGATAAACTAGAAAAATTCAACAATCTGTAAAAAAAACAGCCTCTACAGCCTTCCTTGCCGTCAGCTTCTGTTTCATGTTTACAGTCTCCTCCTCCTAAACGCTAACACAGTAAAAATTTTTGTTGGTGAAAATACTTCAATTGGAACACGTAAAAATGTTGTTTATATTTTAAATAATGATAAATCTAGAGGGGGAAACGGGGAGTTTGAAGAAGGTTTCGTAGATATTATAAATTTGAATTGAGGGTTGGAATAACTGTAGTACGAAATGGGCAGAGCAAACTGACAAACGGAAGCTGAGGTTTGAGAGGCGGTTGTCGAGCTTACCGGAATTTTGCAAAAGCGTCGTCGTCGTTTTAGTGAGGAGCTGTCCGGACGGAGAGACGGACCTGAGGGTTTCTTTGATTTTGTAGGGCCGGTCGCCTGTCATCGGGAGCTCTGGGCCTTCAATCAACAGGAACTGAAAAACAAAAGTGATAAGCATAAGTACAAAATTGTGTTTTTTGTTCCTGTAAGAGGCGATTAGTGCTGCCAACTACAATCAAGATGGTACCCAGTGGGTTCACTCAGTCAGGCAACCTGAATCAGGCTGACGAGATAGGCATCTAATATATGCCCCATATTACAGAGCATTCCACGTCAAAGGTTGAACTCAAAAATTAAAAGTTATCCGAATTGGCATTTTTGAATAAGTTGTACCAGTAGGCGAGGAAAAATTTCCCACAAATTTGCAGACCGATTCGTCGGGTTCTTACCGCTGCACAGGCAGTCAAAGTTTGTGAAATAGGCAGGTTTAAGCTCACTGCGCCGGCAGCTACCGCCCTTATTGCGCCATCAAAAGAATAACACCGCCAGTGTTTCGGAAAGAGAAAAACTTCGTCTTTTTTGTGGTAAACCTTATTTTCAATCAAAATTATATTCCACCTCAAAAATCGACTTTGAAAACTCATTTTGGTTTATTATTCTTGGAATAATACACCTATGTTTTCGCGACGCGGGTCGACGACTCCGATCGGCCTCAAAATTTGACATTATCCGTTTCAAGAGGTCTACATTCAAAATCCGAAATGCCCGTCCGCCGTCCGCCGTACGCCGTCCGCCGTCCGGGCCGTTTTGGGCAGTAGGAATTTTTTTTAAAATCTGAAATTTTGGCAAAATACTTGGTTTACCATCTAGTTGTGCCCGCAAGGTTTTCAGTCCGATCGCCCAAACCCGTGGGGCGCTATGGGGCTAAAATGGGGCTACAGGAGGGTTGTTTTGAAGGCTTTTAGCTATGGGATCGAGTTAGGTGTTGTTTTCGAAGTATTTTTGGACGTAGAATCCATTTTTGGGGGTCCCGGAACGATCCGATTTCACTGTGGCGTTCTATAGGGCTTTCATGGGGCTAAAAATGGGATTTTTCAAGGATCCCAAGAAGTTAAATATTTTTCGAGTAAAAATTAAAGAATTTTTGAAAAAACACATTTTTGAAAAAAAAATCCCCCCCAAAAATTTTTTTTGAAATATAAAAATCCAAAAAAAAAATTTTTTTATTTTTTTTTATTGACAGAATTAAATGTCTGTACAAGTAACCTATATCACAGAATAATAAACCCTTGTGTAAAATTTGCAGCGTTTTTAAGTTAATCTTATTTTTTATTTTTTGCCTGTTTCAAGGCAACCACCTGTAGAACATCCAGTTAAAAGGGCATTATGGGATACCAAGTCGTTAAGCGTCAGGAAAAAAAAAAAATATATATCACTGATTTATGAGGAAAAACACGTTTTTTCTTCCTTTTATCGGTGTTTCCATGATCGCATTGTCTCGATTCCGTTTTCTACGAGAACCCGGACTATAATGGACTTCATTTGCTACTCATGAGCTTTCCCAGTAGGTAGCTTCCCATGTTTTTACATTTCAAAAACTCTGATTCAACTCTTACGATTTAAATTGTCTCATATTGTTGGCATTTAAACACTCTATTCGGTCCATATTCCTTTAGTTACCTATTATAATTGGAGGAGATGGCGAGGACGTTGCTTTCTGCATTTATCACATATGAAATCATCTCCTGACCAATTTCATCTTTACGTAATACTTTGAGATATGCGTCTCAAACTCGCACACCATGTCTCGTGGGGCTCATTAAAAGGATTAAGACAACGAGAGCAAAAAAAAAGCTAAATAATTAGGTTGCACCGTTAACGTAGCTCTGAAGTACGCGAACTGTCAAAAGAAAATCAAATAGGCAATCAAATACTTGATGAATAAGCCAATTTGCCAATCATAAAAAGGTTTCAATGTTTGAAAGTGCATAACACAACAATTGTTTTCAATTGCGCTCCTAGATTAAAAAAGGGGAAACAACTTAAATGTCAACGACAATAATATAAACGACATAGTGTTACCAAAGTGTTTCCAAAATTTGTCTAATTTTACAAACATTCAGTTCCCAGCATAATTCAGAATATTATGTCAAAGCAAAGATATAAAAATAGTAATAAAACCCTCTAAATATCAACAAAGCGCACTTTGCGACACCAGGCCAGCGAACCTGAAACATAATCGTCGAAGCTACAGGAGGCATCTGTTCAGCGGACCCACAAGTTGTATCCCACGCAACGTACCTCTACGGTGAGCGTTCCCGAAACGACTTCTTCGCCTCCGGGCGTGCTCTGAAGGGAAATGGTTTGCCTTTGGCTGGGCGTCGTGTTGAGCTCGTCCATAGAGACGATACCCAACCCGAGGAACCTGGCGTCGGCCCCTCGTTTGTCGTAAACTTCCAAGAGGATCTCGGACGTCATGTTGTTGAGGTCGCTAGATGAAAGCAAAACGAGTCGAATGAGCTCTCGTGAAAAGTCGGGTGGCATTCACAAGACCTGTAGGAACTTACAAAAGGAAGTGTTCCTCCCACACAGGATTGTCTGTCCCTTTTTTGGTGGAGGTCTGGTTCTTCTGTACTGGGTCATCCACTTCGACAATGCAGTAAGGCTCCAGACAAGCTGAGAAAAAAAATATATATGAGCGGAAGAGGTAGAGATCGTAATCGTATACCCAGGGCCGTGGAGAGAAAATCCGGGCCCGGGGGCAAAATTCATCGGGCCCCCTAAAAAAAAAAAAAAAGTTGTATGAAAATTCATCGGGCCCCCTATATAAAAAAAAAAAAAAAAAAAAAAAAAAAAAAAAAAAAAAAAAAAAAAAAAAAAAGAATGAAAATTCTTCCTATATTGATCTGTCCCTTTTCCCATTTTGCCTCTCCTACAAAAAAAAATCTCAAGAAAATCCGGGCCCCCCTACGAAGGCCGGGCCCGGGGGCAGCGGGTCCAGTCCCCCCCTCTCTACGGGGCTGCGTATACCTATGGACCAACTAGGAGTTGAGATGTCTCACTGACTAAATCTCGAAATGGTTGGAAATGGACCACGAGCCTTGAAGAGTGAGTCAACGCCTCCCCACACACATAGCCTTCGGTAGCTCAGTTGGTAGAGCGGTGGACTGTAGTTGGAATCATTCAGACATCCATAGGTCGCTGGTTCAAATCCGGCCCGAAGGATAATTTTTTTTTTCAGCCGCCGCCAACGGTAAGAAAATCCTAATTCCACTCACCGTCAGATCCTCCGAGCCCCTGCGCCTTGATTACTTTCACCAGCAATCTTCTGTTGAGTGTCGCATTTTCTGAACCAGCAAGCTGAAAATTCAAAAATAAATCAATTAAAGACAACCAAGGATTTCCGCTAAGATAATTATTGAGAATAGATTGATTTAAAATCAAAAGAATCGATTGTTTTCAAAAACATCGATCAATAATTGGACAATATTTTGATTTCGTTTTAATTTTAGTTTTCTAGTTTTCATTAAATTGTTATGGTTTCGTTCAGAAGTTGATTTCATTAATTTTATTTGAAATAATTGATAGAGATTTACCTAAGCAAGTATTTACAATATTGTGATAGGAAGATATAACCGGAACTTAAATAAATACCAGCAATTGTTACAAATTATTATTCAAGTATAATTTTATGAAATTTGTTTGTGCTCGTAATAAATCGTCCGAATTACCGACCAATGAATGTTGCAAACTGAAAGTGGCAGAAAACATGAGAACGAAAAATGTGATACAGTCCAAGTCAACAGTTATTTTTGCCCGTAAATTAATTAAACATTTTACATCTCTGACGCTTGACTTGACTGAATCCTGGGGTGGATCCATGAGTGGGGGTGCCTCCCCTCTAGACTGGGAGCAATCTCCACTAAATATAGTTGGTTTTAATCATTAATGGCACTGGTTAAACTCGATGTTAGCCCCCTAAAAGAAATTAATCCTGCACCCACGTTTGAATTACATAATCACTTTGAACACAGTAAAATTTCATACGATTTTTAGTTCAAAAAAATGAATTAAATCGAAAAGGGGAAAATTTGATTTTTTTTACGCCTCTAGTGCATTGAGAAGTAGCCTAATACAAAAATAAGTACAGAATCCTTCTGTGTATCTGCACCGAAACTATTAAGGTAGTTGATACTACTCAGACTTTGTCAATTTACATTCTTGTTTCATCAATCGTGGTCTCATTTTTGAAGTTATAATCGGATTCAGCACCATTCAAACTGGCAGTAAATAAATTTTCAACTCAAAGCGCTACGAAAAATGTACGTGACGTCATTTATCTCCAGTTTGTACCAGCCCGTTTTGGGGAGTGTCATATTTGCGACGTGATATTCGCATTCGTGATATTAGGTTCCTTAAATCCTGCAGTGAACTAATTTTTCAATCGAAATTAGGTATGGTAGGTACCTATGGTCAGGTTGAGGCGCGCACTGAAGCTCAATTTCTGTCGCGTGCCAGGCAAATGGAACAAGTACGTGACGTCACTCGTAGCAGTTGAGTCAGAGCCCGTTTTCTCATGCGTTCACTTATCTGATACCCACAGAATAAGTAGCACCTTTTTTTGGGAAAGCCCGATTCTCTCGGGTCTGAGGCAAAGAGACACAAGTCCATATGGACTATTTCGAATGGACCATATGGAAATATTTCGACCAACCAGATTCCAACTTGGTAGTTCACTGACTCGTGGTAAGTCGTCTATTCAAGTTAAAATTATCATAAATCGTCACCAACACCCCCAAATGAAATAATTTAACTGGAATTTTACCCCTTTTCCTCTGGACCCGTCATATTGTTCAGGCCAAATCTCACAATATAAGTCCATTGATCAATGTGGACTACGTGGGCTTCGTTCGAGCAAAACGACACAGGTCCATGTCGATCAAGCAAAACATCACAAGTCCAAACTTAAACTTAAAATTTCCATTACTCTTTCTTTTTTTTATTTGAAAGGCATGGAATAGAATAGATTTGCAAAGATAACCGAGGGCCAAGATTGCTTCCACAGTGGTCTCTAGTTTATACCCTGATTTATGACGATTTGGTCATTTAGTAGCCTAACGGGGGAATTCGAAGACGTTTCTCTAGGTTTCTAGTCTCCTATTCGGTCTCAAGTCGACATCTTGAGACTAATCGGCAACTTAGCGTGTTGACAGACGACTCTCAAGACGCAATCGACCTGAGACAATCTTAAATTCGTATTCATAACCCAAATCGAAAAATATTTACCTAGGTACTTGGTAACCACAACCCCATTGAACGCATTGAAGGAAGACTTCTAACGAAAACACTTTCTTTAGTTCAGAGGTGATTTTTTATCTGAAACTAAATTATGAGAAGATAAACTGTCAAAATTTCAGGTTCAAATATCCTGATACCCTTCGTGAAATCGCGGGCTGGCCAATGAGAAAATAATTAGGTACATTACCGTATGTATGAACGAGAACTACGGGTTAGAAATGCTTAGTGCCACAATTTCCATGCGATCTTGCAAGTTACAGAGCCGGGAGTTTTATCTGAATGCGGAATTTCCTGGAGAGAACCTTCATTAGTTCTACAGGTGTATTCAGAAACAGTAGAGGAAACGTTTCCAGGTTCGGCATTAACACCAAAATATTTGTAGGTGCCGTAGATTGCATCTAATTTTTAACACTCATGTAACTTGGCATTCTGAGGAGGTGCATACATTTTACGATGACCCAAACGATGCCAAGAATGTGAATAGCAGGTTTTTATCATCTCTAGGCTCAAACTAGGGGAAAAATCACCCGATAGTGGAATAGTTTTCCCCTATTTTCGTACGATAATTTCCCTATCACGATTACCACAGATTGATGTCACGTCTCGAACCTCATCTCAAGTTTTTACTCAAGTTTAGCTCAATTTTCCGTCTTGAAATAAGGAACAACTTTTTTCGAGTCAATGCTTGAAAAACATTTGCCTCTCTGAATTCTGCCCTTACCCTCCCACCAAGTGACTTACGATGGAATCATAGTGCAGCGGGAGGTTGGGCGAGGCTCTGTATCTGTTGAGGCGGGGGCAGTTGGGGAACATGCCGAAGTTGAGGTGAACGTCCGAGCTCCTCAGGGCGGACGTGACGATTTCGCAGACGACGTCCTGCAACTGAGTTTCGTCGAGGTTGCTTTTGATGGCGCCGACGGGAGCCAGGGCCACTTTGACCTGCGAACGTTCCAGAAAAAGAAAAGGTCAATTAGGACAATTTGAAATCAAAGGGGAAATGAAAACGGGGTAAGTAGGGCAGTTGCAAGTTAAACTCAATCGTGGGTTCGTATCTCTGAACAATCATTGCCACAACTGAATGAAGGCTATTAGTATCGTCCCACTGGAAATATAAATAAATGGAAGGTAAAATCAATAGAAGCGACCATGTTTCTATCAAACTTGTACACAAGTAGGCACGTAGACACCAGATTCTGGTGACCAGAAGAACTTGCAGCGGCTTGAATTCTATTCTTATCTTCTCAGTGTACCAACACATCATTCTCTTTCTCTACGACCTGGCTGACTATTCCTAGATGAAGCTCCCCTCCTCCCCATAACCTATGAGCTTCATCGGCTTCCTTCAACATCCCCTTGGCAACCGATCAACACCTTCTCTGGTGAAAGAATTTGAAACATTTTCATTAAAAAGTCGTTTCCGGGGGTCTTGGCACCGGAATTCCCGTTCATTGGTGCGTTTTGACTGTTGTTTTTTTTTTCTTTTTCTTTTATTTCCTACCTAACTACTGAATTGAGATTCAGGGACTCATCGGGTTGAGAGGGCGACTGTCTACCAAGTCCATACACCCCTTCCAAAATGTGCTCATCGAGAACAACACCCTTGGCGCCTACAATAGTACACAATATTGATTTCCCACCCTGGGAAAACCCACCTCCGGCCAACCGTCGCATTTTATGTCGAAGAGGAGTTTTTCAGAAACGGAGACGATGCTCAACCTTGCCCGGAACTTGTTGACATTCAAGCGGTAATGTGAGACTTCTATCTTCTCTCCTTTCTGTCGGAAAACTTTCAGCTGAAGGGCAGGGGTCGTGTCACAATCGCAGGTGATTGTCTGAAACAGATAAACCACCGTGTTAACAGCAGACACAATTTTGTATAAAATTGACAAAAGGCAAAAGTAGAAAACGCTGATTTTACAGCAAGATTCATGAATGATTCATGATGAATCATTCTTACGTATATTGCAAAAACTAATGCAATAACAATCATTTTGAAAAAAACAAAAAATCACCCCAGAATCACTTTAAAAACGACCCGAAAGAAAGAGAGACTGAATGAATGTAACTTTTCGAGTTCCAAAAAAGTTCCTAACGTCCTTAGTCCTTACGTGTCTAATAGATGCGCGAGATATTTTTTACTGAGAACGTGATTGAAAATGATGTTCCTAATTACATTTATGTATGTAATACAAACTTACTGAAATATGAATCGTTAAGCTTATAATGTCTAGTAATGATTTCTTCGGAATAAAAATTTTGTGATCTATCTACAGTAAAGATATTGCTATCCTTCGATTCTTTTTTAATTCCTCATAGGTAATGAATTTTCTTATTCTCAGTAATCTGACACATTCAAGCCCTTGTGTGCAGATGCTGAATGAAAAATACCTTAGTCGAGAACGATAACTTTATTGGATAGGTACTTTAAGTTTCATTGAAATACTTTATTTTTCCTTGGTTGCAGCCAGGATATACTTTATATGACCCGAAAAAAAATATGGCAACGCTAGATGGAGCTGAAAACCATACGGACATGAAGGAGAACGAACCGAGCATATTGTCAAAATGAAAGATTTTTAATAAAATTTATAAATAGGTAGTATTTAATACTACCTACGGCCCACGACAGCGTAGACGGTGGACGGTCATTTCATTTTGGGAATCTGCAAGTTATAAATAAAACATGAAAATAAATTTTGCAGCAAAAAAAAAAAAAAGAAAAAAAGACCCATGTCGCTAAAACATTTTTATGCGTTATGAAAATTTGGGGACCGCCCCCGGGGGCCGTAGGTTGATGCTAGTGTGCTACGGCTCACTGGCGGACTCGGCTCTACGACCCTCATGTCCACCCCTGTAATGTTCAGGCTGACATCTTGGGTAACGCCGAGGTGTTGGGGGCATGTAAAGTGGTAGAGAGCCTTCGGGCTCTCGGCCCTCTGACTGGAGGGGCCTTAATGGGGAGGAGTTGCTCCCACTAACGCAACTAACAACCGGCTTAGAGCAACTCCTTCTCTCCGGTACCTCGGGCGAGGGGGAGCCCTCGGTCTTCGACCGGTGGGGTCATCCCTCGGTCCCTGGCCGCCCCCCTCGGACTGGTATCGAACTCGAGGGGGTCGTGGGGCCCGCTGGGAGGTGGAGCCCACGGAAGGTTAAGACCCCGTTGGGTGGAGTCCCCTTCGGGGGACCTGCTGATAGGCCTTTCGGTCTCTAATTGCAGTTTCCATATGTACACAACTGTCGCTAAAAAATCATTAGTCTGAGAATAATACACAAAAAGTAAACTTATCACAATTCTGTCATTTTCGAGCTTTTGCAGGTTTTTTTATGCAGCTTTTTTAGGTTGCAGGTTGTGAACTTCTCCTCACGCCCAAACAGGGAAGTCGCATTGTTTCCTACCTAGCTATGTAATCAACAACCATCGTAAAGTCGGAAAAAGCATTTTATTTTCCCACAAAACAATGCAAGGTGATTCAAAACGCACAAGCTACAATTAGCCCCAGGAAGTTCCTAACGATACACAATGCCAGATTCTTTTTAATGCCACCTTGATCGGCTTGTTTGACCCGGCGATAAGATCCCCGTTCTGAAACACCAGACTGTTGCAGAAAATTAAGTTTTGAACTCTCTCCAAGAAACTGATGAGTTACAGATAAGAGATGGGGAAGCATACCTACCTACCTTGAAGGTGTGAGCCAGTACAATTCGGTCAAAATATATATTTTTAAATTGAAACAATGGGCATAAAGTGAGCTGTTAAAATGATTTTGTCGAACATAGCGAATTTACAAGATAAATAAATATGAAATATTAAGGTAGGTATGGTACAAATTATTGCAATGGAAAAGAAATGTTGTTATCTCTTCTCAGTGACACTAATTTTTAGATTAACCCCTTGCAGTATCTACTACCAACATTTTCCATATTGCTCCGAGGAGAAAACCTTTATTGCTTCGAACAGCAAGCGTTGGATCATTCATCATTTTCTTTAAAAAAAAAAAAAAAAAAAAAAAAAACCCCGGAGCCAAGAAAAGTATCATTGCCAAACTGTGTCGGTAAACTTGAAGGACGGCTCAGCTCCAATAAAGTCGATTCCCGCTCTATCCATCAATCATCTTGAAAGCTCTTCTTCTCTCGAGACATTGTGTGAAGTAAAACAAGGCTGGGTTACTCGACTGCTAGGCTCAGAAATATGTTGTGGGATCTTGAGGTTCAGTCAACAAAGGTAACTCTTCGTCTAGGCCAACGTTTCGGTTTATTTATAAACCATCCTCAGGGCTACAGAAATACACCAGAGGACGTTAGACATACATATTATGGGCCAATAGCATTAGACAGTCAATAGTAAATAGAATGCCCAGGATAAAACTGAAGTGAGACTATTTTGAGATTTAAAAAAAACAAAAAAAACATGTAAACTAAATGTGCTGTGATATAAAGTTAACCTACTTACATATTAATGCCTACCTCTACTATCAATTTGTAATATAATTATTTATGATATTATTTGGTAACAATATATAAGATTCGTGAAAGAAAAATCTTTCAAATCAATTATATTACTTATCTGTTGGCTGTACAGTACCTACAAATAAAATAGTGCCAATTGTACTGCCTAGTCTGAGTGATGGGAGTATGGTGTTCTGCAAGACCCCACATGTGATTAAGGTTGCATGATTTCATCTGAGGTATGTGACGAATTTTATATATTGTTACCAGATAATATCATAAATAATTATATTACAAATTGATAGTAGAGGTAGGCATTAATATGTAAGTAGGTTAACTTTATATCACAGCACATTTAGTTTACATGTTTTTTTTTTTTTTTTTTTTTAAACCTCAAAATAGTCTCACTTCAGTTTTATCCTGGGCATTCTATTTACTATTGACTGTCTAATGCTGTTGGCCCATAATATGTATGTCTAACGTCCTCTGGTATATTTCTGTAGCCCTGAGGATGGTTTATAAATAAACCGAAACGTTGGCCTAGACGAAGAGTTACCTTTGTTGACTGAACCTCAAGATCCCACAACATATTGTGTGAAGTATTATCAAGTATTATCAAGTATTTTCTCTGATGCTAATGACAAATGGTTTTCTTGTCAGGGCTGTAGATGAGCTTAGTTGCTCGAAACCGGTCCCCACGCTATAATTGTTTACCTGAATAAACAATTTAGTATTCAGCAGAGGAGTCGTTCTCTCTCCCTAACCAAACTCATTGAAGTATTATCCTCGACCTCCAAAAGCTTCGGTGAAAAGGTTAAGCTCGACAGTTAAAATGAAACTGGGGGAGGAAAATGTCCTTTTGTCAATCGATAAACCCACAGGGCGATGAGTTCATTATTACTTCGAATTGAATACGGGAATATGGGTTATTTCCAGTGGGGAAAGTGCATTGCGCCATCGCGTCAAATGCGGCGGAAAGCGGAAACTCTGCCGAGGTCCCTAGAATGGGTTTGGAATGGCGTAGAAGCCATTGCAGGGAAACAAGCGTATAATTTGTACAAGCAATTTGTAAACAAGCAAGCGTATGATTTGTACAAACCCCATCGCCAAGATATATCGATAATAATTATTCCACGAAGTTCAAAAAGAAGAAGAATGTGATTTAAAGGATAGGGGAGACTAGGGATGTTTGACCCACTCTTCAGTTGTTCCCAGATATTTCAATCATGAGTCGATTTATGGGCGGCAAAGGCGTCAGAATACGTACACAAGTAACTGACACACACTTGAGAACAAAAAAATTGATTACAAACTGTAAAGGGTCTACTTAGCAACGTTTTTCACACTTAACTAAAAAGGGCAAGAGAGTGATGTTTGACCAGCCCTTTCTTGGATGGCGGGTCATGTATCCCTCACGTTACTAAATTCATGAAAACTCACCTACAACTTGTGTTTCAGGAGTATGTATTTAGGTATCATTTATAATAAATGTATGCGTACGTAAAATCCAATACGATTTCAAATACCTACAGAATTTGAAAGAAAATAATATTTTATTTAGGCTATGGAGATGAAAATAAGGGTACTGTACTGCTGTAAATTAGTTTTGGTTTATTATTCTTTTGCAGTTATCTAGAAGAATTAGGAATCCCTCAAAATTATAAATAAATAAAAATAGTAATAATTTGATTACTTTAATTTTCTTTTACCCCCCTCTAACGGTTTCAGTAAAATTAGTCATTTAATGACAAATTTGAATTTCACATGATTGAATAGAACCTAACGACTATTATTTTATAGTTTTGCTGTTGTGGAGAACTCCACAACAGCAATAAGCAGCACACTTAATAAGAACTCCACAACGGCACACTTAATTAAGAAGAGGTGGTACTTATCCCTTAGCCGTACGCAAGACCGAGCGCCGGACCCCTGGACATTTCGCGTTGATACTTGTGTCTCATGATGACACTCTCATGATGAGACTCTCATCTCGTGAGGACCTTTGATTGTCCCTCAGCATTAACTCTTCCAAGAGATATGGGGGGGTCCGGCGCACAGCCTTGCGTACGGCTAAGGGATAAGTAGTATTCTCCCTACCTAGGAAGAATTAGGAATACCTCAAAATTTAAAAAACATTAGAACATTGATGAAAAATTGTGCAAAGTTGGCTGCAATTTTCCTCGCCAGACTCCTTAACAGCTTTCCCCGAGAAATTTTTGTTTTCTCTCTCTCATGTTGAGGTCGGTCAAAATTGCTTACCCGTGCTGCGTAAACATAAAATGATTATTCATAGAAACACCTAACGGTTAAAAACAAGCTTTCCTGAAGTCTATGTGATAATAGTGTTGAATGGCATAACCACTACTTCAACTCAGACAATAACACCCCTGATAAAATCTGTGAATTTGAGTACGACAGCTCATTGGATGTGATCCAGTAAGGTAAACATTGTTATGTCAACGGAAAAACGTTCCCGTTAACACGAAACAGCGCCAGCAGTCTGTCGGAAGGACACATGAGCCACTCTGGATCGATGTTAAGGTTTTCAAAACTCGAGGATAAACAGATTATCGATCCGTGCTCGAGGTTCCTCAGCAGATGTGCACATGACGTGCTTCTTGCCGCCGTCGAAATGAAACTACGTCGTGTTTATCCTGGATGACCGGAAACTGACGCTCGACTGTTAAGTGGGACAAAAAACTATCCAGGAACATCCATGTGCTGACAGTGTGCAATACTGCCTCGTTGGAAGAGGGGGCTGCCAAAACAGCGCCGTGTCCTGTGGCGTGAAAAGCTTCAACTAGCCAAGTTTGACTAGGGGGGCAACTGAAAAAAAAAAAAAAAAATCTGGTAACGTTGTCCTGAAGGTTGGGGGGATTGAGCTCCCATTGCGAAACCGTCTCATCAGACGGTCTTTGACTACCTGTTTGTGGCCCTCTTCATAGTGCAATAAACGGCACTTTTACAAAGAGGGATTCGGTTTGCACTGCTCGATAGCCAAAAACCTAAGTATCGTCGGGCTGAAAACCTTGCGTGCACCGCTAGAAAGAGAATCGGAATTCATTTTGTTAAAATTAAAACAACCATTGAGATGATGGTATTTATCTCAATACCTTTTGAATATTTACAAAAAATTGGTCATTTTCATTTTGAATATTTCCTCTCGGTTTATTTAGTATCAGATTTCATTACAATGCTATTGCGAAATGAGAATACGAGAATAAATAAAATTTCTTTCTATATAACGTTTGGACAAATGTGGGGTCGCAAAAAATGGACTATGCGTCCAAAATTACTCGAAAAACGAAAACTTATTTGACCTTCTGCGATCCTTCAAAACCCTATTTGTAGCCCCATAAAAGCCCCAGATATTCCTAATTTACCTATATCAAATAATAATAAACCCGGAGGAAGGTAAAAAACTGCTTGCATACACCTAACAACTCACCCTGACCGACCTTCCGACGCTCAGGGTGAACAGAGTTGATTCAAGGATGGTTGTAAATGACATCACGTCTGCATTTAGGAAGGTATGTGCTTGAAACTCGGACGACTACGAGAAGGACTCGTTGGCCTCCAGTGAATTCACTAACTACATTGCGATACTGAAAATTAACTCTCCATGACAAACACTTTCAATCAATCACATAAAGATTAATTTCAAAAACGTTTAACTCTACCTACGCCACACAATAATTATTGTAGTAGACAAGCGGAAGCGACTTGAGAGGGATTGTCTCTAATAATAGAAAACAGATTTTCCATTTGGACGTCAACCAATCGAGGGTTTCTCGAGTAGAGCTAAGTCTTCTTTCTCTATGCTGCGTCCACACCAAATCATCCGTTGGGCCTACGTGACTCACCCTGTGGGTTGTGCCAGCGACGAAACTGTGTCACAATTTGTGACACACAAATAAAATGTCTACAAAACTAAACACAACTACTGATACTAAACAGTCAGACAACGTGGCATGCTCAACGTGACAGACGTCAGCTGCCAACTGGGAAATTTATGAAAAGAGAAAAACTGCTTAGGTGGGGTTGGCAATACTTTCCATCCGGAAACATGTGATTTCAGCGTAACTCCACTTTGCTCAAAGCGAAACTTAAAAGGTGATCTCGTTCTCAGAATCTGAGACTCAGATTCTCTTTGACCCTGAAGTGATACCCACCTTAACTAGACGGATTTTTCAGGCACCAAATTTACCAACAGAGGACCCTCAGCTCATAATAACTACCATTAGTTTTGTTCCAGCTTTGACGGACTGTTAACAGAAATCGACGGAGACATGCGCAGTTGAGAAAACTGCTGTTCCAGGTCACTGGGTCGGCGAAAAGTCGCCGTCGCCGGCTGTTCCAGGTCGATTTGAAGGTCGACAGCAGTTCAACTGCTGTCCGCCGAAAACGGACAGCTCGAATGAGTTCGGTTGGGTTCTGTCGACTAGGATAACCCTACCCAGTTGAAACCTCTCTCATAACCTTCTCACTTTATTTTGGTGCTCGGCGCGTCAAGTTGTGCTCACGTCCTCCCGAAGTCCTCGTAAATACCCTCAAACACATAATGACTCATTCCCGCCCTTATGATACTCCTCTCTTGAAAAAGGTTGATTATTCTGAATAAAATAAACCAAAAATTATCACTTGGATTTTTCCATTTGAAATTTACTGTCACTTGAATCACCATGAAGTAATTAAATTGTGGAGCATTACTTCACGATGATTCACGTGACTTGGTTTGTTGACAGATCGCGCAGGTCAGCAGATGGGCTGTTCGACAGAACTCAACAGCGATTCAGAAAGCATTGGGAGTCCCAATGCCAATGACAGCTGTCAACTTTTCTTAACAGACGCAGTTAGACCTGGAACAAACCTATTATGTCATCCTGTACCTTCATGTCAAAGTGCTGGCAACTGAGGTCCTCAGTCTGAGGATCACATGAAAAGCGCGAAAAACTGGAATTTTGTGTATTAGCAATACTGAGAGTCTTTCACCAGGAAATCACTATTTTCTGAGTCAATTAGAGGTGGGCATTATTGCTACTTTCAATTACCTTGCTTTTAGTACTTAAATAACTTTTAGTTATTAAATAACCATTATGATTGTTATTAAATGACAAATTTTGTCAGTTCTTTTTCTATTCTCATGCTAAGACATTCAGTATGCACACGATACCTGCATAAGGTACATTAATATTCTACCACCCAACAGTTCGGAAATTTATAACCTACAATGGTCTGAAAACTGAAGTTCGTTTTCAGTTCCTGAATAATAGTTATGGTTGCCTGGAATACGTAAGTTATTTTTCTGTTAATGAATAACTGCTGCTACTCTGATAGCGAAAGATAATGCTCTTGACTCGGATAAAATCATTGGTCATGGGGTCATTCCAAATACTCTTCGGACAGAACAAATGTTACAATTTTCTGTAGTACCTAGGACCATTATTTTCGGGTTCGCAGAACAAGTGTATCATATCCCAATACAATTTTCTTCAGTTCTGAAAAGAAGAAGTGAATCAAGTTCACGTCCATAGATTGATTTATCTACTAGGAGAATAGATGTTTTTAATGTCCACCTTGGGACCGAGGGTAAGTTCCACCTTTTGGTGGAGTGGGTTAATTTTACATGCTTTTGTTTTTATTAGTCTTGGAATAATACACCTACGGAGATCGAAAACTCCGATTGGCCTCAAATTTGACATTATCCGTTTCAAGAGGTCTAGATTCCAAAACCGAAATTTCCGTCCGCTGTCTGGGCCGTTTCGGGTAGTAGGTAGGATTTTTTTTTTTTTTTTTTTTTTTTAAATCTGAAATTTTGACAAATACTCGGTTCAACATCTAGTTGTGCCCGCAAGGTTTCAGACCGATCGCCCAAACCCATGGGGCGCTATCATTCCACTATGATAGGAGCAAAACTCAACAAGGTGCTCCCCAACCACAACAACAAGGAACTGACATCAACTAGACGGATTTTTACGGGAACCAAACAGCCCAATGATTGGAAAATTTTGGAGGAAGGCCCAGATGGCATCCTGTTCTGGAGTATTCAGTCACGTCAGTGCTGCCAACTGGGGAATTTACAATAGGTAATAATTTTCAATTATTGAAAATTATTGTTGGTTTGTGGCTTGGCAATACTGTCTACGAGGAAACCGCCATTATCGGCGTTATTGGGAATTCAATGAGGTCATGGAGGAATAGAGAGGAGAGCTCACTCTGTTAAACGCCGTTCCCAAAACGCCAACCCAGTGGTGGAACAGCGGGGGGGGGGGGGGGGGGGGATTGCGACTGCAGCGCAACCCCTACGAGATGTAGTGAACTTTGAAGGTGGTAAGTTACCAAAACTGAACCAGAAGAAGGCGCCCTGCGAATTCCGAATTTTGCCCAGACATGTCGTTTCCATTCACAGTGTACTCAACTACACATTCAATTAACAATCAACTAACAATCAATATCGTTATTGAATAACGTCTGAAGACTCTGAATTTGAGATATGAACCTCTGAATTCAGAGATGGTCAATTTTTCCTTTAATTTATCTATAGTAGCACAACAGTGGAAGATAAATCCGTTTCGTGAGGAATTTGGGGCTTCCCTTCGTAAGAAGAGCTAGTAGCTCACTCTAGTTGGATTTGAAGGTACTATGTGTAGTTCACTACATTCTGTAGGGATAGCGCCACCGTCAACTATGGCACATGAAGTCCTATTTAGTGAGCTCTCCTCTCTATTCCTCCATGCAATGAGGTGAACTCACTGTCGCAATGTCTGTAGTGGTGACCCCGACGTGATGTCCACCCTTAGATTTCCAGGGCACCAAATCTACTGACAGATTAGCTTTTTAAGACGGCACTACCAATTTCCGGTTCAAAAAACGGCATCTTTCGCGTTGAAATATTGTTCTAATGAATATGAATCATCAGGGCACCTTCTTCGTGAATATTCGAACGTATTTGACGAAACGAATTTGGTGATGTTCATCGAGAAGAGATCCGTCGAGTTCCTACTTGCTGCGATAGGCCATTTCAAGTACGATGACCCTCGATAATCGTTTTGAAGGGTGCCAAGGCTGACAGGTGTCGGGATTTCGGCATCGAAATGACATTCGTGTAGGTACCGCCTTATCAAAAACGTTTCAACGAATGAGGACCTGATACGAATTTTTAACTCGTTCAACTCGTTCACTTCCGCCAATAATTATTGGAGAAACACCTATTTCCGCGGCTTATCTCTTATCTCTAAACTAATAGGGATTTCAGGGTTGCCAACGGGATCCCGAACAATCTTCGGACTCGATGAGGTTTATGGTTGAAGATATCGAATCTGCGGTTGTCGTAACGTGATTCCGGTCTGATCGTGGGGTCAACAACATCTCACCCGCGCCGCACGGATCCGCCTGACTGGATGTGATAGATCAACCACGATCAAAGGTTATCTGGTATCAATTGATGAATTGAGAATAATTCTCAAGAATTATTCTTGAAAGCGATGGAAATTATTATGTTTCTCTTCTAAGAAATATTTGACTTGGAAGGACTTTTTGTGAGCCTATTAAGCGCACTTTGGGTTGACAGCGTTTTCCGGTACTCATAGTCGAATGGAACCCAGTAGATACCCCCCACACTAATAATGACTAATAATAATTGTGACACACGTTTGGGGGGGGGGGGGGGATTCTTGGCTCTTGGGGGCTTCTACAGAGTTGGGAGTAGTTTATAAAAATGTAGTTCCTCAAATGTTTAGCCGTTAGACTGATGGTGACGTACATTATATACGTATAAACGTTATGGTTAATATGTACATATTAACCATAATAGTTAATATGTACATGTTAGCCATAATAGTTAATATGTACATATTTGTGGTTATCAGAGGCTCAGTGGCTTGAGTGTCGGACTGCTGAGTCATAGGTTGCTGGTTCAATCTCAGCAGCCGCTGGACATCTTCCTGATCCTACACTGATCAAAACGCCGTATTTTTTCGAGCTAACGTTTAGGCGTGATACCCGTACAGACAGACGAACACTTCTAGCAATATAGATTATTTTATTGCATTGTGATTAATTGTTTAAGCCCATATTCGGGCTTCTGAAAAATAAACGAATGCTCATCTTTTGACGAAAACATAATAATATTAATAATATGAATATTATTCATCTTTTGACTTCCAAGTTGAAAACAGAAAAAGATCAACGATGCAACTGTCAAACTGGTATAGTGGCTAACTAAAGTGAGGCTTACTTTTTTACGTGAAGAGATACCGACGAGCAAGTTTAAATATTGTAAACCAAATTTTGGGTTTGACAAGTTCTAACGTATTCTGCTGACATTTATCTGGGACAACTCGAGCTGTTCCTTGTTCTCCAACTCCTCATGTGTCCACGCAGCCACTGATTCAATAAAAATATGAACCTTCATTTTTGGACTTCCTAGTCCAGCTAGATTAGGATCGATTTATGGAGGTTCGAGAAACTTTCGACCTCATCGTGAGACTCCTGAAGAGCTAAGGGCGGGGATTTAAAAATTTAGGCCAGGGGGTCGAGTGAGGTGTCGTTTTCGCAGTGTATTTGGAGGAAGAATCGACTCACGGGAGTTCGAGACCTATCCAACGCCCACTGTGAGCTACAGATTTTATGGTAAATAGACAGAGGAGTTGTTTTCGAAGGAATTTCGAACGCATATAGAGAGCTCCAAGAGCTATCTGACCATACTAATAATGATTTGATGATCAAGAATAATAAACCTTTTTGCTATCAAATTTCAAGTTTTTTTTTCGATATTTACCTACTACCTACTGGTGTGTCAAATTATACAATTTATAATTCGCCAATATCAAGGCAAATCCCACCTCCATTATGCGAAGATTGTGAATGCCCTTCCCACTAAATGGACGCAGCTGTACATTTTCGCAACGGCCCCTTCCAATATGCAGCATCAATCGATCGAATAATATTATTTTACTAATAAGGGAACGACTTGAAAACGCAAGATGAAATACTTACGACGTCGTCGTTCGGAGCGCATTCGCAGAAGACGTTGGTGATCGACGGGGTCGACGTTTCGGGGAGGACTCTGACGAATTCAACGCCAACTCCATGCTGAAACAAATAATGATGATTAATGGTTTGCTAACAAAAGTCATCGTTTGACTTTGTTAATGGAATGAATTTTTCAATCCCCCATCTTGACACGTGCGTCGTCTCGGTTTCTAGTTGCGGTTTACGACGTGAGGAAGTGTTCCACCCACTAAGAACCGGTCATATGGAAAATCGCAGGAAGCTTCGCCTCCCTTAATGACTTCTCGAAAACCAATATTCCACCGACATCCAGGGCCTTGGAGGTCTACTTGCCTTTTAAGTTCATCCCGGACGGGGGTGGAAGGAGGTCACGATTTATCTCGAAGCCTCTACACAAAAATGTGACGCCGGAGGGAAGAAGTGAGATCGGATTGAAGGCTTCCAAATAGCATTAATGCTAACATTTGGCTACACTTTTAATTAAAAGTGTAGCCAAAACTCTGATTCATGTAGGTACACAAGAATTTTTTTAAATGTACGGTTTCTAGAAATTCAAATCTTCGACGGGAACTCAACTCAACTCGTGGGGCTGACGTCACACAGAATCCTGGCTTCCCATTGGTTGGTGATTTGAGCTCGTAGCAAGTAATCTGAGCACGGTGGGCTATAAACAAATATGAATATTTTTCCCGAAATGACTGCCGAATCATATCAATAATCTGTCAATATCCAAAGAAAAATCGATCATGTCCAGCAACGGCAGAAAAAATACACTGCCAAGGACATGGCACAGAAGCTTCCTCGTGGCCCTCCCAGTATGTCATCATTATGTATCATACATAATGTCATGACTGTAAGAAGAAATTTACGTTCGCTCATGCGCTGAGCGTACTGCTGATTCAATCGTGATGAAACTGATAGGGGACCATCTAGGGCTATACCCACACAATTCCTGAAAATTTGATTGAAATCCGATCAAAATTGTGGGAGTTATGGCTGTGGAAAGGAAATTACGTTCGCGCATGCGCTGAGCGTACCGCTGATTCAATCGTAATGAAACTGACAGGAGACCATCTAGAGCTATACCCACACAATTCCTGAAAATTTGATTGAAACCCGATCAAAATGTTGGGAGTTATTGCTGTGGCAAGGAAATTACGTTCGCCCATGCGCTGAGCGTACCGCTGATTCTATCGTGATGAAACTGATAGGGGACCATCTAGGGCTATATCCATACAATTCCTGAAAATTTGATTGAAATCTGATCAAAATTGTGGAAGTTATGGCTGTTGCAAGGAAATGTGGACAGACAGACGGACAGACAGACAGACGGACACGAAACGAAATTTGTTCAGGAGTCCCTGAAACGCAAAATGCGAGTGGAAATTTTGATTGTGGAGCAAAAAAAATTTTTCATTTCGAAAGTGAAAACAAAGCTTCCGCTGCCATGCAGTCTCGGAAGCAATAAATGATTACAAGAAAATAAGTTAGTGCTGACCGAGTGACCTTTCCAGAGGGAAACACGAACTCCTGGGTAATAAAACAAAGGATAGACTTCTTTTCCTAAATAAAAAAGAAAAAGAAAGGCGGGCTCACCTCTTCCACATGCGTGAGTCCATCTTTCACGCCCGAACTGCTGAACAGATTTTCCGAAGTTTCCAAGTTGCAGTCAAATTCCAATTAGATAGGTATCTTAGTAGCCCCCCCCCCCCCCCCCCCCTCATGCCAGGATATCCGAATTGCGGTCGTACATTATGCGAATTAAGCGAGCAGGCCCTCAGTCTCAGCTAACCCGCAGTCCCATCTCAGCCTTGAGTATTTGCGTGAGTGGCACTCAAAAGGTCACTCCCACGCCCAAGAGTGGACAGGCCAAGATGCCTGTGGTGGCCTGGATCGCCGCAGAACGTCTTCCCCACTACCGCAGACTTGGAGTGCAGTTCCTGACAATCCAGGAACTCTATCGCACCCGTGTCTGTCAGACGGAGGTGGGAATCGAAGGGGCAAGGGTTGTCGCAGGTGCTGGTCCTGGAACTGCCATTGTGATTTTGGATGATGCCCAGACCGTCTTGGAGCTCGGTCACCCTAGCAGCTTCCACATGGTGGTATATCTGACTACGCCGCCTACGCCCGTTGATTGATTCAATTGACTGATTTACAATCTCTCCACCTACGACCGCAAATCGGATGTTACCTTTCGAAGGCGGGACCGCAACAATTATTGTTGTACCCCCTCACAATGACTCTTAGCTCGTGACCGCAACTCGGATACAGCCAGATTTTCGTGAGGGTGGTCTCATTGTGATTAGTAAGTTCCGGGATTGGTTGTAAACCCCTTCAAAACACAAAAAATCTCTTCTTTTTTTTTTAATACGCTCAGCTGTTCATACAATGTTCATACAAATAATAACCAATATTTGGACTAGGGAAGCATGAGAACCATGGGCGGCATGAGGTAAAAGTTTCGCATCATCATTTTCGTTTGTTAAAAATTTTAACATTTAATGTAAGCCTTGGCCTTCCTGCCATCTCTACTTATGGGATGCAGAAACGTTGCACTAATCTATTGAAAATTTCCTTGGTGGCTAGTTCTTAAAAACAGGAATTCATTTATTCGTGGGTAATTATCTTCATGAGGGTATGAACCAATCAAAACGTGTAACTCGAACTGCGAACACACCTAATATCAAATTACCGATATTGGGAGGAAAAATCGATATTCTCAATAATGATAAGCGTCAAGCAACCCAAGAGTTCAGCCTTGGTCCTCACCTCAGACATGAATATCTACTTTTTGCAGATTTGAATTTCCAGTTTTTGCGGTTTTAACTGACAATTTCCTGTAGTTTGGGAATTTTGCCGTCCAGGCCGTTTCGGGCAGTATGATTTTTTTTTTAATTTAAAAACCGTTTTTAAAGATTTATCTTAAATTGGTGCGTTGCAACCCGTGGTGCCTTGTGGGGCTAAAAAGAGGCTACGTGAGGGTTTTTTGAAGGTTTTCGGCTATGAGGTCGAGTTAGGTGTCCTTTCGAAGTATTTTTTGCCGTAGAATCCATTTTTTTGGGGGTCCCAAAACAATCCGAGTTCACCGTGGGGATTTTTGGGGCTTTCATGGTGCTACAAATGGGATTTTTGAGGATCCTAGTACGCCAAATGAGGTGTCGTTTTCCGAGTAATTTTGGACGCACTATCCATTTTTCGGGGTCCCACAACCATCCACAAACTTTACAAGAAAAAACAAGCCATCAATTGAATTGAATAGATGAGCGCAACCTTTCTGTTACATATTACGATATATTTAAAAGCGAGAGAAACTAAGAAACAGTAGGTATCTAGCGACCAAACACATCAAAAATATCCACGTGATGCTCATTACGTAAACAACTGCACCCTAACGACCGATGCGTAAGAAAACCTTATGCCAATCAGGGGTAACGAACGGCTCAGGCTGCAAAAATCGTTTTGGAGTCGTTGGAATCAGCCTGAAAAGCTCATTCCATAGACCCTTGTACTAACGAAATCGGACAAAAACTTTCGTCCCCCTTTTGAGGCCTCCTTAGTTACACATCAGAGATGAACAACTTTCGTCGTGAAGGACCTCCCAAAAACCGATGAAGAGGATGAGGGAGGAAAAATCAAGGTAGCCTATAACCACCCCCCGAACTCGCTGATCACAATGAGACCACCCTCATGAAAATCTGTTGAGCCGCTCGGGCGTGATGCTCTGTACACAAACAAAAAAAAAAAAAAAAAAAAACATACATGTCGAAGAGGTGAGCGCACCTTTCCATTTTTTGGAAAAAGGTTGCGCTAAAAATACTTTTTCAAATAGGGACCTACTTCAATTAAATTATTTTTATTGATATAGATAGAATTAATTTTTGGATAATTTATATCGAAGAATAACAATTTTTCTTGATCGTTTGTGCAATAACTATTAACGGTTAAGGGTTATTATTCTCGCGTTGAAAAATAAGTTCAAGGTGCCTAGAAAAAAATAATACGATTTTTGGAAAAAAATTTCCTACTTCGTCACCAAGCCCTGCCCAACTCCCTCCAGTTCAACAGCCCCGAAGTAATACCTAATACCGCCATTGGCACGTGTGTGCACCGGCTGCGATGTCGGCGCATTAAAGGGGCCAAAGTCTATATACTGTCAGACAGTCAGGCTGCACTGAAGGCCTTGGCCTCGTTTTCTATCACATCGAGGCTGGTCTGGGACTGTCTGAACAAACTCAAGCTCCTTGCAAAGGACAATAGAGTGACCCTTGCATGGTGTCCTGGTCACCAGGGCATTGAGGGTAATGAGGCTGCTGACATCCTTGCAAAGGAGGGCTCAGCATGTCTTCCCATAGGTCCCGAGCCATTCCTTGGGACAACAAAGAGCTTTCTGCTGAATGAATTCTCTAAGTGGGAGACAAAGGAAAGAGCGCTGCACTGGCAAAAACTCCCTGGTCAGAGGCAAGCGAGGATGTTCATTGGATTCTCCAGGTCACGAGCAAGGGAGATGCTTCACCTGGAGAAAGGTGATATGCGGATTCTTGTGGGCCTATTTACAGGCCACTGCAGACTCCGGTATCATCTCCATAAGTTAGGATTATCAGACACTGAAGTATGTCGGTTCTGTAATGCCGAAACAGAGTCTGCGGAGCATGTACTGTGCACATGCAGTGCGCTTGCACGGCTCCGTTTTCTGTCCCTGAGGTGCGTTACTTGTTCTCCTAGGGACATAGTTAAAACAAGGTTGGTAGATCTCCTGGGTTTCATAAAGTCCTGGTGGAGGCTGGTGGATGGGCCAACGTAGAAATAGAAGCTAAGTTTTAGATAGGTTATGGAAAGGGCTGGAGTCCGATCCTCATAAATAGCTAATGGTGCGGATGGAAATCCGCACCGAGTCACGGATCTCTGGGTAGGGCGTGTGTCCTACTTGGTGAGCCTGAAGGGGCGGGCGAAGTGTCCAAACCCTAAATACTACCAGGACCAGATAGAGGGGCCTCTGTCCCATCCAAGGGCTCCTTCGGGAGCCCAACTTACTGGATGTTAAATCCACGTTTGGTCAACCAGCAGATAGCTGGTGCCTGCGCAAGCAGGGAGGCAGCCTAGCAGGCAGGGGCGTGTGTCGCTGCCTGCCGCCACAATCAGACCCATCAAAGGGACTGCAGTGGCGTCTATTGCTGTAAAAAAAAAAAAAAAAAAAAAAAAAAAAAAAAAACCTAATACGTCATTAGCTAATAAGCATCTTCAATCTATGTCATTGGTGAAATGTTAAAATTTAACTTTTTAATAATTACCTTGGTTTATGATTACCGTGGGTAGATTGTGATTAGGTACCATGGTATAAGAAAATTTCGTATACCTAATATTTAATATATTTAATATTAATATTAAATTTAAAATTTTCTGAGTGGATAGTGGAGTTTGATCTCAACTGAGCATTTTGTAGTTATCTCCAGCTGTCAGAGAATCTCCGTTCGAATCTTCCTCTCGAAATTTTAACTTTATTTGCATTTTTTTTTGGTTTATCATCTAGTTGTGCCCGCTAGGTTTTCATCCCGATCGCCCAAATGCGTGGGGCTCTGTGGGGCAAAAAAGTGGCTACGGGAGGGTTATTTGAAGGGTTTCTGCTATGGGGTAATGTAAGGTGTCGTTTTCGAAGTATTTTTAGCAGTAGAATCTATATTTGGGGGTCCCATAACGATCCGATTTCACCGTGGGCTTTCTGCTATGGGGCTTTCACGGGGCTACTAATGGGACTTTTGAAGGACCCCAAGACGTCAAAAAGGTGTCATTTTCGAAGTAATTTTGGACGCATAATCCAATTTTCGAGATTCCACATCTGTCCGAACGTTGCAAAAAAAATTTTTTTTTTATTTTAAAAAATTCACACAAAGGTACATGTGCACATGTGCTACCGATCTCATTTTAACAACTTTCCAACGTGTTTGCCCATTTAACAGATTAACGGATTACGATTACGCATAATGGATTACGGATTTACTGAGTACGGATAGCACATGTGGGGTACACTCTATCATTAAGTGACGAAATATTAAATATATACCGACGTTTCTTATTGTCACAGAAATTATTTTCGCAAAATTCACCAGTATCAAAGAATAATAAACTCTTGTGTAAACTTTGCAGCGTTTTTAAATAACCGTCATTGTTTAAAGGACAATAATTATTATTAATCATCCTAACTCTGGTCTGGATGCCATTTTAATACAATTACAAACAAGTTAATTTTCTGAGAGCTTTCTCTTCTCGAATTCATTTTATGGTTCACATCATGCGTGACGACATCTGGTGATTATTTTACGAGGAAGTTACAGCTCCTTCCTATTCAGGGCAAAGACCCTCGTTTTGTTTTGAAGTAGCAGCAGAAACTTATAACTTAACTTAACACATTCGTTGTATCTCGAGCTGTTTGCTGTGGGGTGGAAGTTGGGTTTGGGAGGTTGTGCCCCCCGCAATGCAGACTCTTCGTAATGTACCTACTCGTTCAGCTTGTCAAGAGAAGTACTCTTTTCCTTTCAAAGGGATTGCTCTAAAAATGGCTCACTTGTTTTTGTTCGACTTATCAGTAGGTAGATGCCACTGCCGAAGGGATACGTCTGTTTTAGAAGCGTGACCAGAAAAAAAAAACTGCTCGAATATTTTCCACACAACTAGGTGCCTGATAACAGCTGTACATTACATGTTCTGTTCATCACTGCTTTTATTAAATGACAACTCCTGAGCACAAGCAGTGTTTGTAAACCGTTGAATGAGAACAACTTATGACTAATGTTGTGATCTAATTGTTTAAGACTGGAAAATTATTTCTGATACCTACTAATAATTCGAATTAACGACAATTAACAGTTTAACAAACAATGATGAGTTCAATAATTATTATCGTTTAGACGGCCAACATTAGCCAATTGACTCAAAGCAACCTCCCTGAACTTGGAACAGTTAAGGCTGTTCAAAACGTCCGAAAGGCGGGCTGTTTTTTTTTGTCCAGTTACCAAATCTGTTCAGACACCGTACGTATGTCTATTGGTGTTATTGGTCACTGTAGAACGCCTTTCAGTGTATTTGTATGGGGCTCAATGTAGACGTCCTTGATATAGACGGTAGAACCTGTACTTGGAACCTGGTAACAACTGTCCAGATACCGCGTTACATGGACGACATGTTTCATGAAGGGGCTTTTTTTTTTTTTTTTTTTTTTTGTCTGAGATTTTTTTTTTTTTTTAATCTGAGATTTTGACAATATGCTCAGTTCTCAGTCAAATCGTGCCCAAGGTTTTCAGCCCAATCGCTGAAACCCGCGGGGTTGTGGGGCTAAAAAAAAGGGAGGAAAGGGAGGGTTTTTGAAAAACTTCGGATAGGGGGTCGAGTAGGTGGTAATTTTCGAAGTATTTTCGACTAAGGAGGTACCAATGGGGCGTCTGAAGTATTTTCGACAGGATGAGGTGTCTTTTTCGGAGTAGTTTTGGACGTAGAAACCATTTCCGGGGGCCCCTTATCTGCCCTGAAGCAATGCTGTTAACTGTATCCTTTTTTCTTTTTTTTTAACCAAAAACCAAGTCGAGCAGTAGCGGAACAGTCCAGAGTGAAGTCGTCTGGATGGCTGTCTGCAATGGGCCACGGAACTAGGTCAGAGAAATTGGAAAATTCGGCCGAACATAGTTGAACTAGTAATGAACAAAGTACTCAGTACAGTTAGCACTGAGAAATTAGGTGTCTGAGCAGAGGAAATCACTAGTGAATATTTGGCGTTTTGAATTTTCCCGCGGTGGCACTATAACTAATCCGCCAGAGTGCGCTAGCATAAGAAGGGACCGACGGGAATCTGCAGGAGGTGACGGCGGAAATGGCGGCCGTGAGCAGCCAATGAGAGAGTGGCGCCACTTTTCCCTCCAGATTCAAAGTTGAAATTTTCGACAGTGCCCTGGAAATTTGTATTACACCGTAGGAGCCCAAAACTCACTGCTATGCCTTCAAATTATGAAGTTCTTTCAGAAAAAAGTATTATTCGACAGTCGGTTCCGGGGCCCATTCCATTGAAGCGGCATAGCTTTGATCTCTCAGCCAGTGAGTTCCGAGATGCGCTTGCGATTCGATACATGCGAACCCCAGTAGATATGCCGAACAAATGTGATGGCTATGGTCATACTCCCTTTTCCATCGGGCATGCTCTCTGTTGTAATACGGGGATACGGGGGGGGGGGGGGGGGGTTGATCACTCGGCGTCACAATGAAGTAAGAGACGTCCTGGGGGAATTAATGAATACAGCTTGGGGAAATAGCTGCAAAGAGCCAATGATTGTAGCTGCTTCAGACACTACTCCTGGTTTGAGAGGGGATCTTGTCTGCCGTGGGGTGGGGGAACCACAGAGGGACGCATTATTTGACGTCCGTGTCGAAGACACTGATGCACCCTCTTACGTTTTACGTTCAGTGGCATCAGTTCTCACTTCGGCAGAGGAAGAGAAAAAACAGAAGTATTTACCTACCTGCGTATCAAGATCGCCACTGTTCGTTCATCCCACTGGTCAGCATAGTGGATGGACTTTTGGCACCCCAGATGACCCGATTCGTTGATGTCCTATAGGTGAACGACTGTCAGACAAATGGAAGCGGCACCAGGGGATCGTCAAGGGGTGGCTCAGGGCTCGATTATCGTTTGCGATCGTACGCGCAGCCTCCATGTGCGTGAGGGGGACTCGGCAGAGAGGGCGGAGCGCTGATGACCTGCTAGGGTTTGACGATGGGGCAGCGCGGCAGCTAGGGCTCCAACAGCGTTGAAAAGGACTACCGGCAATAAACCACTGCTTGAACCGGAGAGAACTTTCGAGTCATAGAGGGCGAAGTGCAGTGAACGATCGAACCAAGAAAAGTGGAGGCACTCGATGACTTATTGTTCAATAGGTACCTACATGAGTTACTCAGTCATTTTAATTAATTTACCTTGTAAGCTTCATTACCTGCCTATTCTTTTGGTCTATTATGTATTCTTGGAATAATACTATGTATTCTATTCCTACACCTATGTATTCGCGACGAGGGTCAACAATTTTGATCGGCCTTAAAACATGACATTTAATGTTTTAGACGTTTCATGACGCTGAATGACTTGAGTTTCGATTTCAAAATCATATGCCGCCCGGGTCGTTTTTTTTTTAATCTGACATTTTCACCAAATACCTACCTATATTATTTCGGTTCACCATCTAGTTGTGCCCGCAAGGTTTTCAGCCCGATCCCCCAAACCCGCGGGACTCTATGGGGCTAAAAAGGGGCTAGGGGTTAGGTGTCGTTTTCGAAGTAGGTATTTACGGACGAAGAATCTTTTCTTTTTTTTTTTAGTCCCACATCTATCGAAATATTGTTTTCAGGAAATCTTTTAAAAAATTTTTTTTTGATTGACACCCAAAATAAGAATTAATTTTTGCACAATTTACTAATATGAAAAAAATGGTACTTTTCCGTTATCCCCCCCCCCCCTCCCCCCCCCACCACCACCACCACTCGATTTCGACTTTCATACACACCCCTCCCGATGGCTTTAACGCACCCAAAGCCAACCAAAATCGCGTGGGGGGGGTATAACGGAAAAGTACCAAAAAAATCATATACCGTACCTAAGTGAAAAATTTGCAGGGTTCTAAAAAATAATTTTTATTGACAGAATTAATCATTTATAAATTAATTGTATAAATACAATGGGGAGTTCGCATTGATTTTAGATTTGGAAATCTTCCCTACCATTCAATAATATGGCTAAAAAGTAACGTGCACAGACTCCAATACCAAAAAATAATCATTGTAGGAGATATAACGAAAAACGAAACGCACAGTTTGAATCGGCCGGCGTTTCCCACCAGTCACTGTTTGAGGACATGACGTCACCGTTCCAGTGAATCTCTCACCATGAGCGCTAGTGTCGTCAGCTTATATGATAAATTTATAGCAATTATAACATGATATTATGGAAAACATAATTAACTTTTAATTATAATACATGATACTTGAAGTTTAAAGCCTTATCAGAAGGATTTACGGCTCACTTGAATTTTATTCTGTGATGAGTAGTGGAATAGCAACACTGGGCGGAACAATCCCCCTCACCTGTCAAGAACAAAACACTATCGACGACGCTCTTCAGCTCACAGAATAAAAAAAAAAAGTAACAGAGAACTGTAAGCTTCAGCTGTAACGAGGAAGTGACGTCAAGCTCCCTCCATGGCCCCGGTTTTTCAAACGCCGTAATTTTCGTTAAATTATTTAAATTTTCTGGAAACGATTTCAGGCGGCTGACTACTGTTTTCCCTACATTCTCAGGGAGTACTTTCAGAAAAAAAAAATAGAAAAAAAAACAATGCGAACCCCCCATTTATACGAAATAATAAGCCCTTATGTAACATTTACAGCCTTTTTCGCGTAGCAAGTTTTATCAGTTAGATGAAAAAATGGCAAAAACGAAAATATGTACACAGCTGCCCGGCATGAACAGCCTTAGACTTGTTCAGCCTACGCTTAAAAAAACCGATTCCTCAAGTGATTGAAGTGCACGTGTTTGATTTACACGCGTGAGTCTTGGGGTGATTATCTCGAAGGTTGTAATCACATCCACCACATTAAAGGCCATTACTTCTCAATGAAATTACTTCGGTAATTGTATTCAGCCAAACCGGTCGCAGGTTGGGGTTATTGGAATGAAGCTGGGAGCAAATTCTACCGGCCTTATAATTTTTTAAGTTTTTTTCTTTCTGAAGCAGTTTGACGTAAAATATTCAAAGATGCACTCAAATTCAGAAGCCAAAAACAACCTGAAGTCCGGCTGGTATACCTACCTGTGTAGGACCAGTTCAAACAGCCTAGTTATGAAAAGTAATTCAGGGCCAATGCATGAATCAAGGGCTCCAACTTCGTGAAACACCATTTTTGCAAATTTGAAGGTCTTCAGACAGTGTGAAAATCCAAATTGCAATTTAGAAGTCTGGAAGTTGAATAAGAATGTAAACGTATCCCCTCCCCTTTCTGACATGACATTGTGTGCCACAAGTTTCAGAAAATCGTAAAAATGACAGTGAATAGAACGAATATGACGAACACGATTGAGTTTCAACATTTCGAAAGGTAATTTTGTTGTGCAGTGACAGGGGGTTGAAGTTAGTGTGAAGGATGTTTCTGGTTAGCGGACTCCAGACGTGCTCCAGTAGATCCTGGATCTGCTTACCTCAGCTACTGATTTCTTGGTGTACTCGTTGAGCGACTGGATCCAGACAGCCAGTGCCTCGTTGACAACAACCAAATCCGAGTACAACCAGCCGAAAAGTTCGTTCACCCACTTGACACTAACACTTTCCGGTCCGGTCGCTATCGGCGGCGGGACGGACGACGTCGGTTTGGCCCTCACGACCGGCCCCGGTGACGGCCGTCCGGCCCTAGTAGACCCCAACCTTTTCCGACTCGGCGGCGTCGGCGGGACGTACCTAGCCGGAGACGGCGCCGCCCGACCGGCCGGACGCGGCGCCGCAGCTACCGGGACCTCTTTGGGGGCCTCTACGGCGGGCACCTCTTTGACGACAGGGCCCGGTGATGCGGCTTTGACGACTTCCCCGGTGTCACCCTTACGCGACACGTACTTGCCGTACACGAACTTGCCGAGCCCGAGGACGACCAGCACCAGCAGCATCCAGCCGAAAACGTACATCGCGACCGTATCCATCGTCGTGTCACCGCCGCCTTCGAATGTGCAAATCAGGTCGTCAATTTTATCGGCCAAGTCTTCCATAGTCCTCCATCCTAACACTAACCAGTTCCAAATCGGCTGGGGAATGAGATCAGCCATAGCTAAAAATAATCTCGTCGGTAAAGCGGTGGGACTATTTGAACAAAAATAGCATCAGACCCGAAACTCCTCTACCCCTGTAGTATCGAGTTACTCCGTCAGTCCTGTGACGACCGCACGATCGTCCACTCCGAATACTCCGTCCTCAAATCCGCACCAACCACTTCATTATCCGCGAGCCGTCACTCTGATAACATTTCCAGGCTGATGATGCCAACATAACCTTCTCGCGGGAGGGAAGCAGCGTATCGATGAAACCTCCAGCTGGAGAAGCCCGTACAATAATTATTGTACGACGTACAATGTAAACTGTACGCACCCAGCAAGAAGCCGACGGATCTACAGATGTTTTTATTTCTACGGAATTTCCACTGAGCTCGGATTCTTAAATTTTAGTGTGCAGTTCACAAGAATAGGTCTTTTGGAGTAATTTTGACAAACCTAAAAAGGTCATGATTTTAATCATTCTGTTTGTTTAAATGAATCTACAAAATTTGCATTTAATGCATTGAAATTTTCAATGATCCTCTCGTGCCTTCAGACCGCATCGAAGCGAGTTTTTCCGCCAAAATCTGTACAAGAACGAACCCTTTCAAGGACTCTCTTCTATCTCTCACTCGAAATTGAGTGAATGACAAAAGAAGCTTTTAATCAGTAAAATTTAGTTCGGGCAAATTAAAATTTAATACATTTTTTTACATTTAATGTAAATACACGTATCGTTATTTGTACACGTATAAATTGTACACACAGTAGGTATCACGGAATAGAATTATTCCATGTTCAGTATGTACAGAACCATAATATTATATGTACCATATTATGGTAAGTACGTGTACCTTATGGTACTGTACTACAGTAACTGTACAGTAATAGTACAGTAACTGAAATATCGATTTGTACAGCAGAGCGCTCTGGGAATACACGAGGAGGTAATTGGTTTGATAAACGTCAGCCAGATGACGCTCAAAGCCATCTGATGACGGAGGTTGTCAAGTGTTCAGGGATGCCCGTGTGCAAAGTTTCCCTAAAAAAGGGAAACTTTTCCAAATGTGTCGAAAGTTTTGACTTATCTTATCGAGTTGACTCGGGGGATTTGTTACGAAACACGGGATTTTTCCATCGGGATACTATCGTGAGATAATTATTAAAACTCGACTGGTCAGATCAAGCGGGAGTTTTCAAACGCCATTGCCAACTTTTATTTTTCGTTTAAAAATTCGTGTGAAGGGCAGAAAAGTCGGTAGAAAGGGACAAACATTAAATCTACAAATTTTGTAGATCGCATTGCTGCCCTAGGGTAAATTCTGCAGAAATGTGATTCTAATTGTATTATCATAATTGTATGGTACAATTATTATTATTGTATTAAAAAAAATTGCAAATTTTACACACGGGTTCTTTATTCGTTAATGAAAATTATCCAATAATTAATTCGATATCAAAAATAAAATTTTTGAATTAATTATTCTAAGTTTCTAGTTTTTTATTTTTTTGTAAAGTTTGTGGACGGATGTGTGACCCAAAAAAATGGATTAGGTATGCGTCCAAAAGTAGGTACTGGGAAAACGCTTTCTCATTCGACTTGATGATGTCCTTCTAAAGCCCCATAGATGCTCTCGGTGAAATCCGACGTCGGACCGACGGTTCTGGTAACAAAGCAATAAACATTGATTCTACGTTCAAAAATACTTCGAAAACGAAACCCGGCTTGATATCATTGGTACCAGTGTATACCCTACTTGTTATCATCATTGGTACATGATGCACTAGTGCATGATGGTACTAGTGCATTATAGATCCTGGAAACTCGAATGTAAAAAAATCGATTTCCGCCATTCGATAAGGAAGCTGTCTAGGTACACAAAAAAAACCTGTTTAGATCTATTTTTTTTTTATAATCATTCCTAGATCGATTTTTTACAATCGAGTTTCCGGGATTATAGTACCGATATCATTACCGAAAATCTTTCATTTTTTTAAACCCCTCCCGTAAAGCCCCAAAGAGCTCCACGGGTTGGAGCGATCGGGCAGAAAACCTTGCGGGCACAACTAGATAGTAAACCGACTACCTACTTATTTTGTAAAAATTTCAGATTACAAAAAGAAATCCTACTGCCTAAAACGGCTCGTGCTGCGGGAGGTGGACGAACGTTTCGTTTTTGGAATCTAGACATCTTGAAACGTAGGAAATCCTACCTATAATGACAAATTTTGAGGCAGAACAACATTTTCAACCTCCGACACGAATGCATAGGTATATTATTTTGGTTTATTAACCAAAAAGGAAAAAAATTAAAAGTAATTTACTTAACGTGAAATCCGATGGTTGCACTCCAAAAACTGGATTCTACGACCAAAATTACTCCGAGAATGCGTATGAATAGAGGTCACCGATTCAATTATTTTCTGCGTTATATTTGAAGGCGAATTCCTCCCAACCCAGGGGAACGAGGCAATGGGGAACCATGAGGGCAATCGTCAGAACGAGTTCCGATCCTCTCAAGCAGCAGCCAGTTGGACGAAAATTCAAGGGTGACAATTTCATAAAATTAAGTACCTACATCTATCATGAACACACATCACACATCATGATCATTACTTTTTTTTATTCATGAGTGAAAATTTCATAAATTTTCTTTTCTTTTTTTTCTTCATAAAATTACATACCTACATTTCATTTGATTTTTCATTCAAGGGTGAAAATTTCATAATGTTACATAATGTAACTTACATTAGTACATCATGAACACACAGACTCCACACATCCTGAACATTACTTTTTTTCATTCATGATTATTACCTATTGCTTCCTCTGAAGCATGGTTTCACTTTCGAAATGACAAAAAAAAATTTTGTTCTCCAAAATCAAAATTTCCACTCTCGTTTTGCGTTTCAGAGCCTCTTGAACACATTTGATTCCGTGTCTGTCTTTCGGTCTGTCTGTCCGCATTTCCTTCCTACAGCCCTAACGTCCACAATTTTTTGATCGGATTTCAATCAAATTTTCAGGAATTGTGTGGGTATAGCCCTAGATGGTCCCCTATCAGTTTCATCACGATTGAATCAGCACATGCGCGAACGTAATTTCCTTGCCACAGCAATAACTCCCAAAATTTTGGTTGGATTTCAATCAAATTTTCAGGAATTGTGTGGGTTTAGCCGAAGATGGTTCCGTATCAGTTTCATCACGATCGCATATGCTGATGATATCAGTGGTGCTCCCTGCGCATGCGAGAACGTAATTTTCTTGTTACAGTCACAACTACGTTCATTTTCAACCTGGCACGAGGAAGCTCATGTGCCAATGCATTGGCATTGTATTTTTTTTTATTAATATACTTACTATTTAATGGATTCTCCGTCAGTTTACTTCGAAAACGACATCTTATTCCACCACCTCCTGTCTAAAGTCCTTCAAATCCTTAATTTGTTGCCCATGGTCGGGTTTCTAAAAAAAAAAAAAAAATACCTTCAGTAAGTAGCCCCTTTAAAGTCCCACGAATTCGAGCGATCGAGCTGTAAGCCTTTCAGGGCGAACTAAAAGTAGAACTGGGTAATATCCAGTTCTACTTAATCTGATAATGTGACAATACAATATATTGTCAAATTATCAGATTAAGCGAAAAATTCCTACTGGCCAAAATGAAATGACCGTAGAAATATAATAGTTTTATAGAAAATATAATAGGTAGTAAAAATATAATAAAATATAATAGGTAATTTTGTAGAAAATATAATAATTTTATTATAATTTAAATAATATTATTATTTAAAATATAATAAAATTTAATACCTATTTATATTTAATAATAGTTAATATTGTTAGGTTGCTAGTGGTGTTCATGGTTGCAGTCAAAAAATATAAATTATTCATTCGTCTCGAAATTTCACTGAAAGCTACTTGTTTAACATTGGTGTCAGAAGTTGTTGATTTTGAACCCACACATGTTGACACGGTCTCGTAAGCGAGCTCCTGCTGCTGAAGAAGCTGAAGGAGCTGTTGTGGAAGCTTCTCCTGCTCCCTCCGATCGTCCGGAGCCTCCGTCTGCGGGTCCTTCACGGGAGGCCGACGGGGCACAGGGTACTCCGGAGCGAGGTGAGTCTTATTCTCGAGCCGAGGTGGAACGATTATGCGAGAACATGGAGGTCCATCTCGAGCAGCGTTTGGCTATAGCACATGCTGAGATAGACGGTTTACGTACTGAGCTCAACACTGCCAGGAGTGCGTTTGAGAGTGAGTTACTGTCACTGCAGCAAGAAATAGCTACGTTGCGGCAGAGTCATGAACAAACGAAGGTGCCGAAGTTCAATGGAGCGATTGATTGGCCAGCATTCCACAAGCAGTTCGAAGGCCTAGCGCGAAAGCACAATTGGTCGGACGCCGTAAAGGCTGACAAGCTGCTTGCCTCACTGACTGGCGAAGCGGTCAAAGTACTCAATCTGGTTAGCGACCCAAATGACTACGGCCAGTTAGTTGCAGCCCTGACTGACAAATTTGGCGATGTTTGTTCCGCCCAGTCTTATGTTGCAGAGCTGAACTCACGTACACAGCGGTCGAAGGAAGGCATCCGAGAATACCACTACGCCTTAAAGGAGTTGGCTGGCAAGGCGTGGACCGGGGACAGCCGACATATGGAAGGCCAACTGATTTTACTGTTTGTTAAGGGGCTTCGGGATCCAGACGTTGCCCGTCATGTGCATATCGTCGGTCCCACGACTATGGCCGAAGCGCTTGAACTTGCCTTGAAGGCTGAGAGCGCGCCAAGCAGGGGAAGTGCAGTGGTCAGGCAGGTCACCCCAGTACCAGAGTCTGCTAACACGGCTACTACCAGGGCTACCATGAAACGACCCCTCCCTGGGGAGCTGAAAGCCAGTCTGCCACCTCGTAAGCGCCCATTCTTATGTTGGCGATGTGATGAACCTGGCCACACGTGGTTCACTTGCCCGACTCCCTCATCCACCTGCAGATCGGCAGGGAAACGGGGAAAGGTCAGATTGAATGGCCGAGGTCTGACCACCCATTGCACAAAAGCCACACAGACAATAGGCAGTAAACAGGCAGCACCGGTTGCCTATCACTTTAGGAGTTGCTCTTCTATAACGCTGGCGGGTAAGCTGAACGGGGTTCCCTGTATCATGATAGTAGACAGTGGGGCCACCAGTACGGTAGTTGGCAAGGACGTAATACCAGCAAGGGCACTTGCCCGCGAAGTGCAGGGTTATGGGTGGTTAAGGGCAATCACAGGGGACGCAGTCCCTGTGCTGGGAACAGCGAAAGTTGAGATTGATTTGGGAGATGGTCTTCCAAGAATACACGAAGTTCTAGTTGCTGACATTCGAGAAGAATGTGTGATAGGAATGGATTTTTTGAAAGCGAACGAGGTGCAAATTCACGCGGCAGACAGTAGTATTGTGGTTGGGAATACGAAAATACTCACAAACAACCCAGTTGTGGAGCTAACGTCATGTGAGCAGCCAGGCACTGTGGATACATTGAGCACTCAAGGGTTTCAGGAATTAGAAGCGTCTGTACTGCCTTTAGTTCCAGTTGTGGAGGTCATGGCGGTTGACACAGGCGGTATTCCTCCCCATTTGCAAGATCTCGCGAGGCGGTCTGGAGAATGCTTAAAGCCAGGGGATACTAAATTACTTCAATCCCTTTTGATAGACTTCGCAGATGTTTTTGCTCGAAACGACGGGGACTTGGGCTGCATCAAAGGAGTGAAGCATGCAATTGACGTTGGATCACACAAGCCAATTTATCAGTCCCCCAGACGCTTGCCTCCACACAAACTGCCCGAAGTTCAAGATCTGATTAGGAAAATGGAACGGAATGGAATTATTGAGCCTGCTAGAAGCCCATGGGCTAGTCCTATTGTCCTAGTCAAGAAAAAGGATGGTTCAACTAGGTTTTGTATAGATTACAGGCAGCTGAATGGAATCACAAAGAGAGATGCATTTCCACTGCCGAAGGTCGACGAACTGTTGGGTGCGTTGGCTGGTAGTGCCTGGTTTTCAACCCTGGATCTACAAAGTGGTTATTGGCAAATTGCGATGGAAGACTGCGACAAGGAAAAAACCGCATTTTGCACTCCCCAAGGGCTTTGGCAGTTCCGTGTAATGCCGTTCGGCCTCACGAATGCGCCAGCCACATTTCAGCGGGCAATGAATAGGATGTTGCGGTCAGAGCTGGAGGGTGAACATCTAAAGGTTTACCTCGATGATGTGCTGGTCCATACTCCTTCAGTAGCTGAGCAAGTCACGTGGCTTCGCCGGGTATTTCAGAGATTTCGGGAGGAGAAGGTTAAGCTCAATCCCAAAAAGTGTGAGCTGTTCCGGCGGAGCGTTACATACCTGGGCTACAAGGTTTCGCAAAACGGGGTAGCAACTGACCCTGACAAGGTGGGGAAAAAATTTCACTGAAATTTCACTGAAAGCTACTTGTTTAACATTGGTGTCAGAAGTGGGATAGAGAGAGTTCTGGCCTATTATAGTAGGTGTTTGCACAAAGCCGAACGGAACTACTGCATGACGCGTAAAGAGTTATTGGGGTTGGTGGATGCTCTTCGACACTAGCGCTCTTTTGGCCTGGATTCAGGGGCAGAATTCACTGTTCGCACTGATCATGCCGCCTTGCAGTGGCTTCAAACATTCAGAGAGCCTGACGGTCAAATGGCAAGGTGGTTGGAACAGCTGCAGGTGTACAACATGAAAGTTGAACACAGGCCTGGTTCAAAGCACTTGAATGCAGACGGAATGTCCAGGCGGCCCTGCTACGATAGTAATTGTCGGTACTGCATCCGTGCTGAAGCAAAAAGAGATGCCCTGTCAAATGACTTGCGCGGGATGAAGCTGGAACCTGACGTAGACTGGCGGGCTAAGCAACTGGAAGATCCTGATTTGGGCCAACTGTACTCATGGGTAGAACGGCGGCAGCGCCCATTGTGGGAGGATATTGCTCACCTTGGACAGGGAATCAAAGCTTATTGGGCAATGTTCAACTGTATAGTTTTGGAAAAAGGTGTTCTGAAGAGGAAATGGGAATCGGACGACCAGAAATCAGTCGTTCTTCAGATTCTGGTGCCACGTGCACAGAGAGCATTGATCCTTGAGCAAGGGCACGGGCTAGGACACTTTGGACATAGGCGCACGATCAACACCCTGCGTACCGCTTTCTACTGGCTAGGAATGCACAAGGATGTTCGGCAATATTGTGAGCGCTGCGCAGTCTGCAGCCAACGCGGGAAGACGAAACCACCAAGGGCACCAATGAAAACTTATACGGATGGTGTCCCTTTCGAGAGAGTGGGCCTGGACTTCATGGGACCTTTGCCAATGAGCCACTGGGGAAACAAGTACATTGTTGTAATGGTGGATTATTTTACAAAGTGGCCAGAGGCCTTTGCGGTGCCTGACATCAGGGCGGAAACTGTGGCTCGCTGTCTTGTGGATAATGTGATAGCGAGGTTCGGAGTACCCCGAGAGCTGCACACTGACCAAGGGAGGTCGTTCGAGTCCACGATTTTCCGTGAGGTGGTCAGCCTGCTAAACATCCGGAAAACTCGAACCACTCCCATGCGGCCCCAGAGCGATGGTCAGGTCGAGAGGTTCAACCGAACGCTCTGGGACCTGTTATCGAAGCTCACTGAGGGCCGACAAAGGGAATGGGACCAGAAGCTACCGCTAGCGCTGCTGGCTTGTCGGGGGACGGAACAGGCAACGATAGGCTTTTCCCCCGCACGCCTGTTGTTCGGTAGAGAGCTCAATCTTCCCGTTCACTTACTCTATGGTAAGCCACCCCACACGGAGAGCAGAACACAATTCGCAAGTGTGTTAGAGGATAACATGATGCCAGTCCATGACCTAGCTCGACAAAGACTACTGAATGCAGCCGAAAAAACGAAGAAGAGATACGATGTCAAATGCAGGGATCCTCAGTTCGCTGCTGGAGACAAGGTATGGTGCTACAACCCACGAAGGGCAGTAGGGCGGTGCCCGAAGCTGGAGTCCCCATGGAATGGCCCATGCGAAGTGGTAAAAGCGATCTCCGACGTCGTTTTCCGGGTTAAGATGACGAATGGAAGGTATAGAGTCGTCCATGCAGACCGTCTTCGACTCTTTAAAGGAGGGGAATAGTGTTAGGTTGCTAGTGGTGTTCATGGTTGCAGTCAAAAAATATAAATTATTCATTCGTCTCGAAATTTCACTGAAAGCTACTTGTTTAACAATATTAACTATTATTAAATATAAATAGGTATTAAATTTTATTATATTTTAAATAATATTTAAATTATAATAAAATATAAATTTTATTATAATAAATTATAATAAATATAAATTTTATATTTAATGAAGAAGATAATATCTATATCTATTATTAGATAATATTATTAGGTACCTAGTATCTTTATAAGATAACGATTTATAATATAAAGTAGGTACCTATATTATAGGTACCTACTTTTTCGGATGTGATCAAAGTTTTGGCCTCCTTCGCGAATACAGATTGGTTATTCCAAGAACAATCAACCAAAATCGGTAGATTCTGAAAAAACTACTGAAAGTCAGTAGATCGTCCCGAAAGTTGGTAGAAATCAGTCAAATCGGTTGTGTTGGCAATGCTGATTTGTGGGGGAATTCGGGACGGCTCGCAAGCCTGCTCCAAGCCGAGATCAAAAGAATCGATTCTAAATCGATTGTAAACAATAATTATAATATTGTTCACGAAGATATGAAAATCACGATGAAGATCCCGAAGTTAGGCGACCCAAAATATCAGATTTGCGATATAAATATCAACATATCGATATGCCTAAGTAAAAAAACGAAAAAGTATTCCGTAGGTAGGTTCAATCTCGTAGTGAATATTCCGATTTCCTAAGTATCGATTTCAAGACGTTTCGTAAACAAGACGCGGCAACGGGTGACGCGCATGCGTTGTGATGTGGTGGGAGTTTATAAAACCAGCTGAACTCTGATTACTTATCACTCGGAATTTCGGGTTACAGACAGTCGCGAGTTTCTTCGTCTTGGGGTTTGTTTGCTCTGATTTATTCAGGAAAAGTGCTCCATCATGTCGCGCAGCCCAGCAGCTAACCAACTTTCGGACTACAAGGCCAACAATAAGGTGAGACGTTGTATGATGACAAACACCGGTTTGGGCGTCGGTAATCAACGTAATACGCACTTAGTTGTGGCTGCAGTTGCAACCATGAATCGACGTTTCTGGTTCTGCAGCCTGGAAACTTCTGGGAATCAAAGACCTTCAGTCACAACAGTCAGATGTCTCAACAAACAAATTCGTTATAAAGGAAAATGTTCGATAAGGACTCCTCACGTAGATTGGGCATTCATTATTAATATTTTACTTTAGCAACCTAACGTTTTGGTGATACATTCTTTGGTTTCTAATGTGTAAATGTTAATTTTTAAGTAGGCTCTCAACAAATGGTTTGGGAGCTGATAAGCGCTCCCCATAGATTACTAGAATTTGCGTTTGGCTTACCTATTTAAATTAGGCGGCCTCAGTTTTTCCTCTTCATGAGTGGGCTACGTGGAAAGTTGGGAAATATTTGAGGCAGGTGCTCAGGAAAATATCTTGTCATTCAGCGGAACCGGTTCAATATTATAAGGAAAATTGCACAATTGAACAAATTTGAATGAAAGAGTGGACTCACCGCATCAGAAGGATAGTTCCAGTTAAAATTTAACTGGACATCATTTAAAATGTAAAACGACTTTTTTTCATTCTAGCGTTCACTTGGATTGCTGGTACGTAATGCTATACTTGAACATGTTACATGTTTCACAGGCCGGGGAGCACTTCTTTACTATCCATAAACTCATTTTTCTTCCCGTTTTCTAAAAAAAAATCCTTTTTTTCTCAATCAAATTTCTTAATTCAAAAATTTGAAAAATTCCTTCTAAGTTAGTTGGTTAACTACCCACCTAAGCAAAAATTACCTCGGCCTGGTATCAACAAGTTGGTAAAGTTTTAATCAAATTCATTGCACAACGTTTGTCATTGTTACACCAGCCACTTGTTACATCGTTTATTGTCATCTGTTCGTTACTTTGTCACGTTCTTTCGTTATGTATTTGAAGGTTAATCGTTTTACCTTGGGGTAGTTGTTTCCTGGGCCGAAAATGGTTCGGCGTTGAAGGTTTGGGTTTTCCGAAAACGAGGTTTTATATTACAACCCCGCCTCTATAAAAACCCAACAATGCTGTCATTTTAATAAAAAATATGTTATGGAGAGCACTAAGTAAAAGTCTTTTATGTGAACACTCATCTATAAGTATGTATGAGAATATCTATAGATATTCTCATTATAAAGTTCGAATAACTAGACGAATAAAGATGATTAAGGAGTTCAACAGTCATGCTATTTCAAAAAGAGCCTCTTTGCGAAAATTCAGTATTTCGACTACCTTTGTGTATATCCATGCGAAGGAATGAGCAAATTTGAAAATTCAAGAGGAATTTCGTGCCTTACAACTTTCATTATAATATAAAATGCCATGTTATGGCATTTTTTTTATTAGAGTGCGTTTTCTGATCGGAGCCGTTTGAACAAGAGCATAACCCACATTTTGTCAAAGTTGGTAAAAATTGACTGTTTTCTGTGACTAAATCCCCCTGCCGAATTTGACGTTCTAGAATCATTCACCAGGAAATTTAGTGCTCTTTAATTTGGTGTATAGTGAAGGTTTCCGTAGAATGAACTGATTTTGAGTTATAAGCCGAAAACTGAAAAAAGTTCCAAAATATCGCTGTTTTTCGGCTCCACTCAGAAACCGTCGCAAACTCTTATCAATCTTATTTTGGATGTCCAAAAGGATTAAAATTATTTCCAGGTTACGCTATTTTATTGGAGGCACACGACGGGGCTCTTTGGGGGATACAAATGGGTCTTTTGAAAATCTGGCCAGGAGGTCAAATGAGGTGTCATTTTCTTAGTAACTTAGGACGTAGGATCCATTTATGGGAGATTCCATAATATGATATTATCTGTCCGGAAGGGTTTTATTTCATTATTCAATGATTTCTTATTGGCATGATTAAATCGTTGTAGGTACTTACCTATATCAATTTTATTTTTCAAAGCGCCCATACCCCGCGTTGAAATACTTTACGAATGGTTTAATCCATAAAACTTATAGTTGAAAAAGTACATATCTACTTCAGTGTACTGTAATTAATATTTATAAGTGGTCATGGTGAACTGTTAAGGGTCTATTGCTCAACAAATTTTGTATTTTGAAAATCGTTCAAACGCTGTACAGATATTGTTGCATATTCATTGGTTCGTAAAAATCGCGCCGAAATGCGGTGGTACTCGAGAACTTTCTTCAATTCCGTGGCTTACGTCACCATCAGAGGGATGAAGGTAATCCATTTGTTTTGTTCCTGCCAGCTCTGTTCTGTGAGATTAGGACAGGGGTTTCAATGTTCCATTATCCGTTCCTTCTACTGACTTGTTGAATAAATCAGCTAAATCGATCCAACAAATTGCTTGTCCTCTAAAGGCGAGATTCTCGCCAAATCAATTGTTTCTCAATGACGTCACATGACGAGCGATTTTTGAGGAAATGAAGTTCCTGGATTGTAGATAGCTATCAAAATGTATAACCCAGTTGCAGTGATGCACTAATTGTTTTTCCTACATCGAGGATGTCTTATCCGTTTGAACTGAATTAAGGTAATTGGCGGGTTTGACTTTTGTTGCCCACGTGTTGTATCTTGCTTTCTCTCACTTTCGTAATCGTTTGTGAGGAGATTGGGGGCTCTAAATTAGGTCCACGTTCTCAGTCGTTGATAGTTCCAACGCAAGATATCATAAGAGACTAGAAGATATTTTGTATCAGGTTTAGGGTGTTCAAAAATAACTAATGAAATACCTAGAAACATTTAATATTTCTAATATTTTGTTCGAAATTTCCTCTAAACAAGACTTAAACCCAATTTTAAACAGTAAGGATGAACGTGCATACGATTTTTTAAACATTGATAGAAGGTTTCAAAATAACCATTAAAATTAAGTCAAAACCCTGATTGCATGTAGGTATAAATTGAGGTATGAATATGAGCAGCGGAATCATGGGCTCAACTCTTTGAGTTAACATCACACAGAATCGCAATTTTTTGGTGATTTTAGGGTAGGTTGGTGATTAGGGTACCTAGTTTGAATATTTTTTGTAAAATTTATTGTATTATTATTTATTATCTTCCGGATCGAACAAAAAATTGAAACAAACCATGGGAAGCGGCTGAAAAAAATTGACGAAGATGGCGGCGTAGGCGGGTCGTCCGCCTCTTCCTCACGTTTCCTGAAATCACGTTTTTCTACACTTAGGTATGTTCTTTTTTCTCTGGTACCGGTCAACTTACCGCGACTTTTTTTTTTTAATTGTACATAAATACATACTTAACATGCTGTGCCAAGGATTTACTCATTAGGCACATTTCCTTGAAAAAAAAAAAAAGAAAAAAAAAGTAGGTAAGTAAAGTAAATTACATGAAGTCGAGTACTTTATTCAAAATACCGTATATCAATAGTAAGGTATGTCGACCAATGGGAAGCCAGGTTTTTGTGTGACGCCGACTCAAAAAGTTGAGCCCTTGTTCCCGCTGCTCTTTTGAATTTCTGTTTTTCGATAAATTCTAAAATCGCATGTGTACATACGTTTTGACTGCGTAATTTGATAGCCTTCTATCGATTTTTAAACAATCTTCAAGTTATGACCATTCTTTATAACTTTCCACAATCCAGGTTGTAGATTTCAATCCTAGCTATTTAAAACACTTGGGGCTAATTCTCGGAGGAAACTTTAACAACTACACAACTACTAGATCTAGTGTGGAGTAGTCACTACAGTCGAGTTTGTTGAGTTGGTTTTTTCTTGCAGTTCACTCCGGCAACGCTCTGCCGCTCTGACAATTGTGGGAGCTCATCGGTATGTCTCTACTCAGTAGCAAAATCTATTATATTTACGCTATCGGACGTCCGGTTTATCTGCCAAATACCTACGGCAAAAATTGTCCCTTGGGTCGAAATTGGCGTTCTCGCCGTATTGAAAAAAGATCAAGAGACATTCATGCTAATGATTTGGAAGAATACATTATCCTTCTCGTGACATTGAAACCCCTGTTGATTTGTTGTGCAACTCTCACCCGTCTTATAAAGCTTTTAACTTGAATGGCTAGGATGTTTTTGAATGCGAAGTCTTAGCATGAAGACAGGTTTGGTTCATAAGGAGGGAATTCCTTGGCAACAACGCGCAAATCGTCCTCATGAACCGTTCAGAACCTCACACCTAGCCACGTTACTAAGTGATTACACAATCATTACGTTTCGTTATATAAGACTTTAGGCATTTTCCTAGTGATTTTCTCGAGAATTTCGACCTCTAACTCTCACATTGTTCAACGCCCATCTTTCTAACTAACGTCATGCCCAAAGTGCTTCATATCAGAAGCAAACACTTGAAACATAATTGGCCTGTTATTTTCTCTCACTCTTCACCAGTTCCAATATAACGCTTTTAGCCGTGTTGTCCCTTGTTATCTGGCACTTGAGTGTTATTGCATAAACCACGTTTATTCGGCTCTTCTAATTTTGGGATACGAGGAAAATACGGTTGTACAGTGCCTCTTTATTGCTGTTGTACTTAGAGAGTTACATAGATGGTCAGTATAGTTGCAAGCATGCTTAGTCATGATCCAGTTCTTTATTCACTGTATGCGAGAATGGGGACAATTGTCAAAAAACGTATGTGGGAATCACAAGGGAAAGTTACTTGAATGTGATTGTTTTGCCCAAAAAAATCCACTCCGAAAATGGAAAAAATTCGCGCAAATATTAAGGCCAAAAACATATATCAGTATAAGGGCAAAACTCCATAATATGGAGTCCAAAACTCCAAGATACTATCTTGAAGCCTGGATCATTTTCAGTCACTCCCGATGGTTGAATTCAATGATATTGTGGAGAAAAGGCTTGGGTTCTGAGTATAAAATAGCAAAACTGAAAACACGAGGCATTTGAAAATAGATACCTGCTTATAAAATCTACCTATCTTCTTCTTCTTCTTTGGGTGCCATACCTGTAACGAGGCATTGGTGACCTCACGCTACTGACTTCTGTTGAGCGTTTTGAACAGTTATTACAGAAGAAGTAGGGACCTAATGTTTAACGCCGGTTCCGAACGGCAAATTTGAGAGGTTTTATAGGCCGAATACTCTCGGTGGTTTGCCATTGCCTTCTGAAAGACTATTATCAGTGTAAGGAAGATGTCACGGTCCGAAAGCAGGCCACTCCACGTTTCTGAGGTAAATTCCTCGGTATAGGGTGTGCTACCAATGTGAACCACTGCTTGTCGCTTGCTGCTGATGCACATTCTCTGCGCATAGCCTCTCTTTTCTTACCATCTACCTACCTACCAGACTGGCTGAGCTGAAAGGCACCGGCACGTCATGCTGGAGCCCTCTGTGAACCAGCCTTGGCAAGGCTGTCAGCCGCCTCATTTCCCATAATTTGGCAGTGTGACAGACATCACTGTAGAGTCACCGCTCTATCATTTCACAGCCCTGAAGAATCACAATAGAGTCTGTGTAGCACAGAACAATTTCAGTTGTGGCATGATGTGTGCATTTCAGGAATGAAGCCAATATCAGAAATGGGTCCATTTTCCAAAATTACTACTGTCAAATTTCCCCACCGTCATTATGCACCGGTTTAATCAGTTCCACAATTACTACTTGTGATATTTATTTATTCACTAGGCATAAGCATAATGCATGTAACTGTGATGCTAATCTCTGATGTTTCCTGATAGGACTGTAGGTAAGCTTAGTTGCTAGAAACCTGTCCCCACACTACAATTGTTTATTCGAATAAACAATTTAGTACCTACCTACAACGCCAAAGGAGTTCTCTCCAAACTCTCTACATTGGGTTAGACCACTGCACCTTCGGCAAACAACCACTTCCAGTTATCTTTTTCATATATTTCATATATGTAACTGCAAGAACCTTTTCAAAATATTAGGAATGATACCGTAATCATAACCATTACCCATAATGAATCACGACACCTATCCAATGTATGTTCCATACCGTAGACCTACTCATTTGAAGGGTACAGGGGAAAAACCATCGGGGTCCATTAGGTGTAGTTTGGAGAAAACCCGTTTTGAAAGTTCCAAGTCTCCTGGAAGCCAATGGAACACTTGAGAAGTAGTGGATGTTGTTGAGTGGACCCTGATGGTTTTCCCCCGCAATGAATACTGCAGACGTTAGTACTCCTAAAACGCTACCAGATGGCATCATTATCTAAAAACCGACAAAAAGTGGACCCTGATGGTTTTTTAGGGATGGGAAATCGGTAAGAAGTATCGATTTTTTGAATCGATTCAGAATCGGATGCTCCAAATCGATTTCCCAAAAAAATCGCCATAAAAGTATCGATTTTTTGGAAAATCGATTCAAAAATCGGTCTTACAAAAAAAAAAGTTTTTTTAATGAGTGATAACGGTAGATATATTTAATGTAGGTAGGATTCAAGAAAAAATGGTTAAAAAAAATTTATTGAAAATTAAAATTGCATTAGTTTTCAAAAATTATGATAATAAACATTTAAACAGACGAGTAATCAGTTTCGCTGTCTGAAAAACACTGCAAATTTTACACAAGGGTTTATTATTATTATTCTTTGATATAGGTTAGTTGTGCAAAAATTATTTTTGTCAATAAAAAATTTTGAAAAAAATTGTTTTTTGGATTTTTTTTTTCATAGAAAAAATTTTTTGGATTTTTTTTCTTCCAAAAAAAAATTGTTTTTTGGATTTTTTTTTTCATAGAAAAAATTTTTTGGATTTTTTTTCTTCCAAAAAATGGTTTTTTCAAAAATTCTTTATTTTTTACATTAAACATATTTAACCTCCTGGGATCCTTCAAAATTCCCATTTTTAGCCCCCATGAAAGCCCTACAGATCGCTACAGTGAAATCGGATCGTTCCGGGACCCCGAAAATGGATTCTACGTCCAAAAATACTTCGAAAACGACACCTAACTCAATCCCATAGCCAAAAGCCTTCGAAAAACCCCTCCCGTATCCCCATTTTAGCCCCATAGCGCCCCACGGGTTTGGGCGATCGGACTGAAAACCTTGCGGGCACAACTAGATGGTAAACCAAGTAAACCAAAAAAAATGCCTACTGCCCAAAACTGCCTGGACGGAGGACGGACATTTCGGATTTAGAATGTAGACCTCTTGAAACGGATAATGCCAAATTTTGAGGCCGATTGGAGTCGTCGACCTCCGTCGCGAAAACATAGGTGTATTATTCCAAGAATAATAAACCAAAAGCCATGGCGGACGTCGCTGGTAACTAGTGAGTTTTGTTGTAATTAGCTATTATCATAATTTTTAATCGACCTAGGACTCGAAATTTGCTTGAATCACTTGAAATAATAAACTAATTTTTATAAATGACGAAAATCGATTCAAGATTTTTTAAAAATCAGTAGTAAAAAATCGATTCACGATTTTTACAAAAATCGGAAGTAAAAAATCGATTCATCTAAAAAATCGGAACCTGAAGATCGATTCAAAAAAATCGAAAAATCGGAACAAAAAATCGATTTTTCCAAAAAATCGGAAATCGATTCCCATCCCTATGGTTTTTCCCCTGGACCCTTCATTTGGTATCACCTAACAGTATTCGTTGGCAAAAAAAGCTGATCTTTGTTTGCTAAGTAAACGTTATTTTGAGTGGATAATTGTCAAACTTGGTTAAAAATATGTAAATGTAAATAAATACAATATTACAAGCAGTATCTCATACTGCTCCATCAAATTCTTGAAGGGAACGGAGCTCAGCATGAATAGGTGTAACTTCCTGAAATCTTTGCACGTGGCAAAAAAGATGGGTTGGTAGCTATGGACCGATCCGAGCACTACATTATGGATTCCTGTGAGGTCCATGAAGCATTGATGCATCACGTTGGCGTTTACTTGCAAGGGCGTGAGAGAGAAGATAAATAAATCAAAGTAGCAAATCTTATAAGATTTGCTACTAAGCTAAACATAAATGTTTAAATTATTTGTCTCTTCCTTTGCCGGGTTGTCTCAGATTTCGTCCTGTAAAGAACCACATTGACGCAAGTATTAATTTCCTTTTGTATTCTTCTTTTTCTGTTTGACGCAGAGTGGAGTTCTAACAACTGGCTCCGGCAATCCTGTCGATTCTAAAACTGCGTCACAAACGATCGGCCGAGATGGTCCCATCCTCCTTCAGGACTTCACTCTCATCGACGAGCTCTCCCACTTCGACCGGGAAAGGATCCCCGAAAGGGTCGTCCACGCCAAAGGAGCCGGTAAGTCCACAACGTCCGATGTGGCGGTTTAGAAGAACAAGAACGAAGTCGCCGCAAAATTATACATCGAGACGTGTCATTCGGTCTCGGCGAATTAACTATTGTCGTTGTGGTCACGATTTCACGGCTGTTTGACTCCCGAGCTCCATCGAAGACGTGATGCATTGTTATCATAAAGGCTTCATTTTGCTGCATGGAAGCTCTACGAAACTAAAAAGAAAGCGTTTGGCAAAGTCTGGCGTTCATGAATAAAATGTTAGTGTCGTTTCGACCTTGGCCGTCACCTCCCTATTTATCATTCAGATCCATATCGCACGCAAATCTGTCAGTGGAAAGCCAAACGTGTCATACTTTCATTAAATGTTAGAACGCCAGAATCTAATAAATGCTAACGTAAAGTTATGTATCTGACTGTATTTCGCCATCAGCATTAACTAGTGGCAAACGACAGAGCACTTGAAGTGTTTGGGACTTCAAAACGTTGAAAGGTTTTTTTGTTATCTTAGCGCCAGACTTTCTCAGTTGCGCAACTAGGACTTCCTAAGTTGTCATGGACAGTAGGTCGCGACCACGCGCGCTTGGTACAGAGTGAAGCCACTTTACCACTTTGACCTGGCGTTTTATGTACGCTTGAAATCGGACAAAATGTGGTGTCAAATTATATAAATTAAAAGACGACATCAAGCAAGTAGGGGTTCTACGCCATTATGTTGAGTGCCGTAAGAGTGTTTTCCTCTCAAAAACCACCTTAACAGTAAAAATTTTGTACATCGTTTATTACGCCAGTAATGTCGAATCCCCACTAAATTTTAGTGACCAAAACTTACATTAAGTACATTAAATGTACGAAATTTTCGAGGGTTTAAGGAGTTTACCGACGAAATTTCAAGTCAAAATTCCAAAACCTCAGCTTGTATTGCGGTACCGACCGGCAAACTACACTCAAATTGGAAAGCCACTTCATTTGTTATACGCTGAGTTGACTGATTAGCATGGTTTTGAGTAGAATCTACTCAATTTCTGATATAAAAATCGAAAAAAAAAAATGCATACAGCAGTAACTGTTATCAATATCTCCAGTCGAAGTAAAGTCATTCAGAAGTGATTTGATTCAAGCGTGCACGAAATTTAAGGAACAGTAACTGTTCCTTAAATTAAAGGGGCTATGTGACGTTTTTGGCCGATTCAAAAACTCCGGGAAAATGCAAAAAACTGTCTAATTCTATCATTACTGTCAAAATCTCCAATTATAGTTTGTATTCCTATACAGCTAGCTTTTACACATTTTTACACAAATTTTCAGATTTTTTTTGAGTGGGGAAGTGTATCAAATTGCAATTTGAAAATCGGTTACATAGCCCCTTTTAAAAAAAAATCAATTTTTCAGGATTGAAATAATTCCCACAAACAGCTTTGTTTATCTAATGAAAGTATTTCGATTAATAAACTCCTTTTCCGATACTTATGAAAGGTATACCTAATGATAAGAACTTTTTGTTAATGGAAAATCGGGAAAAATGAAAAACTTCCTAAACCGATTTCCTGTACAGGCCTTTCATCAGTCGCTCATGAGCGTTAAATGAATTTAACAACAAGGTAAAATCCTTCAAAACCTCACCCCCTCCACCCCTTAATCCCTCTAAAAGCCTCGGACAGGTCTGGGACCCCCACAAATCGATTCTACTCCCGAAAACGACACCTCACTCGAGCTCCTGGCCCAAACCTGTCAAAACCCGCACCAGTTGTAGCTCAATAAAAGCCTTACCCGGCATCCAAGGGTGGTTGGACTGGTCTAGAATCCCTCTGAACCGTTTATACCCAAAAAATGCTGCAAAAACGACATCTTACTCGACCCCCTGGGAAATCCATCAAAGTTACTACTGAAGTTGCTTCAACTGTTGATTCCTGGGTTGCCTCATCCAGACTCACTTTTAAGAGTCTTTCAATTTTATTAAATAAATTTCAGGCTAAATTTTAGCATCTCCCCAACCCTGAAACTCCACGGTGATGACATAGAGAGGCAGCAAGTTGTCATTTGAAAGGGGTTATGTGGCGCACATAGCCCCTTTCAAAGGACATCGGAAATTTCAACCCGGGTTTTCTCTTGGAAGGGTCAATGTTACGAGACTCCTTTCAATGGCAATCGATGTAACCATGTTATGAAGACTCAGAAAATGATAAAAAGTGAAAATTGCCAAAAACGTCACATAGCCCCTTTCAAAAAAAGCTGGTTCAGTTATAACCTGGATTCAAGGAAACGTCATTCGGAAGTGATGAGGGTTAATTTAAGTAAAAGATTATAGAAAACGCTGCAAATTTTACACAAGGGTTTATTATTCTTTGATATACGTTACTTGTGCAGAAATTTAATTCTGTCAATGAAAAAATTAAAAAAAAAAAATTTTTTTGATTTTTATCTCAAAAAAAATTTTTTTTGGGATTTTTTTTTAATTCTTTATTTTTTACTCGAAAAATATTTAATATCCTAGGATCTTTCAAAAATCCCATTTTTAGCCCCATGAAAGCCCTAAAGATCGCCCCAGTGAAATCGGATCGTTCCGGGACCCCAAAAAAAACGTGGTGACATTTTGAAAGCTTAGACCTTCCTGAACAGAATGAGACCAAAAATTGAAAGTAAGCGAGCTACAATTTTTCTAAGTTTACTTAGCAACTAAAAATCGGGAATTTCGTACTCAACACACAAATTGCTCCAGCGACTATCCTTGGATAAAAAATCAACTTGAAATTTTTATCAGACCTCTTCCTCGTCAACCAAAATGCCTGACTAACATTTCAAGGCCATCTCCTAGTGCCCTTCATAAGCCCCTTTTGTAGCCCCAAAGAAGCCCATAGATTCCAAGAGTGGGTTCAGATGGGTCTGAGATTCCCATAAAGGGATGATTGCGCCCAAAATGATCTGCATCTACGTCCAAAAACCTTCAACCCCCTTTTTAGCCCCACGGATTCGGTCAATCGGGCTTAAACCTTGAAGGCACTCTATTTTGTACAAAGAAATGTCGGTGAGAGATTGGAGAATATTCATGTGTGCACCAAAAAGAGATACTGTTATCTCTTCCTTTTGTATACCTTCTTACACCGTCGAGTAAACAGACAATTTCAACACGTCATAGAATCTAATCATGTAGGGGAAGGATTTCTAACAGAAAAATCGCAATTTTTCCTGTGGGTGAATAGTTTTATACCCAGAGAAGAGATTCATGTACCTAACCCACAGGTTACTGCTTAGAGCCTTAGGCTAAAATTCAAGAAACATGGAACATGATTTGCCAAGTAAAATTTCGTGACACATCGCCGTCACCCCCAAAAAACGGCACACTTTTTGCCAGTTAGCTCAAGGCTAAAACATGTTCCATGTTAAAACTATCCGCCCCCACGTTATGGATGAAAAATCGCTAGCCAACAATCGATTGCACCAATTAATTAGACTTGAAAATTCGATTTTTCACTAAAAATTGATTTTTCAGCCAAATTATCAAAAAATCAACTTTTATCTAAAAAAACAGACTGTATTATTACTTAATTAAGTGAAACAGTCAACGTCATTATCATCAATTTATTAAGTGAATTGATGGGGAGTAAGTATTTTACCTACCGAAATCGCTGTTGTTTATTACATCAATTTCGTCTTTTCGAAAATAATGTAACTTTAACTGTACTACTTATATTGGTTAAACCTTTTGCAGTTTTTTTTTTTTTTTTTCACGAGATGACAAATCTTTTATGGACTGCCCCTGAACTACGTAGTTAGTATTACTTCAGGGCAGTTTCTTTGGTTCGCCGGGTGTGGCCTCTTCTTGTAATCCAATGAGGTGGTTGGTGTGAGAAATGACTCCTCTGCTGAGTACTAAATTGTTTATTTAAATAAACAATTGTAGCGTGGGGACCGGTTTCGAGCAGTTATACTCATCTACAGCCCTAACAAGAAAAACATTAGTCATTAACATGACAGAGAACAACCATAACGGTGTATTATACTGAAGGTATAGGAAAGGTAATTGAGTAAAGTAAAAAATTTTTACTTTATCATTTAATGATGAAACCGGTGCAGAGGACGGGTAGTTCTTCAGCCCTCCCCCTCCCTGTCCTGTCCTCCTGTTCTGTCGGTACTTTGCTATCTTGGGGAGAGGCGACCAGCTTCCCCATCGAGTGTTTGTTTTCTCAGCAGTTTCTCGTACAGTTTACCTGCCGTGCCAAGCATGCACAGGGGTCTGTGAGTCGACACAGTGTAGGGGCCCCCCTTGCCTTTTCCAATCATCAGCACTAGCCTTGCTATCTTCCACTCTTCAGGATAATATCCTCCATATAATAATATATTATATGCCTCCCAGCAGACACGCATTGAACATGTCAAGTATACTTCACTAAATTTTTTTATTTAAAAAACTGTTATTTTTGCTGCAAAAGATTTATAACTATGCGTAACAAGAAGGCTCCTGGTCCTGATAGGATTCACCAGGAGCCTTCTTGTTACGCATAGTTATAAACCTTTTGCAGCAAAAATAACAGTTTTTTAAATAAAAAATTTAGTGAGGTTGGGGTGAGTAATTCCGTTTGCTCTGAAGATGCAAACATTAGGAGAAATGGAGCGATGGAGGACGAGAAACGAGATGATCAACTGAACTCGGTAGTGGTGGTGGTAATCTTTTAGTTTCTGCAGAGATATTTAATTTCTCCTTGCGGAGCTTAATTATTGTCCTTCAGTTGGTTCTCCCTTCTAATCTCTCTCCCCCCCCTCTCCCTTCTTGTTGTTTTTTATGTTATCCTTCTCATGGGTATGCTGTGTAAGTACAAAAATTGTATTTAATTTTGTATTGTTATTTAATAAGGAGTAGGTAGGTACTACTATAAGAAAGACATAAAATAAATACCCCAATTTAAATCGATTTCGCAAACAATCGATTCTGCAATAAAAATTGATTTCCGGATAAAAATAGCTACAATCGATCGATTGTAAAAAAAAAATCGGAAAATCGAACGTAAAAAGATTTTTTGAAAATCGATTTGCATTCCTACCCCACGTACGTATAATAGAAAATATTATTTTCTGTAATATAGATAGTATCTTTATTCGACGATTAGTGTTGCATGAATCTTTTGCGTTATAGTAACTATAATGTATGTATATATTGTATGATCACAACTGTTGTGATCATTACAAATTATTGCTTTTACTGTTACTGTGAGGTTTAACTAAGAAGGTGTTTCTTGGTTTAGTGTAGACGTCCAGCACAGTCAAAGTTTGTCAAATGGTTCTTTTTCGTGTTCCAGGTGCGTTCGGTTACTTCGAAGTGACTCACGACGTCCGGAAATACACCAAACTCTCCGTCTTCTCGAAGATCGGCAAAAAGACTCCGGTCGCCGTCAGGTTTTCGACCGTCGGAGGTGAAAGCGGTTCGGCCGACACGGCCAGGTAAGCGGCCGGCGGGCCCTTCTGGGTCAGTTTATAGGTGAAGTTTTTCTCTTCGACGGAATGTCGCCGTTTCACAATTAGGCTTGAAAGGGGAGTTGAAACGGATCCAAATTCGCGTAAGCTGCCACCCGAGAGGTTAATTATTCTCATGAATAGGGCGTCGATCGGACAAATGAATCGATCGGTTTTCCTCTTTCTATGAGAATCGAAGGTCGATTATACTACTAGCGTGATGCGGCAACTTTACCTCTTCATTGTCGTAACCCGTGTGAACGAGCGTTTTATTGTTTCTCAATACGGTGGACGTATACTGCATTCGAAAATCTCATAAGAGCCGAAAAATTCCCCCCAAATGATGATTAGTTTTTTCACTTGAGGTTTACGTCTGAGTGATTGAATGTTTCGCCCTCAAAGTTCACGGTTATCATTGCGATTGGATGCGGGTTATCACACCTTAGTAAAAGTGTCTTGACAAATGAATAAGTGAGAGTTGAACCGGTTCCTGCCTACTCATATTCATAAGTAGAAACAAGTCCATCACGTTGAAAAGAGTGTCGATCGTGTGGCTTTTCTGCTAAACTACATATCTCTTACACAGCAATTTTTTTTATCGTCAAGAAGAAAGAAAAAAAAGAAGCCATACCAGATTGATCCAGAATTCGACAATGACACTGCAGCGTCCAATTCGATAACCAAAACTAAAGAAATGCTAGGTAGTGTTATTTGGAGAGGTTCTTGACCTTAGTCTGGCTCTAGATATGGCCTGTTCGGGGCGAAGTGAGATATTTTAAGCGGTGACCGAAAAAACTGTTATCCTAGGGGGAAAAATATCGAATAATTAACGAGCGTTGCTGGTGTTGAATGACCTTTAAAGGTCGGTCACATTTCAGTGATATCAGTGAATCCGTGGCCATCAGTGCTCCGTGCCCTTCAATTGCATCAATGATAAATTGTCCACACACCAGCGTTACATACCTGCCGTACGGAGCTCTGATGGCCACGGATGCACTGAAATGTGTGTGGATCGACCAAAAGTTGAATGATTCGAGTTGAAATATTTTGCTTGTCAGATATCTAGGCGGTGGATCACTCGCAAGACGCACATGTGAACTTGTACGAGCGAATTGTTATGAAACTCGGGCATTTCTGAGGGTTTTGAACGGTGCGAGTCGCTTTCGTGAGAACTATAACCTTTCATGAGGCTTAAGTGCTTCGAATAGGGCGTTCTGGGGCGAAGGGGTCGCAACAAGGAGGCATACCCGACTCAGTGTTACATAAGAACTAGATATTATGTCACGATGCAACCTGGCGCGGGGGGTTCCGAATTTGTGGACCCGGTAGTTTGGAAATCACTTGATTGACTGGAGATTGTGCGGGGTGTATCAGTTTTGGAGTCTTTGAAGAAGTCTTGTTGAGTTCATTGGGGCAAACAAAAATGTTGGGTTCTGTGGGGGTTTTCGGAGGCTTTGACTTGGAGGTCGAGTGAGGTGTCATTTTCGAAGTGGTCGTTGGCGTAGAATCGATTTTTGTGGGTCTCAGATCCGTCCAACCAATCCGTGAGGATTTTAAGGGGCTAGGAATAGATTTATATCTTAGAGCTGCAGCCCGAAGAGGAGCAGAATCATCTGTATTCTAGAGTACTTCTAGAGGCCGGAAAAATTTGAAATTTTTCTTGAAAAATTCAGTACGGCGAGTAGATAACTAAACAATTCTGAAAACACCAAAAAGTTGGCTCAATGAGGCCCATTATTGACCCATTGGTGGGGGGGTTTGAGAAAAGGGGGGCTAGTTTGAGGGAAACAATCCAAAGTCTCGTCTCCCCACCGCCAGGACACTAAGTGTCCTAAAGTCTTTAGGTTCATTATTCTTGGAATAATACACCTATGTAGGGTCGTCGACTCCGATCGGGCTCAAAATTTGACATTATCCGTTTCTAGGTCTAGATTCCAAAACCGAAATGTCCGTCCGCCGTCCTGGCCGTTTTGGCCAGTAGGATTTTTTTTTTTTTTTTTTAATCTAAAGTTTTGACAAAATACTCGGTTTACCATGTTGTTGTGCCCACGAGGTTTTCAGCCCGTTCGTCCGAACCCGTGGGGCGCTATGGGGCTACGGGAAGGGTTTTGGCTATGGGATCGAGTTAGGAGTCGTTTTCGAAGTATTTTTTGACGTAGAATTCCTTTTTGGGGGTCCCGGAACGATCCGATTCCACTGTGGCGATATATAGAGGATATATAGGCTGCAAATGGGATTTTTTAAGGGTCCCAGGAGGTCAAATATTTTTCGAGTAAAAAACAAACAAATTTTGAAAAAAAAAAATCCAAAAAAATTTTTTGTCCCTTTTTTTCTTTGACAGAATTAAATTTATGCACAAGTAACCTATATCAAATAGATAAATAATAAACCCTTGTGTAAAATTTGCAGCGTTTTCTATAGGAATTTGAACATACAATAAAAAACTATATAATGTGGGAGAGCGAAATGAAGGGGTCTGAGGCCAGGCGTGATACGGTCGGGGGTTGGCTGACTTTAGCCAGCAGGGGGTGGCCCCTTAGTCTACTTACATAAAGCTGCACCCCAAGCTGCACCCCCTCGAGCTGACCAGGTTATCGTGGTGGGGCCGGACGCGCCCCCTGTGAGGGTCAAGGGCGAAGGATGGAAAGAAGAGTCTGACATTCACCTCAGGACTTGCTATCGGCTATTGACATAACGAAAGTGAAACCCGTCTAGACGTCTCTGAAGAGAAACACGAGGAAGAGACCGTACAGGGCGAAGTTGATGAAGAAGAATATAAATAAAACCCTGTGGAAGAAAAGGAGGATAGAGAGAATGAGCCGTCGATGAAAAGCATTAATCAGAAGAAAGGGAAGACCTGAAGGCTGGTATACAGTGCCAATTGTTGAAGACGAGCTCCGCGGAGGACGTCTCTGCGATGCAGGGAATCGTCAGTATTCTGGACCTTTGGATCTCGAGATCCTACTGTGGAACAAGATCATCAATCACATCCATATTCCATATTATAATTTAATATTATTCGAAATAGGTATGTGTAGAACTGCTCCATGAGACTGAGCCCATCAGTGCGCCCATTTGCCCGTTTGAGCGAGATCTGACCCCCAGGAAAAGCCGTAATTTTATCGCTTACGTACTGTGTAGATTAGACAGAAAACCGCAGAAACCCATCTGAAAAACAGTAAACAACCATTCGAAAAAAATGGCGCTTGGGCCCTTATGCATATGGCAACCCTCAAATATAGAATCTATCTAGAAACTGGTACCTATATATTTTCATCTGATGAAAATATATAGGTACCAGTTTCGTTTTTTGTTGGATAAATAACAAGAACACCCTTGTCCTTTTCAATTTGTCTGAAATTGTTGGATTAAATGCTAAAAAAAAAGAAAAAAAAAAAAAAAAAAAAAAAAAAAAGATCTGATGAGCGTTATTTTTCAGGGACCCTCGAGGGTACGCGGTGAAGTTTTACGCCGAAGATGGCAATTGGGATATCGTCGGAAACAACACGCCCGTTTTCTTCTTGAGGGACCCCATCCTGTTCCCCAGTTTCATCCACACCCAGAAGAGGAACCCCCAGACACATCTGAAGGTTTGACCCGAGACGAGCTCGCTTAATGCATTGTCGTCTGGAAGTCTAATCAACTTTATCACCTTCCAGGACCCCGACATGTTTTGGGATTTCATCTCGTTGAGGCCTGAAACGACTCACCAAGTGATGATCCTCTTCTCAGACCGCGGTACCCCCGACGGCTACAGGCACATGAACGGTTACGGTTCCCACACGTTCAAACTTGTCAACGACAAAGGCGAACATTACTACTGCAAATTCCACTACAAAGTAAGCGATTTTAAAATTTTAAACTTGACGGCCACCGTTGAAAATTGTTTCTCAATTTTTCTCTTTTTTTTTTTTTAGACCGACCAAGGCATCAAGAATTTATCGTCCGAAAAAGCCGCCCAACTGGCAGGAGATGATCCAGATTATTCCATCAGGGATTTGTACAACGCTATCGCCAACAAAAAATACCCCTCGTGGACGTTTTACCTGCAGATCATGACGGAGGAACAAGCGGAAAAATCTAGTTTTAATCCTTTCGATGTCACCAAGGTGAGACTATCGTGTATCTCTGACTTGTTGAGAGATGCAGGAGAGATGCTCCCATGCTGGAAGGACTTCCGGATTGATTGAATTTAACTATGTTTCTGTGCAGGTTTGGCCCCACAAAGAGTACCCTCTCATCCCTGTCGGTAAGATTGTTCTCGACCGAAACCCCAAAAACTACTTCGCCGAAGTCGAGCAAATAGCCTTTGCTCCTTCTCACATGATCCCCGGCGTTGAACCAAGCTGTGACAGAATGTTGCAAGTAGGTTCTGAAATTAAGCTGTTATGAGGTATTGGTAAGGTGTGAACAATTACGCTAACACATTTTTCGCTACAGGGCAGGCTCTTCAGCTACGCGGACACCCACAGGCACCGTCTGGGCCCCAACTATCTCCAGATCCCGGTCAACTGCCCGTACCGGGCGACCGTCAGCAATTCCCAAAGGGACGGCCCGATGACGGTGACGGACAACCAGGCCGGCACGCCGAACTACTGGCCCAACTCTTTCTCAGGGCCCGCCCCCACTCAGGACGCCGCCTGGAAGAAGTTCTGCGTCAAAGGAGAAATCGCCAGGTGACACAATCCACTAAACATTGTTGGACGTTAGGATGTCCGGCGCCTTGGCCTTGTTGAGATTGTTACGTTACCGTATTTGCAGCGTTCTTTAAATATTATCTTCACGGAGAATTGCCAAAGTTATAACGACTGGCGATTTCGGTTCTATGTGCTGTTATACTGTGTTCTAGGGATTTAACGTTCTGGTAATGGGAAGGATTTGCAAGGATTTGGATTGCTGAGAGATTCTTCACCGTGAAGTGCTTTTCAGGGGGGTCAATATCTACGCCTACTTACTTACATACTTTGAAATTTAAATATTTTCCTAAAGAAGGGTACAGTAATTTTTGAGCGCCTACACAGGAATGTTTACATTTTAATAATTAAAACGTGGGGGGTTTACCTTTACAAACTTAAATCTGTCATTACCAACCGAGTGATGTATCATACTACCTGCCGAAAGAGAGGATAACAATTTAATGACCCAAACGACGATTATTTATCACTTTTATCTGACCGTGCTAAAAGTTTAAGATTCCTGGCGAAGGGAGCTAGCACCTCCCGAAAGCTCGAGAATAAAACAGGATACCCAACCTCCGGCCATTTCTTCCAACTCAATTAGTACAAAATATGAATGAGCGGGCGTACTATTATACACTCCCGGTACAAGCTGCGGCCTCACTTCCCTGAACTGACTGACTGACTGACTGATTTCGATTCAGTTTTTTACATTGTGTTATACGTGTTTTTTGACCGGTCAATTTCGTTTTGGTAGCTTTCATGAATTTGACGAGGTGGCTCATGCCACTAATGTCCAAGGGAGCAACCTCCTCGCAGTGTACTCTGGGTAACGCTGATAGCTCTCATACCTAACAATGAATATAATATTCTGTAATGGCAGGAGTAATATGATAAAATTTCGGCGGGAGCGTATTGTAATGGTGGGAGCGTATGATAATATTTCTTTGGGAGCTTATCGTAATGGTTTTGCGGTCCGGGAGCGTATGATAGGATCCCCGGAAATTTCATATAGGAGTGACATTGGTGGGGGGGTTAGTCGCGTGGTTCTGGGCGTTAGCCCCTTCGCGCTGCATTCTGTTGAGGCCACGGGTTCGAATCCCTATGAAGACCATGGAAATTTTGGGAATAAAAGCTGGGTTAAAGTGATTCATCAATAAATTAGCGCCCCGTCATGTCAGGCCCAAGAGGTCAAAAATCTTGACGTAAAACTCGCTTTACCCTTTACATTGGTGGGGGCTGGGCCTCAGACCTACCTCTCACTGGGCTGGAGGGGTGGAGGAGTTTACCCTCTGGATTTGCATTGGCAGTGAGAGAGACTCTCATCTAATAGCAATTATTCAATTGTTTTGACGTTTTGTCTTTGCTTTGGTCTTCTACTGTGGGGGCGGTCTTGAACTCGGCACTTAATCCCCTAGGTACCCATTGAGATGTTTGAATTCGGCACTGTGCTCCTTAGGAGCCCCCCTCCCAGTTTATTGAATTCGGCACCAAGCTTCTATTTGCCCTGCAGTAAGATTTTCGAATTCGGCACCAGTACCGGTTCTCTTGAGAACTGTACCGTGGAACCGTTCGCAGGAGTATCTATGCGTCTAAGGATTTACTGGAAAAAAAGAGTGATAAATTCGTAAAAATTACAGTTTATTACAGAATTCACAAACAGGGTGATATCGGCGTACGAAATTATGGTACTTGACAAAAGTAGGTAAGTATATCATAGGAGTGAACACTACAATCCTAGTCCTAATCACGTTTATTTTTTTTAACGTGGTTAACTTTAAAGAAGTACCCTACTTGCTGTACAAATTGGAGCCTGCTTAGAGAGCCATCGCGCAAGCCTTCTATTTTTGACGATAAAAACTTATGCCTCAATTTTACTCTGGCATCCTTACACCTAATTCGTCTTTGGTAGTTCAGTTTCATGTACGTCCGTGATTCTACGTCGTTCAGTCCGTCTAAAAATGTAAAAATGTCAGGATGACAACGTGCTAGACTGATGGGAATTGCAATACTATGTTCCTAACTATCCAACACCTGGAACAGGTTTGCATTTTTTCTTGTACGAACTCCGGAACAGGTTCACGGGGTGACTGAATACGATACGAGGGCAGTGCCGAATTCAATATTGTCATGAGTTAACTCTGCCCTCGGCTGGTGACGAGTACTTGAATCACTTTGTTTAACTCTCTCGTGGCTCAAGATGAACGGTCATTAGCGGTGCCGAGTTCAACTACGCCCTACTGTGGCAACTATGGGTCTGGAAAAGTTGTGGACCGATGAAAGAAACACTTTTCTTAGTATGATAATGATATTATTACAATATTATATTTAGTATGATATTATCATACTAAGATATGAACGCAATAGTTAGTATGAACGATTCTTACGAACGCAACCTACCAATTGTCATCACCGAGTATTACTACCCACATTGATAATTTAAGTACTAAAAATTATCCGGAGGTTTAATAAGACATTAAATGTGAATGAAATTTTCATTGTTATACAGGTGGGAGGTCGGAGATGAGGACAACTTCAGTCAAGCGACTCAGTTCTGGAACAAGACGCTCAATGCTGACGAGAGGAAAAGGCTCGTCGCGAACATTCTTGACAATCTGAAGGACGCGACTGATTTTATTCAGGTGACCTCTCAACCTCCTTTTCCCCCCATTGTCTGTTGAACTCTCGAACCCTAACACTGTCGTTCATTTACAGGAACGCGCCATCAAGAACTTCGCCCAAGTCAGTCCCGACCTCGGGGACGCTCTCGCCGACGGGATCCGCAAAGCGAACAAAAACGCCAAACCCCACTTGTAGACGATTTGGCACAAAACATCTAATTTGTTTTTAACGAGCACACTCGAACTCGCATGTACAAACTGTTTGCCATTCCACTGCTGTCGCCTGGCGGGCCGATGGCAGACATTTATTTTCGTACGATTAACCCTAGGTTGATAATGGAAGATGGTGAAGGTTGAATGAACTGATGTTTTGTTTTTAGTTGGGTGAACATCGTTCTCTATATTTTTCTTCTTAATAAACGTGTAAACGCTGAGTAGTTTCGTTCTTTTACTCTTGTGGTATGTCAAGTTGGGTGGATAGACAGATAGAGCTATCTGTAGCTCTACAAAACTTGTTGATTGATGTGAATAGAGACAAGTCAGAAATTATCGATATTTACGGCAATTATGTACCTCCACAAACCTTTAAAAAACGTGATAGGCTTGGACATGTTTGTCAGCTGGGACCCCCTCCCACTATGGATGTTGGTTGTACCTACGTGATAAAAACATCGTTTCTTGTTGCTTCTCAGATTCGATATTATTACTTGTGTTGTGTGGTTGGTGGACTGCCTCAAGCGTCATGTCTAGGATTATGCCACTGGTGTCTTTGGAGGAAGAGGAGGGGAGTGCAGAAACATCTCTACTTAGGGCATAATGCGAAGTAATTTCGCGATCTGCTGATCAAGCAGGTGATATCGATGCAGTTGTGTAGGAAGCACGAGCTCCAGGCGGGCTAGATGTGTCCAGTTGACCTGGAGTGTGTCTTTCCTCAGAATGGGGCTGTGGTGAATCTAACATCAAACAAGAAGTGTCGGTTCTCCCACAGCTCTCAGTTATATTGGAAATCAGCTGACTGGCTTCTACAATCGCCAATGGAGGCCTGGTCAGCTGGCCCAATGTTACTAAGGCCCCACGGGCCTATTTCACAAAACTCTTCACTCCACAACTCAACACTCTGCATACAGTTTTCTGCTTCATAAACATTCATGAAGAGTTGAAGAGGTAGAGTGAAGAGAAGAGTGCAGAGTGAGGATAACTCTACATTGGTTCTGTTTCGTAAAAACAAGCGAACGCAAAGTGCAGAGTGTTTACTCTTCATTTCAATCGTAGAGTTAACCCATATTTCGCAGTCTCCAAAGATAGGTATTGCAAAACAACACAAAATCACCAAACCTCAAATCATCGCCGATGAGTCATCAGCGGGATTGTGGCTGTAGCCTCAGTTTTTAAGGACGGCGCTGTACGTGAGTGACACGAAAGACACTTATCGCGGTGTTGGCCTCATTTTATGAGCACGGCGCTTAGCGTGGGTGACACAAAAGGTTCACGGGAGTACCCTCACGAGTACCTTTCACGATGGAGGTTCGCTCGCCTAGCTTACTCTGCATTGTTTTTTTTGTTGTTTTTTTTAAACATTGCACCAAGTAAGCAAACTTATCAGCAATTTACAATGATGTAAAATATGTACTAAATGACTTGCAAGAAGCTATGACACATTAACACTGCTTCTATGCGACTTTTTGTTTTGTGCAACTGACTCACTGAGCTAACTTTCACAGGGCACCCCACTCCCACAGGTCATGAGGTTTTGTTCTTTTAAGTCTTCTGAGCAGGCCTTCAACGTCGAGGAGCTGGACAACCTCGCTGTTGATGTGTCCCCGAAGCCTCTGCTGATGGGCTAATGCTTTTTTTTTTTTTTTTTATGACTCCTTCGACAGTAGGAATTTGAAGTTCCCGGTGTAGTCTTTCGTTCCTGGTGTAACGGTACGCATCTACGCATGCTCGTAGCACGTTATTTTGAAATCGCTGAATGATCAAGCGATTGCTCGGAGCGGTGCAGCCCCACACTTGTGCACCATTGGCCCAGACTGGCTTAAGGACCTGATTGTATAGTGTTGGCTTGTTGTGGATTGACAAGGATGACCGTCGCCCCATTAGCCAATACATCTTCCGAAATTTGGTGGTTAGTTCCATCTTCTTTTTTTTTTTTTTTTTTACATGTGCTTTCCACCGAAGCTTAGCATCGAGGGTCATGCCCAGGTACTTGGCTTCGTTTGCGTGCGGTATGACTTTGTTGTTGAGGTGAACGGGTATGTACTCACACCTACAGTTCGTGATAACACCCGAGACTGCACAGCTGGAAGTGGAGGATCCAAATGAATGAGGCAAAATCGGTACATGTCGACTTCACAAACCGTAGGTGTGAGGACATACCCGTTCACCTCAACAACAAAGTCATACCGCACGCAAACGAAGCCAAGTACCTGGGCATGACCCTCGATGCTTCGGTGGAAAGCACATGTAAAAAAAAGATTGATTGACCTTTGTAGTTTTGAAATTGATTCCAAGTTGGTATCGCCGACAGCAAGGACTGCAGAACTCTGCAAATGACTCTGCAGTTCAGAATGAAGAGTAGAGTGGCAGCAAACCTTTTATGAAACGTAAATACTCATCACTTTGCAATTTTGGTAAAGTGAAGAGTCGGAATCGCAGAGTTGCAAAGTGAGAAGTGAAGAGTTTTATGAAACAGAGTATCGGGTATCGATAGGTATCGACAGAGGATTCTCCGACGGCGGGACCTACCAAAAATGCACTGCGATTAATCATTACTTAATTAATTGATCAGCGAAGGATAGCGGGGAGATATGGGACGAGAGGCTGGACTGCCCAATCTCCTCCGTCAGTCACAGCGCTTCCCGTGGCCCTGCTCGGGACCACTTGTGGCGTGCTGGGCCAGGACTCCTGGCGAATGGGGGGTTCGCATTGATTTTTTTCTATTTTTTTTTTTTTTTTTTTTTTGAAAGTACTCCCTGAGAATGTAGGGAAAACAGTAGTCAGCCGCCTGAAATCGTTTCCAGAAAATTTAAATAATTTAACGAAAATTACCGCGGTTGAAAAAGCGGGAGGGGGGGGGACACGGCTATGGAGGGAGCGTGACGTCACTACCTCATTACAGCTGAAGAGCGTCGTCGATAGTGTTTTGTTCTTAACAGGTGAGGGGATTGTTCCGCCCAGGGTTGCTACTCCACTACTCATCACAGAATGAAATTCAATTTAGCCGTAAATCCTTCTGAAAAGGCTTTAAACTTAGCCGTAAATCCTTCTGAAAAGGCTTTAAACTTCAAGTATTGTGTATTATAATTAAAAGTTAATTATTTTTTCCGTCGTATCAAGTTATAATTGCTATAAATTTATCATATAAGCTGACGACACTAGCGCTCTGGGTGAGAGATTCACTGGAACTGTGACGTCACTACCTCAATATTGACTCCTGGCCGATTCAAACTGTGCGTTTCGTTTTTTCGTTATATCTCCTACTATGATTTTTTTTTTTCGTTGGTATTGGAGGCTGTGCAAGTTAATTTTTAGCCATATTATTGAATGGTAGGGAAGAATTCCAAATCTAAAATCAATGCGAACTCACCATTGACCCACATAGAGTGGGCCTTTGGCTCCCACAGGGTGTATTATCGCGTATGTTTTTTGATCAAGTTACCTGAATTATAGTGTCTTGGGGGGGAGGGGGGGCACCCCCAGACTCCTGGATCATCCAATTTCGATTGAGGATCAAAGCAAGGGGAGCACGGGGTGAAAGTGGTCACTTTTTACTCATACTGAAATTGTTCGGGTCTCTTCAGTTTTAGAATGCTTCGAACCCCTGAAATTTCAGCTTTCCGAAAATCACCTTTGATAGGTATGTTCCTTCCGCGACGAGTTCAGGGTGTAAGGTGCAAGAAAGTTGGGTACATGACCCCAAGGGGTGGGGGGAAGTGTAAGAAAGTATTAGGTTTGTTCCAGGTTTGACGGAATGTTAACAGAAATCGCCGGAGACATGCGCAGTTTAGAAACTGCTGTTCCAGGTCGATCGTAAGTTGGACGGAAACTGATAGCTCGAGTATGTGCGTTCGGGTTTTGTCGACAGCTGTCCAACTTCTGTCGGCAGACGCAGTCAGACCTGGAACAAACCTTTTGAAAGGTGCAGACAGTTTTGAGTAGGTACATGAACTCGTTGGAACGTTTGAACTGGTTTTCTCGGGTTCCCTTCATGTGTAAAGTAACCTTCCTTCCATTCCAAACCTATCTGCCACGTCCCGGAAAGAGGCTGTTTGGTGACCGATGAACCACAGGAATACCAAAGTCTGGAAAATCATGAAACAGTTCAACGTTAAGACGACCAGCCATCATAATATGTTATTAACATTTATATTATAAATGTGATTTATGTATACATAAAACGAAATAAGAGACTTTTTATACTTCTAGCTTTCAGTATTTATTGTGATATCAAAACTGACACCTAGCAATTTGTGCTACGAGCTGCTCTTACAGGTAAGACAACAGGTCTGTTCAATCGAGCGGATCTTGTCATTCCTTCCCCGGTCATGTTTGTAAAATCGACTGTTCTTAAACCTCGCGGCGATTTCCTCTGCGATCCTCCGGCTCACACGGAAGTGTTCGATACATTGAAATTCGTCGAAAAGAAGGCGACGTTTTTAGGGACGCTCCGGTCTTCAAAAACGTCATGCTCAACCGAGTCGTCTGAATCGGAATCGCTCCATTCCCTAACTAAGACAGGATCGCTATCTTCAGTGTAATGTGCCCAGACCCAGGGAAGCAGGGGAAGCCATCCCCGCTCCTCCTCCCCCTCCCCGCGCATCCTCCACGACGAGTGGCAGCCCCACCTCCTTCAGTTCAACATCTCCCTCCCATTAATTGACCCACAAGGAGGGAGAATCCGCCAGAGAGGGGCCCAATCAGGAGGGGAGGCGGCTATAAAAGGGGGACTCTTCCCCCTCCTCGGGGAGTCCACGGATTACCTTGAGAACATCTCGCTATCACTTCTTCTACCTCTGCACAAGTTGGTTAACCAGTCGTTGGTCAGCCTAAGATTCATCTGGATCGCCCCATCGACCAGGTTCCCACATCAGCCTACTAATCACCAGCCAACCGGTCAGCCTGTTCGCCAGATCAGCCTGTTGACCACCCAGCTTCTCCTATCGACGCGTTAACCCTTGTGGAAAAGGGGTTAGTGCGACCGCAGGCCAGCCAGCTGGACAAACCTTCCCTCGTCAGAGGACCCCCCCGAGACTTCGGTGGTACCCCCCCTCCGGCCTTCACGTGGCTCCACCTTCCTCGTCGAGACGTTTCGGACCACATCTGGAAGCGATCGAGACAGCACCTACCCCTCTGCGCCTTGGTGACGAGTCAATTAGTCGCCCCCCTCGCCCTTCGGAGCGTCACCCGGAACCGTGATTTACGAGGCAAGCCCCGTAAATCGCCACCCTCTTCTCTCAAGAACTCCAACCCCCCAACAATCCTTCGCACCGGGAAGAACGACCGCTGGAACAGCTCATTCTACTACGAACGTCTGTTTTGCCCGGTTTAAGTAACTAAATTACCAAGGTACGTCCCTCTCCGGCCCCCTTCAGGGACCCCCTTCCGCATTGTAATTATAATTGTTATTGTAGCGGCCTTAATAGCCCCCATTTGCCGCCCTCAAAGGGGATTAAAGTTTTGTTCCTTCTTCGTAAAATTGTGTGTACTTCCCAGAACCTGGTGGTAGCATATTAAGTGTTTATTTCAGTAAAGCAGCTCGGCACACTACATATTTGGTGGCAGCGGTGGGATCTCTTAGAAACTCGTTTCTAAACGATCCCAGAGCAAACAAATTAAGCAAATTCGTTTCCGTAGTAACTTCAGTAAATTCATTCATGCTACCAGTAACATCAGTAAATTCATTCATGCTACCAGGTTATTGGGAGTGACAGTTATAGTGGGATTAAATCTATATTTGTGTATTGTATGTTTCTTCTGTCTTAATAGGTCCTAATAGGTCTTAAATTTATCTGTGTCTCTATTCTTCTTCTCAACCCAGGGGATACCGCCTGTGTAAGACTCCCTTTATTTACTATATTACTTACTGTGGTTACCTCTTGTATGTTGCATGTTTGCCTGTCTTTGCAACTCATCTATCTTGGTTTGTAATCCCATAAGTGGGTATTAACCTTTAGGAGTGCATATTGAATGAATGCCTTGAAACTTGAATATGGTCAAATATAGTTGAGCCCCAACAATTCAACCGTACTTGTTACCACGAATTGACAATTTGAGCATAGCTAAATAATTTAATTGTTGGCAACCAACAGTCAAAAAAAAAAAAAATAATAATAATAAAAAAAAAAAAAAAAAAAAAGCAACCACAATATTAATTAACCGAACAACTTGTAAAGGAAGTGTGAAGGAGCGTTTGGGGTCTTAGCTGCCAAACTAATATCCACGTTGGATTGGGAGTTCAAGGTTGACCCGGCGTTGGAGCCTGACCTGGATTTGGAGCCAGAGCCGTTGCCTGAGATCGAGCACAACATGGAGGAAACCAGGGAAATGATCAGGGCTCTGACCACAGCTATGGAGCGGGTAGCCATCCGACCAGCAGAGCAGCAGGCCGGACCATCAACCCGGGCTCGCCAGGGGCTGGCAGAGATTCCCCGATCTCTGTTCTCTGAGGTGGACCATTGGAGCTGTGAGGATGCAGAGGCTCCGACCCTGACCAACTTCCTCAGATCATTCGGAGAGGCCACACAGTCACTGGACGACGACCGGAGGCTGCGGTTCCTGAGGACCCGGCTTAAGGGAGCAGCCAAAAGTTACATATTGGACAATCCGCCAGACCAGGACTCCACCACAGCCTTTGAGGACACCGTGGATTCTCTGCTCCGCTACTTCGAACGAGACAACCCCGAAAACGCAGCGGCCCGCCTATACACCTCAAAAAGGAAAGAGGGGGAGAAGCTGAGAGTCTTCGCTGAACGGGTCCGCCAGGCAGCCATGAGGGCCGCTGAGGTGGAGGCAGTGGACGAGGACTCGGACACTGATGGCGAGGGGAACGTCCAACCAGAGGTCAGACGACAGCGCCAACTACGAAACAGCCGACGCAAGAAGACCTGGGCTAACCGGAGGGCCTTGCGAGCCTTTGTGAAAGGGCTGAATCCTGAACTGCGGATCCACCTCAGGAACAACCCCCCGGCAAGTCTGGAGGATGCATTGGCCCGGGCGGAGGAGCTGGAGGAGGACGCCGAACCTACCCAGGAGACTCTGCAATGGGAAGTAGCGGCCGTGAACGGAGGATGCTTCAATTGTGGCCAGACAGATCATTTTAAAGCAGACTGCCCCAAGAAACGAACGAGCGACCCTGCCGGACGGACCATCCAGCCCACACCATCTGCTCCAGGCCCCACTGGCGGCCGGACTGGCACTCCAAGGCCAAGCAACGCAACACCGACTCCGTACTTCCCTTGCCTGTATTGCGGCTCCAAAGACCACTTCCCAGTCTACTGCCCCTACCTAACCAACTCCACCAAGTTTTGTAGCTTCTGTGGTTCCAGGGACCATCTGGTCCGAGATTGCAAGAAGAAGAAGAGCACCCTACCTGTGTCGGATCCACCGTTGGCTGGACAGCTGGCCGTGAGGCCCGGCGAGACCACCAAACCCACCACTCCGGCAAAGGGACCAACCACTGCTACCAGTAAAGGGGTGGAGGTGGCTTGGGTCACCACCGTCGGACCGGCCACTCCAGAAACGCTGAAGGTATCGGTCCTGCTGAACGAGGTGCCCCGTGAGCTTGTTCTGGACACCGGCGCTGCCGTGTCCTGCTTGGCCCAGCCATTGGAGGGAGAACCTGTGGAGCCTGCCCAGTTACGACTGTTCGGAGCCCACGGGGAGGAGCTACCACTGCTGGGGGTGCAGTGGCTCAGGACCAGAATTGGCCCAGCTGAGTGCCGCCACAAATTCCACATTTTCCGCGGCCACACCCGGGGCATGAATCTACTGGGAATGGACCTACTGAAGAAGCTGCCCATCTCCATTGAGCCACATCTCCAGCGTGCTCGAATTCACCACCCAGTCACATCAAGAAGCATGGACATTGCTCACCTGGACCAGGAGGCTGCCCCTCGGGCCATCATGTTGGCTCAACTCAAGGAGGGCGGTGCTGTAGCGGATGCAGATCTTCCACAACCACTAGCTGCAGTGGAGAGGAACCGACCAGCGCAAGAAGAGGAACCCAAGCTCCACGTGGGAGCTGCTGGAAAGGGGTCTGCCAGACTGGCTACCAGAAAGAACTCTCCTGAGGGGACTAACCCGTCCTCGGACCTCCAGGGGTGGGACCTGGCCTGCTCGCCCATATCGGCGGACTGGTTGGACAACGAGTCACGGGGTTCCCTTCCTCCAACACAGGTGCCGGCTCTGCCCAGCCGACCCGGCCAGATCGTGGGCATCGACTTCGTGGGGCCCTTGAGGAGCAAGCATGGGACCAGATACCTTCTCACCGCAGTGGACCAGTTTACACAATACGCTGAGGCATACGTCGTGGAAGACTGCGGAGCAGACACAGTGGCCCAGACTCTGCTGTGTAAGTTTATACCCGTACATGGGACCCCTGAGACGCTGGTGTCGGACCAAGGCACTGCATTTACTTTACAGATAGCGACCTCATTATCCAAAGTCCTGGGAAAAGGCAGGGTCCATGCCTCGGCCTACCACCCTCGGGCAAATGGGGCGTGCGAACGATTCCACCATACCTTGGCCGGTATCCTGGCCAAAATGGATCAAGATGCCCTGGGATGGGAACGGCGGCTACCCATGGCATTGGCCGCATACCGGTCCATCCCACACAGCGGGACTGGTCATTCACCTAATTCCCTAACCTTTGGTCGGGAGCTGCGCATGCCGCACCTTGGGGAGCTGAGGCTGGGAACACCGGCGGACCGGACAGCCAGGGAGATGATCGAGACATACCGCCTGGTAACCAGGGCTCTGACTACTCAGGGAAGGATTAGGGTTCTCGACCGGCGCCGAACATGGACCAATCACCGACCGGAGGGAGAAGCCGTCAACCAACCAGCAGAGGGGAAGCCACCCGAGTCGGACCATGAGGACGAATGGGACGAACTGGCGCCTGACTTGGCCAGTTTGGACACAGGCCTGGAAACAGCCAGGACACCCCCACAGCAAGGAACCCCTAGAAGAGATTCACAGCAAGGAGCCCCAGGAGGTTACCAACTGAAAGGAAAAGACGTCAACCAACCAGGGGGGGAGAAACCACCTGAGTCCGACCATGAGGACGAAACAGACGAATTGGCACCTGACTTGGCCAGTTTGGACACAGGCCCAGAACCGGCCGGGACACCCCCACAGCAAGGAACTCCTGGAGGAGACTCACGGCAGGGAACCCCAGGGGGTCACTCATCGGCGTATGGTACACCCCTACAGGATAATCAGGAACCACCCACCCCCACCAGCGCAGCTGAGCCGGCAGACCAGACTCCATATGCGCTACGAAAAAGGGCCCGGGTCGATTATAAGGGTTTCTTTTAGACCGTTTCTGTACCTGCATCCCTTCACACTACTACTAAGGACCTGTGAACTCATTAGAATTTAGTACTCATTCACCCATTTGAATTATCGCTATTAACCCGTTCGAATTATCATTAACCAATTGGAATATGCATATGCCACTACGTACTAACTCAAATCGTTCAGGAATACCAGTAGGGAAAACCTTGTTACTTCTAGTATATGCTCAAACTGGGTGGGCTCTTCCCTTATCAAGTACCTGTTACCGATGGCTGTAGAACGCCCCGCAGTAGAAAATACCATTGTAACTGCCATGGTCGAGGTGTGTTTCTAATCTGCCTACAGGAATGTCGCGGCCTGGGATCTCCGTTGGCGACGGGGCGGCCGAGAACCACAACAGCTGCCTGACCAAACGCACACCAACCGATCGACCGTCACGGTAGCATCACTGCGGCCGGACCAGCCTTCCTTGGGCCAATCAACCAACCCCGAAACCGACAGGCAATCCGATCGACCCCGCCCCACGGACCAGCCGGCCAACCCAGAACCCGTCCGGCGAACAGACCGCCCCTGGCCGGTGGAACCACCTCACGCAAACCGGAAGAGTTGGCGACAGCACAGTGACAGGAGCAATGCTCGGGGACCGGCGTTTCAACCTTCACCAGGCCGATGAACCATGACGGCCAATGAGCCATGACAGCCAACGGCCGAGCTGGGGCAGAGCAGACGCGGACCGCGGACGGACCGGCCTTAAGGGGGGAGGGGTGTAATGTGCCCAGACCCAGGGAAGCAGGGGAAGCCATCCCCGCTCCTCCTCCCCCTCCCCGCGCATCCTCCACGACGAGTGGCAGCCCCACCTCCTTCAGTTCAACATCTCCCTCCCATTAATTGACCCACAAGGAGGGAGAATCCGCCAGAGAGGGGCCCAATCAGGAGGGGAGGCGGCTATAAAAGGGGGACTCTTCCCCCTCCTCGGGGAGTCCACGGATTACCTTGAGAACATCTCGCTATCACTTCTTCTACCTCTGCACAAGTTGGTTAACCAGTCGTTGGTCAGCCTAAGATTCATCTGGATCGCCCCATCGACCAGGTTCCCACATCAGCCTACTAATCACCAGCCAACCGGTCAGCCTGTTCGCCAGATCAGCCTGTTGACCACCCAGCTTCTCCTATCGACGCGTTAACCCTTGTGGAAAAGGGGTTAGTGCGACCGCAGGCCAGCCAGCTGGACAAACCTTCCCTCGTCAGAGGACCCCCCCGAGACTTCGGTGGTACCCCCCCTCCGGCCTTCACGTGGCTCCACCTTCCTCGTCGAGACGTTTCGGACCACATCTGGAAGCGATCGAGACAGCACCTACCCCTCTGCGCCTTGGTGACGAGTCAATTAGTCGCCCCCCTCGCCCTTCGGAGCGTCACCCGGAACCGTGATTTACGAGGCAAGCCCCGTAAATCGCCACCCTCTTCTCTCAAGAACTCCAACCCCCCAACAATCCTTCGCACCGGGAAGAACGACCGCTGGAACAGCTCATTCTACTACGAACGTCTGTTTTGCCCGGTTTAAGTAACTAAATTACCAAGGTACGTCCCTCTCCGGCCCCCTTCAGGGACCCCCTTCCGCATTGTAATTATAATTGTTATTGTAGCGGCCTTAATAGCCCCCATTTGCCGCCCTCAAAGGGGATTAAAGTTTTGTTCCTTCTTCGTAAAATTGTGTGTACTTCCCAGAACCTGGTGGTAGCATATTAAGTGTTTATTTCAGTAAAGCAGCTCGGCACACTACATCAGCATTATCCAAAAATACTCAATTAAAAATTTCGTTAATGGTTCGCCACTGAAGCTCAGACAACGCGTGAGACATTAATAAATTTTGGGAAGGTGACGCACTGTTACCAATCGGGTGCAGAGAAAAAACCCAGCCTCGAGGAGGTGTAGAATAATATTCATTAATATTATTAATGAACCCGGTGTAGAATATATTCTACAATAACTAATATATATTAGTTATTAATTAATGTATATTAACACGTTGAGCGCCACGCCAAAAATTGCTTCTGCCCCCAGTGGACCACTCGCGTTTTTTTTTTTTTTTTTTTTTTTCGCCTTTGCTCTTCCTAAGCTTATCTGAGTGGTGTAGATGAGTTTTTTTCAGTTTTTGTAGTAGAAAAGTAGAGAAACGGGCGTGTACCAAAATAGGTCACGCGGTCCATTGGTGACAAACCTGGCCCAATTTGTCATCAGGGGACCACGTGACCGATTTTGGTACACACTGGAGCAACTCAAACTATAGTAATTTTCACAAAAACTAAGTCACCATCACTACCGAAATACTGTATGAGAGCCGCCATAAATGAGCCATACTTTGGATTGGATGTTATTCAATAAAAAAATACACTGCCAAGTGGGACATGGCTCATAGCTTCCTCGGATATTTGAAGAATTAGAAAATCGTTTCCCATCCTTACCACGCACACAACTAGAAAACATAGAACACCTTGGGGTCAGCTCCCATACTCAGCATAGAGGGAACCGAAGGCAGACAGAAAACCTCCTGTAGACTTGATTAATTCCAAGCTTGGCAGGAGCGGCTGTGTCGGCGAAGTGACGTCTAAACGAGGCATTGGTGACAGCATCACCGCCAATTACCTTCATTAATCCAGTGGAAGGCTTTACCTACTCCAAGTTTACGTAAACCTTTGATTTCCTGTCCAATCAGCACGATCCCGCCCAGAGTATTTTCCCACAGATCCTCAGACAGAATGACAATATCAGCAGTGTACATTGAGGCTCGTATAACTTGCTACCGATCCAAAGGAAGCATTGCAACCAAGCCACGTACAGCAGCTCTGCCTCACTCAATGGGAACGGCCAGGAAACCTCATCCTTGACCACACCAGTCCTCTTCTGTTGCAGTTTTCTCTGAAAGAGCGAATTGTCGTGTCAGTTGGAGTAGACAGACTGGTAACTAGCTGGGACAGCCGTGCTTCGCATGAAATATAAAATTCCCGTCCATCACCTATCAATAATGCACCTATGCTTCACTCGGAACACCCGTAGCAACCCATTAAGTAATAAAAAAAGTAGAAACGGATAATAATAATAAAAAAAAAATTTTGCAGCATTACGACTGTGACATGGTACAATATGAGAGAGCATGCTTGTACGCTCTCCGCGTCTGCCATGACACCGCGAAAATAATTCCCTTCTGAACTTGTGGTTTGTGAAGTTTTTTGAGTCGTCTAGTCGATACCGTCACTTTCTTCATCTTCTGAATCTGTGAGCTCTTCGTCTTCAGAATCTGTACACACTTCGTTTTGGTCTTCGGATTCGTCCTCCAATTCACTCAAAACCTTAACATAGCAGGGATATTGCTGACTCCAATTGAGGACAATGATTTGGTGAATTGTTTTCAAATTAATTAGAAACCTGAATTAGTGACGCTGTATTTTGTGAACAATCGTCGCTTGTTGTACGTGGGTCCTGAGGACATTCGGGGTTCTCGCTGCTCGTTGGTGGGCTCTGGGTGGTTTCCACTGAGCACGGATCCGTTTGATTTGCTGATTCCATCAACGAAGGCAGCTTCTGGCAGCAAGCGACGGAGGTGGCCAGGTCGGTTGGGAGACGGACGGAATCGCTGACGACAGGCTTGCCAACTGCTGTTGACTTGACGGTGGAGAAGTTGTGTTTCTCCACCCATGTCGTCATGACGACCATGTCATTTGGACCGACTTGATAAGAAAAAATTTGTCATTTTACAGGTTTCTTAAATCGTATTTTCACTACCTAGATGCATCAATCTAACGTCATTGTGACTAGCACAGGCAGGGTTGCCGTCTTCCCACCGTTTATACTCACACACTCGGCGGCTAACAGTTGAGCTCGAATGATGCGCCGCTTTGGTGCTTTCTTGCACCGCTAGTGGTAGGTTGGTCGTCAGAAATGTCGTGATTCCCCTCTGGGTTGGTCCGTTCGCCGGTTGAGCGACGCAATTCACCTCGTGGAAATTCATCGTCTACAGTGACAGTTTCTGAGGATATTCTACAGTTTCTGGGCCAGTTTTGTGTATGATGGTATTTTGTCACACGTTGTGTTATTGGTCACACCCGTTGTTCATTTCCTTGGTTCCCATATGTCCGATAATATAGGCCAGCTCAACATAAACATAAATACGATGTTACGGTACACGTAGACGGTATCTATAGGTGAAGCGCCAACCTCCGCACTGCGAAAAGCGCTAGTTTCTACCGCATCTAGTTTACATTACTCATAAATTCGATTTTTGGATGAGATCGATTAGCAATGATGCTCAAATCGAGCTATCAACTTCCTGAACTTAGTCCTTCAAAACCCACATAAATTGTTTCCTTGCAGTAGATTTTAACGATGTTTATCTATTGAGCTTAAAACAGATGTTTTTCGAACATACTTGGTGATTTTATCGCTCAAATCAATCCGAACAGTCATCACACTATTTTGATACAGGACCCACACGACGGGAAGGCACCAGCCGATTCCCCTTTTCTCGTCACTTCCAGCTCACTTGTTTTTTATTCCCTGAGATCAAAATGACCAAAATCTAAAACAAAAAAGAGGAAGAGTTAGTGTTGGTTGTCTCCTGGTCAATTTGAATCAGCCAACTTTCAGAGTAGAATTTCATAATTGTCGTGACCCCATTTCGTGTCATTGTAGTTTCAATTTTTTTCAATATTCATGAATGACGTAGATGGATTGTTTTACGTCCGCCTTGAAATTAATTTCCGTTTGACCTGAACGTGCTGAGCTAGAAGTGAATGTTAGTGAATTTGTGTAGTCATTTTAAAACATCAATAACGCACGTCTTAAATGAAATATATTGGAACACCTGTGATGTTATGAAAATAGAAAAAATCAAGGAATCAAGGGATGGCGTGAGAGTCTTCACTGGAGTTCGACGAAGGCGGATTGGTCGAGTTGTACTTGTCGAAGTACTTAGTCAACGCTGCTTGCAAGAACTTACACCTGGCTTTTTCTTCGGACCTGCAAAAGGACGAAGTAAAATTTTTTTTCATAATAACGTTTTCATCGTTGATTACTGAAATCCCACAGCAGGGGTATTTTCAAGGTTAGTAGAGATGGTGGGATTTTTCCAATGAAACATCCTAAAATATAAGGATTTCTAGATTAGTTCTATGGAAATATAGTTAAATTCTTTTCCCAACGCCAGTTTTTGGCCCATGGCGGTAGCAATATCATGGAAAATGGATGACCTAGGAAGGAAGGCTGTGATAGAAATGAGGGTACTTTTCCGTTATACCCCCCCCCCCCCCCCACTCGATTTTGGTTGGCTTTGGGTGCCTTAAAGCCATCGGGAGGGGCTCGAAATCGGTTCGGGGGGTGGGGGGTGTTATAACGGATAAGAGCTCGAATTTGGGTGCCTTAAAGCCATCGGGAGGGGTGTTTATGAACACGAAATCGAGTTGGGGGGGGGGGGGTGTTATAACGGAAAAGTACCGAAATGAGCCTGGTGCTACAAGCTGACAATGGGGAAATTGCATACCTAAATTGTTTTCAATGTTTTTTTCGAAAGTACGTCCTACGAGAATAACTAAAACGAAAGTCAGCCGTCAGGAATCGCTTCCAGAAAATTATTATGATTTAGAGAAAGTGGTGACGTTTGAAAATACGCGGGAGTAGAATCGATCGGCTGGATAAGTGACGTCGTTTGGTAACGAAGGTACTACCAACCTTGGCGGGCTGCCGAAGTTGTTACCAGTGTTGCCATCTGACAGCCCATCACAACCAACGCTATCGAATCACCGTCAATCTGATGTAATACCTAAGACGTTAAACTATAAGTAAAATATATTCTGAATTATTGATTCACTATATCAAATGATAAACCTTCTTAAATTCCTTCTGCAAGCTCACTAGCGCCCCAAGTGAGAGCTTTGCCTTGTTTGTGACAGATTGGTTAAGTCAGCCTCGCGGACAGACCCGCGAAAATTCGAACTGCACTAGGTTTTTTGCTCTTCTCTCCCCCAACAATAAAAAAAACTGATTTCAGTGTTTCTATAACATAATATGTTATAGCACATTATGATTCGGTCCTACAATACAAAGGTAGGGTTACATTTAAAATCGTAATTTTATGCAATTTCCCCATTGGGCAGAAGTTCAAATCTGAACACCGTTTAACTTTCTGCTTAATTTATACCAAACAATTTTTAATTCATAACAATGACTATAGTGTAAATTTACAGAAGTTCTGCTTACTTCATCGATGCTATTTTCTTATTCTTGTCGTCAACTTTAACCTGTAGGTGTCGGATTTTAGTTTTGGTCGCTTTCATTTCGTTTTCGTAGTTTTTCTCTGCTTGTTCCAAAGAATTTTTTAAGGCGGCCGCTTTTCCTTTGAGACTCTCCAATTCCTTCGACATATCTTCCCGCTCCTGCACCGCCTCCATCTTGTCTTGTTTGAGCTTTTGATTGAGAATTTTTTCGTTGGAAAGTTCCTGGTGACAAAACTCCGTTAAAGCGGCAGCGTCACGATTCGGTTTATAGCATGAAGCAACTTACGTCAAGGAGAGACGTGAGTCTTCGAGCTGGTTCGGCAACTTGCGCGATTAAATTGGAATTTTCCCTTTGCATCTGCCCGACGGTGTTTTGCAAAGAGGAAATGTGCTCTTCCAAATTGGCCTTCTCCTGCTTCAACCGCTCGCATCGTTCCGACAAGCCCATCAATTTTGCAGACTACAAACAGAAAGTAAATGAAAACATTGACATTTCAATTAATGTTTCACGCACACTAATCTTGAATGGTTACTTGTTTTTCGGTGATTTCCGCTATTGTGGTTTCTAAATTTTGCTGCTTTTCAAAAGATGAGGTTCTCGCTCGCTGCAACTGGTCTTCGTGGAGCCTCGTCAATTCTTCTAGTCGGTTTTTCCAGGCCCTCTTCTCGTTTTCCAATGTGTCTGTGAAAATAAAAGGCGGTTGTTTAAACGAGTAGTATCCATCAGGAGCTTCTGCGGAAGTCATGATCCTATCTCTCGTCAATATTACCTTCCAAAAGCCTAAAATCGGTTTCGTGCCGACTTTTCACCCGAGCAATTTCTTCTTTCAGTTGATTATTTTCTCTCTTCAAAGACTCGACCTCCTCAAGAGAATCTTCCATAATCCTTTGGCTTTTCAACATCTCCTCTTCGCACAATTTCACTTTCTGCCTTTTCCACTCATCGTCTTCTTTGATCTCCTGTTAAAACAACTTTTAAATCGTTCATTCAGAAGGTGAACGCAAAATGTTGACGAAAACTTACTTGTCTCAGTTTCTCTATAAACCGCTGCTGCATCGCTTGAGACTCTTTGTGAGCTCTTTCTCGTTCTTTGAGGTTCTCTTCCAAAATAGAACTTCTCTGAATGATTGTTTTTCGTTCCTCCTCCAACACAAAAACTTTACTTTCCAGTTCGTCGATTCTTTTTTGCTTTTGTTGATTTTCCAGGGTGAACAGTCCCAGCTTGTTCTCAGTGACACTGCGACGAAGAGGAAACAAATTTATGGTTACTTGCCACAAACGAGCTCACGAAACGGTCAAAATACATGGCTAATGGCAGACAAAATTTTTAATAGAAAATAAGGGTCCACTCAATACGATCGATATCAGCGCTTTAAACAGGTATAACACGAGTCGGCGCCGCCAGCTTCATCCGCGCATGATGAAGCTGGAAGATCCAGAATCTGATCTATACCATCTATTCAGACCGTGTCTGTGGCTATGCGGGTATGTCACAAGCCTTCTCCTCTGAAACGGTAAGTGATAAAAATACGCCGATTTTTTCTACTGACTCGGCCTCCCAGACATTTCCTACAGGAGGTGGGGGATCAGGCGAAAATGCGCGCAAATGGGCTTTCTTATTTTAAATAGGAACCCCAATTTTTATGTTGGATTTGGATTCCCCGGCGAATTTTTCGTTCGATAAGCCGGTAGTGTGCCATTTTCACTGAGCGCATATCCGCATAACTCTCCCTATCTTCGTTGTTTACAGCCCGATTGAGTCAGCATTTCGGCTGTATCTTACCTAGTAATCCGAATTTTAATACGAAATTTCAAACGAACGAATTCCGACGATGGGGAGTTTTTGACGGAGAGCGGAGGGAAAACGAATTTTAGGTCAGTTGGCCCGTGGGACCGCGCGTGAGTCTGCTCTTAAATTGTAGACTTATAGGAGCTGGCCGCGCTTGGGGTGGGTGAGGTCTGTGAAGGGTCTCCCAACTCGGGCGAGACATTTTACAACGATCGGCTTTTATGTAATTTCAACACCCACGGGATCATAAAAATCACCACTTGACCTATTATTCAGATTGGCGAGCGAAACGAGCCCCCCTATTTGAGAAAGTGGTCGGCCGAGCGAAGCGAGGCCCCCCCCCCCCCCCCGTCAGAGTGCGAGAGTGCTCGTATAAATACTCGTAACTTTACTACCCAACCCGAGGAGAACAAGGACCTCCCTTTTGAGGGTTCTGGAGGTGAGCCGTTTCTGGACAAACCCCCTGAAAACACACCACACTCCGCCACCATAGAATCAAATCCAAGATGTTACTTGGAAGAATCGAACATACCTGGAGGGACCACTCATCTCCTCTAACAGTCGACATTATCAATGAAATGCAGGTACCTCAATTGGGTGGACATCTTGTCTTTGATTTCGTGGAGTTGCTTGTTGCGAGAGTCTTCCAGAACTTGTATTCTTTCGAGGAGGATATTAGTTTTGATCTCGTGGTCTGCCGTACATTTCCCGATGGTCGCATGACTTCTGATACACTCTTCTGCGGAAGCAAATTCAATTAGGGTTGGCTTATCAATTTATTGAGGTTTTGGCACAGATTAAACTACCTACTGATTATCATAACTACGCCGGGTTTTGGCGGTAGCCCTGTTTTCCCTCAACTGAACTCTGATTACCTATCTAATGTGGCACTAGTCGAAAATTGATCACCACCAAATCCGTTGATATAACCGTAAATGCTGATTTAGGGAATTTCGATGATTAATAACTTTGATAAACACTTCTGTCAAAGCCCATGAAATGCACTGCCCATATCTACTGACCTAAGGCGAGTGTAATTTCTCGATGTACGCAGTTCCCTTGAAGCTGAAGATTCGTCAGCGCTGTGTTCTCTTCGATTCCTCGCAGAAGCGCTTCGGCTCCATCGTTTTGAATGTTGTTCCACCGAATATCTGCAATTCCATGGAATGTTAATTAAGTTCTCGTCCACTCAAATAACAGTTGAAACTATCAAAGACTTTGCAGTCAACGTTTTCGTCAACAACGATTAGCGAGGATAGGGAAAAACACGAGACCCCGTAGACTATTTAGGACGTCATTCACGTCACGGAGCTCGCCAAAACAAACGAACGGATATAAATGGAAGTTCGGATATCTTGAAACGACGCAATTTGGGTTTTCCTATAGACACTTCGAATAATATTTAGGGAATCCCAAATGCTCCGATCTATTCAACCTAAAACAGTTCAATTTGACTATCTATAAGGAATGGGAGTACCTCGAGATTGTATTTCATCCATAGATGGCTTTCAAATAACAATAAAAGTGAAAATTAACGGCATGTGATTTTCTGTTATGTAAACCACAAGAGTTGTGCCCTTGTCCTGATACAGATTTGAATTTCTCGTTTTTGATCAAGTCAATGCACATGCGATTATTCTAATCATCCCCCCCCCCCCCCCCTGGCACTAGTATGCAAAGACGAGAGTAATATGTTGGGTCATGGAAGAAGGAAGCTCGATACCCTCGAGTACAATTTCCTCCCCCTTCTTCCATGAGGTTGGGATAAAACTCCCTAATAATCAACTTAATTTAATAAAAATTTACGCGAAATAGGTGGTAGAACTAAATTTGCACTGAGGAGGAGATTGTACTCGAGGGTAACGAGCGTAAAATTTGGCCTGGAATCCAAATCCGGCAAACAATTTGGGGGATTTCAATTTTAAAATTATAAAGTTAGGCGCAAGTGCTCCGATTTGCGCACAACCTCACTCTGCCCTGTAGAAGCAGGAATGAGCCCCTTGAATGATTTTTTTTTTTTTTTTTTCTGGAAAGGTCATGCTTCAAAAGTTACAAAAACAGGCCAGCATTGCAGAAAACCTGTCTCTATTATTTCAATAGGAAAAATATAATACTTGAATTTCAAGGCCAGGAGGGGGTACATGACGAGAAGCCGACCCCAAAAATTCAGAAGGCCATTCAAAAATCCAGCATCGAGGTTCGTCAAATAAAGTTATTCGAAAATCGGCCCAGACCGAGTGTTTTTATTCCAATTCCATTCAGATTTATTATTCAGCACTCTGGCGGGTCCGTGCCCTACTACTCGATGCCCAGCAAGGTAAGGTACCCCCCAAGGTTTCACACGTGTGACGTCACATGCCCACTGCTTTCAGTTAAAAATCTCCAACATTTCTAAACAGATCTGCAAACTAAAAATTTGTGTAAGGAGGTTTTAAAGGGTGGTGAATCCGAATGTTGTTAAAAAATTTAATGCTGAACTCCGACCTTCTGAAGGAGCTCATTGGTAGTAGATAGAAAACAACACAGTCATTATTTCGCTTAACGTTGAAGAGGGCAACTCAACCATACAAAGACTGTGAAACAGATTCCTTTATTGGAAATATTGGCAACACTGTCACTCACCTAACGTTTTTAGGGCTTTGTTGGCCCTCAAAGCCGCCCCAAGGTGTTGCGCACACTCGGCACCAAGCTGGTTGCTCCGCAGGTCCAAATCTTCCAAATTGACATTTTGGGAAAGCCCGTCGCAAAAAGCGGCGAACGAGTCGACTGATATCCCAAGATTGTTCCATTTCAAATTCAACCTAGAACCGAACGTATTTTGACTAGTTGCAATATTATATTACACGCGTGAACGTAAGGAAAAACTTGAAGGTTGCGTGTTCATCGCTATTTCCACCGCCGAGAAGTAATGAGGTGCAATTACAGTCAGTTCTTGAACAACGGTCTAATCCCTAGCGTTAGGGGAGTCCGTCAGCTGGAACGATTTGACGAGTTTGACCACAAAAATTAGGGAAAAAGCGGAATGGTGAAGACGATGTCATGTGAACCTGCCTCAACAAAGCTTTTATTGTACTGAAGGTCATTTTCTTCACAGGCTGTTTATAGAACTGAATACTTACACTTTGATTTTGGGGTTGGCAGCGAGGAGACGTCCGATTTTCGCTGTTGTTTGGGATCCAATGTTGTTGCCGTGGAGGTTCAACTGGCGGACGTGGCTGTGACCGATGGCATCGAGGAGGACGCTTATGGCAGGAGGTCCGACCATGCAGTCCGCCAGGTTGACGATGACGATTTGCGACGACCGACGCACGGCGGCAGCCAGTCCGCCGACGGTTGTGGCTGCCAACGCTTGCCCGGCTAGGCTCAGCTCTCCAGTGACGCTAAAAATGACAAATCCGCGGTTTACACTGGCTGCGCAGTTTTTGAAATGTAAAGGTAAATGAATCAACTTTCTCACGATGCTGTTTTCAAAGCCAGAACAACGTTGTTCTGCACGACGCTCTGAACTTGTTCGCAGTATTTGATGTACTCTTCCGCCTCCAAGCACTGCTTCTCCTGGAACCTGCAGTCGCCAGCTCCCTGAAGATCCGCGCGGGCCATTTCCCAAGAAGGTTCAAACTGATGGGGGTCATTTGTGTTGGGACATGAGCCGTCCTTGTTGTGGCAACCGATCAACAAACTACTTGGAAACAGCCCCAGCTGCCCCAGATGTGCGTGTTCATACCTGAAAGGTGTATTCTTGAGACTCGTGAGAGAGAAATGTTGGAGATAGAATTCAACATCACAGGGTAGGTATGGGTTTGGAGCTTATCCGCTGTGACGTTGCAGCGCAAAAAATTTGGATTTAGGTAGCGGACTCCTCTAAACGGGCGACTAATAAATTTTTATACTAAGTAGACTTAGTATGAAAATTAATTTATTTTATTAATGCATAAAAATTAAATAGCTTTTTATACTAATACCTACCTATAAAAAGCTAAGTCTTAGTTTAGTGGAATTATTCCTAAGATCCTATTATAGATCTCCACTGCAGTTCTGCAGGATGGATGACTATCTACTTATTTACTTTCTGTTCCTTATTTTATTTTGATCATCTCCTTATTTGAGACAGCCTTTTGTGGAAAGCGTGTGGGAAGCGAGCTGAGGTGCTGCCTATCCTTGAACCCCCCTTCTTCCCGCTCCTACTATACAACTTCACAACACGCAGCCCACCTCCTCCCCCCCCCCCCCCCCACCGTACGATCCCATTTTCTCAATTGCCATTGACTTGAAGTAGTGGATCTTGTAGAATCTTGATCGTCACGGAAGTTATCACATTAAATGTAGCACAAATTTTTTGCTCAGTCGTGACAACCTATCGCCAGCAAATAGGGGAAGCTGGAGTGTGCGCGACGTCAACCCAACGAGTTGAGCCCATGATCCACAGTTTTCAAAATTTGAAATTGAATTCCTCTATCGAATTGTGAATCTGTCCCGTGCTGACCATTCGACACGAGCTTTACCAGCACCAGTTCAAGCTCAACTGGCAAGAACTCCTCCTATCCACTGTATGTAGCGTAGGATAAACTAGGTTCCCTCGATCAGCAAACTTCATTTATTATGTATGTACCATAATATTATTATGCGCGTTTTTACGCCTGATAGGTAGGTACCTACCTACCGTTTACTCTGTGGTCCCTCGCGATACAAAACTTCCTCCATGGCAAACACCCAAATCCTCGGTATTCGCAAATGAATTTTCGCATATTGTCCACTGCCGCACATGTGCGTATTCCATAAGCATGAAAACACTGAGAAACTAGGTGGGCTGTAAGAGCGTGATGTAGGTACCTGCTAAATCTATTGAATCTCAAATTGAGACTCTCAATAGGTATAGGTATAACTAAATAAATATTTGCACTTATAATAAACAAACCGGCTCAAACTTCGGGGTCCAGAAGTCTCCTTCCAAATTGGAAGTTCCAATGGAAACTTTCCATTAGGGATAGCGACGATGCATCGATGTTTTTGAGAAAGACATCGATGTTTTTCCATCGATGGTTGGAGTGGTGTTTTGCTCTCTGTTACTCTGTGGGAACACCGATGTTTGGGCATCGATGTACAGATACATCGATAATAATTATCGATGGATTCAATTATTCAATCCATCAATGTTTCTCATCCATTTCTCATTTAAAAAAAAAAAAAAAAAATTGAAATTGAATCAAGATGAATTCTATGGAGGGATTTTGTACAGAATCGAACTAGGTCTTTTGTACTGATGATGGTTTAGTAAACCGAAACGCGTCTACAAGTTATTATTTTATTTATCGTGGTTTCTTCGTCTGAAATCGTCTTTTTTTAGGATTGATTCCCACTATCTCGCCGCATCTACCTTATGTTATAAATTATAGATGCGGCGAGATAGTGGGAATCCATTAAAAAAAAAGACGATTTCAGATTATAATATAGGTCTATCTATTATATTGGAGCTTCAGCCCAACGAGGAGGAGGAGAATGCTCATTTTCATTCCAAGGCACTTCTAGATGTCGCAAAAATGTGAAATTGGTCTTGAATAATCCAGTTTGGCGAGCATAGTGTGAGAAAAGTCTGAAACCACCAAAACGTTTGCTCAAAAATGTGTTTTAAGGCTCAGTTTACGAGAATGTTGGGAAAAGTTTGATTGAAGTGTTCGGGGGAGGAAAGAACACGGTTCCAATAACCCCTCTCTCCCCCTCATTGAGGCGATGCCGGGACGACGAGGTCGCTAGTGCGAAATAAATAGCCAGCCAATCCCCGACCTCTCCCACCTGGCCGTTGACAACTTCTTTTCGCTTTTCGAAAATGAATAGTTTTTTTTCTTAAAGAAATAGAGGCTGAGGTTTTTTGAAATCCTAATTTGAATTTGGATTCAGCTTGAAAAAATGTATGGGATACCGTCATCGTGTATTTGATTCCTGAATAATATAAAAGATATGAGAAACTGTAAATTTTGATCACAGAAACAGGTACTGGCGTAGCCAGCAGTGGGTGGCCCTCTAGTAATATCACAGATTAAACTACTGACTGTAATATACAAAAGTGTAACAAAATTTGTTAGGTACAATTTAATTTGTTAGGTACAAAATTTGTTAAGTACAATTTAATTGTACCTACTTCGTTTTCCCAACCGATGAGTCATTAGTAATCGAGACGTTCGAGAAGCGACATATCGGAAATTTTCTAACAAACATGTAATGTTAGGTTCCCTCCTCGAAGGCGAAGTCGCTATAAGTTATAGGAACTACTGGAGCAGAATCTGATGTAGGTACTGATGTAAAAGATACCTTTCAAACATTTCAGAAGTCAGATTTGAAGGCAATTTAAGCATGCACCATGAAAGGAGGAAACACATCCCCAATTTCCCAATTATTTTCTTGCCACCTGCTGATGAGCCCCCCGCTTTTCGGGTTTTGGGTTTGGAAAAGCCTGAACGCCGGAACAGTGGGGCAACAAAATTCGTGCAATTTTTGCAGGACAACTATGTTGGATTAAAGGTCGATCCACACGTTCAGTATTTCAGTGAATCCTCGGCCATCAGTGCTCCGTGCGGCATGTAGGTAACGCTGGTGTGTGGACAAGTAATCATTGATGCAATTGAAGGGCACGGAGCACTGATTGCCGAGGATTCACTGATATCACTGACATCTATGGATCGACCTTAAAGCTGGAACCCCTCCACATCTCTGGGCAGAGTTATCTGCCGAGAGAAACCATACGACCAACTACGAACATCGCTGGGAGGGAAACCTAAGATTTTCGTAAGCCGACCAAGGGCCATCGGGAGGGAAATCTAACATTTTTCTAATCCGTTCTCACAGTTAATGTCTTTCCGGGAGGGAAAATGAATGTCACCAAAAAAGTGAACAATACAGTAAACAGTACCTAGGTACAAAAGTATTAAATAATTTTCCTCCGTTAATTTGTGTACATCGAGAAGACCCACGTTCGATCCTGTACACCACCATCGATTCCATTTGAATTTTTGGAGAACAAAAATGGATGTGAAAACAACAATTTGGATGTCAAAAATCGATTTATCGATAGCCAAACATCGATGGTCCACAAAACATCGGCACCCGAACATCGATGGAAAATACATCGCTGTTTTCAAATCATCGATGTATCGTTGCCATCCCTAACGGGGTTCGCTTCGCTCGCCCGGACAATTTTGCTTGCTGATTTCTGCCATATCATTTTCAATGAAATCCATCCCCACTGGGTTATCCACCGAGTTGAGGTCTATTCTCCCTCTCCGCCAACGCCAGGGGAACCGATCACTTCGCGAGCCGGCACGATACCCGCCAGTGACGAAGCAGACTTTCGGACGTCGATTCGGCCTGTACCTACCTGCGGCTTATTTCGGTCGGAAACCGAACGAAATTTTAAAATTGACAACCACGCCCATCCTTAAAATTTCCATCAACATGTTGTCCATTTCCATCGCTCCGCTACCGCAACAAACCGATTACGTCGCCCGGTAACGCGTAAATATCCCGACGATTCTGCTTTAGTGCGTGTCAAACTTTGACGACACCTTCGAGTGGTGCTAAAACGTTTCATTGGACTGTTTCACCCAGTCACTTTATTAGGCTTTGTTAGGCTGTGAACGTGTTGGGGAAAATGTGCACATCGGCATTTTCAAGCCTCGTCTGTAAGTGCAAAATCCAATTTATTTACTTGTTTAATTATTATTGAGGCCTTCCTCTTGCGCTGTCGTACCTATGTTTATGGCACCGAGCAGCACAGTTTCTGAAATATCTTGAAGATGCGCCTTTGAACGGAGTAGAAAGGTCTGATAGTCATGTAGGAGAGAGTTGTGCGACGCATTTTCGTAAAGGAGGCCTCCCTACAATCTGTCGTCTTGCCAGGGACTGCAGCTTCATGGAATCGTATTTTGGGATTGACAATAGGTTTCAACTTCAGTTTGACAGTGTCATGTAGACACGTAAACAGGGATTTCGCGTTGGGGTTTCGTCCGTGCTCTACATTAATGAGGCAATTGCCTCTTTCTCCTGGGTTGGATGGAGTTCGCCGATTGAACGCCGAGTCCTCGCCTTCCTTGCTACCACCCATCCTAGAACTAAACACGCCAAAGGATGTGGTTAGATCTCGAAATTCAATTCCTACCAATTCAAACAGTAGCACATTACATGAAATGTTCATAATTTATTAAAAATACACTGCCAAGGGGGACATGGCATATAGCTTCCTCGCGTTCAATGACTACCCCGATGTATCCCAAAATTGACAGTAACAAGAAAATCAAGTTCACGCACTGCGTACCGCTGACAATCGTCATCTCAATCGTGGCCGTACCTGCATAATCCCTGAAAACTTGACCAAAATCGGATCAACATTAACTAATGCCCTTATAAATAATGAATGCCGGACAACAATTTTTTCGATGCAAAAGTGAAACAATGCCTCCGCTATCTTTGGTAGACTAGGAAGCAATTTAGGAGAAAAGGTCATGGAGATGCTGCGACCCATTGAATCTCACCACAGCATCATCGACCTGTCCTGAATTTTAAAAAATTCAAAATATTAAAATTCAATATTAAATTTCAATGTAATAGGTAGGCATTAAATTAAATTTTAATATTTTTTAAATTATAATTTCATTAAATTTTAGTATTATTTAATTGAGAAAATTTGACTAAGTCAAAAATGAGGACGGGACTAAAGGCAAAGTTGAAATGATATTATATAATATATTATGATATTATATATCATAATAATATTATTATAATAACTTTGTTTGCCTTCGCTATCAGCATCCTGTCCTCATTTTTCAAGAGAGGACAGATTGATGATGGACAGGTCAATGATGTTTCGTATTTCTTGAAACGTATAATGAAAAATTTTGAGGCCGATAAAAACTTTCGACATAGGCATATTATGTATTCGCGAGGGGGGTCGAAAGTTTTTATCGGCCTCAAAATTTTTCATTATATACGTTTCAAGATGCTTAGATTCGAACTCATTCACTCACGTATATATATATATGAATCTACGAATGAGTTCGAATCTATATAATATATTATATGATATATAATATATATGAAAACCTTGTGGGAACAACTAGATGGTAAACCGAGTATTTTGTCAAAATTTCAGATTAAAAAAACATCCTACTGCCCAAAACGGCCTGGACGCCGGACGGACGTATATTATACGTCCGTCCGGCGTCCAGGCCGTTTTGGGCAGTAGGATGTTTTTTTAATCTGAAATTTTGACAAAATACTCGGTTTACCATCGAGTTGTTCCCACAAGGTTTTCAGCCCGATCGCCCAATCCCGCGGGGCTAAAACAGGGTTACGGAAGGGTTTTTTGAAGGGTTTCGGCTATGGGGTCGAGTTGGGTGTCGTTTACGAAGTATTTTGGACGTAGAATCCATTTTGGGGGTCCCAGAGCCATCCAGAGTTGAATGCAATTTCCCAAACTTGACACACCTCTACAAGGTCCTTCCTTGCCTGTGGTTCAAGCGGCCCACAAAAGCCGCAAAGGTTTTGAGGCTGCGTCTTAAAAAACACGATTTTGGCCTCAACATTCAATAGCGTTTGTTTACGGTTTAGCGGTTGCTTGTGAGATGTTTACGCCGATTATAAACCGGGAGGAAGTTCAGACCTTCAAGGGTCTCCAGCTATCCGTTATACCTAGTTATAGTTGCTTACCACAAGCTGTGAATATCGTTTCACGGGAAACGTCAACTTGAAGGCAGTTCCAAAAGTTGTGCCCAACAATTTGGAATGGAAGCGTTTCTGGATTATTTTTTTTATCGATAGAAGGCGTCCAAATAATACTAAAAATGGGGTTAAAACACAAACTGCAAGCTCATATGAATTTATAAAATTTATGGAAAAATTGCTATTTGAATTTTGGCGGGAACCCGAGGTCAGCTCCTATTGGTCGACACGTTGGCCACCATTACAAAACTAAAAACTAAAGAATCGGTCATTGGAATAAGTTAATTTATATCACAAATAAGTTGAGTAAATAAGCATGATCACATTCAAAACAAAGCGAACACGGCCATTTTCTCGTTACTCCAGTGTCACTAGAGCCAAACACCAAGAAAAAATCGAAAAAGAAGAAAGAATCGACCTGCACTCTGGTGTCTTTTGATTGGAAACCGGAACACCTGTAGGTGACGTCACTCACAGTGGTTTTTGAATCGGCCTAAATTACTTAAGATGATTGTAAACTACGTGAAAGACTTTTTGTCACAAAAATGATGTATTTTTCCCTTTTTGACTTTTAACAACACGGTACAGGATGATTTAACCCGGAATTCGGGAGCACTTCCATTCCTAATTATTGTACATTTGGTGTACACTATAATTATTACAGTTCGGGTAAACGTTTTGTAACGAAAAGCTGATTATTCTTCGATAAAGATTACATAACAGATTTGCATGCTTAATATGTTAGGTAGGTACCACTTATATAAACAAATTACCTTTTAAAAGTTGTGTTAAATAACTCTCGTTACTATGCATACTCGAATACCATTTTGAATGAAGTTCATTGGCCGGCTGGAATTTCTCACACCATAAGGTTCACAATGGGGCTTCAATTGAACCCTCGACAAGGTCGTCTTTGGCATTAAAGACAGTTCGGCTCGTTAAGAATCAATTGTCAAGTGAGGGGTTCGCAAAAATATTAAGCGGGACTGGAAGATAATATCTCGTAACAGCTTATAAATCCCATCATATTATGATGGGAGTTTGAAGCTGTTACGAGCATAAACCGTCTTCTTCGGACAGTGTTTTGTCAATACAGCCTTTGAAATTCCTTGGCGTTTGGGTTTGTATCGATGTTACACAAAAAGGGTTCTCTTTCTCGAGGTATTTACAAGGCGGCTATTGTTTGCTTTAGAAGCGATTTTCAAGAGCAGAGTCAACAAGCTTTGTCAACAGGCGACCTCAGACGGCGAGGAGAAAATATTCTGAGCATATCTAAGTGAAAAAATGTGTTTCTCGACTTTTCTTGAAAATAACGTTTTAATGTAAATTGATGACAGTCGTAATAGGCTTTAACATTCTAAACAGGCTAATAACAGTCAGGCTTTTGGTTTATTGTTCTTTGAATGGCTTCAATGAGGGTTGTAGATGAGGACTAAGGAGCCATCCTGTCTGAGACTGTTTTCCACCTGTCCTCAGAGTCTGAGGCTCAGACCTAACGGGAGGACCAGGACTCGGTCCCGTGTGCTCATTAACGAAAGTATAGGACTCCCTCCCAGTCAGATTGGGGCGGATTCAATCACAAGATCAATTTTGGTTATTTATTGCTCAGTGGCAAAAGACTTTAGACTAGTTTCCGACTGGTCTTGATTGGTCTGGTCTCTGACTGGTGTCTAAATGGTTTGGTCTCTTGAGTGGTGTCTGACTTATCTGATTAGATCTGGTCTCTGGTCTCTTGAATGCTGTCTGACTGGTCTATTGGCCTGGTGTCTGAGTGGTCTGGTTTGGTTTGATTTCTGATCTCAGAAACAGACTTGTCTCTTGACAGGTGACTGTGGTCTGGTCTGGTCTTAGTTTGAACTACTGGATTGTTTATTTACACGTTCGCTCCAAGGGGACGGAGTCCTAGGCTGATAACAACAGTTGGTATCTGCCCAGGACTCCTTTACTGCATTCATGGCTTCATGCAGGGGACTAACTCACTCCAGAGCCGCCTCGAGCAGGAGAGGGGTTATATTATTTTTATATCAGCGTCTCCGATTTAATGGGAATACGGGACGGAATCATAAGCCTCCCGACCCAACAACTCGTTTTCTCATACTGCTTTTTTTCTTCTTAAAGAAATATATTTAAAGGTACCTATATTAAATTTTGTTAAAGTTAAAAATACCTACTGTTTTTGGCAACTTTTGAAGCTCTGATACGCCACATGGAGCAACTTTTTGGTGGTAGTAGGAAATATTTTCCCCAAGGAAGACCCTCCCGGAAAATATTTCACCAACCCCCGAAATAAAAATTCCCCAAGGAAGACCCTCCCGGAAAATATTTCACCAACCTAGTAACTAGGGGTTACAACTGTTGCAACCCCGGAAAAAAACCGACCGTCTTGAGCCTGAAGGCTAAACAATGAGAAACGTAGAATACGTGTTTACGTTGTAATGTAACAATGGAAGATTTGCAAGTACCACACACTCGAAATTCTGTTACATCTTCGTTTGGTATTCTACGTTAAAATTCCCCCGAGCAAAAACAATGTAATGGTGCGAAGGAATTGTCTCACTTGTCCGTCGCTTGTTGCTATGTATATTCATCTCAGAAGTTCATGGTCGTTCATAAAATTAAGTAGCACGTAATAAAACAAGCAGGTAGAGTAGATAATATCTACCTATATATTACATAGTCTCAGATACTCATAGTCATAGGTACTCAGTTCTCTGTGCGTTCTTCACCTGTATACCTATCATTGGAATTATGTGTTAGTATTATTACTCAAAAGTGAGCTCCAGACTTTCAACTGCAGCTCCAATATAATATATTTTAAAGATTTTGGACAGGAGTCGGTCGAGGTGTCGTTTTCGAAAGGTTGTTGGGCGTAGAATCGATTTTATGGGGTCCCACCCTATAGGAGGTTTTTTTTTTTTTAAGGCTTTAGCCCACTGTCGGGTGAGATGTCGTCTGTATAGTATTTTTCTACCAAACTTTTCAATTTCAGACGTGGCGCGTTCGTAAAATTCCCCTGTCATCGTTCAATCGTCTTTTTATAGCGAATTGTTCTCGTGTGTTGTCATTAATTGGGTTTAATGGAAAAAAAATCATTCGACGTGACGATGAATTCTTTGAATGGCTCGGAAGTGGAAGATAACGAGTATGAGGTGATCCGGACAATGAATCATTACCGTCTTTTGAACAAGGACGAAGTTAATCTTTTTAGGCAAACATTCGTCTGTTGAGCCCAAGTGGAAATCTCATGGTCACTTTTGAAGCGAGTATGAAAGTAGATTATTGATGTGATGGTATAAAAATATCGCTCTAATTATCGATTATCGCTGATTTTTTATCCATATTGGTTGAGACGCGAGCCGCGAGAAGGATTTTCATTACTTGCTTATTTTATTTTATGACCTTAAGCCAAAGCCTGGCTGCCGGTAAAAAGTCAGTTTCCCCCTATTTCATACCCCTTTACGTTACCTATCTCATTTCTTGTTCTTCCCATCTTTATGCGATCTTTCTGCATAATATGCAGATTTCATCACTCGCGATCTTGTGGCAGGCGATAAGTTCTGCTGCTCGATACCCATCCAGCTACGTATATTTGACAGCCAGGATGCACGTTTTCTTCCATCTACTACTATCATAGTCGTTTTCGAAGTATTTTAGGACGTTAAATCCATTTTTGGAGCCCCAAAAGCATCCAATTTCACCGTGGGAATCCATGGGGCTTTTGTAGGATGTCATGAAGATGAATATGGACTCGTTTTCCAAGTAATCTTGATAATTAATTTTTCGGGGTTGTTCATACATCCAAACACATCATGAAAATGTAAAAAAAAAAACTTTTTTTTAAAATAATTACAGCTATAAAAGGTAAATTTAAACATATGTAAATTTACCATGGGCCTGAGGTTGAGCCTAGAATTAGAAAATGAACAAGCAGGGGACATACGAGAGAAGGGGTGGAAGGGAGATGGTGAGGAGGGCCAGAACCGCCCAAAGCCTCTTGACTCAGTGCTCCAGCCAGGTCCTCTTGTGAGCCTTCTTTGTTATCGTTGTTAAGCTGTGATGATTTACTTTCTGAAGAAATGTGCAAAATGCATCCTAGCTAAAAGTGCTTTTTGTGCCAACATTTTGGTACCAACTAATTCACATACCAAACGCCACTTTATTTTTTGCTAAGATTTAGAATTTTAGAATATTTAATATAGCCGCTGTTATTTTTCTCTTAATTATTAGGGCAGGTCAAAACCGCCTATCCTCCCCTGTGTGTTGTAGTTTTTCAGTTTGCTGAATCCAACTTTGAAACCCGTTTTTTGCCCTCAAGTGAAGATGGTTTTCTTTTTTGCGGGGCAAGAAAGTAAAATTACTGTAATTTTACAGTAACTAACGAGACTTCTACCTGTAACCTTTGAAAAGCTGTCGACATTCTTTCAAGCCGCCTGAAAAGCGATTTTTCAGTCCTCGTATTAAATACAACAAATTTTGTTTTCCTTTATTGATGCTGTCTTGGCGAAATTCATAAAAGAAAAGATGGTATTTAAAAATTTAAAGGGGGAAAATGACTTGTCATTGAAATTGAGTAGGAGTAGTTAACCTCGCACACTTTCTTCGCTTTTGGCGGGGCAATCGAAGAGCCCGATCCTGGGACTGGACGTACCTCGCAGATATGTATTTCAAGTTGTATTTGTATTTCAGGTCTCGTGGGGGTAGTGGCTCTGAGGTCCGTCGCCGTGGGACAAGGATGTGACACCGTGGCGTCGCCCGTGACGTCGAACGAAGACTCCGACGCTGGCGCCGAGCCCACTTGCGACGTCGTCGATCCCTTCGGCAGAGCCGAGTCCTCTTCCGACGTCACCGTTCTCTTCGCCCGAGCCGTCGACGACGCCCGGGTACCTGGATGCACCGAGTCGAAAACCCGTTCGGACCTTTTACACCACAACCACTCAGTGCCGAGGCCGAGCCGCCCTGCCCAGTTGGCCCCCAGCCAGGAATTGGCCCTGTGGATGTTCGTGGAGTTCCTCAAATTGGCGCCACTTTTCATGGGTAGGTCCACCGGGTCTGTCATTCGGGTGACAGAGGGTGAAGGGGTCGTGTGGGGTGTCGTTTTCCAAGTGAAATTTGACCTCGGAATCGATTAATGGGGGTCTCAGACCGGTCAGAAACCATACAAAGGTCGAAGGAGGTCGTTTGGGGTGTCGTTTTCTGTTCCAAGTAAAATTAGACGAATAATCGATTAAAAGTCAGTGAAATTTGACCTCGGAATCGATTAATGGGGGCCTCAGACCGGTCTGACGACACCTTATGAAGTGCTAAGTGGCGCAAGGTGGAGTCTCTAATAGATTTCAAACAATAATAAAACCCGCGTGTACTCCAGTTAGCAGAAATTTTTTTTTAATGAGTAAATTTGTCACCGTTCCAACAGCGAACGAAACACGAACCAATTCTCGACACCGTGCCAATCATCTGTGCGCACCACTAGATGAGCGAGGCAATCGGAATTTAATTCACGTGACATTTCTTCGACCTCCGCGCCACGCGCGAGCCCCCATAACAGTTTTCAAAGAATCGGAGCGTGACTTGGCTATTCACCACAGTAACTGTTGACATTGTCGTTGCTCTTCTTAATAAACATCCGAAAAAAGCTTTTGGACAATTGAACTATCCCAGTTTCACTCGGTTAACTGGTTTTCGGCGATGTTTGGCTAAAAAAAAAAATCCCTACGTCCATGACACCCTTGCTTGTTTTTTTTTTGTTTTTTTTTATCAAGTAGTTGGCTCCAGAATTGTTTGATGCGAAGGCGTTAATTCTTGTTGGTTCCTTTGATTATGCTTCCGTTCCGATAATATAATATATTATGTATATTATATTAATGTATATTATACATTAAATGTTAAGGTAGGTACTGGGAGGAACAAAGACAAACATTTTGTTTTTGGTTTAGTAACAGCCGTTCTCGCCCGATTGCTACACTCCCCAGTTCTCAAAAGCCCATCTCAAGGACTTCCAGTCCACCTTTTCATCCCCACTTTGTTAATTCGTTTTCTATTTCTCGTTCCGCGTCTTCCCTTCCCGCGTTTTTTTCTTTTTTCGTTGTTTCAACAGCTAATTGGCCAGGTGCATAACAGCCGTTCAAATGTGAGAGAAAATTATAACGATGGTAATTTTTCCTTGAAGGTCGTATCTACCCGGCAGGATAAGTGATAAATAAATAATGAATAATGCAATCCTGAGGCATTCTTCTCCTAAGTAATTGTAATTTATTGATGGTGACTAGTTTCAGACATCACGTCCACCTTTAGTCCATTAAATCTTCAAATAGAGCGAGCCCTCATAGTTGGGGAAACTTACGTTTTTTTACTCTGTTCTAGCAATACGTTGGGTTTTCATTGAAAATGACATGTTTTCTTTAAACTACCTACTTACATTTAAAAAAAAGAAGATAAAATGGAGTTAGAATATCGTAGAATATATGTATTCATTTCTATTAGATTTTTCATTCTCATTTAGCGTAGGCAGGAAGTGTCGTGATAGTCTGGAATGCGGTCTCCGCAATGGAGTCCGGGGGGAATCTAATATTGAAGTTGAGAGGTCAACATCAACGTTAGTTCGCCCTGGATCCACAGTTGATACGGGAATCAGAGGGCTGGCTTCCCCAGATTAATTCAATTCATTGAATTGTCGCCAAGGGAGGCCGGGCCCGCTGACACCGTCTTACAAAAATCCGCTCTCCGGATAATTCATCTGTGGTTGCCCGGGCAACGGATTCGCACGTAAAAATTGGGTCCGCTGACCTGGCATCACCAAAAGATGTGACCTCATCTAGTGTTATTAAATTTCTAACACTATATAATAGTGTTATTTAGCTTGTGTATTTAGCTTTATAAAGCTAAAGCACTAAATTTTGAAAACCTTCTATCGATAGTACGACGGACGACTCAATATAGTGGTTTTAATTTATACCGAGAATTCGGCGATATTTTAATAGACCGTTTGAATGTTCATGTCTCCGTGAAGCTTTATTGTCTCTGAACAAATGACGTGTGAGTGTACAGTTTTTGTCGGGCGATGGAAAAAGTACCTATAGGTACTTTTGGTATTGCTATAGCGATAGCGACTTTCATTTATTCACCGTGAATTGGCAAATGCCTTTTAGGCAATTAGGGGAAATCGTTCGTCTGACGCCAAAACCTCACGATGTGGCGAACTACCGATTGTGGTTGAATCTCGCTTGTGGTTTATTATTCTGGGAATAAAAAGGACGGAGGTCGAAACATTTGACGTTGGATTTTAATATCCGGTTGGTAGGTACTTGGTTTAAAAAGTTTTTCCACCGCCCTATGGGGCTTTAAAAGGGTTACAGATGGGATTTTCGAAAGGATTTGACCAGATATTTGAGTGTGGAGTCGTTCTTGAAGTATTTTTGAATTTAACACCCATTTAGGGGCCATCCGACCTCTCCTTGGAGGTACAAAGACTTTGTAAAACTTAGTGTAATGTTGGTTTTAATAGTTGTCACTGACGTAGTAATTGCCGTTTTCGTAGTAATTGTTTTGCATGTAAAATCCAATTACATCTGTTCAATCACTTTACAGATGGACTTTAAAAAAATAATCAATTGTCGTATTGACGTAACATTAATTCGATATTATCGAAGAATTAATTTTCATTTTACGAAAATTGTCATACTTGATATTTAAAATTTTCTCCGTGAAACTAATTCCTCGACTGTTTTTCCAGGCCTTGGATGCATAATGATGGTGTGCGGCGCCGTCATTTCCGTCACCCTCAAAGAGAAATGGTTGGATTTATCCGGCAACGAAGGGACTTCGAAAATCCGATGGACCAAACCCATCACCTGCTGACCCCGTCGGACCCCCACCCCTGTGTCTGTGATTATTTCTTTTTCGGGATCAAGAAAATGTCGCTCAATATAGCGTACTTCCTCTTAAAGTCATTCATTTATTGCGAGGGAGTGCCAGTCAGTTGTAAGGTCTGTCTGTGATTTATTTTGACTCAAGAACTGTTCAGAGAACGTTACGTTTAAGTCAATTAGGTAATTTGTAAAATTAGGGAGTAGGGAGTATTTGCAAGTATGTGACAGTGATTTGTTCAATTTTTCGAAAAGAGCAAAAGAGCCTGTACTTCGCCAGTCTTGTTTTCATTTTGTTGACGGTACTTAACGAGCAATGAAAGTTATTGTGTTATTGCCCAAAAAACTTGTTTTTCCTAAACTTTTCAGAAGACGAGAAACTCGGAACCAGAGACGGGCTTATTTGTATTCACGAATACAAACAACACCCAACGCACCCCCAACTTGCAAATACGAATATGAATATTCGTATTCGCATAAAGGAATACGAATATATTCGTATTCTCGACTACGATATTCGGATGTATTTATACATTTTTTAACGTATTTATTATGTATTTATTACATTTTAACTGCTAATATTCTTATTTATAAATAAGAATATTAGCAGTTAAAATTTGCAAATTTCCCGTATTCGCAAGGAAAATAATTTTCCTAATAATAATAATAATCACTAATTATTAGAGTGTTGTGTTAATAATCACTAATAATTAACACAAATAATCTCTAATTATTAGAGATTATTTGTGTTCTCGATGCTGAAATAAACAAGTATTGTATTTTTGGCAGAAAATACGATTGTATTTTTGTTTTTCTCAGGTTTTCGTAATGTAAAATGGAAATTTGCGGAGGATCGGAACATTGTGGGCAAGGTATTATTTGGGGTGGACCCCAAGTACGGAAGCCTTCTGGCTTATTGTACTCTCGAGCGATCATTTTTGACTCCATTTTCGTCCTGGGTGGTCGAGGTCCAATTCTGCTTCCGACCAGTGCTCCGACTGATTTGTATACAGGCGAAACACTTGTCGCCGTAGTCCACGGGGCCACCCTGTCTCCCTTTTCTCAGGTAGGTACATTTGAATGAAAATGGGATATTCGCAAATTTTGTTTTCTATACGTCCGAATATACGAACATTTGTATTTACAGTTGAGAATACTAATGTATTCGAATTTATATACGCGGATACGTATTTGCAGGTTTGGGGTGCTTTGGGTGATACTGGTACCTATCGCGAATTCGAATACGACCATCTCTGCTAGGAATCAATGGCGGATTTCGGTTTTTCATTTTGTTTTATTTTATTTCTAGGTTCAATCCGCTCCTTGAAGCTCTCAATTCAAGTGGGACATGCAAAAGTTTGCTTGACATTTTTATTTTATAATTTCAAACCCTGATACCAACTTGGGTCCAAAATGCGTGGATGTATAATTTATTTCAAAGTCAAACAACACGGCCATCACTCTGCATACGACGTAATTGTAAATTTATTCTTGCCGTTTATTAATATTTGCCAGACGCTAATGGAAGTCTGATTAAGCACGAAATAAATTTTTGATGCTTCGGTTTTAGTGTATTCTCAAAATGTGGATTTCATCATTTAAATTATTAGTATTTATTGAAATGAATATAATTCTAATCGAAGGGCCTTTGAAGCTGAGATGTGACATTGTAAATAACGTCTTCTCCAGTTTCGCAAATTTTGTACAAAACTACATAAACTAAGAATTTATTAATAAATGGGAGCTGTGGTTTGTTCAGTTGACGTTTTCCTGAGTGTCAATGAGGTACGACCATCGATGTAGTAAACTAATATGTACATCGATGGGTACAACATAGTAAACTCTGCGCAGTTGTAACCTGATTGAAATTACAAATTTTTTATTTTCTGTACATAGGGTCTTAAGACCCCCTTAGTGTACATACATAAAATTAACATCAATTTAGGTAAGTTAAGGAACAAACAAAATAGAAAAATATAAGGAAAAAAGAAACAAGAACATCAAAAGTTGTCTGCTCTGAGTGAGGGAGGGAAAGGAAAGGAGAGGAGGGACGTCCCGCCGATAAGCGCATTTTATGTATTTTGTTTTGAAGGACTCAAGACTGGGAGACGCTCGAAGGACAAGGGGTAATGAGTTCCACAACTTCCCACCTGCAACGCGGATCGAGAGTTTAAATTGTTGAAAATTTGCTTTAGGCAGACGAACAGTGCAAAGTCTTGGTAAAATAGCTAATGAGATTGCTGTAGGAAGGGAATGGAAACATAGATGGGTGGAGAATTTTAAAAATGAAGCCAAGGCACCTGGTTCGTATATAATGGAAAAATTACAGTCCAGTAACTTGGTCGAATAAGCTGAAATAGGTATGACCCCTTGGTTTTAACTCATAGATGTGTCGAGTGCAGCTATTGAGGGCAACCTCTAGTTTTCTACTGTATCTGCAAAAATTATCTCACCATAGCCTGGATGCCAAGTGGTCTAAGCCCAAAAGCAGCGATAATGAGATACGAACACCATATGTTCCAGGTATCGTGGAGCTATGTAAAAGAAAAATTGAAGCTTCTAGTTTAATAAAATAACGCCAGAGGGCAGGAGACTCATGATTGGATATTGGGAGTCTTATGAAACAAGAGACTCACGAACTTAGAATCGCTCTCCTGAAAAGTTGAAATTTTGGACTTGAACCACTTGGTATCCAGGCGGCCATAACATTATTATGTGAGCAGAGGTAAAATCAACCATTTCACCAGCTGGGCCTTGATTATTGGTGGTGTAAAAAATGATAGCTTCCTAAGCGAGTGCAGAGCAGCACAGGTCCTCTGACGTAATAACATTATGTTATCATTATCAGATTGACATGTGCATCCCAGTAGAGATCGTATTGCAGAAGAATACCAAGGTTTTTAACTGTGTGACTGTATGGAATGGCGACCGATTCAATGAGAATGGGGGGGGGGGGGGGGGGGGGTAGAATAGAAATGTTGATTTTGGATGGTGAAACGATGATGGCTTGAGTTTTACTTGGGTTCAATGTAAGAGAATTAGCTTTAGCATAAGAGGTAAGCCGGACAAGATCCGGACTATTCACCTTAGTAATGCTCTCATCCAGAACATGGACAGTGCATGATAGATCAGCTTATTGGTGACATCTTACATATTTGATGTACGAAGGAAGGTCATTCACGTAGAGGGAAACTTTTAGGGGATTCGATTCAAGGGATTCAAACAGTACCTACTGCCGTGCCAACGAGCATTGCAGTAACTCCACTTTTGGCTGGTTTTGAGTTAGACCTCTAGAGGGACTCGTAGTTTGGCAGTTCATCATAATAGGAGGTCCTATTATGATGGAGGGTCAAAATTCACCAGAAAAGCGCGTTTTCCGCCTCGAATCGATTAGCTATTTTGCAGTAGGCCCCCTAGGACTAGCGTCTGGGGAGAGGAATAGTGAGGGCATGCTCAATGTTACAGCATCGTCGTCAATAAGGTGTTAATCAAGTGTTAATCAATTTTTATTGAAACGTGCTCTTTTTCTATAAGTTTTAAAAATTGAAAAAAAAACCAAAATTAGTATAGCTAAACCCGTTGTCCCGATAATTTTCTCTAGTCATAATGTCCATTGTGCTATGTAAAACCGCTCAACTGGTATCTTGAGCCTTGCTGACGAGTGATGTGATGTAGAAAGTTCCTTATTGACGACGATGCTGTAGCATTGAGAGCCTTGTCGAAACCCCCTGAGGATGGAAGCTTGTATGTTTCTGAAACGTCGGGATAGGCAGTAAAGGAGTGAAGAGGAAAATCGGACTATTTGAACAATCCCTGGGATCACCCAGAAACGTTAACAATAGGTAGTTCCAAAGATAAAGTTCCTTATGTGCCAAAATCTAGTTCAAAGAACTCATTCAATTCATATAGTGGCATCGAAATCACTTTCGTTTTCACTATATTAATGATCGCACGTGAATTGGTCGCTTGAATCGTTGATGGAAGGTGTTTGTACAATTCCAGTCCTAGGTAATTGAACCTGCGTTGTGCGCTGGTCAGTCTTGCACGAGGGATACTGAGGTTGGAACGTGCCCGGGTCTCGTGTTGGTGCACATTTCCCCTTCGTTCAATGCCGCCGAGGTTTGAGAGAGTATGCTGAAGTGACAACAACGCAGAGATCCTATGGATAGTGAAAAGAGGGTGTGCATGATCTGTGCATCTGGCGCCTGCAATTCGAACTGCCTTTTTTTAGAGAGACTCTAGCAGTTCCACCCAACAGAATGAGTCCATACGTCATCACCGAAGCGAACACTCCGTGGTATGCAATGAGCAGTAGTACCTCCTGAGACACACTCCTAGCCAGACGTCGAAGCAGGAAAAGCGTGCGTGACAGTCTAGTGTGGTCTGAGTCAATACGGGTGGACCAGCGCATTTTTGTATCCATGTGGAACCCCAATAATTTTACAGCCCCTGGCTCGTCCACTGACTTTGAGAAGATGATAGACTGCATCTTGCTGGGTTTTACTTTCATTTTTTTCGCTGTGAACCATTCCTCAGCCACCTCTACTGATTCCATAGAGACCAGCTCCATCGCGTGCTGGTCTGTATTACTTGCAACAATCATTGAATCATCGGCATAAACGAGGCAACGAGTAGGATTTCTGGAAAATGAATTTTTACGTTTACGGAAATCACGCTTTTTATTTTCACACTAGCTGGTACTATCCAGGTTGAGTTGTTTTATTTTACTTGAACGAAGTTATTGTCGTCGACGATCTTGTAAATGTGGTTTCTAAAAGAGACGAGGTTGTCCACTTGGGTCTGAGAGGCGTGATTGTGGAGCTGAGCCATCACTGGGGGCAGCGGAGCCAAACCACCTAAAAATCGACGTGGAGTATTAAAAAGAAGTTAGTTTACGAAGCAATGTTGGGCGTCAGGTCCCCGAAATCCACCAAGAAGACCAACCAAGCGGCTGTGGGTCTTCAGTGGGACTACAGAAGGAGATGTTGAAGAGTTTTGGCCTGAGGGAGTTCAGATATTTGCGCCCACTCTACAACGATTGTGAACAAGGACCCAGTTCAAAGCTTTTGTGTGGTTGTGATTTGCATTTTTACACCTCGGTCAATTTTAGGCCCTACTTTGACCCAAACGTTTCGCCACAACGCTTTTCTTTCATGTAAAAATTACCTGCTTCAGCCAGTTCGGCGTAGTAGTCCCCCTGCATGTTCCCCATCATGTGAAACTGCTTCCTTTTGAGCCCTTTACTTTTCCTCCTATCCATTTCCTTCTCCGTATCTTCGTACATCTCCTTTTTCCCGGGCAGGCGGATCTCCCCGTTCATAATTTTGAGGAAGACCCTCACCTGAAAATTTTACGCGTTAGGATGGAATGTCTTCAGCTGCCACCAGTAAGTACATACTGCACCTACCTGGAGGTCGAAGAGTGCGTTGGCGCAGACGTAGTAAGGCAGCCCAACAAGACACATAGTAGGACGCTCAATGTGAATCAAGTGTTTGTACAGCGGTTGAACGCAGTTGTCTTCAACTTTTATGCCGCATTTTTCCGAGAGGAAAGGAAAATTGTATTTGTAACCTGCAAATCGATGACTACATTAATTCCACGACGGATTCTGTTGAAAAACGTCCACTCCACTCTGTCACACCCACGACCGTCTTGTAGGTTCAGGTCAACCTGTCCAATCGCAGTCTTCAGGAGATTGAAAATATCCCCAACGTCATAGTGGATCCCCAGGAAGAGGGATATATGACAAGAAGTTCCCCAGCCCTGAGACCCCAGTTGCTCCCTGCAAGACGCGCAACCTTTGAGTAGCAAACACAGTGGAATTTGTTTGTTACCGTACCGGTGCAATAAAATATGACGTCAACTTCCATTTCTGATCCTTCGTCGAAAATGACTTTGTTCCCTCCGATTTCCACTATTTCGTATTTCATTTCGGCATTGGGCGGAAACACATTTTGAATGTCGTCACCTCCTCTGTGTCGGCTCAGAATTACCTGGAAACGTTCGAAATACCAAGTTCGGCACGTTCAAGTCCGAGTTATATAGCTTCATATAGTCAGAGATATTGGAGCACGTTTTATAAAATAGGTAATGCTTCCTCACTTTTGAAGCGAGTTTGGCTATTTCGATCGTCAGGTCGATCCCCGAAGGTCCGGCTCCGATGACGGCGACGGTTTTCCCCGCAAAGGGCTGTGGGTCTCTGTAATCGTGACTGTGAACCGACTGTCCTGTGAAACTGTCCATCCCTTTGATGACCGGGTACCACGGAGTGTGATAATGTCTGAAAAAATAAGATTACTGCCTGAAGGATGTATGGTAATATTTAAAATCTACGGTTCAGGTGAAATGTATGGACATACCCGTTGCATACCATAACAGCATCAAAATAGTAAACAACTTCTTGGTTATTCGGCAGGTCAATCACAGTCACTTCCCAACCGTCTCCTTTGGGCTCGATCAGTTTCACGTGGTGCTCGAACTGTGAAATCACCAGAGCAATCAACAGAGCGTCTTCTCCTTACGCCGCCAGGAGCGCCACTAGTCACAAGTTCACATTTCCAAAACTGGACATGCCTTACCTTTACGTATTGTTTCAATTGGAAGCGGTCGGCGTATTTCTCTAGAAAATTCAATATGTCGTTTGATGGGATGTAAGAAAGGTCTTGTTCTGGAATAGGGAAGTCGGGATAGCCCATCACCTCTTTTGGCAAGTTGGTCCTGGAAAGAAGAAATCAGGCGTAAGGCTATGGGGGTTTGGCTGAATTTGGAGGATCTGTGTTGGTGTTGATTTGGTTGAGGATTATAATAATCCTCAATAATTGTGTGCTGCATTGACTGGTTCTAGCTTGTCACTGGCCGAGAGAGCGTCCGAGTGGCTTCCGAGATCTACAGACCCGAGGAGTTGGAGGCAGAAGTCATCTAAAGGGCAGTGAGGCGACAAGACACATACAGGTATGTGTAGGTCATGTAGGTCTACATGATGATACTAATCAAGAAGAAGAAGAAAACATGTTTATTTAACAAACATTCCATGCATAAAGAGAGTCTCTCAACAACAATAATTGTTGTAGAGATGTATAATTGAACGCTACAGGGGAAAAACGCTGAATGTCCAAAGTAAGGATTTTTGTTGTTTGTGCTGCTATCTTGTAGGTTACCATCGAAACTATATTCCAAGAGCTTTCAACCGGTTAAAAACGATGCCAGTCCAGTTCTGTGAGCTTTTGAAAGTTCAGTGTTATGGGAAAAACGCTGAGGGTCCACGGACATTCATCGGTTTTAACGTGAACGCATAGCTTCCGCGTGGAAATTCAATGGAAATTCAACGCGCTCCCGCACGACAGACGAGTGAGGGATTAGTGGATTCAGCGTTATTAACAAAAATGTTGTGGACATTCAGCGTTCTTCAATACAACGTTTGGTATTTTGAGTTTCAAAGTTTCGATTAAAAATTAAATCTTTGCGCGCAGCAGTCCAATTAATATTTTTCTGAATTACAACGAACAAATGAATATATGGCAATTTTCGGAACCAAATTTAGGCGTAAACTGTTGAAATTCCATAGCTTCAAACATTAAAATCGTTTTTTCTCAGTTTTGAAAATTTGTGACCATCATTTTTCCCCTGTAGCCTTCAATTATTATACATTATAATATAATAGTTCATGGAGGAAGGATCCATGATAATAGTTATTTCCTACTTAGAGTAGTAAACTCTGAGAACATGGACAATACTACCTACCAAGCAAAACATGGTACGGCAATGCCGTAACGGCATGGATTTGATATCCGTCCGCCGGAGTGACCTGAGCCGGTACATGTGTCTGATCTGTGGGGCTTCACCAATTAAATTCGGTTACCAACGTCTCTATATATTTCCATGTGAAGAAACCACACTGTGCCACTATAACTTCGAGTGAGCGTTGGCTAATATATTACCAACTCTCACTCGAAGTTAGCCACAACACCATTTGCTCCATGTCCAAGATAATAATGTAGCAACTCCAGTTGCTACGTTGAGAACACGTGGGTCTGTCTCGTCTGACCTCACATGAATCCAGGTCCAGCAGAGCTCTTCTCAATTTCAGGACCCGGCGCGCCGCGGCGTAGCACCCATAGGGGTTGATATTACACTGCAGGGTGGCCGGTCTCGCACCCTGATTCAGCAGATTGTACAGCGGGCTCCTAGACTCCATAGCTCCAACCCGCATGTCACTGTTCCTACCCAAGCGAACTGCCTCCACCAATGACTCCAGCTGCTCCTCCCACTCACTCAGTCTAGCCAGACTGCCATGAAAAATGCAACAGTTACGTTGCGCCAAATCCATGATCGCTTTATACCATGCGGAATTAGACCGAACGACATTCCGAGCAACTAAATTGGGGTATCACTTCGATTGCATCTTCAGGGCCCTGACAACTACATATAGTTGTCGCATAGATGCGAAAATCGGGCTGGCTCCTGATTCCAAATATATAATATAGTTTGGCATATTTCTGGGAAGGCAGAAGATGTGCTGTAAACCGCTGTACCAGCTCCAAAGAGTAGGACATGATGTGGCCACTGACCTGGGCACCGTAACACAAAACCACTCTCAATATTGCGTTGAAAATCTTGTATTTGGCCTGGACAGAGACTGACGGACGTCAGAACATACCCCTGTAGATACTGTTAATCCCAAGCTTCGCTACAGCCGCTCTCTCCGCTAAGCGTTGTGTGAAGGAGAGTACTATCCTTCACATAATGTCGCCTAGTCTCGACATTATGGTGATTCCAAGATACTTGTTATTTGCCCATTTCCACGACATGGGAGCATTTAAGACCCCATTATTTGAGGCATATTCGTGTTCAGCGTTAAATTTCATGAAGGGTCAATTAAATGAGTGGAATCGAATGTTGAAAATTACATCATTTTACAGGGCTGTATATCCAAAACTTGATTCTTTAGTGATAAACTGACTTCAGATGTGGATTCAGCACATCCAAAAACATGGGCGACCTGGTTTTGACTCTAAGTCAAAAGAAAATGTTTGACCCTAAATTTGGATGTCCGCGGAATCAGGCCACTCGCCCCACTGTGAGGCGCCTGCAGCGATCAGCGGTGGGCTGTTCTGAAACTAATTCCTGCGACTCGCTGAGCTTACACGTTCGGAAATGAGGGGAATGCTCCCCATCAGCAGTCTCACCAGCTAGTCAAATTCCAACATACCTGAGGCCTTTGTACATGCTGGTGTGAACTGGGAGGCCATATCGTCCGATGCCAGTGTCGTCGGTGTAGACCCAAGTGCCTCCAAGACGGTCCGACTGTTCGAAGACGACACACTCGTGGCGCGGGTCTTCCGAAACGTGGCGGGCGGCTGCCAGGCCAGCGCACCCGAACCCGATTATGCAAATTTTCATGTTCTGTGGATAAAATTATATTGGTTGGTTATCGAATTGTGCGGGGCAACAGCTATTAACCGTAGGCTACAAGTTAGGTACCTTCACTGGAGGAAGTCACTTCCTAACTTACCTGGCGATACAAGCTACGAGATGGCGACTCACAGACGCCTTATGAGTACTTAATCAAATGTCACTTTTGAGTAATTTTGAACGAGGTCCTCTTTGACCCCACTCTGGAGCTTTTTAGGGGGTTATTGAAGGATCGTCAACACGATCGTGAAGTACCTAATGAATCTTGACAAGAGCCCACAGTTTTCTCCTTCTGTTTGTGGAATAGGGGTAAAATATTGTATGTGCATAAGAACGAGTTTGTTTTGACGCTGATTGCGGTAATAAGTAAACGAGGTGCTGTCAGCTAGAAATTACAGCTGTAGCATAAAGATAACCGTTTTGTAATATTTTCACACTCTTGGGCTGGGATAACATTTAGAAAAATTGAATCGGATTTTTCGAAAGTACCTACCTACTTGAAAAGTGGATTGTTATTAACCCTCTGGTGGAATTTATGATTGACAACCTGGCGTGGACTTAGGGCAAGGGGGCTATGCTGCCGTCCAAAGGAGAAAAGCCGTAGCTCAGATTCACTTTACCTTATTTCTACGGCTTTTCTCCGTTGGACGGCAGTATGCCCCCCGGGAAGGAATCTGCCAATGTCTACGAGTAGGTTATCGAGCAAAATCTCTATGGAATTTTGAAAATTTAACTCAACTTTAGAGCCCCTTACGCAATGGTTGTACAAGAAGTAGTACCTAAAATATATTATACCTATTTAATATAATATATTGCTCAAAATTTCCTCATATTATAAGGAAATTTTGAGCAATAACAATGTTCTCGAGTAATTATGAGGTAGGAAGAACCAGCGCAAAGTTATGAAGCAAACCCGTCGTCCTTAGTGCGTTTTTAAATTTCCAAAATCTGGCTCAGCTTTAAACATTATTGTGGCCTGATGAACAAATTTCATGAAAAACTGCACTTTTGAGGGCTTTTTGGTATTTTCCAAAATTTGACTCAACTTAGTTTATAGATATACATATTTTTAATTCAAGTGTGCTATAAGTTTGTTCTCAGTTACAAATGTTGCAGAATGCACCGGAACGTAGTTATCGAGCAAAAACCAAAAACAGAACTGTTTTTAGGAATTTCATTACAATGAACTCAAAGGTGTTGGCCTCACCAGAGAAAAATTACGGATCCTCCGCCGCTGCCGGCATGTCGTGAAATGCTATTTGAATATCTAGCATAAATTTGAATAGCAACATAAAGACAACGACTGAGGGGCAGGTGGTGGATTTTTGACCCTCTTAGTTATTGCTTTTCATATTGAAACGGTGCTATGATTGTTGAACAACTCTAGCTTTTTCAGCAAGGAAGTGGTTGTAAATATGGAGCTGATCATGGAAGAAATAGCAACATATTCTTCCTTATTCCATGGGAGCTGATGTAACGATACCGGAGAATCGGTCGAGGACGAACAATTGTCGTACCTATCTGAAACTGTGGAGGCATAAACACAATATTGGATATGACGTACCTGGCAAGGAGCGACAGACTGGTTTATAGAGCTATTGTTAGGGCCTCCTTCCCCCTCTAGTGTCCTCTTTGAACCAACTATTGTCAAGAATGCGTATCATGCGATATCAAAACCGTATCACATCAGGAAGGCCGTTAAACTGATTTTTTTTAAGAGTTTATCGAAGGGGCAACCGATTGAAGGGAATGACGTGTTTGTAGGCAGTTGAGCCCTCTTCTAATATTCATACGAGAATAAAGATAATATACTGATACGTACTTGAATGTTGTCGTAACACCTGAAAGACTATTGAGGAACTGAGTCCTGACTGGTAGGTACAAGTCCAGATAGGTAATAAAATACGACTTTTACGAGACTTGGGAAGTCGTCAGAGGCCTTGAAGAAAACGGGTTTTTGTATCTTTGTACTTCTTGTGTGCGACATGTGGTTTCGATTGAGGCAGACTCAGTGGGTGTTGGACGCCTCGCTGATCTGCAACAGAGTGACTCAGGTGTGACATGAGGACATGTTAAAACTAGGAGGCGCTTTCGCTGGTAGGCGATATGGACTCATCAGAACGCAGAACACAAACTGAGTTACTTGTACGATACGGTTGGCATCACTGCTGATGAGGCCCGATCGTCCGACCGGCGAAAGCGCTCGGCAATCACAGGACCATCGGACAAATTGAACCTTACAGTTCAAAACAACTTTGTACCTACCTACCCATCCTTTCTATGTTTTTAACCCTCATTGGATTTTACTGGGTACTAATGCAAAAAGACGAGACCAAGTTGTGTTTCAAAAGCAGTGGGTTGTCAACACGGATTGATGTCTCGTTGCATCGGTTCCACTGAAAAGGGGCCGCGAATCAAAGACAAATAGCGCGGCCCTGTGAATTCCAGTGGCCTATAATATTATTCTAGAATAGAATAGGGATATTATATTATATTCTATTAACATGGAACCTACCTGTTTTGGCGGGGTGACTCGTTTTGGGAGCATGAGCGTCTGGGGTAGGGATGTCAAAAAAGTATCGATTCTCAAAATAATTTTTTTTCTAAAAAAGTATCGAAGAAGTAAGTATCTATCATTAGAAGTTTCTGGTAAAATGTAGTTCGTAAAATTAACCGGAAACTTATAATGACAAAATTTAATGACTACAAAAAACGTAGGTACCTTATAAAATCGTTTAATGCAAGCTGACTCGTTTCAAAATTCGAAATATCGATTCTTTATTTAAAAAATCGATCCGATCAAAAAATCATTTCCGAATTCGGAATAGTATCGATTCTGAAAAGAGACGTAATTTCGATTCTTTCCAAAAAGACCGTATTCGATTTAAATAAATTCTTTTTTAACAATCTGCCATCCCTAGTCTGGGGTGTTCGGGCTACCATTTCGGAGGATACTCATTTCACGATATATCAATATGATTTTCACATTATTATCGGAAACTATTTTTTTCTTTTCAAAGTCTCAGAAACTCAGAAATCTGTCAAACGTCAGACAACAATAACAGTTATTGTTGCATTATGCGTTATGCATTGTGCACAACTAATTATAATATAATTAAATTATATTATATAGGTAGGTACATTTTATATTATAAATGCCAGGGCCAAGAGTTAGGTACTCGTAGATCCTTTTCTCATTTTTTCACATGTTACAAAAATTGGGATCAGCTCGGGTTCAATTCCCTTAACTGTATCACGTTGGAGTCGCCAGTTCCAATGCAAAGCTCTGATTCAAGTAACTATCTTCAGATCATGAAAAGTATCATGAAAATCATCAAAAGTTGCAAAGGGGAGCGCGTGCTCTCAGGCTATGGGACACAAGCCTTGCGTGCCGCAAATGGTTACTTTTCTTTGAGGCATTTTGACTCTATGGATGGGGTCTATTACAGAGTTATAATAACTCTTTAGAGCACACCTTATCTGTGGTAGGTATACAATTTATAGTAGTTAATACTTTATATAATATATAAATGACTAATTAAAATAATATTATTATTTAATTACCTAGTCATTCTTTTGAACATCGGTAGTACCTACGAAACCTTTGCCTATTTTCAGGAATTATGCTGGCAAGGCCGCCTGAAGTCCTACATGCATTAACAATTATTGCACATCATTTAACGATGCAATGAAATTTGAGCGCATGAGCTAGGTAACTCGGAACTCACTAAATTACATTGCCATAATTTCCAAAGTTTATTAGGTAAAGCAGGTCACTTTTTGGGTCAGTTAACAACAACAATTAAGAAGGTTGCATCACAAAAGGTTCTAAACGTCAAATGTTTCAATTTCGGACTAATGGTTTATAAACCATAGGTAGGTACCTACCTAATGATCATTAGGGGTTTTGGGAACTGTTCTTCACGAAAATGAAGTCGTTTCAGCTCTAAACGTATCCACTGAAAATAAGCGTTTGAAAATTGGGGTTACAACCAAAAAGTACTAAATCCATGAGGTAGGTTTGTTCCAAGCAAAACGTACGTTCAAACTCTATCCATTAAATTGATAAATTTTATCAATAAAAAAAGTACTTCATCCAACTCGTCCCTTACTTCCTTCACACAACTTTCAACCAAAAGGTACCTAGGTAAGTAAGCAACTTGAGTTAAGTTAGCAACTTGAAATTAGGTAGTAAGCCAACGAAATAAACATAGGCGGGTAAACTTCGGCCATATTTACATTAAATTTAAACAAAATTTAATGTGATTGACTTAAAATTTAATTTTAATAAGGCACCGTTGCCGTCTATCGATACTACAGGTGATTCAAACTATCGATTCAACATCGGCAGCGTTATTGAAGCTCTTCATGGATAGTTTTTACGATAGCTGGTTGGAACTGATCTGAAAATCCCTTAATTTTGGCATGTTTCAATAGAAAATTCTTTCCATTCCTCCAAGCCCCAAAAGTCCCTTAGTCGAGGGATAATAATTATCCCCTCAATTTGGCATCACTGTAACAGAGAGCAACAGAGGACCCATGATGAAAAGTCAGATGAACGCACAACAGATTAAACTACTGAACGCCCCAAGCGGAGGAAGCACCAAACATTCTGCTTGCCTATCAGTAGTAGACCTGCGGCTCTCCCCCCACAAGGTCTATGAAACCAGCTGTTTTCCTGATTCAACCACGGAATAGGAACATTCTATTCCGTGGTTCAACCCCAAGGAGCTTAGAAGAGCTTCTAAGCTCCTTGTTCAACCCACAGAGTAACAGAGAGCAAAGGGTTCAACCCAGAGAGCAAGGATTCAACCAAGTCGAGCCAAGGCATTCAGCTCCGCGGGTGCTTGACTAAGGGGAATGATGCCCGAACGGTAATACTCTCTTCTCGTTGTCAATTAGAAGATTAGGGAGCTCGTAGCCATTGCTCACAAGAATGAGCACCGACTTTGGGTACAGTTAATAGTAAAATTTCCATTACTAATGTAAAAATCATTTGAAAAATTGTCCAAAAATTGAGGCAATAAAACAACAAATTATTGGAAAAAAAATTGGCAAGCACTGGGCAAGCAGTGCTTGCATTGCTTTGCCAGAGAATTTGCCTCTGGTAGGTACCTATTTCATCCGCATCCCTAGTGTTGTTTCCTGGTTCACACTTCGTTTTTACCGTTTTTGTTAATATTAATACGTCGTACCTTTCTCTTCAGGGTCATTGTTACCCCAAATTTGTGCTGGCCCCATTGAGAAGAGAAAAAATTATATGCGACAACAACCCAATCCAACAGCCATTTTATGACATAAAACACACACGTGCTAACTCACCTCGGTCAGTACTGTTTCGGTTTCCTTTCGTGTAGTGTATTAAATACACGAATTTATAAATGCATAGTATTTATAAATTCATAACTCACTCTGATACATCAGGGGAAAACAGAATCTAAAAGTACGGTACTTTAAGTACCTGGGTACTGATCAATGAAAGTAATTTTTTGTGGAAAAAAATCGATTATTCTATGAATAGAATAATATTATCGATTATTCTATTTTGACACCCCCAGCTGTCGTTAAAATTTCGAATAGGTACCAACTTATAACCATACCTATTATAGGTAGGTAGTACGGTGTGGTTTTTTGCCAACGGTGCAGAGGTCTAATCCAATGAGGTGGTTAGGGTGAGAAATGACTCCTCTGCAGTACGTAGCATACTCAGCAGAGGTAGGTAGTACTTACCTCCTTGACATGCACTGAACTGCTCAAGAAGGTAATGACGTCACACTGTAAATGATAACACAGGATTCAACCTCTGACGTCCGCCATTGTTGCAGTTGTTGCACTCATACGTCACGTAATTTTTATCCCCCGAATGAAATTCCTAGTAGGAATTTCCTACGATTTTGTATTTTTTTAATGCATTTCACGTGAATAGTTTAGCGTGGCTGTCGTTTCGTAAGTGTTGGCCGTGCCAAATATTGGTACAATCGGTTAATGTTACTTGAACCATCGAAAGTTTACGTGCATTGTTTGGGCTACTTTCACGGATTGAGAAATCTCGTCCTTGGAAGCTTTCAACCGAATTTAAGTTGGATCTTTTGTGCAATGTAAGTTTTGAAACACTGCTTTTGATTAATTACTGTTTAATTTTAGCTCGGAATTTGAGACCGGAGGTGGTGTAGTCGGAGAATTGAAGTCGAGCGCTAGGGTGGTTTCCTTTTGATAGGGGGATCTTATATTCCCACGCATCAATTCAATTTTGCCCGTTTCTGGTAGTTTTAATGTCGGATCCGTTTTGGTCTAAATTGATGGAGTACAAGTGTGGAACGTCAAGTGCGCGGAATTGGTCGTCTTTGGACGTTTGTGAGAGTGCCAGGTAGGCTAAACGAAAGTTGATGATTTGTGTGGTATTGATTGTGCAGTTCGGCTGAAATTAGGTGTCTGATGTTGTTTGGCCGCTCAGGAGGGTGTAAGAGTGGCCTCTTCTACTCTTTTTCACTATTAATAAAATTTATTAATAATGGCATTTAATGATGTGGTAAGAGCCACTCTTCTTTAAATGATAAAACCAAGATTTAACGCTAATACGACGGCTTGTTTCCTTTTCGAAAATTGTCGTTTTAGCATTTATATTTTTGATTTAATTTTCGGATATCCAGCGATAAGTTCAATCTCAGCTTGAAGGCAACACTTGACCTAATAATATAGGAGATTTGCCCTAACTGAAGGAGATTTAGGTCTCTTAATCTCCAGTCTCCAGTGACCAGGGTTGCATATCAAGGTGATCGTCGCCAGTAAAAATCGTTGGCTTAAATCATGCTTACCTTTAAGAAATCAAAAATAAATACCTAATAAAAATAACTGAAAATTGCTTTATTTTTCGATAATTCGCTACAAATCGGAAGAACGCTCGCAGCTTCCTTGTATTTTAAGTATCTAATCTTAGATGGGTTTTTATGTCCGACACACAGTGGTCCAAAATCGAAAAAACTTGAACTTAATTCAATTTATAAAAAAGTAATACTTCTTTTGCCTAAAAGTTGTTGGCGTGAGTGTAGTAGGTAGTAATATTTTCCAAAGGCCTTAACTTTCAAGGAGATGGAGAGGGCCGCATCTCACCATTGTACTCGAGTTTACCTTATAGCTTGATGTTTGGTCCCTCTCACTCAGAGGTTGGGGCTGAATCCGCCCCACTGTTGAACCTTATAATTAAGGGATACACAAGCAACAATAGGCAAGTCAGGGACTTACAAAATACCTATCATAGATCAACGTTTACAAAATTCGAGATGGGCATCGTGAAACAAAAACAACCAGATTTGCAATGTGTGAAGCCGCATTGTAAAGCGTGAAATTCGTGACTATTGGTACTTTTCGTCTGAGCCCCAAAGGGTTAGTTTCAAGATACATTTTAATGCTACTTCAGCGCCATCTTTTACCTGAGAAACTCGACCGACTTCTCCTTGAGCCTTATCTGCACATGTCTGTCTGACTATCCAGGATTATCTAAATCAGAGATAGCGCCTAAACCTACTCATTTACGTCACAAGACCTACTAATGAACACGTTGGGGAATGTGGATTAAGAAAACACATCGTGTAGTTAATTTTGAGGTGTTGGACTACAAAAAAGGACAACCGCGACATTCTTTGAACAAAGAGTTTCTCCTTTTATGTGCAAGATATTATCTGGGATTACTCTGTTTTTATTATCTGAGCCCAGAAAGATTAGGAACAGACTCGTTTCGCTGTTTTTCGCCGGTTTTCAAGTGACGACTTTTTGCGGTGGCGCCTGACGTCTTACGAAAATCCGTGCATTTGAAATTTTATTAGGTGGGAGCTCGACGGGAAAATTCTGCCAGCGGCATTTCTTGATGGTGCACCGACTGTCCAACACCGGACGACAGGGATGTCGGTCCTTGTTCAAAATCAAGTGGGTTTTTGTCAAATACATTTCTTCTTTTTGGATGTTACTGTATGGCCGGCATTTGGCGTTTCAGGGAGACGAGCAGTGACACTGAAGACTACCATGACCCGGAAGATCACCGGAGGAGGGTTTTCAAAAATCGCCTGAGGTGAGTTGAATCTTGTCGTTGAAGGCAGTTCGAATCTGTCTTTCCACTGACAGTGCGGCCTCTTATTTTCTCGACGGGTGATTCTTAAAAAAAAATAAAAAAATAAATTAAAAAAAAAAACCAATCTGTGGTAGTAACCAAACGACGATCTCTATAATAGCTCCTTTTTTTAAAAGATGTTTCTCACCCCTTCTTTTATGACCTGTCCAGGAAAGGATTGGTAGAGTTTTAAATCGCTTCGGTAATAATAATAATAATAACTCTTTATTGTTCCTGAGACATATTTACAATTTTCAAAGACCACCCATGACTAAACAATAAACAATAATAAACAATTAAAAAGTGAAGCTAGAAAATATCTTTACCGCGCGTCAATAAAAAGTTTCCTTCTTTGGATGGCAATTCGGTCGAAGGTCAGCCTTGCAGTCCTACCACTCGTACTGTGGTGGCAGGGATGCAGAGTGTGGAAAACCAGCTCCCGCCCTTTCCACTATTAGGGCCCCGTTTTGGTTTCATTACTAGTAAAATTTACTTTAGTTAAAGGCATTTAATGCCTTCCAAAAGAAGATGACAGTTAACTCCTAGAGGACTTATTTCGAGAATGGTTTTGAAAAGTTCTTTTTGCTCTTGCAGCAACCCACGAAACCGAAACACAGCCTTCTTTATTTGTTAAATATAATGATTATTCTTTTGTTAGAGGAAAACTTCCGACTGTGGCGTGACGTAGAGCTCGTTAAGACGAATACAACGGTATTTAACAATCCAAAACTGAAAAAATGCGAGTTACGGGTCCTCCCCATTATATCTGCTGCCGACGGATTAACTGCTCTACAATCATTCGCCGGCAGTTATAATGTTCTTTTTCAAACATCTTTTTTTATAGGGCAGTGAAGGCCTTCACAAGAACTGTAACAGCCCAAAGAGTGATGGCAAGCTCCCACATTCTGACTCACCACCACGGATTAGCCCCTCTCTTTACCACCATCTTTGCATGGGTCACAGGAAATATTCCGGGCATCTGGTGTTTTTGGCTTGGAAAAATTCCGAACTTTCCGCAAATTTGGGGGGTTATTAAATAAAATTTTTTACCTATCCCCTGGATGTCCACCCAAGAGCCTTTTTTCATGATCACTTTTGGTTTATTATTCTTGAAATAATAAACCTATGTAATCGCGACGGAGGTCGACGACTCCGATCGGCCTCAAAATTTGACATTATCCGTTTCAAAAGATCTAGATTCCAAAATCGAAATGTCCGTCCGCCGTCCGAGCCGTTTTGGGCAGTAGGAATTTTTAAAAAAATCTGAAATCTTGACAGAATACTTGGCCTTCCATATAGTTGTGCCCGCAAGGTTTTCAGCCGGATCGCCCAAACCGTGGGGCGCTATGGGGCTACGGGAGGGGCTATTGTAGGGAATTTTGTATACTTCAATTTATAATAGAGTGGTGTTCTCGCTAAAACGCTAGTTTTCGAGTAATAGCTGGAAAACCGCAAAACGTCCGAAAAAATTGCGGGTTTTCGGTCCTCCTGTAGTTAGCGCAAGGTTAATTTGTCCGCATTTTTGGTTTAAGCTCCCCTGGAGGGGCAGAAATGACCCACCGAATTTGCGGAAAGTTCGGAATTTTTGTAAGTTAACCCCCCTTTTTGTCACCAGATTACTGGACTAATCATGTGTGATCATGAAAAAAGGCTCTTGGGTGGACATTTTCGAGGAGTGATTATTTTCATTGTTCGCATTGTCCTGCCCTGATTTTCGCAAAATTAAAATTTAGACGAATTCTTTTTATAATTTCAGGATGCCTCATGCATTTGATATTTTTTAACAGGTCTTCTCAAAAAAAAAAAATTTAAAATTTAATGAGTCACCCAGACAGAAATGTTGAAAATAAGTACCGTTTCTTTGTGTGCTAATTTCACATTTTTAATGCATTCCTAAATATTCGCTTATTAACTGTAACTAAATGTCACTGTGAAGTACCGCCAGCGACCGCGTCATAAAAAGCAGCTACCGCTTGTTAAGGATATTCTATCACATAGACTGGGTGGGGCCATCCTGTGACGGTTGGCAATCCTTAAGGGGTCCGGTTTCAGGATCCGTGTGGCCAATAACCTCTACAGTATCCCTATGGTTGTTCCAGCTATGGAGGTTCGTCTAAACCTAAACCCTGCCTTGTACAAAAAGGTTCTCAGCCCTCTTCCTCGTCGAAACAGGGAATATCCAATATCCCCAGGAATAGGTGAGGTTATTTCCATCACGATTGATTTTATCATTTTTTTACATTTTTGTGTTTGCTGTTTTGTTCTGCGCCATTTACTTTTTTATCGTTTTACTGTTTTTCGCCGCTTTTGTGCTTTGGGCTTGCTTGAAACTTTTTTTTTTGGTGTTTGTTCCATGCTTTGGTTTTTTATTTCCTATTTATTTTCTGTTACTCATTCGAAAAGGTTTCCTAGTCCTTACTACCACCAAAGAAAACGTTTGTAAAGATTTTCACGCGAATACCACTATGGCTGAAAAGAGGACCACAACTGGTCTGGGAAAAACAATGTTTTCTTATGAAAAAAAAAGAAGGTGTTGGGCTGCGGGTGATCTCACAATCTGAAGGGCTGGGTCGATGTTTCTTTTCGTAAACTAGTAAGCCAACTGTAGATTGCAAAACAGGACAAATAAGGACTTGATTTATTTGGCCGTGAATATGTAATTACCAACCTCATCAGCACCGCGGTGAAGTCAGTCAAGTTTGGGATCACCGTGAAGTGATTCTACGCACCAAAATTAATACAAAAACGACACCTCTATCGTCTCATCTGGCCGCTCTGAGGGTGGACGGCACGAGTGTCCCCATGCAGAGGGAAAGGGGCCCGAGGTCATCAGTGAAATGGTAGAAGTGTCCCCGTATTGAACTCACCAAAACTAATTTTTGGTTGTTTATTTTCAAATTAAAAAAATAAATAAGTAAGTTAAAAAAACTTTAATTGTGGTGACTATTTATGTAAGATCCTTCGTTTCCAAGATATAAGCGAAAACCCGATACAACTTCCACAATTTTCGTGTTTTTCGACCTGACGCCGACCAGCTAGAAGGCAGCAAACTTCGGATTCGGATTTATCAACTTATAAAAACGTATCAGTTTAAAAACCGTGATACGACGTATGTTTACGTCGTAAACACCATTTGACTGGACTAAGTAGCCCCTACCTACGTATCCCCTTTCAGGTGGGTGTCTGTCAACCTTGTAGACACAACTATCTAGTTGTGTCTACAAGGTTGACAGACAGAGGAGAAGCAAGTATACCTATTGTCATCACATGAGATATTGCCAAGTATTATCCACAGTCGAAAACGGCCCGGACAGTGTACTTACATTTCATTTTTGGAATCTACCCATGAAATACAAAAAGACATGAATATTATTTTGAGACCCAACCAATAGTTGACCCGCGTCGCGAAAAAAGGTTGATTTTTCGGATAATAAACCAAAATGAATAAAGAAACAGTTTTTTTCTTCTCTCTGATTGTATGTTGTTTTTATTTTTGTTCTGTTTTCAACTCTGAAGTGGAAATAGAGGGCGACCTAATATGCCAAAGAACCAGATGAACAACCCTCCTGTCGGTGGATCAAACGCTAGCGAAGACAGGATCACCCTGGTTGTGGACAACACCCGGTTCGTCGTTGATCCCGCCATGTTCACAGCTCATCCTAACACGATGCTCGGCAGGTGTGTTAAGATAGAATCGATAGGTAGATCTAGGGATGGTACCAAACTGCAATCCATTGATACCTGGTTTCGATAACACATCAAAAAGAGAAACATCAATTCATTAAAAATATCACCAAAAATCCTCCAATATAACAACAATATTTTAAAATTCCTCTTTTAACGCCTCAAGAAATTTATAGTTTAAAAAGAGATCGTTTAATGGGGTTATCACACTGTCGAGAAAGACATGATGACCGACAACTTCCCTAGACGGCAAGTGAAGGGAAAAAAGTAAGTATGGCGTCGAGTAGAGAAAATTTTTGTATTTATTTAATACAACGTTGTCTGAGCCGCCATTATGACGTCACAATCACGACCCCCCCCCCCCCCCCCCCTCCTATGAACGCCTGACCGACATCGGGCCGTTACAGATGATGAGGGGGGGGGGGGGGGTGTCGTGCGTCATAACGGCCATCCCGACAGCTCGTCGTTGGGTGTTTCCGACAGTGTGACACCCCATAAAACTTCTTATCTGTGCTTGAAGGATAAATGAGGGTCTGGCATGGGGAAGACACTCGCAAAAAGAAAATGAGGAATAAAAAAATAAATAAAAAAATAATGAAATGATAAAATAATAGAAAATGATAGAAGAAACACAAGTAATAATAAAATAAAATAAAAAAATGATGAAATAATAGGATGATAAAATAAAATACCTAATAAAATTAACATCATTATGATCAGGATTAGGGGTAGGCGTCTATATCCGTATGCATAGAAATATCGATATTTCCTCAATGACGTGTCAATGAATTTGCCCATAGAGTGAACCCACAACCAGTACTCGTTTAGATGATGTGGTTGACTCTTCTTGCTTGTTGACCCCACTCTTTAATATCGGAGGGTTGAGCAGTGACGGAATTTCGATGTATGAGGATATCGATACCCTTCCCTGGGCAGATTCTCAAAGACTTGGAACCATTTAGAAACTATATCTTTGGTTTGGACAGGATGTTCAGTTCGGGGTTGGAATTCGCTCACACCAACGACCGAGGGGAGTACGAAGTGGCCGAAGGGATTTCCGCCACAGTTTTCCGGTCGATTTTGGAATACTACAAAGGCAAAATGATCAAGTGCCCGCCCACGGTTACCGTCCAAGAGCTTCGAGAGGCCTGCGATTACCTATTGGTCCCATTTGACGCTTCGACAGTTAAATGCCAAAATTTACGTGAGTACTTGACGCTTCAATAATATTTTTTTCTCTTCCGAGTCAAAAGCTCTGCACCAGTTTCTTCTTTTTCAGGAGGGTTGCTTCACGAGCTTTCCAACGAGGGCGCCCGGTGTCAGTTTGAGGTGTTTTTGGAAGATCTGATTCTCCCTCTGATGGTCAACTCTGCCGAACGGGGTGACCGAGAGTGCCACGTTGTAGTTCTTTTGGACGACGACTCTGTCGACTGGGATGAAGAATACCCGCCGCAAATGGGAGAAGAATATTCGCAAAGTGAGTACACTGCTAGCAAATTGTATTATCTAATTGTTTAAAAAAAACACTGTTTATCTCTAACGTTAAACGTGTTCTAGCTGTAAACAGCACAGCGATGTACCGATTTTTCAAGTACATTGAAAACCGTGACGTGGCCAAAGCAGTCATGAAGGAGCGGGGACTCAAGAAGATCAGATTGGGCATCGAAGGTTATCCCACACATAAGGAAAAAATCAAGAAAAGGCCCGGCGGGAGGGCAGAAGTCATCTACAACTACGTCCAACGCCCTTTCATTCACATGTCGTGGGAAAAAGAGGAAGCCAAAAGTCGCCACGTTGATTTTCAGGTGAGTCATCTCCACTACAGGGTTGCCAGCAGCGATGCCAAAACAAGGGTTTTTCTGCTATTTGTATTTTGAGGGGTCATGCCGGTGAGAATGCTACTGAAATGGCACAAGTTGTTTTATTCCTAAAAATGATTTAATAATAATAATTATTATTACTAATTAACCTTCATCTGTAAGGGTTTAAACTTGAAAAAAAAAAAAAAATGCAAGATTTCAAAACTACCTATTACTTCTTGAATGATGAGTTCTAAAAGTTTGAAAACCATAACTTAAGCCTCTTGATAAAGGAGTCAGTTCTTCTTGTTCATTTTCACTTTTGAGATATTCTTAAAATTTAAGAATTTCATAAAAGTGAAAATGAAAAAGAAAGACCTTCCTGAACAAGAAAATTTTCTTTCATTTAATGTTCAACTGTAGAGATTTTTCACTCCCTACGATGTTCATTTTCAAGTATAGAAAATCGTACAATTTACTAGGTGGGGGGGGGGGGGAAACAATTTTCATTAAAATTGGGCACCTGAGTATCCAAAAACTCGATTTTTTAGAACCAATAATTAGGCGTTTCAAAAAAATAGGTACTTAAGGGACCACATCCCTAATATGTGGCCATAGAGACGAGCAAAAATGTTGCCTACTTAATTTTTTCGTTTTCATTAAATGAAATTTTCATGACTTCTCTATTACTCATTTTTTCTTCTTTTTGAGACTCCCGGCCTGCTGCTACCACTTTAGACAGTCTTGTAGGTAATCGTCAAAGCCCAGGTTATCAGGATTTCAGCGACTCTTTCCAAAGATCTATTTTAAATCCCTCTCTGGAATGATTTTTTAATCGTGTTCCTGAATCGTGGAGGGAAACCATTTCACATCTCAGTGAAAGAGGTATAAGCTAAGTCATCTAAAAAAATAGCGTTTCTGATTTCTTGGATATTCACACGCAATATGTGAAACGGCTGTCGACTCTCGTACACAAAATTGCTGCCAGCATGTGCAGAGGGACCAGCTTTGCATGCCTTGGACAGGCCTGGAAAGCGTGGAGGCCATCCTCGCGAGCCTTGGAACCCCTAGGCAGCTTGGGACCAACTTAGCAAACGGATGGCTCTATAAAGCTTGTGACCCTCTTGGCAAGCCTTTAAAACCCTTAAGCAGCTTGGACCCAGCTTTGCAAGCTTTGGACAGCTCTGGGAAGTTCGGGAAGCAAGATAATAATCTTCACTACTTTGTCATCATAAGGGGGGAGTGGAACGCCGCCTAGGGTCAGCGGTTCAGTTCCATTTTCAGGAGCGGATTGAATCCCATTCACTTTTCTCCTCCGACGGGATATATCGCACTAACACCAATTTCACCTGGGTGCAATGACTTGCCCTCAGGTGAAATTGTTGGCAAGTTTGGCAATGAATCAATGATCACCTCAGCAGTACCAGGTGTCGTGCCTACCTTCCGTAAATGGGCCAGCAACGTTACTTACCCTGCACAACCAAGGTGGCAGGTTCGGGTGACTCTTGTAGCGTACCCTGAATAACGGATGTTGAAGGAGTACCTACATGCACAAAATGAGTTCCTTTTTGATTTATAGTTCTATCATTTGTGTTGTGTGTTTGGGGAAATGCCTCTAGCGTCGCATCTAGGATTATGCCCCTGGTGTCTTTGGGGGAAGAGAAGGGGAGAGCATGAACATCCCTTTCCAGGGCATAATACGAAAGCATGTCGTGGTCTACTGACCAGCGAGGTGATTTTGACACATAAATGGAGGATCCGCTATCTCCAGGCTGGCGCGAAATGTCGGATTGACCTGGAATGTGTTGATCCTTGGAAGGGTGCAGAGGGGAATCTGATATCAAAGATGAGTTGTCAACATTGGTATCAGTTCTCCCCAACCCCGGGCTTCCCCCTATCTCTCAACGGCATCGAATGTGAGCCGAAAAATTCACTGCGTTCCCCCACCCTTGGAGGGACCGATGCCGACCCGGGCCCTCACTTTTGCATTGGCCATCGCCGTGATCAGTTAGTTTTTAACCAAATAACGTATTTATTTCACTAATAATTTGTCGAAATGGTGAGTTATTGTGTAGCATATGGTTGCAAGAATAGGCACACTAAAGGTTGCAGACTGACATTCCACAGGTAAGAAGTTATTTCATGATATTTGTAGTAGTTACTAGCTAGCAGGCTTCGTTTTTATTTATTTTAAGCTTTCAATTCAAGCATTCTATGCATTTGTCTGGCTCAAATTCTTTGGTGTAGGTATCTGTTGATATTAGAACCATGTACATACTAGGTAGGTGCCATAATAATAATTATTATGGTACCTAGTATGTACATGGTTCTATGATTATAATAATCATGATTATTAGCAACGGGAAAACGGTTAAATATATATACAATATAATAAATTGTATCATTATTGTATATTATATCATGATTTATATTTATGCAATATAATATGATTATTATATAGGTACAATAATAATCGTCATCAATACGTTTTTCCAAGTTTATGTATGTTCTAAGAAACAATTCAAGTAGGTTAACAATTCAATAATTATAACTTTTAATATAAGTTATAATTATAATAACTTATAATATTATAATTATATTATAATTATTATAAGTTATATTTTAATTTCAGTTTTCCCAAGAACCCAGAACTTCAGAAAAACTGACAAAAACCATCTTATTCTTAGTATGTACATGGCTCTGTGATGATTATAATAATCATGATTATTAGCAACGGGAAAACGTTTATATATATACAAAATAATATATCGTATCATTATTGTATATTATATCATGATTTATATTTATGCAATATAATATGATTATTATATATATGTACAATAATAATCGTTATCAACACGTTTTTCCAAGTTTAATGTGTGTTCTAAGAAACAATTCAAGTAGGTTAACAATTCAATAATTATAACTTATAATATAAGTTATAATTATTATAACTTATATTATAATTATATTATAATAATAATTATAATTATTATAAGTTATATTTTAATTTCAGTTTCCCCAAGAACCCAGAACTTCAGAAAAACTGACAAAAACCATCTTATTCAATAATGTTTAAACCTTTGTCTATCAACCACATACCTATGCAGCCATGTAAATAGTCCTACTGTACCTATTGTATATAACTTTGTAAACCTGGAATAAATTAATTATTGTCCAATACTACCTACTTCGAGTGATTTATATATTATAATCAATATATTGAAGATTCCTTGAGTTGGATTGATGGTTTCCTGTATCCCTACCACAATCTTCCTACCTTTAGCCCACAAAATGCAATTAGTTTCCACATAGGTGTCCTACCTGTCGTCAATAGAGACGAAAAACGTTTACAATCATTCGAAATTAACTTTTAAACGCGAAAAAAAAGGCGAGCCGCAATGCCGATCAACGTAAGGTTGGCTGGATCCGTCCCTCCAAGGGAGGGGGAACCCTCCGAATTTTTCGGACCGCTCGGCCGCTCGGGAGAGGCCCGTCCATAGATATATATGTCTTTGGTTCTCCCTATGCCTGCAGTATTACAAGAAATCAGCGGACTGGCTTCCACAACCAAATTGTTGATAATGGAGGCTGGGTCCACTGACTCTTGTCTTATGAAGGAATGATCTCCTGGCTACTACAACTGAGTTTTCAGCAATAGTGGCCTGGGCAACGTTCCCGCACGAAATCTGAAATGTCAGCAGGGAAGGCCCGGTCCTTGGGTTCAACCAAAAAGTCACTGCGATTACTCATGATGAAATGTTCGACGGTGAGATTGGAAGGGTCCGGGTAATTAGAGTTGAAGCCGCTCGTGAGAGAAGTCGTAGGCGTCCTACCTCCCAATCACGCCGCCGAGGGCGTCAGCGACGGGACCAGTAATGACTGGTCGGCGAATTCAAGAATAGATTTTGGCCCATGCGACCACAACTCCCTCACCCACAATTTAATCTTTGCAATATCATAATAATTATTATATTATATTAGGGTATACCCTTTTCCTAACTCACCTGTTTTCCCTAGATCATTTCTGATAGTCTAATGGAACTCACTAAACCTGTTGAAACTTTATCATTTCAGTGCGTCAAGTCAAAATCAGTCACGAATTTGGCGGAAGCCACTGCCGACCCGGTCATCGAATTGGATGCCGCCGGAAACCCCATACCCGGGTCGGTGCCGCCCGAAGTGCCCATCGCTCCCGCTGAAGTCGAAGAAGGAGCCGTCGGCGGTGAAGTCCTCCCTACGCCACCGCACCCGGTCATCGATTAGCAACCGGCTCACTCTAGTTCCCGTCATAATTTTGTCGCAGTAATTCGGAAACAGTTCCCATAAATTCATTTTTATTATCAGTCGCATCCTGCAAAGGAAATTTCGACTACGGTTTGTTGTTGATTATCCGTCACAATTTGAAGGACACAATGTGACACGTCAATTTGGATTTATGGGTTAAAACCCAAAACATTCGCTACCGGTAATGAAACGAGTGTGTGCATTTATCACCCAACTCCTAATCACCGAAATTTACGTCTTTGTCACATTAACGATTATTCGCTTCCTGTCCTTGAATCGCTTCAATTTTTTGTTTGTGTTTTTGTGGTCGTACCGTATTCCTCCCGTTCCCCCGACACACTGTAATCCATTGAGACTGACAATTCTATTGCCTGAAATTCGTTGTTGTCTTTGATACGCTTTCGACGCTGTTGGAAATTCATTGGCATTAAAATAAACGATATTTCTATCTTATTGCTGAGTGTTTTGCGAACGTTGTTTTTTCAACTTTGTACTATTTAGAAAACAATTATTGTATACCTACTGCCGCTGTAAGCTTCTCAGTGTATTTATGTAATAGAAGTTTTTATTGCAGAGTGTTTTCTTATTACGATCAACAATCAACGAAAAAATAAAGCAATGCCAAGCAATATTATGTAAAATACCCGTGTATTTAGTCTTTTGGGTGAATGTTTGGTGTGGAATTGATTTGTGGGGCTCCTAGACCTGTCCGAGCAGTTTTGAGGATTTGTGAGGCTTCTATAGAGCTACTGGCGGGGGTTTTGACCAGGGGCTCGAGTATGGTGTTGTTTTTGAAGCATTTTTCGGCAGAGTCCCAGACCTGTCAGAGGCTTTTAAGGGGCTGCATGCAAGGTTTTGAAGGGTTTTGCCTTGTGGTTAAATGAGGGACTGACAGGGATCCTGTTTATTATATCCTTTTAATGACACGGGACAGTTTTTTACGTTTTTTGCAAAAGTTTCAATAATGTAACAAAGTCCCCTTTCAAAAAATCGGTTTCATAATAATATTATTAAATAAGATAATATCAAATTTTGATATTATCACCATTTTTCATAATATCATAATATATTATGTGAATCTGACGGCGATTTCCTCAGAAGTACATCATAATCGTGAAACCACTGTGCTTGAACAACGCTAAACCTGACTTCGTCATTCAACATACAAGATCATAATATGCTAATATCGTAATAAGAACTTTATTGCCCTAGATATGATATAAAGATATATTATATCTTTTCTAATACAATAAAGTTCATGAAAACCGAATCGCTTTATTGCCCAAAATGGTAATTAATGGGAATCATATATCATTCTTTATCGTTAGGTAAACCATATGTGGTTAATATTATATGTAATAATGAAGATTTATGAAGAGTTATGAACTGTTTTATACATATATAACAAAAAATGCTTTCATGTGAGGTGATAATTGAAAATGAATTCAAAATTTCAAGAAAAAAGTTTTAAAAAATTACAGAAAAAGATAATGATCAATTAAGATGATCAATAAGATGATTAAGATGATTAATTGATTTTCAGATAATAATGATCAATTTCTGTAATTTTAAATTTGGAGATATCGATTTTTGTAATGTTTTAATAAAACAATTGGGATGTTGGGTATTTATGGGAAGGCGGGTATTTATTCGAGGCTTGGGTATATACCGGGCATTTACTACAGTTTTTAAACATCCTACCCACTGGTTATGGGGTTTGGTCAACTCCGACTTTTTACATACCATGTCCGACGGTCTACTTTTGTACCTGGTGTGGAATGAGTACCAACTCCAACTTGAACCAGCTCCGAGGACTGAAAGGGGGAAATTAAACATTGAAAGGGGTTTAAGTAGTAACTGATTAATCCTTCATGTATTTATTGTACTTGAGGAGGCCAACCAGCTCTATAACCATATTAGTCCAGTATGCAGATCATTTTGACCTGGGAATTTTCAGGAACTCAAGTTGGACTCGCCGCCAGGGAGTCCCCGGTCGGTAAGAAGCACAGAACATAGAAAGACTCTTTCTATGTTCTGTGGTAAGAAGGCATATGGAAGATTGGACTCCCGAAATAAAACAAGCGGGTCTTGACGTTCTACTCCCGGGATTGCGTTGGACTCTGTAATGAAACAGGCGAGTCCCGAGATTACGATAGGCACGCCAGAGTTAGTTTGGTAGGTAGTATGTGAAATTGAGGTAACCATGGACCGTGAACAGTTGCATGAAGAACTTCGGGCAGTAGGTTACCTTGAAACATAATACGTTGTTTCATAAACATATTATGTTTTCAAATTTGAATTAGCTTCGGCTGGTGCTGCTATTCAGCGGGTCTTTCCACGCCTAAATAATTTAGAATTATTCTTATCTGGGGAGGCATAACTTAACAGTGTAGTTTCATCAATGCACGAAAACGGTTGGAGGTCGCATTGACAACATTAAATGTCGCATTGACAAAGTTTGTCGGTGTGAAAAGAAAGTAGGTACCTATCTTCTAGAGACCGTTGAGTTCGGCTCATTTCTCCCACGTTTTCGAAGGTAAGTGTTTGATGGTTAGCTGTTATAGTTCTTTATGCTATATTGAAACCAAATTACATAGGTACTTACCCATTTCAATGAAAAATACACTGCCAAGTGGGACATGGCCCATAGCTTTCTCGCATATTGTATGAAATGTAGGTTCAAAATGATCGTAGTTGTGACTGTAACAAGAAAATTACGTTCGCGCATGCGCAGGGAGTACCACTGATGCAATCCTAATGAAACTGTCAGGGGACCATCTAGGGCTATACCCACACAATTCCTGAAAATTTGATTGAAATCCGATAAAAATTGTGGAAGTTAACTTCCCATAATTATGGGTGTGGCAAGGAAATGCTGACAGACCGACAGACACGGAACCAAATTTGTTCAGGAGGCTCTGAAACGCAAAACGAGAGTGGAAATTTTGATTTTGGAGAACAAAAAGTTTTTTTTTTTCATTTCGAAAGTGAAAACAATGCTTCCGCAGACTCGGGAGCAAAATGTGAGGCTTGGGTATTTTCCGTTTTTCCAAAATGGAAGATCATGTTGTACCTTGGAACTCTTGTGTGGCTGGATGGGTAGGTACCTATAAACACAAGGTATAGTGTACCTTGAAACACTAAACTTGCCATCAAACTCATCAATGTTCTGTCTGAGCAATAAAACCCATCGTGATCTTCTATTTCTTTAGTTTCTTTATCGGATTTCTCAGGTTTTTTTTTCTGAAACATCATTTAATGATGTTTCAGATGAAGATAAACAATTATTAGGTAGGTAGGTTTATTTTGGTTTATTATTCTTGGAATAATACACCTGTTTTTGCGACAGAGGTCGACGACTCCGATCGGCCTCAAAATTTGACTTTAGGTATCGGTTTCAAGAGGTCTAGATTCCAAAACCGAAATGTCCGTCCGCCGTCCTGCTTTTTGGGCAGTAGGAATTTTTTTAAAAATCTGAAATTTTGGTGAAATACTCGGTTTACCATCTAGTTGTGCCCGCAAGGTTTTCAGCCCGATCGCCCAAACCCGCAGGGCGCTATGGGGCTACAAATGGGATTTTTCATGAAGTTAATATATAAGTGATGCTCTCTTGATAATAAATCGGCTAATGGGTCAATCTCAGTGTCTCTTTTGGCCAGTCGCATTTCCCAATTGGCAATTTTTTCCGTATGATTCTCTTCCGAGACGTTCCCTGGGTACGCTGTAACTCGGGGGCCGCTACAAGTTAATTGGTTCAATATTTAATTATTTAATTACGATTTTAAATTTTGGCAGGGGAATTACGCCGACAAGCAGGGGAGTTACAAAACTCGTTTAAATGTAGGTACCAAAACATGTTTAATGAATAAAATAATGCACACCTTACAAACTCACGCTTCGTGGCGAAACTTACTTATGTTGGTACAAACATTAAAAAAAAAACCGGACGGTAGACCTATGGTTCTACAGTCAGATCATTTAATAATGATTAATTTTACACCAACCCTCTACTTGTAACCAACCGCTAAACATCCTTAGAGACCAATCATGCGATTATAGTTTTCGCGATCATGTTGCGCTCCAAATCCCCCGTGACGTGACGCTCGTGAGGTGACGAAAACAAATGGAAACGTCCTGTTAATCATTATTAAATGATAAAATGGCATTTCTACCCGTATGGAAACCACAGCCATAATGATGAGAAGTTCTCATGTTTGCTATGGTCAGTACCTAGTTACTATGCAAAGCGTCTTGCATCCCGCCTCGCGATCCTGCAAAAATCAATAATGATTATCCGTAATTCTAATTATTAATCAGTTATTGATTAATAATTAGTATTACGGGCCATCCTAAAGACATGAAACTTGACAATAAATAGACGAAAACCGTGACGAATCAACAAAAAAGAGCTTCTTTTTGAGAAAGGGCAGTAGGTAACTGCCGTGGTCAGTAACAACAGTAACTGACAACTGTAACAGTTCCTCTGATGAGGACAACAGTAACTCTTGTCCTCATCAGAGAAAGGGACAAATCCCGTTTCTAAAATAGACACTATCGAACGTTATAACTATAACAACATTATTACTATAACACAATCATTTAAGCTTTTATTTCAATGGGAAGGAACACCGCCGTTTCTCAAGTAAGTAATTTGCTGAGTTTTTATTGCGAAATATCTAGTTTCATCATCTAGTTTCATATTTCGCAATAAAAACTCTGCCAATTGCACTGAGTTTATTATTCTTTGTTATAGGTTAATTCTACAAAAATTAATAATTAATTATTCTGGGCCATTATAAAAACATTTTTGAAAAAAAAAAAAAAAAAAAAACTACATGGTTTGGACAGATGTGGGACCTCGAAAAATGGATTATGCGTAAAAAATTAGGTACTCAGAAAACGATACCTTTTCGACCTCCTGGGATTCTTCAATAATCCCATTTGTAGCCCCAAGAAAGCCCCGTAGATCCCCACAGTGAAATTGGATCGTCCTGGGACCCCAAAAACAGATTCTCCGTCCAAAAATATCTCGAAAACGACACCCCACTCGACCCCATAGCCGAAGCCCTCCCGTAGCCCCATTTTTATTTTGATGGGAAATCATCCAAAAATGGGAAAGAAAAAAAACTAAGTCGTGCTTTATCATTTTTTTTTTTTCAATTTTTTCTTCACTCGGAAAATATATATTTTCCGAGTGAAGAAAAACATTGAAAAAAAAAAAAAAAATTGATAAAACACGACTATAATATACTATGATATAGCACGAGGTATAATATTATACCTACTTACATCTTATAAGGTATCCTATAGGATCCTTATAAGGGATCTTATAGGATCCTTCAAAAATCCCATTTGTAGCCCCATGACAGCTCTACAGAGCCCCACAGCACCCCCACAGGTTTGGGCGATAGGGCTGAAAACGTTGCGGGCACAACTAGATGGTAAACCAAGTATTTTGTCAAAATTTCAGATTAAAAAAAAAAAAAAAAAAAAAAAAAAAAATCCTACTGCCCGAAACGGCCACTTAAAATAATGCCCAAAACGGCCCGGACGGCGCGGCGGACATTTCGGTTTTGGAATCGAGGTCTACTACCTCTTGAAACGAATAATGTCAAATTTTGAGACCGATCAGAATTTTCGGCCTCCGTCGCGATTACATACGTGTATTGTTCCAAGAATAATAAACCAAAAGGTATGTAGCCTACATAATGTAGGTACCATAATATGGTATATTTCTTAGCAAATGATTAGTATGTACGATTATGACGTCTACTCGCCCACTTGGTTAAAATTGTGATGCATTCCAGACGCTGCATATTCAATTAGGTGGTTTCACTGCTTTGCGGGTGCGTGTGTGTTCCCTCCCCAATTCGTTCATCCACCAAGAAAATTAAGAGAGTGAAATTCCATCGGTTGATTTCGTTTTATGATAACTGAAAAGTCGTCATGTTACAGCAATAAAGGGATTTAACAAACGTTACGTACCCTTCAGCAGCCACAAGTAAGATGTTAGCGAGCCATTAAATTGGGTCATAATTTTTTGTGCGGGAATCTTAAAAAGCAAAAGTAAAGAAGTCAATAATATTCCATAGCGTCATTTTACTAGTTAAAAAATATCTACCTAGGTACAGTAAAATGCACTCAACGTTCGCGTGACGTGGAAGGGTCCGATCGTGTCATTAAATGAAATATCCATCTACCTACTGTCTTATTTATGTAGACATAAATGCGTTATAACAAGAGTGGCGTAAGTAGGTAGTTTTAAAACTCGTCAGCCACAACCACCCATCGATATGGAAACTCATCAATAACATTCGCTTCGACGTGCCCCATGATACCCATCCTCGCCTTGGGGGAACGTTGCGTGCAAAGAAAGAAAAACCTAAATAGTATTTTGACAAAATTTCAGATTAAAAAAAAAAATTCTACTGCCCAAAACGGCCCGGACGGCGGACGGACATTTCGGTTTTTAATATTATTTTTAATTATAATTTATTTGTGTGTTCCCAAAAATTCAAGGGGGGGGGGGGCACCCTGTCTACGCCTGTGTCTCAAGTGTCTCAATAAAAACTACATGTAGATGCATCTACTTTACTTATTCACAGAACTGTAGAAGTGATCTCTTTCAATCTGTACGAGATTAGCTGGTTTTCCAGCCAATTCCAACCAATGCTATTACAAACACCACGAGCTCACTTTCGGTAATACTGTAGTGGGCTCCCACAGTCCTCAACTGAAATGCACATTAATTACACGGAGTACCTACAAGGGTTGCCTACGTCTGGTGAAGTTTCTTGGAGGTGAGACTTTGAAAAAGTGATTCATTCGTACCTACAAGGGTTGCCTACGTGTTTTGTCAATTTTGTGTTTTACGTGCACGTAGGCAACCCTTGTAGGTACGAATGAATCACTTTTTCAAAGTCTCACCTCCAAGAAACTTCACCAGACGCCATATCTCGGCCCTTCTTGAATTTAGTTGTCAATTTCCAGTAGAATTGCACCCCGCTGACTAATAATTTCTCTGATGGAGGCATTACACAACAAAACAACTGGGTACCTACTACTATTAGCACAACGCTGATCTCACAACTGGCCGTCGGAGAGGCTTCAATGCTCGCCTTCGCTCAGTTTACACCTCTGACTTGTTTACTTGTCGAGAGTCGTTGGCCCAGTTCACATCCACAGATAATCTTTTAATCCTCGACCCCGAGCCGAGGGTCATTACTTTCGCCCAGCTTACATCCGCCCATCAATCCGGCAGATGGACAATCTCCTGATGAGCCCAAAACCCCATACATGGGGGCGGGCGAAAGGCGCCTCGAGGCATTGTTGAACCAAATATAATACAATACACGGCTTGTCCCTCACCAAATCCATTCCAATGAATACCTATCCAAGGATATTCACAAACTTCAGAAGAGATTTAAGGTTGAGAAAGTGGAAAACCTGATAAATAGCTCCACTTCAAAACGTCTTTTAATTAAGCAAAATACGCAATTGACAACGATTCCGGCGGGATTTTCAGCACAGGTTCCTGAACCTGGCGGGAGGTACCTCTTCGAAGGCTGCTAAATCGGTGAGGAGGTTCCGACCGAAGAAGGCAATTTTCCCTTTGGATTCGCTGACGAGGTACCTGTCGCAACGAATTCGTTTTGTTACTGCTCAACATCGGCTGACAATACTAATTTACATCATGAGTATTATGTATTGAGTTTATTCGTTCTTGCAACGGGATCAAAATATATAATCTATCGCTGGGTTGAAAAAAACATTAACAAGTAGGTAATCCAAGAAAGGGTGAACCGCTAGACCACTAAGTGGTCTATCTACCAAGTCTTGGTAGATAGATAGACCCCATAGATGGGTAGGTAGGTATATCAAGTAGCTCTAGTTTTTACTTGAAAGGGTATTATCCATCTCTGGCTTGTTGGCCGGCGGGGTTTGATGAGGGTGGTAGATGGGTTGTTAATTAAAACAGCAGAGTTTGTGTCGGCTCTGCTGTTTTAATTAACAACCCATCTACCACCCTCATCAAACCCCGCCGGTAGCTCTAGTTGTGACATGTGGCATGTGATTCACGTTACAACCCCCTTCTTAATCGTTTACAGCCCTCAAATAATAAAACATGATTATCCACTTTTTTTTTTAAATCGTTAAAACCGACTTTTTTTATCATTGAAACTTTTTTAAATCATTAAAACAGACCAGCCAACAAGAGTTTTATAGGGGTGGGGAGGGGGGACGTCGCAGCCTGCTATAGCAGTTCTTATAAGAATTAAAACGCAACATTGCATTATGCCCGACTGTTTTCTTTACCACTGGAGCTACAACCAGGAAACTTACATCGACATTGACAGCCCTGAAGACGTTTACAACATTGTTCGTAGGTACTTATACAACTTTCGTCTAAATCCGTATTTTACAAAATACATTCCCAGGAGCAGGTGGATTGACGTACATAACCGTCCGTCGAAAAAATAATGAACCGTTTGCTCGCCTTAGTCATAAGTTATGAGTCATAACTTATGACTCATAACAAACATTTCATGGCTGTCAGAACTGAAAGGGTTGTAACCCTTTCAGTTTAAACACTAAATACATGTTCTAAAAAAAGGGGGGTTTGCCACGCTTGCACCGCGTGCGCCGCTTTTTGAGGAACCAATGTAATAGCTACGTACTAGGAAGATCATCCACATCGAGACGATGTACAGACTGACCCTCAAGAGTTGGGCGATTCGTTTTATCGTTTTCCGATTTTCGTCGAAGAAGATGTCGATTCGTAGGAGTTTTGCCTGTTTCGAACAAAAATCACACAAAGTCAGTTACAAATATCAGGTTTCCCTCTCAGTGGTGTTGGCAGTTAGGTTTTTCTCGGCAGATAACTCTGCCCAGAGAGGTGGAGGGTTTCCAGTACCAACATAGTGGTCCTGTAAAAATTTCCCGAATTTTGTTGCCCCATTGTTCCGGCGTTCAGGCTTTTCCAAACTCAAAACCCGAAAAGCGGGGGGCACATCAGCAGGTGACAAGAAAATAATTGCGGGAAAATAAATGTGTTTCCTCCTTTCATGGTACATACCTACATGCTTGCATATATTGCTTGAAAATTCTGAAAATTATTGAAAGGTACCTACCTACTTAACTGAATTTTTACACGTCTGCGCTAGTAGTATATATACCTATAACTTATAGGTACTACTAGCGCAGACGTAGTACCTATATGTAACCTATAGGTTATAGGCTATAACAAATCAGTGGCTTCCTCGGCCAACAATTTCCTCACAATTTTCCTAGGCCTCTCAACAATGTTATCAACAGCTTTTCGCTTTGCTTTGGGAGGGAAACCTAACTTTTGACCTGAGAGCGACTTCGCCTCTGAGGAGGGAAACCTAACGTTTCGATAAGCCGCATCTCAAACGTCTCGATTACTAATGGACTCATCGGGAGGGAAAACGAATCCGACCCGCGAAGAGATCCTGAAGTGGTCTTTGGATGATCCAGACGACGAGGTGGTTTGTGGAAGATTGAAACGCTCATGAGATCCAGAACAGTAACAACTGTTGTGGATCACATGAACGTCTCCAGCTAAAGGTTTCTAGATTATCCAAACAGATACTCAGCTGATTTGATTCTGGATTACTCAACCAAATTTCAAGATCCAGATGCTCGGGTCGTCTAATACTGGTCAGCACCCATTCAAACGGAAAATGCATCTCTCCCCTACATATAAATTTGCCTCCACAATCCATGAGGATTCACATTCAGATGTAATTTTTCTACCATAAACGATGAATTTTCCATCATGATTACATTCATCGTGGGCTCCTAAACGTTCATGTACCTATCACACGGGTTTTACGACGGCAATTAAGTGCACAATGAGGTTTTGAGCAATAATTTTAGCACGGCAACAATGTCTTTCAAATAAACAAATCGAAGGGGCGGCATGCACCTTAATCGTGCTTTCATGAGACCAGGTAATAGTGAACCTAAAAAGCCAACTTGTTAATTTTATGGGAAATGTGGAGTTGGGTGCCGGAATCCAAAAAAGGTATTAGTTTGGTCCCTACATCCTTTCCTCGGAGCTCGAGTTGGACCCCCCCCCCCCCCCTTTCTGTTAGGAACATGAATTGGGTCCAAGCCTATTAGCGCTATTCAGGAGACACCCCAAGATGACTGGGTTGTCTTTGGTCGCTGGGTGACTGAACCACAATTTATGTAGGTACTTATTGATCTTATTGCCCTTCTCGTCCAACCAGAATCGCTATGTCCTCGTAGAGACGGATTATTTCAGCAAGTTCAGCCTGTTGCATCCAATCCGCTTCAGCACTGGTCCATTGGTAAAGTTTTTGGAGGAGCAGCCCTTCATGATTTTTGATGTGCCCAAGATTTGTGACAATGATTCTCGGTCCAAAGGTCGGGTCTTCCAGAAAAAGATGGAGGAATATAATGTCAAGGTTTTGTTTACTGCCAATTACCACCCCCAAGCAAACCCTAAAGAGAGGGTGAACCGCGTCATGAAGACTACAATCAGAAGCTACATTTGGGACAATCACTGTGATGTAGATCTGTGACAGATCTTGGGACCAAGAACGTCCAAAGATTGGGTTTGCTCTCCGCACCACCCAAGTCCATCAAATGACTGGTTACAGTCCAGCATAGCTCAACTTCGGAAGGGAACTAAAGAGATCTGAAGACGAGCACCTGAGTCGTGCAGCGGCTGTCGTCGGGTTGTCTCGTATGCCGTTGGCACTTAGCAACCTTGCAACTCTCCGATTACCGGCGGACACAATTCCAGTGCGGACCCAACTCGCTACCCAGCTCTACCCTTCCTCATTCCTGTTCCTGGACCCAACTTTGGTTTATTCAATTTTATACCTATCTACTATATCAATTAATTACATTGGAGCTCCAGCCCGAGGAGGAGGAGGAGGAGGTCCGAGGAGAATGCTTATTTTTTATTCTAAGGCACTCCTAGATGTCGCAAAAATTTTAATCACAAATCAAAAAATTCCTGCGCCGCGCAGAGATTAAAAACGCTGCAAATTTTACACAAGGGTTTATTATTCTTTGATATACGTTACTTGTGCAGAAATTTGACTCTGTCAATAAAAAATTTAAAAATTTTTTTTTTGGATTTTTATCTCAAAAAAAAATTTTTTTGGGATTTTTTTGTTCAAAAATGTGTTTTTTTCAAAAATTCTGCATTTGTTACTCGAAAAATATTTAACATCCTGGGATCCTTCAAAAATGCCATTTTTAGCCCCATGAAAGCCCTAAAGATCGCCCCAGTGAAATCGGATCGTTCCGGGACCCCAAAAAATGGATTCTACGTCCAAAAATACTTCGAAAACGACACCTAACTCGATCCCATAGCTAAAAGCCTTCAAAAAACCCCTCCCGTAGCCCCATTTTAGCCCCATAGAGCCCCACGGGTTTGGGCGATCGGACTGAAAACCTTGCGGGCACAACTAGATGGTAAACCAAGTATTTTGTCAAAATTTCAGATTTAAAAAAAAATTCCTACTGCCCAAAACGGCCTGGACGGCGTACGGCGGACGGACATTTCGGATTTAGAATGTAGACCTCTTGAAACGGATAATGTCAAATTTTGAGCCCGATCGGAGTCGTCGACCCCCGTCGCGAAAACATAGGTGTATTATTCCAAGAATAATAAACCAAAATACTTTAGAAGGGGGGAAAGCTGACGGGGATTCAGTCGACGGGACGGGGGCGGTGACCGCAATTCGCGAACGAACGCCGGTAAATGGCACAAATTCCTCTGAAAACCGTAGAATCGTCTGAGTAGGTAAGGAGGGCTCGCCCCCTTCCCGAGCTATTCGTCGACCGGGGGGGGGGGGGGGGGGGTCGACCAACTCAAAAAATAGCGAACCAATTTGACCAACTGCAGAGCTCAAAATACTAACGAGGCAACGAACATGCTGACGCCCTGGCCAGAGAGGGCTCCCAGACCCCCTTCATCGGCCCGGAGCCAGCAGTTGGCCTACCACAAACCTCCTTCAGAGGCGCCATCAATAGGTGAATGTCATTACAAACCGCCAAAAGATGGCAACTCCTCGAAGGTCACGCTCACAGCTGCTTGCTGCAAGCGCATGGTGGCAAAATTGAACACCAAGAATGCCGATGCTACTCAAGTTGAAACGCGGGGAACTTAGAAGACTGGTTGGCTTCTCACATTCTACATTCTCCATTCTACCTCAAGCACGAACACGAGAAAAAATACTGCAAATCAGCAAAAGGGGTGCGACTTGATTCAGGGGCTAGATGGACGATTTTTCTAATGGTCGCATATTAAGAATAGAGTACTTTTTAACCATGCCTACACTTTCCAAAAAATGCTTGGAAACTGTAGACAGCCACTCCTCCCTCAGCGAATGGGGACCGAGACGGCCAAGGTTCCTCGGGATGTCGGAACCAATACGGACGTCTCGGAACCGATACGGATACATCCCTAGAACTCAGCCAGAGTCCGCTACCTGAGAGATTATTGCCTAGCCTTAAGATAAAGATTGAACTATTGAACTCGCTCGTGTCTCGGGGACATTTTTATGTGTTTTTATTTTTATTTTTACATTTTATGTCTTTGCTTTGGCACACAAACTCAAAAATCGTCACGAAAACTGTTGACGAAAATTGTCCCAAGCCGTTTCTAGGGAAATGGAACTTGTTTAGTTTTTCCTGTGTTGATGATTGTTGTAGTGTTGAACTCCTGACATAAAATGTCCCAATGTGTTGCAGACTCGCATGCAAGCGTTTATGTTCTGTGATGTAGTTTTTTTTTTAACACATGTATTTCATTGAGAATAATAAGGTCGAAAAAAGGGTAGACCTACCCTTTATTTCTACCTGTATTTCTGTGATCAAAATGTAAAGTTTCTCATCTTCTCATAATATTCAGGAATTAAATACAGGAGGAAGGGGTTTTGGAATTGCGATTTCAAATCTGGATTCAGCATGAAAAATATGTTGGGAACTGATTATTGGGAGAATGGTGGGGATCATGTAATCTACCAATAGGTAGTCTTTTTCAACACATTTTTTCACGCTGAATCCATGTTTGAAATCGCATTTTCAAAACACCGTCATCCGTGTATTTTGTTGAGGCAGAAATGTGTAATGAACATTATGTATACATAATGTTCATATACATATGATAGGAAAACGAATTGTAGAGAAGTCGCTGCTCTCAAACACACGAGAAAAGCGGCCCGCCAGGCCGCAACAACCGCCTTGCCAGGGCGGAATGATGGGGGTTGGCTGGCTTAGCCAGCAGGGGGTTGCCCCCTAGTACCTAGTTAATTATAAGCGTTTTTTCCAAACTGTAAGGCGCATACAATTCAACTCGGTACCTGAAGACTTTTCTACTTGGAGGGGCGTCTCGTGTTTTTTTCGTTCGGGGTCGTCTTTAGGGGATACGAAGCCAGTCGTCGGTCTGTTCGTGGTACTGATGTCTTCGATAACGATGTAGCTGATGTTGGTATACATTTTGTTCAGGAAAGATAGTACCTGGAACAAGAAATTAAGCCATCAAGGCTCGAAGAGGATGATAATGTTACTAGGTGAATAGTAGCGTATGTACCTCTTTTTCATCGAAAAACCCCTCCCGATCGTAGCAGTTTGGGCAGACCGATGCCGGAGGGAACTGAACTTTTGGGAAATGCGGGTCCTCGGTGACGTCGCCGTGCAAGCGCTTGTTCGCTTTATTGTGAGCTTTCCACAACCACAACACGGAATCTTCAGGTGTTAACACGGAGCTCGCCATCGTTGAGGCAACTTTCAAAAAATGATCCGCGCAGTCCGTGCACCCGAAGAAATTACCGATATAGCCGATCATCGCTTTTAGAACATCCTGAGGGTCGTCGCCGTGAGTTAAAAACTGAGCTCGAACCGTCAACGTGTGGAACATGGTCCACATGGAGCAAGGGAACCCCCGGTAAGTAGGGAGAGTGCCTCTACATCCCAGCCAACCGTGTTCCGAGTCCAACCAGACTGGGTGATACTTCTCAGCACACAACCCCACTATATCCGAAAACTCAGCCCCTAACAAACCATTCAATGCAATTTTGGAATCCAAAGCATGCTTAACGCACTTTAAGAAATTTCTGCCATTTCTCCCGATGGGAAAATACTTATTCAATACATCCACATAGTTTCTTAGGGCAGTGAATGATGTTCCAAAGATGTACTTGTTCCTGGGGATCTCCACATTAAACGTAGTTCGCACTGCTCCTTCAATATCTACTTGGTAGACTTGATCTATGTTCTTATCGGATAAGATTTTATTCACTATATCGGTATACTGTGTGGCATAAAGGTGAGCGTCCTTGAGGTTGATCTTGATTTCTTTGATGGACGACACGTTAAATGGTGTAGGAGTATGAATGCCCTGTAAGTCAAAATAGTCATGGAGCAATTGCAAAGCTTCATGCCGGGTGAGGGCACCGCTGTGCAGCTGTTTCGATGGACCGGATTTCGGAATTACGTAAAGCGCTGAGTTGCTGGATCCGCGGATCTTGAGCCCTTTCAAAAGACCAACGTTGGAGCACAGTGTCGAAGCCACTTGGACCTCTTTGACTGGCATGTAGTCCAAAACGAGTGCGGGACCGACCATAGTTTCGTTGGGACAACTCACGTATAAAGCGATGTAACGCGCCTCGTCCGCCCGGTTCCACAATTCCTGCGACGTCCCCTTAAAAAGATGCAGCTCCCCCAAATCCTTCCGGTCCATCAACAATTCGACCAAAGTCCCTTCCAATTTGTCGATCTTCCTCTTTTTGACGACCGTCCCGTAAAAAGTATCATCAAACTGGGGCGGGAAATATTTCAGCGTGGGGTAACTGAGAATATCATAATCCCTGCACACAGGAGTGTTGAGTTCGTTAGAGCAATCCACAGCTCCTACTTTGACCACACTACTCCAACCTGAAATATTAAAAAATTCATTCACTGTAGAATAATTGGATATTATATATACGTAAATAAGTAAATTCTAACATGACATGACATGTGAGATTCTTGAAAGGATTTATGACAGGGAAGTGAGTGGGCACCGTATTATGATACTTGATTATGAAGAATACTAACGAACCCATGACCAACATACTACGGGCACAATGGGGTTATGTCCTTCCACCTTTTATTGTTCTATTTATCATTATTCTCTGGAACACTATAACAACTGAGTAATATTTGAAACGACTTTTTAATGATGGCAGCTTTAAGATCAACGAAGGTTCTGGTGGCATCGACGGTTTCTTTTGTACTTTCAACTAGTTTCAAAACTTCAATCGCGTTTTTCTCAAAATGAAGTTTTTTAACTTGTGCTTTAAAGTATCGGTATATATGTATATATTATATTATGTATACATAATATAATATATATTGTGTATACATAACCTAGAGGTATACCGACCATTTTCTACAAAATATTAGAAAATGATCATCTTAAGCAGTGAAAAAGCTGCAAATTTTACATTAGGGTTTATTATTCTTTGATATAGGTTAATTGTGCAAAAATTAATTTTGTATCATTAAGAAAATATTTTTGAAAAATTAAAAACAATAATAATTTTTTCTGCACAATGTTTGAACAGATATGGGACCTCGAAAATTTGTGCAGAATTACTCGGAAAATCACTCCTTATTTGATCTCATGGGGTCCTTCAAAAATCCCATTCGTAGCCCCATGAAAGCGCCACAGATCCCCTCGGTGAAATCGGCTGTTGGGGGTTCTGGAACCCCCAACAATGGATTATACACCCAAGAATACTTCGAAAACGTTCACATAACTCAACTCCACAGCCGAAAACCTTCAAAAACCCTCCAGTAGCCCCATTTTAGCCCCACAGCGCCCCACGTGTTGGGGCGATCAGGCTGAAAACCTTGCGGGCACAACTTGATAGTGAACCTAGTAGGCATTTGCAAAAATTTCAGATTGAAAAATAAGTAGTCTGATCCTTCTGCGTATACTGTCTTATACCTAACCAGGAACATTAAAGTAAATTTTACCAATTACATCAGCAGCAAATCTCTTGAAGGACGGCGAGTACCGAGTGCAGTCTCCGCACCAACTGTTGTAGAACTCGATCAACCAGGAAAAATCCTTGTGTCTGACCGTCGAGTCGAAATTTGTGGTGTTCAAAAGGGCGATTTCGGGGAAATTGTAGTAGAGCCCTCGGCCCATGGAAATTGACATCATGAGAGCCTTCGCGTCCGGGTCGACGACGTCATCAGACGCCTGCACGGACAGGAAAACCGCAAAAAACGCGATAACGTACCGTTTCATTTTCCGCGAAGGCGTTTGAGAAGCGAAATCGCGATAAATTCCGAAAGTGGAAACCGTTTATCAAGGAAGGGACTTGAGGTTTTCCGCTAAAAATGAATTAGCTTCACGATGAGGCCGCCCTTGGATTGAAAGTACGAGTAGTCGGAGGGTAAATGCTTTTAAACCTCCACCGTCCGATGATGACTATCTACTGGGAACTTTTTCGACCAGTGGAACTATGTCAGGGAATTTCGCCCCCACCATCTCGAATGATCACTCATGGTTTTCACCCCGATGACCATCAAACGCGGCCCGTGAGAGTGGAATCAATCGATAAACCGTCGAGAAGCACCGCAAAAACGACAATAAAAGAAATTTGTCTAGATGAAACTTCTCTTCATGTTCTAAATCAAACGTGAATTTACTACACCCCTGAGCTATTTTCAGCGACGGCACTTTAATGGCGTTCATAAGCGTCCAGACCTAATAGCACCACTCCCATCGTTTCAAAACACAATCCAAAAGAAAAAAAAGTGTTGGAACAAAGACTTTTTAAACATTCTTCAAACGGTTCATTTCATTTCAAGAACTATAATTGTTATAACTAATAATAATTATTATTATTGGCGTTCACTAATATTTCAACCAACGCTAATAATTCTGGGGAACATAGTAAAAATAATTGTTAGTACAAATTATTACTAATAATATCATTAAAATAGACTGATAATATTAGCAAATTTTGGCAATAATACAGGTAGATAGCCTATTAGTAAGTTCCGATCGGAACACTCGAGTGTGCAACCGAAAACCACTAAGTTTTATATTATTCGTCAAGTAAACCTTACCTACAGTCTGGCTAGAAATTGCAAATTGGGCTATCTTTTTAGCTCTGTTCGCGGAAAAAAGTGTCAGGTTGCTAGCAGTAGCAATTTGGGCTATTAGAAGTGGCCTTTTCCCGTAAATTTGGCTATTTGGTGATGAACAATTCTTTTCAAGTTTCGTTGATAAAAAACCTTTATCACCAAAGAATTCTACCCACTACCCATCTTAGCATGTATAAATACATGATAAGATGTAATGTTAAAAAACTGGGGTGTGGTTTTATGAAACCACGGTAAAAGTGAAACTTTTTTCCCACTAGTCTCTCCGGCTCGCTTCGCTCGCTCCCCTAGTGGGGTACGTAGCATCGATGGACACGTTTTTTATGTCTAGTCCCCCCCCCCCCATTTCCTACTCATTCACCTACCCTTGTATCTCTACCCACGGCTTCATTTTGGCGTTTTCTCAAATTGATTTATAACGTGGCACCTGATAACAACAAAACAAGCGGCATTGTTTACTGCATCCATTAATAACATCAATAAATATAAAATGGGGACATAATGACAAAGAACAAGTACGAAAGAAATGTGTGATAAATCGAGAGCTTTCCAACGAATGGTGAACGATTTTTGTACGATTATAACTGGCGAAGATGAAGTTCCGTAGCAACGAATCGGTTGTAAGCGAAAATCAACGGTAATAAAAGTTTCACTTTAAAAAATTTGGGACGATGTAATAAAAGTTTCACTTTAAAAATTTGGGACGATGTAATAAAAGTTTCACTTTAATAATTTAACAGTGGATGTTAAATTATTTAACATCCACTGTTACTCACCCTCATTTCTCTAGCGACCCAAAAACATCTACCAGGTGATATTAAATATCACCTTAACATTTTTAAGGCTGGTTCAGCCTGGTTAGCTTCGAATTTTCCCATAGTTGAATGTACTTAATGCTACCTTTGTAGATACCTACTCCTGTTGATGATTCCCTGAGTAACATTTGCCTTTTTTTTATAGAGCTCTATAAAAAAAAAAAAAAAAACTCTAGAGATGAGATAAGAGAATCATCTTTTAGTTGTTGCAACAACGACTTAGCATGCTAAGTCGAACATTTAGTTCAATTATTGAACTAAATGTTTGACTTCTTTTATTGGAGATTCGTATTTATAAATAAACAATACATTCCGGCACAGATGATGTTTCGTAATCGATTTTCCTTTCAGTCCCAATTTTTCGCTTTTACGCATTTTTTTTACAGCTGTAAAAGGATGCCCTAGTTCACAAGCTAATGGGCCGATTCAAGTAAACTTTGGGTTACACTGAGAACTTGGTTGTTTATGTGTAAAATTGGGCGCACCTTCATTAACGCTTACCGAGGCTAATAGAGGAGGTGGGGACATAAGTCCGCAGTTTTCGATTTTCGCAGTTTGTAAAGAAACGATTTGGAAAAATTCGGGGGTTTTCCTTTTTTGTTCTATGGATCAGGATGTTGATCACATCCTCCGTGAATTTCATTAATTTTCGGACAAAATTAAGAGAGATAATATCGCTATATTATAGCGATTTTAGCAAAAGCTCTCCGTGCGGACTCACGCCCCACGACATGGGGCAAGAGTCCGCACCCAATGAGAGTACTCCCACACATCTACCTATATTACACATGTTAGAATCCCTCAAAAAGCGCAATAATGTTAAAAATAAGCAAAGTACAAAAACCTGCGCTTATGGTGAAAGAGTCCGCAAGCGTGAAGGTGCGGACTCTTGCCCTAGCATGTCATGGCTTCAGCCAGAAGGTGATGAGCGACGAGTTTTCTTCAGGCGCCATCCTGCCTCTATGACGGTGTCCTCAGCAGCCGATGCCGCCCGCAAAATGGGCCAGAAGCGTGTAGCACGTACCAGGCAAGTCGCGGCAGCACCTAGACATTGTAGAGATGCAGGGTAATCAATCAATCAATCAATCGTCTACTGATGGTCTTGAACGACGAATACTCCTCACTGATGTTCACCCCAAACATTAAACTTAAAAATCACTTGAGGAAGAGAAACATGCGACCGTTCCTCCCAAATTCCCTGTTTCTTAAATTATGAGGGGTCCACCGTAACAAACTCCTACTATAAACTCCGATTCCAAAAAAGCTGCTGCAGGTTACTGTACTTTCGAAGTTCGTAGCCTTTGAGGATGGAATTGCCAACCCAGTGGAGCTGCTCGATTGTAGATTGCTCTCTTCTGAGCCCAAATTAGTGGTCCGGGATGACTGACGACACCTGAAGAGCAATTTGAAACCTCCTGCGGAGGACCTTTGCATAGGTAGCATGCTGCTAGCTGCAGAGGTAGCAAGCTGATTGCAGGAGCTTGCTGGGGTTTGCCTGACTAGGGAACAACAATCGCGTTACTGCCAACAGCTTAATATTCTCCCTGAAATGATTATTAAGTAATTACATTTTCTTTGCTAACTTGGTTTCTACTGAACGCTGTTAGTTGTAACCGCGGTGTTGGTGTTTCGAATTTCAGGCTGATTTCTAAGCCAAAAAACAAACACGTAATTTTTTTTAAACAATTCTTTAAATTTTTATTATTCTCGATGAAAACTATATTTCAATCAAATACGTATGTTTGATTTTTTAAGTCGCGATTCTTTGTAACACTGATTAAAACAGCACATGAACAAGACATGTTCAATAACTTATTTATTGGTAAAATTACCAATTGGGAAGTTAAATGGAATTTTCCAAAATCACAAAAGTGCGGAACAACTCTTGGGAGATTATATTTTTATAGAGCTAATCTTGGAGGTTTTCCATTTCACTATCCAATAATCTTTCAAGATTAGAAAAAAAAACTACCTATTTCATCAATATTTAAAGTGCAGTCAACGAAACCATCGGATCGTCTTCATCCATGGCGACGCACAGTGGGACAGAACTCCCGAATTCCTGGACGTGAGCCTGCACGTAATGGAGGTCGAACAGACTTGAAATTCGGAAGGTTTACACGTTAAGGTCTCAGGTTTATGTTAACAATTAATTCAGCATTAGGTAATGAGCGAAATTTCAAAAGATCATTTTCAACCGATTTTTTAGCGATGTTTGAACTATGACAAATGTTAATATTTGATGGACTATCCTTATAGGAAATTTTGCGCACCTTGAGAACCTACCTTGTTGGTTGACTCCATCGTCGCTGGCTGGTTTGGTGCTAGTAGCGAGTCAGTAGTTAAATCTGTGGTTTGGTGCTAGTGGCGAGCGCGTTCGATGTAAAAACTTCATTGTCAGGCTACTGAGTAATTTCGAGGGTCTCAAAACAACATGTCATATCACCAAACATGCACAAAAAACTTGTTTTCTAAATTGATAGAACTTTTTTTGCCTGAACAAGTTTCATATTTTTATCATTTTATAAGTGCCATATAATAATATGATGAAGTAGATGATATCTACTTCTAGTATATTATGCTAATTTCAGCATAATGTTTAATTTTAATTAAAAATAAAAATGAAAAACCAAAATTGAAACTTGCATACGAGTCTGCATCACATTGGGGCATTTTATGTCTTTAGTCCCCCCCCCCACCCTTCGTACTCATTCACCTACCCTTGTATCTCTACCCACGGCTTCATTTTGGCGTTTTCTCAAAGTGATTTCTTAACGTGGAAACTGATAACAACAAAACAAGCGGCATTGTTTACTGCATCCATTAATAACATCAATAAATATAAAATGGGGACATAATGACGAAGAACAAGTACGAAAGAAATGCGTGATAAATCGAGAGCTTTCCAACGAGTGGTGAACGATTTTTGTACGATGATAACTGGCGAAGATGATGTTCCGTAGCAACGAATCGGTTGTAAGCGAAAATCATCAGAAATTTAGGTAACGCTTTTTACACAAGGTACAATTTTTACACTTTCAGGCCACAATTGAGGTGCCAAAGTAAAGACATATACCTAATGTCAAAAACATTTCATCATTCCATCACTCACAGGGCTTTGAATAAGTTTTTTGGTTCTACCTACTGAAGATTTGGTGAATATGTGATACGACATGATGCTATATTTCCGCCCGTGCATAACATTTCTTTCAGGCCCGAAATCTTGAAAGAGAACTGTGTTCTAAAATTTATTGCCAATAAACGGCCGGTGGAGCGTTTACTATGATCATCATGGTCACCTCATTATCCAAACAGCTGGGCGACAAAATATTAAATTTTTAACTACGAAAGAACAGTCACGAGTGATCGATTTTGACGCTGCGGCCTTTCGTCAAAGATTCATCAAAGGTTATTTTTTTACCTTATCTTTTGGTTTATTATTCTTGGAATAATACACCTATGTTTTCGCGACGGGGGTCGACGACTCCGATCGGGCTCAAAATTTGACATTATCCGTTTCAAGTGGTCTACATTCTAAATCCGAAATGTCCGTCCGCCGTACGCCGTACGCCGTCCGCCGTCCAGGCCGTTTTGGGCAGTAGGAATTTTTTTAAAAATCTGAAATTTCGACAAAATACTTGGTTTACCATCTAGTTGTGCCCGCAAGGTTTTCAGTCCGATCGCCCAAACCCGTGGGGCGCTATGGGGCTATAATGGGGCTACGGGAGGGGTTTTTTGAAGGCTTTTAGCTATGGGATCGAGTTAGGTGTCGTTTTCGAAGTATTTTTGGACGTAGAATCTATTTTTTGGGGTCCCGGAACGATCCGATTTCACTGGGGCGATGTTTAGGGCATTCGTGGGGCTAAAAATGGGATTTTTGAAGGATCCCAGGATGTTAAATATTTTTCGAGTAAAAAATACAGAATTTTTGAAAAAAACACAATTTTGAACAAGAAAATCCAAAAAAAAATTTTTTTTGAGATAAAAATCCAAAAAAAAATTTTTTTTTTAAATTTTTTCATTGACAGAATTAAATGTCTGCACAAGTAACGTATATCAAAGAATAATAAACCCTTGTGTAAAATTTGCAGCGTTTTGGTTTATGGTTGGACGCATAAGTTTTCGTGGTCCAAACACGTAGATAATAAGAAAATTTAAAAAAAAAACAGCTATTTCGTCTATTGTTGCACTCTCTTGTTGTTCTCTCAACCACCCAAGAACCGGTAAAGATTAAAACGAAATGGAATGCAACGTATATTATAGATATTTTGATTAACATTATGCAACGTAATAGAACGAAATACCCTCACTAGGATAATACGTTTTTAGGGTCACTTGTCAATATCGCAGTGATTGTCCCTTAGAGGACTCCACAGACACGCTAAACTCCAATCAAACTCTTCTGAAATCGATAAATTCACCGATGTCATCCCGCAACCGAAAAGCATCAAGTTTTTCTTCAGACTAAAAATATCCTAAATGAGAATTACACCGTGGAAGTCCGCCTGACTCATATCACAGATACAGTGAGAAAAAGGAAGTCTACGTCGGAGCTATAAAGGCTTGCAGTGAAGACTAATATAATCTTAACATGAGTTAAAAACATCTTTTGTGGGGTGTCATGTTTGTAGTATCGGGCGGTTGGACTTTGAGCCAAAGACTTTAACGCAATGACTTTGAGCCAAAATTTCAATGGCTTTGGGCCCACCCCTGGGAGCTAAAGTAATGGTATTGGGCCAAATAGAAGCAGTAAAAAATAATGGGTTTGGGCGCAAAAAATTGAAGTCCCGGAATGGGTATTGTCTTGGGGCCAACTGGTCAATATTTATTACGTCAATTTTCATTAGTAGTGGTTCATTAGGTTGTCTTATGAAATGATCTTACAAACACACCTAAAACTAATTGACCCGTCAGCAGCGCTATTTCGACCTAAAACTGAAGTTTTGGCTTTTTTCCCGCGGCTCAGGTGGTTTTGGTGCGGGTGATTAAGCAGCACTGAGTCAGCCATTGTGCGGCACTCCATAAATTTAAAATTGTTAACCACAACCATGACTTTTTGAGTGTCAAGCCCAGGAGCGCAAAAGGTATTTTGCTCTGGTATCAGTGGACCGATGCAACAGTGCCTGGTAGGAGAGCTATTCAGGAACCCATTTCCATAGCCCCTCTTGAGCTGACTCTCTGAGTTACTATGGTAGGAGTTCTGTGCCCTTGAAGAGTTCAATAGTCTTCCTACTAGGTCCTTCTGCGCCAGGATCTCTCCCCGTTCCACTGAGCCCAGAGCAAGATACCTTCTGCGCTCCAGGGCCTCACGCTTGAAGATGCGATGGTCTGCTGTTTCATCCTCATCACCACAGAACCTGCAGGCGGGTTTATCGTTCATGACCCCTATCCTGTTTAAATGCATCCTGAATCTCCCGTGTCCTGTTTACAGGCCCACTATGAATCTCAGTTGTGTCCGCCGTAAATGGAGGCATGTGTTTGCCCTTTTACGGTCCAGTCCCACCAACGTGGTGTGTCCATGCTGCTGATGCGGGGTTCTTTCCCATCTACTGCCCCCGTTATACCTAGACAGGGTCCAGGTCCTATAAGGTCCTCGCTGGACCCCTGTCTGGCCAGGGCGTCTGCTTTCTCGTTTCCTGGAATACCAGCGTGACCAGGGACCCATCTGAGAATGATCTCATTAGAGACCCCAACTATGACATTCCCTTAAGGGATTAGCTAAACATTTATTCTGGATGGAGGCATCCATAATTGAATGGGATCGCACACTCAACTGACTCAAACCGTCGCTCAATAACACAAATAACTCGCCCAATATCATAATCAAACGAGCTCATCCTCGGAGACGCATAATTTCACTTTAGCCCAATGTCGTTGCAGAACCTTGGCCCTGGGATTCCGACGACCTATCACTTACATTTGGCCCAAAGTCGTAACGCCCGAAGTATCAGTACATTTTCGGGAACGGCACTTGAGGCGAACAGAAACTCACCGATGTCTGTCGAAGTACTAAAACTGACGAGAAAAAGATCGTGTAACGCAAATGGATGAACAAAATGAAAAATCGAGGATTTGTCATCAACAAGACAATGGGAAGATATTCAACCGTTCGAAAGGTATTAAATTTCCTTTTTGTTCTATTTGTCAATATCAAAATATCGCCATCAGAAGCACTCTAGCTGGCATCTATACACAACAATTCATCATCTAATAAATGCGTTTTTCATAGTTCTATTAAATTCAATTCCCGTCCATTCGACATTCAATGCAGACGCCAATAAGCCTATTCCACCTTGGAATATAAAAATAAAAACTAGCTAACGAAATAAAATAAACTTAATTTAAGCAGCCATTCGAGTTTGACTCATAATGTACAACTATTTAGGTTATGTGATGCAATCAATTGTAATTGATTTTTTTTTAATTGAATATAATGTACAAAAGTAGCGTAACAACCAAAACAATAAATAGGTAATGCAGCGAGTAGCAAAAACAATGACAAAATAACGTTAACAACTTATTAGGTAGGCCGAGAGAAGGGCATCACAGAGGATGAAGACTACTCAATGGGTGTACATAATATACAATCGTCCATACCTTCTCATTGAGTGGGTAATGAAGACATGAGTTTACAACGTGTATAATGGGAGCTTACCTTCCCAATGGAAGAATGGGCATACCTTTTCTATGCGACTTTTCATTAGGTGAATGTTATACTTTATCAATGCGTATTTCCATTAAATAATATGGGATTACCTTCTTAACTTACATAATAAGGCCGTACCTTTTCGAAGAAACACTAAATGTTTTCATTTTGATAAATCAACACTAATTGATTGTGGATGTTATAGGGCGTTCCAGGCAGCTTGTGACTTGAGAATTGTAGCGTCGATTTTACGAGCGAAAGGGGTTTACTGTGATGTTGGATCGTCCCAAGGATTTATGAGACTAATAAATCAGATTATTACCACGGAGTAAGCCGACAGAGGGTACTTGATATTATCTACTTAATGGGTGTAGTATAAACACAGATTATAACGTGGTCACGTCTTATCTATGAGTACAAATAACGTCATACTTTCTCATTGAACGGGTAATAGGTAGAGATGGGTATCGAATGCAAATATATCGATACTTTGAAGTGGCAATATATCGTATGTTGATATATCAATAGTAAAAGAATAAAAGTCCATAAGCGGGGAGAAGAAAGAAAATCGAGAAATTAATATAATTAATAGGTAATTTACGATCTTTTTCTTTAATAATTGAAGAATAATATTAAATAATTATTGTTGAAAAAAAAACGTAGACTTTTACACTTTTATTATCGATATCCAACTCATACATAGGTATCGATTTGGGAAATATCGATACATCGATATATGGACTAAGGAGGCATGTCGCTATATTAAAAAAACTTGATTTAAAAAAATTCAAATAACAAATTTACAACAATTTGTTCAGAGTAAATAATATGGGCTTTCGGGCAACATAAAACTGTTGTATTACTCTGACTTTCCATTGAACACAAAGATAGAGGACACAATTGGACATAACCTAAACAGATACCACCAACCAATTGAAATGTAGGTGCCATAAATGGAGATATATAGGTAAGTGTCATCTGTTTATAAGTAAACAACAGACCCAACCCGAAATTATTTTCCAACTTCAAGGGTGAAAAAAAAAATGCCTCCGACATCTGAGGGGCATTTCTCCTGATCTGTCAACACAACACTGCGTCGTGTTTTGGTCGAACAGTGGAATTTCAAGGGTCTCTCAGTCCACCTGATTAAATCCGACATGATTCGATATAAAGGTTTTGATATTGATATCCCCAAAAAGTGGTGTATCGCGTTGAGTGTAACATCGATATCAAAATTTGATATCCAACATCGAAATATCGGATCAAACTATTGATATATCGATGAATCGATATCACATCGCCCATCCCTAAAATCCTGGCTTACTAACGCCAAAATGAAATAGAGTACCTATCATACAATAATCGATCCATTACATGATACAATGAGAGGATACCTTCTCAACGGTTATAGTTTTCATTGATGATGAATCATCCTGCACTGTAGCTCGAAAGTACCTATCCTACTAACTAGAGGACCTCCTAGACTAGAGGGAGTGCCTTAAGACGTTGAAAATAAGCGTGTTCAATAAACGAGTTTAGTTTAGTTGAGTTAATATTCCGAAAGAACTCAACCTTAAGGATCAACTACCACTGAAAATAGTCGACAAATTGTGGCAGCCTCCTTTTTTTCGGGGGGTGTTCTACGTGTGTAACAAAGAGGGAATCATATCAAGCTCTTCTCAAAATGCCTTTTAATGAAGCAAAACGTAATTGACAACGATTCCGGCGGAACACCCAGCACAGGTTCCTGAACCTTAGGCTGGCGGGGGATAGCTCTTCGAAGGCCGTAAAGGCAGTGAGAAGGTTGCAATCGAAGAAGGCAATTTTCCCGTTGAATCCGCTGACGAGGTACCTGACGCAACGAATTCATTTTGTTAGTGCTCTCCTACCTGACTATACTAATTTACATTATGTGAGTATTATGTTTAAGAGTAGTGAGTTGGATTCTTGCTCAAAATATAATCTATCGCGGCATTGAAAAAGCGTAAACAAATAATCCAAGAAAGGGTGAACCGCGTTAGGTAGACTTGTGGCATCATTGCATGCGGTTCACGTTACAAACCCCTTCATCACCATTAAAAGACCTTTAACCCATCGCGACTGAGCAATCGTGGGAACTGAACAGTTCATGAACTCACTTTGCCATAAAGTTATTATTTTAATGTTATTTATAAACAGTTCCAAAACATCGCCTCGTGAGGTATTTCGTCTCTGGCCCAGGTAGGCGGCTTCTTCTGGCTTGATAACTTGTCTTTGTCCCAGCCAGGACCCTTGTCCTGGTGGTATTTCGTCTCTGATCCTGGGAGGCCACTTCCTCTGGCTGTATACCTCGTCTCTGGCCCCAGCAGAGCACTAAGAAGTCTTCTTCTGGCTTGATATCTCGTCTCTGATCGAAGGAGGCCATTTCTTCTGGCTTTATTCCTTGTCTCTGGTCCAAGGAGGCCACTTCTTCTCGCGAGATATCTCGTTGCTGGTCGTGAAAGGGTTAAATTCAAGGTTTTAAAATGGTGATGAAGGATGGGTAATTTAATAATCCAATATCCATTTGTCGATCCAACATCAACAGGTAAATTTCTATCAAGTTAACAAATATCCACTTTTTTGGAATCATTAAAACCAACCAGCCAACAAGAGTTTTATTTCAGGGGGTGGAGAGGGGTACGACGCAGCCTGCTAAGAACTTTCAACGCAATGCCCGACTGTTTTCTTTACCACTGGAGAAACAACCAGGAAACTTATACCGACATAGGCAGCCCTGATCCGTGTTTCTCAAGCCACTCAAGCTATGAGTTAGTCTGCAAACAACGCAGGAAGAAAGTTGGCTTAGGGACAATTCACGGAGTTGCAACAGTTTTGGAACAGTGTTGCCAATAATCCCCCCCCCCCCCTCACACACACCCACATTCAGTCTAATTTTGTCAACTCATACCCACATCCATTCAACAGCTCAAGAAGCAAAATTTAGTAAAAGAGAACATATATCAATATAGTATTAACAAATTGGCCCACTTTAAACTATTAAGAAGACGTTTCCAACATTATTCGTACTTACAAAAATTTTCCGATTTTCTAGATCAATATTTTACAAGATACATTTCCAGGAGTAGGTTGAGTGATGTAAAATTACTGCCCGTCGAAAAAATAATGAGCCGTTTGCTCGCCTTAGACTAACAAACATTTTCATGGCTATCTGGGCTAACTCAAAGAGTCACACTAAACATTCCACTATTGTCGTCAATCCTACGTTCGAAAGGTATTTGAATTTTTGTTAGATTTATTTGTAATTACGTAAGCGTTAAGTATCAACGAATTCAGTTAGTAAGTTGTTGAGTTGGTGCACATAAGTAGAAACCAACATTTGTCATAGTGAGATCGAAAGCAGTCGAATTAAAACTCCTGAAAATGTGTCTTTGGTCGGCGGTGCGATTTGTTTTAGGAGATGTCGTTGTAGTAGGGTTTTTTCCTATAGGTGCGCCGGTTTTTGAGGAATTTAATACATACTAAGACGATGATCCCCATCGAGACGATATAGAGTATGACGCAGAGGCTGACGTCGAAGAGGCTGAAGTCCCACAAGAGTTTGGCGACGCGCTTCTCGGACGGCTCGTGCGTTTCGTCGACGATGACGTCGTGTCGGAGGAGTTTCGCCTGTTTCAAGCAAGATACAAAGTCAGTATTGTGGGGTTTGATTGATAACTTCGACGGTTAAATACAAGCCTAATATTGAAATATAATTAATCCACAACAAGTTTCTGCATGAGCTAGACGTTTAGATTGGAATAATATTATCCAGCCAGATGTGAAGATGATGCAGAATTGGATGCGAGGATGGAATTTAGAATGCGAGTTTAATTTGAACGATTCTTAATAAACATATCTGGGTTCAGGGTGCTTGCGGTCTGTGAAGTCTGTGCCGCGTTGTTGGGAGGCGTGCGTGTGTCTTCGACCTTATAGGGACTGAGCACTCTTCAGGTCTATGAGTGCTGTTGACAGGGGGGAGACGTTTTTGTTTTCCACGAATTCGGAAGTAAGTAATTTTGGATATTTAGGACACATTAATAATTAATTAAGCCCTGTTGATTAATTAATTAATCAATTATTGATTGATTATCAATTAGGTATTGATTATTGGTTTCTAAACATGAGAAATATTTTTTATTCAGGGCTATAAGATAGATAAGATAAGTCTTAATGAGTCGCCATTTCCACTGTATCCTAACGCATCACCTGACCTATTATTCGAATGGGCGAGCGAAGCGAGGCCCCCTGGTCGGATAAAGTGGTCGGCCGAGCGAAGCGAGGCCTCCTTGACCAATAAAATGGTCGGCCCAGCGAAGCAAGGCCCTCTGTCAAAGCGCTAGTTCAGGGGTTCTCAAAAGTTTTGGCTCGCGGACCCCTTTCACGGAAACATTAAATGTTTCCGTGAAATTTTCTAGTGTTTAGATCTAAATTTCAGATACGAGACACTAAATTTGTAGATTGTGGTATCTACCTAAATAATAGTTTAGTAAATTAGCCAACCTTATTATTGGAGGGAAAACTAACAATAATTATTATGGACACTATGAAACGGTACTTTTCCGTTATACCCCCCCCCCCCCCCCCCGCGATTTCGTGTTTCATACACACCCCTCCTGATGGCTTTATGGCACCCAAATTCGAGTACTTTTCCGTTATAACACCCCCCCACCCCCTCCCACTCGATTTCGAGTTTCATACACACCCCTCCCGATGGCTTTAGGGCACCCAAAGCCAACCAAAATCGCGTGGGGGGGGGGGGGGGGTATAACGGAAAAGTACCAAAGAAACTTTAAATTAAATGTAAAGTTTACATTGTAAATTTCACAAACTCGACTTTATTTGGAACACAGCCATCAAATTGAATCGATAGGTAGACACAACTACTATTTTACTAGGTACCTACATTTTTGGTAGATAGGTAGCGAAAAAGTTGCCTTTTTCAGCGCGGTCTAGCGGCCTTAATATTGTTCCGATCTTCCAATGTAGTATAATATACTACAATGGAAGAATATTATTCATTCTGTAGGAAATTTTGTTTCCTTTAATTTTACTGAATATGCGTTTCCGCGAGAAACGCTTATTCAGTAAAATTAAAGGAAACTTTGTTTTCGAAATATAGGGAAAACACTGAAAAAAGAAGAAAAGTTTCAGGTTATTTTGACTTTCGTCTCTTAAACTGTGCCCTGCTCCTGTCTCGTTTACGCTCTCAGAGCTTGGAGGAGATTGCTGTCCCAGGTGATGACCACCGTCTGGGGAATGGTGTGGAGCAAAATTTATACTTAATACCTAGCACCTATTCTTCTATGTCTTGTCGTTAAAGTTCACTGCAGGCGCACCACACTTCAAGCTAGTTTACTCCTTATGCTAAAAATTCCTGCCGTAAATGGAGTGGAATGGGGATGAATTTAACGAGTATCAACTTGGATATTGACTTGTATATTTTTATCCGAAGAAGGAAACGTAAAAAGGCAAACGATTTCATAACTATTATCAGGCCAATCAAAGTTTTCGTTCCAATTCAGGGAAAATGTGGGTTACCAATCAAGAGAATGTTGAAATAATGGTGGTATTCCATCCAGAAGGGGGAAAATATGATTGGAGGAAAAAAATTATGTATTAATTTGGGAACCCCTGCGCTAGTCTATACCACTAATTCAGACCGTGCCTGTGGCTGGCTGGCTGACTATGTATGTCCACAAGCCTTCTCCTCTGAAACTGTAAAGAGACACAAAAAACGTGAAGCACAGTCGCACGTGTCGAGCAGTTTTCGCTTCCCGGTCAATTTTCATTTGCATAATAAACCAAAATGAACCCTTTTTTGTCAGAAGTTACATAATTAATTGAAATGAGCAAAAATGAAATCTGTGACAATAAAAATATAGTTGTTTGGAGCGGTTTCTTGGGAATACCTTCTTGGCATGCTTCAGCCTGGTTCGTAGCGGGGTAATAGAAGGTTGAGAGTGCGTTAAAGTTGTATATTGCCTAGCTTTCGGCCAACAGGTGCCATCTTCAGGGTATCTAATAACAGACCATGGTATAAGCGATCGTAATGACTAGAGTGTTCGGGTAACGTTTATATAGTTATGCAAGCTTACTTATTAAATTTATAGTTGGTAACATATGTAAGATATTATCTGCGCCGTACCAACCTCAACCTTCTGTTACCCCGCTACGAACCAGGCCAAAAATATAGTTGAAAAAAAATTTTTTCAAACATTTTTTTTCACTCGGAAAATATTTGATCCCAGGAGATATTATGTAGCCCCATGAAAGCCCTATAGATCCCCATAGTGAAATCAGATCGTTCCGGGACCCCCAAAAAATGGATTCTACGTCCAAAAAACTTCAAAAACGACACCTAACTCGATCCCATAGCTAAAAGTCTTTAAAAAAAAAAACCCTCCCATAGCCCCAATTTAGCCCCATAGCGCCCCACGGGTTTGGGCGATCGGGCTGAAAACCTTGCGGGCACAACTAGATGGTAATAGTATTTTGTCAAAATTTCTGATTTAAAAAACGTTGGACGGACATTTCGGGTTGGAAAGTAGACCTCTTGAAACGGATAACGTCAAATTTTGAGGCCGATCAGAGTTGTCGACCCCCATCGAGATTACAGAGGTGTATTATTCCAAGAATAATACACCAAAAGCAAAATTTTTCATTTAATGAAATTTCTCGCCAGACTTCTTGGGACCTCACTTCGTCACTTCGCTCACTCAACTGCTATCCAATGTGCGCTGGACACTGTGCTGCCCTGCCCATTTCCCTGTGCTGCTCTGCCCTGCGCTGTGCTGCGCCGAGTGCGCCACGCAGCTCAATGTGCACCTTAGTTAAACTACTACAGTCTGATTGAGTAGGTGTTTCCACTGTATCCTACCCCCATCACCTGACCTATTATTCAAATGGGCGAGCAAAGTGAGCCCCCCTGCCTGTGAAAGAGGTCAGCCGAGCCAAGCGAGGCCCCCCTGTCAGGGTGATAGTTTATGGAAAAAAATTGTCCTTATTGAAGCAGACCCTGAATGCTCTCATTCGTCACTCAGATGGGAGAGAGTCTACCGTTTCTCTAACACCTGTCTTCCAGAGGGACGACTCCATATTAAATTTTGGGCCTGAAGCGGTCAATCGCGTTTTTCTGACCAAGTTCCTAAACCAGTTGCTCCATCTCAGATTCATCCACCAGCCACAACGTCGCCTCTGAAAGCTCTGAGCTATCATGTTTCACGATTTATTTGATTAAAGCCTTAAGAACACCAGGTTTATTCTTTGACAGCTTGAACAAAAGAATACCGTGCTTACTCAATTAGCATCCCCATGCACAGTGAGCGCAATGGTCTATCTCGTTGTTGCGAAGCATGGGCGCAATTCTAGATGGTCACAAAGCAGGGGCACAAACGACTATTCTGTCTGGGTTGCAAGTGATGATTATGTGGGGTAACCAATTCGACCAAGAGAGAGCAATGGGGCACTGCTCGATGCCAGCACAAATAAATCTGCCTCCACAATCCCTTAGGATGAAAAAAGGATTTTACGAGTCAGACGTAATTTTTCCGCCATAAACAATGCATTTTCCATCATAGGTAAATTCATTGTGGGACACTAAACGTTTCGGCGTCACCCGGGTTTTACGACGGCAATAAAGTGCACAATGGGGTTTTGAGCGGTAATTTTAACACGGCCCCAATGTCTTTCAAATAAACCAATCGAATGGGCGGCATGCACCATAACCGTGCTTTCAGGAGGCCCGTTAATAATTAGTTAATTGTAAACATAGAAAGCCAACTAGTTAATTTTATACCTATAGATAATTATAAGCGATTTTTTCTAACTGTATGGTGCATACAATTCAACTACCTGAAGACTTAGGTACCTGGACGGGCGTCTCGTGTTTTGTTCGTTTAGGGTCGAGTTTAGGGGATACGTAGCCCACCGTGGGGGTGCTCGTGGTTTTGATGTCTTCGATAACGATGTAGCTGATGTTGGTGTACATTTGGCGCAGGAAAGACAGTACCTGGAATAAGAAATTAAGCCATCAATGCTCGAGGATGCTGATGGTGTTGCTAAATGAGTAGTGACGTACGTACCTCTTTTTCATCAAAAAACCCCCTCAGGTTGTAGCAGTTTGGGCAGATCGAAGGCGGTGGGAACTGAACTTTAGGGAAATTCGGATCCTCGGTGGCGTCGCCGTGCAAGCGCTGGTTCGCTTTATTGTGAGCGTTCCACAACCACAACACGGAATCTTCCAGGGTCGTAACGTTCCCCGCCATCGTTGCGGCCACTTTCAAAAAATGTTCCGTGCAATCTGAGCACCCGAAGAAATTTCCGATATAGCCGATCATCGCTTGGAGAACTTCCTGCGGATCGGCGGCGTTGTGGTACCAGGCTTGAACCGTCAACGTGTGGAACATGGTCCACATGGAGCAAGGGAATCCCCGGTAAGTAGGGAGAGTGCCTCTACATCCCAGCCAACCGTGTTCCGAGTCCAACCAGACTGGGTGATACCTCTGAGCACACAACCCCACTATTTCCGAAAACTCAGTTCCTGACAACCCATTCAAAGCAGTTTTAGAATCCAAACCATGCTTAACGCACTGTATGAAATTTCTGCCGTTTTCCCCAGCAGGAAAATACTTATTCAACACATCCACATAGTTTTTCAGGGCAGTGAATAATGTTCCATTGATGTGCTTTTTCCTGGGGATCTCCACATTAAACGTAGTTCGCACTGCTCCTTCAATATCCACTTGGAACACTTGGTCTATGTGTTTATTCGATAAGATTTTATTTACCATATCAGTATACTGTGAGGCCCAAAGGTAAGCGTCCTTGAGGTTGATGTTGATTTCTTTGATGGACGACAGGTTAAATGGTGTAGGAGTTTGAATGCCCTGTAAGTCAAAATAGGTATGGAGCAATTGCAAAGCTTCAGGCCGGGTGGGGGCACCGCTTTGCAGCAGCTTCGATGGACCGAATTTCGGAATGACGTAAAGCGCTGAGTTGCCTCCGGATCCGATGATCTTCAGCCCATTCAGAAGACCAAGGTTGGAGCACCGTGCTCTCGCCATGTAGACATCGTTGACTGGCAAGTAGTCCAAAACGAGTTCAGGGCCGACTGAAGACGGTTCTTCGTGACAATCCACATATAAAGCGATGTAACGCACCTCGCCCGCCCGATCCCACAATTCCTTCGCCGTCCCTGTAAAAAGATGCAGCCCCCCCAAATCCGTCCGATTCATCAATAATTCGACCACAGCCTCCTCCAATTCCTCGATTTTCCTTTTTTGGACTTCCGTCCCGTAAAACCCTTTTTCAAACTTGGGCGGGAAATATCGCAGCGTGGGGTATCCGAGGATTTCATAATCCCTACACAGAGGAGTGTTGAGTTCGTTGGAGCAATCCACAGCTCCTACTTTGACCACACTACTCCAACCTGAAACATTACAAAATTCATTCATGTTAGAATAATTGGATTTACCCAGCAAAATAATTAATGCAGTGAGGAAGAACTTCATGCAAGACGAAGATGGAGGAACATTGTTTTCAGTGGACTTTCTAAAAAAAAAACAGAAGACTGGTGGACTTTTCAAGCCCTCTGACGTTGACAACGACCTGATCAGTCGAAATATGACCATTAAACAATTCAGAGATCCAAAAAACAAGGTTCTGGATTCAGAGAAATATGTTTTCCACGAAAATCTAGATAACATTTCGTTTTAATTGATATTTTTAAAAGAAGGGGGGTTCAGGTTTTAGCATGGAACATGCTTTAGCCTTGAGCTAACTGCCCGAAAACGTGACGCGAGATGGCTGACGTATAAGTGTCACACGAGTATTAGGAGGTTAGGAGAACAAAGGAGCTATTTTTTATCAAACCATTATTGTTGATTTCTTTCTGCTTGGCAACGTTACTAGGCAAAGCATGTTCCATGTTTCTTGAATTTTAGCCAAAGGCTCTAAGCAGTACCCTGTGGGTTTATTTTTATTTTTATATTTTTGTTGTGTTTGGGATTTTGTTCCAGAAATTTTATTTTCATGAGTTTCATTTTTATAAGAGTCAAGGCTGATGTTAAGTGTTTGTGATCGTTATTAGACGATATAAGATTTGTTTGTGATTATAAAACAGATGTTCCTTGCATTTCATTACTATTTTTGTCGGTTTACTTATGAAAACTCGTTTTTTGTGTTAAACTTTTTTTTTTTCTTTTTTTTTTTGTCTCTCAAGCTTGGAAATGATTTGCAAAAACTTGGTGGGGTGTCTCGATTAGCCCCATTGAGTTAGCGATTTTAAAACATGCATTTTTGTGCGTATTCCCATTATATCCCAACCATGAGGACTATTTGGGAACACCATTCAAAAAATATATAAAATTCCCCTCCAGGGGGATTTCAATGTCTAAAACGCAGAAATGCAGCTCAGAGGCCCTTCTATAAAAAAAAAAATTGAGCCGGTTAAAAATAACTTTTTTTTTAGTAGGTACTACCTAAAATTGAGTTAGAATGCCAAAATTTTCTCAAATAGCCCCACCTTACTACTCCACATCCAGACTCATCCATAGACAAGGACACCTTTGGGCTTTGCCAGGATGTCATGACTTTGTCCCCAAAGCCAATGATGAATCAAGTCACCTCGCCGAAGTCAATTGGTTCCAGGAACTACTGACCCCTAACTTTCCATTTATACAATGACCATAGGTATAAGGAATTTGCTAACTGTATTTCCTTGCTTTTCAACGCCAACCGATTAGCTGATTCCAATTTTCCCTGAAACGACCGTAATAGGTCTTATCTGAAACGATAAATATGTCACGGACCCTCGTTAACACGTCGTTAAGCGAGTGCTTTGGAGGGGATCTTCACCAGGGGCATTTGCACAATGGCGTAGTAATAACACAATTCTACAACCACTGATGTTACAAGAACCAATATTTTGATATTCACAATGATTTACTAGGTACCTACCTTCTAATAATGAAAGAACATTTCAATTTAATGTGAATAAACATTTAATGTGAATAAACGCGGGAAGGAACAGCTGTGTGCAACGCAATCAGAAAATTTGCCAGACGCTTGTGAACGCCTGCCCGGAATGCCGGAATCCCCTTCACTGCTCACGCGTTCGCGCAATGACGGATTGCCGCATGGATGTGAACCCTGTTTTAATATAGTAGATACCTAAGTAGTGAAAAAAGAAGAAAAAACTGCAAATTTTACACAAGGTTTATTATTTTTCGATATGTATATCGAATATTCAAAAGTATACTTACCTACCTCTGTTAATTGTGCAAAAATTAAATCTATATCAGAAAGAAAATATTCTTGAAAAAATTAAACAAGAAAAAAATTGTTCTGTACAATTTTGGACAGATGTGGGACCTCGAAAAATGGCGTACAAAATTACTCGGAAAACGACACCGTATTTGACCTCCTGGGATCCTTCAAACATCACATTTGTAGCCCCATGAAAGTCCCATAGATCTCCACTGTGAAATCGGATCGTTCTGGGACCCCCAAAAGTGGATTCTACATCCGAAAAAAAAAAACAAAAAAAAAAAACACCTCCCGTAGCCCCACAGAGCCTCGTGGGTTCGGGTGACCGGGCTGAAAACCTTGCGGACACAATTAGAAGGTAATAAGAGTATTTTGTAATGAGTATTAAAAAAAAAAAAAAAAAAACTGCTGCCCAAAACAGCTCGGACAGTGGACTGACATTTCGTTTTTAGAATCTATGAGTCATGAGATGGATTATGTCAAATTTTGAGGCCGGTAAACCAAAAAGAGAGAAAGGAATTAATTAATTAATAAAAATAATCAAACTGTTAATAAAAATGAATAAAGAAGAGAAATACCTACATAAAAAGACACCCTCGTCTAATTTGATCGGCCCTCAACAACTTTCCATCCACCTTTACAATTTTGCTGTACAAAAGATTATAATACCATAAGAGATGATACTATACAACCTCACTTCATGCTCCAAATGAAAGAAAAAAGTGAATCACTTTTCGGTACGGCACAATGATGGCGCCCACACCGAATAGCACCTCTTCCATCATTTCGAAACACAACCAACCCAAAAAAACGATGTCTCGGAACGAAGACTGTTTCAATGATTGTTATAGCTTATAATAATTATTCTTTTTTGCGTTCACTAATAATTCAATCAACGTTAATAATTCTATGGCATATTGCAACAGTTATTACTATAGTTAGTACTATATTATTATTGTATACTAGGTATAATACTAGTACCTATACTAATCTGTACCACAAATAATATCATAAAAATAGACTGATATTAGCCATTTTGGCAATAATACTGGTAACATATCAGTAATTATAACAATTGTGCTTCAGGCCCCAGGTATGTAATGTATTTATACAATTATAAACGCGTTGTTATAAAATTAGAAAATTATCCATCAGTAGCTCCTATTAATAGGAGCTTGAAAAAAGATGTTGAGCAAGCAATAATTAGCTTTTTCACAAGCTAATTGGTCGATACAAGTCAACATTTGCTTTCACTGAGAGCTAGTCTGAATATATAATCGGGCACACCTGTTCATTAACGCTTACTATTTGCCGTCGAGGTAGATTCCACAGTCATCATGACAGCTGGATAAATGGGACATTTATTAGTCAGATTAGAAGTTGTTTACGACGAGCCAGAGTTAATCAGCTTGTTGTTTTCTAGCCGTTTATGCCTTGTGATTATAGTATAACTAGGTGGGACACCCGTGCTTCGCACCAGATATCCAATTCCCGTCCATCACCTATCAATAACAACATGGTTCACTCGGAACACCCGTGGCAACCCACGAACAAACCGTAATTTATTTTATTTTATTTTTTTAGTATCAACGCTTGTTGAGCAGTCGTGAAGTATCAAACTACCTCGAAAGTTTCGAGTCGAAACGATATGAAACTCACTCATGAAAACCCACCTACCAATCATCAGTAGCTCATAGTATCTCACCAATCATCAGTTACTCCTACCCAACCAGGCTACGTAGACGGGCGTACCAACTCCTGTTTATGGCTCAGTACGATCTGCTGAAGATCCAAACTAAAGTGCTTACAATCCAATCTGCTTAAGATCCAGTCTGAAATGCTCTATTCCAACCTACTCTGCTTGTCAGCCAATTTATTTATTCATTTGTAGGTACATAGGAACTTTTGTCCCCTCCTTGCGTACAAAATGATTAAAAAAAAGGCCTATATAAATAACAATTGAAGTAATAATAAAAAGAATGATAAACATAAGATAATGCACACAAAATATGAATTTGGATTTGACCTACTTACGACGAATCTACAATCTGCTTATCAGCCAATCTATTCTGCTTACGATTCCAATGCAATCTCCTTCTGTTCATCAATCAGAATGGTTCAGACATGACGGAAACCACAACCGCAGGCCGCTTTGACTCAGCTCATGTGCTTCTCATAGCTCATGCACCCGATTCTACCATCCTGATCTCACAAACACACCTACAACTATAATAGGCGTGTTTTTGAAGACGACAAAAATGAAATTACCTATAGGTTGGTGCTACCTATAGTAAAAATCAAACTAATTGAAGACTCACAAAAAATACTCGTACCCACCTACCCACGATGTTTGAACTTCCGAACGGGTATATAATATTATTATGTAGACATAATCTGCAGACCAGCAGATATCTTTCGGTAGGTAGTCGTTGAAATCAGTAAAAAAAAAAAACAAAAAAAAAACTAGTTTTAACCGACGTAGTTTCCTTCAAAACGGACGCCAATCGTTGTACCGGGTTCGGGCATCACGAAAATTTCCCTAGTAATACCCGAATTGTTTACTAGGACAAACACCAGCGATTGTGTACTATTCGTCATTCACCAGCGATTGTAATGTAATTTAAATATTTTACTCTGATGGTACATTGAATGATAAAATAGATGAAATAGAAAGTCGTAAAAGCATACAAATTTTACGGTAACCGGAAGTACCATTTGAAGGGACACTTGGAAGACTTCATCCTATTTACGAACAACGAATACATAGGTAACCTTTTCGTTGCAATTAGCCAGTTATACACCCCATACAATGCAACAAACCCCAGTGTTCTTAACTTCAGTCCTCAACAACCCGATACTTCGGACGACGGACTCTAAGGTTAGTTTTTTTTAAATTCTCGATTTGTATGCCTTTCCGACTTTTTATTTCATCTATTTTATCATTCTAACTACCGCCAGACTAAGATATTTCAATTACATTAAAATCGCAGGTGAATGACGAATAGTCTACAATAATTGTAGACTATTCGTCATTCACCTGCGTTGTTACTAGGGATTACGGTAAGCCTCGTTCACGATGAAGAGAGTTCGCGAAATCTACTGCAGCCTATCTAAGTCGGAATTCACTCGTCAATTTGCGCCCACCCACACAGAAATAGGTGCAGGCGCTGACCGCGCCGCGTGATGTTGGAACAGACAAACAGACATCCACTTTTATTAATAGAACTAGCTGGGACACCCGTGCTTCACAGGAAATATCAAATTCCCGACCATCACCTATCAACAAAGCAACCCATGGTTCACTCGGAACCTCCGTGGCAATTTTTCTCTTAGTATACCAGTGCTATACTAGTATACTAGTATAACAGTACAACTCTTAGTATAGTAACTATACTTAGTATAACTGTTATACTAAAGTTGTACTGTTATAACAACGCTTGTTGACCCCTTCTCGACGAGAGGTATCATACTAACTCGAAACCAAGGCTCGCAAAAGAAACTCTTACACTTCTACTGACGATCTTCAAATAGCTTCCGAACGGGTTATCGCACAGTTATCATTGAAATTAGCGCAAAAATCGAATTTTAACCGGCATCCACTTTTATTGATAGAATAGATAGATCCGATTATTATGGATATAGATATGACCTATCCTACAACTGAAGACACCCACAGACCCCTGGATTACTTACTGACTCCCACCCCACCCCTATATAGTAGTAGGAGTAAGCGTTGGAGCAGGATGGCTCAAAGAGCTTGCAGGCTGCACGTTACAAAATAGAAGAGCAACTGTAATTATTACAGTTGCTCTTCTATGTCTATGGAGTGGGTTACTTACAGCAAGGGTCCTGCTCTTCGAGCCCTGCCATGCAAAAACATTGTCACATTTCATGTGTTGAATTTCAATCTAATGAGTATATGAAGGAAGTGGCCCAGAAGGGGAAAAAAAGCCTTGTGATTATCTAGAGCGACCTCTTACAAGTAACTGAATGGTCGGTAAGGTTCAGGACCTCCATAAATCGATTCTTCGTCCAATACTATTTCACCTCCCCCTCTCACTCTCCCTCCCACACAGAACCCAACAGCTACTTGAGAACCTACCTGTTTGCTGATTCCATCGTCACTGGCTGTTTTGGTGCTGACGGCGAGTGCTTTCAACGTAAAAACATCATTGTCTGGCTATTGAGTAATTTTCCCCCTTTATGTCACTTGAATTAATTTTTCCAACGTTGCATAACGTTTCTTTCTTTCGGGCCCGAAATCTTGAAAGAGTTGTTCTAAAATTTATTGCCAATAAAAGGCAGGTGGATTGTTAACTATGAACATCATGGTCACCTCATTATCAGAACAGCTGGGCGACAAAATATTAATTTTGAAGAATGAAGGAACAGTACCGAGTGATTGATTTTGACGCTGCGGCCTTTTGCCAAAAGATTCATCAATGGTTATTTATTTACAATTTAAACAAAAATAACCTTTGATGAATATTGAATAATGCCATTATCTTTCTCCTCTAAGCTTCCGTATAGTTTTTGACCAACCAGTTGATGAGCGGAAATCATAGATGCATAATAGTCCCAATAAGGCCAAAAAAAATTATACCTATCTTGCAAATAACTCGGCCACTTGAAGCGCGTCATGTTATTTAGAGCCCGACAAATGAAACGAAATTGTCGCATAAATGACCCCTCGAATGCCCCCACGACGATAAAACGTACTAATCCCAAGTTGTTGGAAGATTTTAAAAGTTAGGTTATGCAACAGCGCCCGCTGAAGTTAATTCAATCGTTTGATGGGACAGTAAATCATAGGGATCTTAAAAAGGAAATTGGGCACTACTGTAATGATTGTGCGTCATGGTTTGAAGCAATTGTGACAAGCGACTTGTCGATTTAAATCAGCCATAAAAACTCGTTGGTTCAAATCAAGCTCAGAAGAGATTAAAAATGAATAAAAATTGAAAATCTTAATGAATGCATTCATTTACTGATAGATTCCTGCATGAAGTGTATTCAACTATTTTTCACAACTCGGTGAACAATGAACGAGTCTAGAGCATAAAATTCTTCATTCGAGAGAAAGGCGCATAATCGCAAATTTAATTCTCAATACATGATAGCGATTCTTGTCAAACAGATATAAGATCTAAGAGGGCTACAAGCCAAATAACAGCTTCTTACAATAAATAGGACGGAAATCAGCTTTAGGAGTCACTCAGCGGACTAAGATTTTCAACCTAACCAGATTGCTGATAGGGGATTCATTGATCTGGTGCTGCAATGAGTGGTAAGAACTATTGCTAACCCTTGGAGCGAAATAAATATAACTACCTACTGTATTGGAGCTGCAACTCGAGAAAGGAGTCTTGAGGCCAGGCAGGATACGGATGGGGGTTGGCTGTCTTTAGCCAGCATGGGGTGGCCACTTATGGAAGACCAATGCCTATCTCTTCAACGTTGAGTACGCTTGCAACCATAGCCTCGCGCAATATTTGATATTCAAAAGTAACAGGCCAGAAACTGACGTCTTGCAAATTTTGGAACTTGAACCGAATGTATCTCGTAAAGTATTGGGCCTACAGAAAACATTATGAAGACCAAATTTGTAGTAAATTTGATTTTCTACACGATTTGTCACAGAAAAAAAAAAAAAAAAAAAACACGAAAAAGGCGTTGAACTGAAATATGATTGGGAGTTGGCACTACGTTAAAATGATTGCAGTCGATTATTGACAGATCTGTCAAAAGATTCCTTTTGAATTCAGGCGCCTCAAATCCGACTTTCGATTCCTTGGAGCAAGGTATGGCTACGTTGCACTAGGAATCCTCTCTTTTGATTTATTATTTTTGGAATTATCAACCGTAATCCGTTTTTGTAATTGCGACGGAGGTAGAAAATTCTGATCGGTCTCAAAATTTTACATGATACGTTTCAAAATGTATAGATTCCAAAAACGAAATGTCCGTCCACCGTACGCAGTCTGCAGTCCGAGCCGTTTAGGGCAGTAGGCTTTTTGTAATCTGAAACTTTGAAAAATGTTCGGTTACCATCTAGTTGTACCCACAAGGTTTTCAGCCCCATCGCCCAAACCCGTGAGGCTCTGTGGGGAAACGGGAGGGGTTTTTGGAGGATTTCGGCTATGGGGACGAGATAGGTGTCGTTTTCGAAGTATTTTTGGACGTAGAATCCATTTTTGGGGGCCCCAGAAAGATCCGATTTCACCGTGGGGATGTATCATGGTGCTACACAATTTATTAAGGATCCCAGGAGGTCAAATAAGGTGTCATTTTCCGAGTAATTTTAGAAGCATAAGCTGAGTTTGCAGAGTAATAATTACTCTGAAAATTCCGAACCGTTCGGCGCATGCTCAGTATGTAGGCCTTTTGCGAGGGCCGAGAATGGGGGTACCTCGACTTCCAGGAATTACACTTAAGCCCCGACGCTCTGCGAACACAGAACTCGTTCAGAATCGTGCGGAATCGATTCCGGCAGTTCTCCTGTTTTTTTTTTTCAGAACTTCCAGAACTGATTCCGACTGCCTACTCGATTGTGGAAAGTCACACATGCGCGATTAATTTCCTTCCGTGATCTCGTGGAGTGAACTTTGTAGGGACTACTTTTTTTGTTTGCGGAGGACTGAAGTTCTAAAGTGGAGGGGAGCGTTTAATTCCTTGAAGCGTTCGAGTTGTGATTCGATTCCGAACGGCCAAAACTTACTCTGAAAACTCACTTACAATCCATTTTCTGAGGCCCCACATCTGTCCAAATACTGTACAGTATAGTTGTACCTACGTAGGTCCAAATACGACAGATACTTTTTTTTTCAACATTTTACTTAATGATACAGAATTAATTTTTGCAGAAATGACCTATATCAAAGAATAATAAACACTTGGGTAAAATTTGCGCCCCCATAATATTATGCACCCGGCCGCGAGTGCTCCTCAGTCACCCGCCCAGATTACAACGAATTTTCCATCCAATGAGGTGGTTAGCAAGAGAAATGACTCCTCAGCTGATGAGAGAGAGAGAGAGAGAGAGTTTATTGCCGTAAATACATTAAGTACTTACATGGTCATTAAACCAAAGCTTAAAATTTTATACGTTCTTCAAAAAATTTAAGTTGCTTTACCGTCCCACAGAGTGTCATGCCGTAATTTTACGGCAGCTTATGGAAAATGATTTTGACAAATTGAGAAAGGCTGATTTTCCCGTCGTTTTACCCAGCTATATAGCCACCTTTTCGCCCAGCTAGGCTATCTATTTTAGCGTCGTGACCATGATCTTCGCTGCTCACCACTACATCACCGTTCATAGTAGAATACTTCTACTATGAATTATAATTATAGTAATTATTACACCCGTATTGTTTCGGATCAGTAGTCCACCTACGCTCACCTTTTTTTTTAATGAAAAAGACTGATACCTTTAAGTTACCACTTTATTTAAAATAAAATTAAAATAAATAAAAAAAAGCTTTTCAGCTAAATTATAGCCATCGTCAGGCAAACCACAAAATAGTAAGCCTGACGATGGCTATAATTTAGCTGAAAAGCTGTTTTTTAAATAAAGTGGTAATTTATTCAAATATTTAGGTTTTTATTCAGAAGGTCGCCGGCCACTTTGGCAAATTTGATGAGCTCAACGCTTTGAAGTTCTCGTGATAGGTAAATAAAATCGCCACCTTTTTGCTTCCGAGAGTTACTATAGCGAAAGCATTGTTTTCACTATCGATTTCAAAAAAATTGTTGTCCTCCAAAATTAAAATTTCCTCGCATTTTGCATTTCAGAACATCCTGCGAAAATTCGGATCCCTGCGCAAGAGCGAACTTGATTATCTTGTATCTTTTGTTATCAATTTTATGATGACCTAATAACCCAATCTGGCTGTATAACGGGGTAGTTGAACGCGAGGAAGCTTTGTGCCATGCCCCCCTTGGCAGTGTATTTTAACCTAGCCGTTCCTGTTTTCCCCATTAAACATTCCTTTTCTAGACCATGCGACCGCCAATGGCCAATCAAAATGTAACATTGTTTGTTTATTTATTTTTATTCAATTTTGGTATATCATTCAGAGAATAATACACCTAGGTATTCGCGACGAGGGTTGATCGGCCTCACAATTTGACATTATACATTTCAAGATGTGTCGATTCCAAAAACGAAAGGTCCGTTCGCCGTCCGAGCGTTTTTGCTCAGTAGGGGAGAGTGGGGCAGCTTCAACCAATTTTGAACGTAAATGATCCAGAGCTTAGATTTGAGGTTTTTTCGGATGTTTTACCCCCTATCCTGAAGGCCTCAGGATAGCAATAAGTGGTTAAATCGTTGTTAACTGCCCCCTGGAAAGTATAATGAATGCTTTCGTGAAAATTGTTGTTTTGTTAGAAAGTTCCCCCCAGTGGGGGTAGATTCAACCACCTGGTGGGACACTTTCAACCAAGAGGTATATCGAAGAAAAACTTCATAAAGCATGTAATTATGGAAATTGTGATCGAGTAACGAGAGGAAACTGATTAAGGAAGAACGTCCTTACTTTGCAGCGAATGCTGAAACGCGTAAAATCGTTCGTAGCTGAATATTAAGGAGTCTCTAACTGTCATGGGGCTGTCCAATTTGCCTATAATCGATGGAAAAGAGAACTGGTTCCCCTCATCATTTATTCATAATTTACTCCCACTCTGTATTCGTTTTCCAATTATATAAACGATCATTCTCACGGTCGGGAAATCCAACCACTCTCAAATCCATTGACTGACAGCTGGTGAACGTTGTGAAGGAGCATTTTACTTTCTCGCAGGTTTGGAGGTCACTTATCTCACTGTAAAGGTAGGATTCCGAGGCCAAAACGCTGCAAATTTTACACAAGGGTTTATTATTCTTTGATATTAGTTACGCAAAAATTATTTCTGTGTCAAAAGAAAAAATGTTGGAAAAACATTTTTTTTTGGATTTTTTTTTCAAAAAAAATGTTTTTCCACAAATTCTTTATTCTTTACTCGAAAAATATTTGACCTCCTGGGATCCTTCAAAAATCCCATTTTTAGTCCCGTGAAAGCCCTATAGATTGCAACAGTGAAATCGGATCGCTGCGGGACCCCAAAAAATGGATTCTACGTCCAAAAATACTTCGAAAACAACACCTGACTCGATCCCATAGCCAAAAGCCTTCAAAAACCACCTTCTGTAGCCCCATTTTAGCCCCATAGCGCCCCACGGGTTTGGGCGATCGGGCTGAAAACCTTGCGGGCACAACTAGATGGTAAACCGAGTATTTTGTCAAAATTTCAGATTTTTAAAAAAATTCCTACTGCCCAAAACGGCCTGGACGGCGTACGGCGTACGGCGGACGGACATTTCGGTTTTGGAATCTAGACCACTTGAAACGGATAATGTCAAATTTTGAGGCCGATCGGAGTCGTCGACCCCCGTCGCGAAAACATAGGTGTATTATTCCAAGAATAATAAACCAAAATTCAGAGGTTATTGGAGGAACTAGGTTGAGGGTTGATACTGCCCCACTCTCCCCTACGTCTTAATGATCGAGAAAATACCTCCTCCTTCGTCAATTCGGTTGCCAAGGTTGATTCTGCCCCACATTCAATGGTTGATCCTCCCCCACAAGCATTTATCATCAAAAACATAATTTATAGGTAAATTATATTGTGATTTCCGAATATAACGCTTCTGATTCGTTTAATCGGCTAATAGTCTACTGGAGGAAAAACTCAATCGTTTAAAAACTCGGGAAGCTTATATACTTTTTCGAGTTTGAAAAATTGAATTTATTTTTCCTTTTAGCGACGAGACGCTTCGGCATTGACTGACAAACGCTGTGAAGGAGCATTTTATTTCCTCAAATGTTTGGAGGTTATTCTCACTTTTGAGTGGCGATTCGAGGCCAAAAACTCATTAAGAATTAGGCAGGTGGTTGATACTGCCCCACTCTCCCATAGGTGAGAATTTTTTTTTAATCTGAAATTTTGACAAAATACTCGGTTTACAATCTAGTTGTGCAGGCAAGGTTTTCAGCCCAATCGCCCAAACCCATGGGGCTCTGTGGGGCTAAAAAGGGGGTACGGGAGGGTTTTTGAAGGGTTTCGGCTGAGGTGGAGTTAGGTGTCGTTTTCGAATTAATTTTGAACTTAGAATCCATTTTTGGGGGTCCCAGAACGATCCGATTTCACCGTGGGGATCTATGGGGCATTCATGGGGCTTCAAATGGGATTATGAGGGATCCCAAGAGGTCAAATTGGGAATCTTTTTCCGAGTAATTTTGGACGCAAATCCATTTTTTCGAGATCCCTCATCAGTCCAAACACTGTACAGGAAAAAAATTAAAGTTTAATGACACAGAATTAATTTTTGCACAATCAATTTATTATAGGTATAATAGGTAAGTATAGGAGGTAAGTATTATAGGTATAATACCTATCAAAGAATAATAAACTTTGTGTAAAATTTGCAGCGTTTTTGAGTGTGAGCAATGACGCTTACGTTCACAGATCACGGTGCGGATGGATTTTCTGGATGGTCGGCAGAAGGCCAAAGTTCAATTTGTGCTTAGATGACGTTTGTGTAGGTACAATTCAACAGTTTCAGTTACTGGAAAAGTTGATTAGAATTTTCAATCAATTTGATTTTCTTGGCGTCTACTTTCAAGTAATTTACCTGAAACGATAGAGCTAGGAATCAACAGGTTGGGCGACCTGAACGGATAATTAGCGGATAAATAGGTACCTAATTGGTTCTCCTTATGTTAGCTGTAGGGAGCGATCGGCAGTTGGGAAATCCACATGGAGAAATATCCGAATCATACACCCAATAATGGGAAGATGGATAACTGCGAGAGAGCCAATTGAAACCAATTGGGGAAAATTCTTGGTGACTTTCGGGTCAATCGGGTCAGGTAGGTCAGGATCGCGTATTCGTCTCAATCGTTACAATCGTAACACTACATTTTACGATACCGCCAGTGCTCCACGTTAGCCCTTCTGCGTATACTGTGTTATTACCAGAAACATTAAATGTTACCTTAAATTTTAAGGTAAATTTTACCTTTTACATCAGCAGCGAATCTCTTGTAGGTCGGCGTGTACCTCAAACAGTGTCCGCACCAACTGTTGTAGAACTCGATCAACCAGGAAACCTCCTTTTGTTGGACCGTCGAGTCGAAATTTGTAGCGTTCAGAAGGGCGATGTCCGGGAAATTGTAGTAGAGCCCTCGGCCCATGGAAATTGACATCATGAAAGCCTTCGCGTCCGGGTCGACGCCGTCATCGGACGCCTGCACGGACAGGAAAACCGCACAAAACGCGAAAACGTACAGTTTCATTTTCCGGGAAGACCTTGGAGATGCAAAATCGCGATAAATCCCGAAAGTGGAAGCCGTTTACCACGGATGAGACATGTGGTTTCAATTCAAAAGCGAATTTTCGCTAAAAATGTGTTAACCTCACGATGGGGCTCTTGGGTTGAAAGTACAGGAGTCGGCGGGTAAACACTTAACCGTTTGAGGAAGTTTTTTTCTTAACTTTCCATAGAAAGTAGGTGAAGGCTAACGTGTCCGAGAAACACACTTTTTCCGAAAGGGAACCAAAAAAAAGTTCAGACTTTAAAAATACGGCCGGTGTTTCGTGGTCTCGGGTCCACGACCTCCTCCGTCGGATGATGACAATCGACTGGGGGACGTTTTCGACTAGTGAAACTACGTCCGGGATCTTCGCCCCCACCGTCTCGAGTGATCAACCATGGTTTTCACCCCGATGACCTTCAAACGCGGCCCGTGAGAGTCGAGTCAATCAATAAGCCATCGAGAAACACAGTAAAAACTTCAATGAAACTCATTATTGTACAATAAAACGAACTCGGCCAATTAACTTGACGAAATGATAACAAGATAATGATTTGATAAGCGTCACACACACGTACGATTTGACACACACGAACTTCATTGCGCATGCGCTCTGATATTGTGGTTGTCGTATCCAGTTTATTACTATGTGTACAACCATGGGCGGTTATCTATAGGGTTGCCAAAAATCCTAATGTAAATGGACATGTCCCGATTTTGGGGGCGTCCTGACCGGCCTGTCCTGATTTCTTTACTGTCCTATCTAAAAATGTAAGCTGAATTATTTAAGCTAAATTTAAGCATTTACAAAAAATCGAACTTTTTCAACAGCTCACAGGACAATTTCAAGAGCTGCAGAACACAGCCGAATTTTGGTTTATTATCTATTCGTCGAATTATATATCTAAGTACCTACCTAATCGCGACGGATGTCGACTGATCGGCCTTATTTGACCGCCTGCCGTCCGAGCCGTTTTTGGGCAATAGGAATTTTTTTTTTAGTCTGAAATTTTGACAAAATACTCGGTTGCTAGGCTAAAATGGGGCTACATGAGGGTTTTTTGAAGGGTTTCGGCTATGGGGTCGAGTTCGGAGTCTTTTTTCGAAGTAGAATTTGGACGTAAAATCCATTTTTGGGGGTCCCAGCCCGATCCGATTTCACTGTGGGAATCTGCAGGGCTTTCATGAGGCTAAAAATGGGATTTTTGATGGATCCCAGGAGGTCAAATGTCTTCCGAGTAATAATTATTGTGGACGCATAATCCATTTTTCGAAGTCCACATCTGTCCGAACACTGTACCTACTGAATTTTTTCTTCTCAGTTTTTAGCGCAACCTTTTTCCAAAAAATGGAAAGGTGCGCTCACCTCTTCGACATGTATGTTTTTTTTTTTTTTTTTTTTTTTTTTTTTTTTTTTTTTTTTTTGTTTTGTTTGTGTACAGAGCATCACGTCCGAGCGGCTCAACAGATTTTCATGAGGGTGGTCTCATTGTCATCAGCGAGTTCCGGGGGTGGTTATAGGCTACCTTGATTTTCCCTCCCTCATCCCCTTCATCGGTTTTCGGGAGGTCCTTCACGACGAAAGTTGTTTATCTCTGATGTGTAACTAAGGAGGCCTCAAAAGGGGGACGAAAGTTTTTGTCCGATTTCGTTGGTACAAGGGTCTATGGAATGAGCTTTTCAGGCTGATTCCAACGACTCCAAAACGATTTTTGCAGCCTGAGCCGTTCGTTACCTCTGATCGGCATAAGGTTTTATTACGCATCGGTCGTTAGGGTGCAGTTGTTTACGTAATGAGCATCACGTGGATACTTTTGATGTGTTCTGTGGCATAGTTTGGTCGCTAGATACCTACTGTTTCTTAGTTTCTCTCGCTCATTAAATATTAATAACAAAAAGGTTGCGTTCATCTATTCAATTCAATTGATGGCTTGTTATTTTTTATTTACAGAATTAATTGTCGCACAAGTAACCTTGGTATATCAGAAAATAATAACCCGTGTGTAAAATTTGCACCGTTTTTGTTTGCGATTCCAAGTCGTTGATTTGGTTTGTCCCAGTGAACCAAAGAAAAGAATCGCCTTCTTTCTGAAACCGCTGAAGCACTCTTCATGATCAAGTCCAACTATAACATGAGTTGCCACGAGTTTTTCGAGTACGTCAAAGGACATCCAGAACTCCCCCTAGAAGTAGGGGAAAAAATTTTTTCCCTACTTCTAGGGGGAGTGATTTAATCAAAAATACCTATCATGGGGACAGTGTATACTGAAAAAATCAATGACATTATAGGTAATAGGTTTGTTCCAGGTTTGACGGAATGTTAACAGAAATCGCCGGAGACAGATATCGCTAACGATCTGGAGTGACCGATGAAATCGGTCGTTGCCCCTTAACACGAAAAACTTTTCGGCCGATCTTTCGTGCCCGAGATCTGTCTCCCGATGCCATCTGATCGTTAGTGGGATGAAATCTGGCAGATTCAGGTCTGTCACCGACGTTCGTCTGGCAGATTCGAGTTTTCGGTTGGATCCGAAAATTTCTGAGATCGGTGGCCGATTTGCAGCGCCGTAAGTTGATGATGCCATGGGGTTAGTGACTGTCCGTGATAACAAACGTAAATTAACCGATCTTTTTTCCGGTATTTCTTCAGTAGGTACCTATAAAATGACTACCTAAGGCAAAATAATACAAGTTTGGGAGAAGTCTTGGGTTTCGGAAAGAAGAAACTTCGGACACATGAAGTTGGTGACCACGTTTCTGAAACTCGTCCTGAGGTTCTGGTAAGTGAGCCAATTTCCGCCTACCCTAACCGTTTTTCCTCATAGCAGCTCGGTTTAAACGTAAATCCGTCCGGAAAACTGTTTAACTTACCAGCAGGGTCTATCTTAACCTCCTGAAGCCCAAATGGCTGTTGAAAAATCACGCTAGAATTTGTAGTGAGCAAACCCAAAATCGCGATTTCCAAAAAAAAATTAGGAAATCCCAATTCCGCCCATCAGGTATTCGGGGACTATTTTTTATCCATTTTTTGATAAAACGCACCACGCAAAAACACCGATAAAGGAGATAAGGAGAGATAAGGAGGATCTCAAGGGAGAACTAGTGGACATCTGAACGTTAAGGGACTCTGCCCGATCCGAATCGAACAGTTCTCAGAACCACCGACATCGCTTCCGAGAAATCTGCATGTTAGGGGGGGACGCCCGATTTCCGTCTGCCAGATTTGAACTCTCGCAGACATCGCTTAGCCGATTTGCTTATATTTCGTCTTTTCAACGCCCACTAACGCACAGATATCGTTTAAAAACGCCAAATCTGCCGCGGATTTCTGCTCGTGTATGGCCTCCTGTGTGTGTAATGTCTCCGAGACATGCGCAGTTTAGAAACAGTTTCTAGAAGTTCTAGTTAGAAGCAGTTACTGCTGTTCCAGGTCGATCGTAAGTTGGACGGAAACCGATAGCTCGAGTATGTGCGGTCAGGTTCTGTCGACAGACGCAGTCAGACCTGGAACAAACCTAATGTACTTTCATTTTTCATTTTTTTGAACTACCTAGGTAGGTACCTATAATAATTAAGAATCAATTATTGATTCTTGTTTGTGATAGGTATTTATATTTATAAAAGAAGACTAAGAAGTGCCTACAGCTATGTCTTTTCGATTCGAGTTATATTAATAAGAAAAAAATTGATTAACTACATTGAAAAAGTTCCATTGATCGAGTCATCAAACATTTTATGATATTAAATTCTTAAATCATTAATAAAAAGAGGTACCTATGTGAAGAAAATGTGCTTGTCCGTAGGTATTTGTCCTGATTCCTGGGTGCTGTACCTGTACCTAGTCCTTGTTGTCTGAAAATGTATCTGGCAACCCAAATGGGGAGGGGAGCAAACTGAAAGTCCACTTATGAATTAAAATCCGTACCGTTTATGTATTAAATACCTACATAAACGGATGCATAGACACTAAAAGCCAGGGATTACGACATTAGCGCCGAAGTGACGGCGATGAGAGTTTCTTGATCGAATCATCAGTAGAGACGTTTGATATTGAACGAACGGTATATAATAAATCTGCGGGATGTAATATGTACTTCCAAACGTTCGTTTGGCACCAGTACTTGAATGGGAGTATTCGATAGGAACTACTCAAAATTTGAATGTTGAATCAAAAGATTCGATATTCATGAGTACCTACTAGCAAAAATACCAATCGGAAAAAAATTAATTAACTGCATATATGCATTTAATGGCATAGTGCATCCATTTTTTCCGATTAGTAGGTATTGTAATTTCTTATGTAATTATAAGAAAAATTTTCTTGTAGTTAGTGTAACCAATCAATGTTATTATTGGTAGGTATATTATAAGATTATTATAAGATTTCAAATATTAAGTGAAACTTAAATTACCTACTCTGAATGCCAAACATGGGGGAAAATAAAAAAGGTTCATTTTGTTCTTGTTTTTTAACTATTAATCATTTATTAATGAAATAAGTGGAAATCAACAACAACAACAACATTTCATTTTTCAATTTTTCGATTCAGGCCTAAGTAGGTACACATATATGTGAACCTGAATCGAAAAATTACTTATAATATATTATGAGTAGGTACTCATTCTCAAATCATAATATTCGATGCCAAAAATACTCGATTTGTATCGACGTTCGCGAACGTCCCAAGTCATCAGCAGCTGCAACTAGCGTTCGAACTCCGTGTTTCAGAAGCTTTTCTTCAGTTCAATAACACCAATTATTGGTGTTATGAAAAGGACCAGTTAACCAATCATGCCTAAGCAAACGAGAAAACAAGAAACAGATATTTGATTGTCAGTTTCTTAATGGGGAGTCAATAATAGGTGTTTTCATGGGTGTTGGTTATTTTTTATTTTTACATATTTTCAGACGAGATAGGTTCATAAATAAATCTACCGCCTCCCAACTTCCAACGACGTTTTGTTCTTCCTCCGCGATCCAAGCTTGGATGAGTGATTTTACAACTTTAGAATCTCCTATTTAAGATTATAAGAAGAAAACGTAGCGACAGTTTTATAATTCTGTAGGTACCTACTTCAATCTTGAAAAAAGCGGGGGGCACGGCTGAATTGATTCCCTAGTGAAGAACTTTAGCCGGGTTTGTATCGCTTCTCAGCCATTTAATTTTGAATGTTAATTTTTTTAAATTATTTTATTAATGGGTACTTGCCAAAGCACCTGAGAGGTTGTTACACTTTAAACGAAAGAGGTTGAGACGCGAGAGCCTCGTTAGTTACATACACTTGTTGCGTGGTGAGAAGGAAATGAAGGTAAAACCATTAAAAACCAAAAACAACGAAAACTCAATACCTATTTTAATGAGGTGATTAGAGAGAGAAAACGACTTCTCTGCTGATGACTCAATATCTTTCTGATTATCGAAATCCTAATTAACCTTCAGTTATTCATCCATTTACTTATCTGGGGAAACACGTTTGGCTACGAACACCTCTAAAGCGGGCCTGGAGAGGCAATACGAAGAACGACCCGTCCGACCAACGGGGCATTGCGATCCACTCCTGATGCGATCTACTCCCAGCGATAGAATCTCGTTTCAGACAAAGTTAAAACGGCTGTCGACTCCGGGGAGTGCGATCGACTCCCTTTTTTGGGAACAGCCTGGACAGGCCTGGAAAGAGTGGAGACATCCTGGCAAGCCTTGGAACCACCTAGCCAGCTTGGGACCATCTTGACAAGCCTTCGAAACCCTTGCCAGCTTGGCACCATATTAGCATGCCTTGGAAACTCTTAGTTGGCTAGGGTCGAGCTTAGCAAGCCTTGGACAGCTCTGGAATGCTCGGTACCATCTTAGCAAGCCTTGGAAACCCATTGGTAACTGATTCTCTGATGATAACAGTAATTTCGTGTCCAAAAGCGCCATTCATCTTACGGCCAAACGTGTTCTCACGCTCTTCGTATTGGTTGCAAAACCAATTTGTTGCATTTTCACCCCAAGGACATAGTACATTTCAGTGTCCTCTAGAGGAAAAAAAAAAAAAAAACGGACGGTAGACCTATGGTTCTACAGTCAGATCATTTAATAATGATTAATTTTGTGTGCCCAAAAAATGTTTGTCGACCTATACTTGTCGAGTAGAAACAGTTTCTAGTAACCAACCGACTAATCATGTGATTATAGTTTTCGCGATTGACATGGGTACTACTGGGTTGTCAATAAAAATAATTTTGGAAAAAAATGCAAAAACTTTTTTTGAAACATTTTTGTTTCAAAATACCTGTTTTTACTCGGGTTTCCATCGCGGAAAGTGAAAACCCTAGACTTGATAGAGCAGTGCGTTTTCTACAGAATCGTAGGCTTCTATCTTTACATCTAATAATCTTGCATTAAGGTTTTTCTGAGTTGATGATCCGATATATTTCTTCCATTAGGTACGTCAAATGAATCGATATTCATTTACGATCAATATACATAATATGTATCAATATACAATATTATTGTAGGGAGTGTTGAGGGAGAAAGCCGTTGGTTATGTTGTTGAAATATTTATTGCATTTGATGAAGTATGCAATACATCTCGAGGCGCCTTTCGCTCTTCCCACAGGGATGTATTGCATACTTCATCAAATGCAATAAATATTTCAACAACATAACCAACGGCTTTCTCCCTCAACACTCCCTGCAAGTTAAACATGAAAGCCGCCCAAAATAAGCACAATAATATTATTGTGTGTGGAAAGTTGTTGAGGTTCGGTCAAATAAGACTGTGCCGACGTTTCATGAGATAATGTATCTATCAGATTGATTAATATATTATATTAATCAATCATCAGGGCAGGGACAAGCGCCGAACACGAGGTGAACAGTCGTTGTTCTACAAATAACAAACGTACCTACAACTTTCCACCCAAATTCATTGAAACGGTTAACATCATCATCAACAATCAATACATTGACCGATACATCGATTTGCCATCCCTAGAATCCAATCAACTCGACGACTGAGTCCACGTAGGTTGCGCGGGGAGGCCGTTGTGGAAATGAAGCAAAAGATAACTGGAGAGCAGCTACACATTGCCGAGATGACAGGCAGATTAATTGGAAGAAAAAATAAGGATGCCTTCCTCAACAACTCTGTGGGGCTCTACATGGAATGGGGGTTTTGAAGGGCTTTGGCTTTTCTAGTGGCGTGGGGAGTCATTTTTGTAATAAAGTTTGACGTAAAGTCACTTTATGATTGGAAATGTCAATTTCCGCATCTACTAATGCTCGCGTGCGTTAACTTCCTCGGAGCAATAAAAACTCGGTCAGCATTCTTCCTATCGTTGACTTAAAAGGAAATCGGCCGAAATGAAAGTGATTATCTTCCTGAAAGGGAAGCCATGACGTCGTCATTTCAGTAAAACCCATTGCACCGAAAAGAAAATTAAAAGGTTCCATCTCAAATGAACATGAAAACTAGCCAATGAAATGAGTTTTCAAGATACGCAACGGAAAAACGCATCGACTGTAGGAAAAACGTTCCCATTTTAGACTCGAGAGGAAAATACTTTCCCAGCCAAAACGTCATCATGGAAAAAACTTTCCCAAGTGAAGTGTATGAAATAATCAACTCTTTAGGGAAATTCGTGCAAATAGTTGGAATCATTTAAAAGCCATAGTGTACACGAATAAATCCCACCCCGTTCAAGAGCAGTGGCTCTACAAAAAAAAAAAGTCTCATGCTTCTGATAGTGGTCCTGGGGGTTTTTGAGGGTGCTGAATCCGAATCCGAGGTCCGTTTTGCCCCTAGACGCAGAGGTTCCGCTGTACAGTACCCAAATGTTAAAAAACCTCTCAATTAGGAATGGGAGCGTTTCTGGATTATTTTTTTTATCGATAGAAGACCTCCAAATAATACCTACTAAAAATGGGATTAAAACACAAACTGCAAGCTCGTATGAATATATAAAATTTATGGAAAAATTGCTATTTGAATTTTGGCGGAAAACCGAGGTCACCTCCTATTGGTCGACACGTTGGCCACCATTACAAAAATAAAAACTGAAAAATCGGTCATTGGAATAAGTTAATGTATAATATACATATTATTATATATAGATATTATCACAAATAAATTGAGTAAATTAGCATGATCACATTCAAAACAAAGCGAACACGGCCATTTTCGCGATACTCCAGTGTCACTAGAGCCAAACACCAAGAAACAAGCCATCAATTGAATTGAATAGATGAGCGCAACCTTTTTGTTATTACGATATATTTAATGAGCGAGAGAAACTAAGAAACAGTAGGTATCTAGCGACCAAACTATGCCACACAACACATCATCCACGTGATGCTCATTACGTAAACAACTGCACCCTAACGACCGATGCGTAATAAAACCTTATGCCGATCAGAGGTAACGAACGGCTCAGGCTGCAAAAATCGTTTTGGAGTCGATGGAATCAGCCTGAAAAGCTCATTCCATAGACCCTTGTACCAACGAAATCGGACAAAAACTTCCGTCCCCCTTTTGAGGCCTCCTTAGTTACACATCAGAGATAAACAACTTTCGTCGTGAAGGACCTCCCGAAAACCGATGAAGGGGATGAGGGAGGGAAAATCAAGGTAGCCTATAACCACCCCCGGAACTCGCTGATGACAATGAGACCACCCTCATGAAAATCTGTTGAGCCGCTCGGGCGTGATGCTCTGTACACAAACAAAAAAAAAAAAAAAAAAAAAAAAAACAAAAAAAAACACATGTCGAAGAGGTGAGCGCACCTTTCCATTTTTTGGAAAAAGGTTGCGCTAAAAATCGAAAATAAAAGAAACAATCGACCTGCACTTTGGTGTCTTTTGAATGGAAGCCGGAACACCTGTAGGTGACGTCACCTACAGTGGTTTTTGAATCCGCCTGAATTACTTAAGATGATTATAAACTACGTGAAAGACTTTTTGTCACAAAAATGATGTATTTTTCCCTTTTTGACTTCTAACAACACGGTACAGGATGATTTAACCTAAAATTCGGGAGCACTTCCATTCCTAATTTTCATCTTCATTATTTTACAACGAGCAGGTGCTATTCGTACAGGAAATTTAACGCAGAACCCGCCCGTATATATGTTGATGGGTCTAAAATGCTTCCTTCATGTGCTTATTGCCGAAAAACTACCAAAAACGTGGTTTTTTCATCAATCATTTGCATTCGACGCAGAAATGGACCAAGTATACGGCGAGATTTTGTTACTTTGGCTAGTAGGTTTTGCAGAATCGTCAGAATAGTGAACAAAAATCTTCATGAGTGATGGAAAAAAAAATACATTTTTTTGGTAGTTTTTCGGTAAAAAGCACATGAAGTAAGCATTTTGTACCCATCATATCATACAATAATATAAAATTGTGTTGGCCGACGGTAGCCGTGTGGTAGCCGTGTGGTTTGTTGGTACGGGATAACGCGTTCCCGAATGAGTTTTTTCACTTTCCGCTCGCTGGCCGTTTAGGGGGTCGAAAAAATTACGAAAAAATACGAGCCGTATAGATCAGACCTGGAGGTAGACGTCGGTCAAATCGAAAATCCGAAATTCGCCCGGGAAATTCGTCGAAAATTCGTCGAAAAATCGTCTTTCTCCCGTTAGTCCTACGTTTTCCACTTTCAACTCGCGCCAAAGCCCGTTTAAGGGGTCGAAAAAATTACGAAAAAATACCAGCCGTATAGATCAGACCTGGAGGAAGACGTCGGTCAAATCGTAATTCGGAAATTCGCCCGGGAAATTAGCCGGAAATTCGTCGAAAAATCGTCTTTCTCGCGTTTGTCCCACGTTTTTTCGGGTTCAAAAATACCCAGTAAGGAGCCATTTTTTGGGTATGGTATCCGCGAGCCAAATGCGCGCCAAAATATGGCCAATCCGATTCCGAAGTCGGATTTCAAAAAAACCGAGGGGGAGGGGGCGATTTCACGGTGAGAAGACAATTGGATCGTTTTAATTCGCGCGGGGCCAGGGATCTTAGAAAACGGAGGGTCCAGGGAACTTTGATAGATGGAGAGGCCTTTATTTAAAAAAAGTTGAATTGAATTAAAAATAATAATTTCCTAAACGGTAAGCCCTAAAAATACGCCGATTTTTTCTATCGTCTCTGCTACGAATAGGAGGGGCCGAGCAGAGCGAGGCCTTATGTCTGAGTAGGGTTTTGAACGTGTCCATCGATGCTACGCACCCCACAGGCGGCAATACACCCCACAGGCGGCAATACACCCCACTAGGGGAGCGAGCGAAGCGAGCCAGAGAGACTAGTCAACATATATGGGCGTGTTCAGCGTTACATTTCCTGTAAGAATAGCACCTGTTCGTTGTAAAATAATGGAGTTGGAAATTAAGAGTTTTTTGAACATTTGGGTACTGTACAGCGGAACCTCTGCGTCTAGGGGCAAAACGGACCTCGGATTCGGATTCAGCACCCTCGAAACCCTCAGGACCAATATTATATCACACTTTTTGAAGCATGAGATCGACTTTTTGTAGAGCAGTGGAGTTAAAAGGCTTCAATTGGGATGGAAATTCGATCGATTTTGACCGTATGCTTGAGCGAGCTACGCAAAACGTGAAGGACCGACTCCATGAACAACATTTTAAAATGTATTTCAACCCGATATCATCAAAATTGAAGATTTGGCGACTATTTAAAATCCACCCTGCTTTTCTGCGCCACCCTGTCTAACGTAAATTGCAACGAAGACGAAGAAACACCACCACCAATGAGACCAATTACACCAGATACCAATGCGACAGTAAATCGAGAAAACCTCGTAAGTCCATTTTCCTAAACTTTACAGGAGACTCAAAAAACTGATTTCACAACTGTGAGTAATACTTGAATCCTCGTTTTGACTGATAATGAGTTTAAAATCATCTTTGCGGTGATTTGGTACTGTAATGTTGGAATAAAACTGAGTTATAATAATAGAGCTCGAATCGCGACAGAAGTTTAATAAACACAATTATAAACAGTGCGACCTTCGTGAATCACTTCACGACAATGGTCGAAATACTCGTAAGTCAGGACTCTCATCACTGGGAAACCTTGTAAAGCCTTGGAAAGTCTTGGACATACGAGGTTGGATAACCCTTCTGAAAGGTATACAGACTTACGTGTAATTTTTTTTTTTTTCGCATTGCACCATATTTACAGGTGAACTGCTTGCACAATTTCCCTAGAGTTGATTATTTCCTGCACTTTTACTTGGGAAAGTATTCTTTGGTGACGTTTTGGCTGGGAAAGTATTTTCCTAGCGAGTCTGAAATGGGAAAGTTTTTTCCGCATACCGAACGCATCAGAGGTTCTGTAAAATAGGTACCAGTCGTTGAACGGGTTGATAACTAACAACAACTACAATTGTGCGTAAAAAGCGTATATTTTTGAACACTCAACATAAAATTTGGAAAATGTATACCAAGTTTTTGTATCAAACGCGGCCTCTTTATGTACATAATTACAAAACTAGATGAAGACTCCGATAAAAAGAGAAAAAAAAAAGAAGTCGACTGGAGGACTAAAACAGCTGTGACTTGACTCGGCAACACTGAGGCGATGGTACTTTCTTCTCGCACAACATTGATAAACATTATGAAACATAAAATCGTAACAGAGCAACAAACTGAAAGCACCGAAAAAACACTTGTGGGTTTGTGAACCTTTGAGGAAAAGAAATAAAAGGAAAGGAAAAAAAAAAAAAAAAAAATAGAAATAGAAAATGATGAAAGTAAAGAAAATGAAAACCGAACGATGCGATTATTTTGACAGTTACCCGATAAATAACTAAAAGTCAATTCAATAACAACGTCCACAATCCCACAAAAGCCTATTTTTTTCAAAAACGAAAATTTTTCAGAGGCACATTTTGATACCTACTCGATTTTCTCTACGATGATCCCGCTAGAAATTTCTACAGATTATTATTTCACACTAGATTCTCACTAAATTAAAACACTGGCAGAGACTTGTTTGGCGTCAAAAATAAATACATATATATACAATAAGTGAAACGGTTAAAAAGTAAATAAAAAACTTCTTAAAGGGTAAATTCACTGGTTTGGTTTTTAAAACACTCATTATGAAATTAAAAACGAAATTCGATGAAACATATTTTATCACCCTTTGTGGTATAAGTGAGAAAGAGAAAGTTGCAGGAACAACATAATTGAGCAGATTAAAGTGATAAGGCATGAATAGGACTGGTTTTAGTGAACGGTTTAGTAAAAATCAATTTCAATACACGAATAAACGTACCAGCCGTTGGACGCAACTACGTAAAGGGCGAAACTATAAATTATAGAGCTAAACTGTGATATAAACTGTATAAAAAGATCGATGCGGTTATTTTTCGCTGAATTTCAATACAAAATAAAGGGAGGAAAAGCCCTCTGAGGTGGAGACTGGCAAAAGAGGGAAATTTAGGTTGAGGGGCGGGAATTAAGGCGGATTCGGCGCGCTTCAAGCGAGGATTTGGTTTCGTGGGTTCAAAAGTGAGTGGGGGATTTAGGAGGCACAGGGAGCCCTTTGGCTATCATTTGGGCTTCCAAATCCTTGTCTTCTTCCTCGAACCTGAAATTGAAGAAGGGTGATGTAAAATCAACTGACTTGTATCAAAAACTGTACTCAAATTGTCAGCAGGAACTATGTAGATGGAGGGAAGGGCTGCGGCACCGCCTCCTCCCTATAGGGACCGTGCACTGAAGTGAGGGCCGGGCCTGCAGTTGCTCACTTTCACTGTTGTGGCAGTCATGCACGATCCCTATAAAGAACAGAACATAAAACCACTGCCCACCACAAAGATGATTAAATCATCTAGAATTTTCTAGATACACGCCTGGCTTCTTAGACTGGTTTTACTTATATTAAAAGGAAAATATTAGATCAATTAGAACACTTACGTGAATCGTTTGAGAATGAAAGAAGAAGGTTTACTGGCGTGAGGTGTAAAGTGAGGGGTAACGGGAAGTGAAAAATGAAGTGAGATACGAGGGGTCGGTCAGGTGGCAGTATGGAGATGATCGTGTTAGAATTATTAAAACTCCCAAGATTCGCCATGGACGAATCGGCACAGTTCATATTTACAATCTGTACAGAATTGTGGGCAATCCGAATCAAACAGAAATATGGAAGTTGGTAGTCACTCTGTGTTATGCAGAGCGGATTGGCATCACTGCCGATATGGGTGATTCTCAGAAAATGCGCCAATGCTGATGGGGTTAAATGGTTAGGCAGTAGACAATTTTTCAGGAAAAATATGGGTGAAAATCTCCACTTACAAAATCTGTAACATTTAATGTTACACCGTAACGTTTAATGTTCGTATTTCTTTATACAAATTGTGCAAAAATTTTTACCAGATAATATTTTATTGACACAGAATAATAATTTCATTTTCATCGCTTTTTATCAAATAATTTGAACGAATTATTCATTCGTTCCATGGTAATAAGTTATTACTGATAACGTTACACCAGTCTCTTCATTGCGCCCACCGTTCAAGAGAATATACGACTAAAACCACGGCAAAGAAAAAATATATAAGAGAGAAGTAAGTATATGGCAGACGTATTGGCGGAATACCTGAGTTATTTGATCACCAAACCGGCTGAACTGATTACATTAAAATTTAATGTGGAAATTTTCCAAAGTCGCCTTTGGCAACAGAGAAATCAGAATTCAAACTTAAATGGCTCCAGTTTTCTCTCAATCAACTAATACTCTATACCACTAATCCAGAACGCGTCTGTGGGTAAGTGGCTATATATGAATGTTGTTACGTACATAGCCACGAGTCTTACAAGTCTTTTCTTCCTAAACGGTAAGTGATAAAAATACGGCGATATTTCCTACCGACTCGGGATCCCAGATCTCTCCTACTGGTAATGTTGTGATCCCCCTAAAATGCGTGCCTAAAATTTAGAGGAACCCCTAAATTTTTCGCCGAATTTGGATTCCGAGGGAAATTTCACGTTCGATAAGCCCATTGAGCGAAATTTTCGACGCGCGCAAATCCGTGCAACTTTCTTAACTTATCTAATATCTAATCGTCGTTTGCAGTCTAGACTGAAACGGCGTTGCCACTGTCGCCTTCCTCGCGAACCGAATTTTGAATGAACGAATCCCGACGATCGGGAGGTTTCTAATTTGATTGGCGTCCGTCCTATGATTGTGCCGACCCCAACTTTTCCTTTTGGTGACAGGCTTAAGAGAGGAGACAGTTTTATTTCTTACCAATTTTGGATGCATTTAGTGATTATGGGTAATTTCATCATGAGCAGGGTTTGATCAGGGGAAAGTTCACAGAAATGTGCAAGTGAAGGGAGTCACCACAGTCCAAGAAAGTGGCCGAGCAAAGCGAGCTGTCTGGAAGCTAGTTTAACAATTATGTGCTTCAAAGAGTAAATTGATATCAAACTAAATGAGTGACTTTAGAAAACTCACATGCTGGAGAGCATGTTTAGGAAATCTTGAAGGCTAAGGCCCAAAAACCGGAGAACAGGGTTTCGACATCACAATATAACGGGACTGCAACATTATCACTCTGCATGCGGGGAGGGGGGGGGGGAGATTCTAACCATGGTAATCAGAGTATGGTTTCTTCCGAACAAACCAGAAACTGCTCTAGATGCTCAAAATTTCATCTGAAATTTCAGAAACTAGTCTATATTCGTGAAAAACACAGATTAAGTTCTCTTCTTGACATCCACAGTATTCAGAAAATTAACGTGCATCACTCAAGAACCCACTTTTTTCAAAAAGTTACGTTAGGAGTCAAAAAGTGTTCATTTATATGCGCTTTTTCTGAGAATCACTTATACACCTCATGTCTACTTGAGTGTTAATACCGTCAATATGTACAATGAAAACCCTGAAGTGTCGGTCTAAGAATCACCGAGTGTCTTGGCATTCAACAACCACAAGGTCCCCAGACGTAATCCATTTTAGCACATAGAGGACCCCGTTTGTGGATGTATAACTGGGCTATTATTCAATTTGTCAATCGTTCACTTGCCAGGCGCAGTTGGTGCGCGTAGAAGGACAATTTTCATCAAAAGCCCAACCAGCAAAATACCACGAACTCACAAAAAGCTTCAAATAAATATGACTAATCTATTTAAATTAAATTAAATTTCCCATACCCGTTACAAGATCTATATTGCCATGCTATATAAATTACAAACGGAATAATATAAGGAGAAGGTTAATGTTGGCAATACCAATTATCAACACTGAATTTTATTAGAGACCCTACTTCATTTAGGACATGTCCATGTACCAACACCATTGGAGACAAACAAAAAGATACGTATAAACATGCGGCAACAGGAACACCTTACTGAGTTTGGCAACATATTCAAAAACTATGACGCCCATCGAACAGTGTGGCCAGATTCTTCCAAAATCAACCTTTCTGGAGTGTTTTCCAGCTTTTACCATTCACTGGCACATGCAAAAATGCCTCACAAATCACAATAACCTCTAGACAGGGGTAACACTGCCATCCAATGACCTGATTAGCTCTTACTCAGAGTCTTCCACATAAAACCTCACACTTGCTACAAAACGTCATGCAACTTTGGTGGTCTTTCGACGTCAACAGGGGCCAACATGCCTTTGTACAGGTGTGAAGGAAATCGTGCTAGGTACGGGGACATCATGCTATATTCAGGATAGGGAAAGATAAACGAGGACGTAGTGAACGAGGAAGAAGATGAGTGCAATCATAACTCCGCTGGGTACGTAAAACCACCTTTGGGTCTCCGCCTGGAGCTGAGCCTGCAGGGAGTTTTTCCTCTCGACGATTTCCAGCATCTCCCGGAGAATCCTCCCTTCCAAGGCGACCTCTTCACTTGACTTCCGCCCGTCTGGAAATGCAAGGTTTGAAACGTGAAGGGGGGTTTTCGGCTCGATTACAACAAACCATTTCCGAGGGAACTTACCAGGTGAGGAACTCATTAGATCGGACAGCTGAGCCTGAAGACGAGCGTGACGGTGTTCCAGTTCGATTTCCTGTCCCCGAATCACCAGAGTTTTTTCTTTACTTCGGGCCTCGCTTCGCTCCCTCGTCAAACGAAGCCACTCCGCCAAAAGTTCAGTTTCATTCCTACCTTCACCTGAAGAACACACAACTGTTAGCTGTTTGTAGTTGAGTAGACTCGTGGCTGTATTCCGTTTTGCACATACCAGTGTCTTCACCTCGCAGAGCTTTCTCCACCGCCACACCCTGCGCTTCAAGTTCCTTTTGCTTTATTTCAAGTTCTTCCAATTGTCTCTGAACCTCCTGCGCCATGCGTAGCCTACATAAAATACACACTCGGGTAAATAAGAGCGATTTCTCCAAATTTAGGAGTTAACTGTAGGTATGTGTAGGAAGTAAATGTCAAAAATGGTGACAAGAAAAATGTCGGGAGAACTTTTAGCAGCCTAAAAATCTCGACATTTTGAGACTTGTTTAAGTTTTTCTTCGGTAATACAGGTTTCAGGAACACCAAGTTGTAGCACTGCCACTCCAGGCCCGTCAACAGCGCGAGATGATCAAATTTCTCCTATAGGATAATATCATCAGACGTATAATATATCAGTATATTATAATATTGTATAATTATATAATTATAATATTGTATAATAGTATATTATACTATTGCCACTTTTTTGTGCTCCTTGGAGATGGCCACATTAACAATTAGCAAGTCTGCATTGCACTCTATACCTACTGCAGTCTTCAGAGATCCCCTTCAGCACGTCAATCAGGAGATGTTGATTGTTTTCGTTGGCAGGAATTTACCCTGAGGGACTTAATTCATTAAGGTGGTTTCATTAAAGATCACTGTAGGTAACATTGACGACTTCTGGGACCTACCTCATCTTGAGGATTCGCACAGCAAGTTTTTGAATTTTAATATATTGTATTATTTTATGTCATATTTTCATTGTTATTAGCTCATACAGTTTAGGACCCTATAAGAAAAGTCAGCCGGCTCCTTTACCCAGAGCCCAAGGCCAGCCGACTTTTGAGTGGTCTATTCTGTCGTGTACTTGAGCGAATTTGAAAGTTCTGGTACTCCCTGAACGCAGAATTAAATTATCCACCACTTTTATTCCACGAGTTTTTAATTTTTTAATTGGGGACCCATTTTCAACCTATAGGTTGAAATGGGTCTGTATACAGACCCATTTGGAAAAGTTGAAAAAAAAAACGCCATTTGTCGACCATGGTTTTTGACCATACCATTTGACCGATTTATAACGTTATGGTGCTCATTCGATGCAGAATTTAATGCTCTTCAAGTTTGTATGTAGTAACTTTTTCGTTAGGAAGCATCGTATAGATATTACCGAAGAAAAACTAAAACTAGTCTCAAAATTTCGAGGTTTTTCGGCGGCCAAAAGTCCTCCCGACATTTTTCGGTTCGCAATTTTTTATATTTACTTCCTAGTACACATACCTGGTACAAGTACCAAAAATAAAATTTACTACATCACCTTTTGCACAACTGGTGTCTCGAATGACTGGCCTATCGCGTCATTTTGCCCTGCCAGTACTTAACGACACATTAAGCTATGAGCGCCTGGACTGACCACGCGTGCAACATGGGGGGGGTATGGATTGTTTTAAGTGCTTCGTGTTATGTTGTAGCCCTTTAGCCGCAGTAAGCAAACTTGATGGATTTCCCATATTTCTTAGTATAGGCGCAAGGACCTTTCTGAACAGTGTCATTTAAGAGGACAAAGCGTTGGAATGATTTAGAAGCAACGCAACGAAGCAGAGCTGCAGCACAAAACGCGCAGGCGATTTTGACGAATCACACAAAATTAGGCGAAGTTTTCAGCAGTGAAGCAACGAGTACCAGACAATACGAAAAAAAAGATGTCCAAATGGGTTCAGCACCAATCAAGATTGGATTGAAACAATCGCTGCTAAATTAAAAATTTGTACAGATTTTACGGCCATATTGTGTCAGGGAAGACGTTTCACAATTTCACGAAATGATTGCAAATCTTTGATTGGGTCTGAAAAATGAAGGCTGTCCCATCAAATTGAATGCAAACATGCGCGTGTTGCGAAAATCATGTAAATTTAACAGCCAAAGCATCCCTTTTCATCAGTTAGCGGTTTTCGCTGAAGCGTCAATAGGGCAGGCTTTTCAATGTTTCACGAACCACAAAGACACGCTGGGTAGTTAGAACTGCCTCTTGCCTAAACAACTAATCCCCGATACTTTCATGACATCGTGGTTCTTGAAACGAAACGTATAATAAAAGTGCCAACGTTACCTTTTGCTCTGTGCCTGTCTAGCGATTCGCTGGCTAACCCGCTGCTTCTTCACTAGTGATGTGTTGTCACCGGAGTGGGTTTCCTCTTCGGACAAGCTATCTTCTACAACATACCACCACCATTTGCCATCTCACTTGGTTCGCTAGGTGTTTCGCTACTTAGTTAGTTTTAACCGGGCGATTCCATTTTGAACGAGACTTTTTTCATTCATAACATACGAGGAATTAAACAAGACTTGAGCGAAGCAGACTATGTCAAAAATCAGTTGAAAGTAAGTAGAAGAAAATAGGCGAATTTAAAGATCGGCTATTAACGCCGCTTTGGGCTTGCCCGTAGAAATGCTTATTTCGTGAAGTATATTGTCTATACAAATTATATTAATTTTCTTCAGACCTAAATGCAATTTCGTAGGGATGGGAAACATAGTGGAATTTAAACAAAACGGAACGTCATAAAACGGAAACTATTTTGACGATAAGTACAAAAAACGTGCTTGAAGAAAATAATTAAATGAACAACTATCTACCAATAAACGCATACAATTATCAATGATTGCTAAACTGAGGTTTAATGGAATGAAATCGAGCTCTATGGAAAGCGACTTATGAACTGTAACTAGAATCATGCAAGATAGTAAAAATTGAATAGGACGTTGATCATACCCTGGGAAGGTGTGTAGGCTTGAGGAGGGGGAGGCACTGGAGGGGCGTCACTTTGCTTATCCTGTGACACAAAAACGTCAAATGTACAATAAAAATGAAATTGAGGACAACACGAAGGGAGGAAACAGGCGATTTCGATGCATGTACACTTGCACTTCTCAAGCTGTTTTTTCTTAGTGGGATGTCAATATTGAAAAAAGTTTTGGCTGAAATACATTTGAAAAGAAACTGTGCAAATGGCTTGAGAGAACCCGTAGTTGAAGGTGAAAGATATCTATGGACTTCAAGATATTCCATCTCTTCTCAATGTCAAATGGATCCATCTCTCCTGAATGTCGGATTGGGGACAGACTATCGTACATCTCTTCTTGATGTCTTAATTTCCCTTGCCAATCTCTACAATCAAATTGAAAAAATAGGTTTGTTCCAGGTTTGACGGTCCATCAATGACGGACAGCTAACAGAAATCGACGGAGACATGCGCAGTTGAGAGGTTTGTTCCAGGTCTGACGGCATCTGTCGACAGATCCCAACCGCACTCATTCGAGCTGTCGGTTTCCGTCCAACTGCTGTCAACCTACAGACGACCTGGAACAGCAGTATCTCAACTACGCTTGTCTCCGTCGATTTCTGTTAACAGCCCGTCAAACCTGGAACAAACCTGATGGTCCAGATTGCTTCGGCAATCGGCTGTTCCAGGTCGATTTGTAGGTTGACAGCAGTTCAACTGGAGTCGGACGGGAACCGAAAGCTCGAATGAGTACGGTTGGGGGGCTGTCGACTTTGATAACCCTAACCAGTTGAAACCTCTATACTTTATTTTGTGCTCGGCGCGTCAAGTTGTACTCGCGTCCTCGTAGATACCCTCAAACACATTAAATGACTCATTCCCGCCCATATGATACTCCTCTCTCAAAAAAGGTTGACTATTCTGAACACAATAAACCATCATTCTCACAGTATGTTATCCCCAGAATCCAGTTACAGCAGGGGTTTTTCCCGTTTTAGACCGTAAATTGGGGCTCACAGTCAAAATAATGGATTTTTCGTGCGAATTCGACTAGTGTCGATGAGGGTTATATGTATGGAAAAAATAGGAGGGGGGGGGGGATTATGAAACTTTTCTCTGTGTTCTAGGATGCCCATCTATGCAACAAAGCCGCCAGACTTGAGATAAGGAATTTTTTAACCCGTTTCAGGGGAATAAGTCACGAGTTTTCCGTGAAATTAGGGAATCGGCAGAAAAAAAAAGAAAAAAAAAAGCTCCGGTTTGCTCCGAGATGGGAATGGTTTTTCTTGCTCCAGACATGTTAAATCAAATGATTTAACATGAATTTAAAAAATTAAAAAAAAAAATCACCTGCCCAAAGCTGCCTTTTCCGGTCATAGTGCACGTTCGTTGAATAATTGGGCGATAGGATGCAGCTATGAAATGTTATTTTTAGACACAAATCATCTGCTGGGACCAACGATGCCAGATTGAGGGAATTATCCTGCGACTAAGGGACGTTTGGGACTTGGAGGGATGGCGGGAATGTTCCTATGAAACATGCCAAAAATGTGGGATGTTTAGATCAGTTCCATCCAACTATTGTTGAATCTATCTGAACCAGCTAAAGTATCGATAGACAGCAACTGTGCAATATTAAAATGTAATAATTACAGTTAATAATTTAATATTTAAAATTTACATCTAATGTAAATATGGCCGAAGTTCACCCACCGATGTTTATTTCGTTGCGTTAGGTACTCATTTCAAGGTGCTAAATCACCTAAATCCATGTTATAATATTACATATTATGTGACCCCTTTGGTTTATTAAAACCTACAAAATGTTGAAATATTTTGGTTCTTTTACGTTTAGTTGGCAGTAGACGTATTCCAAAAATGTCCGTAAGGCTGGTATCACTGTTTGTAGTTAATTAATTTGAGTATTGATAAAAATGTGCACTATCGACAAAATAGTTTTTTACTCAAGTTGGTCAAGGTCATAACCATCTTTTCCAAGATTAAATAGAAGTATTCCTTTAAAATATAATGCTATGTTAATGTTATTGCTGAACATTGCATTTTAATGGTGGGTTCAGAAGAACGGTGAAATTTAATGTTAGGCCAACAGTATCATTTAATGTTACTAATAAGCAGGCCCTGCAAGATGGCAAGAGTTCGGGCCCCACTCAGGCCACTCAACCCACCAAATCCCCCCCACTGAGAATTGCAGTCATATATGTTTTTGGCACTGTTCAGATATAGGAAAATAAATTACCAGGGGCCTAGGTCTTATAAAATACTTCAATTGAAGAATAATGAGAGTGTGGCCGGAGGTGGGATATTTAAGGTGGCGGTGGGAAAGGTGAGGGAAAAAGAGGGATATTTTGAGAGCAAGGGTGGGTATTATTCTAATAGGTAGGTTTCTAGCATCACGGGCTGGGACTCTTTATTTTGGTAGACAATAATTGTCTAGAAATTATTTCTACCAAAAACTAAAAATGTAGGGTGTTCAATCGAGTTTATCAATGTGGCGGGGTTTCGATCAAAAACATCTACTAAGCTCTTATTTATGTAGCAACTTTCAATTTTATTTTGTTCAATAACAAAATTTGTTGTTCAACAACTTTTCTTTGTGTTCAAACTTTACTTCGTGAGATTCCTTGCTTGGCTTCCACACTGAAAAATATACTGAAAAACGTGGTCTTTTTTCCCCGATAAGGTACCACATTTATCTCAACACCATGACATATTATCAGTGCTATTCGTTGTGCTTCACCTACGGATATCCATTGGTTTTATGACAATTTCAAACGTTTCCTTCTCCAAACTCAGAATCTGATGTTGATTGCATTTTCCTAACCGTTAACCGGTTCAAATCAAATCACAACCATTTTCGTCAAGGTACCAACCCGTTTGGGGAAGTAGAGTCCGCTGATAAGGTGCCTCACACATCAGGGAAATGTACAAAGGGGGGAAACCCGTGCATTGGGAATATCGTGAACCGTGTTCGTATTTTCAGTGACCTTTTTGTTCCCCCACCCTCGGGTCAGCCACTTACTCGGAGAAGCCAGTTGTCAAGACTCAACAGGGGACCGTGTCTGGTGCGCTGGAGGAAAAATTCGTCTTTCAAGAAAAATCAGGTAAATAAGGGGGTGACATGATTATCGACAAAGTGCAGCAAAACGACCGAATTGACAAGCTGTAACGAAAAAAAAAAAGAAAAAGAAAGTGAAGGAATTGGTGTTATTCATACCTTTCTGGAGAAGTTAATGTGAAGGTTTTTGGTAGGGCTGTGACTAGAAGGTGTCTTTGGGGGTGATGGTGACTTCTTTACGAAGAAATCCGATACCGCCTGTATGATGCTTTTTTTGCGGTCTTCTTTGCTCTTTCGAGAGCTGTCGAAGCGGTCTCCAACCTAACAGAAAAAAAGATTAACGAAATGGTAGGATTTTCGTTGTGTTTTGAAAGGTGAAACTAACTTTGGATGATTTGGGAGTGTCCGTCCGGAGTTGTTTTTGTATATTGAGTTTGTAGCGTTTGAGCCGGTCTTCGGGGGACAGGCCTAACTCTTCGTCGCTCATCATTTTGAATTTTGCCCTGGCCTGCTCCCTAAGGCCGGTGCGGAGGTTCGATTTGGCCAGGGGGGTCCTGAACTCGGAGGCGGCGTGGATATCTGGGAGGGAAATGGAGTCTCTGAAAAAATCGTATGATATTATACGAACGAAGAAGCTCACTGAGTTGAGCCCAACTCACCGACTGACTTGATGAGAATTGTTTTAGATAGAGAGGCTACACGAGACGGGGCTTCACAGTCTGTAGAGAATCTCACCTGTTTTGAGGTTCGGAGGTCCATCCCGATCCGACCGTGTAGGATCTATGACGGGGAGTTAACTTGTTCAGAGTGTCGCGGTTCTCGTTGTTTTCCGGCTCTGGAGGTTTGGGCGATTCTTTGGGTTCGGCAGGGGGAGTGTTGTGGTTGTTGGGGCTAAAATTCCGGCTGAGCCGTTTGGTTTTCCTTTCGGCACGCTCAGTTGGGGACTTCCCTTGAGCTATCAGCTTGTTCATCACCTAAAGCAATAAAACTCATTACTCTGGGATCGACTATGTAAAACCGCAAAAGATGAGCCCTCTTACCATTTCGTGGATCAGGTCTTTCTGTTTGGCCCGTTCTTGCGACAATTGCTCCAACTTCCGGGTTGTCGCGGGGGAGTTCAAGGCGTTCCCTTTCGGTTCGAGCGCTTCCTTTTGGTTCCTCTTCATGACTCCTATCGAGTCGCGGACAGTACCGTAAGGAACTTTGCCAGGCATGGAAGACAGCTCGAGCTCGATGTTCTGCAGGCCATCGGCCGGGCTGTCTTTGACCGTCGTTGGTTCAGAAGTCGTCGTTGTGTCAGTTAGCTCCTCTTTCAGGGGGTTGACGATTTCAGCGACAGGCGTCAAGTCTTCGTCGTTGTTGACAAACTGAACGTACCTGGAAAAGGAGGAAATTTAGAGATGGAACGTCCTGGAATCTGTGAATACTATCAACTAGCTCATACCCTCGATTCAAATGAAGGTGGTTCCTGGCGGAACTCCCCTCGCTGCTTTCGTCCCCAGTGTCCATGAACTCCAGGTTGTCCAGGTTCAGTGGGTCGGTTGACTCTTTGCCGCAGACGTGGGTGTACTCGTCGAAGTCTTCGGGCGCTGCAGTTTTGGCGATGCCCCGCGGTCCCGACGACTTCCGACTGCCGTACTGCCCGATGAACTCCAAGTCGTCGAGAGGTTCCGACACGCCATCTTCGTCCCGGGCCCAGTCTGACATTTCCGTCTCAGTATGGACGGTAACGTCGTTCTTCAGACTGTCGGAGCTGTCGGGCGTCTCAGGTCGGATGTCTTCCTTCACGTAGAGTTCTCCAGGATTGCTCACCTGGAAAATATCGTAATAATGAAAGACTTTGATCAGACTCACACTGATGTCCATCACTTCGACACTTACCTGGGTCAAAACGACACTTCCAGACGAATCCGCAGGAACAGCTATGCTCTTCTTGAATTCCATGGGAACCAAATCTAACTTGTCAATTGGAGATTTTTCGTTCTCGGCCTGGCAGATATCCGGCATGTTCAGGCTGTCAAGCTCGGGCGCATCTTCCATTAACTCCCCACGAGAATTGTGGATCTCCAACTTGGGCGGCGACTGGAGTTGAGGCTCTTCCACTTTTTCTTCCTCTTCTTCGTTCTCCCCCTCCTCTTCGTCTTCCGAACTGCTCAAATCCGATGACAAAGAATCGCTGTCCACTTCCTTTGGCTCGTTCCGAGGAAACTCCGGTACGACGATGCTCGTCTCGTGGACCGGACTCCTCGGCCGAACCTCCTCTTCCTCTTTCTTATCCAATTTGACTTCTTCTTTCTCTTTGAGCGCGCAAACATGTTTGAAACCTTCCGACGGCAACGTCTTCTTGTCCAACAACTGAATCGGCGACGTTTTGAGCTTGTCAGCCCCCTGCAAAAACGCCTGCATTGACGGGCTAGGAACAGGCGCTGGATGCAACAGTTTCTGCTGCTCCGAAATTTGATCTATCAAACTTTTAAATTTCGTGTCTAACGTTGAAGTTGAACCAGATTTCTTCACATTTCCTGATAATCCCTGAGTTCCGAGTAGATATTTCTTCTTAAGTTCTAGCGAGATCTTTGAAGCGATGCCTTCAGTTGATTGTGTCCTATTCAGTAAGTAATCACCCCTGTTGGGGTTCAAAAGGGGTTTCGGCCGGTTGTTATTTAAAATGTTATTCACAGCTGGTTTGGGTTCTATTCTATTGAGTTCCAGTTTCAAATCGTTGTTTTGTGTTCGGTTAGTCTCGTATTTTCCGTTCAGTTGTCGCGACACGATTTGAACCTGCTTCGGCTGCTCCAGGTGTCCACGTTTAACCTGGTAAACAAATTGAATCGTTAGAAAACAGCATTCGTAACACCTGTCTGGCGCAATTGACAGTGATAATACCTGAACGGTTTCGCTAATTACGATGTCGGGGATTGTGTGCGTTGTTCCGTCGTGTTCGAATTCGGAGTCAGTTGAGATCTCAGTTGCTGAATTTTCTTCTTCGGAACTTTCATCACCACTGTAATCGTCCGATTGGATCTGGTAGGGCAGAGACAAGATTTAAAGTTAAATCAATGTTAGTTAGAAAGAAAATGAATAATTCAGCTGAAACGTAAATCAACGTATCAAATCATACAGTGCAAAAACGTCATCGAAAATCAGTGCAACTTGGCAGAATTGATTAGCAAAATTATAGCATCACAGGGATGGAACGGTTTGTCTTCAGCCACAGGGTTGGAACACGTGCAGAATCAGAAACGCGGACAAATTAAGTTAGCAGGATAGGGTTTAGTTCTGTGCGTGTAACAGTGTCCAAGATGGCGATTGGAAATAAACTCGAGCAGAAGACGAGCGGGTCCGAAATTTACATACGGGTTATCATCTTGGATGGAAACTTTGACGGCGGATGATATGTTTGGTAGAGCGATGTGGTCGGGTTGAGGATCGAGTGAGATGGATAGCGGGTTGTGAAGCTGGTCGATAGAGAGATTGGGAGTAAGCTTTGGTGAACATTGTGGCAGTTCATCAGCAAAATTCGTTCTAATATCTGTTTTGGTGATTTTCATTACAGACCCTCTTAAATCCAAATTAGAAGCTCCAGGGGGACTGGGAGGAATTTCAAGATGTGATGCTCCAGCTTGAGCAGGCAGACACGGTAGATGTCGTGAGCCTAGCTCTTCATCAGCAACCGAATCTCGTCTAATGGCTGCTCGAGGGATTTTCACAACTACTGAACCATTAGAATCCAAATTGTACGTCACAGCCTGATCAGGTTTTGTTGGAGATTGACAACCAGAATCTGGGTTTTCACAAGGCTTGGGTGCTGTTGGAAAAGGTTGAAGCTGCTTGGATGGGTTAACTACATCCATCACATTGGGTTTTTGAGAATCCCTCTTAATGGCTTCTTTCGGTATCTTCACTACTACAGAAGCACTGGAATCCAAGCTGTATATTACTGAAGAATCAACTTGGTCAGGTTTAGTTTTGGCAGAAAGTACTTTTCCAGAAGCACCTGCTTGGCTGGGAGAAGAGGGAGCTTTTGGTGTAGCTGTTAAAGCCAAATTGGTAGCAGATTCTCTTCTGATTGCTTCTTTCGGTATTTTAACAACTGCTGAAGCATTGGAATCCAAGCTGTGGGTTACTGCTGAATCAAGCAGCTCTGGATTATTACGCAAACCATCTCCTGTGCAGGCTGGGGGTTCTTTACCAGAAACACCTGCTTCGCTGGGGGAAGAGGAAGGTTTTGGTGACGCTCCTGAAGGCAAATTGGCAGAAGAGTCTCGTCTGATTGCATTCCTTGGTATCTTTACTACTACAGAAGCGTTAGAATCTAAACTGTACGTTACTGCTGATTCAACCTGGTCTGGTTTTGCAAGTGACCATTCTCCTGCCTTTATGGAATTCCCTGCATTTGGCTGGAACTCTTTTCCAGAAGCACCAGCTTGGCTGGAGGAAGACTCATTTCTTGGTGAAGGCAAACTGGCTGTAGAGTCTCTTCTAATTGCTTTTCTAGGTATATTTACAACTGCTGAAGCATCAGAGTCCAAGTTGTACGTTACTCCAGAATAAACCTGATCTGGTTTACTTGGCAAAGAATCTCCTGTTCTGGTCAGGAGTACATTCTCAGACGGAGAAGAGGAAGCTTTTGGTGGTGGTGCTGAACTCAAATTAGCAGCAGAGACTCTTCTGATTGCATTCCTTGGTATCTTGACTACTACAGAAGCATTAGAATCTAAATTGTACGTTACTGCTGATTCAACCTGGTCTGGTTTTGCAAGTGACCATTCTCCTGCCTTTATGGGTTTTGTAATGGGCTGGAGTTCTTTTACAGAAGCACCACCTTGGCTGGGAGAAAACTCACATGTGGGTGAGGGCAAACTGGCTGCAGAGTCTCTTCTAATTGCATTTCTGGGTATCTTTAAAACTGCTGAAGCATCAGAATCCCAACTGCACGCTACTGCTAAATCACCTTGGCCTGGTTTACTATGTGAGGAATCTCCCATTTTGGCTGGGAGTTCTTTTTCAGAAGCACCACCTTGGCTAGGCAAAAAGGCAGCTTTTGGTGGTGAAGTTGAGCCTAAATTGGCAGCAGAGTCTCTTCTGATTGCATTTCTTGGTATTTTCACTACTACAGAAGCATTAGCATCCAAGCTGTACGTTACTGCTGAATCAACCTGGTCTAGTTTTGCAGGTGATGGATCTCCTACATTGGCTGAGAGTTCTTTTCCTGAAACACCGGCTTGGCAGGGAGAAGAAACAGCTTTTGGTGGTGTTGGTGAGGCCAAACTGGCGGCAGTGTCTTTTTCGATTGTATTTCTGTTTACTTCCAGAGCTGCTGAAGCAGGAGGATCCAAGCTATACTTCACTGCTGAATCACCTTGTTCTCGTTTTGTATGCAGAGAACCTCCTGCTTTGACTGGTAGTACTTTTCCAGAAGCATTAGCATTGGAATTAGGATGGTTAGATAAAGCGGAAGCTTTTAGTGGTGCTGTCAAGGGCAAACTGGCAGTCGAGTCTCTTCTGATTGCTTCTCTTGGTATCTTTACAACTACTGAAGAATCAGAATCCAAACTATACATTACAGGCTTATCACCTGTTGGAGAAGGTTCATTTTGATTTTCACTTCCCACGCTGATCACCTTCTCTGGAGCAATGCAGGATAGGCCACTCCTGGGTAGTGCATCTTTCGAGATAACCATATTGCCACCAGTATTTACAGGATTGATAGGCTCTTGGAGAGTAACAGAGGACACTTTCATAGAGTGGATGCTTAAGTGCTGTTGGTTATCTTGAGTCACTCTGGTCAGGCACGGTTTTTCAGGCTTGCCCATGGAAGTTGCCTTTGGGATTTCCACATCAAGTGATTGCAGAGCTGTGGGCTCAGAGTGTTCTGCTGGCTGGTGGGAATTTCCAAGGTTAGATTCATTGGAGCACAATATATTCACCTGGGCATTTGCTTCTGGACTTTTGATGCCTTGATTTGGTGGATTTGTTTCCATGATCACATTCTTGTCTGGGTTCTTACTTGCTTTAGTAACAGCCACAACAGACTTGGTCGAGTCAACTGCTTGTAGGGTCTCAACAAAGGCTTTGAGGTTCTGGTCATTGGGAGGGTCCGACCTGTCTGCGGGAGATTTCACCGCCTCTTTCAGAATTTGTTCGTTCGACGCTGTTGAAAACACCGGAGGATTTTTCTCAGGCTCTTTCCTGGATAAAGCAACATCATGAGGCACTTTTGCAGGGATTTTAGATTTTGACTGGTCAAGTGACATGTACTTTTCCACAGCCTGTTGCTTCGCCAAGTCAACCTTCAGGTCTGGTTTCACTACGTGTTCGTTCGATTTTGGCAAACTTGAAACGTTGAAAAATTCATCACGCTTATGTTTCATTTCAGACAAAGAATCAGCCAAATCATTGAGTTTTGATGCAAAGAGTATTTTGGCTGGGACAAACTTTGGCTGACTGGTTGGGGTTGGTTTTGCGTTTGACTCAACACACATTGTATCGTCAGCATAAATTGACGAAACAGAATAACGTCGGATGATTTCGTTGATTTCCACAGAGACGTCTTTGGTTTGAGCAGAGCTAGGCGGTGGAGCACTTTCGATTCTGGGATCCAAAGTGGGATCAGGCAGCGTGACGTCCCCAGTGAGAAGCTCAGGAAGATCTTCAGACGAGAGTTCTTCACTTTTGGAAGAAATCGACGCCAATTTCTCGCGTTTAAAGTTGGAGGAAGCTTGATTGATGTCTAGGGGTAATGTTGAACTTTCCACAGGCTCTGATTTGCTGTCCTCGTTCTCTTGCAGTTTTCCCAACTTGCGTAGCCGATACGGTATGTACTTGGATTTTTGAGGAGATTCCTGAGAAGTAGAAATCACTTGGGGACGGTCTGGAATCCTCGACACGCTCCGTGTTCTGAAAGTGTACGATGGCTGATCCTGCTCGACAAAAGACTTTCTTCCCGTTTCGTACGATATCAACGACAACACAGAATCGCTCAACCGGTCATCCCTCTTGCTGGAATCGGGAATTTTACATTTTTCTATAGCGTTCGATTTCTCAAAAACGGATTTCAAGTTTCGGCTGGTTTGCTCGGTGTCTGTAGCTAGTTTGTGAACCAACTTGGGGGATTGGAGCTCGAACTGGTTCATCACGGGTTCGGGTATTTTGGGTTTTTCTTTTTCAAGTTGTTTGATGGCTGAAGACGCATCAGCTCGAATGGCGTTCACTTTCTCTAGTAAACCTGACAAACGAGAATCAGCGTCGATTTTTTTGTTTTTTAATTCCTGTATTTTATTGAGTGATTTTGAAAGCTTGTCTTGGGAAATTTGCTCAAAGTCCGTTTCCGGTTTTTCGTTTTTAGCTGATGGATCGTTGACGTCGATCTCACTTATTTCAGGCACAGCAGTAGAGAACCTTTCCAGATCAAACTTGGGCGTTTTGGGGCGAGCCGGTCCTTGAACCGGTGTCACAAACGAGTAGTCTGCCTTTTGCAACGAAGGGGTGACGGAACACACGGCCTTTTCCGCCATTTTCGAAATGAAATCCACAGCAGTTTGGAGGGGCTGAACCACGGAAAAGATGGTTTTTTGTACTACTTGAGAGGCGACGGCGACCGTACGTGGGAGCTTCGCTTCAGAAACGTTTGGATTCGCGTTGGGAGAGCTTTTGGAACGGGTTATTTCTTTTTGTTTCGTCACTGTTTGAGATTCGCTACTTCGAGACTGAGATAACTTTCCAGGCACAACAGAACCTTCTCCAATGATTCTCTTCGACTTGGCCTGAACTTTGTCACCTTTCATGTTTGCACTGGACGAAGCAGGACCACTTTTTGACTTTTTAACAGAGTGTCCACTGCGCGACCTCAATTGATCGAAAGAACCAACTTTTCTCGGTTTCACCAAATCACACGTTTTACTAGGAACTGGCGCTTTCTTGTATCTCCTCTGTGTCCTCCGTGTGGAACATGCTGCACTCTGCGTTAGGAAAATACACAAAACCCGTTAACAACCTACGATGAGATATAATGACCTTAAAAAGAAAAATTCATCAAGACAACCCGTTCCTTCCAAATTGAACGAGGCGATTGTAAATCAAGCCGCACTGATTAAAGCAAGCGGGTCCTAAAAAGCAACGGGAAATCTGTTTTCTCTAGTTGAAAACAGTAAACCAGCCACTTCGGCCAGAGTCGGTTAATGAGCACAAAAAAAAAAAAAAAAAAGAAAAGAAAGAAAAACGGGTCAGTAAACGATGATTCGATACATCACTCAACCGGTATAAATACCTCAAAAATCTAAAACTGTTGAGACTGGGCCTTATCACCGCTCGGCTAACTTGAAATCGTCCTTTGAAATGAAATCGTCGAAATATTGGAATAAATGGTAGGCTTTTTTTTTAGTTGAGGAAGACTCGCGTTTGGAGGGGGGGCTTATTGACAAGAGCAACAGAGTTTTTGAGTCACCTCAGTTTCAGAACCGGAGTCCGACCCATGCTTCTTCTTCTCGTCTCCGTCGTCATCTTCGTCTTCCATTTCGGTGTCGGTTTCGTCTAAAATGGAAAAATTTTACATTTAGTGGATTGCTCATCACTTTTAGAGAAGATTTTGGTTAGTTAATCTTTGAACTACACATGGACAGGAGGATCATCAAACATGGAAGGCTAAAGGTGGAGGTTTTGAAAATTTTCCAAGGGATGTCGAATGAGATGTGGTTTTCGATGTAATTTCGTACCTGAGGATGAGTATGCCGGCGCGTATCTTCGGGTCCAGTCTTTGACCAGGCGAAGGGTCTCCTCCGGATCCAAACCTCCGTCTTCTGCTTCGGCGAATCCGTCGCTGTCACTCGAACTGTCACTGAAACGGACACAATTTTCGTTCAGGACAACAACAACAAAAAATCAATAAATAAAACTGAGGTACTATACCACGGGGGCATCCTACATGACTGAAATGAACTTACATCGGGATTGGGGTTTGGAAAGGAATAAGGTGTTGTGAATTTGAGTGGGAAAGGTGGTTAAACGTTTCGCTTGAATGTATCGAAAATGTTGAGCACCCCCTTCAACACCGATTGGAAAAACGTCGAGCAAGTTTGATCCTGAGGGCCCGTCACGATATCTTCAGAGATTTCCAGCACTTCTACGACTTCTTCCACTTCCAGTCCACGGAGGACTGTCAGTCTGACAAAATAGGTTGAAAGTTAAGACAAATGGACGACAGGAGGGAGAGGTTTAAGGAGTTTTCTGTTCAAGAGAAATCCGGGGTGTTTTTTCATACCTTCCTTGAGACGTGTCAGAAACGTCGGTAGTCGAAAGTCCGAAGTTCCTATCAGTAAATTCGTCTTCTTCTACTTCCACTTCGGCGCATGAGAGGTTTTCAAATTCCACTCGCTCCGGCGTGCTTCCCAGGTCGACCATCTGTAACAATGTATCATCATCACCTGTAAATCACATGGAGCACTAACAATCTCCCGCCACATACCTCGGGAGGCAACGAAGGCGTAGTGGGAGTCTTCGGCACGGCGGTGACTCTTGGCCTGACTTCTTCCCGGGTCCGCCTGCTCGACGGAGTTCCCTGCAGGCCGAAGTGCTGCACGCAGTAGAACTTGTAGCCGTATTTCCCCTCCCGGTCGAAAGCGTAATTACCTGGAAACATAAAACATTGAACCAAAACCGCTAAACAAGAAAACTGAAAAGAAAATTATGCAACAAACCTAAACGGAGGGAAGTGGAGCAATATTGACACCGGAAACATCCTCGATGAAAAAATCTACCTTCAGCGCTGAGCCTGAAAAATCAATTAACAAATTACATTAAATAAAAAATTTAAAAAGCGCCAATAAACTTTCTAAAAAAGTGAATTTTCTGAAATAAAAAAAATCACCAAAAGAAGAAATTAATTAATCAATCAATCCAAAGTACATTTTCTGCAAATAAAAAAACCACCAAAAGAAGAAAATTGAATTAGAAAATTGAACTAATAATTTTCTAATTAATCAATTATTTAGACAAATTTAATAAATTTTGTGAAAAAATTATCAGAATAATTTGGACGTTATTCAAACTTAAGACTTATAGCCACGTACCGCTCCATCAAATACACACGCTTGTCACAGAAATGGCACAACTCGCTGGCACCCTGTGATGGCATAACCGCAGGCTGTTTACCAGTCTGAAAACACCAACAACAAAAAATTAAAAACCTATACTCAACAACATTCAATATTGTTTCGTAAAAGCCCGTAAAAGTAACTACCGGCTGGACAGCGGGCTCGGGCTGACGGTGGATTTTGGCGAGGTGCTCCGCCATAGCAGACACTTTGCCCTGTTCCAGCGAAAACCCGTCTTTGACTTTCTTTTCCAAACTTTTCATTGTGTTGTCGATGTGGTTGTACTTGTGGTCGTCTGCCCGGTTGCTCCTCGCCCTGAGTTTCCTCTCCACCGCTGAAAACTGCGAAAACACGTCCGAAAAAAAAATAAGTTAGTTTGAATTGAACAGAAAATTGAAATTTTTGAACAATTAAATACCTCCATAAATACCAATAAAAAAGACACAAAATCCCTATAAATAGAACAACTAAATCCTTAAAAATGAAAAATTCTAAAAATCGTCAAATTCTCTGTTACCTTGTCTTCAAACTGCTCCTTGCTCCACTTTGGCACTTTTTCGGATTTTCTACTTGTTCCTCGTCCCATTCTATTTTCTTCTATCTTTTGTTCTATTTGCTTAACGTTCCAATCAGTCTTTTCAATTTTACCTAAAATACATCAAAATAAGCTGATTTTTGTATTTAAAAAGAAAACAAAAGGCAACACTGGGCTTACCTATTGCCCTGAGTAAATCCTTTGGTTTTTTGTCGGTATGTGTCCCTCTAAATTTGGCCTCCAAGTCTTTGACTCTACCGCTAATATCTTCGCCATTGCCGCCTTTACCGTCTAACGAAGGCCGATTTGCTCTTTCCTGGAAGACAAACAAAAAATGTTCAGACAAGTTTTGGAGCATTTGGAGCAAAACAATCAGCAGAGATGGCAGTGTTGATGGAGTAATGGCGTCAGTTGGCGAGGTGAAGATCACACAACATCCACAAACGGGTTAATTCTCTCTAGTACCGTTTCAGCGCAGACGTCACAACGATGGTTAATCCTTCGTGCTTCAAACTCGACAGCGAAGTTAATTCATTCCACACAGAATCCACACCAATAAACCCTTACTGGGTGGAGCAGTTTGTTTTCCAAATCTTTGACTCTATCCTTGAAATCTGGCGCTGTCATCCGGTACACGAACAAGGAGAAATCTTCTATAGGTTGTTTGTCCTCATCATCCCGGGCGTTCGACTGGAGCATGCTAAGACTTTTGTAGAACTGCTGGTTGGCTATGTGCCTCAAATATTTTCGACGCATGTACCGGTCCATGCGGTTCTTTTCTATCTCTTCCCGACGCCTCGCTCGCTCTCGGCGCTCTCTTTCTAGCTCCTTGATCCTCTCCGTGTACTGACTCACCCTGGGGCGGTCACCAGAGTCGAGGAGGGTTTTGTCGTAGAACTCCTTGTCGCTGTAAAAATCCTTCTTGTTGTCGTCGGCCATTTCCTCGAGCCTTTTCAGCCGGTCTTCGATGCTCCCTTGAATCGGAGCACCCTACCGATAAAAGGGTGTGACAATGAGAATTGGAGAAGAATCCTCAACAGTCTTGCAAACCACAAAGTGATTGTACGGGGACAGTATTATGACTCATTAATATTAAATATTTTAGCAACGCTTACCGAATTCAAATGACTCCGCTTCCTCCTAGAGGGTCTGTCCCTATTGGTCAGCTTTCCGAGCAGGTTGAGCTTGTGATGTGGCGACAAGTGTCCCGACTGAGCAAGTGTCCTTATTCTAGTGAGCTGCGCTTTGACGGCTTCGTCTTTCCCCTCTTCGGTTTCCTCCTGGGGACAAACACAAATTTGTACAAATTCTTGATGTTCAACTCACTGGCCAAAAACTAGGTTAGCCAGACTAAAAACCGGGTTTTCGCTCCCCAAAAATAAGTTTCGTACCATTTTCGGGTGTTTGATGTGAGGGATTTCCCCTCTGAAGGCTTCGTAGACTTGTGATAAGTAGGAGAGCATCGCCAATTTGTCAGGGACTTCGCATTCGGCCATTTCTTCTCCTGTCATAACCTGCACACAAAATATCAACTCATTATCCAAAAAGACTTCAAGGAGACTTCCCTTTCTAGGGTACTCACCGGAGGAATGGCCAATTCCTTCTCCAAAATGTCAAAAGCCAGCTGGTTGTTTTGAGCAACTTCCTGTTTGTCGAGGGAGGCAAAGTCGATGAGATGAGGACGGTAGCGGGAAATGATGGAGCACAGAGCGAGCCCGTCTTTGAAAGACGAAGTGACGTTTTCTATGGTAATTTCATCAACCAGCGCCACCTGTCGTTGGAGCCAGTGGAGCAGAGTTTCGGCGCCAACGACGGTTTCTAAGAAATCAAAGTCAGTTAGAGAGGAAAGTTAGTTTCTAACAGGAAACTATAAGCGAGCGCTTTGTTGAACTTGCCTCGTCGTTTGCGCTTCTTCGGTACTTCGTTGTTCAGCGCAGCCGTGTTTCTTGGAGCTTTAAGGAACTGTTCAACCTCGTTGGGATCGTCCGAGTCGAGCAGGTTCTTCACTTGGATGGGCAGAACCGAACGGGAATTCAAATTTGGGTACCTGTAAGGTGTTGATAAAATTTAAATTATTTTCGAAATCCCCTCCTTGTAGCCGGTTAATTGCCCCAGAGACCCTAAAAAATGGGAACTGAGTTCAACTCGCCTCGTGCAGGGATCGAGCGTGTAGCCCTGGAGGTCCCTGTGGAGATTTTCCGGAGTTGTCTGAGCGAGAAGCCGGTAAATGCTCTCCCGTTCAGCCATCACTTCGAGAGGATGGGCGCCCAAACCCCAGCTCCGCAGGGCCCAACAGGCGTCCATTGACGACAGGAACCCACGCGCACACCCAGAACCCGTCGGCCAAAATGGCTGCAAAACAAAACAGGGCTGAAAAACCAGAAAAAAAAGGCTTGGTGGTGAAAATTGTGCAATGTTTATTTCGTTACCTCAAGAAGACTGTCCCCAACGAGAGCGGTCATCAAGCGGTAGCCACCCTTTTCGATGAACCTGCTCGCATTCTCAGCGGCGTACATTGAAGTGAAATCGAACATGGCAACGTCCGGCTGGCCATAATGATTGACGGCAAACTCCAACTGGGGAAGGCGGCAGCCAGTGGAGAAATCCGCGGCCTCCCTCGCGTACTCCATCAGTGCAGTTTTGTCGACGTTGTCCGGGCTCAGGAGTTTCGCCGTGTCGCTGAAGTCCGACACGATGACCCCTTTGTCGATCAAACTGTGCTTTTTGGCAGTCATAACGAAATAGTGGGTGTCGTCTTTGTAGTAGACGATGTTTTCCAGGTCAATCCCGGTCGAAGCGTACAGCTCTTTGAAGAACTTCTGGTTGAAAATGAATGCAACCCCCGAAATCTCTTCCACTCTCGCTTCCGCCTCTGTGTGCCTGTTGATGAAATTGGCGGTGATAGCGATGGCCAACTTCCCTCGGAACTCCTTGCGCTTGAACCCTGCAAGTACCAAAATGTTACTAGCTACTGGTGTGTCGGTATAGCAGTACCGGGACTGTGTCACCGAGCATCACGTTGGAACGGTTCCACGCAGTGACAAGATCCCTGCCCTTGTCGGTGCAGTTACACGGACCCTGGAACCGGACCGAAAGGCTGGAGCTGTGACTTGTTGGTGAGGACGACAAGGGAGATAACTGGAACGGGAAGAGTGGGCCCAAGACTCACAGTCACTTTAACAGTTACAGTGACTGCAGGTGATTCCACCGACTCCCGTGAACTGTACCGGGAGCTGTAACGAGAACTGTACCGACAACGATAGAGCGAACGAAGTAGTGAGTGTCTACTTCAAAATAGGGTTGAACAGTTCATTCTTTTGTATACAAAACAATTTTGTATTCAAACTATAGTTAGTAAGAGCGAGTCCTTGCCATCAGAACTGTACTGGGAACTGTACCGGGAAGGCTAGACCGAACGATAGAATGAACAAAGTAGTAAAGGTGATTCCAAAGAGGGAAGGAAGAGCAAAACCCAGAGGAGGGGGATTAAATTTTGTTTGTTTAAACAAATTTTGTTTTTTTACACTGCATCAGATGTCCTTCTAGGTCGGACCCGCCTCCAGCCATTCCTCATCGCTGGTGGAGTGTTAAGTTTCTGTGGACCTTTGATCCTTTTAGAGAAATTCAGGTAGAAAATACCAACAACTATTGTGATATTCCTTTCTCCTTTTAGGTTTGAATGACCTACGTTTCTGTACGCAGGAGCCTCTTCGCTCCCATTGAAAAAAATGAAGAATGTTGATTTTTTAAAAATTATAGGTAATGGAAGGGCTCTCAGTGAAGTGAAACACACCTATTCACCATGATTAAATCAAATTTTGTGATGAGCATTAATTGATTAAGCCGTTCTTATGTTTTGTAACAGTTGCCTGAAATTTTTTTATGAATGCCTTAGGAATGCAAATGAGATTCACTCGAACGTTGGAGGGGGGGGGGGGGGGGGGAAATTTGGTTAAATATAGGTATTGGAACCGTACCGATAATTTGGAACCGTTACGCCCCTGTCACTGTAACCGTTGGAACCGTTCCAGGGTATTACTGGACCAACACACCACTATTACTAGCACTCCAAACCCCGACCACCTTTCACTAGGCCATGTTGGAACAGGCCAGTGGCGGCTCGTGCTGCAATCAAGAGAAGGTTCAACAGCAAAATTTAGTATGGACTGCCGTATTATCTAGTTAAAACACACCCAAATAATATATATCAATAATCGCAGTAGGTCTGCTGAAAGGAACCTTTAGCAAAAAGTCTTCTTTTAGAAGAAAAATAACACGTTAACGGATGATCTCTGACTAACTTTCCACGTCCCTATAGCTCAAGTGTTTTATTTCCAATTTGTCTTCCAAGGGTAGAGTGCCGAAGGCACCAGTATTCATTTCGAAAATCACGCACACAATAAAAAAATTCAACGACTAGAAAATTATGAGAACTCGATTTAAATAACACACTTTTCGAGGGAAAGGAAGGGTGAGAACACATTACAATCCGAATTTATTGGGAATAATATCCCTTTTCCCCTAGATAAAGTCCCCTTCCCTTAAAAATGTGTTTTGACAACACTGCTGCGACACGGCTTCTCCAGTTCTTTATACCCATTCCTAACCTTCGTACTTGTGGGAAAAACAGCTTGAGCTGCAATGTAGACCAGCTCACCCAGCCATTATAATTTCGCCCAGTCACGTGACCTTTCCTATTCATTATTTGTGGTCTGCTTCAGGTGGCTCTTCTTCTGATTGGGGGACTCCCTCCTCTATAGATGCTTGACTGAAGAGGAATTTAGCACTTACCATCGAGTGTATTTCGTTTTCCATCTGCTCCAATGAGGGCATCGAATTCGTATTGAGAGACCGGATGATCCGGAGGACTAGTTCGCGCCCTCCAACCGACTCCTGAGGGGAAATGAGCGAAATGAGAGGATGCAGAATATAGCCAGGTCCTAAATGAGAGCAAAACGTACTTTCATCAGCTTGGTCGTCGGGAGGAGGTATAAGCGATTCGAATCCGACCCCTTCATGTATTTCGACTCCGAGAATGAGGGCGACTTTGAGAAGGATGCATTGCAGCTGACGGATACCTGAAAGAAGTCCATCATGATATATTCCATTGGGCAATAAAGACCATGCTTAACCTCCCGTTTGGGGTCAACTCACTGATGTGGTCGATAGCGCCAGCACAAAACCTTCCGAAGAACTTTTTGGCCCCAAGAGCTTTGAGGTCGTGGATGACGAAAGGCCACAAATGAAGGACGTTATTCCTGGTGATCCTGTCCCTCTTTTCCACGACGACGACTTTAGCGCCGAGCAGCTGAGCCTCGATGGCCGTCCGCAAGCCGCACGGACCCGCTCCAATCACCAGAATCTGGAGGGAAGATTTTTATTTTCAATTAAACTGTTAACACGTGTATGCGCTTGTGTGTATTTAAAGCTCACCCTTAAATTTGTGCAGGCCTTGCCCCGGTTGTAGCATTTGTGGCTGGCCCGTTTGTCGAACTTATTCCACAACGCTTGAGCTTTCCATGATCTTAATTTAGCCTGAAACAATGAGAAAATGCCAAAATGTCATTTAGGGTTGTTTACTGGTGCAGAACAAACCTCAGATTAGCAACCAGGAGCACTCCTGGCACATCATGTCGTCACCGTGAGAAGCATCTTCAGGTGGCCTCTCACCCAATTATTGGTGAACGATCTAGCGATAACCAACCACCTGCATACGGACGTGAATCCACGCACCCACTAGTTCCTCGTTTGAAAACTCCCACTAATTACAGCGACACCAGAAATCGGGGTCACTTTCCGTCTCCACACAACGGAAAACACCGAGATGGGCGTCTCTTGTGATATAACGCGTTTCACGCACCAAATCTTCAACGACTCGCTTGCCAGACAGAAGCGTTACTTAGTTCCGGATAGTGAGTTTTGTGTCCGGCCTTAACGCGAGTTATCCTGAACATCTAAAAGGAAAAACACCCCGCCCCCGCCTTTAAGGATCGGGATTATTATAACCAGCGGGCGGGCGACACGATGAAAAATTACACTTTCACATTGTACTTCACGAGAGCTCGAAAGCGTCTTTTTCCAAGAAAATTGGTTAGCACAGAACGAAGAATTGGTCCGCACTCCGAGAGGCTTAAAAAGTGTTGGATAAGCTTGATTGAAAAAGTTGGGAATCTGATCAGAATCTTAATCCAATTAGTTAATTCAGGTCCGCTTACCAGGTGGTAGTTGTTTCTTTCAACCCAAGTCGTAACACCTCAAAAGCCCCCAAAACCACTGGGCCACCAAATTTTGGACAGATCCGAAAAGCAATTCTATGTCCAAAATGAACTCGAAAACGACGTCTTTGACTCCTTGGCCAAAAACCCCACCTGGAGCTTCTTCAACGCCATACGGTGAGGTCGAACAGGTCACAGATCCCCATAAATATATAATGTCCCAAAAAATACTTTGAAAACGAAGCAAAATGGCTAAAGCTCTTCAAAACCCCCTCTTGAAGATGAAAAAAAGCCTTCTAATGAAATATCAGCCATCGTCAAATCCCCAACTAGTAACTACATTAGTCATGCTAAAAATCAAACCAAGGGTCTAATCCAATAAAATTCCGTAAGAATTGGCGTAAAAAGTGATTTATTAGATTTTTAGGAACCTGATACCACTTGAAAATTGTGGAGCGATATATCGAGGATAGACAAAAGTAGGCTTTGACAGCGCACAGTGACGCTAGCGCACAGCTTTGACGATGAGGCGAAAAGTTGGAAATAACAGTTACTGACGGCGAATGAGTCACTGAATGAGGGTTGTTAAGCACGGATAAATGTAAAAATGACGGTTTGATACAAGTGTAAAACAACGTTTCCAGTTAGGATAATAGAAATTGAAGCCCAAGTGGAATATTATTCCAAAAGCTGATGTTAGCAATAGAATTAAATAAAAAACGCTGCAAGGGTATTCATAGATTTATAAAATTCTGTCAATAAATAACATTTTAATTCAATTATTAGAATTTATTCTTTTTTAATTTTTTGTAAAGTTTGTGGACAGATGTGGGACCCCAAAAAATTGATTCTACGTCCAAGAATACTTCGAAAACAACACTACATTCGATATCATACCCAAAAACCTGCAAAGCCCCTCCCGTAGCCCCTTTTTAGCCGCACAGAGCCCCACGGGTTTGGGCGATTGGGCTGAAAACCTTGAGGGCACAACTAGGGGTGAACCGAGCATTTTGCAAAATCAGATTTGCCTAAAACTGCCTGGACGGCGGACGGACATTTTGTTTTTGGAATCCAAACACCTTGAAACGTATTATAATAAATTTTGAGGCCGATAAAAAGTTTCGACCTCCGACAAGAACACATAGGTCATTATTATTCCCTGAATAATAAACCAAAATCACGGAAAAATATCAAATCATCAAACTCAATGGGCAGAAATGGGCAATTTTATTCCTTTCGGTACATTATTCTTGGAATACTACACCTATGTAATCGCGTCGGAGGTCGACAATTTTGATCGGCCTCAAAATTGACATTATCCGTTTCATGACACAAACACTTCCAAAAACGAAATGTCCGTCCGCCGTCCGAGCCGTTTTGGGCAGTGGGAATGTTTTAAAAAATCTGCATTTTTGACAGGTTTACCATCTAGTTGTGCCCGCAAGGTTTTCAGCCCGATCGCTCAAACCCGTGGGGCTAAAAAAGTTTCGGATATGGGGTCGAGTTAGTTGTCGTTTTCGGAGTATTTTTGGACGTAGAATCGTGGAGCTTCGATGGTACTACAAAAAGGGATTTTCGAAGGATCCCAGGAGGTTAAATAAGAACGCCGTTTTCAGATTAATTGTGGACGCATGATCCATTTTTTGAGGTCCCAAAATTTTTTTTTTAATGACCCAGAATCAATTTTTGCAATGATGCAATCAATTTTGGACGCATGATCCATTTTTTGAGGTCCCAAAACTTTTTTCTTAATGAACCAGAATCAATTTTTGCACAATTAACCTATATCGACGAATAATAATCTCTTGTGTAAAATTTGCAGATTTGTTTGGAACATGAGAAAAACTGTCCCGTAGCAGGTAACAGTGCCGTTTTCAACAGTACATCTCGCATTATTGGGGTTTTTGTTCTTGTACCCATATTTATACACTCTGCAATTGTGATAAGCTGCTTAACGTAAAACCTCGTACTATTATAATGTGAACACCCACCACCATGGGCGTACGCAGGTCTTCCTTTAGGGGGGGGCTCAAACATAATGCAGGTAGACATACTGCGTACCAGCTAGGGTATTTAACTAGGTACCAGCAAGGTTACCTAGTTAAATTAAAATTTAAAAAGCTGCAAATTTTACACAAGGGTTTATTATTCTTTGATATAGGTTACTTGTGCGAAAATTAATTCTGTGTCTTGAAAAATCGAGTTAAAAAAAATTATTATTACTTACCTATTATTTTTTTCAAAATCTTGTTTTTACTTTTTTTTTTTTTTTTTTTTTTACTCGGAAAATATTGAATATTTTTTATAAAGAGATCAATTTTTGATCTCTTGGTATCCTTCAGAAATCCCATTTGTAGCCCCATGAAAGCCCTATAGATCCCCACAGTGAAATCGGATCGTTCCGGGACCCCCAGAACTGGATTCTACGTCCAAAAATACTTCGAAAACGACACCTAACTCGATCCCGTAGCCAAAAGCCTTAAAAAAACCTCTCATAGCCCCATTTTAGCCCCACAGCGCCCCACGGGTTTGGGCGATCGGGCTGAAAACCTTGCGGGTACAACTAGATGGAAACCACGTATGTTGTCAAAATTTCAGATTCTTAAAAAATTCTTACTGCCCAAAACGCCCCGGACGGCGGACGACGCACGGTGGTGCAAAACGGCCATATTTAGGGGGAAAAAACTCTGAAAACCCCATACTTATAGTATTCGTAAATTTGACGCTGATCACGAATATACCCCATGTCCCTGTACCTAAAATGGATTCTGAGCCTTTTTTTCCCAAAATACCTTTAAAAAACACGTTTTCAGTACATTTTCCAGTGTGCGAGCCAAGTACCTAAGGATTCTCCCGAAGTTTGTACATAAAGAAAAGTTGTAGAGCAATAATTTTGGCGTCGATTGAACACCGTAAAATTGAAAATTACTACAAAAATGAGGAGGTCGAAGATGATTTCGATCGAACACTCCTATGATTTCTGATGGAACCCCGTAACATTGGTGAATTCCATTGAACACCCGAGAATTGAAATTTTTCTACTTGAAGACGGAAAATTGCTGAGCCAGATTAGTTATTTTCATGACTTTGTAAGGTAAAACAATGTGGCCTTTTAAATTAAATTTTGTTTCGAAGGTTCGAGCCAGAAATATCTCGCTGTAACTTATTTTTTTATCCACTGCAATGACTCTAATTACTAGGGTCGAGAAATCGAGAAAACAAACTATGAAAACATACATATACCCTATTATAGGGGGGTAGGTAGGTATGTAGGAGGTATATGTATGTTTTCATAGTTAGTTCTCTCGATTTCACTAAACGATCGCCGTAACTATCGCAGGTTCTCTGAAAGGTCTATCTAGGTTAGGTCGAGTTTGAAGAATCTTCAAACTCGATCTGATGATATTTAACGTTATCCAACGGCGGGAATACATATTTTTGAAGTTTGGTACCTATTCAGCGCATTTCTCACAATTTCACGCATTCATCTTAACATCTGTAGAAAAAACGGACGCCATTTATCGGATTTGTTCTGATTGGGGAATGGAGGGGTTATTAAATTAAATTCACACTGAAATTGAATTCTAATTATGAATTTATTTAAGTTATTACAAGTCATTACCTAATGGATTTGTTCTGTACATAGGGTACTACATAGGGTACCCACAATTTTCCAAAGTCGAGAAAGGTAGGTATACTCCCCGAGTCAGGTCTACAGTACGAGTCATCAACTTGACTCGTACTGTAGACCTGACTGATATTATCAACCCTCCAACTAATACTGAATGGAATAATATTTTATAATGATTTTGAAAGGATTTAAAAATATTTTTTGATTTTTTTTTTCACCTGTGGACCACTGTGCGGTAGCGGTTCCATTTCGTTTTTGGAATCTAGACCTCTTGAAACGAATGATGTCACATTTTGAGGCCGGTCCGAATGTTTTACCCCGTCGCGATTACATAGGTATATTATTCCAAGAAGAACAAACCAAAATGATCGTAACTTTGCATGTAGGTATTTGGAGTGCGGAGTATGGTGTGATAGGTACCCTATATCGTAAATTATTTACGATATAGTATTATTATAATACTACACCGCTTGAGTAATAATAACATACAAATCATTTTTACAAAATCAAGTGTTGTAGTTCACTTTTATGCCCTCTTAATATAAAACCTTTACACAAAATGTACACAACGTAAGTACCTACCTACCCAGCAATGTCAAGTTGATTTTTTTCACTTTAAATTTACAACATGAGCCGGCTCGGGTTCTCTGCGAATTTTTCAACCACTACTTCCTCTTTTTCTTTATTTTTATCTGAAAGTGTATATATATTTTCGCTTGTCTAGGGGGGGGGGGGGGGGCCTAGCCCTCCCTTGCGTACGCCTATGCCCACCACAGTGTGGTGACCACACTCCATTTTTGACCAAACTTCCGTCGAGCGGTACAGAGGGAATCTGATCATGCACATTGCACGTCGAATCAGGCGGTAGGAAGTCAAAACATAAGAGATTACTCCCTCCAGACAGCCCTGAGACTGCCATCGGCAGCAAAACAGAGTGAGGGGCTCATCTGGGAAAATGTTACAAGCCTGCAACCTCGTCAAGAAATTGGTCTTGAGCGGAATTTTGTTTTTTAAATTTCCCCCATGCTTTAGCATCATCCCACAACTTGGGCCCGCCAATAGGTAGTGGACGCTTTGGTCCCAGAACCACAACTTTGTTTCCGGCCTCATTTTATATGCCAATTAGAATCCCTAATATATCTGTGGCACGGGACATTAATCATTTTATTGGGGTAGACCCTTTCGTGAAAATCGATTGTTTGTAGTTTCTGTTGAAAAAAAATCGTTTGTGGTTAAAATTAACGATTGTCGTATTGGGAGGTCCTTTTTTGTTGTCGACGTGAGAAGTCTATCGGCCGTGAAGTTCCGTCCGCTGGGTGGCCTACACGCCTGCACCACTACGTGAGTGACTTGCACTGTCCTGCAGCCTTCAGACCATAAAACCCCTTCCTCGACTTAATTTCACCACACTGATTCGCTTCCTTAACGTCCGGGCTCTTTTCATCGACTTGGAAGGGAAAAAATCGCTAAAAGCTCTCGCGTGTACCTTGAGTTTAGGGTAGAATTGGTTGATGTGAGTCGGCCTGATGTGGAGGAGGTCGCAGAGATGGCGGTGGTGGTTGAGGATGGACTTGAGCGTACCCGCCGAGCAGAGCTGATCGAAAACTTCTGTCGCCAGCCCAGCGTTCTCCGGCCTCTCCATCCTTCAACCTGAAACAGTACAAAAGTTCCACATTACTCATTTGTAAGACTCTCCTCGCCACTTTGGTGGACAACTGTCAACAAGAGAGAAAAAAAAAATGCAGGAGGGAAACTAGAAAGCCAAAAATGGGCGTATCGGAGTGCAATGACGGATAACCGCAGACGAGAAAGTTCTGCTCCTTCGCTGCTAACCAAGTCGAATTAAATGGGAAGCGCGATTGCCCAGGCGTGCGAAAAACCTGCCTGACTCATTGTAATTTGTTCTGTACAGAGTTTTTATTTATTTAGAACAAGGGTTCTGAAAAATGATCATAATCATCAAAATGTCGGATTAGAACTCCCCAAGAACCAATTAAATTTTGAAGCGATTTTCCAGAATGCTTGACTCCATTTACAACGGTTACCATGCTCTCATCAACTTTTGGGATTTTCTTGCAAAGAAAAATAAGCCATCAATTGAATTGAATAGATGAGCGTAACCTTTCTGTTACTACGAAATATTACCGCGTCTTTATTGAAACCTAACCGTAAGAATTCTTAACTTGACACACTAGTAACGTATCAAGTATCAACGTCCAAACTATGCCACACAACCTAAGCACATCAACAAAATACGCTGGGTTGCCTTTTTCGAGAGTCATCTTCTCGGGATTGGACGAATCGTCGACGACGGAGGTGATTTTGATAGCCTATAACCACCCCCAGAACTCGCTGATCACAATGAGCACCCTCATGAAAATCTGTTCATCCGCTCGGGCGTGATGCTGTGATACACAAAAACACACACACACACACCCTCACACACAAAATATATATATATAAAATCATGTCGAAGAGATGAGTGCACTTTTCCATTTTTACCTAATCTTTTTCGCGGGAGAAAAGTCCGAGACATGCAGGCAGATCAAAAGGTTCACATGGGGCTCTCCGACAGGGAAATCAAGTCGAACGTAAGTGTCAGAAAAGTATCAAAAAGAGCGTCAGACAAAATCGAAGAACACGAAGTGTGCGCAAAGACGCCGGCTTCTCTGGGAGCTCAGTGTTCCCATTATTTCCACAAAGCGTGCATCTCCGCCAGGCTCAAAAGGTACCCGACCTGCCCCGTGTGCCGGCAAGACACCCGAAATCGTCGAGGATCTCGAGATCGCTGACGGTGAGTGATCAGACATCAATTGATGTCTTAAGAAGTTCTAGATCCCGATCTCCACGGCCTACAAAGGAGCAAACGGAGAGGAATATAGTGTGATGGCAACCATCACATGTGACATGTATGACATACATTGTATGTGATGGGGTTTGGATTGATTCGAAAAGTGGAGGCCTACAAAAATACACTTGTTACATCTTTGTTAAGTGGTGTTAGCACAATAGTTTGGGCCTGTTGTGTGTAGAAACTACATCAATGAGACGAAAATGACGCTCGAGGGCGGTCCCACAATATTTTTCAAATTCGTCACCCACATCGATAAGCCAATCAGTTTTTGTAACGCAGAAAATTTCACACGAGGGAACATAGTATTTTGTGTACAAGGCAAAACAATAATATTGATTGTTATTCCAAATATTCCTTAATATTAAATATTAATAAAATTTATTAATATTTTATATTAAGGTAAATGTAATAAATATTTAATAATAAGGAATAAATGACTAGCCGGGATTTTTGAGGAAGCCTTCAAGACTAGCAGAAATCATTTGACGAAGTCAACACCATTTACATGTTTGACAAATCGGACTTTTTAGAAATTTACCAGCAGCCAAAAAACAATAGTGAGACCCAGCTGGCAGGTCCGTCAAGTGTGCCATCGGCCAACTGCATACCCGCACATGACATTTGAACGGTACGAAAATACCTTTTGATGATGATTGAGACCTTTCAAGCCGCCTCAATAGGATCTGCGCCGCATGGGACGCATTGTAATCATATACGTCCCAATGAAGTCAGAAGAAGGTGTCAGGTTGCTGCTCGAGCCGGATCATCTCATTTTATGGTACACTAGCACAACGGGAGGGTGGGGGGGGGGCAAGGATGAATGTTTTGTAGGTACGTAAAATCAGGTGACCAAATACCAAAAAAAGGGGGGGGGGGGTAAACTTCTCGGTCACGAGATACCACATGAGGAGAAGTGGCCTGCTAGGGCCATAGACGAGATATCAAGCAAGAAGAAGCGGCCCTCACCATATTTCCACCCACATTCATTGAAACAGTCAACATCATCACCAGCAATAACATTATTATATGGCATCCCACGAAGGCTCAGTCGCGAAAGGGTTAAGGCACAGAATAACTCGAAAACGGTATAATTAAACTTTGTAAATAGTACTACATGGTGTTTTTTTTTTTATATCATCGTCATTAGAGATATAACGGAATCACGCCAATCAGGCTTTTGAGTGGGCGCAGTTTAGTGTCGGTATTCAGAGTCTTCAACTTCCAATAGTCCGGGATTGTTCCGGGCCGCGGGCTTTGGAGCGGTTGCCTACGCTGACGACTGCGTAGTGATGGTCACAGCATGAATGCTGAGGGCGTGTTGGCGAGGGCCACGGCAGCCTATGCGAAGGCGGCTCGCCTTGCGGGATGTGATTGGGGCCTCAGGACGGATGATCTCCTGGTTATTTACCGGGGCCTCTTCCTGGGGAGCCTCCTTTATGCCGTCTCTGGTCTGCACAGAGAACAGCCCTGATAAAGGTTACCCAGTCCTATAGGACCGTGTCTGAAGCGGCGGTGCGGGTACTCACTGGGAGGTGATGTCCATGCTCGTTGGTCGGTGGCAGGAGGATTGGACCACCAAGTCCACTGGAAGACTCACTTTTGAGTTCTTCCCATCAGTGGCTCGGCGAATGAAGATGACGTACGTGGTCCCCGACCACAAGGCGACCTAGTTCTTATCGGGTCATGGGGACTTCCCCACAAACCTCCACCGACTGGCACTGGGCGACGATCCTGGCTGTGTGTGGTGCACGGGCCTGGATGGCTCGGCGAGGCATGTGCTTCGGAGCTGCCTGGCATTCGGAACGGACCGGGCTGTTCTGGAGGCTGAGGTGTTCCCTGACGGCGTGAGGAAGTACTGGAGCAAGTATGTCTCCAGCCCATCCCGGGGTACAAGACGTTTGTTGCCTTCAGCCAGCTGCCTTGAGGGTTCCGGCGGCAACAAGCCCCCCCCAGAGGGAACAGTGAGCCCTGAAGGGAATGACAGCTGGTCGAGTATTGACTCCCAGCAGTCGCCCCCAGGGCTTGCTTGGGTCACACCCCATGTAAGGGTGGTTGAGTATACTCACTATAGTGACTCTCACTCTGGGTATCGCTAACCCCCCCCCCCCCCCCCCCCCCCGTCATTTCCCTTCCCTTTCGACCCCTCCAGTCGTGGCGCCCCTAAATGTGGGGGCCTGCTGATAGCTCCAATGGAGCAGGATAGCTGCAATGGCAGCATGTGGTGGCTACTGCATGAGCTATGCAGTAGCCACTTAAAAAAAAAGTCCGGGATCGTTGTCATCTTTCTCATCAATGATTTGAGCATTTCGCTGTCAGTTCACTACTATTCGTAGTCGACGAACGTTTTAAATTTCCCTTCTTCCGGAGTTTCAGAAGCAAACATCATAACACGTTAAACTCGAGAAATTCGTCGCTGTTCCATAATTTAGCTTCGCTTTTTCGTTAATACGATTCACTCATCATTTATTGCTACCGCTATTGATTTCACCGGAGCTACACGTCACGGGTTTCGCTTTTGCTATATTATTCAGAGCAGTCGTGTCGGAGGTCAAAAATTTTGATCGGCCTCAAGATGTCCAGAAGACGTTTTAAGATGCGTAGATTCCATAAATGAAATATCCGTTTTGAGCAGGCCGTTTTTTTTAATCTGAAATTTTGACAAAATACTCGGTCCACCACCTAATTGTGCCCGCAAGGTTTTCGGCCCGATCGCCCAACCTCTGGGGCTCTGTGGTGCTAAAAAGGTTTTCGGGTATGATATCGAATGAAGTATTGTTGAACCTAGAATCCATTTTTGGGAGTCCCACAAGCACCGAGGGGATCTACTACGAGGGCATTTGTGGGGGTACTAATGGAGCGCATGAAGGACGTTGGGAGATCAAAGGAGGAGTCGTTTTCCGAATAATTTTGGGCACATTTGTGGGGGGGGGGGGGGGGGGGTGTCAAATCTATTCCAACATTGTACGAGATTTTTTTTTTTTTTTAAGTTTAAATAATTTTTGCAAAATCAAAGAATAATACACCCTTGCGTAAATTTTTCAGCGTTTTCCCCGTGATTTTCGACCAACAAAAACCGTAGGCGTCTACTCATCGGCAACCTCTCAATTTATGCCAATATTTTATACTGATTACTCGGCCAAAAACATGGCAACGCTCTCAGTGTCGCAGACAAAATCATGCCAAAAACCCAAGTTACAAAGAACCACTGTGGGCCATATCCCATACCTCCCTTAAATATAACCCTGCTATTTGTTTCGTCCTGTGTCGTCCAACCTGAGAGGTGGATCTGATCGTAAATTCAATTTCCGTAATGGTGTTTCTGACTGAACCCAGCCCCATCATCTCCCTTATAACCCAAGCCCATAATTTTCACCACCGGACGTGGTCACTCAACCGACAACAAGCTCGTTGAACTTGAAATGACCGCGTGAAGCACAGGAGACCCTTTTCCTGATATAAACCACCGTTTAAATACCCCTTAAAAAGTTACGATTGGTTTGAAATCTTTCCCTAGTCAAACGAACTCTACCTCAGCTCTCCTGTCCAACAGATTTCCATAACTTCGATTTTTTCTCTTTTGGACTGATATATACCGTTGCATTCGTCTTTACGAGCTCTGAGTCATGCTACAGTCGGAATTGTTTCCTTCAAGAACATTTAATTTAAAATTTGATTTCATTCGGTTTCGCTAGTTGCAGCAACCAATAGTCCATTCGGTATAGGGGTTTGAGCTTGCATAAAATTGCAAACACAACAACAACTTGGACAAACGGGTATTATTATGGGTGCCTAGGGAACGCGTTATTAGCATTTCTACAAGATTCTCCTTGTGCTCAACATTAAATGCATTTTGCATTTAGCAAATTTTGCTGCCCGAAAAACCGCGATTTTTGCCACTTGTTTCAGTTGTTGCTTATAACTCGTAAACTACTCATCCTACAGAAAATGTTACTCTCTCTCCGAAATTAAACAGCATAAAATTTCGCGTCGAATGGCCACCTAAAACGTTAAGATCGGTTCTGCCGTTTGGCCGCAATCGATCGGTAAAGTTTGCCCATTTTTCTGCTGATTCAATTTCACATCTCAGCTATTCTAATGTGAAAGTTTGATTTGAGCCTTTGAGCATTCTCGAAATGACCCCTCGAGTCTGTCTTCTTCTTTTGGACAGCAGAGCAGCCCGGGTCCTAAATACTAAATTCAGTTACTCAGGATTGTTTTCCCATCTGGCCGGCCATGACGTCACACTGACTCATCTCCCGGCTGCCCACCTAATCTCAATCTGGAGCCCCCGTAGGCGGAGCCTGTCTGCACTCTGCATATAATATCCGCCCCACCTCCGGCGATTATCTTCATTTCTGGAGGTAAATTGAAAGTTAAGTGTTTGTCCGTTGAAGGGAAGATTCTAACAACTTCTTCAAGCAAGAGTGAATTTCAATGAGACTGCCCGAGGGCGGGATATGGGCCTGGTGGGGTACTGGGTTTGGCCTCGAGGTAACTCTCTTGAAGAAATTGGCGAACAACTTGATCCTGTACAAACCTGACAAGCAATACCCAGTTTTGCCGTCAATGTATATCATGCCAGAGAGAACTGGCTAAAATTCAAACTGGGGGACTTGAACCATATAATATGAATACAGTTACCTGGTTCAAGTCTCCCAGTTTGAATTTTAGTCAGCATATTATGTGTTGGTGTACAGCGTCTTCTGGAGGCCATCTTTTTGCGGTCACGGTATTCCTTACCCCTATTTGTAACGTTTATAATCAAACTTTATAATAATTACTATAGGTCGACAACTTAAGGAATGACACCGTGCAGCGAACCTGGCGGCATCCCGAGAGTGAAATCTGTCCCCTTCCTAGGCACACCGCCGGGGGCTCACGTCCCGCATTTTTCAAAAAATTGGCCTCCTGACCAGGCCGATGGGCTTCTCGAACCCTTTCTCTTTTCATTGTCATTATAGCGCTTCGAAGCGATAATCCTATAATAATACTGTACATCTATCAATTTCGTGAGGTGATAATTCTTTCTCAGAAGCCCCATTTTTCTTCCACACACTTAAATAGGTACCTGCCTATTAAAATCAGGCAATACAATTTTTCTTATTTTGTTAATACATAATCTGTTTTTTGTTTTTAAATTGAATCTTCATGAAGGTACATAGGATGACTTTTGACCCCTCCTTGTGTACGGTCTGAAATAATCATAATTAGGCACACTCGCCAAGCGGTCAGAGCTCCTGAGGCCTGAGTTTTCGAATTACGCGCGCACCTTCCGAGCTTTTAAAGGGGTTACCTGGAAAGGGAAGGCAAACTTCCCCTCCGAAGGAGGCTCGGTGACTCCCCTAGTTATTCTCTAAGTTGTCGACCTATAGCTGGGACACCCGGTCTTCGCCCGGTTCGTAGCGAACACGAAACAAAACTGAATGTAACAACAGGAGAGGTTTCAGCAGTGTACAGAATTTTAACATTTCCCGTCATTTGAATCGTCTCTTGTACTCTCAGAAGGGCTCCCTATCAAATTTCAACTTCCAAGGTTGAACAGGAGAGATTTCAGCTGATCAGGAGAATTCCCGTAATTTGAATCGTCTTTTGTAATCCCTGAAGGGCTCCCTCTAAAATTTCAACGTCCAAGGGTGAACGGGATAGATTTTAGCTCACTCAGCTAATCCGGAAATTCCCGTTATTTGAATCTTCTCTGGTTGTCCGGGAAAGGCTCCTTCTCAAATTTCATCGTCCCGTCATTAAAACAGTCTCTTACAAGTAACCCCTGAAGGTACCTACCCGACTAACCGACAATCTTCAAATAACTTCCGCACAGAAATCGTTTTGTACTGGGAGGTCCATGATTCCTCTCCAAACTCCTCTCTTCTTCACGATTCCTCTCCGAGCAGATTTAATTGCGTTAAGCCTATGGCAGGTTTCCTCTCACCTAATTGCGTCAAGCCTTTTGATATGATCTAGATAATATTATAATCCATATCGTTTGATTTGAAGTACTATAAGCCACGTTTCATTTCAAAAAGTGCTATATCCATAAATCCGAAATTTCCTTTCGAATTAGGTATTTGAAACTTTGAACTAATTTACACTTTTACCAAAAATATTTATCATAATTTAGAAAATTTCTAAATTACGATAATTATTTTTGGTAAAAATTATTATTATCATCATAATTTAGAACATTTCTAAATTATGGCAATATCATTGGCTTTTAGCTAGTTTTTCAAGTCGCAATGGTTTTTTTTCGCGTTTTGGTTTACTATTCTTGGAATAATACACTTATGTAATCGCGACGGAGGTCGAAAATTCAGATCGCCCTCAAAATTTGACATTATCCGTTTCAAGAGGTCCAGATTCCAAAAACGAAATGTGCGTCCGCTGTCTGCGCCTTTATGGGCAGCAGGACTTTTTTTTAATATGAAAGTTTGACAAAATACTCGGTTTACCATCTAGTTGGGCCCGCAAGGTTTTCAGGACGATCGCCCAAACCCGTGGGACTCTGTGGGGCTAAAAAGGGGCTACGGGAGGGCTTTTTTAAACGGTTTCGGCTATGGGATCGAGTAAGGTGTCGTTTTCGAAGTATTTTTGCTATGGGGTTATAGGAGGTGGTGTGAATGACGAGTCTTTTTCTCTATGGCTGTATTTATGGTTATATGTAACCCGAAAGCTTGGCCATAGAGAAAAAGACTCGTCATTCACACCACCTCCAATAACCTCATAGCACCCAGCCTGCCAGACAAGCTGTGATAATCCAGAGAATTATTACGGGAGAAGACATACACGATTTAGCGGGAATAAATAGGGTAATGTATTTAACTCACCGCTGTGTGATTGGGGGTCCGTCTGGTCGAGGGTCCACGGGAGAAAGCCTCTTATCTTATCAGATTCACTCGCCCCGTCCTCTTTAGGGGAGGGAAAGGGGCAACTATTCCATGGTGTCATCACAAAGCCAAGGAGGATAAATAAGATGTCAACCAATTACGAAGTATTTTTGGACAAGAATCCATTTTCGGGGGTCCCAGAACGATTCGAATTCACCGTAGGGATCTATTGGGCTACAATTTGTAGCCTACAAATGGGATTTTTGAAGGATCCCAGGAGGTCAAATATTTTCCTAGTAACTTTGGACGCATAATCCATTTTTTGGGGTCACACGTCTGTTCGAAAAATGTACAGAATTTTTTTCAAAAATGTTTTTATTGACACACAATTAACAATACTTGTTCAAAAATTAATGTTGTGCATAGTGAGTGTGGCGGGGGCCTACAAATACAAATCTCAAAACGAGTGTGGCTGTGTATCTAAACCGGGCATCACCAAAAGCCTGGATGTAGACCCAAAGCTGCCGCACAGGACTGTGACATCCTGATGAAACCTTCACGTCAACTCGACCTCTTGCGTCTCATCGCATTATTTCCACAGTACCGCGTGCAGCTGTTGAGACACTCAGTAATCCTTAATTCCTGGAGAAGAGACGTGGCGACATAATAGACGTCTCGTCTCCAATCAACGTGACGTTTATTTAATCTGTCAGCCCGGCTCCAACCAGCCCACATGTTTCATATTTGTGTCCACATCAGAAATAATTCAAGGGTCTTCAACAAACGCACCGATTCAACCCATAGCCGAAATCGCGAAGTATTCAAAGGTAGTTTTGAACACGACGAAGTTTGGAGCGTTTGGACAAACCTCTATTTTCAGATCGGAATGAGAACAGAAGAGACTCGCCAAGTAGCCCTGTTCGCACAGAGGAATATTAAACCACACAGCTCCAGAAACATGGGGAAAGCTTCACCTATTTAATAGGTTCGCTATGTGTGAAATTATGAAATAGACGACAAACGGTACCAAATCACCAAAGGGTAAATCCGAAATAAATTTAAAACACCTTCCGCCCTGCCCTATCATATTGAAAAAAGGTGAGGCTGAGAAGGAACAGAAAATCCTGAACAGCCTTGAAGGTGACAGACGAAGAGGCGTCTGAGGACGCGAGTGGAAAGAACTTGAGATATGACATCCCACACGCCTTTTCCCTTCTAAGCAATGCGGAACAGGTGTGCGAGTGTTGGTTTCGTAAAATAAACTGTACCAGTAGCTTCAATAAAAAAATACAAGCATGGAAACGTCAATTGACCATTGGAACTGTTTCCCACCCGGCGGCATTGTATCGTTTTAGTTCGGTGTCACATCGATTTCGGTTATTCTGGGAGCCGAGTCCACTATTAGGCATGCGAACTGACACAGATGACTTTTTTTCACCCGACTCTTTCAAGGTTTCTTCGGTCCGATCGAAGACAATTAAATTGAGTGGGGGGAAATTAATGGAGCGATGCGGCTGGGATGCGAGCGTAGTTCAAGGCGTAGTTAATGGCGTAAAGAAAAAACACGAGAATTAAGTTCTAGAAAACATTACTAGTCACACGGGACGGGTCGTACGTCATAACGAGGAAACCCGCCAGCGACGTACTGTAAGAAAGAACATCAATTTTGCCAAATCTGCAACCGGGGATTATCAAAGACCCTACATAATAATATTATAATAATATAATATATAGTAATAATTATATTACATTATTAGTGCAAATAATATCAGACAAAACAACCCACGACGGGGGTGAAAAATTTGCCCCGATACGTTTCATGGTGTGTAGATTACAACTAGTAGGTAACCAAGGGCTTCACGTAAGGTTTGGTGTATAACGTAAAATAATTATAGGTATCTGAGGCAAAAGTGCCGAAAAATCAAAAATATAGAAAGAAAATTAACGTTAAAAAATTGAATAATGTTGATTATAAAATAAGTAAAACAGTCCGCTGACAAGGATTCAAACACAAACATTGGGCAAATAGTTCACGTCTACATCAAAAATTTTTAAAATTACGTTTATTTTTATGTTAAAAAATTACATTAATTCTCAAGTCGCAAAAAATCGCAATTTCTCCCTTTCTGGGAAAAACATTTGAACATACCTACTGATCATGATATCATTATGTCTGTTTTTCGCAGTAAGAGAGAAATTAAGTAATTTTCGCAGAGTGATAGATGATAAATCATCTAAATTTAAGTCGGGTAAAACTAAATTGCAGTGACAAAAAGCATAAGAGAGACCCTCGTGAGAGTCTCAAACCTCGACATGAAAATGTCTTTGATTGACACGCTAGTTTTTGTGTAATTGTTCAAGTTTTCCGCTTCTTCGCTTTTTCGCTGATTTTTTTCAAGTCTTATCATACTCATACTAACCTATAACATTTCTGGTCCCGAATTGATTCAAATCACACGAAACAACGGTAGCTATGAAGCGGTGGTTTCTATAATGAACAAAACATGTCAACAACGGGACTTCATTTTCGCTCGTACAGTAGTTGTGTTGTGTTGCTGACTACATAATATATTGTTGCTGACTACATATATTATATTGTTTATTGTGTGTTAAGGAGGATGTCACAAAATCGTTACACAACATCGGGGGAGGCCAGAGAAAAGACATTTTCATGTCAAAAAATGTTGTTTCTATTTTTATTCTGATATTGGTAGGTAGTGTATATTGAGCCCAGCATTTCGTTTCTTCTTCTCAATCCGTTTCTTTTTCAACTTACCCTTGTTCTTTATTTTGTACTAAGTACAAAATCTTGTACAAGTGTTTGGAAGTAAAATGTAGGTATCATCCTAATGTTCGTTAATAAATCCGTCATGGCAGAAAACGGTACCAAAGTAGGATAAGTTATGAGCACAACAGTTGTTACTGTATCGTGAAGACGATGGAGAAAACTACTATTTACTGTAGATTATCATGAAAATCAACTGTAGGAGCCAGTCAGCAGATCTTTCGGCTCTGAGTGTTAAGTCCTCAGGGGGCTGATGCCGAATTTCAAGTCTCTCCCACCTCAGGAATTGCGCCAAATGACGTCACATTTTTTATATCACGAAAATTTTGGAATGACCTCTATCCGTAAGACATACCCACGCCAAAAAAGATTTGCTAACAAAATTTTCGTTTATTACCTAACCCCAGTCTCCTCAGAAGCTGAAGGTCTCCCAAAAAAACGATCCCAATGATAAATACAAATTTGATATCCAACTGAATCTATTTTCAAAAAGAAATAAGAGGCATGTACAGCATTATGACAAAAAGCTTACGAAGTAGGAATCTTGAGAAAGATTTTTGAACTGTTTAAAATTGGGGGTTTATGTGCCAAAGTAAAGACATAATAACATGTTTTTAGCCAACTCTGGTCATCGGATAGGTTAAAGTAAAACGTATGATCTCACTGTTTACAACAAGAAAGCACTAATCAAGTGGAACGGTGACAACATTGTTCGTCTTCAAACTAGACTCAAATGTCAACTCCGCAAAACAAAGCACCGTACTGATGTGTTGCAAGTAGGGATCAACCTTCATCTTCATCGCAGCCCTCAGGCGGTGGGAAAACACGAGGAAAAAACGTTGCGCAACAAAGGAAAACCTTTACAATAAAAAATGGAACAGTTTCAGAGCTCCCTCGACAGTTGAGAAATTCCAAGAATACATCAACACTAGCATTCAAAGACACGACAAATGGGACAAATATTATGAAATAAAGAGAAAGAAATTTCAAATGATATTTCAGAAGCGTTATTCATTGATCCGGTGAAGGTCATTAAAGTTCCCCCTGTTCACCAGGGAGATTCTTAGATTTCTGAGGGGTTCTCTTACGAGAATGCCACGAGGGGAATCCCTCTTATTGGCGATCTGCCAAAGGCTAGCCAAGTCACTGCATTAATAATAAAATCAGGCTCCGTATTACCTTTGGTCAGCACAAAGCAAACACATTCCAGAACTCTTTCGATATCGATTGGCGAGGACGCTTCAACCGGATTGTCCACTATAAGACTTAAATTAGTGATATAGATTACTTATTAGTATATCACCCGGAAGGGTGATTTTGTGACGGCAAATCAAGCATTACCTTGTCCGATACATTCCAGCTCATTAGAACCCAACAAATAACTCGAGAATTCCCCCCAAACTCAATTAGTTCAACTTGCTCATCACCATAATTGCAAGAAAAGCACTATTTCACCTACCCAGCCAACAATAACCCACGAGAGGTAATTTCAGAAATAGCCGCACTCGAAACTAACCAATGCATGCAATGCTGAGAACAATTAGTTTCGCCTTCTGATAGATAAGGTAAAATACGCTTCACATTTATCACTGGGAACGAAATTGTTTTCACTTTCCGAACCAGATCTCGGAATTGTGCTAAGGGTTACGGTCAACAAAACTTCAAAACGAGCAGAAAGTGCCAAGACAAATCAACTTGTCATTTTGAGTTGAAACGAATTTGATTTGGGTTAATAATCTATAAACCACTAATTCAGGTGGTGGGTGGGAGTTATGCGTTCCTACTGACCCTCAACTACAACGAGTCCAGATAGCAATGCCAGAAGAAGGTACCTACGCGGACGACCTGAACATTCCAGCCTGCATGAGTGAGCAGCTTTAATATGAAGGGTACAGGGGAAAAACCAGCAGGGTCCACTCAAAAGACAAGGAAAAAGATATCCCGTACTGGGGAAGAATCATCAGGGTCCTCGCGGTTGTGGGGAAGAACAATCAGAGTCCACCATAGTTGTTTAGTCCTGTGATTTTGGCTGTGTTTCACAGTGATGTGTAGATTTCTCGCCAGAAACTAATAAGTTATTGCGTTTCTGCCTGCAGTGAAGAAGAAGGTAAGCCTGGGTCTTCTACCAAAAAAAAGAAGAAAAACTGGTAAAGGACGTGATGAAACATAAATGTAAATTTACGGGTAACAACTCATGAGTTAGGACCAGATTGTGAATGTAAACGTTACCGCTGCTATGAAATGGTGGGAGAAAACGACCGGAAAAGAATCACACGAGAATTTAATGCCATGGGGACTTTCGATAGTCAAAATGTTTATAAATCCTTGTGGCCTAATTACTATATTGCCTGTTGCTCGTAGGCGGGCGCGCATTGAGGAATCTACTCGTGCTCTTTTGCCCTCGTATGCTTACCGAGTTCGCGTTGTTGAAGATGATGAAATCTGGCAGGATGTTCAGGTCTGTTACAAAGCGTTTTTATCTTTACATAGCATCACGTCTCAACGGGTGCAACGATTGAGAGAGGCATTGGCTTCCACTGGACAATCCCCCGTGGATATGAGAGGAAAACACTCATCCAGACCAAGAAAAATTCCCAATAACGTCATTCACTATCTGAGAAAACCCCAGTCCATCAAGAAGGAGAAGAGGAAGAGATTTTCCGCTTATGGGAAGAGTCCTGGTTAGTCGAGACTCGTAGTTGATGGGCGGCAAGACTGATCAGGTCCTGGTTGGCCGAGACTAGTCGTCGATAGACGGCAAGACTCATTCACAACTCCAGAAGATGGACAGAAAAGAAACATAGAGTGGCCAATTATTGTCACGCACTTCTTCACTGGCATGTTACTTCCGAGCCTTCATCACATAAATCCGGGAGCTGGATGACCAGTATTGCAGAGAAGACGAGGATAATGCTTGCCACACGTTCTTCGTGTGCAAGCATGGACAGTCACTGTGGAGATCTCGATGAGTTTGGGAGGAATTGTCACCAGAACTTGACAAGATGTAGGTACATAGAAAAGATAGAGAACAGGGGGGCAGTAGCTTTTGTGACTGCCTTAGCCGTGCCCAAGGAAATGGACTTAACAAGGGAGCAGGAATAATGGCTAACAGAGAGATAGGAGAGGTCCTTCTGGGCAACAGCTACCCTGAAGTAATACCGAATCGGTAGTCCTGGGGTATCTCGGAGGTGTTTGAAATGGTTTTATTCGGTGAGAGCAATCGGGTTCAGCGTGAGTATTTCAAAGGTACCCCTTCTCAAATGGATTTACTACCACAGACCTGTCCCAACACAGTAGAAAGGGTTTGCTAAGAAAGCGGCAAATCTAAGCAAGCTAGAAACTCAATCCGCCATATTTGGGACAATCTCATTTGAACTGGACTTTTCGTGAATAAACACGTATTGCCCTTGAAGTAGAATGAACAAGAACATGCGGAAGCCCCATGACTCTTCTTCTTCAATCGCTTACCAACACCCAGGCATAGAAGGTGGAAGGTGGAAGGGGCTTCATTCTACTAGTAGCGTTCGTTGTTGGGTTTCAGATTTTTGAAGACTCATATTATGAATCTTCAAAAATTCTTATTAAGACATCCTCTGTTGTTGTGACTTCTTTATAAAGGTCCCTTGTTCTTCAAGATACTCTCATGTGTGTTACCGTTGTATTGTTGCCAACCCCCCTCATGGAGTCATTTTTAGCGGTAAGCGCGGAGGTTCGCTTTCGGTGTTTATTGTGTTCATACAGCGGAAGTGAGGGGGGATGTTGAGAACGGTCGTATTTTTATTTTTCCTCGTGTACTCACAAGCTACGAGTATTATCCTCCTATCATAGCTCTGAGCACGTTTCATTCGATTTGTACAGTTTGTGAGCTTTAAAATTGTCAATAACGGTACATAACAAGTTGACGAGTTTTTTTGCAGGAATGCCAACGCATGCACTCAAAAATTACAAATTGTGCAGGAATCTTTTGAGGTTTTCTGAGAGTTCAATGGGGCCAAAAAATGGAGACAGGCCAGAATGAGTTAAGAAATTTGCTAAATTTGGCTGGGAGGGTCATGTACATAACCATACAATGTACGCATAGGAAGAAACGCATTTGACGCTTGTTACCCATCATAAATGATTCACACCGATAAAGACGAAGATAAGGAAATCTTCTTCGTCAAGTACCATGAGAAATGCATACAATACCTTACAAGGCAACTGTCCATTTTCAAGAGCTTCGGCTCTTCATAAGCCGATTGTTCGACCGAATTGGTCGATGATGACAGACGAAAATCGTGTCTAGGCCCTAGACTCTAGGGGCATTCAAAAAGTGCAAGCGGCAGATTAAAAGAACATCCAATATTTCTAACTGGATTATAAATTTTTGCTTACGCGGGGGCGGTGGGTTGAGGGCTTCCCCGATCTCCTAGGCCCAAATAAGCGGAACGAATTGATTATTCAACACTTTCTTCACTGATTGGCGCCGAACGGAAAGCCCCTTTAGTGATGGCTGTTAACCCTCTCGTCGAAAAACAAAAGCTAAACTGGTACAGATTTGCCTTGTGAGCTGGGGAATTGGAGCGAGTGATTTGGTAAAATGTGTCAGAGGCCGGGTTCACGGCGGGAGTTTTCCTGGGTGGGCCCGCTGACCGCGTTTGCTTTCTAATGGTAAACAGAGATAAGGGTTTGAATCTTAAGAACCAAAAGTGGAGCTTCACGAGAACACAAGAAGTAGCGCTTGCGACAAGAACTGCATACTAATTGGACGGGGACCACCGCACCAAAATTTTCTCGATGTTCATAGGACTAATGTCTCCATTTACGGCGGACACAACTGAGATTCTTAGTGGGTCTGTATACAGGACGCGAGAGTTTCAGGAAACGTTGAAACAGAATAGAGGTCGTAAACGATGAACCCACCTGTAGGTTATGCGGAGATGAAGAGGAGACAGCGGATAATCTCATCTTCGAGTGTGAGGCCCTCCATGGAGCGCAGAAGGTATTTTGCTCTGGGATCAGTGAACCAGGGAGAGATACTGGCACAACAGGACCTGGTAGAAGGACTATTGAACCTCTTCAAGGGCACAGAACTCCTATCGGAGGCAGAACTCCGAGAGGCAGCACTATGGGTCTTCAGGCCTAGGTGCGGGAAGTGGGATGCCCTTCAGGAACCCACTTCCATACCCTCTCCACTATTAATCTATCTATCTATCTATCATAGGACTAATCCAAGAAATATAACACTTACTGATAACTAGGGTATTCCACGCGCCAGCGGCAGTTGTGAATCACCGGCATTTTTCTTTCTGAAACAAAATCAATCGTCTCTTTAAATCTCCACCTCAAGTCTAAAGAAAAGTATGCCAAGTTGGCTGGTAGCTTCCTGGTTCCTCCGAAACATAGAACGAAAAAATAGGCAAATTTCAAACAGCTGCACATCATCGAACATGCACAATAGTCGGACAGGCCTGAACGCTTCATGGATCAAAATTAATTCGAAAACGACACCTCATTCGACCACCTTAACACGAAAACTGTTCGAAAACTCTGAAACGAATAATAAAAATGATAAACAATGAAAAATAGTTGTCCCTGGGTGACTAAATTGGATAAAAGAAGACCCACAAAGAAGTGATATTTTAATGGTACCGCGCATAACCATTAAATGGCGCATGTTTGAATAAATCCCGACGAATTTAACGATTGTAGCGTTTTGAAAAATGCTTAAGTAAATCGCCTTAAAGAAATTAAGTCATTCTACGTAGGAGAACTTGGAGAAATGCAGCTCACGGTGATTTTGCTATTGATGGCAGCTGTAATCGTGCCAGCCTACAATTTTAGTTTGACTTCATTATTCAGTTCAGGAACTGAGGCAAGTATTTTTTATTTTATTTTATTTTTAATACATCAAACATATTTACAATTTTCTGTAAAGTTCCAACCTGGAAAATCTCACAGTGATTCACTTCCATCATCAGGAAGCTGAGGACGGTGTCAAGGAGAGAATCCTTGAACGTGCGGACCTAATAGACTCCGCTGACGATGATCCACGAGTGGCCAAGTGGATTGAGGAACGCGCTACGGCGGGCAAATCAATTGCCTCAGGGTTGAAATCCTTGGTCAGAGACCAAATGGATCTGTTGTAAACGTCTGGAAGGAATTTTTCGATTGGGCGCAGTGAGAATTTGAGAATACATTCAAAGTGAATTTGAGTTGATTCAGTTACAATTATTGTTATTATACCAATTGCAGCAGGATGATAGTGATTGTGGATTACTATCATTCTAGCACCTGGTAAGCAGGTGAGGCACATCTGAGAAAGTGGGGGGAAAAGTTTCCCATCTAACCTAGCAGTAACCAATTAAAGGTTGCTAACGGGCAAAAAAGGCACAATCGAAGGGCTTTTGGGTGTGATTATTAAACAAACTTATTACGGGGAGATTCCCATTCAGATTTGTACGGATTCAGATGGTGAGTAAAAAATTAATAAAATACGGCTTAATACGTTTGATAAGTATATTCACGGCATAAGATATACAATATATACAATGTATATCTTATGTCATAAGATAAGGATATTCACGACCAAATCCGTTACAATTGAGGGTTTGTTTGCACCATCTGATGATTCAGCAACCTTGGATTGGTAAATTTACCAATTTATAGGAGGTTATGAAAAGAAAACTTTGTCAGAGCCTCACAGGGTGCGTATGTGACGTTTCACTATCGAGAAGGCATTCAGAATCAGTAGGCAACGAAGGCCAGGGCGGTAGCATCTGCGTGCCAGATTCCTGGATTTGCGGGTTCGGTGTCGATCTGACAGGTAAAACTCAGAGGGCCTATATCATATAGGATCATCGCACTAAGTTCTGCTCACTCTGCAACATAGGGGTGCCGCAGTTGGCCGCGGTTCGCCTTATTTTGGGGAAGTTCCGAAATAACCTGTTTTTCTGAATTATTTTGTTCTGATGTTTGTTAAAATTAGATTTTAACAAATAATGTTAAAAGCAAATGTTAAGAGCAAATTTTGCTAAACATGCGTAAATTTAATAAACGCATGTCGTCTTCTTCTTCTAATGGCTAGTTGAATTTATCTACTCATCACTGATTGATAAAAACTTCCACCTCCGGCGCATGCGCAACTTTTTACCCCTGTGGAGTTGTCGTTTCTTATCGTTATCCCATGATTACATTTGATTGCATCGATTCTTGGCCGTTGTGTTACATTAAATGTAACAAATTTTGTTGTGGCTTCTGAAATTCACTAATGGAATGGGACGGAAATTTTATGTCAGTGACTGCTTAGGTTATCAGTTCCAAACTGGTTCTGAACGATTATCATCCCCTCCCTTTTCGGTTCGATTCTGAACTGGTACGGCACCCGCTTTACATACAATCAAGTAATCCTCTCATCACACTGGCAAACCAAGTAACTCCTAGGGAAAACAGCTTTCAGAATTGATTCCAACCGATTCCGAAGGAGTTCTGCTTTCCCAGAGCCTCAGAGGCTCGAGGAATTGATTCCTCGAAGCCTCTGGACCCGTGCAGAAGTCTCTACTGCACATGCGCCGAATGGTTCAGTAAAACTTGTTCCAACGGCCTCCTTCATCGTAAATATCTACCAGGAAATTACTGGTTGCACCCATTCAGCTTGCACTGGCAGGAATGGGTCTCAAGTATCTCGACAGAGTTGGCAGTGGGACCAAAACCAAGCGGTTCATCAGAACTATCGACTCCTTGATCATGAAGACGTCCTGAGAGTTCAGCGGTACATTTTTAGCTCCGACGTCCATTCCACACTCCAACAGGAGAGATATTCGAATCGGTTTTTCGCACGACGGTTCAACTTATTTTTAGTGATGTTTTCCCTATTTGCTCCTCTTCCACTTCCATCGAAAATAGGTCCGGGTTAAACTTAGACGCCCCAAGAGGTGATAAGAAATCAATCCCTTCTTGATGATGCAAACAGCACGCTGCGTGATATGAACGATTACATACGACTTTGACGATAACCCCTTATAAATGATTTCATCTATTATTTGTTTACAAAGGAAAATAATATTTACTCGTTTAAATAAATGTTTCGTTTTTGTTGAAAAAAAAAAATATTTTACTAGCTGGGACACCCACCCGTGCTTCGCACGAAATATCACATTCCCGTCCATCCCCGATGCAAACACCCTTAGCAACCCGTTGACTTGTAATTTTCTTAGCCCGTTTCTCGTTGCGAAGTATCAAATTCTCGTCTATCACCCCAGCCCATAGCATAAGCAGCCCATAGCAACCCATCAACTCAACAATGAAATTACCTATCAAACTAATCGAAGGCTCGCAAAAAATGCTCGTACCCACCAACCGACGATCTCTGAATAACTTGCGAACGGGTTATCGCACAGAAATCGTTTTGCAGTCGTTGAAATCAGAGTGAAAAGCTCGTTTTAACCGACGTAGTTTCGTTCAAACCCGACGCCAAAAGTTGTACCGGGTTTCGGCGTTTCGAAAATTTTCCTAGCAATCCCTAGAAACGACGCTATTTGACGCGGCTTTTCGTCGCGAAGGAAAGTTCCGTTCGCGACGAAGGAATAGAGTTCACGAAATCTAACATAGCCTATTATCTAAGTCGGAACACGCGGGTCAATTTGCGCCCACCCACTGCGAAATTGGTTCAGCCGTTCGGCAGTTTACTGGGCACATACATACATACATACATACATACAGAAAGAGAATTTTATATATTAGTATAGATAATATAAAATTTTTATATTATAAAATATAATATAAAAATTAATAATATAAAATAATATTTAATATTATTTTATGTATGACCAAATATGGTAGGTATAATATATTATATTATACCATATTTGGTCACCTGTCCAAATCATATTTCTTAGCCACAGTTTGTTGCTCGCCTAGTCATTATGATAACATAAAAATCACCGGAAGATAACTAATAAGGGTTGTGGAGACAATTAATAAAGGTAAGCTGTCATAAGGTGATTTTCTTGTCACACAAGCCCATTAGGGACGTTGGGGTGATTAGAAGGTATAAGATGGTCGATATTATGGACGATAACGCCCTAAAAACAAATTAACACGGGGTCCGCAGACCAGTGTCATCGGACCCCGGGGTTGATTACGGATTGCGTAAGGGAACTTGTGGGGACGAGTGAAACTGCATAAAGCCGATTCAAATGTGTCCGTGAATGGTGAAGCCCGTTCATCAGCTTTCTACGGGAGCGGGTTTTCTAACGCCGGGACGACGGGTTCTGGCTTATTACGGGAGAAATTTTCCTCGCTTTGAGGCAATTTTCGATTGCTTCAGCGGAAGAGAGAAAAACGATCATCAAGTGAAGTTCAAAAACACTGCAAATTTTACACAGGGTTTATTGTTCTTTAATTAATTGTGGAATTATTATTGATTGTGAAAAAGTTAATTCTGTGTCATTAAGAAAATATTATGAAGAAACAAATTCTGTATAATGTTTGGACTGACGCGGGACCTCGAAAAAATTGATTTAGCGTCCAAAATTATACGGAAAACAACACCTTATTTGACCTCCTGGGATTCTTCAAAAATCCCATTTCTAGCCCCATAGATCCCAACGGTGAAATCGGATATTTCTGGGACCCCCAAAAATGGATTCTACGTCCAAAAATAATTCGAAAACGACAGCTAATTTGACCCTATAGCCGAAACCCTTTTTTTAAACACCCTCCCGTAGCTCTTTTTTAGCCCCACAGAGCCCCACGGGTTTGGGAGATCGGGCTGAAAACCTTGCGTGCACAACTAGACGGTAAATCGAGTATTTTGTCAAAATTTCAGATTTAAAAAAAATTCCTACTGCCCGAAACGGCTCGGACGGCGGACGGACATTTCGTTTATGGAATCTGTCATGAAACGGATAAAGTAAAATTTTGAAGCCGATCAGAATTTTTGACCTCCTTGGCGATTAGGTACTAAGGTGTATTATTCCAAGAATAATAAACCAAAATAGTTCGATCATCATAAAGTCAAGTTCAAAAAGAGCATCGGGCTCAAAAGAGGTGTGCATTATGCGGAAGAGTGGAAAGCGCAGGAAATTACCAATTAAAGTGTGCCAATGAATAAACACAGAATCAAAAGGGGAGCCTCTGCAGGTCGATGCATCTGAATCAGTTGATTTATACCATCAACCTATTTTCGGTACAGTACACAACTTCGTCAGTCGACAATAACGAACGTCCTATCAAGGTCGGCGACCTTCCGAGATAAAAAGGCGACACCAAATACTGATAGCGCTTTTTCATTACGGTCCCGTAAGTCGATAAAGTGCATTGTTTGCGACGGCACACGTCCAAAAAAACTCGCTGTTGTTTATAGTAGAGACAACAAAACCAGACCATGGAGCTAAGTGTTCGGCGAACTCATGACAAGTTCATAATCGAACACAAGCATGACAAAGAGGCAAAATTGATCTGAGGTGATTTAGTGGAGAAGGTGAACGATATGAACTGGTGAAAACTTAGATAGGGCTGATCATGAGAGTATCGTAATCGCTCCCAAAACATCAACATGCCACAGCAACATCGAGCAGGAACTAAGGAGAAGAACTGAAATGTGAATTTCAAAGTCAAACAAAGAAACACTCACTTATTCATAATTGAACGAAGTCATGACGGTGTCCTGTCGATGGAAGCGACGGTTCTCGACGACGGGCACTTAAAAGCGGTGGATCGTGGATTTAGCAAGTATGAAAAGAAGAGCACCGAAAAATCACCTGGACGCCCGAACACAAACGCACATCGCACGGCTACTCGTCACCGAGGTAGGTAAGGAGAGAATGAATGAAAAGTACTTATTTAGGTACTTCAAGGTTTCTAAAATCGGAAACAAGACGACGAAGGGGGGCGCGGATTGATTCGACGAGATCCCGGCAGGGGGCGCGAGGGTGGGTCAGTGTTGCCAACACTTTTCCCCGAAAAGGGGAACCTTTTGATGTCATGAAGGGGAAAAGGGGGGATTTATCCTCTTGAAAAGGTGGCTGGGGGAGAAAACCACTGGGTGGGTATAGAACTTTAATAACTCAGCAATTTCATTGGGAGGGTTGAGTGGTCAGATTAAATCATAAATTTTATGAAGTATGGGTAGGTACATGAGGCGACCAACTTCTGAAAATAAAAATACACTGCCAAGTGGGACATGGCCCATAGCTTCCTCGGATATTGTATGAAATGTTGAACGAAATTTTTCATCAATAGGGCACAAGTTATGGCTGATATCTCTCTAAGATTTTAGCTACCCCCCCCCCCCCCCCCCCCCCCGACATTGTGCTAGATTTTAGCTCACTCACCTGACCAGGAGAATACCCTTGGAATACCCCTCTTGTACTCCCATAAGGTCTCCTTCTCAAATTTCAACGTCTAAGGGTGAACTGGAGAGATTTTAGCAGATTTTGAACATTTTTACATTACCTAGGTACATAATATTATATTATAGTGGCAGTGAGGTACTGCTTCGAGTTCGATTGCTGTGAACGACACTGCACCTCATTCTTTGGATCTCTCACCCCTTGGAATTTTTACTCGAGATTTTTAAAAAATCGATGGCTGCGTAAACAAACCATCCTAACAACCAACTTCTTCCATGTTGCTGAGGATGACCCGAATCACCATTTTGCGCCCACGCAACGTGTTCCACTGATTCAATCCTCATAAAATTTATTTGGAACCTCAAGTGCCCGTACCCACACAATCCTTGAAAATTTCACTGAAATCAACTGTCTGGATCAACATTGTGGAAGTTTTGAGCAGGAGGAATTTATTTTAAAATTTGACAAAATACCTAGGTTCTCATACCTATCATAGGTATCAGTTTACCGTCTAGTTGTGCCCGCATGGTTTTAGCCCGATCGCCCAAACCCGTGGCTCTCTGTGGGGCTAAAGAGGGGCTACGGGAGGGATTTTTCAAAGATTCCTGCTATGGGGTCGAGATAGGTGTTGTTTTCGAAGTATTTTTGGACGTAGAATCCATTTTTCGAGGTCCCACATTTTTTTTATATTTTTTTAATGACAATTAATTTTTGCACAAGTACCTAACCTATATTAAAGAATATTTACTTATTAGGAATATTTCCTGTTTAATAAACCCTTGTGTAAAATTTGCTGCGTTTTTTATCTGACCTACCCCAACGAAAACCGACTTCGGATTTTGTAGGGGGCGAGGTCCAAAAAGAGGGATATTTCACCCCCTTGAGGTGAAATATCCCTGGGACAACGGCGGTCGTCTGCATTTGAAAAAATCAAATTTTGATTCGCCAGTAGGAATTTTGAGTACAGTTTCAATACAGTGCTGTATGCTTTTCCGTTCAAGACGCTAATCACTTTCAAAATAAACGTCCCATAATATGATATTATCAGATTCTGCCGATGACGTCACAAGCTGAAGTCAAAGTAGGGTTGGGTATCGATGAACAAAACATCGATGTTTGGACATCGATGATTTTTAAAGGAAACATCGATGTCTCAAAAACATCGGAGAAAAAACATCGATGTTTCGATACATCGATGGTTTTATATGAACGACCGGGCGGGGGGGATGTTATGAAAAAAATCTCCATTGTAGTTTTTGTAGAAAATTCGAAAAAAAAGTCATTAAAACTTGAAACAATGAAAAGAAGTAGGCAGTAAAAAAGTCGGTAAAGAATAATATTATTAAATAAATTTTTTTTAGTAAATTTTAATTAAAAAAAAAATGACGCCAGTTCCTCTGAGAGACGATTTCTCAAGGAGCTTAAAATTAAGCTTGCTTGAGAGAATAGCCTCTCAGAAGGAACTGATGTTGCTACGTTTGGTTCATTTTTTAAAACCACTTCGGAAATGATACTATCATTAAATGAAATTTTCCGAAGTTGTTTTCAAGAATGAACCAAACGGAGCAACATCAGTCCTTCTATTAGAGTTGCCCGCATGATCATCCAAAACCCCAAAGTGTTCTGTTCGGGTTTTTCGTTGGGAGCGTTCAGTACAGCGACAGCTCAGCAGGGATTGAACACAGATAACGACAAGTGACAACGAATCAACATTAAATGTTGATTGAAATTTTCGATAATTACCTACCTATTGAAATTTCCGATAATTACCTACCTACCTACTATTCGATCGACAAATCGATGTTTCTTGAATCTGTACCTATAGTATTATTTTTATAGGAAAATAATAAACAACCGAGTAAGCATTTATAAAACATGAATAATTATTGTTCAAGTATAAAAGTACCTACTATTTTTACATAAACGACCAACAAAACAAAATTTTTTTTGCGAAAAAACATCGATGTTTGGGGGAAAACATCGATGTCTAAAAAACATCGAAGAGTAAACATCGATGTATAAAACATCGATACATCGATACCCATCCCTAAGTCAAAGTTTGAGTGTTTGAATTTACCAGGTAAATTTTACCTGCCATAGCTTCTGCCTTCTGCTGTTGAAACTAAAATTTCAAAATTTCGAATTTTGAAGCTTTGTCATCACTAGATCAACATTTTTGATGACTCGAATCTCTCTATCACTGACCCACCAGCTGTTTTCTCGTGTTATTGACGTCGTCTAGGGCGAGCAGTTTCTTCATCCCTACTTGTTTATTGTACCTCCATTGCCACAGTTACGTGCTATTTTATTATAAAACGTGCGTTTCATCCGTAATATTTTTCACTTGGTTGAGTTGATCTCAGTCCCTGTTGATCTTACCTGCCGAGCCCATTTGATCACCTACTATCGACGATGTCCGACTGGGAGACGGTGACTATCATCCGCAAGAAGCCCCAAAAGGCCTCGGCTCTCAAAACCGAACAGGTAAGTACTTAATTGCCGAAAAACGGTCGTAATTGTTACGTTGGGATTAGGCCTAACGCGATCGGCGTAATTTTCATCGTATTGAGAGGTGGCCGTTTTCGTTGAGACGAATTTGTCTCGTAAATTCACACATGAGTGCTTGTCCTGACGTGGGCCGACCTCATCCGCATTGGTTTGGATCCGATCAATGCTCTCGTCTGCATTATACTTCGCTCTCGGTGCATCCTAGTTCTCCTAGTGCTCGGTGCGCTAGTTTTTGTCTTTGGATCATCCCAGATTTGTGTATTTGAGTAATCCACCAATTGTTCGTTTCAGGCCATAAACAGAGCTCGCCGTGAAGGAGTCCCAATCGAAACACAGCAAAAATGTAAGTCCAAGTGTGCAACATTGTGAAAATGCACTACAGGTAATTGTGCATAAATTATTTATGAAACTTTTCATGGGGCGTAGTCGCGGTATTTCTAAGTTCAAATTGGGGTGGCTTGGTGTCGAATGGGGGGACGTGATGAGGCAGTTTCAGGAGCAAGTTTCCTCATGGTTCTTTTCTCACGATCTGGGTCTTTACGTAAGCTGAAGGTCCCTCTATCAGACACTATAAGGGTAATTCTAAGCAAAACGTAAATTTGGCGTGCCTTTCTTGAAACCATTTCTAAAGTCAGTTTTTTAGCCCAATTTTTGTTGTGGCCTACTTGGTCAATGAATACTTGACGAAAAAACGCACCTACCTACTAGCAGCGTAGACTTAACGATCTTCATCACTAAAATTAGGTACCCTAAAATAAAATTTTTTTTAAAATAATTAAAATTTAACATTTAATTAAAATAAAAATATTTAATATTTAATAAAAATAATTAATATAACTAGGTAATTAATATTAATTATACTTAAATAATTAATATTAATTATAGTTGTTAATTAAATTAGGTGATTAACTTGGTACCCCCCCTTAAAACAGCGAAATTCGTGCCCCAAAATCTCGGCACTCCCTGGTCCGATTTTGATAAATTTTTGTTGTTGTTGTTGTATGAAAGGCCTTGCAAAGATCTAAAATCGTGCTGAAACAGATTTTGAAAATATTGATCTGGAGAATTACAACAGAGGAGCAAACTTGACAATTTTCAACGGCGTTCTGGAGCCCCTTGCTTGACCTGTACACGAAAAATACTGCACGATTTCAAAAATATGTTTCAGCACGTTTTTAGATCTTTACATGGCCTTTTAAACAAAAACAAAAAAAAAAAAAAAAAAAAAAAGAAAGAAAAGTAAATCGGTTGAGTGTTTCCCAATAAAATGGGTCATATCCGTAAAAAAATGCAACTTTTCAGGAGAGCCAAAAAACTGAACTGAGCGTGATTTGTTTTTCCATTGATTAGACGGAGAAAGAAGGAGTGCCAGAGTTGATGCAGGCACCTTCCGAGCTATTTTTTAATAATTTTAATTGAAGTTAAAGCATTTTGCAATATACCATTTTCTTCAGTATTTAATGTACGTTTTTTAAGAAGTATGTAGTTTTTTTTAAGAAGAAAAAACAAAAAAGTCGGGGAAAAAAGTGTTGGGTGTACCAAGTGCCCTTAAATTACTTTTTTTATTGATACCTACCTATATAAATAATGTTTGGATAATTTATATCAAAGAGTAATAGTAAATCATAAATCCTTGTGTAAAATTTGCAGCGTTTTTTAAGTTTTTTGCGTATAGCTCCGAAACTATGCGTCCTGCAGCAAAAGTCACTATTATAATAATAGAGCATTTGACTTCCTAAACAATTTATTGGTCAACTTTGATTGTAAACCCAGTAGAACAGGAGCTAGAGTGTGTTGAAACCCGATCACATTTTTCCACTTGTGTCAAAACACATTCTGGCCGACTATTTTCCTCTGCTTTCAATTGTTTATACAATGTTATGCAAGTCTAACACTATTTGAAGGTATCCCTATCATTTACAATAAAAAAAGTAGTAATTCCAGAAGCCAGAGAACTGACTACATGAATGGTCTGGATCTTAAATGAAATGATCAAAGTTTCTACCGATAAAACTCCACGACGGCTTTTTATTCCGGGTTGAAGCGTCCACCAGTTCAACACATTGGTGCTGAGGAATATTCTTGTTGGAACTCGAAGCAATCGTCTGTCAGTTCGCGCGTCACATTGAACCTCAAATTTAGCCCCTTAAACGAAACTTGACGAAAAGGGGCTTGTGAGAGGCTGATACTTCTTGAACAACCGTGATGAACTTTGCTTTCTCCTTCAACTATTGTTTAAACTCTTGGAATACCAGCAAAAAAATTTAAACATCGACATTGATGATTCGACAACGAACATGTGATGTCCGAAAAACATCGTCTCTGAACCATCGATGGTTTTCCCCCATCGATGTATCGATGTTATCATTATTAAATACTGCAAAACAAAGAAAGGTAGGTACCTGGCACAACATTAAATGTTTAATTAAATTTTAATGTTTTAGCAGAAAAAATGGTTGGTTGCTATTTCTGTTCGATAGGTATCATATATTCAACCAGTTACAAGTAATAGATAATCTTTAATCTTTAATTTCTTACAGCCTATTTTTTAATACACCTAGGGTGTATTGTACCTATATAATCGCGACTGAGCTCGAAGATTCAGATCGACCTCAAAATTTAACATTATAGGCTCGTTTCAAGATGTCAAGAAGTTTTGAGATTCCAAAAACGAAATGTCCGTCCGCCGTCCGAGCCGTTTCGGGCAGTAGTAATTTTTTTTTTTAATCTGAAATTTTTACTAAGTAGGTACTCGGTTGACCATCTAGTTGGGCCCTCAACTTCAACTTCATCTTCAACACATCTTTATTTGTCCAGTAACACATCAGTGCGTAGACAATGGTTTTCAAGGTTTTCAGCCCGATTCCTCTTGCCCAAAACGGTTCGGACGGCGGAGGGACGTTTTTGGAATTTACACAATCAAGATGACATCTTGATTGTGTAAAATGACATTGTCATCTGAGGCGTTCAGTTGCAAACCGTGATTGTCAGGGCCTGATAATTCAATTCTGGGCCAGGAATAAAATAATTCTACCCGCAACCATCGTAGATAGGAACTAGATAGGAACTGGGCAAGACTCCAGGAGTCAGGTAGAGAAAGGTACGTAGGTGTACCTACTCGCAACGGAGGCACAATTTGGTGAATGTGTGGGATAAATAATTTACCGAGGTTCGTTGGCCAATTGGTTGGCTCTTCCCTTGGCCACCTAGTTAGGGAATAGAAATTGTCATTTCTCGTTAGACTCGTGACAGAGTTGATTCAAAGATTCAAACCTGCAGGGCAGTGCTTATGCGAAAGTGGGTGTCAGCAGAAAAGGATTTCTGTCTGGTTGACGAAACGTTCTTCGGCAAACCTTGTGGAAAACAGGCAAGGTCGCACTATTTTAATGTATTCTTGATCGATTCTCTGAATCGCATGCACCTATGTGTTCTCGTGGGAGGTAGAAAATGTTGATTGGTCACAAAATTAAATTTTGACACTTTACGGTTTAGAACACGTAGGTTTCAAAAATTAAACGTCCCACCGCCGTCCACGCCACGTTTGCCAATAGGAATTTTTCAAAAAATTTGGAATTTTGACACTAGTATTGAGTCTCCACTAAGAAAAACATTTCAGCGTGATCTTACCATTTCCCTGGGTTCTTTAGAGGGGTAGATATTTATGGGATTTTAGAGAGGGAGGCGAATGGAGTGTAAATTTCTATGTAATCTTGGCCTACATAGAACCGATTAAAAGGTATCCCAAACCAGTCCGAACACTCTAGAACAACGTTGGTAGTAGACATTTTTCAAAGAATGTGCAATTTTGGAACGACATTTAAACAAATTTTGGGACCCATCCTAGTTGATCCCGTAAAATATTCAGCTCGATCGAACAACCCCACGGGGTTATAATATAACCCCATATTATGGGGCGGAAATGAGGTTTTCATTGTCGACGTAATTTTGGTAAATAAAAATGAGCTTTTTCGAGGATTTTGGTGTTTTTCTTATATCGTTTTTTTCAATATTGTTCGTTTTTTGGCCAAAAATTTTGAAATAACGATATTTAATATCGTTATTTTTTATCTACAAGTTTGGAAAGGTCAAACGTCTGTAGCATAGCTGTGAGATATGAAGATTTTTACTAATTTCTAAATCCTTACAAATGAATTCTTGTTTTTGTTGTAGTATAACTTCGAGAGGAAATACCAATCGGACCTGCATAGGAAGTCCATACATCAAATTTGATCTGATTTGATTTGAACAACATTAATGTTGTTGTTAGAACCGTCTCCCTCTTTTGGGTAAAACGTCATGAAATGAGCGTCATGAAACAGGGAAATAAAAGTCATAAAAGTCAAGAAATGAAAAAATAAAAGTCATAAGCGCGGCGTCTCTGCACATGACGGTATCCTTCCACCACCGTTTTTGGAAGAGGCCTAGGGTACGAAAACCATAGATGTGATCCAATGACTGAATCTAGGTGGGACACACATACTGCAGATCATTTCTATATCAAGCAGGCATTTGAAAATTTTAACATTCTTGTTAACGAAGCAACTGAATCCATCTAAAATCATAGGGGGGGGGGGGGGGGGGGAATAGGTGGAATTAGTTTATATGGGCGGTCGTGCTGGGGACATGGTGATCCAATGACATTTTCGACACTATTTTCAAATTTTCAGGTAAAAATATTAAATATAAATTTCTCAATTTATATGGACTAAATAGAGAGGGAAAATCTCTGTCAAGCAAACAAACAAACAATGTACTTGAACAGGTCAAATAGCACTGGACGCCCAGATTTACGTTTTGCTGAGGATGACCCATTGTTATACCGCATTCCGAGCAGAATTTTGCGATCATCCAATAGGACTGGACACTACAATGATGAAAAACGCTGCAAATTTTACACAAAGGTTTAGGTTTACCTATTATTCTTCGATATAGGTTACTAAGGGCCTTGTAGAAAAATTACTTGTCAATAAAAAAATATTTTTCTAACTGGAATTTCTGCAAATTTGATTTTAAAATAAAACGGAAACGGCGGCGGCGGACGGCGGTTATTTACGGCGTAAATTAAAAAAATCACATATTTAGTTGTGAGTTTAAAAAATCATTTAGTTGTTTAAACAAAATCACGTATTTAGTTGTGAATTTGAAAAAAAGTTTTATTTGTGAATTTAAAAAAATAGCAGATTTTTAAAAATAATTATTTACTTTTTTGTTAATAATTAACAAATAATTATTATTCCCAAATTGTTTCGTGAATTTAATTCATGTTACAGAAAAAGTTGTGAACTTGAATTAATTCACAATGTGAATGTCATACAAAAATAGGTGAAGTATGAATTAATTAACATTCTCATTCACAAACAAAGCATGATATGAATTAATTCACAACCTTATTTATAAATAAAAATATGGCCAACTCTGCTTGAGTCCTCTGTTCATTCCAATTTATGTCAACTTCTAATCCACTGGTGTAAATCAGGGGGCGGAGGACAAAATAAGCAACACGTGGCCACCAAAAACACGGCCAAACTCGACCGGGAAACCGAAGAGCTGAAACATGAAACCGTCTCGCTCGAACTCGGCAAAGTTATTCAGCAGGCCCGGATGAGCAAAGGGTGGAGTCAGAAGGATTTCGCCACGGTGAGTTCCTCCCCCTTTCGTAGTATTTTCGTCCGTTTGGAAGTGATGACGAAGTTTGTCTGCCGCAGCGCTGTAACGAGAAGCCGCAAGTGGTGCAGGACTACGAAGCCGGTCGGGGTATCCCAAATCAAGCAATACTTAGCAAGATGGAAAGAATCCTTGGTAAGTTCTTTGACGACCCTGGTGTTGGTACGAAGCAGAAAGATTATTCATACTGTTGTGCCAAAATGGTCCTGTTTTCAGAGTCTAATATTTATTTTTTAAACAACGTAAGTACCAGTACCAAGTTCCCCAATATATCAGAGGGTTCCTACGTTATCCGTAGTGTCCCACACAAAGTTTAGATCTTGAGGTGAGGTAGTATAACGTACTACCTTATTATGGCGTTTGAGCTCTCCCTGTCAGTTCCCAGTTTCAATCTGCTGCTTATATAAACAAGTGTAAAAGTATTGGCGGTGAAATTGGCCGCAGTAATTTCAAAAATGGATTAGTTTGAGTTATCCTAAGAAAGAATGTTGGTTAATTCGCAAGGTAAATTACATATTAACGAAATTGATGTTGAAAAAATTTGGAAGTAAAATTAACTTGAACGAATTTTACGAAAATGATGCAAAATGGGAAGCATCGAACTTGATGACATCAAATTGTGATGAAGAAAACTTCCAAACTGTCGTCTCACCTTTTTCTCCCTGCTGTATTTTGTTTCCCTCCTCTTGAGGAATGCTTCTCATTTCGAAATAACGACGGTTTGAGAAACTACGCTCACCTCGAGATTTGTGTTTCCAAGGGACTTTCTAGTTCGGGGGTTCTTAACCTTTGAGAAGTGGCGGAAACTTTAGGGAGCTGTCAACTTTTGAATGTAGAAACCGACTAGGTGAATTGAACTAGGTGAAACTAGGTGACTATTGGTGAATATGCATCATCAAAGATAGTGTGGCGACACGGTCCCCACTCTCGTAATGAAACCGTACCCAACCACATAACTGACGCGTCCTCTGAGCCTCGCCCGTCAGTTGGTACCTACCTACTGTCACGCTTATGTCGTGCGAGTGTGGATCAGTTGATATTGATTTTCCCATTTATTTGATTGTGTCATTTATTCGGGATATTTTTTTTCTTATCGCGATTGTCCTATTAAATAGGAACAAATTTTGTTGGTTTCCCAAAGTTTGAGACTTCTGGGTGTTCCATTTCTCGAGGACCAGGAGCTTCCTGGCTTTGAAAGTCGTGCCAGCTCCACAGTGAGGTACGACACTGATCACTTGACGAGGTGTCAAGTGATGCCGCGAGAATTTTCTTGAGAAAGAGGGGCCTTTTTGGTTCCTTCATGTTTAGTTTTATTCATCTTTGTAAATGTAGCCATTTTAAAACATTTTCAAGAGCTCTCAGGTTACGAATCCCTGTTCAAGAAGTAGTTGCATACCAGGGGGCGATCCAACTCCATCCAAGTCCATCTAATTGCGAGTGAATACATCCCAACTCCTCCAGCGATGTGTTATCGATTCAGTGATCCCTTGATGTCAACATTTCGACTAGGGATAGCAAGAGAATATTATGTTATGTCATGATATCATGTTATATTATGACATAATATTATTGTACATTGTACAAGAAGATGTTGAGCGAAATAGGTGACTTCCCTAGACCTTTAGCACAGAAATCTCCAAATCCCGAGATCCCGAGATTTTATCCAGAAATCTGGGAATCCTGAGATTCAGAAAATCAAGAGATCCAGAGAACCACAGATCCAAGGATCTAGAGCTCCAGAAGTTCGGAATAGATTGTGAAATCCAGAGACCCGGAAAAATATTCAGATATCCTGAGATCTAGTGGTCCAGGAATCCAGAGATCCCGCACAAACATGTGTGAAGCCCCTTTTCACTGTCGGAGTTGGATGAACGTACGGCGGAGTTGGAGGATCCCCGCATACCAAGTCTTTCCTCTTTTGTTTTCAATCCCAATTTCATAACTTATTATTTCACCATCCAGCGGGCCCTGGAGGTCTCCTTCTACTTGTCATTACATCGAATGAATCTTATTTTCCAGGTGTAAAGTTGAGGGGCAAGGCAGCTGGGGCTGGCAAATGAGATTTATATCTTGTTTTTCCAGGTATAAAATTGAGAGGAAAGGATATGGGCAAACCGATGGTGCCCCCTGGGAAGAAGTGATGTCCCTGGGGGCCGTAACCCGCACGCACACCGCCACCAATCCCTTACCTACTCATTAACTAAGCCTTTATTCACTCAAAGTAGTGTTGTGATTAATCTCAATTATTTCGCCCTTCGTTCGACAAAAATTTTCTAATACGAAATCGCATTTTTTTGTTTTGTTCATCTCAAAGATTTGGAAGACTTATGGGGTAGCGTCAAAATATTATCCTGGTGAATTGCAACCCTTTTTTGTTTGCCTTCTTCTTCTCTTATAAGACTCCGTAACTTGAGCAACATCTTCGGATGGAACTCGTTATTATTCCTTTTAAGTGTGTTGATTTGATTTTTCCGAGTTTTATCCATTAAAATACCGTTAAAAACAATGTCTGTGCTGTTTTTATTCCTGGTTATTCTGGGAGCGTAAAGGGATAAGTGAACTCTCCTCAAAAAGTGTATATTTGAAACAAGTAAGCATATTGTTATACAAAAAACGTTTACATAATTGGGAATGAAATTTTAAAAGCACAACTAATCCTTTCGAAGCTCAAATGTGTCTTCTTTAACTCCATCCTTGGTTATGATGTTGAGGACGATGCTGTCACCGGTCAGGATGTCCCTTTCGGCGGCTGATATGAAAGCGTCTTTGACGACGGAAAGGGCCTTTTCTAAGTTGCACGGCTCCGGAGTGATCCCTTCCATGTTTTTCAGGCCCAGCTAGAACGATAAAACGATTAGAAAGAGCCAAGTTAGCGTGGAGCTGAGGGTTAGTTGAGCTCACCTGGTTGTCGAGAATGGGTTGGAGCAAGTGGCCGGCGGATCCGGCCGACATGAATTTGCTTTGTTCAGTGTGGCCGATGGGGTCGTAGTTGTAGACGACTCCTTTACCTTCGGCGTCGAGCCCGACGAGGATGTTGCTGGTGTAGTAGGGGAAGAACCTCTTGTAGTAGAGGAGGATGGACAACATTTGGGCGACAGCTGTAGTCGTCATTTCCTTATTGTGTTCGTACAAATACATCTGGAAAAAGTCGTGTTAGGGAGCGCCATCGTCACCATAAGTTACATTGCCATCGTACAAACCTTCATTCTGGTAGCAACAAGTTTGGTGAGCGACAACGTGTCGCACCAGCAGCCGCCACTAGCGAGAACCGTCTTATTAGACAGTCTGAACAACTTGGACTGGTTCCGGGTGTAGATCTGGTACCCTGTGCTCAGACGAGTGTCCGAAGCGACAATGGCGTAATCATCTCCCGCAACGGCCACCAAAGTTCTGATTCAAACAGAAATAAAAAGCGTTAGTCGTCAGAAAGGTTTTCACTGAGTTCAGAACCGATGCTCTGAGACCGTGTTATAGTATTCATTCACAATGGAAATCACAATAAAGCGGGATCTCCTACAGGGTCTCCTTGGTTTGGAATGGGTGTGAACGAATTGAGCATAAACTGAGCAGTGATAATTTTGTTTAGACAAGCGCTGTTAGATTAAGATGGGAGGAATTCAAACTAGACCTCGCCCTCTGCCAGCCAACTTGAAAGAACACGTCAATGAGTCAACGTGAAGATTCTTGTATCTTGGAGGGACACCATGCTAGCGGGATGCCAAGCGAGAAGTGACCGCGAACGAGAAACCATTGCATGACATAAAAAACTGCAACTACCGTTAATTTGAACACCACAAGTCGTGCGAAGAGATGGGATAGTAAGTAGGTAAGTTCCGATAAGCCAGTGAATATGAGAAGTGAAAGAACCATGATCCCTGCAAATTGGGGCACACAATGAGCTATATAAGCATTTTTTTCTGTTTATTGTAATTGAAATCTAGTTCCATGAAATGACTAATAACGCCCTGATACCGCAAAAAAGTCCCGATTTATCCTTCAGGACCTTGAAGAAGTTGGAAGTTTTGAAACCAAAAGGACGGTAAATGACGTCATTTACCGTCCCGAACCCGAAAGCAGACCTGACTACAGTTCTCCAAATATCCGTAGAAACCGACTAACATAAACAATCTTGAAGGGAGGTTCAGATTAGCCAACCTTCGCGGACACGAAATCTGTACATTCGATGCCAGCGTCCATGGTGGCGTTGTGTTGTACTACTTTTGGAAGGTCAATCTTACCGCCAAAAGTTCAAACGCTGATTCATACTCTCTCCTGATTTCTGTAGAGGATTAAAAATTGTGCAGACGGTATAAAAACAAGTATTTTACTCTACAGAATGGAATTCGACTGAAAAAACTGCGATTTTCAACCGTCCTTATATAGCTCATTCTTCTTTATGTAAAGAAGAATAATTCTGGCCTTCAAAAAGAATAGAATCTAATTATTAGATTCTATTCTTTTTGAAGGCCAGGAGATAGTACAGACGTCGGAAAGGGTAGGTGCCATTTCGCATTTTCGCCACCGGCTGGTTCATCGATTTCCGAGTTATTCTTTCTTCACAGTTTTCATGTCAGAGCACCATCACCCTTCGAGCTATGTTCCGTTATTAAATGATTTTTTCCATCAAGACTTGAGAAATTCAAGTACAAGGTGCAACTAATAATTAGAATTATTCTCGAATTCCGAGATTGCAAACCCTAATCGCATGCTCAAAAATGGGTAGGTACTGTAATGACTAGGGTTTCCTTTTATGGAATCGGTGGTATACGGGCTCTCTCTAACAGTTGGGGGAACCTCCACTCCGTGAATCATTTATACAGGCCAGCGGTTCACTAATAAAACCAGTCACCGATTTCACCAAATGGGTATGAACGGGCAAAGGAGTCACTGAAACCCTCACAACTGAGACCAGCCTGTTGGGGAATATGGCTAGACTTGGTGTTCAGCACCTCAGACACCACATCCCAACAGGCCTGAAGACAGCCAACAAAAGAAAAGCCCGGAGGGGGTCCGCCACAAGAATTAAGATCTCAAAGGAACAGAGATCCGCAGAGTTATCTTGACGACTATAACTTAGCTTTCACACATTGCATGAACACGCAATAAGTGAAATCGTATTTCCTTATTAAAACTTCCAGAATTTAAACCTACTACTTAACAATTAAATTTTCCACAACTTTTGTAATGCAGCATAAGTTATGCTGCATAACAAAAGTTGTGGAAACGTAACGTTAGGAACAGCATGGAAAGAACACGAGAAAATCATACCCTCCGTTATCAGAATAAGGACTCCATTCGCGGGACATGATGATGAACCTAAAGTTAAACTACTAACAGAAAATAATCCACTTGTTTAGTGCAAAATTATGATTGAAATTAAGTTCAGTAACAACCACAATGACCGGAATGACCACACAATATTTTCTAACCTGCGAAGGGAAGGTTACCGTAACATGGCTGCCAGATCCCAGGGAAGTCAACCCGCCTGTCGCCGCATCCAAAACCGTCTGGTAATCAAAACCCATTTGAATAATTCAAATGGGTACTGCTTGTACACCTTCCAGGTACTGCTTGTACACCTTACCTACCCATTCAATAATTGAATAGGGCCATAGGATTATAGTGACCCTTGCTTGGTGCCCTTTCACTAGGGCATTGAGGTTTACAATGCTGCTGACTCTTGCTCAGCATGTCTGAACCTTAAGTTATCATTTTTGCTGCTCATAAGATCTGAACTCTTTTTGGGGGATTTTTCTATTACAAATTAAATCTCCAAGTGGGAGGCCAAAGACAGACCGCTACACTGGTATGGATTCCAGAGGCAAGATAGAATACTAAAAAGATTAAAAATTAAATTAAATATTAGATAGAATATTAAAAAGAATCGCCAAATCAAAAGCCTGGGAGTTGCTCAACCTCGAGAGGAATGACAAGCACCAGTTGCTGCTAGATGGCCTTCTCACAGATCACCCATGCTCAGGTAGCTGCTGCTAAGGTAGGATTTTCAAGCACCAAGGGAGTCACTTGCACGCTTAAGCCCCAAGTAAAGGGGCACTCTCATCAAGGCTTGATGGAACGGGGTGGATCACACAATGTTGGGACTAAAGTAAGTAGGTATTAGGAAAGTACCTATATAATAATATTATATTAGTTATAATGCAGATTAAAATCCAAAACAGATACTCAGGCTTCTGGAAAGGGCGTACCCAACTACATGCATATTCTTCATGGCAAGCGTGAACCTTGTGAAGAGCGAGTTGCCGAGCCTTCCCCATAGATTAAGCCTTTACTACCGAACGCCTTCCCCCAGTGCGGTCTTTTCGTCCCTTTCAGCACCACTAAGCAAGGTGACCACCCAGCATGCTGCCGTCCTAGGATAAAACACCCTATCGACCATTTTGGTGTTTTTGGAGTTTTTTGTTGAGTAGATTTCGTCGTGGCGCGTCTTTTGCACCAAGTTAGAACTTCCTATAAGATAGATCTCCATTTGAAAGGTTCGGTAAAAAACTTTATCCTATCTCGAATAGTCCAACTCTGGCCTACAAAATCTCATTCAACAGCTTTTTTCTCGAATTAAAAAAATGGAGATAGGGTGTTTTAACTAACGACGGCAGAATGTTGGTAGGCTCTCGTCTGTTCAACGCTCTTCCCCGGGAAATACGAGTGCTCCCTATGAAGACTTTCCTCAGGGCGGTGATACTCATTAGAGCTGAGTTGCACTCTTGAAGAATTTGGGGGAGGGGGGGGGGTTGAGTTGAGTCCATGATAGTTTAATTTTCATTTCGTAGGTATGCTGAGACTTGAAAACTTATTGCCTATTAGACCTTTGTCCATGAGAATAGTTCCGTGCGCATGTGCGACTTCCGCATAGTGGGCACATTCCGCATACTTATTATAGGTTTGTTCCAGGTTTGACGGAATGTTAACAGAAATGGCCGGAGACATGCGCAGTTTAGAAACTGCTGTTCCAGGTCGATCGTAGGTTGGACGAAAACCGATAGCTCGAGTACGTGCGGTCGGGGTTCTGTTGACAGCTGTCCAACTTCTGTCGACAGACGCAGTCAGACCTGGAACAAACCTTATGTTGTTTTCAATACAAGCAACAGTAAGCCGGTTTGAGCTGAAGCTCGGAAACTATTAGCCCGATTCCAAATTTCGTTTTTTCTCGCGAAAGCTGATTAAATTTCCCATTGCGATTTTTTCTGTGTAAAATTTGATTTGACCATTGATAAGGGACGGGCACGCATGGCAAAAAAGGAGAATTTTGGAAAAAAACGTTTTTCGCACATTTTTGCCTATAGGCAAAATAGTTATATATAACTCGGGAATGGCTGTTTAATTATTCAAAAAAAGGTCTAAAAGCAACTGGTAGGCTTGTAGGAATGATCTTTTTATAAACTCCCTACCTTCGACTTCCATGCGTGACCCCACATATAATCGATCTTTTTTATAGACTATAAACATTTTATAGACATGTGGGTAAATTTTTATTCCGCCTAGTAGGCGGTTTCCGCTTGGCCTCAAATGTTTTCCGCCGCCCAGTTCCTAAAACCGCCAGCCTCACGAAGAAGGTTTGAGGAGTATCGGCGTCATGGCTCTTACAGTAGCGCCATGGGTGCAAAGGGGAGTTCAACGGCGGTAAATTTCAGATAAAGCAATTTAGAGGTGAGATTCAGTTGAATGTGCGAATTTGCTAAATATGGCGATTTCTCTTTTGGTGAAAACGTTCTTAGTCAGCCATAAATCGTTTACCGCACTGACAATTTCGTTCTGTAGATGGCTGGGGGGTTGAAAAAGAGATTAGGGGCGGTTTTCGGGGGGTGGCAGGGCGACAATCAATATCCTGGCAGGCTCACCTTTTCAGTGAAACAACCCCCGACGCAACCAATGGTTTTGTGGGGGCCGAATAACCCGTAATTATGGCTGATACGGAATTTGAAGAATTTCGCAACCACTTCGAGACGATTCCACAGCACATAAAGGCGTCTTTGCAGACTTACACGTGAGTCACTCGAGCGTTTTGTGTCAATTGAGTTAATTTTGTGTTGTCCAATGAATCTTCCATACTTCCCCTCTGATTAGCCGTATCATTGTCCCCTTTGCAAAAACAATCAAATACCTCTTTGTTGTTGGGTTGATCAATACTCAAGACCTTTTTTTTGTAAAGAAAATGGCATATTTGTGCGGTAAGGTTTGATATTTACGGTGACCTTTTCCTTGTAGGCTCGTGCCTGACATTTTGTTCGATGAAGACTCGCCGAGCTCGTCCAATTCGCCCCACTCGGTCGACGACGTCGCGGGCGACGATGGCGAAGTACCACCTGCGATCCCAGCGAGGCCCGTCGATTACGAGCCCAGCCCGACCTATTTAGATCGGTAACTTGGTTTTATTTTAAATTATGCCGTAGGATTCAGCGTCGTCCATTATTTATTATTATTGAATTGGTTTTTTTTTTAGGGAGGAACTTCCAAGAAATAGCAGTGAGAACAGCCCGGAGAGCCAGGACGACGGGTGTTGGCCCCCACGACCACCAGGGCGCCGTCGAAGGAAATTACCTGAAATACCAAAACACAAAAAACGTGAGTTAAAAACAAATTTTAAATTTTGCTTAAATGTCAGGAAATAATGATGTTTTATGGGACGTTTTCAGCGTACGTCATGACTTTGGCCGACGAGCTTGGAGACGCCTTGTCGCTGCAGCTGGACGTTGGCGGGCGTCAGCCGACCGTCAGCGCCAGGAACATCCTCATGCTGAAGTACCTTCGAGACGAGGATTTGTACAATTACGACGTGGACTCGGGAAATTCGACGGCTCACTCCCCCGATGGGCCAAAGTCAACTTCCCCCATTCTCGCCAATGGTAAATGCACTACCGTCTTGAATAGATAGAGTTTTAATGAATTGTTTCTGAATCGATGGGAGATTTCGATTTTTGCAGGTTCTATAACGCCGGCCTCCACTGAGAGCTGCAGCATTCCCTGCGCCCAGCTGGAGCTCCTTGAGGCGACGCATCGCGGCCTCCATAAGTTTATACCCCGGCACAGAGATGAAATGGAAGTCGAAATCGGAGATCCTCTGTACGTGCAGAAAGAAGCTGACGATCTCTGGTGCGAGGGTAAGTCCTCGCCTGTAAAAATTCCAGCTTGTATTTTTGTCTCCATTTCCACAAAACTAATTTCACATCTGAAATACTGCAGGTGTGAACTTGAGGACGGGGAAGCAGGGGATCTTCCCATCGGCCTATGCAGTGGACATGGACTACAATGACTTTGACCCAAATACGCCCAAAGTGAAGAGGGAAAGGTTCCTCTTGGGCTATTTAGGCTCAGTCGAAACCCTCTGGCACAAGGGGACCAACGTCTTATGTCAGGTGTGTATGCAATGATTAGTTTTAAAGTCCCGAACCTTTCTGAGCAATGCACTAGGTAGGTACCTACCTATTTCAGATACTAATGCATGGTCATATCTGCAGTAAGCATTGCCTTGCTGTGATGATGTTTGGAATGGTCGTGGTAATTGACTATGAAATAGCCAAGTAGGATTCGTTTAGGTGTGAAGAACTGGAATGAATTCCCTTGTACACCAAGTCACCAATGATGGGTGACATATTTCTCGATTTCAAATTGATACCGATTTTTAGCATGGAATAGGCTTTAGCTGTGACCTAGTTGCCCAATTACGATATTCCGGGAGGGAGACGCGGGAGTGTCACGTTCATAATGTTGATATATTACGTAATATGTACGTAAACGACGTATATAAATATACGTTTGGCCACTAGTTCGGCATCCATCTTGTGTTACCGTTAGGCCACTAGTGTGGCGTCCTCACCTGTCGTACGTTAGGCCACTAGTTCGGCATCATCAATTGTCTCACACCCGGCCACTATTTTGGCGTCGGACAGTTAGGTTACTTTTACAACTTGCAAAATGGCTTCCAATCCCACGGTTACAAAGCATTTTCCTTGTTTCTTGGATTTCAGCCGTAGGCTCAAGCAAAAAGCATCCTGGGATACAGGAGATGCCCTCTGGCGACGCCCAAAGCGCCGGGGGCTATTTTATTGTTTCTTGATTTATTGTTTCTAATTGTAGATCCTAAATGTTCGTAATTTACGAATCGTAAACCACTCTGCTGGGTCCACCCGATTCCATCCCGGTAATCGTTGGGTTCTTAATTATCGCCCGATTCCTTCCCGAGGTGTTCCGCGAAAGTAAAAGTTCAAATGTTTCAGTTTGCTACCAATAGGTAGCCGGTGATGTTTATAAATCGTAAATAAATAAAATTTATAAAGGCTATTCGCTCGGGTCTCCGTTCGGACCTTCTAGGCAAGTCAGTTGTTTGCTGTCTGTTAGTTAGTTACCACTTGACACATTTTGTGACTACATTTTGGGCTGCTTTTTCTTGGCAACAGTTGCTGCTCAATTTGCGTCACCGGGGGAAAATTCCGTGCTGGAAGACACCTTATACCCACCTACGCTTTGGGTTAAGTTTTCGGCGTGTTTGGAAGGACGACAACATTTTTGCTTTTGCAGGGCGACATTTAATGCTTGTGAGGGTTTTAACAGCAGGTTTAACAAGAAATTCTACTCTGAGCATCCAGACATCTTCAAGTTTTTTTGAGGTTGTGAAAGAGATGCAATTAAGCACAGACGGAGCAATTAATTTGAAGACCACAGGGGAAGAACGGGCTAACGTCGTTTTTTTTTAAGGTCGAAAGATGGCCCGTTCTTCCCCTGAAGCGCTCTCTGAGGCAGCGAAAGAAATTGAAATGGCGGAAAAAATTCGATTTAACAGAAACATGCATGAAAATATACATGGCGAAACAGTTGACTCGTCTACAGTTTATTCACAAAGTCTCCTTTAAAAACGTTTTCTTGCCGAAACCAGCTGAAACCCTCAACCCTGATTTTCTTTTTCCTCTCCTTTAGCATGACGAATCACCAATCAGTGAGGATATAAGGGGACTGAGTGAGCAACCTCCTCGTTTCCCCTGGATAGCGCTGATGTTCCAATTAGCAGTTCGTATACTACTTGGAACAGTTAGTTACTTTTCCACCTTAATAGTGAATGTCTGGGAAGGAATCGGGCGGTCACCCTCTCTGCTACCATTTGATGTACCTGTTAATTCCAGCGAAAGTGGGAACAGAGGATACACACTTGGACGGGAATAATAAAGGGGTTATATTTGACAAGACTCACTAAATATTGGAAATTGGTTGGTAGTACAATCCTGATTCGTGGTATGTGCGCATCGTCCACCCATTTTCCAATATTTGGTGAGTCATTTCTACATAAATCCCCTTTATTATTCCCGTCCAAGACTTGGACACTTAGTGTGTATTTTCTGTTCCCTCTTTCCTTGGGATTAACGGGTACGTTACAATCTGTACTATTTATTCATTGTCTATCATTGTTCTCGTAGGCTGTCAAGAAGATCCTCTCCAAGAAGCACAAGCCGCACCAATACATACTTGAGGTGTCCGATCAGGGCCTGAGGATGGTCGACAAGAGCAGGCGAAAGGTACCACGAACGCTGTGTTTTTTAATTTCTAGCCCTATCTCTTCTAACACATTTCAATTTTCAGTCATCGACAGCGCCGTGTCAAGACTATTTCTATTCACTGAAAAACGTCTCCTTCTGCGCTTTCCACCCAACCGATCACAGGTACGATTTCAGTGAGTATTCCAACGCACTTCACATCCGTACGAATAATTCAATAATTTCGAATTGAAGGTACATGGGCTTCATAACGAAACACCCGACGCTGCAGAGGTTTGCTTGTCACGTCTTCGTTGGCAGCGACAGCACCAGACCTGTAGCCGAAGCTGTCGGGTAAATACACTTTTGTGCCATGTATTTTCAACTCATTCACACAAATACTTATTCACATTGTACTTACAGGCGGGCTTTCCAAAGGTTTTACACCAAATTTATCGAGACTGCGTACCCAATAGAAGAATTCTGGATTGAAGAGTAAAGAAAAAAAGCTCGAAACGCTGAAGATATTGTGCCATCTATTGGTTCAAATTTCATTCTATGCTCATGTATTTAGTAGTAACCATTATTAAATCTCTTCAAGTTTATTCCCACTGCCAATTGGTACAAACTTGGTTGGAGAAGTGGAGCAAACTGCAGCGTTTCACTTCAGTACCTAACTAAAATATCATTTTTGATCGCATATCATTTTTTGTGTTCACGTTTTGTGATTTTCCAGAAATGAATTCCGTGATGATTTTTCAATTAATTCGTCCTTCAAAGACGCAATGTTGCGCTTTCTGGGAGACGGGCTGTACCAAAATGTAAAACGTGTACAGCGCCTTCTTGACGATACAGTTTTAACTTTGTTTAGGAGTCGCAACAAATTTCAGCGTTACAGCTGTTGTCCTCTGTAGATGCTTTCTTCAAAAATGAACGGATTGTGGCACAATAACTTTTCAAGACTGCATAATATCTGGTAGAAAGTGAATATTCACGCATTGCGTAAGACAAATAGATGCAAGTTGTTTGTATTTTTTTAAATGTAGGTTTTTATTTAAATTTGTTTCTCTGCATTTTGAAGAGGAAGGACCACGTTTTCACGCGGTATTTTGAGACTCAAGGTCAAATTGTAGGCTTCTTGGGAACATCTTTCGGAACTTTTTAAGCCCAATTGAATCCAAAATCGGTTGAACATGAGTGAATACAGGAAGAATGAAGAATTTCATATAATCCCAACCGATTTTGATGAAATTGAGCTTGAAATGTTGGGAAAGCTGTTCCAAAAAGCTAAGTCTCCAATATTTGACCTTTTACCACGCTTTACTTAGCCCAATCTCAAAACGAAAACTTGGTCCTTCCTTTTCAAAATGCAAATCCCTCTCGAGCGCCATGTGTTTGTTGTTTTCAGACTTTTGGGGGGTTCAAAATCGTTTCATTTGGAACGTTTAGTTAAGGGGTTGGGAGGGCTCCGTACCCTGATGTGTTTTTTGGCATATTCTTGAGATTGGGTGATGTACAATAGGGTGAATTGATTTTCCGACCTATTTTTATCGTGGTTCCAATGGGGAAAAATTGTTGCTTTTGGACCCCTTAAACACCCCAAAAGTTATTTTCAAAAATAACGACTCCTGAGGTCCATAACTCTAATGAAGGTCTTGTTCATCGACAAACCTCCAACTGGATCCGGAACGGGGGAAAGTCCACCTTTTGCGAAAGAACTCGACTTTGAGTGAATATCCTATCTCAAAAATTGACCAAGTTATGATTTTCGGGCGTTTTGGCGATTTTCTCTATTTTCCGACAAGAGCATTCCCATGATATGCTGCCTCTGGACTACCACCCACTATAAAAGGCAGAAATGTCTTCCAGATTTAATCTTCTGTTATCATGATATTCACCGCCGTCTGCTTTCAGTACCAGCTGGATGTACTACCACACACATTGGAACGATTTCACAGTGTGGGCATCCTGAGGCCATTCTTATCCCTATGTCCGACAGTTGTTGTTGCTTGTCGACTTTCCGACCTTGTCTGCTAGGTAGGGTTCCTCCTTCAATGAATCCAGCCCGATTGCACCTCAACCCCCAAAACTCTTTATTGTTTCTAATTGATGTTGGTTTTTGAATGAAAACAACTGGAAATTACGAAAGGGAATTTATTAAAAACGGAAGCACGTAAGATGGACGATCACATTACATAAGAAGGGTTAATTAGCGACTGGTGTCGCGTCAGGTGTGATCATGGTGGGGGCGGTTTGGCATCTAGGCCGAGCAAAATAATGCTGAATTGCATAAACTGACACACCGCCCCAATTCTGCAATTATTAGAATTAGAACCAAATGGCGAATGGCCAAATCAATTTTACATATATCAAATCAAATTTCACAGCCTAATTTTATACGGTAACAATGACAAATACCTACGCTTTAAAAATATTCTATCAGTCTTATTCCTTTTTACAAACACCTGTAAGGCCTTGGTCAAGCAGTCAGCGATTTGATCGCTGGTAGGCAAGTATATCAAACTTATAGTTTTATCCATTACATGGTTTCTAACGAAATGATATTTAACATCAACATGCTTTGAGCGTTTAGTTTCATAGTTGCTTGCAATTTTTATACAGGATTGGTTATCCTCATACACTATAATATTAGGATCTTTCACTGATAGATCTTCTATCAACTGCTTTATGAATAAAGTTTCGCAGACACAATCTGCTAAAGCGTAATACTCGCTCTCAGCTGAACTGAGAGAAACCGTGGCTTGTTTTTTAGTACGCCAAGCGACAGTATTTTCATTTAATTTGACCGCATATCCGGTAATACTTTTCCTATCGAAGTCGTTCGCATAATCTGAATCGACATAGGCTTTGATTTTTGTTGTATCACTTGATTTGGTATATTTTAGGGTATAATCCCTAGTAGCTTTCAAGTAACGAATAACGTTCTTAAGGTAATTCCAATGTTCCTTGCTGTATGCATTCTGAAATTGGCTGAAGTAGGAAATACAAAAACTTAGGTCGGGTCTTGAACCCATCATCAAGTACATTAAACTTCCTATGAGCTCTTTGTATGGAGCTTTAAAACATTCATTTTGATCCGATTTCTTCAAGTAGACTTTAGGTTGAAAAGGTACTTCTGACGGTTTACACCCATTCATGTTAAAATGGTTAATAATTTTGTCTATGAGTTCGGTTTGATTGATATATAGAGCATTCTTAGTTCTCGTGATTTCCAAACCAAGAAATTTGAATTTTTCCTCATTTGACAAGTCTTTAATCTTAAATTTTGAACCTAGGTGACGTTTAACTTGGTTCAACTCACTTTCATTTGGAGATATTATCAAGACATCGTCTATCCAAATTAAGATATAGCAATTTACTCGAAAATAAAGGCATGGATCAACTTTACTTCTCTGAAATTTTAGCTTTAACAATTCTGCATTCAAACAATCATTCCAAGCCCTTGAGCTTGATCTCAAACCGTATATTGCCTTTACTAGTTTGCAAACTTTGTTTTTACCAATGTCTTTTTGCATACCTTGTGGTGGTTTCATAAATACCGGTTTCTTGAGGTACGAGTTTAGGAAGGCTGCGTCGAAGTCGATCAGGTTCAACTTGTAGTCCCTTTCCAACGCGATGGAGAAGAGTACCCTGAGTGTTGTCATTCGAGCTACTGGTGAGTAGATTTCATCTTCCATTGATACCTTCTGGAGGAAACCTCGTGCCACAAGTCTTGCCTTTTTGATGGTTCTGCCGTCCGACTCCTTTTGGCGAAAAACCCACTTCGAGTCGATGGCCGTCTCACCTGGGGGTAGATCCGTGACTTCCCAAGTTTTGTTCCGTGTCATGTTGTCCAGTTCATTAGCGATGGCTTCTTTCCACTCTGGCGAGGTGATGGCGTCCTTGTAGGTCGCTGGTGTCTCCGATGGAAGGAGACCACACGAAAGAGCAGCTAAGTAGTCCACCTCACCGAGTGAGCCTCTATGGTAATCGCTAAGATACCTCGGGGTTTGCCGAGTTCGCTGAGGTCGAGTGGAGCCTGTTGACTGGGGATGACGTTGAATTTCCTCGATTTGTGTTTCACTCTCTTGATTTTTGACAGTTGGTTCCTCGTCCGCGGAGTTCCATTCTTCCTCTGCTTCGGAGTTTTCTTCAGATACCGTCGAATTTTGATCTTCCTGAACATCCTGAAGAGGTTCTATGATGTGCATCGATGTGTCTGCCGGCGGCGTCTCGTCGAAGACGGCGTTTCTTGAATTTATCACACGTCGTCGCTGGGGGTCCCAGAAGCGATATCCGTTTGGTGCATAGCCGACGAAGTAAACTAGCTTACTGCGATCATCCAACTTCGACGATCTGTCCTCCTTGGGGATTTGGACGAAGGCCTTGCACCCAAAGGTACGGATGTTGGACGTGTCAATTTTTCTTTGGTACCACATGTCGGCTGGCGTCTCTCCAGATGGCAGGGTCGATGTGCAAAGGCGATTAATCACGTAGGCGGCACTCTGAATTGCGAAGCCCCAAAAGGACTTTCCCAAATTGGAACCTGCAATCATACATCGACTCATATTCAAAAGTGTCTGGTTGTACCTCTCACTTACTCCATTTTGTTCTGGTGTTCTTGGCATGGTAAATTTTATTTGGATTCCTTTTGACTCACAAAATTTTCGAAATTTTCCTGATGTGTATTCAGTACCATTGTCTGCCCGTAGGTTCACGATTTTGGACGAAAATTGGTTCGTGACCATAGCCTCATACTTTACGAAAATATCGTAAACTTCTGATTTTTGCTTCATGAGATAAACATGGGTAAAGTGCGTATAGTGATCCACAAAAATGACGTAGTATCTTTTACCATCAAACGTGGCTGGTGTAATAGGGCCTCCAACGTCTGTCGAGACGACCTGCAGTGGCCGTTTGGGCCTTTTTGCAGCATCAACGGTGTAGAACGGCAAACGTTTCTGCTTTCCGCGAAGACAGATTTCGCATAATCTTGCCGGTGCGAACCTCGATGAGTGACCAAAGCGTCGGTGGATAAGGTCTTGATCCGAAACTGTAAGCATTGATTCAAAATATAGAGGCCTGAGCGTTACTTGGTACAAATTATTTTTGCGACAACCGGTGACGACTACGCGGTCTTGCGATGTCAAAATCTTGACTATCCCGTCCTCAAAAACAACTTTCAAATTGCATTCCTGCAGCATATGAACGGAAAGCAAATTGTGTTCGAGTTCGCTACACAGCAGGACCTCTTTCATGTGTATCGGGATGTTTCCACCAAATCCAGTGTTCCACGGCGTATAGCAGTAATTTGTTCTCCTTTCTTCGCGACGTCTATTTTCACGTTTATCTCCTCGCAATTTCGAAGGAAAGCGCTTGTTTTCGAATTAATGACGTGACAAGTACTACCCGAATCCACGTAAAACTCAATTTCCGCAGGATTTCGGTGGTTAGTTTCGCAAAATGTAAACACAGGTTCGTTATCAGATTCTTCACGTTTGTTAGCGAAGAACGCGACTTCATCTTCTTCACTTTGCTCATCTCCAGGCTGCGTTGCGGGTTTGCAGGCTGGCAGGTTGCAGGCGAGATTCGCCTTTCCGCGTTGAGGTTGTCCCCCTCCACGGGATCGTGACGTCATGCGGGGGTTTCTGGAAGATGGCGGATCGGATTCCGATTTTTCCTCCGATTTCCCTTTTGCTTCGGAATTTTTATTCTTCTCACATTGATTCCGGTAATGACCAAATTCCCCACATGCATGACATTTAAAATCACGATTTTGATAGGACTTTCTGTTACCTCGATTACGCCCGCGAGTGTAGAAGGAAGTTTCCGAATCGACGTTGCCAGATTTCTCTCCATGGTGGAAAGCTAAACGTCCTTCTTCTTCCAACAAGTGGTTTTTCACAAATTCGTACGACACGTTATTCGGGTTTTGGCTGTATAACAAATTTAATCCGGCGACGATGGAGCCGTAGGACATGGGTAACGACGCAAGAAGAGTCGAAATGGCTTCGGCTGTGCCCATTATTCCACCTGCTGCGCGATAATCATTGACGAGCGCATCATAGGCTTCCAGGTGTGACGTCATTGAACCCCGACGAAAGCGTAAAGACGAGATTTTGTTCCTCAAAACTATTTGAGTGGAAAGGCCGGTTCTATCATAAATTTCCGATAGAGCGTCCCACATATCCTTTGCCGTTGATTGACGATTTTCGATCATGTGCAAAATTCCGTCTCCGAGCCATTGCGTGAGCACGTTGCGAGCTTTCCTGTCCATCTTTCCAAAAGCTGCTTTGTCCGTTCCAGTTTCTTTTCCCCGTATCGCTTCATCGACTTCCAGGTCTTCGAGAACTCGCATAATTCTAATCTTCCAGGTACGAAAACCCGTGCCAGTAAATCTGGTGATCGGAACGAGGTTGCTTGGAGTTGCCATTGTGTCGGGATCGTGTGAGCCGGCGTGAGGAGCAATTTCCACTCCGAAAATTCCACCGCTGAAATTCCGAAACCGCGACAAAAATTAGGCACACCGCGAAAATGGGTGTCCTGGGCCCATAACCTGTTGGTTTTTGAATGAAAACAACTGGAAATTACGAAAGGGAATTTATTAAAAACGGAAGCACGTAAGATGGACGATCACATAACATAAGAAGGGTTAATTAGCGACTGGTGTGATCATGGTGGGGGCGGTTTGGCATCTAGGCCGAGCAAAATAATGCTGAATTGCATAAACTGACATGCAACCAGTCGTTTTGCTCATTAAACCAGTAGATAGAACTTTTTCCCTCGGGAGTAGTTCTTCAGGTAGTCCAGCAAACTTGAGCCGACAAATTGTCTGCATACCAGCACTGCACAAAGGTGTCTTAGCTTTTGTATAAGCGGCTGAATGGAGATAGATTACATTACTATTTATTTTCGTTCCCTCATCAAGCCTTATGTCGATAATTTTAGATAAACCAAAAAATTCAAAATGATTATGGAACCTGAAGGAAATTTTTGTAGGAGCTCTCTAAGGCTGTCTTGTTAGGGGAAAAGAGCACAATTTTGCTATTGGGTCCTGCAACAGGAGATTTTTTTTTTTTTCGCCAAAATCGATCCACCAATGTACAAGTAAAAACTCAAATGTTTGAGACGACCCAACTCAATGGTAAAAAAAAGAAAAAAGAAAAAAAGTTGCCGCCTGTGGGGTGTATTGTCGCTTGTGATAATATTATTATGTGCCAGAATGTCATGTGACTATGTAGGTATGGTCAACTATATTTTTAATTTGGTACTGGGGGACGCCCCCAGATTGTTAATGTTATGATCGAGGATCAAACCAATGAAACACAGAATGCGTTTTTCGGTAATTCCGCCTAGGGTATTGACTTGGGGCGTGGGGTGGGGTTAGAATTAGCGCTCTCAGAGGGGGGGGGGGACTGTCACCCCACTCAGGTATAAATCCTTCAGTAGTTCAGGGGGGTGAGGGTACATGGAGGGCAGAGAGGGTAGCAGGCAAGGGTGGTAGAAGAACAAGGTAGAGCTCAGGGGATGGCGTTGGGAAACAGTAAACAGGAGAGTGGTTGAGGGGGCGAGGGAGCATGAAGGAGGCGGAGAAGCAGGACATTTTCAAACCGCAAGACCCTCGTTGGGGAAAAAACACATTCTGTTTTGAAAGTGCCCAACCCCGTCCAGGTTAACACTGTAGGGGTCCCAGGTCCCTCCAGTACCACAATGTCCGAGAAGACCTTCTGCCTGGGTCTGAGAAACCTGAGCGACAAATTGATTCAAGGGACTCAATCCTGGAACAGGAGTTAGGAGATTAGTTATCTCTACTAGTTCTAGCTGGCTTTGGTAATAGAGAACAAGACTCCTCTCAGGCGCCCAGGCATTAGAAACTTTGGCAGCTCTCGTTTGTACTGGCATATCCGGAGGAACTGGCTTCACTTCAGCAGGTTCTGAACGGGTGAATTGGACATCACCTTTAAGGAGCCAGAACTCTATGTTTAGACTTTCTCCAATGCAGATACATACACAGATAGATACATAATACACCCGCGAAACCAAAAACAAAAAATCATAAATAAAAAAATATACAACCGAGTTGGGTCCAGATCCTGTGAAAGTCATGCCGAACATTTTGAGCCCAATTCCATCAAACCAGTTAAATTTCCTCAGTTATCTTTCTTAATATTCCTCCGATTTTAATGAAATTGGGCTCAACATGTTTTCGCAAACGTCGCTCACTCTCAAGAAACTGCGTAAAAACTTGGCGGTACTTTTCCGTTATACCCCCCCCCCCCCCTCGATTTCGTGTTCATAAACACCCCTCCCGATGGCTTTAAGGCACCCAAATTCGAGCCCTTTTCCGTTATAACACCCCCCACCCCCACTTCACACCCTCCGAACTCGATTTCGAGCCCCTCCCGATGGCTTTAAGGCACCCAAAGCCAACCAAAATCGAGTGGGGGGGGGGGGGGGAGTATAACGGAAAAGTACCAACTTGGCCCCTACTTGTGTCCCTTGCCCCTACGTTGTTTCTATCATTTCACTAGTTAAGTTTGACCTTTTCTTTTCTATAAGGGCTGTGATAAACTGGAAAAACACTTGTAGACAGGCGAAGCAAAACAAATCACGTTCGAACGAGGTGAAAAATCGAGTGTTTTTGATTGTATATAAACTGAAGTCAAATATTCATCTTATGAAACATTATATCAAAAGTCACATTATATAAGCTATCATAATACAGCTAGAGTTATATCTTTGTAGAGAACCTGATGCTGAACTTGTGCTTCAAACCTTGGCAAAAAAGGCTTTCCTAAATTACGTATTTTCTGCATGTATTTAATAATAATTCAATGCTCCCTTCATTGCATACTCTGGAATGTTGACGTTAGATAACAGAATACACGAATGTATTGGGTGAATTTTAATTCCTGATCCAAGTTTCACTTTTTAATGGAACAACGTTATTAAGGATGTGCTTTCAACTGTACGACAGCTTTTTTTCATTTGCGCTTCAACAGTTAAAAGTTGCTGTTTCCTTTAACTACCCATCAAAATACTTTCCAAACGTTCAAGCTTCGTTTAATACCAGAAATATATTTTTCACTGTTTCATTAGCTCATTAAACCTTGAGAGGTAAATATGAGAAATACTAAAACGGCGGTTTAAGCTGCCTTTGCTCGGTTTCAGATTTTGTGAAACATTAACGCCGATGGATGAGATTTAAAATGTGCAATACTCGACTAGTCTTTTATTATCGAATTAGAAAACGGCATTTTTGAGCAGTGAATTCGATTAAACTCGTCCTTCCTCCTCCATGTAAATAATTTAGAGCTGTGAAATTCCGTTATATTTAGAGATATATTCTAATGAATGACGACTTGTTTTTCTGTACCCTCAGAGGCTTGAGCATTGGAATATTATCGAAGTTGACAATTTGAACTGTGTAAAATAAAACCCTTGAAAACAAAGTGTTGATTTGTTTCCCGGAACGGTCAGTCGACGTGGCGGAAACCAGCAGGCAGGGGCATCGCTTCGCTTGGCCGTTGAACACGGAGAGGGAGGGTTCGCTTCGTTCGCCTATTGCCAGACGTCCCCGTTAAGCTCCATTTTAGGGTAGAAGCCATCCATTTAGTCCAAGTGATTAGCCTCAGCTCCTTGACATCATACTTATCGATTTCAAACACCTGATCTTAATTTTCTAAATTTGTGTAAGTAAGTAAGACTTTAGTCATGGGTGGTATGTTCAAATTGTAAAAGGTCTCAGGAATAATAAAGATTTATTATTATTATTATTATTATTATTATTATTATTAAGTATGCAGCGCATACAGAACAGTATCTGCCGCAGCAGTGCAAACTATTGCTGGAGCAATCCCAATAGACCTCCTAGCGGACGAAAGGAGAAGAATTCACTCACGCAAAGGGGAAAATGCGCCAGCAACAGTGAAGAAAGAAGAACGGAGAATGACCATGGAGAAGTGGCAGGATAGATGGAGGATGGAGACCCGAGGAAGATGGACTGCACGGCTCATACGCGATGTTCGAGAGTGGTCGGAAAGAAAGCACGGGGAGACGAGCTACTATCTCACCCAGTTCCTAACAGGCCATGGCTATTTCCGAGCATACCTGAAAAAGATAGGAAAGACTATAGAAGCAGAGTGCATGTACTGCCACACTGAGGATGACGACGCCCATCACACCTTCTTTGTGTGCCCCCGCTGGCAAAGGATGCGGAGAGGTCTGATGGAGGAGATCGAAGACTTTGAGCCAGAAACAATTGTAGCAAAGATGCTGGCGGCGAAAGACAATTGGGATGCCGTGAACACTCGTCATAGCAATACTGAAGACGAAAGAGAGAGACAGGGAGTGGGAGGGAATTGGTGCTGTACCAACCCTTCCATCACCCCCTCTCTCATCTGACGAATGACCACCCCATGAAAAGGAGAAGAAACGGCAGACCTATGAAAAGGAGAAGAACAGAAGATCAGGACTGGTGGAGGGAATCTATCCCCCTCAAAAACAGGAGACACGGACTTACACCGGCTACAAGGAGAGGCCATACAAGGCCAACCAAAGGAACTGCCCTGAAGTAATACTAACTATGTAGTCCCGGGGCAGCTTCCTGAGAGATATCGAGTTGTTTTTTAGTGGGTAAACTGAGGTAAGCAGGACTCCCACACGAAGGGTGGGGACTTCCCCGCTGACAGTCCATAAAGGATTTTTCATCTCGTAAAAAAAAAAAAAAAATTATTAAGTAGTGATTTTTTTGGAGAGACGATACACGGTTAGGTAAAGGTTCGAAAGCCCTATTATGAGTTGGGTTACAAAATTGTATCAGCTTTTACCAGAAAAAAAAAATTAAGATCGAACTAAGTAGTTGTCCCCGAGTTTTGGGCAAAAATGTGCAAAAACACGTTTTTGTCAAAATTGCCTGCCCCTCCCTTATCAAAGCTCAAATCAAATTTTACATAGAATAAAGGCGATGGGGAATGTGGTTGAAACAATAGCGAATCCTATTTTTCAGCCAAGTCGGAAAAAATTAACCTATTTTTTACGCTTGATTTTAGCTAAACGGCTGAACCGATTCCAATGTGTAACGAGGTCATTCGACGCAGAATTTTATGCTCTTCAACTTTGTATTTAAAAAAGTGTTCTCTGCGTTGCTTTGTTGTCGAGTTATCTATACCACTAATAGGTGAAAAACTGAAACATTTTTTGGCCGCCAAAAGTTCTCCCACCAAGATTTTTGCTACAATTTTTGATATTTTGTTGTGCAAACCCATATTAACAATTTAAAAAATAAAATAAAAGCTTCTACACCATTTCTTATACGATTCCCCCCTTTCAATCCTCTGGTGACTGGTCTATTACACGTTTCACGAAGTCTATAATGGTAGCGGGTTCTTTTTCTGCTACCCATTTCGTTGCTACGTAAGGTATCAGTCCAACAAAAATTTCAATGTCGGTAGGGAGTAGAATCAAAGTTCAACTACAAAGGTAGGTAATTAGGGGGTAGAGAAGTACAATGTATTTCCGAGGAGGCACTTTTTTTCTCAAGTATGTTTATTAAAAAAAAAAGTTGAAAAAACAAAAATTCACACAGCGACGACCGGTCAATCCCCCCTGAGTATTAGGTAGCTTTTGCTGCGGATTCAAGGATATGAACAGCAGGGACAGTTTTCCTAGCTTAATGAATACTGGTCTACAATCTTTTCGATAACGAATACTACCTACCACCTCTACAGCCTTTCTCTGGGATGCAAAAATAATGGAAGGAGCAGGAGAGTGTCCCCAACAGAGAATTGCGGAGACAGCTCTGCTATGAAAACAAGCATAATAACGTGCTAAGAGAACAGCTTTTGTCAGTCTTTCAGAAAGACGCCTAGAATTTGCAGCGTTTTAAATTTTTTTTGCCAAAGAAATCAATCCCTCCTACCTTTCCCAACCACTTCAGCCGTCATCCACATCAAAACCATGTTGAAAAGGGAGGAGGGAACGGATAAGATAAATCCCCAAGGTACAATTTGTTAACATTTATTTATTCACAATGTTTATAATACAATAAACACCTAATAGATATTACAATTAGTTTTTCTTCAGTCTTACGATAGTTTTTTTTTTCTGTTTAAATATACAAACTTCCAGCTACGGCACAAAACATTGCAGGTTCTCTCGTAGCGTTCTCCCAAGAATACGTGAAAAACGCGTTAAAAACAGCAGAGGGTGAAAATATAAAGAACCACCAGAAATTTGTCGGTAATGCATCAACGGTGAATCAAAATTTACAAAAATTAAAAAATGCCAAGATACTCTGGAAAATATTGGAATTTGGTAATTTTCCCTCATTTGAAATTCGTGTTGACATTTCCCTTTCAATCAAACATTTTACGAGAGAGAACATACGAACATGTTACAATTTTGTGGGGCAACGACGAACCCCTACGAAATGTCCTTAATCTATGTAGTTCTAGGGAACAAAATCTAGACTGTATTTTTGTTAGTAAACGGTGTAAAATACACTTTTCTTCTAAAACTGATTTTGTGCGACACATTTTGCTCTAAGCTATTATATTTTATTATTGTTAATAAACCACCTTGAAAAGTGGTTCGCGGCGAGATCAGGTCGTAAACTTGCAATCGAAAATACCGTCTGACGAAAATCTTTACAGCGAGAGGAAATTTGTTGGTTTTTTGTTTTCGGAAATATTTTCGTACCCCGCCGGCTTGTAAACCTTCGTCCGAAGGAAGAAAAAACTGCAATTTTTGAAAGCGGGAAAGAAACAAAATCCGAAAGAAAGAGCGGTTCACAAGCCGACAAGACAACACGAAAAATCCCAAACCCCTCGCCGGCGATTTTTTTGCTCGAACGAAACAATGAATTTTCCGAATCGGACCAATCTGGAGAACTCGAACCCTAAATTTCCAGTAATCAGTTTTTGTACAAGGGAATTTACTTTTTTTGTACAGTCTATTTTTTGTTTTATCAGCCTTAATATAAAGAGGGCGTGTCGAGACGTGAGCTACCCTTGGACCAGGGGTGCCAACTTACAAAGGACTGAACGAAACTCACACATGAGGCTCCTTAAAATCAAAAGTGACACGAAGTTTGAGAGGTAAAAAGCATCTCAGGGAGCAAATCATGGCAAACACGTGAGTAGGGACGAAGCAATACTTCATACATCAAAGTAACGATACGTTTCTTCAATACGTTTACATGTTAGAATCAATTTTTATGTTTGATCGAAATGTAGGTACCGATTTATTCGAAAGGCGCTGATTGGCATGATCGGCAATGCGGAACTAGAATAGAAACGTCAACCTGAAAAGCTCAGCAAAGGCGACTATGAAGGCCACGCTGCTTCTTTTCAGACGACAAAAGGTGATTATGGGTTCAGCCTACTAATGAAACTGTACCTACCAACGCCTTCCTTTTTATTCTGACATCACAGACTTTTCTAGTCAACTAATCGCCGATAATTTTTTTTTTTTTTTTTCAAAATTTTCCCCATCGCTAGAAGCACCCTAGAATAAAGATGAACAACATCGTGTCACACTCCTCGGGTGGGGGCTTTAATGTATGTAGTAGGCTAGGCGGCCACCCCCTGATGGCTAAAGCCAACCCTTGACCTCTTCTACCTGGCCTCGGACCCCTTCTACTAGCTCTTCAACAATGAATAATTGTTTTTCTTAGAGAAATACAGGATGAAAGTGGAAGGATTCATTTGGAAGGTGAAATTTTTACTCCTTTTTGTCCCACTTTCGGAAGTAATCAGTTTCAGCCCCCCCCCCCCCCCCCCCTGCACCCTTTTTCACACCCCCCCTCAACGTTTGAACCGTTGAAGAGCCTGGCGAGGGTTGCGTCCCAGAAAATGGAGCTGGAAAGCCGTTGATCGGGACCCGAGAGGCCGTGGGACACCCCCCTCCCATCCTTCTACCCACCTCTCTATAAAACTGGCCTATTTTCTATTTTTGAACACTTTTTTGGGCCACACTGAGCCCACTTTCTGGTAGGTATTTTCAGACTTTTCTCGTTATATACTTGCCAAGCTGAATTTTTCAACACCAATTTCAAATTTTGTCGACTTCTAGAACTGCCCTAGAATAAAGAACTCTCCTCCTCGGGCTGCAGCTACAATATAATAAGGTCGAAATATGAGAAAAATTCTAATATTTAATATCATATCGAACTAAGTATCGTTACTTTGGAGTATCGTGACGTCATTGCACATCCCTCGTTGCTGTCCAGCTCAGTCCGAATCTGCCCTTTCACCGCGTTCCTCAGGGCCTCCATAGAACATGTTTGAGCTACCCCGTACAAATTTATAATAACGAATTTTTTGTATGAAGCAATTTTGGGACAAATATTCATTTCCTCGAGCTCGAAAAAGACAAAAACAACTTTTCTAAAAAAAAAAACAAAAAAAAAAAAAAAAACAATCCGTTACACATGAATTTTGAAAAACAACACAAAAACGCTACAAAAATGGGAATTACTGCTCGAATTTTACATCTTTTGCATCGGAATACCCTGAATAAATTGGGGGACGTTGAAACATGAAGTATGTACAGGTACCACCTATGTACAATTTGACAAATTGTCTCCCTTATCAAATCAAGAGATCAGACTTTTTATTCAGAAAAGAAAAGAAAACCTTTATTGGGAAAAAGGTAGTCAAATTTTGGTTCAAGCTACGAAAACGGGGATCACAGTGATAGTGCTCAACTCCACACGAGGGAAAACGTAGCTTGGTCTAAGCTAATTTTGTAAGCATAAAGCCGTTTTTAACGTTATAACAATAAGAAATCATAACAAGGGTAAAAATATAGTTTAGGGAAAAATTTACAATTCGCTATGCGTCAAAAAAGGAACAAATTGTGTAATTTTTGAATTTTTTACCAACTGGCCAATTTACAAAGTAAAAATAATTTTTTTTTTTGGTTTAGAAAAACTGGGAGGTTTTTAAAGCTTTGAATATCAAAGTCGCTTTACATATAGTTTACACAGACTAAGACACGCCATATACAAAGTATGTACAAACTACGATACGGCAAGCGCAAAATTTTGAACAGTAGAGAAAATGTTTAAACTACATTGGATAACATTTAGTGTAAAAAACCTGGGAGCGTCGGAAGTGAAACTGCGAACATTTTTACGTATGTAACTTAAAAAAGATTGCCGGTTTTTTAAACGAGCTCACTCCGCAGGTTTTTAACGAGCCTTTTGGGCTCAAGCTGTGTAAAATCCACAAAATACGACCTTTTCGCGAACACATAAAAAAAAGAGGGGAAGGAAACACCTGGGATTTGGGTTACACCGGGCGTCACGCGCTGATGTCCTGCACGGCGGTTTGGTCTTTGCCGCAGTGCTGGATGCTTTGGTGCTCCTGTTTGAGCGTGTTTAGCATCTGCTGTTGTTTCCGGTGTTCGGCCTAGAAGAGAGAAAACGTGTTGAAAGGGAAGCGACAAAAAGCGTGTTTAGTATGAACGAAGGGAAAATATTTCTTCGTGACGTCAAGACAGGTAGAGCCATCTCCTCCAAGCTCTGTGAGTGTAAACGAGGAGTTAAGGCACAATTCGCTAGGTCGAAAGTCAAAACAACCTCAACATTTTCTACTTTTTTTCAGTGTTTTGCTTATATTTTGAAAACTAAGCGTTTCTTGTAGAAAATCAGCAAAATTAAAGTAAACAAAATTTCCTACAAAATGCATATACTACAGATCAGAACAATAGAAATGTCGCTAGAGCGCGGTGAAAAAGGCCACTTTTTGCTACCTAACCAAAAAGTAGTAAAACCCCAGTTTCACTTACTTCAGCAAATTTTTTTATGCCCAACATACATAGCGAAACTGATATGTAGAGTTCTAAATAAAGTAGACTTTAGAGAGAATAAATTAAGTGGGTTATTTACCTAGTTTTATTTTCATCCACCATCAATACTATAGTAATAATCCACAACTATTAGCTTCCTATTGAACTTTTTCTTTTGAAATTTGAAAAATATCGTGAAAGAATCCAAATTGTTTGTTGGCATAAAAAGTAAGTTGGGGATAAGAACGATTTATTTATTTTAATTTTACTTTTTAATAAACTCAATATTTCCCTAAAACTATTGAAAATTTTATTCAGGGGCGCAGAGTATTGATGCTTCAATTTAAGTACGATATACATTGGTATAGATATTTGATCCGCGGTATTATCGAACATCGATATATTGATTGCCGATGGCCTCTCTATCAGTCTGATAGAGAGCTGAATTCCCCTAATGAGTCAGGAGGAAATGTGAGAAGGGGCTGAAGGTGAGAAACTTGCGGATATTTGGCCAGGAAGTTGATTGAGGTTTTCTTGTGCACCGCTAGATGTTGCACACCCCTTCATAAAGAGGCTTAACTTCACGGAGGAATTGTTTTCTCCCTTCTCTACATGGAAATAATGTGTAAGGGAACCTCACCTCCCACCTAGACACAACAGAAAGCTGAGGTTGACCAGAGGACTGCAGGGTGCAGTGGCATGAGTCATTGCTGGGGGTTACCAGTTAAGCTGGAGGCAGCTTGTGAAATTCGTGAGAGAATTCCCTTTCAAATGCGAGGCGCAAAAACAGTCTGGGTCTCTTCGAAGAGAGGCTTTGAGTCTGGGTCTTCTCGGGCCTAGCTATGCCAGGATGTGCTAGCCATAAGCGGCAGGAGGTGTCGGGTGTGAAGTCAACCCGAGCGCCATCTTTAACTCAGTTACTGCCCTGAATCTAGTCGAGCTTGAGACATATCTGCTCCCGTCCTCCCTCACACCCAGGAAAACCTGCCTCAGGTGGCCTTTTCCCCTCAAATGCAACGTAGCACTGAAGCAAATTTCAGTGAACTGTGCAGCTGCACCATGCACAGGCAGGATCATCAGGGCCAGTAAAGGTTTGCCAGGAAGTACTCGTAACTGAGAAGACCAGTGATTAGGGACGACCCAAGGAATCTCCAACCATCCATGGGAAGAACTCTAAGGCAGCCCACTCCTCAGGCCACAGGCTGCCATGTACAGCTAGCACGTCCTGAGCGCAGCTTGGCTCGATAAGACCCTGAATCAAAAACCTTTTTACCAGAAAAATCCCTCATGAATCCTGCAGGTGGCAAAGGTGGGCTGCTTCCATCCCGATAGTAAACTCCCAGTGAGAAACCTCGCCACTGCACCGGTCCTGTGGGTCAACCTCAGCCAACCCAGTAGGAGAGGGCAGGGAAGTGTATAGCTCCCATTCAATCACTATCAGCTTACATCATACAACCATCAGGAATTGGCCCTGTTCTCGTAAGAGAACTTTACTCCCAAGCAGCTACACTAAGACGCAACCGTTGGAACAATTCCTGGGAATAACCCCAACGAACACACCCTTACCCACAATAGCCTCAAATCCCCACTATATTTAAAACAAACACGTCATTTTCTTACGTCCAAACAACTAAATTTACACATTATGACATAACACCAATAAAACTTGACGAAGCAGCTTACATAATAGTCGAGTCTTCTCAAGTTCAGCAAAACCTCAAAAAAAAAAAAACAAAAAAAAAAACCAAAACCAAAACAACTAAAAACACATTTAAAGCCAATTGTTTCTATTTTAAAAAAATTCCTCTTCCTCGATCTTCTTCTTCTTACGATGCTAAATATAAACCTACAAAATTTTACAAACTTTAGAAAAAGTAACATAAAAATGTCTTCTTGGAGTCTTCCGAGTTCTTCAGTCTTCTAGAAGCACCTCATTAAGAGTATGTAAATCTGGCAGCCTTCACATTTTTCGTTTTATTGTATATTATATTTTATAATTTTTAGATATAATTGAATATCCAACCAGGATGGAAGTGTTTACGTCTCAATGGCATTTCGAAGTAATTTATCTTTAGTTAGTTGGTCTCCGAGTTCTTCAAGTCCATTAACAAAGTTGAGCGAATTCGATGCTTTTAAGTCTAAAGTTTTGGACTGTTTAAGAAAAGTTAAAATTGTTGTTTTGGTATCCGTTAGATTGAGGCGGCAGTTTGTGACGGTACAGCTAGAACAGTAAAAAAGAAAAACGAACTTCCTAGAAAAAGCAGGGAAATTTAATCTCAATTGCTCAGCTGAAAATTCCCCGGATGAGATGAGTGGGTGATGAAGCTTCTTTTCTGATGGGTTGGTGAAGAATGACGAATGGAGTGTAGTTGCTGTGAAAGGAAAGCTAACTAGGGCAAATGGGAAGCGTTTGGGGTACCTTGAGGTGGGTGACGGTCGAGCGGTAGATGTGGTTGCCTTCGGAGGACATGGGGACCAAAGTGAGGTCTTCCTCGATGGCTGAGATCTGAGTGTCTTGGAACTGTATCCGCTCTTCAAGCTGTAGGTGACCCCTCACTACGCCCTCTTCGAGGCTATCCATTTCGCTCTCCCAGAAGTGGAACGACTGCAACGAAACGAGTTAAATGTCAAAATTTTACTATATGAGGAAAGTTCACATTTAAATGTGTATGAATGTATGAATTCATACTTAAATGTATGAATTCATACTTGAAAAGAAGAATTGCTTACGAACGACAGTTAAGAAGTAATTCGTCGCTGTGGAAGCAACACCGCCTAACCCACAGCTTTTTAAATTTTTTTCATGTAATTGTTCCATTTCCGTGTTTTATTTAACAGTTTCATTTAAAACCCGTTTCTTGTAAAAAGCTGTTTCGTTTTGAAAACAGTTGTTTCATTTTCCGACCAAAGTGGGTTAGGCGGTGTTGCTTCAACAGCAACGAATTGAACACTTACATCGAGAGGTCCGACCTGTAAGGGGTCATCGACGGGGTCTGATAGTGTCGGGCAGGGCAGGCGGCTATCGAGGGAGGAGTCGACAGTAATGAACTCATTGAGGAGAAGGTGGTCATGCCGAGCGACGGAGGACGACGACGACGCCGTGTCGAGGAGTATCGACCCGCTGAGTTCCGGAGGCGACGGGATGAACCCAACCTGCTCGACGGTCGGCGACACCGCGTAGACCCCGGGTGGTGACGAAATGACGTACGCTGGCGACGCCGACGTCGTGTACCTGGTGAGCGGAAGGTTCGACGTCATCAGTTCACCGTCTTCCATCCCTTCCATTTCCACGTAGTCGTTCCGGGATTTGATGACGGACCTGGACACAGAAAAATATCTTAACAGGGCTCCACGACGACAACACAACAAAATTCTACGATACTAACCTGTGGACTTCAGCCAAAGTCGCGACGCACGGTGGATCTAAAATTTCCGGCCTCAGCTTCTTCGACGTCGACTGGTCCTCCGTACTAGCCCGCTTTTCTTTCGCCCGAGTGATGACAGACGGCCGAGAATACTTCGGCCCCTTCTTTATGCTCGGCATGTTCATCAAACCCGCCTTCCAAAAACAACATAACAGTATTCTTCATACGATACCCAACCGAAGGTATTAAACCCTCAAACTCTTACCAACTCACCTGATTACAATGGACTTGCAATTTGGGCAAAGTTGTCTTCGACACCATGGCACACTTAGCGAACTGCTCGTCTGAAACGGGAGCGTCGCTGTCCCGCGGGTGAATCTGGTCGACGGGTAGATCGCTCAGCAGCTGCTCAATCGCTTTGTTCAGCTCGGTTTGATTGCTTGTGTCCAGCGGGCTCAGCACGTCCGATTCAGAAGACGGATTCTGTAAAACAAATAACGTATACTTGGTACATATTTATTCAAATAGCATTTCACAACCACTGCTAGTACTCACCAGAGATTCACTAGCCGAATCGGTGAAAGTGACAACTGAAGAATCTTTGGCAGTGACAACAGGCGTAAACATCAGTTTCATTTCTTGTATTTGACTTTCCCCTTCTTCTTTCCTAAAAAACAGATCACAAGATAACCACTGCCGCAGTATTTCTAAATAATCGCAAAAATTGAAACGAGAAACGATTACTCACGACACGAGCGTGTTGATGCAGACGAAAGACTGGACGGAATGGGTGTCCTCATTGAGCTCCAGGTAGCCGTGCGTCCGAATGTAGATGTAGTCCCCAGTCTTGCTTTTAAGTCGGTAGCAACTCTTGCCGTAGCTGTTCCCCCGATAATACACTGGAAATATCGAGATAGTAACAGTGCTAAGGTTTGCAAGATTGGAAAAGTTACAAGAGCAGGTGACGGCATGAAATCGGGAAGCGGCTCTGCAGGTTCTTGCAGCAACTCAGCAGTTGAAGAGGTTTCCTGCCTTTCGTCTTGTCCTGCCTCTTCAACCTCTTTGGAGTCTTCCAATTCATACCTGGCGTTTACATGTCCCCGGAATGCATTGCCAGCGGCTTCTCGTAGAGCTCTTCCTGATTTCGTCGACCTCTTCGTACTGCCCTCGGCAGTGTCTAAGGCGTCCGAGATTTCCCGGCCTGATGGTTGAACCAACGACCAACAAAGACTCAGTCTGAACATTAGTTAGAGGAATTACGTGGTATTCACCATTTCACGATCCATCCAGCAGTGTGCTCCTCTCAAAGTCGGCCCTTGTCATTTCTCTGTTTGTGCTATCATCTTTTGAGGTGTCATGTTGCACAGGGGGGAGCGAGGCTCCGTGGTTTCTCTCTGCTGTTGCAACGATATTCATAATATTATAATGGTCACCATGAAAGAAAGACTAAGGACCATGAGTACTAGGGTTTCGCTCTTGTTCCAGCTCGTAATCACCGGATTGCGAGTTCAACCTGAATTCAGGCCTCTCCTCCATGGGGGGACGAACCTTATAATAAATTTGTGGGAACGGCTACCAACCAGGGAAGAGGCCACTTAGGCAATCAACGCAGTATCACCTTAAACTTACGTCCTGACGGCACATTGTTCATCACCTTTGCCACGGGAGCCCCCTTGGTCGCCAAGGGAGCTTCTGGCTTCTTCATCTTGTCGTGGAGAGACAAACCTTGTTGTCCTCGTCCAACCATCTTGCTGTGACTACCGGCTTATCAGAGTTCACCAATCCTGAGAGCCGGTTAAGCCTAGAAAGGGGATGCCCCCTGCTTGGACCAGCGAAGTGGCCCTGCCCACGAGCTTAGCAGCTGGGGCAGATGGTGACCCTGAGGGGGACGACAGCTGGTCAAGCAATGACTCCCAACAACATTTTTCAGGCAACTTTTATGATCATCTATCAGAAAATCAAGAGTCCTTCGCCTTCTCCACACCACACCTGCTCAAAAATCAAATAAGAAGAAGAAGAAGAAGAAGAAGAAGAAGAAGAAGAAGAAAACACGTTTATTAAACAAAAAAGTACAATGTCATGTACAAAGATACTTCATGCAAAAAAAAAAAAAAAAACATGGTACGGCATGGATTTGATATCCGTCTGCCGGGGTGACCTGACAGATTTTAAATTGAGGAAAAATAGCATTGAAATTTAAAACTTTAAAATTAATTTGATTTCAATTTATTTGAATTTATCTGGAATGGATCGCGTTATACACGTCTGCGGGGCTTTACCAATTGAATTCGGCAACCAACGACTGTCTATACCTCCAAGCAAAAAACCCAAACTGCGCCACCCTCAGCCAGCGCTCACTGGAATTCAGCCACAAACCCATCTGCTCCATGCTCAGGGTGTGCTCAGATAGGTAGCGAGATCTAAGACCTCCCAGCACCGGGCAGATTCCAAAAAAATGAACAATGTCCTCATTCACGCCCAGGTTGCACATGGAACACGTCCTCCTGGAACTGTCCGACCTCACATAAATCCCATCGTTCAGGGCCAGTAGAGCTCCTCTCAGTTTCAGGACCCAGCGTCGCACCCACATGGGGTGATCGATACTTGACTGCAACGCGGCCGGACTCGCCCCCTGGTTCAGAAGACTGTACAGCGGGTTCCTGGACTCCATAGCTCCTGCCCGCATGTCACTGGTCGAACCCAAACTAACCGCCTCCACCAAAGACCCGAGCTGCTTTTCCCAGTCACTCAGCCTAGCCAGATCGCCGTGAAAGATACAACTGTTACGTTGGGCCAAATCCCTGATTGCTTTATACCACGCGGTATTCGACCGGACCACTTCCCGAGCAATTATATCAAAAATCAAATAATCCTGCTTCAAATATAACACAATCACTTACTTTGCCTGAGAGCAATGAGGACCCACCGGACGTCATCCTTGTGCATAAACTGGAACGCAAAGTTTCCAGTAACCTCTTCGGCCATGTACCCAGACACCACGGAAATCCTGCAATGTTTTAATCAGTAATATTAGACTGGCCGGGGAAAATACATTCAGCGAGGGCTAAATTCACTAATCCCTAATATGTGGGAGCCTTTCACGTTTATGATAGGTAAATATTAATTTGCCCGATTTTCCTACAGCATTTCCAGACAGCCGGCACAGATTAATTGAGAGCAAAATCAACAGAGGCACTTCATTGGAATTATGAGCGCCACGTGCCGTTTTTTTCTCTCGATATTCTTAACGAAGCCAACAAGACTACTTAGTGTAACAACCATTAAACATTGAGCTCTTCGAAAGGTGGGAGATTTTTCAACTCTGTCATTATAAGTTAATTCATCCCCTTTCTAAGTTCTCTGCACTAATTTTCAGCTGTAAAGATTCGACTGCGTCGATTAGCGTGATTTAGCTTTGCCGCCCGGAGTGTGGACAGGCCAAAAGGCTTTGCTGTTTTACCAAACGCCAAAAACAAATGAAGGGTCCCAAATACTGGTAAAAACAGCAGAAAACCAGCATTCGGACAAAATGGCACCCTTTAATGTGAACGTCAAGCTTCCCTAATTCACTGGCTTGAGCCTGAGCCGCACAGTGGTCCAGATCGCTAATCTGGCAAATCAAAACTGTAAAGGTCGATCCACACATTTCAGTGATATCAGTGAATCCTCGGCCATCAGTGCTCCGTGCCCTTCAATTGCATCAATGATAAACTGTCCACACACCAGCGTTACATGCCGCACGGAGCACTGATGGCCACGGATTCACTGAAATGTGTGGATCGACCTTTAAGGTCCCAGGTTTTTAATTTTGGTACACGTTGAATAGGTCTCTGGCTCGGCTTTTTCACGCTGAATCCGATGGTGAAATCAAATTTGGACTATTTTGAGCCGTTCAGGAAATATAAGAACCTAAAAGTGGGGATACCAAGCGGAATGAAGAAAACGATGTTTCCCAACGATAATATAATAATATTATATTATCGTTGGGAAATATTATGCTAGCCGCTGCGGCTCGCTTCGCTCAACATAGAATCCGAATCCACGATGAAAAATGTGGGTTATCAATTTAAAAAAAAATCAAGTTGCGCTCAATTGCGAGCGTCGCGGGACTTTAATATACCTAGCGTATATAGTGAAAAAAATATATTAAAAAAAATAAAAAACCGTCGTAGGCGGTTATGAGAAGCGATTAATTTTTCTATTGCATATTAAAAACTAAAGGAAAAATTACTCGGGGTTTTTACATTAAGATATACCAGAAAATTAGCAAGAGGAACTCTTTGTATACTTCTAGTGACTGATTTTGGTTTATTATTCTTGGAATAATACACCTGTTTTCGCGGCGGAGGTCGACGACTCCGATCGGCCTCAAAATTTGACATTATCTGTTTCAAGAGGTCTAGATTCCAAAACCGAAATGTCCGTCCGCCGTCCGGGCCGGGCCGGGGTTTTGGGCAGGAGGAATTTTTTTTTAAATCTTAAATTTTGACAAAATACTCGGTTTACCATCTAGTTGTGCCCGCAAGGTTTTCAGCCCGATCGCCCAAATATTTTTCAAGTACAAACAAAAACAAAAAAATCTTTTTTGAAATAATTTTTTTTTCATTGATACAGAATTAAATTTCTGCACAAGTAACCTATCAAAGAATAATAAACCCTTGTGTCAAATGCAGCGTTTTAAATTTAGTAGCCCGCTTTGGTGAGACTATCAAATCTCCCAAGAGGTCTGCTGCACCTCTTTTTCCCCCTTGCCTCATTTTAATTAATTAATTTATAAGTTCCAATGAATTTTCCTCGACTTGTTTTGTAACAGTTACAAAAACCTACTAGTATTTTTATGTGGATTTACAAGTTAGCATCCTTGAAGAGTTGCTGAGGCCACCCTCTCTCTCTTTACACTCATGTTTTTTGAAGATGTGTTAAAAAACATATCTTCCACCCAACCATTTCGGGTGTTTGACTGAAAAAAACTAATGAGATCGATGGCATTGATTCCAATACCCTATTATATTTTTAAATATATTTAAAATTTTATGAATGATTTTCATGGATATTTACAAAAAAATTGGTCATTTTCACTTTGAACGAGTCATCTTTGGGCAGGTTAGGGTGTAAACTGGCTATTTATGCATTTGGTAATTGTCTACTATTCGTCATTGACCTGCGATTTTTATGTAATTGAAATATCTTACTCTGACGGTCTGACTTACGGCACCGTCCGCGCCAACTAACACACGTACCGGTGATCGGAATACACGATGGTGCCGTCGATGAGGTGTCGACTGATCCATTCCTCCCTCGAAGCCTCGAGAAGGGACGAAGTGGTGATCCTGACTTCCTTGAAGGGCTTCATCATGGCGACCAGAACGACCTCGGTGTTCAAATGCTGCGTCCCTTCTGAGCTGCTCGAGCCGCCTGCAACAAGATCTGGAAAAATAGCACATTCGCTTGGGACGCGAGTCGATATCCCAGTGGTACTTACGTTTCTTATAAATTTGTTTTTATCCCCCAAGCAAACAACCTATTTTCTTCCAATCTTCAATTTTCGTCGTTGAGACTTTTTTGTCCCAGTAAGCACTTCAATCAACGGCGTCTTTCCATTTCAATCACGGAGGTCGTAAGTTCAACCCGTGATTCTCGGCTCAAGGAAAATTCCGATTGGACCTTCTCCGTTTTTTAATTGAATAGCGACTCGAGTAATCACGAGATTTACATGGTAGGGATGGGAAATTCAACTCTTTTCGAGGAGTCAACCCATGATTTCCCGAAGAATCGCCGGTTCTTTTTTGTATCGCGACTCTTCCTGAGTCGTCAGCTCTTTCCGAGTCGTCAACTCTTGAGATTTTGATGCTTGAGACGGCTCACGAGACGACTCACGTCTGAGAGTTTTTAACCCTTTCTTTTTTCTTCAATGTACCCTTTCTTCATGTACCTACCCTACGTTCTAGGTACCCTACCCATAGTGTACAGCTACATAGATGAGCTTATAAATTTTATAAGGAAAACCAATAAATAACTAAATGGGTATTAAAACCCAAATTAGCAAAAAATGAACTTCTTTTTGCACTTTGGCTCTGGCATAAGGTGCAAAGAAAAAACCAATCAACTTTAATTTAGATAGAAAAGCACAGAGAGAAAAGAGAACAGAAAAATCAACAATGGAAAAAGAAAAAAGGTTGCGCTAAAAATGCGAGCGAGTTTGAACCCTGGTACCCTGTACAGAAACCACGGAACCAATCAGAATTGAAGATACACGACGCTCTTTCCCTCATCCTTTAATACACTTCACGGTTCTCAATGAGTCAACTCTTTTGAAAGGCCGCGAGTCGACTCATTCAAAACTTACCCAACCCTATTACATGGGAAGATAGAGGATCAAACTCTCCAAGCTAAGGGAACTAACTGGGCCTACTTCAACCAAATGTTGGCAGTGTTGTTTTTAAACACCTCACGCAGTAGGCTTTCCAGTACGAGAAAAACGCCGTTTTCTTTTTTTCTCTCCGGAAATAAACCGGGAGATAAACTCTTCACAGAGAGGGTTTTGTTATCAGAAAAGACGAGGATTGCAACATTGCAGCCGCTGCGGTTCCGTAATGAGTTGATAAACGACGCCCACAACAGGCCCTCGTGAACGTTTTGTCGCTGTAACTTTTATTTTTAGTCGGGAAGGCATACGCAAAACTTCGGACGTTGAACAGTGGAAATACGTACCAGAACGTTTTTTAGCTGGCGGGGGCGAAGGGACGCGAAGGTGCCCCACGACATGGACGACTTCGTACTGTGGCTGTTCACCCCGGGGAGACGACTTGTGGCGGAGCCGGAGGTAGAAGGACCGTCTTTCCGGAACCCTTTCTCCCGAAGAGTCGCCTGAATTGAAAACGACAACGTGAAACACGAGAACGGAGATGGACTTGATCTTCAGTAGAAATCTTACTGGTGGCGATGGCGGTCGAGGTGGATGGGCGGTCGGTATCGTCTGAGGACGGCGTGAGGTTCGCTTTGAGTTCTTCATGATCTTCGAGAGAAGTTATGTTGAACAGCGACTGTCCCAACAGGTCCGTCTGGAATCGTACGAGCTACAAGTCAGGATTGAGGCGAAAACGACCCACATATCGTAAAGAGTGTGTTTTACGAGACCAACAACGCTGCAAACATGTATTACCTATACGTGTTTCGGTAGATAGCTGGACTGAATTTCTAGTACAATACGAGGATTTGGATCACATACATACATGAAACTACACTTTAGCATTTCATGCCAGTGAGTGAGTGACATTGTATTCAAGAATGAAGTAGAGCGCTGAGAGAATCTGAAAAATGAGTCAGAAAAACTACACTATCGCCACCATGATTTCCCGTTTTGACTTCATAATCGGATCCAGTGCCCTTCCAAACCCCCGGATACCGAATTGCAGATCGAAAATCTGTTTGATTCAGCCCCTGAGCGCAAAAGATTTGGTGACACATACAATTCAATAGCCCAGCCCACTAGTAAATAAAAACCAGAGAATCTAGCCCGCGGCAAGAGTGGAGAAAATTTCTAATTTATTTCACATGTAATGTTCAACTATCTCAAGATTTCCGTACGCTATTGACGGAACAAACTAGGATTTTTCTTCTTTTTTTTTAAAAGGAAAAATGGGTGGATGCTAGAAACTACTGAAAATCGGTAGGTGACCCCCAAAAAGCGGTAGGGTTGACAATGCCGATCACCAACAAAACTATTTCATCGACATTCCCCAACAAATAAAAACAGAGAATATAAGAGATTAACAATTACTGCGAGTGTTCAATACCCACTCTAAGCAGCTCTTAGCTTTAAATACCGTACCAGCGTTCAATACCTTTTCCATGTCTGGTACCGTCATGTTTCAAGAAGATAATATCGATATAATATACATAGATAATATTATTATCTTCTGCATTCTGAATGCAGTATCTAATGTGTTATATGTGCGGTCTTCGTCGAGGAAAAATGAACCTGTCTTTTCTGAAATTTTTGTCAAGTACCTTCTTTGTGTTTTGAAGACTCGGAATCTCTCTATACGGTTCCCAAATAACTTGCTGAGTGCATTGTAATTTTCCATTGACATGATTGGGATACAGATTAAAAGCGAGTTTTCAATACTTACTCTATGCGAGTTTTAAATACCTTCTCTATGTGCGGTACTTTCATTGTGTTTTAAATTTTGGATATCTTCTGCTTTTTAAATGCAATATCTAATGAGTTTTATGTGCGGTAATGTCATGTCGAGAAAAAAGGGACTTGCCTCTTGTGAAATTTCTTTCAAACACCTTCTTTGTGTTTTGAAGAATCTCCATACGTTTCCAGAAAACCTTCTTTGTGTATTGAACCTTCGCGTAGTCTTTTTGTCTATATAGATAAACGCAACAATTTTTGTCGGATATCTGCTTCATCAATATTTTTCCGATTTGTATTTCGAACGAATTACTTATTATGAGTAATATTCATGACGTAATGAGTCATAAGTGCGAGAAAGCCTTCTTCAAGTTTCAGGGGCATATCGAGAGTTAACATGATAATATCATATTATGTGCATATTTAAGAGACAACATGCACATAGTGCTATGGGGTATCTTTTAAGCTATTTCTTAATCACACGGAGTCTCTTAGCCCATGATATAATAGGTACATAATAATATTATATATTATAATATAATAGAAGGGCATAATATACCTAATATATTAGGATATAATATTATTATATCCTAATATATTAGGTATATTATGCCCTTCTAAATGTTCAAGTATCACATCGGCAAACGGGCATCGGGAATATTCCCAACAATATAAATTATTCCCGGAAAAATGGGGAATTTATTTTTCTCCTTCTTGAATATAATAAATAATAACAATTACTTATTGTTCATGCTTTAAAATCGTTCTTATTGATTGATTGGTCGTCTTCTTTTTTCTTTTTTTTTAAAATTTTCTTCTTTGCACTTCCTTCGTACGATTGCTATCAGGTGTTATAAATTTGGCGCTTCGCGCCTCGAGAGGACTCCACCCTGGCCCCCGGGTCTTCTCTACTTAAATCTTGGCGGTTTTAATTATAAAAGCATGAATATCATTTACTAAATGAAGGCTAAAGCATATTCATGTTTTTATAAACTTGGACGTAGTCTCTTAACAGTTTCCAACATCCGAGGAGGCGACTTTTACGCTAGAAGATATAAACTTAAAACTCGGCAGTGGAATTTTTGAACTAAGTACCAACTTATTTTTCCAACAACTTTTCCTTAAAGAAATTCTAGCAGATTACAACAATAAATTGCTTTTTGTCTTATAATTATGCGTTTCTATAATCATAACCAAGATTACCATCTTCTCAACCAGGAAAAAAATACCAGATTCTCAACCAGGAAAAATAAATTCCCTTATAAAATCCCGGGAATATTCAACAAAAATAAATTCCTGAGAGATTTTCGTCACTGCATACCGTTGAACTCTGACGGCCGGTTTCACCAAAGAATAACGCAAAACCGATAAATTTTACGCTAAAACGCTTAAAATCGTTGTTTTAGGCGAATCAGGCCATGAATCTCTGTTTCGCCTTCGCTGCATATGTGGTTGAACATATTTTGTTCAATTGCGGATAGGTAGGTACCCTCTCAGTGGATACTTCTACGGTTTTACAAAATGCCGTGTGTTGTACTTCGCTGTGTTTAAATATTCTGAAATCTTATCTCCACGTAAATATTCCCATTGCCTCTTGTGGATAGTTTTTATGCGGTAAATTATGCATAAGTCACGTTTTACGGAATTATGTGTGAAAAATGGTAGTTTCAAAAGAACCTCAGTGGATATCTTGTTACCACGTCGATAATGAAGTATTCCAGAAAGTAGAAAAAGGGTTATAGAGGGAGAAGAGATCAAAGGGCTAAAACACGAGTCTAGGTGTCCGACAGTCGTCGACCTTGACGATACCCTTCTGCACCTTACGCCCTGAACCTCCCTCTAAATCCTTTTCCGCCCTAGCCGCCTCCATCCTCCGGGGGCGGGGTCACTCGGTTACTCCGTCTGCTTCCCTTTGCGTCGCAATCGCACATGTAGTGTTCTATTGATTGACTGCCTGTTGCTCGACACCCTGGCAACCTCCCCCACTTCGCCTGACGCGTCCCCGGTATTCTCTCTAATCCCTTAACACCCGTTCCCGCCCTTCGGATAATGTCGTCTGGAATGTAAATAACCGCACACGTACTCAATAAGCAGATGCTCTCAATACCAGTCATGTCAGATATCATTTCTCGCATTAAAAAAAAGACGATTTCAGACGAAGTAGTCTATTTCCACGATAAATAAAATAACAACTTGTAGACGCGTTTCGGTTTACTAAACCATCATCAGTACAATACTGATGATGGTTTAGTAAACCGAAACGCGTCTACAAGTTGTTATTTTATTTATCGTGGAAATAGACTACTTCGTCTGAAATCGTCTTTTTATAGGATGGATTCCCACTATTTCGCCGCATCTAACTTACGTTATATTTCTCGCATTTCCTTAGATTTTATCATAAATGTCGATGAGTTCGCCGTCCTCACTCGACAACTTCCATTTTATATTCCATCAAAATTCAAATATATTCTGTAGATGGATTGACGGTTTTTTGTCGTCCGACAGCGAAGATGCTCTGTTTCCCATTTCCCACTCCTTTGAAACTATATTTTTATAAATCCTGAGGAAGTACCTATGGAAATAACGTTTCAACGTAGCGAGGAAAAGGACGTCCCTTTGATGGAATGGAATACCTCCATCCTTTCAGATACTCCCAGCGGAATTGTTTTTCTCGCATATAAAAATATATGTAGGCGAAAACATAGTCGTGATTAACAACCACTACTGTGTTCATTTGAAATGAATCCACTTTGGTAAAAACCATTGCTCATAACTTATGAGTCATAAGTAAATATACCCTGTATTTTCAACAGAAAATGGCTAGTATCAAAAACGATACGAGCAAAAGAACGATGAAGGAACGGGAAAAAAAAGAAGACTTTATCTTCCCCTTATTATTGCCACTACTGTATTTTTGCACAAGCTCTTTTCACCAGGGGTGTTTTTCAATGGGGAATTTACTTTTTCTCGAGGGAACGGGGAAAAAGAAGACTTCTCTTTTCGTCAATATAGCCCCTAATAAGCCCGCCAATCTGCGTCTTCGGCGGAGAACCTGATCAGAAGCTGATGAGGTAAACACGTTTATTCACGTTCTTTCGTCTTTAACGACGGTCTTTTGTGAGCCTGTCTCCACGAGGCGGACAAGCCCTACAGGTCTCAAGGCTGAGAATGAAAATACAAGATCCGCTAGCGCGGGTCAAATTTTCCAATTCAGAAAGGTAATATTTTACCATTTACCTGGGAGTGACCAAGCAGAGCCTCGATATTGTGTGAAATGAAGACTATTTTGCCTGAAGCGGAAACGACCAACAGCATGCCGTCCATCCCCTGAAATCGAAATAAACGTATTGAACAAAAAAATCACACCACAAAAAATAATAATTTCGTACATTTTTACAAGGCGATTCTTGTTCTAATTGGGCCCACCGGCAACCGAATTCGCTATGATCCCCTCCGTCAGGTCAACGATACCTACACGAACCTGAATATTAAACCCAACGATAAACAGAAATGCCCCATTGTGTAGAACCATTCTTCACCGCAATATGGCTAATGTATGCGAGTCTATATGATACCTCAACCATTTCACTGTTGGAGGCGTGAATTCTGATAACATTGAGACCTTTTGATAACAACGGTCCTCCCTGGGGTGGTCCGAAGTCCCCCCAAAAAACGGCGATAAGAATGCGTATATAAACTGGTAGTTGAGACAGTAGAGACACTTCACACCAAGCATCTCTTCCAGTAAGTATAGCTAATTCCACGCACATACCAAAACTAGCCAAAGGTTTCAGTACACATTTGCAAGTTACTTAACTTATAAAGCGAAATTCGAAATGTCCCATTTTCATTCTAAAGGGGCCTTTACACGAGCAATTTTTCCCTGCAATAATTGCACAAATTCGAAAAGATTGCACTAGAAAAGTTGTACGCAACACAAGGCAATAATTGCGGTGAAAAATCGCCTCGTGTTGCATAAACATGTAGCGATGCAATAATTGAGTTGTGTTGTACAATAAAAGATTGCAGTTAATTTTCCGAACCCCTTGAACTTCACTTCCAACACAACGCAACACCGGGAGCGTGTGTGAACCCAAAAATGTTGGCCAACACTCGGCAATTATTGCTTGCAATTTTTTCAGGGCGAGAATAATTGCATTGTGTTGCATGTCACATTTACACGAGCAACACTAAATCTGAGCAACACTTCTCGCACGCAATTATTGCAGGGAAAAATTGCTCGTGTAAAGGCCCCTTTACAATTTTGCCGAGTATCCCACAACACAGCCATTCCATAAAACATAATATATTTTATGATCATATTTGAAAATATTATTATGATACGAAACCTATCCACAATAACACAATTTGTGCATTTACAGAGTTCTTGCAATCATCAATCAATATGAGGGCACTGGTCGTGGGACTGGTGTGTATTGCTACTATCCAAGGTAAGCATTAAGTAGTTGTTAGTTATTCTTTAAATAATAAGTAAAATTGGGAAATATACTTTATGTGGTTTTATTTCAGGAAAACCACTTGAAAATGATGATAAAGCGGGATTCAAGTATCCAGGAGGAAACATCCCAGGGAACTTCTTGGAAGCAAGAGAACCAGACAGTCTCAACGGAATTAACAACAAAGGCGGATACGGAATGGGAAAAACTAAAAGGGGTGACTCAGCAGCAAACGGATCTGGTGGGGAGGGTGGGAGCAGCGGTGGCAACCCATGGCAACAGGTGACACAGGTTCAACAGCAGGTCACGGGTGCTATGCAGAACTTACAAGGCGGCGATGCCGCAGGAGGAAGTGGAGGCAATGGAGGAAGTGGCGGAGACGGTGGCAGCAGCGGTGGCAACCCTATGCAACAAGTGACTCAGGTTCAACAGCAGGTCGCGCAGAACATACAAGGCGGCATGCCCAGCGGTATGTGGGGTGGAAACATGCCATTCTTACCACAGGGAAGCAATAACAAAGAGAAGAGGAGTGATGCAGCGACAGGATCAGGAGCTGGAACTGGCGGAGACGGTGGTAGCAGCAGCGGTGGAAATCCCATGCAACAGGTGACACAGGTTCAACAGCAGGTCACGGGTGCTATGCAGAACTTACAAGGCGGCATGCCCAGCAGTATGTGGGGTGGAAACATGCCATTCTTATCACAGGGAAGCAACAACAAAGAGAAGAGGAGTGATGCAGCGACAGGATCAGGAGCTGGAAGTGGCGGAGACGGTGGTAGCAGCAGCGGTGGAAATCCCATGCAACAGGTGACACAGGTTCAACAGCAGGTCACGGGTGCTATGCAGAACTTACAAGGCGGCATGCCCAGCAGTATGTGGGGTGGAAACATGCCATTCTTATCACAGGGAAGCAACAACAAAGAGAAGAGGAGTGATGCAGCGACAGGATCAGGAGCTGGAAGTGGCGGAGACGGCGGTAGCAGCAGCGGTGGAAATCCCATGCAACAGGTGACACAAGTTCAACAGCAGGTCACGGGTGCTATGCAGAACTTACAAGGCGGCATGCCCAGCAGTATGTGGGGTGGAAACATGCCATTCTTATCACAGGGAAGCAACAACAAAGAGAAGAGGAGTGATGCAGCGACAGGATCAGGAGCTGGAAGTGGCGGAGACGGCGGTAGCAGCAGCGGTGGAAATCCCATGCAACAGGTGACACAGGTTCAACAGCAGGTCACGGGTGCTATGCAGAACTTACAAGGCGGCATGCCCAGCAGTATGTGGGGTGGAAACATGCCATTCTTATCACAGGGAAGCAACAACAAAGAGAAGAGGAGTGATGCAGCGACAGGATCAGGAGCTGGAAGTGGCGGAGACGGCGGTAGCAGCAGCGGTGGAAATCCCATGCAACAGGTGACACAAGTTCAACAGCAGGTCACGGGTGCTATGCAGAACTTACAAGGCGGCATGCCCAGCAGTATGTGGGGTGGAAACATGCCATTCTTACCACAGGGAAGCAATAACAAAGAGAAGAGGAGTGATGCAGCGACAGGATCAGGAGCTGGAAGTGGCGGAGACGGTGGTAGCAGCAGCGGTGGAAATCCCATGCAACAGGTGACACAGGTTCAACAGCAGGTCACGGGTGCTATGCAGAACTTACAAGGCGGCATGCCCAGCAGTATGTGGGGTGGAAACATGCCATTCTTATCACAGGGAAGCAACAACAAAGAGAAGAGGAGTGATGCAGCGACAGGATCAGGAGCTGGAAGTGGCGGAGACGGCGGTAGCAGCAGCGGTGGAAATCCCATGCAACAGGTGACACAAGTTCAACAGCAGGTCACGGGTGCTATGCAGAACTTACAAGGCGGCATGCCCAGCAGTATGTGGGGGGGAAACATGCCATTCTTACCACAGGGAAGCAATAACAAAGAGAAGAGGAGTGATGCAGCGACAGGATCAGGAGCTGGAACTGGCGGAGACGGTGGTAGCAGCAGCGGTGGAAATCCCATGCAACAGGTGACACAGGTTCAACAGCAGGTCACGGGTGCTATGCAGAACTTACAAGGCGGCATGCCCAGCAGTATGTGGGGTGGAAACATGCCATTCTTACCACAGGGAAGCAATAACAAAGAGAAGAGGAGTGATGCAGCAACAGGATCAGGAGCTGGAAGTGGCGGAGACGGCGGTAGCAGCAGCGGTGGAAATCCCATGCAACAGGTCTCACAGGTTCAACAGCAGGTCACGGGTGCTATGCAGAACTTACAAGGCGGCATGCCCAGCAGTATGTGGGGTGGAAACATGCCATTCTTACCACAGGGAAGCAATAACAAAGAGAAGAGGAGTGATGCAGCGACAGGATCAGGAGCTGGAACTGGCGGAGACGGTGGTAGCAGCAGCGGTGGAAATCCCATGCAACAGGTGACACAGGTTCAACAGCAGGTCACGGGTGCTATGCAGAACTTACAAGGCGGCATGCCCAGCAGTATGTGGGGTGGAAACATGCCATTCTTATCACAGGGAAGCAACAACAAAGAGAAGAGGAGTGATGCAGCGACAGGATCAGGAGCTGGAAGTGGCGGAGACGGCGGTAGCAGCAGCGGTGGAAATCCCATGCAACAGGTGACACAAGTTCAACAGCAGGTCACGGGTGCTATGCAGAACTTACAAGGCGGCATGCCCAGCAGTATGTGGGGGGGAAACATGCCATTCTTACCACAGGGAAGCAATAACAAAGAGAAGAGGAGTGATGCAGCGACAGGATCAGGAGCTGGAACTGGCGGAGACGGTGGTAGCAGCAGCGGTGGAAATCCCATGCAACAGGTGACACAGGTTCAACAGCAGGTCACGGGTGCTATGCAGAACTTACAAGGCGGCATGCCCAGCAGTATGTGGGGTGGAAACATGCCATTCTTACCACAGGGAAGCAATAACAAAGAGAAGAGGAGTGATGCAGCAACAGGATCAGGAGCTGGAAGTGGCGGAGACGGCGGTAGCAGCAGCGGTGGAAATCCCATGCAACAGGTGACACAAGTTCAACAGCAGGTCACGGGTGCTATGCAGAACTTACAAGGCGGCATGCCCAGCAGTATGTGGGGTGGAAACATGCCATTCTTACCACAGGGAAGCAATAACAAAGAGAAGAGGAGTGATGCAGCGACAGGATCAGGAGCTGGAAGTGGCGGAGACGGTGGTAGCAGCAGCGGTGGAAATCCCATGCAACAGGTGACACAGGTTCAACAGCAGGTCACGGGTGCTATGCAGAACTTACAAGGCGGCATGCCCAGCAGTATGTGGGGTGGAAACATGCCATTCTTACCACAGGGAAGCAATAACAAAGAGAAGAGGAGTGATGCAGCGACAGGATCAGGAGCTGGAACTGGCGGAGACGGTGGTAGCAGCAGCGGTGGAAATCCCATGCAACAGGTGACACAGGTTCAACAGCAGGTCACGGGTGCTATGCAGAACTTACAAGGCGGCATGCCCAGCAGTATGTGGGGTGGAAACATGCCATTCTTATCACAGGGAAGCAACAACAAAGAGAAGAGGAGTGATGCAGCGACAGGATCAGGAGCTGGAAGTGGCGGAGACGGCGGTAGCAGCAGCGGTGGAAATCCCATGCAACAGGTGACACAAGTTCAACAGCAGGTCACGGGTGCTATGCAGAACTTACAAGGCGGCATGCCCAGCAGTATGTGGGGGGGAAACATGCCATTCTTACCACAGGGAAGCAATAACAAAGAGAAGAGGAGTGATGCAGCGACAGGATCAGGAGCTGGAACTGGCGGAGACGGTGGTAGCAGCAGCGGTGGAAATCCCATGCAACAGGTGACACAGGTTCAACAGCAGGTCACGGGTGCTATGCAGAACTTACAAGGCGGCATGCCCAGCAGTATGTGGGGTGGAAACATGCCATTCTTACCACAGGGAAGCAATAACAAAGAGAAGAGGAGTGATGCAGCAACAGGATCAGGAGCTGGAAGTGGCGGAGACGGCGGTAGCAGCAGCGGTGGAAATCCCATGCAACAGGTCTCACAGGTTCAACAGCAGGTCACGGGTGCTATGCAGAACTTACAAGGCGGCATGCCCAGCAGTATGTGGGGTGGAAACATGCCATTCTTACCACAGGGAAGCAACAACAAAGAGAAGAGGAGTGATGCAGCGACAGGATCAGGAGCTGGAAGTGGCGGAGACGGTGGTAGCAGCAGCGGTGGAAATCCCATGCAACAGGTGACACAGGTTCAACAGCAGGTCACGGGTGCTATGCAGAACTTACAAGGCGGCATGCCCAGCAGTATGTGGGGTGGAAACATGCCATTCTTACCACAGGGAAACAACTAGAATGACGCTATTCTCAATAAAATTGCTTCCCTGCCATCCGAATAAATAAACATTGTAAATAGTGTGTTGCGCTTCAATTAAATTATTTCGTCGAACTAAGCCTTTTGTTTCTTTTCCTTCGTTTTTACCATAATACCTGTGTGCCCAACTGAAACCGAATTTCCCTATCGAGTTGAACTAGTAATACTCACATCCAATATTTGTTGACACCACTTGATAGGTATTGATAACCGATGGTATTCGGGTTTGGTTTTGACAAGAGCTGAAAAAATGAGAAAATTTGGTGTACCAAGGAATATTCCAAGTTTGGCATTGTTTGAAAAGTGACAAAAGTCTGCCTGACATTCTAGTCGAGCAGATACTTACTTTGATGGACCCTGAGGTAAGCAGCCGCCAGGCGGAGGATGCTGGTTTTGTCGAGTTTTTTCTGCGAAGCGGACACCATAGGCACCAACATGGCCAGCTCGCTGATGAACTGGTTGAGGGTATCTCTTCGCTTCTTTTCAGCCTGGTTCCTCTGCTGGCGGCTAGAACTGAAACCAAATAGAAAGAAAACGTCATACTTGATGTTTAAATGCGAGGAGAGAGGTTTCAAAAGGCGAATTTTGGGGTCCGAAACCGGCGGTCAGTTCAAAATTAGTCAGCTCGCCGGTCGTAATAGAACATGAGACTCACAAGGTGATCAAGTTGTGATGCCGGTCGTTACTTATAGCTCGGCAGAATGTAACACCACAGACTGTTAATCAATCCCCTCTCGTGGGGAGGGGTGAAGAAAAAAGAGAGGGAGGAAAGTGTTGGCTGCCGCTCAGAAAGGCTGATCAAAGCCCTGCCAACTCCGCACATAGTCCACACACACCCACTCTATTGTTGCGAATAAAACCTTACATTGCGGATGGACATGAGCGACACTGCCACAAAATGAACACACGGAGAATATGATGCCGATAGTGTAGCCAGTACACCTAATAAAAGTCTCAACTTTTAGAAGTCCTGACTGTCCCATCTCTCACCCACTTATGCTCATTTCTCACTTACCTCGCGGCATTCATGTGATGACCCGAATGCATTCCGATTCCATCACCTGGACAGTTCGGAATGGACATGGGAGCCGAATAGGATTACCATCAGATTTTGATCGAAAATAGAGGCAGAGGGATCTAACGGTGACAAACACTTGAATCATTCATTGTCTTCTCTTCCTACTGCCACCGACAACACCTACGGTAAACAGGAACTCTCTGCGACCCCCACGAAGACATTTCTGGACAGTTCACTCAAGCAATTAACCAAATCCAAGAAATCTGATACCGCATTCCGCAGAAGACACAGTCATCCGAGTAATTTCATTCTACACACAATGGGGTCCAAACAAATCACAATCTCTACATCGAAATTCTTTCAAATACAAAGGCAGGTGTTAAGTACAGTAAAGGGCGATGCCCCTTACATTAGGGTTGTTCCATTGTCTGGCCGCGATTGTCCCTGCGGCAGTTGAGTCAGTTAATGGTAAGGATCATCACGTACACAATTCAGCGCCAAGTTTAGATCCTGAACTGTCCTCAGTGTGACCAGTCGGCTGACTAGGAGAATAGATGGAATTTGACGATCAGATACGTGCCGAAAGTGCAGAGGCCCAATTCGATACGGGAGACAAGACAGCTGCAGCTGGGATGGGTTTAGCAGCTCGACACTGGCCCCCAAATCCCGATTACTGCATCGCTGAGGGAACCGAACCCAAGATGCGGATGTTTTATGAACCTACGTAGCTATGGTTGAGACTCCTTGAAGGAATCCGAATTCTCCAAGTCCAAGCCAACATTCGCCAAAGCAGACGAAGGGTCCTCTGAAATCTTGTCCAGTTCAGAGGTTTCCACGAATTCCAAACCCAATTGAAATAACCTGCCAAGGCAATGGCACATGAGCTTCCTCGTGCCAAGTTCAAAATGAACGTAACAACTGTAACAAGAAAATTACGTTCGCGCATGCGCAGGGAGTACCACTGATTCAATCGTGATGAAACTGACAGGGGACCATCTAGAGCTATACGCACACAATTCCTGAAAATTTGATTGAAATCCGATCAAAATTGTGAAAGTTATGCCTGTTTCAAGAATTTCACGTTAGCGCATGCGCACAGCGTACCGCTGATTCAATTGTGATGAAATTCGTATGGGACCTCAAGGAGCCTTATCCGCATAATCCCTCAAAATTTGAGCTAAATTCTTTCAATATTGAGGAAATTATGGCTGTAACAAAGAAATGCGGACAGACCGACAGACACGGAACCAAATTTGTTCAGTAGGCTATGAAACGCAAAATGCGAGTGGAAATTTTGAATTCGGACAACAAAAATTTTTTTTCTCCCTCAAGTGAACACAAGGCTTCCGCTGCTTCGCAGACTCGGAAGCAATATGCGATAAAGGATGCAGTCCCAAGCATGGTTGTCCTTCCAGGACAGTCCTTGCATTGGGAAGGAGAAGTGACCCGAACAAGAGATGCTAAGCGCGATCTAGGGATTCGCTAGGAAGTGAGGTTGATTTCTGTGCAACCATAATGTGCAACCTACAATGTAACATGTCATGTCAGTCAAATGTTCGAAAATCTCCGAAAGCACGGCTTTTGCCGGATAACTTTGTTCTGATGAGTTCTACCATAATCACACCAGGGGACAATCTTGTAGAACACTCCTCAACACACTTTCAATTTTTCGAATTCGTCGTACACCTATCACGTCACAAGGTACCGGACATTGTGCTCAATTTTCGAAATGTAGCTCTTCGGGAGGTCGGAATTTTTCATTTTCGATCTCACATTTTGGATTTTCGACGCTAAATGTTGTCACGAAATTCCTTTTCGTTTTGATAAAAAACATTCGGGAAAATGAGATTTTGAAAGAAGACGGCAAAATTCGATGGATGTGCGTAGACCCACCTACACTCAACTGACGTCCATTGTCAGTCCACTGTAAGGTCCAAGATCTCGTATCTGGGCCCGTTTTCTCTAAATTTAGGGGATTAATCCCCGCCTGGTAACAACATTGAATGCCATTAAAATCCTAACCTGTACTTTTCATTTGAAAAGTACAGGGGTACCAACTTTTCCATTTGAAGTCAGACGTAATTATTATTATTATAAATTATTACACCAATTTATTTCGATGACCATCCAAGGAAGAATGGCCTGACAGAAAAATTCTCGATTGAAATGTAACAAAGTCGAAACTTGGTCGGTAAAAATTGTTCTCAGAGGGCTGGAGAAATCTACGAATGTTATTCGTCTCACATCTGACAGTCTTCCCACGGGAGCTCCTTGGGGGGGGCACACACATGTGACACAGTACATAGAAAAAGTCCAGGAAAACAATATTTTCCCATGACGTTCGTATGGCTCACGTGATGAAACGATCTACTGACACTGTCGGTGAGTGTAATCAAACGAGAGGAAGTAACTCCTCAAGGACGGATAAGGCTGTGTAGGTTAGTCTTGAATAGAGTAGGCAGTATTTATTGCCAACAACTTCAATTTGCATATGCGAAAAAATATGCTCAATAGAGTAAACTGAGTATGACCATGTCAGGGTTGCAGTCGGACTTATCGATTCTACATCGACGATTACCTCCGGCGAAAACCCTCCAAAAACATCATCTCCAGCGCCGCAACGGTGTGATACTATGGGAGAGTATTTTGTTAAAATTGCAGAAATCATACCTATTCAGAAAGAATCAAATTCGCCCGACGGTAGCTATGACTCCATGAACTTGCGAATAAAGCTGACACTGCCGCTTTGGATTTCCGTTTTTTTTGTTTTTTTTTTGTTTTTTTTTTTCTTATCACACCTCTGGCAAAACAACCCGGCTGTCTGCCAAGTGAAGTCTCGTAAACTAGCGTAGCCGAAATATTTTGGCAGGTTTCGAGAGCATTCTTGCAAGACTGCAGGGAACATACCTACGCGGCGTCGTCGCCCTGCTTGGTCCCGACCCACCTCAACTTGGTCCCGTCAACATGTGGACGATTTGGTCCCAGAACCCCAACTTATTCCGCCGTCAGTATGTGGACGATTTGTTCCCAGAAGCCCAGCTTGACATCAGAATCAGAAGGTTTTATTTGCCGTAAGTATGTGAAGACACCGCCAGTTTCGCTACTAAAAGTATTCGAATACTCGAATTCCGAGAAAATGGAGACATTGAAGCATCAACATTCCATCTAAAAGTGCAGGTCAACACTGTTCACGTGTAAAAACAGCCTACTTCTGTGATAGGTATGTGTGTTTAACGATTAAATTTCTCCACACCCCAAAAAATACATAGCAGTCAACCAGTCAAGGACGTCATGCATATCAACGGTTAAGCATGATCACCTATCAAACTTTTGGCAGGTCTTCAGGAGACATAAAAAACAGTTTATTTAACGAAGGGTTGTCCATTATGAAATAATTTTTTACCACACACCATTTTTCAATATGAAATCAGCTTTTATTTAACGAAATTAGGTTTAGTTGAAGAATAAGGCTTGATTAGTCATAATACTGTATTTTTCCATCTTTCATAAGATAAGATAGGCTGATTCATCTTTTCGATAGGTCCTAACGACACTAGTGACGTTAGAGATGAGACGTTTTGCCGCCACAAAATTATATTTAAACATGTTCGAACTATTAACAGACAATTGAAGGGCGTTAGGGTAGACGACCGGTAGGGCTAAAATTAAAAAAAAAACTATTGCAATTTCAAATTGATGATAAAGTTTATTAAATTAATAATTAAAAATATAACCAATCAATAATTGATTGATAATTTATTAAATTATTAAGTTAACTAATTATTACTTTAGGTAAAAATTTGTGTAGGTATACACTTTAATTAATTAATCAATTAACATTTTTCGACACTGTACCCATGGGACCTTTGGACCCTTTGTTCGATCGTATTTGAATCGCTATAATATTATGTTATGTTATGACAGAGTAGGCGGATCTGGGGTCTGATTCTAGGTCGGGAAAATAAACAAGTTCGGCCGAAAATCTTTACAGTGGCCTGAAATAAAAGACATGGGTCGGTCACAAAAAGGAAATAGGTCTTCATTGAAGCGAAAATCACGAAGGAAAATACCTGTATTCAAACTTTAATGGGAACCTTTCCACAAAGGCGAAAACTAATCCGCCAGAGTGCACAAGCACTGGAATGAAAAAAAGAGAACTGATTTCGGGGTTTGTTCTGTTGGTCAACTTGGTTTTCGAAGGCCTTGCAATGATGAATTTAGAGTGACGCGTATGTCGATACTGAGCGCCAAAGTGACGCGAATCTGACGATTGTTTAGGTTGTTGCCGTCGAATTCGAATCGCTAGAGCATTTACCATTCGACAACAACGTTTACCGAAAAATCACGGAATAGGAAGAAGTATTTATTCTGTGGTGAAAAATGAAGGATGAAATCACAACAAAGTTTAATGGAGGTTCTCCGCCGAGTGGTGGTTATCTACGTGAATAAACTTAATCTAACCTGCGCTAAGATAACCCGCTTGTGAGCTTGCAGCCTCCCGTCCGATTTTTCATTGGTAAGTAAGTGGCCAATCACACAGCTTTCTACTTGGAAGCCGAGTTCGCGGTTCTGTTCAAAAAATTAATTTTTGGTGGCTCGCCAAAAATTCAAATTGCACTGGAGGAGCCCAAGACCCACTTATCACTTATCCTGACATGAAGTACTTTCTCAGAAAAGTGAGATCAGGACAACCGATACGACCGTTTAAGACGCATTTTTATAGAATCTGGATGCAACTTTGGACCCGGCGCAGGAGCCTGAGGACCCTTTGTTTTTCCAGCGAACGCCAGCTTTGACTTGACTAGGTAACATTGACGAATGTACTGATATGAATCCGTTGAAATATGGCAACTCTGCACTTGTCACCCTGAGCAGTGAGTTTTTTATTCGCTTCGGGCTGAAAACCTTACTGAAAATGAACCAATAGGTACATGAACCACCATCCCTGATGATAGTAAGAGGTTTTATACCGGCGTAAGTGGTAGTAAATAAAGACAAAACATCACCATGAATAAAACTCATGTTTTTTACGATTGCCGTATTCTTCCCTCACGAACGGAAGGAACGTCAACAAAACAATCGAAGGGGGGTGAGGTGGTTCGTCGTATTTTCTTTGTTTGCCTTGAAAGTCGCGTTTCTGCGGGGTGTGCGTGCGCTGCGGCACTGTGGGCTTCAAGTGCAACCGAGTTGGATTGGCCAGCCCGTCGTAAAGATGCAGTCGCCATATCGGGAAAAGGTGACGTCATCTTCCCCGTCCGGCTAGCTAGGAATCGCTAGTTGGAACGGCGAGAGCTTCACAACTTTTCCAGGAGAGCCTTTCGAAAATTTTCCGCGGAGGGCTTTCGGTTGGGAGGCCACCACCAAATGAATCGCTCATTGCTGGAAGGGCTTAAGTCCATCATCTTCAAGTCGTGAGGCATCACAATCTCATGAAACTGCCAAGCTCTTTAATATTACAAAACTCACTTGGGACGAGTTATGGTAATGCCATAATACTATGACAAATTTTAGCGGGCAATCCGAGTTCTATACAAATTTTCAACGTTTGTGGAGATCTGTCCTTTTTGCATACTAACGTTTTGGTTTATTATTCTTGGAATAATACACCTATGTAATCGCAACGGAAGCCGGAATTTCTGATCGGCCTCAAAATTTGACATTATCCAACGTAGATTCCAAAAATGAAATTTCCGTCCGCCGTCCGAATCGTTTTGGGTAGGAGTTTTTTTTTCTAATCTGAAATTTTGACAAAACACTCGGTTTACCATCTAGTTGTGCCCACAAGGTTTTCAGCCCGATCGCACAAACCCGTTGGGCTCTATGGGGCTAAAAAGGGGCTACGGGAGGGTTTTTTTTTTTCTAAAGATTTCGTCTACGGGATCGAATTAGGTTTCGTCTTCGAAGTATTTTTTTCTTAAAATGTTTCTTATTGAAACAGAATTAATTTTGCAAAATTAACCTATAACAATGAATAATAAAATGTATGAATATCAAAATGTTGAAGAAAACGCTGCAAATTGTACCTACACAAGGATTTAATTCTTAAGTAAAATTAGCAGCGTCTTCTTCAACATTTTGATCCACTCTTCATTTAATTTTGTCGGATTAATTATTATTATGGTGAGGTTTGTGGACATGATTTCACAAACCTAAATGATACAATGGATGTCACCAAATGGGTCTTGAAAAGATCGAAATACGAGCAAAAGTCGACTTGAAAAATGAAAGAAGACAAAAAAAGTCATATTTATTTATTGCGAGCAGACAGGAGGGCGTCGCTTCTCTCGGCCACCCTACTTAGGCAGGAAGCGCTCGCTTTGATCGCGCATTTGTCCCCAATCAAACCCTGCTGGTTAGGGTGTCCCTTATATGAGGCGAACATTTGTTTTCGGAAAATCAAAACGCATACCCTCTCATTTTTTTCCCTTTTGGACCAAAACTAACGTGTACGAAATGTTTTCACCCTAGGATGACGTTAACCCGTGCCGAATTGCCACCAAAGTTGATATCATGAAATCTGGTAAATCGGACCCATGTCCCCCATAATACCAACCCTTCCCGCTCGTTTGTTCAACCCGAAATTTTTACCAGTTTTCATTGTTGTTAAAGGTCCAGTGAAAATTTGAATTCGATTGATTCGATTGATTTACAAGAGGGGCCTTCGCTTCGCTCAGCATTTGGGGGGAAATGTTGTGTCACCGCAGGTACTAAAATAACGGCCCCATCATGAACGTCCGTTGTGTACCTTACTTAAACGGTCCAAGTATCAAAATTACAAAATTACATCAGAAGTGATGTTGGAATTTAGGTGTCAGAAATTAGGGAAGCAAGAAATGTCTCGCACCGAGTGGGTAACGAACCCAGCTCCTCCAGGTTCATCGCGCACGTCCGCATAGGCAATTAATTCAAGTTTGAACTACTTGTAAAACCCCCTCAATCGATAGAATTCGTTCGTTCAAAATTTAGTATTAAAATTTCGATCTGGAGGAAGATAAGGGTTCAAGCATCATCTGTATATACATTCAAGATGCAAAATTTAATAGTCTCATCCATTTGTGCCCAGCGCAAATCGCGCTCGTGGGCGTACTGGACGTGGAATCAATACCTACAATAAAGGCAACAGAAATCAATACAAATTTCGGAAAAGAAATTCAACATTTGAAATAGGAAAGTTGCATTTGCGTGCGCAGGATGGGGCAGGGATCCCGAGCGGTAGGAAAATACTCGCTAAGTTTAAAAACTGAATTTCGTTGACCAAAATTTTGGAGCGGGAAAATTAGGATCCCTACCTACGCTCTTTTAACCGATTCAAATTTTGCTTGGGAGTACCTGACTCTCCATACTGGGAAGCCGGACTGTTTGACTAATATAAACGGGCTAATATATTGTAAAGCGTGATTCAATAAAATTTATTGAAATTTACAGCGTCGGGAGTATTTAATATCAAATTTCAAATTAAAATAATAGAGAGGGCCGAGATGGGAAGTAACGGGTTATCATCAAATAAATGCTAAACAAAAATGCTGCAAATTTTACACAAGGGTTTATTATTCTTTGATGTACGTTACCAACTTGTGCATAAATTTAATTCTGTGTCAATGAAAAACAATTTTGGGGGAAATTTAGTTTTTTGTTTTTTGGATTTTTTTCGAAAGTTTTTTGGAAATTTTTTTCAAAGATTTTTTGTTTTTTACTTGAAAAATATTTAACCTCCTGGGATCCTTCAAAAATCCCATTTGTAGCCCCATGGGATTTTTGATCGATCAAAAATCCCCTATAGATCGCCACAGTGAAATCAGATCGTTCCGGGAACCCCAAAAATGGATTCTACGACCAAACATACTTCGAAAACTACACCTAACTCGACCCCAGAGCCGAAACCCTTCAAAAAAGCCCTCCCGCAGCCCTATTTTAGCCCCACAGCGCCCCATGGGTTTGGGCGATCGGGCTGAAAACCTTGCGGGCACAACTAGATGGTAAACCAAGTATTTTGTCAAAATTTCAGATTTAAAAAAAAATTCCTACTGCCCAAAACGGCCCGGACGGCGTACGGCGGACGGACATAAATGTTTCGGTTTTGGAATCTAGACCTCTTGAAACGAATAATGTCGAATTTTGAGGCCGATCGGAGTCGTCGACCTCCGTCGCGAAAACATAGGTGTATTATTCCAAGAATAATAAACCAAAAATTAGCATCAAATTCATCACGCTCCTCCACCAGTAAATTCGCGCGTCGGACTAGGGTTGGCGGGGTTCGTCAAAAGTTGCCAACCCGTCATAAGGCGGGTTTTGACTAATAGCTGCATCCCGAGCCGGAATTTTGGGGCTCATCCAGAATGAATGTCGGGGCCTCCGGGTACAACGACCGGGAACTCCCCCGACCACTTGACTTCGGAATCTGCACTTTGACAACATAAAACCGATACGATGGGTGCAGGTGGTCGCGGATTTTTGTTTCTTTTTTTACACAACAAAACAACACAATCCAAACAACGACAATCCAACGACCCATGGGTCGTCTTGCAGACTGCCACAACTTGATGTACCCGATCTCCACCTGGTCCCTCAAGCACTAAATGTTTCTGAGGTTGAAATTAAATGGGGATCCTCAAAAAGTAGGTAATTTTTTGTTTTTTCATCAAGTTTCTCGTGAAGGTCTTGGGCGCCGTGGCAGATAACGGAGCATAACCAATTACCATATCAAACCTATTAGACGTTTCCCAATCAAAAACAGATGTTTGAGTTCAGCATCCAACGACGAAAATACGCGACATTGAAGTTTCTGGCATCTGACAGATACTTCATCGTTACACTTGGTACGGATTCAGAAGTGGAATTGCTTCGGCAGTTTTTAAGACTTTATCCTCCTTAAGACTTTTCAATTTAAAAAAAAATCCTACTGCCCAAAACGACCTTGAAGGTGGACGGATTTTTTTTTTCTTTTTGGACACGTCAGGACAAATTTTGAGGCCAATAAAAAGGATTATTGCAAACTTTTCATCCCGAATTAAAATAAGTTTTCCTGTTCCTATTTTTTCACTTTAAAAGCGTAGGTATGCGGATCAATTACTACAAAGATATAAAATTTATATCTGCATTTAATGCAAAAAACTCAGTCATTATTCATCGGAGTCCGTGAGCTGTGATAGAGTTAATTACAATGGTCCCAACGAGTGGCTACAATGATGAGAGTTTGGTTCGCAACGGCATAAATTATCATTCTTGTGCACCCATCCGCAAGGATTTCCAGCAATTGAGAAATGTGTCGAAAAAATTAGGCTTTTTTCTTTTTAATTTTACGTTAAATGATACGTTTTGGAGCCGCTCGGCTGGGAAGATGCATCTTGGGTTAAAGAGGGAAAAATAATTCGTCCGTGGCCGACGTTATCGCAGCGGAAAACCATTGGCGTTGGGTTCGAGTCCAAGTCGATCATTTTGGTGTGTTCATCGCGCCAAATTGGTTGCCAGGCGTATGAGGCGGCCTCGGGCCACGAGAAGGAATTTTTATGGAGGCTAACCCAATAAGTGTGGAAAGTATCATTCAGGTTCGTGCTTGCCAGAGGCCTCAACATTCCCCTCATCCTTAACTGTTTAAAATCCGTCGCTTCCAAGCCCAGTGAATTGGGGTACTGTCGTGATCCTAACTTTTTTCTCCCAATCGGTAAGTACATAGACAGAGTCGTTAAAAAAAAAAAATCTTTCTTATCTCTATTATATATATTATATGAATTTTACCGGTTATAAAACGTTTAATAAATGATCAGGGTAACCAAAAATGCATTCGATATAGACAGGTACGTTGGTTGCGATCGCGAAAATTTTTCGTCACAGTCGTTATAAGGAGAAAAAAAACGGCAAAAAACAGTTTTATCGGAGTTTTTCTATATTCAATAAATGTTTAAATTTAAAACGTTATGGAAAAAACACTTCGGACATGGATCACTTGGACTAGATACTTCTCTCTCGAATTCGACCGCTAGCACTAAAGCCAAAGGAAATGAAAGAATGACATCGGCGCGGTTAAGCGGTAGGTTTTCAGGAAATGCAAAAACTGTTCATTTATATAAGTGCGATTCTTGATAGGATATGATGGAAAAACTACCAATATAATATTGTTAATATCCTACGAAGAATCGCACCATGAATGAAGCGTTTTTTGTATAATGGCAATATGAGGGCTCCTGTCGAGCTGACGCGAAAACGACTACAGCGCTTCCAGGACAAAAGAAGGCATACCTACCGATGATGGGAATAAATTTACCGAAAACTCCGCGATAATGGATGTAGCATCATTTTGATCTCTTTCCCGATCTACCGATTCATTCACTGAATGATTCATTTGAAGGGGAACAGTTTCGGAGGAGCCAGGAAAGCGTCGTCGGGAAGGGGGAGTGTCAACGGGAGAGAAGAAAGGGGCGCAAGTGTGAGCAAACGGCGCAACTATTATTATCTTTGTAGTTCGGATTTGAACTCCACGCCCGATTTTACGTTTGAAACTACTGCTGCCAGATCCCAGGAAAGTCTAACCGCCAAAAAACCGCCCGGCAACAAAAAAACAATGTTTGTTAATAAGTCGGTATTTCTTTTTAAAAGTTGAACAAACTTCCACTTCTACAAAATTTGTAGAAGAGAAGATATAAAGAAGATATAAATAATGATAAAAATCATATTTAATATGATGAAGGCAAAGCAGGGAGGGTACAAAAATAATGCTGCCTCGAATCCGTCTGTTTCTGTACCTAGTGGGTGGTTTACGCCTGGCTTCATATTTTACTACCAGAACATTAGGCGGCTTCTGCCTGAGTTGGCAGCAGGGATGCAAAACAGGTAGCCAAAATCGATTTTCAATCGAAGGCTCAAAATCGATTGCACCTAATCGGACTTGAAAATCGATTTTTCACTGAAAATCATCAGCCAAATGATCAAAAATCATCTTTTATACAAAAACGGACTGTATTAATACTTCGTGAATGTGGGTGGAAAGTTGTTGAGGGTCGGTCTGACCCACATTCATTGAAACAGTCAACATCATCATCACCAATTAATTAAGTGAATTTATGGGCAGTTACGTATTTTATCTACCGAAACTGGGTGGTTTTTATTTGATGCATATTATTTTTGAAAATAATGGAACGTTCGCATAGTAAAAATAACAAGTCTTTTTAATAAAAAATTTAGTGAGGTTGGGGTGAGTTAATTCCATCAGCTCAAGTCCCTGGAGGACTTGTTCTCTCAGTAAAACAATGGAGGATGAGAACATCGAGCATTTCTTGGGCCGGTGTCCAGTCCTGGCCGAGCTCAGGGTACGCTACCTCGGCCACAGTGTGTTGGAGAGAGTCGGGATAGTGGAGCTCCTAAATAATGAGGACCGCTGGGTACGGTTGGCTCGGTTTGGCTGTCACGCGTGGCATTATCGGTCGATGATGGTTGCTGAGTTTAACTGGTAACACGCAGTCTCAAACATTTTGAATTAATGTCTAAAATTGAAAGTGTTAAAAAAACAAAAAAAACACAGATCTTGCTTTTAGGCTCTGCCTGACGGCCAGGCTTTCCCGGCAGACGGACTTCGGGTCCATGCCCGACACGTGCAAGCCCTATTTTGTATTTATTAATAATTAACAATTATTGTATGTGTGTTGCCTTTCTTAATAAACATGTTTTCTTCTTCTTCTTCGTCTCAGCTCAGAAGATACAAACATAAGAAAAAGGAGCGATGGAGGACAAGACACGAGATTTATCGTTTATAAACTGAACTAGGTAGTGGTGGTAATCTTCTTGTGTACACACGTACTTTTTTTTCGAATTTTTTTTTACTTGGAAAATATTTGACCTCCTGGGATCCTTAAAAAATCCCATTAAAGCCCCATAGATTCCCACAGTGAAATCGGATCATTCCGGGACCCCCAAAAATGGACTCTACATCCAAAAATGCTTCGAAAATCCTTCTTTTTTTTAAACCCTGCCGTAGCCCCATTTTATCCCCATAGCGCCCCACGGGTTTGGGCGATCGGGATGCAAACCTGGCGGGCACAACTAGATGGTAAACCAAGTATTTCTTCAAAATTTCAGATTTTTAAAAAAAATTCCTACTGCCCAAAACGGCCCGGACGGCGGACGGACATTTAGGTTTTGGAATCTAGACCTCATGAAACGGATAATGTCAAATTTTGAGGCCGATCGGAGTCGTCGACCCCCGTCGCGATTACGTAGGTGTATAATTCCAAGTATAATAAGCCAAAATCGAAAATCGATTTGCATCACTAGTTGGTAGCAGTGTGTGAAAAGCCCACTGAACGCCACTTGCAAGGGGCGCAAATGGGCTGAACTATTTTTATCGTTGTTTACGGCCCACTTTGGGCTCAGGCTAACCCCCTCTTTCAAATATAAGGACAGAATTTCAATCCTAAAAACACCAAGTGCGCCTAAATGGGCCCAGATGGTATGGTAATACTTGTTACCGTGTCCAGTAGCGTTCATCCCATATAAACGTGATCGCCAATCAATTCTTTGTCCGGAAAAATACGCGAAACCGGGAAAACCAGAAAAATTTACATCCCTAAAAATCTCCGATAGGTAATGAAAACAACGAGAGAACAGGCAATCAAGGCAGTCAATGAGGGCAATAAAGCGAGTCATTCAACTCATCAATTTTAGAAATCATGATCCCCTCCTTTGGACGGCCACTTTCAAGAATGAGGCAATGAGGGCAATAAAGCAAATCATTCAACTCATCAATTTTAGCAATCATGATCCCCTCCTTTGGACGGCCACTTTCAAGAATAAGGGGGGAAATCCGAAAGTCCGGTCAACGTTTTGGTTTATTATTCTTGGAATAATCCGATTGGCCTCAAAATGTGACATTATCCGTTTCAAGAGGTCTAGATTCCAAAACCGAAATGTACGTCCGCCTTTCGGGCCGTTTTGGGCAGTAGGCTTTTTTTTTAATCTGAAATTTTGACAAAACACTTGGTTTACCATCTAGTTGGGCCCGCAAGTTTTTCAGCCCGATCGCCCAAACCCGTGGGGCGCTATGGGGCTACGGGAGGTTTTTTTTAAGGACCCCAGGAGGTCAAATATTTTTCAAGTAAAAAATACACTGCCAAGGCAATGGCACATGAGCTTCCTCGTGCCAAGTTCAAAATGAACGTAACAACTGTAACAAGAAAATTACGTTCGCGCATGCGCAGGGAGTACCACTGATTCAATCGTGATGAAACTGATAGGGAACCATCTAGAGCTATACGCACACAATTCCTGAAAATTTGATTGAAATCCGATCAAAATTGAGAAAGTTATGCCTGTTTCAAGAATTTCACGTTAGCGCATGCGCAGAGCGTACCGCTGATTCAATTGTAATGAAATTCGTATGGGACCTCAAGGAGCCTGATCCGCATAATCCCTCAAAATTTGAGCTAAATTCATTCAAAATTGTGGAAATTATGGCTGTAACAAGGAAATGCGGACAGACCGACAGACCCACAGACCGACAGACACGGAACCAAATTTGTTCAGTAGGCTATGAAACGCAAAATGCGAGTGGAAATTTTGAATTCGGACAACAAAAATTTTTTTTCTACCGAAAGTGAACACAAGGGTTCCGCTGCTTCGCAGACTCGGAAGCAAAACAAAAAGATTTTGAAAAAAAAAAAAAAAAAAAAAATCCAAAAAACTTGGAAAAATTTGTCGGAAAAAAAAAATCCAAAATTTTTTCATTGGAACAGAATTAAATTTCTGCATAAGTAATATATATATATATAAGTGCAGCGTTAATAAAAATACTTCGAAAACGACACCTAACTCGATCCCATAGCCTTCAAAAACCCCCTTCCCATAGCCCCATTTTAGCCCCATAGCACCCCACGGGTTTGGGCGATCGGACTGAAAACCTTGCGGGCACAACTAGTTGGTAAACCAAGTATTTTGTCAAAATTTCAGATTTAAAAAAAAAAAATTCCTACTGCCCAAAACGGCCCGGACGGCGGACGGACATTTCGGATTTAGAATGTAGACCTTTTGAAACGGATAATGTCAAATTTTGAGGCCAATCCGAGTCGTCGACCTCCATCGCGATCACATAGGTAATAATAATATTATTATGAATTACCTACATAATATTATTATGTGGGTAGGTGTATTATTCCACGAATAATAAACCAAAAGAGCCATTTTATGTCATTTTAGTATGTCATTTAATCGCTGCCAGAGGAAACAAGTGAAGCGGTACCCATGGGTCTTGTGCACAAAACTGCTATTCCGTATATGGGGTTGCAGGCATTGTGATAGTAGGTATACACGTCCTTTTGCGCCGGAGCCTTTTTCTACTTTTGTATTTCGGGGGAAAGCCCAAAAACGTCCGATTTATGTCATTTATTCAGCATTTTGGCAATTTATGTCATTTATTCGAAAAATGGCCATTTTATGTCATTTTAGTATGTCATTTACACGTCTCTGGTAATGAATGACCCCTCTAAGCAGCATTATTCAGCACTTTGGCAACACTAGTCAGCATTTATCATTATTCAGCATCATTCAGCATATTCAGCATTTTGGCAACACTATGGCAGCATTATTCAGCATTTTGGAAATTTATGTCATTTATTCGAAAAATGGCCATTTTATGTCATTTTAGTATGTAATTTAACATTTATGTCATTTACTCGTCTCTGGTAATGAATGACCCCTCTAAGCAGCCTCAGGCACTCGACACTAACCATCCACATCTTTACTTGGAATCCAATGTCTCGCTGTCTACCGCATTAAATAAGACGAGTGGGCGTCTGCGGGAGTTCTTTTACACTTGCGAGATTCTAATCAGCAGCTTTTTTTTCCACGTCTTCCCTCACAGCGAATCATTTTCTTGTGATAATTTCAATCGCCCTTCGCGATATGCAACTATGGTTTTGAAGAATTCCCACTTCTCAACGTCCCATAAAACAACGACCTCAAGTGGCCACCACGGAAGTGCAACCTTTTCATCAAACAATTAGGAACATGTTAACAAATTACATGACCGGTTATCGCCGAGTCCTTCGAAGCCTCACATTTCAAGCACGCTCCAGACGGGATGAGGTCCCTAGTAATCTGCTCCACATGTGGGGCCAGGGCCACCATTTTATGACTGATTTGCGAAAGACTTGGTAGGTACTCCATAAACCACGAGTATTCGGGTCGGTCCGTCGAAAAAACTGCGGGCGGTCGAACGTGAAGGTCGAAGAACAACCCATGTGACTGACTAATTGACTTGTAGCGTCATAGTTTCAGAAAATACAATGTGGACCTCCAGCAGCCAGATGCACCTTCGAATGGCACAAAATGTCCAGATTGAAGGGCGTTATCAGGTGGCAGAGTTCGTATGTAGGTGTAGGTCCTAATGTGAACAGAGGGGACTCGCTTCGCTCGACCTACCGATGAGGGAGATTTGACTAACGTTGGCTTGAAATCCAAAAATATATCCAAAGTAAGCATAGAACTTGATCGTCTTCTTCCCGAAACCGGCTTGTCAATGTCTATGCTTTCGTCTATGCTTAAGTTTCCAACTCGTCTAAAAACCCTCCCAATCGTCAGAATGTGTTCATTCAAAATTTAATACTAAAATTGGATTTGAGAGAACAGCACCAAGGGTAATCTCAGACAACGACATTAAAAATAGTTTTGCCCATTTACCCAGGATGCTGTCTACCGTGCAAAAGGCGACCAACTCCAAATCACATTTACTGAGCCCTCCAGGTCGCCGCACCATGCGTAGCCAGTGCCACTCGATGCAGGTTAGCTGGCAAGTCTCTGTGGCCACCCAGCACATCAGCGATGGGAGGGAAGAACCTAAAGGTGAGTGTACCAGGGGACTCGGCAACCCACTTCTCCTGCGACTAGCATCAAGCATGTCCAACCTGAAATCACACAGCCAGCGAGACTGTCCTGTAGAATCGTGTCGCACCCTGTGCAAACCTCAACCTTCTGGGATCAAGTCCCTTCTGGCAGGCCCACCGTGAGGGGGGGGGGGGGGATATTTTGCCCCGGGCCCGGACTTTTACATGGGGCCCCTAGAAAAATAAGAAAAAAAGGGAAAAGGGGGGAAAAGGAAAAACAAAAAGAAAAAATGGCTGAGTTGCCACTTGGCAGGCAACGTAGTCTTCCTTGTGATTGAGCCCTGTAAAACTCAAGCAATGTAAATCACAATGAACCCTGCGAATCACAACAGAAAAAAGGTCAGGATGAGGAGAGGGGCCGCCGCCCCACCGTTTTGAGCACCGAAAGGAAAACATCGATGTTCACCATTATTCGTTTTAGAGGCTGCAATCGTTCTCTTTACAGTAATACCTATATTATTTAGAAACTTTCATGAAAGATGAAAAATACAAATCAAATTAATTGAATGGTACCCTGAATGAAAATTGAATGTTCGTTATTGTGAACCGCCCCCAACCACCAGCTTACTTGGGGGCACAACGCTCTCTGTTGCCCCGGGCTAGGGTTGAACATCGATGTTCGATGTTATCGAAACATCGATGTTTTGGCTCCGATGTTCGATGTTTTTATCATCGATGTTTAGCTAGTCGATATTATCGGACATCGATGTTTTGGACCCAACATCGATGTTTTAGTTCGTGGTTGGGTTTTCTGTCTTGAAAACAGATCATAAGGTGAATTTTTTTTAAGGAAGCTTGAGGCGCTGAATCGATTGTAATAGGAGTCACACTAATGGTATTTCGAAAGCCTGAGGCGAGAACGATCTAGCTGGATCTACCCTTGATAGAGGGAAAATCAAGGGCAGATTTTTCGAGGCAAACAATTTCTAAAATATAATAATGAAAAAAATCTCGTTAGCGAGCTGGTGCGTCTAAGATCAATTTTTTTAACCTTAGGACTTCATGGTAAGCAATACGAATCGAGACTATAAAAATAATTCTGGCTATTTAAATAATTATACTTAGGAGATCGAAAAAAAAATTCACGATTAAATTTATTGAACATCGATGTTATATCGATGTTTTTGGGCCGATGTTTTTCTCACATCGATGTTGAACGTCCGATGTTGACATCGATGAACATATCGATGTTTTGCTCTCGATGTAATAACCCTACCCCGGGCCCGCTTTTTCTCTCGGCGGCCCTGCCATCAGGAGGTCAAAGATCTGCCCAATGGCATACAGGAGATCCACCTGTCCTGAGGCCCTAGTTCTCGCATCCTTTGAAACACCATTAGCAAAGATGGCAACGCCCATTCACTCCTGGAGCACTATGTCAAGGCCACTGGTGGAATCCAAATCCGCAAAAAATGAGGCTAGCTTTCAGAGTTGGGTGCCATAAAACCAAGTAAAGGAAACATAAAACGGCCTGGGAGACAAAACCCCTAAAATCTATAAATCTAAAAACCCCTATCGCTAAATGCTTAAATGTGATAAGCTTGTGACATATCCACAAAAACCGTCTGAAATAGTGGTAACTATACCACAGAAAGATCTATAAATAGCTCTGTAGACTATTCTTCGCAACATCAATAATTGATGTTACTATTGATATCCACATATAATTGATTGATATTAGTAACTAATAAGTAACTGTTACCTACGATTGATATCCATCTATAATAGATGGATATCAATAGTAGGTAACAGTTACTTATTAGTTACTAATATGAATAATAATTATTAGTAATTTATAATAATATAATTATAATTAATGATGAACGATTAAATTTTCATGACAGCAAATACATTGTATATGTTACCGTTAAAGTGTGAAATCAGTTAGTTCATAAAATAACTAGTTAGTATATAGATTAACCACGGAGACCAGTTAAAGTACGTAATTTCTTGCATTATACGCTTTAGCTAGTTATTACATAAAATAACGAGAGGTCAGCCGTGAAAGTGTATAATATTATTGGGTTCAGGTATGAATGGGATTTCATCCGGGAGATCTCGAGGTTGAGGTTCAAAAGGGATCTTCTCTTATCTGTTCCTATGCATAATATAGCCATGATTCAATGCTGAGTAACTCAAATGTTATCCTAAGTTCCTTCTCTTATCCTCAGTGGCCTCAACATGGCAAGTTCCTGAAGTGTTCAGCCAGGTAACGTGGCAGTTCAGTGTTTGCGAAGGTTCTTGGATGCCTCTTGATACCCTAAACGAATCATCAGTTCGATCGGTGGCGACAGCCCATGCCTTGGGGACGGGCAAGGATTTTTTCGGTGCCACTGCACCACAAAATGCACGTCGAATAGATGCAAGTGTTTGAACAATTAAGTTCATTGCAACTCAAAATGCCATCAAAGCAACTTATACTTTAAATAAGTGATCTCACAAGTTTTGACTTCATACATGGGTTCTAAACTTCGATGATTCTACACTTTAAGGACTGGTGTTCCGTTATTTTACATAATACCTAGTTATTTCATATATTCCCTAGGGAAAGATGTACAAAACTTTTAATTATACACTCTAACTGAAACCACTCGTTATTTCATATACTAACTAGTTATTTTATGTACTAACTGAATTTCTCACTTTAACGGTAACATATCCATTAAATTTTGGAGTCACGCGTACCGAAAATGAGAAGAACGCATTGACTTGAACAGGAGGACACTGCAAGGAAAACTTTAAAATTCTATGGTAACATTCCACTTCACTTGGCTAACATGCATGACTAATTGGCATGCCAATTTCAACACAACGTTCAGATCAACGGGTTCTTGACAACTGCACACTGTCATTGTCAGGTTGAGCAATTCTGCATACGGAAAGACAATGTCTTCGTTGGCAAAGGCAATTGAACAGTTTAATAATGAAAATTGCAAGGTAATTTGGTCAATTAATTCAATTATAGTCTATAGTCATGTCGCCCCACCACAAAAAGAAAAGTTCCAAGTGGGTAACCATTTGCAGCTGGTATTTTCCAGAAAATCTATCTCCTAAATCATAATGAACAAAATCAGACAAATCGAAACATAACGACCCTCATTATAACGTAGGCATAGCGAGATAGAATCTCAGCCCCTCCGGTTGGTTCGAAACAATGGGAGTGCATTGAAACAATGTCAAGACTCGGTCGAGAGGTCTGTTGATTTATTTCCCGCCTCTCCTGCTGCACTTTTTTCTTTTATCTAATCGGGTGCGTTGAGAGCGTAATTTCTCACAGACGGAAAACGTTCAGTCAACAATGTCAAAAGGATAAAATGCAGCGGATTACCATATGCAAACAAGGTTGGAATACATACGCGTAGCAGCCTTGAGCGACAATGTCGCAGGAAGTTCATCGACAACTTTCTGATTGAAAAGGGATTTTTTGTGTGATGTCAAACAAAATATTTGCTTGGTTTCAGATGTAATTCCAAAGTCAACTTAAAGCAGTAAGGAGATTTCCTCGTTTGTGGAACGTAGTTTTTTTTTTTTTTTTTTTTTTTTTTTTTTTGCGCCTCAACCTCAATAACGATTGCGCAAGCACAGCCGTTTCAATCAGCAGTTTACTGAAAACCAGGTCGGGGAGCAAAGAGCGTTGTAGGAATGTTGTGCCGATACTCGTTAAGAAACGATATTCCCAGTGGATAAGACCAGTGGAAATTGTTCTGAGGAGCATTTTTACATCACACTTACGCACTTGCCCCTTTTTTGCACTTCCCCCACCTCACCTTACATGGTACATGTTTTCAGGATCTTGTATTAACAAGTAGTGATATATATACTGATGAAGCATCAATATACGCATAAATACTTAAGTAGCATTCGGGCGGTGATGTGTGATAGGGGGGGGAGCTTTTAGGGTAGCACTTAGAAGTGAGTTACTTCTAATCCAACCCCGCTGGATAAGTTACTGGTATATAAATTATAAATGGTGTATTGCAGTGTTATGATAGCGTGGTCGTATTATGCTTATGCTTTTGAAATAAACCTAACAACTAACGCCTGTGAATCATTTCATTCTCATTTTAATTTCCCTAGCCCACACCCAAATATTTTTGCCTTTTCACGAGAGCTGCTCAAATACCAAAAATAAATTATACTCAAAATTAATAGTTCCCAGTCTCCGTCTATCACCAAAAATTCTCATACAAAGCAAAGACAACAATTACTTGAAAGATATTTGGGTGGTACCTTGGCACCGTAAGGGTTGGTCGTGAGGGTCAGCAGCCACTATGCGCCCAATACTGCATAATAATCTTGATACTTGGGTAATAATGACGCGATGTTGTAAAATAACATAAGATTCTAGTCAGTAGTAAAAGCACTTGTGGTCGGATCTCAGTATCAAGTACAACAATTGAATGAAATGAGCCAATTAGAAAAAGTTAGATCAGGAACACTCCCAAGTAGCTTGTGGACAAATTTACGTCAGAGTTGGCGTTGACTATAGGCAACTGAAAAAATTTTTTTTTACATTTAATGTAAACATAGAAAATTTCTATACCGATATTTAATATCGGTGGATATTGGTCACAAAGTATCGATACTTTCGACTTAATCGGAGAAGAATATCGATACGACGATAATATAGGGAGCAAAGTATCGATACAAAATTTGTATCGATACAAAAATAATTTCTTCGAATAACAACGATATTTAATATCGTTGTTATTCGAAGAAAGTATCAATACCGCGATTCATCGGAAGTATCGCTTCGCCCCTAAGCGAAGGACTCTAGAACTGAATTTTCATTTGGGGCAAGTCCTTGAAGAGGTTTTTTTTTTTTTGTCAGCCCAACACGCTGGCTCGTTTCCTTTCAACAAAGTCGGGGTCGATGATCCGTCCCATCGTATTCAACGTAAACAAGCACCCCGTTAGGTCACGTCAACCAGGTACTGCACTCGTACGAGTACAGCACTACCAGATGGTTCAAACAATTACCATAAATGTTTCTTTTTCAAATTTGAACAACCGACTCGTGAACGTTTTCGGACATTCGAGTTTCAGTCAGGGTTTCAAAAGTGACTTTACAGATTGTGAGGGCTAGAGTCACTTCAAGGCCCCCAAGAAAACTGCATTTGAAATCCATTGGCGGTTTGAGAGGTCTAATAATAGACAAACTATCGGCCGACGGAGCAAATTCGCTGGATGCACTCAGAGGTTTCACAGATACGAATGAAAGTTCTAAACAATTTGTGGTTCAATCAAGTGCCGTTGGCGGTGACGCTGAAAGATGTAGATAAACCATAAATCTCTCTTATGGGGAGACCTTTTAGATCATGTCTATGTCATGACAACAAAACAACGCCTACCAATTATTGGTTACTACTTCTGTTGGTAGTATTATACTACCAACAGAAGTAGTAACCAGGTAGTAACCAATAAAAAACGTTGCATGTTTTCCGTGATTACACCAATTTTTCCTGACCCCCTCGCCTTAGACATAGACATGTCAAAAAGATACACTCAGGTCCAGACATGTTTAATATCATCATTATAAATAATTTATAATGATGATATTAAACATGTCTGGACCTGAGTGTATCTTTTTGACATCTTTGTATTATTGGCGATAGCTTGTAAAAGCCATTCTTCAACGGTTTCAACGAGTTTATTAGAGAGATTTTTAAGTCAACGTGATATGTTGCTATTATGTGGTGCTGTAATAACGTCACGAGTGCTTCGCGGCAAAGGGCTGTCGTTAGTCGTTTCCGGCACGAGAATAAGTCGTCACGTGAATGTCAAGGAGACGATGGTCCGCAGTCGTACATGTATTACATTATCTACATCAAAACCGCGGTGATAATTACGCAGAGAAATTGCAGCTATGAAAGTTTCAAGAGAGGCTCTCGAGAAGTGGAAATGCACCTCAAGGTTCTCAGTATCAGATACTGACATTGACTGAGACAAGGCGCACTGTTATCTTCAAACAGGCCTCTGCATCAGAACTCTCAACTCAGAACAAATCACATTTACTCGAGGAGGGCACTTTGCATCGATAACCACCCAAGCGGCACAAATTGAAACTATGCCAATTTGACACGGGTGGGAACAATAATAATTACTATTCCCATTAGGGATATTATTAAGTCCTAATTATTAGGACTCAATCATATCACTATTCAACGATTAACTCAGGGAACAAACACTGCAGTCACAGATTAGGCACGAACTGCATTTTTTTTAGACTCCTCCAAAAACTCCCACAGGTACCTCCCCCCCCCCCCCCCCCGCCGCACAGAGCCAGTATTGAAATATGAAACACATCGCCAGCGGTCCCGAATTAAAACTGATAGTTAATTCTTGAACCATCAAATTTATGAGTCGTAATCATCATTGAGGCGTCTCATGTGATTTCGCGAGTGAAAAAAAACCTTCAAAATTTCAACTAATATTAATTTTCACTAATATTATTAGTATGTCTTGACATTAATATTACTAGCACTCTGACAGGGGGGGGGGGGGGATTGCTCGGCCGACCACTTTTTTCGGACAGGGGTCCTCGCTTCGCTCGCCCATTTAAGTAGTAGGTAAAGTGATGGGGTAGGATACAGAGGAAACGCCATCTCAATCGGACTGTAAAAAACGAAGGTAGGAAGAGCTGCACGCATCGAAAATTGCGCTCAATGCGCTTATCGAGCATTATGCGCATTTCGGGGAGCTCTCAACCCCCTATTAGTGGCTAAACGGGTCATCACCGAGACGACAGAAAAAAATTTGCGTCCCTATTTTTATCACTTATGATTTAGGAGGCTTGTGAACTACTCTGTTTGTCAAGCACGGTGAGAATTAGTGGTATAGATTCACGTCAATGGCTAAGCAGCTGGTGAAGGAGGCAGATATTTTTCTTTCTATTCTATTTAGTGCGTTATGGACTCTACAGCTAAAGAATAGGTACGGAGAACAATAAAACCAGTTTGAGGAGCTAGGAAAACAGTTAGAATAGCATCAAACCCCGTTCATGGAGCTAAAAACTTAGTGTACAGAGAAGTGTAAAGGACAACCTATTAGGAGAGCTACAAAACCAGTTTTAGGAGCTTGAAAACAGAATTGAAGAGCTACCGAACCCATTTTAAGGGCTATATAACCAGTTTCAGGAGCAGTAAAACAGGTTTGAAGAATTACAAAACCAGTTTGAAGAGCTAGAAACTCAGTTTGAAGAGCTATAAAAACAGTCTGTGGAGCTAAAGCGGCGGCTCTTGAAATCTTCTGCGGGCGTTCAGAGATTATTTTCTTCAGTACATTCACTATCATCATTAGTGGAACTACTAATAGACCTTTAGTAGGAACGATGGAAAGTTTTCCGCAGGTACACAACGAAAATTAAAAGCTACAAGTTCTAATCGCATTTAGCAGTTCACCTGTTCACATTCAGGCATACACAATTATGAGGCAAAGTTCGACGAAGGTTGGCGTGATTTATTAATAGAGATCGAGTTGCATAATCCGATCAGCCTTTTCCCAACGTCAATCCTGATTTCTGTTTGGTGAGCGACGGCGTCATTGAGAAATTCTAAACCTACGTACACGAGTAAATACCAATGAAATTAAATTTCCGGCGATGATCCTTATCCTATGAGGGTTTTTGTTTTTAATTAAACCTGTAAAGGGACATTAGCGTCAAATTTGCCAAAGTGGACATTAGCATGTTTGGTGAGCGACGGCGTCATTGAGAAATTCTAAACCTACGTACACGAGTAAATACCTGAAAATAATAGAATTAGATGAAAGTATTTTAACGGCACAAAGGTAGAAAAACGATACCAATGAAAATTTCACATAGCAAATAGCGGTCCAGTGATTGTTTCAGGGGTGAAAGCTTAATAGTTAAAGGGGAGTTTTATCATCAGGGGGGTTTATTATGGTGTTGCAAAACGGTTAATTTGCAATAAATTGACGTTTGCAGCAATAGTCACCCCCTTCTACATCAACTAACTTGACAAAATGACGTGCCATACTCAAAATCCGCCAACAAGGCAACAAAATAAGGTATCCAAGTGCAAAGAGTCTTATTTCGCCAACTAGGAGTGACTAGCAGAGAGTTTGGCTGAGTCCAGCCAATCGTGAACGCAACGGTTGAACGAACTCGATGGTCCTCAGTGACCGCAAGGTACACCTTTTTGTGGTAGGCACAGATGAGATTTTCAGCACCGACAAAGTCAGAACAGCCGAGAGAGCCTAGTAGACTTCATTACATTCACAGATAGAACCTCTAAAGGGCAATCATTTCAAAACTGGCAGATGGAAAATTTCCATCTAGATAAATAGATTTAATCTATTTTAATATAGTAAGGTCTTGGAAGGGTTTGGCTAAAATATGAAATAGAGTATAAGGCAAAGCGCCTGGTGGAAAAATATCTTTCAAGTAATCGCTACAGTCGTTAAAGCCGACAGTGTTTCGCAGCACTCAACAGTAAAATGGATGAGCGTGATAGAACTGTTGATAATTTTTTTTCTTCTCTCAACTGAACCCCTTGAACCGCACAGGCGAACCTTGACATTAGCTTTAACAACGTGAGATCATCAATTGAAGGCAAAATTTTCATTAAATGCATCGACCAGGAAACGTCCCTAGCACGTCCGGTGCATCCTGCGGAGTGGGGGAAAAGTTGGCACCAATGACATCCCATGAGTCGACAATGTTCTCCGGGTCGACATTGTCACGTCGTCAACGATCCTCATGAATACGCCAGACACGTGCGTTTAGAGATGCAACTGGTAAAGTGGGTACCGCCTGACAACTCGGGGAAAACTTTTCTAGGCGGTTTCCAGGCTAATAATGTACAGAAGTGAAGAGCTCGTCGGGGAGCAAATCAAAAGTCGAGGAAATGTTGACAACGTCCAAGAAACAAGTAGAACTAGTTGGAGCTCGGATTCCCCCTGAGCGAAATAACAAACTGCACCTGCGATAAAGTTTTAATTAACAAGTTAGCATAACCACATTTACAAGATCGTTCCGGCAACATTACGGTTTTTGTCATTTCGATGTAATTTCTTAGAGCATGCAGAAAGGTGGTGTCGAGGAGGGACGAGTATCGGGAAGAAGTGGGTAAAGATGGGTAAACTGATGACGTATGTCTGGGTCAATCGGTGCTATTTGAGGGGACATTACACCTATCATACTTTGTCATCATGCCAACCAGTTACGATTATTCGCACGACAAATTTGTATGCCACTATTTATAGGGATGGCAATTGTTTAAAAAACACATCGAATCGAGGGCACAGACACAAACGCAACATCGTGATCTAAAAAGAGGTTAGAGAAATGTGGAGATTTGTGCGGATCTTCGTCTTATATCGAATTTACCCAAGCGTCGGCTTTGGTGGATACAGGTATGCACCCAGAATGGAAATGCACCAAAATTTCGGGTTAAATCATCCTGTACCATGTTGTTAGAAGTCAAAAGGGAAAAATACATCATTTCCGAGACCATTGGCCGAGTTCGCTTTGTTGTGAATGTGATCGTGCGTATTGACTCAACTTATTCGTGATATAAATCAACTTATTCGACGTGACCGATCCTTCAGTTATTAGTTTTTTAATGGTGGCCAACTCGTCGGCCAATAGGAGCTGACTTCGGGTTTCCGCCAAAATTCAAATTACAATTTTCCCATAAATTTTATAAATTCGTACGAACTTGCAGTTTGTGTTTTCAGTATTATTTGGACGCCTTCTATCGATTAAAAAAGTAATAATCCAGACACGTTTCCATTTCTAATTAGGTACTCATTTGCTTCCTCTCACGCCGTTTTATTTTATTTTATTCGTTTATTTGTAGTAATTCAGGCTACAAGCTGTAGTGCCAGTGTTACATTACATCTCTCCCCCCCCCTTCTTTATATATAAAATGGTTTATAAACCATAACACTGCAGAATGAAGTGTTCAACATCGTTGATGTTTCTGGTTCCTTGGTTTTTACGAGTGATGTCGCAAGTCTCAGAGTGACCTTTGCTGAGCACTGAGGAAGGCATAATATAATGCTGAAAGCTTGGCGAAAGCATTAAAGTTTTCTTTTTGACCCTGCTCCCAATCATTGGACATAGTCTCTTCGTGGTCGATTGGCATTTCATCAAATTTTTGAAGATTCGTCGACCAAACTTGTCAATTGGCGGGCTTCGTTCGGTTCACCGCTTCAAAAACCTTCCCATTTCCACGGAACGCTCTGCCTTAAGGCCAACGAACCAAACCACTGGTTCCAAGGTGCCAATTCAAAATCGCCAAAGCAATAAGTAAAACAGTAGCCTCCCAGTTTGCGACGAAGCCAGAAAGTTGCGAAGAAGTGAGTGCTAATCAAGTTTCAAAGTGAGCCGCCTGAGATGCGGCCGCTTTACATGCTATTTCACGACCAATTAAACTCGATTAAGGGACTATAAGACGGTTGCGCGTTCAAATTAGTATAACATGTAAATTACAATTGGTCTGTTGGTGAAGCACAGACTTGCCAAAGTTCTACGTGGACACCAAGCTGATCTAATGAGTAGAAAAAAGGACAATTGAATGCAAAAACTGAAACAATCCAATTCGCCACGATAAAGTACGTATCGCAGGGTGGTGAGTGGTTATGGCGGATTCATCTTCGTTTCAATCTTGGAAATTACCCCGATGGACGAGATACGACTGTGGAGGCACTGGAGGTTCCCCGACCGCAGGTACTCGCGAATGGAAGACTCAGGAGTTGAAGGACCCGCTAATAACTGTAATCGCCGAAGAAACCTACGGACTACCGCGGTGCCAGAAGAATTCCAGGGCTCCAAGGTCAGAAAAAGCGATTTGCGTTTTGCCTAGTTAGGCCCACGCCTCCGCTGAAAAACTGCGGCACAACTCCAAATGATCATTCATCTTCTGGATCTTCTTCTTGATGATTTGCCGTATGGAGGATCCTGCGAGAATTGAAAAAAACGGGTTTACAAAACGAGGAGGACGAGAACACTGAGTGCGCTCAGACGTGCCCAGGTAAATAATATTATGGTCTGCACAGTGTAAAAAATTAACAAAACTCATCCTAAAATCATCCAAATTTCTGGCGATGATCCGCATCCTGTGAGGGTTTTTGTTTTTAATTAAACAACCTGTAAAGGGGCATTAGCGAAGAACAGGTTTGATCAGCTCAACGCGTTCCCGTGATTTGTTTGGTGATTATGCGTGAAAGCTGTCAGACGATTTTGGGTATGAAACTGCAAAGTTTCCACAAGGGTTATTATCCTGTTGTATAAATTGCGCATAAAGCCCCCAGGAGCATTGCTGTTGGGAGGATGAGAGTCTCAGCGTCACAGGAGCGACACAGGTTCGACACAGGAGCGGTCGAAGGAGCAATTTGCACCCCCCCCCCCCCCCCCCCCCCCATCATACGCCGTCGTCCATAGCATGTTCTTTGGTTTGATACTTGACTTATACCTTAAACTGTCCCCCAGGGACTACTGGGTCACGATACAATTCACATGTATCATGCTGAGTGGCAAAACACATCCACAGGCAGCAACTTTTTTTTTCATGAACGATAATATATTATCTACATACAAAAGTCGAACCCAGCTGATGTTAATGTCAAAAAATTGTAACTACTACAAAATACATACTGACTGTTACATACGACAGTAATTAACGAACATAACTATTATGTTCGTTAACCATTTTTATTATTATCAAGTGTATAGTGAGCAAAAATTCACATTTGCAATTGTATTTAAACTTCTTCAGCCTAGAAAATTTTTGGAATACTAATAGGCCTATATTTGAATTAAGAATTTTTGTTATACTAATAGGCCTATATTTTTGGAATACTAATAGGCCTATATTTGAATTAAGAATTTTTGTTATATATAAGCATATATATGCATATTATGCACTTGAGTGCGCAGTTCATACTTTTCAGCCAAAAAAAGAAAGTAACAGATGAAAAACGTCTTTTATTGTCTTTGAAGGTTACTGCAACACTTTTTCAGTCACTGTTGTGTTAAACACAAGTTTATGAACCTCCCTCCGTTCATTATTTGTGATGATGAAATCGGTGCCAAATATAATTAACCAAGTTCAGATGGATTTTATTTTACTTATGTGTGTATTATAATTAATGATTGAATTGGCCCTCAAGGGCGACAAGATGTCAAGATATTGGTGGTTAGGGTATACAACCGCAATATTGCCGAGCTTTCAGAATATATAATTTTATCATCAGGGCTAAGTACATCATAATCATCAGGTATGTATCAAAACAATTATTGTACGAAAGTGGAGAAATGAAAACTATGCAGAATTTATGTTATACATAACATATTATGTTATGTTATACATAACATAATATGTTAATATAATTATACATAACATAATAGTATTATGTTATGTATAATATAGATTATAGGTGGCTGACTGAAAGAACGGTTTCAAATCTCTCATAATAATAAAGGTTATGGTTTTATATTACAAGGACTTGGGTCAGAACCTAACTATAACAAGCTTTCCGTTACCATTTCCCACGTTATTATAATTTTTTCGTCAAAACGCATAACAAAAGTTGTTGTTTGGGTTCACATTTAATGTGAACCCATATTAAATTTATGAACATTGGGTGTTCTAGTGTACTTTTCCATGAGACCATTCCTAAGTCAATTCGTCAATAAGACAATAAGCTTGCCGTGTCATGAAACGTCGAAGCAATAAATTTAGATAATTAACAGAATAACAATAAAAAAAGTGAGCTGATGACCAGTACCCAAAAATCTTTTTCGGATTTGTTGAATAATTGTCAAGTAGGTATATTCATCTCTCTACTGCCCATTGCACGTTCCTGAGATTCTACTACTGAAAGCCTACCCCAACAGATCTTACGACACAAACCTCACCCACCGAATTGACCCTACACCCTCAATTTCCGGCGCGTGACGTGGAAATCGTCATTATTAAATTAATCCGACAAAGATCCCTAGTTCAGATGTTTCTTATCAACCCCGTTAGTTATCGGCCAATTATGGAAATTTCCCACAATTTTGTGCAGTTTGGACAGTTCGCATGTTACGTAAAGTCGAAGACGTTTAGGGCGAGTTTTTTCCTGCCATATAAAGGTGTAGGGCTGGAGAAAGAAGGGCTATAAATGAAAACTTCCAATAAACGAAGCAATAATTTAAATCCGTACCATCCAAATACCAATTGTAATCAGATTCAGGAATTCTTCCAAAAATAAATAAAATAATGACAGTTCTTCTTCCTCTTCAATTATCATGTTTGGTGTGAATTTAGATTCTCTCCTCTTCTTTTCCAAAGGCCGTTTACCCGGAACAGGTTTCGACGAGGTGGGCACTATTCAATGAAAACGGGACAGGACCCAAATTTCGGAAGAATGACCTCAACAAAAGTAGGACTCCGTACTGCCCAAAACAGTATCTCCTGTCACCGTAAGCCAGTATAAATTTAGCTATTGTATGGATACAAAAGGATTTTGACGATTGAAAACAGGACATTCTCCAACAGGGTCATCCGCAATTAGAGCGGAATTCGTCCTGTCGCACGAAATGCTGCCGGCATTGCGAACAAAATATAAAAAAAAGAAACGTGAAATCGCAATTATCGAGAAAATTAGAGCCGGTGCAAAACCAGTGAGTTGAGTCTGAAAAACGCATTTTTAACCTGTATCCCACACCGTTTTTCTGCGGAGAAAGTACCTACCTTCATCAGGCTGCATATCAAACAAGAAGAATTGCCCGGTTTATATTCGGCTTTTTTTCTTCGTCCGCTCCCATTGAATCCGGTCAGAGGACTTGGGAAATTTCAGCCGGCCTGCATTTTTAAAGCTCACCAAAAAACTGGACAGCATCAAACGGGGTCGCACGTGGTTTTTGCAAATGTATAAAAAGTTTTGCCCTCAAAAACCCTATTTTAAGCCGATTGATTTGGTGAAAGTATAATAATATTGTACTGATTGGTGGATATCAGTATTTTTTGAAAAATAAAAATCAAAAAAATTATTTTTTTTATTTTTTCTATTGACAGAATTAAATCTCTGCACAAGTAACCTACCTAATTCAAAGAATAATAAACCCTTGTGTAAAATTAGCAGCGTTTTTTTATTGTGCAATTTTCACAATAAACTTGGTTCTCCATCTGATTGTGGCCGCAAGTTTTTCAGCCCGACCCTTTAGGTAGTCGTTATTATGGAGCCAAACAGGAGCTGCAAGGGGGGTTTTGAAATGTTTTAGGCTATGGGTCGAATGACCCATCACACCAGGGATCTATAAGGGCTTCAACGTCGGGAGTTCGAAAGAGGTGTCGTTTTCGGAGTGATTTAGAGATTACTAACTAATCTATTAGATTCCTTCTTAGTTTGGAGTCTCGTATCTGTCCAAACAGGTGAGTATAAATTTTTAAATTTCAATTTTTTTAAAATGACTTTTTATTGACAGACTCAAGTGTTTGCAGAATTCATACTGAAGTAAGTATTAAACCCTTGCGTAAAATTTGCAACTTTTTACAAAATTTGTAATTTGTGATTTAATTTTGTGTGATATTTCTGTTCAGATACCAGGTCCTGTCGATTCCTAATCAATGGGTAAACAATTTCGAAATGCATAGCAGTGTAATTTTTGGCAATTGCCAGGGCCGGATAAAGCATCAGAGTAATATGAGACGGTTGGCTAGAGCAAGTGCTTTGGCCAATTTTCAAAGTAGCTGTGGATCTTGCATCCATTGGGAGTCGTTTCCCTATGACTTTCTGGTTGACCAACAAGAAAGATGATGTCCTGACGGAGCAGGGCCGTTAAAACTGACCTGATGCCATAAGGTTCTTGGTAGTACTGATGCTGATGACTCGGCTGCACATGCCGGTAGTATTGAGGGGCGACGGGCACCCACGGCGGGACGGCAGGCGGCACACCATGATGGTAATGACAAGAACACATCGCGCACTGTGGCCCTCGGGGTCCTGGCATCTACTGATGGGACGGCGCGGGGGCAACGTCGGGCCCAAAGTCGCAGGTCAGGGCTCCCCTCCCCCACCAGGACCCCACTCCCAACCGCAGACGCCACGGAACGTGTAGGCAGACCATCGAGAACCTACCATGCTTAGGAACCTACTTGCAAGTAAATCAAAGTTGAGGTCGGCTAGGTACCAAGATAATCGAAACACAAACACTACAACAACACCTACAATATGTTTTTCTTGTTTATTGCACTCATATGAGCCATTCTAAAATTATTATAGTTTTGGGCATAAATTTCAAGCAAAATAAAAAAAGAAAAAATCAAAGTTTCCCGACCTTATTAAATAATCTGACTGTAGAACCGTAGATATACCGTCCGTTTTTTTTAAATGTGAAAATTTGACAAAATAATCGGTTTACCATCAGTTGTAGATTTTCAGCAAGATTTTCAGCCCGATCGCCCAAACCTGTGGGACTCTGTGGGGCTAAAAAGGGGCTACGAGGGGGCTTTTTTGAACGGTTTCCGCTAAGACGTCGAGTTAGGTGTCGTTTTCGAAGTATTTTTGGGCGCAATGCTTTTTTTCTTTTTTTTTTTTCAAAACATTTTTTTATTGACACAGCATTAATTTTTGCATAAGTAACATAATAATATTATAACATAATAACATAATAATATTATTATGTTGATAATATCAACAATAATATAATATTATTATATTATATCACAGAATAAACCCTTGTGTAAAATTTGCAGCGGTTTTTCACACTAAACTGGTTGTATGATGTCTCTGGACAATGAATAAACGTGCGCAAAATTTAATATGAACCAATACGATTTGCAATAATATTGCAATGCTATATGCTATATTATATGCTAAATGCTATACCTATTATAGCATTTTAAAGGAATTGTGCAGAAGGATAGAAAATTTGTGCGCACTTGCCCCCAATTCGGACCATTGGGTAAGTAGTGAAAATACCTCAAATCTTAGAATCTATTTGAAACTAGTGAAGAATAAAATCCTCGCCCAAGTCTTGGAATCGCTTCAGAGATGGCTTGCACCAGAATTGGGAGTCCAATTGCGGGAAGCAAACAATTTCTCTCCCGGAACGGAAGAAGAAGGCGCGAGTCCAAGCGCCACCTGGACAGGACAACGCAACTAGTTGCGCTCACTTGCGCCCAGCGTGTCCATAGACTTGAATCTGGCTAAAAATAAAAAATAAAATAAAAATTGGAAATTACCATAATACTTGTAAAATCCTTGAATAAAGGTAGGTAGAGCTTTTCCCAGGTACACAAGGGTCCACCCTAAAAATATAAGGTCAAAGGACCTAAAAATGCGGCCTGTAGCTCGGAATATACATACAAAACGTCGGATTAATACAGATTGAGTCAAGGTGTACTGTGTTAACGCAAATTTACAAAATTTAAATCAAGCTTATTTGAATAAGTCTAGGGAGAGAGGTTTTCGTCATATTGTCAAGGGGTGGGGGGTCTCCACTATATGCCATTGCTTGTTAAAACGATTCGGACAGGTCTCAGACCTCTACTCGATTCTATGGCGAAACCCATTCATTCATAAACCTCACCTGTAGCTTCTCAAAGAGCACGATGAGGTCGAACAGGTCTGGGACCCCCAAATATTTCTCGCTCAAAATGACTTCAACAACGACACCATTTTGAGGGTAAAATCTGACTCTGTTTGAATAATTTACTTATCTCAGAGTAAACACACCGCTTCATAAAATGTCCTTGAGAGCTGCTTTCGTCGCGTTTCAATTGGTTCAAGTCTTTCAAAACCAATTTGTTTTTTATAAACAGACGTACACAAGGAAGACGAGAGTTCAAACGTAAACAAGGAAGACGAGAGTGCGAAAAATCGGTCCTGATAAATTCGAAGCGAAACTCAGTCGGGGTCAAGCCATGAATCTCAAATAAAAAATTGTTCAATGAGAAAAAAATGCACCTAATCGTCACTATATTGTACGATTTGAAGATTGCCGTTTCGTCTATATTGATAGGTTAGATAGATTGCAAGGCCACTGGAGAGGTTCAATGTCGATAGTGCCTCCGCGATTCAATAATATTGACCGGAAAAAAGTCACAAGGTGAAATTCGGACTGCGGATTGACGAGCGGAATATTTTCGAATAACTAGTACAAGCGAGGGAGATGCAATCAAAGTCAACATGGAATAAAATACTGGTTTGATACAGAAGTTACTGGTTATTAATTGCGGAGAATAGGACGAGCAAAATCTAAACATGATATGAGCAAGTTAATAAATGAACAGGTACGTATTTATATAGAAGTGTAGAGGCAGGAATAGAACATGAGGTGAGGTGGTCGGTCATTGGCATACAAATGATCCTAATATAATAATTATTAGAGAGAAACAGTAATCTATGGAAAGAACGACGAGGCCAACCAACTTCATAATATGCCGATTTCGTGGCAATTTTTATGTATTTTCTATTTATGTTTCTCAGTTTTTTCAAGCCCCCTCACAATTATGTCATCAATATGATCGAACCTCAAAAATCAACCGCATTTATGCGTATGTATACACTCATTCTACCAGACAACACCAACGCTAAACGAGAAATTTTTTATTTTGAATAAATGTGCAACAATTACCTATCTCTATGACAATGGAAAATCATTTTGACATGAATATGCCTTAGCTCGGGGGGGGGGGGGGGGGGGGGGGGAGACCAAAAATTTGCGACATGCAAAAGTTGATGTTACGATTTTCGCTCACAACCGATCGTTGTTACGGAACTACCTACAATGAAATTATCAATTATACGAAACATGTTCATCCCCTTGACAACATTAAATGTATAAATGTATAAATATTATAGAGACTAGGCTTGACATTTAAGCCGTACACAGCCGTCAATTAAGGCCAGGAGACATAGCCATGTCACAATGTATCAGCGTGAAGCGTTGATACAAATTTATGTCTTCTTAGGTTGGAGTTGTTTTCAGTAAAACGTTTGGACTGGTGTGACCCCAAAAATGGATTATGCGACCAAAATTACTCGGAATACTTTTCAAATAAATTAAATGTCAAGCATCAACATCAACTTTTGCATGTCACAAATTTTGCCCCCCCCCCCCCCCCCCCCCGAACTAAGACAATGTCATGTCATATCCATGTCAAAATTTTTGGTTGACCCCTCCAGAGCTAAGACATATCCATGTCAAAAATTAAATAAAAATACACTGCCAAGGAGATGGCACAGCAGCTTCCTCGTTACAATCAAAGTGACACCATTATAAAATGCGCTGAGCATACCCCTGATTCAATCTTAATGAAACTGATAGGGGATCATCTAGAGCTATACCCACACAATTCCTGAAAATTTGATTGAAATCCGATCAAAATTGTGAAAGTTATGCCTGTTTCAAGAATTTCACGTTAGCGCATGCGCAGAGCGTACCGCTGGTTCAATTTTTTACCCAAAGCCTGGGTAATCATCTACGGCACAACCCGCGTAATCCCTGAAAATTTCATCAAAATCGGATCAATATTGGCTGAAATCCCCACTCCTTCCCTTCTTTAGGGAAGGAGAGGGGGTTGAAGGAGGGGAAAACGGAAAAAATCCTTGAGGGCGCTCAACCTATCTCAGAACGTACATCATTTTTGAATTTATCGAGATTTTCAAGAATATATATATAAATTACGTTTGTGCATGCGCAGGGAGTACCACTGATTCAATCTTAATGAAACTGACTAGATGCTCCGGCTCGCTTTGCTCGCCTACGCACCCAGCTGGGGGGCTCCGCCCCCCAGACCCCCCGTGGGCCTCGCTACGCGAGGCCGGCGCCTCGCTTCGCGAGGCCGATCGCTTAAGCAGACATGTGGGTGAATTGCCGCTTGTGGGTGTATTGCCACCTGTGGGTGTATTGCCGCCTGTGAGTGTATATTGCCGCCTGTGGGTGAATTGCCGCCCCCCAGACCCCCCCTAGTGGGTGTATTGCCGCTTGTGGATGTATTGCCCACTGTGGTTGTATATTGCCGCCTGTGATTTGGGTGAATCATGGTACGAAAATGATTAGCCGAGCGAAGTAAGGCCCCCTTGTCAAAGTGCTAGTCTATTAGCTGAGCGAAGTAAGTCAAAGTGCTAGTGAAATCAAATCAAAACTCACAGTAAAAAACCCGGTGGGGCGCTATGGGACTAAAATGCCGAGGGGGTAGAGTTAAGTGTCGTTTTCCAAGTATTTTTGGAGACGACCTATGGAGCTTTCATGGGGCTATACGAAATTAGACCCCCTGTCAACGTGCTAGTGAAATCAAATTTCCACCATCAATAATAATAGAACTACCTATGTGGGTGGCCGAGCAAAGCGAGTCCCCTGGCCGTTAAAATGATCGGCTGAGTGAAGTATGCCCCCCCCCCCCTCCCAACCTGTCATAGTGCTAGTGAAATCAAATCAAAGTTGAAAACTCACAGGAAAAATATGGGGCTAAAATGGCGAGGGGGTAGAGTTAAGTGTCGTTTTCCAAGTATTTTTGGGGAAAGGGGAAGTATTTTTGGGGAAATTAAGGCCCCCCTGTCAAGTGCTAGTGAAATTAAGGCCCCCCTGTCAAGTGCTAGTGAAATCAAATTTGAAAAGCCTTCTCTTGATAATAATAGAACTACATATGTCGGTGGCCGAGCAAAGCGAGTCCCCTGGCCGTTAAAATGATCGGCCGAGTAAAGTATGCCCCCCCTCCCACCATGTCATAGTGCTAGTGAAATCAAATCAAAGTTGAAAATTCACAGGAAAAATATGGGGCTAAAATGGCGAGGGGGTAGAGTTAAGTGTCGTTGGAAGGGAGGGGGTTGAAGGAGGGGAAAACGGAAAAAATCCTTGAGGGCGCTCAACCTATCTCAGAACGTAGAGCATTTTTGAATTTCTCGAGATTTTCAAGAATATTATATATATTAGTGATATAGATTATTTATAAGGGTCTTGCTTGATCGCTCGTACATATAGATCCTTGTTTGGGGGGGGGGGGGGGGAGTAAGGACCCCCTGTCAAAGTGCTAGTGAAATCAAATTTGAAAACTCCACCATCAATAATAGGAGAACTACCTATGTTGGTGGCCGAGCAAAGCAAGACCCCTCTGGCTAATAAAATAATCGCCCGAGCGAAGCAAGACCCCCCCCTGTCATTTGAAAAGTTTGAAAAAAGCCTCCCCTGGCTGGTAAATTGATCGGCCGAGCGAGAACCCCCCCCCCCCCCCCCCTTGGCAACGTGTCAAATTTGACAACTCACAGGAAAGAAACCCTGGGGTGCCATCAATAGTTAGTTGCTCGCCTACGCACCCAGCTGAGTAACCCTAGTGGGGTGCATAGCATCGATGGACACGTTCATAACCCTGCATCAAGGTCAACTGCTCCTTCAACATCAACCCCCCTGGCTGATAAAATGATCGGCCGAGTGAAGTATGCCCCCCCTCCCACCCTGTCATAGTGCTAGTGAAATCAAATCATAGTTGATAACTCACCGGAAAAATATGGGGCTAAAATGGCGAGGGGGTAGAGTTAAGTGTCGTTTTCCAAGTATTTTTGGAGAAAGTAAGGCCCCCTGTCATAGTGCTAGTGAAATCAAATTTGCAAAGCCTTCCCTTGATAATAATAGAACTACCTATGTCGGTGGCCGAGCATTGCGAGTCCCCTGGCCGTTAAAATGATCGGCCGAGTGAAGTGTGAAGTATGCCCCCCCCCCCTCCCACCCTGTCATAGTGCTAGGTGAAATCAAATCATAGTTGAAAACTCACAGGAAAAATATGGGGCTACAATGGCGAGGGGGTAAAGTTAAGTGTCGTTTTCCAAGTATTTTCCACCCTTTGTAAAGTCCACCCTCAATAATAATTATTGAGGGTAGGTCAATAATTATTATTGACCTACCTACATATTTATTACATATAAATATGTAGGTAGGTAGGACATTTGAATCCCCTGGCCGGTATAATGAAAACAAAGAAAAAATATGGGGCTAAAATGGCGAGGGGGTAGAGTTAGTGTCGTTTTCCAAGTATTTTTGGACGTAGAAGCCCCTGGCGGATAAAATGATTCCCTGAAAATTTCATCAAAATCGAATCAATAGTGGCTGAAATCCCCACTCCTTTTCTTTAGTTGAAGGAGGGGAAAACGGAAAAAATCCTTGAGGGCGCTCAACGTATCTCAGAATTTAGATCATTTCATCAAAATCGAATCAATAGTGGCTGAATTTTTGAATTTTTATTTTATTTTAATTTTTATTTTATTTTTATTTTAATTTTTATTTTTTAAATTCAATTAAATTACATTTTTCGATAATCGATTCAGTTTAAATCGATTCTACTTTTCTCGATAATCGATTCAATTTAAATCGATTCATTTAATTTACATCCATTTCCTTCTGGGAGACCTTGCGCATAGACCTAGGGAGCACCCCTTAAAGGCTGATGTCCCACCCGCTCGGAGTGAAGAGTGTAGACGGGGGGGTATCGGCAAGTTGGTAAGCCGAGCCAGAATTCACCCGACGGGTCGCCCGCCCCGCGAATTAAAGAAAACTGCAAAACTCAACTCGCCCTTAAAAGTCGCTCATCGTCGGAACGAATTTGGTCGATATCAAGTATTAAAATTCGGATCTCTAGGTAGGCGTAGGACGAAACGCGAAAAAAATCCGTCTATTAACGGCGGAATAAGACGCAAAAATTAATTGAGCGAATTCGCGCGCGCCAAAAAAATTGCGCGACTCGCTTATCGGACGTAAAATTGGTCGAGGAATCCGAATCCGGTGAAAAAAATAGGGGTTCCCATTTGAAATAAGAAAGTTGATGTCAATTGCGCGGATTTGAGCGCATTTTAGAAAAATCTCGACCCCCCTAGATACTCTTAAACGGTCCACACAGACGATAGGAAAAATCGGCGTATTTTTACGACTTACCGTTTAGTCAGAGGAGGCGATTGACATACCCAGCCAGCCAGCCAGCCAGCCAGAGACAGAGACGGTGAGGATTAGTGATATAGATAGGGAACCATCAAGGGCTATACCCACACAATTCCTGAAAATTTGATTGAAATCCGATCAAAATTGTAGGAGTTATGGCTGTGGCAAGGAAATTACGTTCGCGCATGCGCTGAGCGTACCGCTGATTCAATCGTGATGAAACTGACAGGAGACCATCTAGAGCTATACGCACACAATTCCAGAAAATTTGATTGAAATCCGATCAAAATTGAGAAAGTTATGCCTGTTTCAAGAATTTCACGTTAGCGCATGCGCTGAGTGTACCGCTGATTCAATTGTGCTGAAATTCGTATGGGACCTCAAGGAGCCTGATCCACATATTCCCTCAAAATGTGAGCTAAATTCATTCAAAATTGTGGAAATTATGGCTGTAACAAGGAAATGCGGACAGACCCACAGACCGACAGACACGAAACCAAATTTGTTCAGTAGGCCATGAAACGCAAAATGCGAGTGGAAATTTTGAATTCGGATAACAAAAATTTTTTTTCTCCCGAAAGTGAACACAAGGCTTCCGCTGCGTCGCAGACTCGGAAGCAATATACCCACCATAGTGTTCGGAACCCCAAAGCGGGTTGGACGCCAAAAGCTACGTCCAACATTACTCCGAAAATGACACCTTTTACCTTTTCCTGAAGTTCATCAAAAGCATCAAACATTCAATTAAATCATTAAATGTAGCAAATTTTGTAGCCCCATAGAGAAGAAGAGAAATACCTCACTCGACTCCATGGCTAAAAACCTTCAAGCACCCCCACTGTAACACTGTTTTAGGACCATAGAGCTTCATGCGCTAGGGCGACCGTAATGAAAACCTAGATGAAGAGCTAAGTAATTCGTTAAAATTCCTGATTTAAAAGAAAAAAATTAAAAATCCTGAAGCCCGAATCGGCCTGGACGGCGGACGGACATTTCACTTTTGGAATCTACACATCTTGAAACATAATATATTATATAGAGGCCAATTAACATTTTTTAGCCCTTTCGCGAAAAACGTAGGTTGATTATTCAGAGAATAATGAGCAAACAAAGAAGAAATGCTTAAGAAAAAGATTCTTCAGAATAGAACTTGGCAAAAAAAGTTACATTTCAATAATGAAAGAGCATTGTGAAAAAGCCGTGCATTGACAAAAAGATGCATCGAAAAAGCCCGAAGAATTGTCTACTGGGTCGTCGGGGGCACCTGTGGAGCCAGACGTCGATGACACGACCTAGCACAACCTCCGACGGATTGCCACTGCCAAGCCTGTGAACCCCGACCTGTCCCAACCGTTGGTTTGGTGAGAACGAGACAACTACGCCGAAAAACGACGTCAATCAACGCGGACCGTCGCAGACAGAACGAGGATGTTTAAACGCGACGATCGAGATGTGCGAGATGAGTTTTTCGGGGCTCCAAATAGCGAAATAAGCACCACACGATGCCAAAGTCGAATACTGAAATATTTCACCATCGTTCATAGAAGAACACAAGAAATTGTAATAAACCAAAACTGGGATAATCTATTAGGGAAATACGTACACTGGTAGAACTCCAATTGCCGGGAAATGCCGTGGCATTTACGAAATTAACGATCCAATATCCCCCAGTTCGTAAACTTTGTTTCGTAAACAATCCCAAACAATTTTTCCGCTTACGGAGCACATAATAAAATGTTTAATATCTAACGGGGCTGTCGCGGTCCCGTATCCTGTTAGCGCTGGGTCATTTCACTGATATACGCCCGTTTTGACATTTTACTAGCCTCCTTGAAACTATGAAAGGGGCATAAAAACGGGAAGGGTCCCCCCTGAGAAGGTTGTTGCAATCCACAACAACGTACGTCATGACTAGGGGTCGCAATCCCGCACGATTTTCAATCCCGCGGGATCCCACGCGGGATTCAAGCCAATCCCGCGGGATCCCGCAGAATTTTGAAATTAATAAAATAATTTTGTTTAAAACCCGTAATTTCTTTACAGAATTGCTGCAAATTTTGCACAAGCGTTTACAATTCTTTGATATAGGTTAATTGCGCAAAAATTAATACTGTGCCATTAAGAAAATACTTTTGACAAAAAATAAAAAAATAAAATTAAAATAAAATGTATTTTCTGTTAGATGTTTGTTCAGATGTGGGACATCGAAAAACGGATTACTCGGAAAATCAAACCTTATTTGAACTCCTGGGTTCCCTCAAAAATCCTATTTTCAGCCCCATGAAAGCCCCACGAGACAAAATTTCTGATTTAAAAAAATGCCTACTGCCCAAAACGGCTCGGACGGCGGACGGACATTCTGTTTTTGGAATCAAGACATCCTGAAACGTATAATGTCAAATTTTGAGGCCGAACAGAATTTTCGACTCCGTCGCTATTGAATAGGTGTACTATTCCAAGAATAATAAACCAAAATGTATCTATTTAAAAATATTTGAACAAATATAAGGAAATAAATGCATTGAAGGGAGTGAGATGGAGTCATCCTCTGAAGCTGAGAAATAGCCAACTTGCTGAAAGAAATACCACCAGAGAAGGTCACCCAAATTTGATGAGCGCTGATTGCAGAAATAGGTTCCCAGCAGCTGTAGAGAATTCTCTCTCTGACTCCTCACTTGTGGGAGGAATCGTCAAACAGAATGTATACCTAATAATATTATACTCTACTGCATATTATGCACACTGGAGACAGCGCACCCTCTTTCCCCTCAGATAGGTTAGATAGGTAGTATAATATTATAATATCCATATTATGGATCTTAGATAGGATCGTAGATACCACATGAATAGCCAAAATATTGTGAACTACACCACAACAGGCATGAGGAGGACTTATATGCATCACAGGCAATGAGAATGTGATTTACAGTGTGCAGGCTGCGATTCACACTACAGAAAATGCGACTTTTTTAAACAAGAGGAATCCCGCAAATCCCGCGGGATCCCGCGTTTAGAATCCCGCATTTGCAAGATTGGTAAAACACCGCGGGATCCCGCGGGATTGCGGGATCCTGCATTGCGGGATTGCGACCCCTAGTCATGACGTACGTCAGTGCGAAGAAAATTTTGTTTAGCAGTAGCGCGGAATAATTTCAATCAACTATATTTGGGGGAACACCCTTCGCCAATTTCCCACTTTTGCTTTATTATTCATGGAATAATTCACCTATTTAATCGCGAAGTCAAAAATTCTGATCGGTCTCAAAATTTGACATTATATTTTTCAAGACTCCAAAAACGAAAGATCCGTACGCCGTCTGCTGTCTGAGCCGTTTGGGGCAGTAGGAATTTTTCTAAAAATCTGAAGTTTTGACGGTACTTTTCCGTTATACCGCCTCCACTCGATTTTGGTTGCGTTTCGGCCGCTTTTGGTGCCTTAAAGCCATCGGGAGGGGTGTGTTTGAAACTCGAAATCGAGTGGGGGCGGTATAACGGAAAAGTACCAGTTTGACAAAATACTCGGTTTACCATCTAGTTGTGCCCGCAAGATCTTCAGCCCGTGGGGCTCTGTGGGGCTATACAGGGGCTACGGGAGGGGTTTTTGAAGGTTTTCGGCTATTAGGTCGAGTTAGCTGCAGTTTTCGAAGTATTTTTGGACGAACAATCCATTTATGGGGGTCCCAGAACGATCCGATTTCACTGTGGGGATCTATGGGGCTGTCATGGAGCTACAAATGGGATTTTTGAAGGATACCAGGAAGTCAAATAAGGTGTCGTTTTCCGAGTAATTCTGGACGCATCATTCATCTTTCGAGTCCCCACATCTGCCCAAACATTGTAGATTTTTTTGTTTTGTTTTGTTTTTAAATAAGTTTTTCAATAATATTTCCTAAATGACTGAATAAGGAATGCAGATGTTTCTGGATTATTTTTTTATCGATAGAAGGCTTCCAAAATTATTTAATAACACCGAAAATGGGGTTAAAACACAAATTGTCAGTTCGAACAAATTTATAAAATTTATGGAAAACAGCAATTTGAATTTTCAAAGGAAACCAGCGATCAGCTCCCATTGGTCGACGATTTCGCCATGTTGCCAGATGGCCACCATTAAAAAAAATTAAAACTGAAGGATCGGTCTCTGAGGTTAAACGTGACACCATGGTCGTTGTTTTGATTCGTTCTTGGGTTAAGGTGATTAGCAGAAAAAACTTTTTATTTTTATTTAAATTATTTGTAAAAATGTCAAGAGATTGTTTATGGGAATGATCGACGGAAAAAGTGATTTTCTGAGTTGGCAACGGCCCGTCAAACCTGGACAACTTTAGATGAATATAAACTAGGTATGTGAAGGACTTTTTGTCACAAAAATGACGTATTTTCCTCTTTTAGGCTTCTAATAACATGGCACAGGATGATTTAACCCGAAATTCGCGTGCACGTCCATTCCTTATAGCGGAAAAATTAATTAGGAATGGACGTGCATCCCAATTTTGGGTTAAATCACCTAGTGCCATGTTGATAGAAGTTAAAAAGAGGAAAATACATCATTTTGTGACAAAAAGTCTAACATGTAGTTTATATTCATCTAATGTGGTCCTTGTGATACAAACAGTACGTGCGTGTCGTCACCCACGGACCTTCTGGTTTGACGGCCAGGGTTGCCAACTCAGAAAACCACTTTTACGCATATCGTTCCCATAAACAATCTCTTGACATGTTTAGACCTAATTTAAATAAAAATGAAAAGTTTTCTGCTATTCACTGTTACTCACGAACGAATCAAAACAACGGCCGTGGTGTTACCTTTAACCTTCGCTGTGGGTTTACCTCAGAGACCAATCCTTAAGTTTTTAATTTTTTTAATGGTGGGCAACATGGCAACATGGCGAAATCGTCGATCAATGGGAGCTATCGCTGGTTTCCGCCAAAAATTCAAATTGCTATCTTTCCATAATTTCTATGAATTCGTAGAAACTTGTAATTTGTATTTTAACCCCATTTTCGGTGTAATTAGGAAGGCTTCTATCAATAAAAAATAAACAAGAAACACGTCCATTCTTTTTTTTAATTAGACCCCCCCCCCCCATTTACCCTTGTGTATATTTTGCAGTTTTTTTGTTTGTTTGTTCGAAGTCACTTGGCGGGAAATCCCCCAAGTCCTAATGGGAAACTTGTGATGGCAAATGTCGAACACGGAGTTTTGACAGTCTGGGAAAGATTTCACTCAAGAAAGTTTAATCGTAGGTGAATACTTTTAAAACGCAACAAAACCAATAATTATTACTGGCAATTGCCAGTAATTATTACGAAGTTTCACGTAGGTAAGGGCTACATTAACAGCCTTAAGCTTAGAAGCTGATGTGTTCTGGCACTTTGAGCAAGACACACAAGTGTGCCTTCTGAAAGCCCTCGAAAGTAAATACTGGTGTCTAGTTCTCAGAAAAACCAATTAAGTCACCGTTGAAATTGTCGACTTTGCTAACGTCGTGAACATCACAATACCAGACCTAACGCGTTTACCTATCCGAGAACATGTTTACGTTGGGGTGCTTCTGTCTGCGAGGCATTTGATCTTTTCAACTCCACATTCTTGCTTCTTTGATCTTGAACGGTATGAAAGGGCCAAGTGAAAATACCCGTCAGGAGGATGAAATAGGAGTAGAGAAAGGAGATCATAACAAGCAGAAGTCTCTTAAGAGACTGGGGATGACAGGAGCGGTACCAAAATCACAGATTTTCATGTGGAGTGAGCAAAGAGTAAGTTCGTAACGCCGTAAAATTGAACAAGGAACGGAAGACGGAAGTGGTTCAGAGCTCACCCGCTACAGCCTAAACAACAGCTTCCAGGCATGGAAGGGGGAGGGGAAGGGATGCATGCTCTTTCCCCGCACAACGAGACCAGTATTCATCAACTCATTTCATTATTGGCATTCCAATCACCCTATTTCGGCTTGAAAGGGTGAAATCCTGGAACGGAGCAGACGGCTTTTTTCTGATCTCACGTGTGGGCTTGGACCTGGGGAACCCATCACTAGAAGCCTCTGGTACTCCCACATCCGTGAGAAAGTCAGAGGGAATCGGTGGTGTGTCGTTTCTGGACAACTCAAGTAAAAAGTCATCGCAGACCCAGGGACAACGTGACATCTCGAGCGTGGACCCTACCACAAGGGAGAGTGGAAATCCAACCTAGGCCATCACAACTCAATTCCTCCAACCTCAAGCGGCAGTGAGATTTTGGATACTGGGATTTTGTTCCTGGATTCAAAGAGGTTGGTGGAAAATTGCAGTGCACTGCATCCAAGTCCTTACAATTGGTCGTGTAATATGAGTGGGAGTACCAGGTCTACAAAGTAACATCCTGGATTTGCCTCACCGGAAGTGTTGAAATTCGAGAGCCAGGTCAATGTTTCCCCTGGCACCGTCCAGAGCTCCTAAAAGTCCTCGTTCCAGTCCTCGTTCTCCTCAGGTTTAAGGACTCCGCCATTTTGAAGGAATATGTTTTCCCCAGGTCAAAGCCAGCAGCTGAGAAAAGACGGGTTTGCAGACTCCAGCCGGATCAGTGAAAAATCTTTGTGAACATGGTTAAAATCCAAAAACGTGAATCAATAAGACCTTCGGGGACTGAGAAGGTCACCTCGAACCCGCCGACTTGGTAGTTCTGGGAAGACGCAATGCCCTAGTGTAAATGCGACACCTAGCTGTGGTTCACGGAACCGATCAATACCTATCATCGTGTAAAATTGGAACCGCTAAAGTACAATGCAGTTTTTAAGAAAACCTCCAAGTATAAACAAAGTGATTATGTAGATCTTGTGTAGTCATCAAAGTACTCGTACATACTTGGATTTCAATTCTGTTCTGTTGGTTACAATGGAACTTCCGTGTGGACGACGTTAAATGGCCGTCAGACGCTGCGTGTTTTTCAAGAAGTCTCCCAAAGCACTAAAAACTAAAATACTCGTCCCAAAGGGATTTTGCAACTCGCCCTGAGACAGAAACGACTGGTTGTAGAATTTATGCATCTCCTCAAGGTTGAGCCGATTCGTCACGGTAGGAAAATCGATACCGGATGCCTCGGTAGGGCCAGTCATTAGCATCGACCTATCTCTTCTAGAAAACATTTTCCCTCCGCGGTTTATCTCAAGAGATTTTATGGGGCGAGGGAGACTTCCCCTCTCTCCACCTTTCACGCTCTCAATTGCGACTCACCGAGATAGTCATAACACTGCTCAGCTTGGCTATGGCGGCCTTGGGCTAATGCTGAACTGCGTAGTTTACTAAGAATGCAACTCTGGGGTCTCCGGTTTCATACCACGCATGAGTTTTATAGGTTCAAGTGTCTCATCTAGTCAGGAGAACTTTATATGAAAAACACTGCAAAGATTCGCCACCGAAAGGATTGCTAAAGAAAAGTTCTCTACAGCCAGGAAGCCATACTTGTGTAAAGGCTAAACTTTTAAACTAGATCCGAAAGCATGCTCCACAAAAAATGTCAATCATACAGTCCAGACAGGGCAACAAGTTTGGATACCAAACACAACATTTGGCTCCTGTAGAGCCCAGTTTATGCAAAAGCCCGCAACATCCCAGCGTCAAGATGGTTTCGAGCACAGTTAAGTTAGGATTGTTGAGATTGTTTCGAATCTTCACTATTATTAGACCAGTTGTCCAAAAGTAGTGAAGCTGAAAAAAATACCTGAAGACTTTTTCGATCTGTACGTTTTTTGGGGGGTGCTGAATCCGAAGATTTGGTTATCTACTAGATTCGGATATGGCTTCACCATGAAAATGGCGAAAAACCATGAAATTTCGGCACTCTGGTTTTCCGCCTCTCTGTTTGGTTTTTCCACTATAACGCGGAAACCATGCCTCCTAGCAACATAACTACTCAATTACGACATTAAAGGGGTATTTTAATAAGCTTTCATGAGAATAAAAGATAATAATTATATTTTATTCTCGTGATCTTAATTATTAAGATCGGACTAACCGTTCCCGAGTAATGGGCAAAAACGTGCGAACACGTTTTCGTCAAAATTTGCCATTTTTGTCATACCTGCCCCATCCTTATCGAAGCATTAAAATTTCACATAGAATAGTTGCGATGGAGAATTTAATCAGATTTCACGAGAAGAAAATAAATTCGAAATCAGGCCAGTAGTTTCCGAGCTACAGCCGAAAACGTTCTGAAACGTGTTTTTCCGCTTACCTAGCGGTGTCAGATTGGTCGCTTCTTGTTTTATATTGTCTGACAGGTTTCTTGTTTTATAATGTCAGGGTACTCAGGGTATAATACGTGGGGGTTCAGGGGACCGATTGTGGGGTATAATAGGCTTCGGAAGTCAGGAATACGCAATTTTTGGCTGAGTTAGAAAAAATGGTCAAACTTCAGCGCACTCTAGCGACCATACGGAAGAAGCTAGCAAGGCGTTCTCGGTCTCATTTGTTAGGAGATTTAATCAGCTTTAATTTCGTATAGAGTAGTTATGTCGCTAGGAGGCGTGGTTTCCGAGTTGTAGGCGAAAAACCGAACAAAGTGCCGAAATTTTATGGTTTTTCGCCATTTCCATCCGAATCTTCGGATAACCTAACCAAAACGGATAACATTCATGTTATAACCAAATTTTCGGATTCAGCACCCCAAAAACGTAGATCCGTCGAGAAAAACTCTTCAGGGATTTTTTCCATTCCAAACTAACTATAATGACTGGATTATTCTGCCCTATGCTCCCAAAGGCATTAAAAAAAAAAAAGTCAAGTAAGTCACAGCAATATAATATTATTATATAACCTTCACGACTTGGGGTTTGAGGCGTTGAACACTAGCTCATGGTTATGACTGGCTGGAAGAAGAAGGAACTTCGTGGATGTCGCCGCCGCACTCTTCGAGCCATGGAAACGCATCACCGTCCTCCATTCTTAACCCCCTCAGTCTGTGAGACATTATTGCAATTTACAGTCTCACCCATCCGGAAATAGGTATTCTTCCATCATCTGATGAGAGTCATGCGTATTGTCGTCCGGTGTGGCGTTGGGTAAACTACCGTTTCCCTCGATCAGCGAAGTTAAGCAACGTCGGGCGTGGTTAGTACTTGGATGGGTGACCGCGTGAGGAGCGGGGTCACCGATACAAGTATTTTCTGCGTTCAATCGGACGGCGAACTCCTCCCAACCCAGGGGGACGAGGCAATGGGGAGCCATGGGCGCAATCGTCAGACAAGTTCCGATCCTCCTTGAGACGACGGCTGACGACGTCCGCGACGGCAGCAGCCAGTCGGACAAAAATTCAGGGTGAAATTCCCTTGTTTCGTTTCGTTTTTCGTTTCGTTTCGAGTCATGCGTATTCCTCATCATACTATTATTTCAAGTCATATTTTGGTCGTTTTAAAAAGGGGCGTCGCCGGATTTCTCTCCAATTATAATAAATAGGGGGAACCGCGAATCTTCATCCCACGATTCCTCTCCGTCGAATGGCAGGATTCCTCTCAGTTAATGATGGAGAGGGTTGAGAATACGAAAGACAAAGTGAAAGTGCTATTTTTATGATGGTTCCAAGCTTTGCAGGCTTGTCCAAGGCTTACAAAGTTGTTGCCAAGCTGGATAAGGCTTTCCAAGGTTTCCCAAGATGGTCCCAAGCTTTCCAGACCTGTCCAAGGCTTGCAATGTAGGTGCCAAGCTGGCAATGGCTACCACTGCTTGCCAAGATGGTCCCGATTTTTCTAGACCTGGCCGAGACTAGAAGGAGAGTGAAATGTGAAAGTCCAACCAGCCACGAGTGCTATGGATAGTCCCCGACCTGCCATGGCATGACGCAATTAGGTGAGAGGAAACCTGCCATAGGCTTAACGAAATTAAATCTACTCGAAGAGGAATCGCGGATCTCCCTTAAAAATAAATCTCCAAACTACCAACTCTCCTACCTTCTGGGGGAGAGACAGACCGGCTTCCATAATGGAAGTTCTATTATGAACGTCCTCCATTTCCGAATGGTAGTCTAATCTAAGTCAAACCTTCTAAAGTTTTTGGCGGATCGTCCGACAACGTAGGTTGATTATTCCCTGAATAATCCAAACGTCGAAACGATTATCCGGTGATAGATCAATAATTGATCTTATAATTATTATAAAGTAGCAAACATCGAAGCAAGGATTATACCGGCGAGACAATTAATTGGCAACCGTCGACCAATCACCCCAGAAAATAGCCCAGAACTTTCCCACCTGAAACGAGACGACGAACACAACTATGCAAAAGAATATTAATGAAGAACGAGGATGGTTGGTTTAGATAATTAAACAATCAAGATGAAACTGGTACAAATGGGTAATGTGGGTGAAGGTGACGCAATTTCAGTTCTTTTAGAAGCTGTGACGTCATAAATGAGACCAAATGCGTCCTTCCAAGTTTCACCGCCTTGCCCTTTTCGAATAGGGAAGCCCTGAATATTGAAGTTATTCCCCAGACGACCGCCGGGGAAGGGAAATAGAAATGAATAAATCGGAAGCTAGAACGAACAGTTAAATTACTGCAGACAGAAAGAGAAAACCGAATCAGCGAATGGAGTGAGACGGACGGTTATAGAAACCCAGGAAGTCTTGTAAAACTCGTTATCGCCATCGGGGGCGACAACAGTTTATTTTACGTCCCAAGAAAAAAAAAAGAGGAAAAACTAAATGAGAAATCGGAAATACACAGTGGGGTTTCATTAAGGGTGAAAACGGGATCTAAAATTTCGGTGAGGATATTGACAATCAAAAACAGGACTTCTTTAAGGAAAAGTGTACATCCTTAAGGGAGGAAGAAATATGGAAAATAGGTATATTTCGTGACGGTCTTCATATTGAGTCAACCTAATCCACTATAGTTCGGCCGGTTTTTGACGGTAGGTACGTTACAAAAATTTATGGTTTTAGCAAGGTTCATGTACGACTCCCACTCCATAGACCTAGAACTAGGCAACTAGCAGCGTGCAAGCTCTGTGTCCCACAATTCAATAGATTCCAAGAGAGGTCAATGAGTTAGGAGGACCTTCAGGGTGGAATGGGAGAGCATACCCCTCTAGGATCTGTGGGTAAAGACGAGACAGGAGCGGTTGAATGGGCAATTCCCACACCTGACAAACTCTAGACCTCCGGACCGAATAGGAACAGGATGGATGCTCTTTTGAAAGTGAGGACTTCGCCTGTCTTGGTTCGTTAGTAACCGTTCGAACGAAAATCCAAAGAAGGATCGCTGCTACCAACAAGTGCTACTTTTGTTGGTGCGACACGTGATGAACCTTCTCGTACAAAACAAACTGGGGCACTCTCCCACACTCAAGAGAACCAGTTTTGGAAAAGTGATGCTCCCAAATCTGGGTTCTTTCTCAAATAGAGAAGTTTTGTACAAATAGAATTAGGGAGAACCTAACACCATCCATCATTCCGCCCGGTACCAAAATCCACTTAGATATGATTAGGAAGCCCTACTTCGACGTATTATCTACGGTGGGCCTTCAGCGCCTGATAAAGCTCCCCTCACCCAACTTAACAGACCACCATGTGATTTGTTGCTTTAAACTCATTCCAAGACTCAAGAAGTAAATATCGCCGCAGTCAAACGGAAGAAATAACTAATCTCCCAATTTGGGTCAAGTTAGGAGGTATCGAGAAAAGGCTAATAAAGACGAGGAGAGCTTTAGTGGCAGAACACCGCCAATTTATATAATACTCAGGTAGCTCTCAGAACTCCGCCGAGTGGGATGTATTTGCTTACGATGCTGTAAGGAAGGTGGTGTAGGTACTACTTATAGATATTATTATTGTAACTCTTGAAAATTGAAACCCTCTATTGTAAATGTAGTTTAAACTATATTAGATTTTCCACCGAGTTTAGCTACCAAGGAAGACAGCCTTTCTCTCAGAAAGATTTTTCAGGAATAAACCAGACTACCCGGAAGGCTTCGTACCTTGGCAACGAAGTAACCGAGAGGGCAGATTCATCTACTTCGTCCTCCTCGCCACTCCGAGACGCTTTATCTTCCATCCTGTAAAAGAAAGAGAGCGAATTTAGTAAAAATCGACACACCAAATGACGGCCCTAAGAAAAAAAAAAAAAAAAAAACAGCCTGTGTGTCAGGAGGTATTGCAATAGGTGGGCTCCCTTTGGCAACACCCCTCTACCTCTGATATAATTCAGAAAATTTCTGTTTTGGTATCTATATCACTAAATCACAATGATTACTAATGGCTGCACAGTGTGTCGTAACAATTTGAATGAAAACGATAAATTTCGTTATTTTCAAGTTACTTCCGAAGTAGCTCATGTCTTGGGTTTTCAACACACGTCTCGTCACTACTCCAACTAGTACTTACCAAGTACCTAATCTCAATGTCAGAACATACTTTTACCGTTATGAAATAATATGACATAATATGTCATCACGGTAAGGAAGTTCGTAAATTTCCAGATCCCTGGTTTTCTGATTAATTTTCTTCCAGTTGAAAGGAAGTGGTTAAAGTTAATAATAAACTACCGGCTACAGCGTCCTTCGGGAACGGGTTAGTTCTGACATCAACCGCCCAGCCGTTCCCAAGACGACCGCCAACGATCGACTGGGTGGCCATAGAGGTAGACGAGGGGAGAGCACAAGGGATACGGTAGATTTTGTGAGAAGAATATTTGAAGCAAATGTATTGGTGATAATGACTTGACGTTTCGATTAGTCGAGAAGGATTTTGAATCGGACTAAATTCACTGAAGAACATCCTGGGCAGCGGACTCGCCGCCTCCAGCCCCCTCCATGGGGTTCTACTCTATGTGGGCGGTGCACGATACCAACACTCCGCCCTCGTCGCGACCAGCCGCCCCCACAGGGCCGCCACAACATCCCCACTCTCTTAATGATCGAACATCCTCTTCACGCCGCCCATAATATCCATTTCTCATTCCAGCTTGGATATTATCCAAGCTGGAATGAGAAATGGATCAACATTTTCATCCCAGCAACGCCGCAACATATGGATTCAATATCAACACTAATAAACGGGTTTAAGCGATGAACAAACGAATTGAAGCTGAAAACCAACCAAGCCCGAATGAACGATGAAGATTGCAAACCAAACAACACATTGAAGCCGCATAAACGCTCGGATCGGAAAACGCCGGTGGGTCACGAAGTGGTTGTTAGCCGAAGGTGCAGAGGCCCTCAGAACTTTAGACGTTTCAGAACCTCGAGACTTTGAGAATTACCTCAATCGCGGTCAATCAAAACGCAAATTTCGGTGTCAAAAGATGATTCCAATTCCGCCTGATCGCCCTAGTGATCATTAGCGAAGTAAATCTATTTATAGATATATTTATTTATCCAAGTAAATCTAAGTTTATCTTTAAGTAAATCTATTTATAGATTTATAGATAAATTAATCTATTTAAGTCACTCAGTTTTTGGTTTAAAAAGTCAGAAATCTGCACCTAATTTGATAATGACCAAGGAAGTCTCCTTTTTGAAGGAAATAATATTATGTACGGCGAAGTGGGGTAATTGTGTATACCTACGGGGTGATGTGTTAACGATTCATAAAATGGCGCCAAATGAAACTACAATGCTGAATTTTTTACTGTGTGTACTGCAGGCCCTACAGTGTAGGGTCCAATAATGCTTATCACAGAAAAAGGCGGGAGTCGTGTTGAGAAGTTGCTGCTGTTTATCTGCAGATTCTGCGGCAGTCAGTGTTTTACTTTCGACCCGAGTTGATGACGTCGGTAAGCTTAACTCCCTGGAGCGCGTCAAAAACAAAATTTTTATAACCTTTGATAAGATTCCAATTAGTTACCTAAGGAATTGTGACAGTTTCAAATCGAAATCTTCATTCGTTGTATAGATTACACAGGTCTACAAAAAAAAGGTCACTTCGGGCTCGAGAGGTTTCGGTGGTTGCTCTCCATGTTTTGGGGTCTGCTGAACACGAATCCGAAGTCCGTTTTGCGCCATCACGTCCAGTTTTTTTTGTACACCCTCGTTTATCCAGAAAAGCGAAAATTCCCTTAATTTCGACTCTATGTCGTCTGGTTTCTGTAGGTAATTTTTCTGGGTGCTATGAGGTACGCTATACTTTAGATTTCTTTGCGCTGAATCGAATGAGACCAATTGCAAGTCGCTAAGATGATTACTTACGGAGATACAACCTCTAGAAGTCATTTTTTAGGTCGGAAAACGCTATTTTTTCCACTGTTTTTTTGCACTTTTCAATTTACACATTAAAAAATAAGGGTCCGGGAGAATCGGCTCCAACTACAACTTAAACTGTGGACATTTCTGCGTCAAATGCCGCCAACTGCACCTCTGTGAATGCAATAGCCGATTTTTGGCGATTTTTCAAAGATATGAGAAATTTTACTCTCCCTTTTTCCCATTTCCAACTACAAAATTTTCTGGCTCATCTAAGTATTCATCCTAAGCGCTTAGACATACGGTACCCTACAGAATTTTTCGCGCTGAATCGAATGAGACCATTTTCAAGCCGCTACAGTGCATAGTTTCGGGAATAGAAGCTGTGAAAATCATTTTTACAGTCAAAAATTGTATTTTGCAACTGTTTTGCTCTATCTTAGTCTGCAGAACAACATAATATGCAGAACAACATACTATATATTATATAGTAGGTAATAACATAATAAGCTACGGAAGAGACTTCATATCAAAATCTAGTCAAGCCCAAGTAAAATCACAATGTCGCACCCACTTACTCAACTGTTAAGGATTTTCTTCGGTTAGCAGCACTATGATAGTCTCGTTGAATGTTCCAACAGTACCTAGTCTGCCATCATGTTCTCATCCCATCGACCCTGGTAGGTATCGAAATTCCATAGTTTTCAGGTCTTGGTGAACCTCTCCCCTTGCTCTTCGCTGTAGTCCCCCAGGTTGTAAGTGAAGCGATCTATGCGGCTGAAGAGGTGGTGAACTTTAATTCACAATTCATAATTCGGCTCCCAATTCGTTTAAATTTGATGAGCATATTTTCAACAAGTTCCTCGTAATTTTCTGCTTTTCGGGTACCGAGGAAATTTTTTATTACTTCAACGGAGGACTTACAAGATTGGAGCTCATTACCTTCCAACGCATCAACAAATTCGGGATCCTTTATAAGTACTCTAATATGCGTTCCATCGCAAAATACAATTTTTTGACAGTAAAAATGATTTTCACAGCTTCTATTCCCGAAACTATGCACTGTAGCGGCTTGAAAATGGTCTCATTCGATTCAGCGCGAAAAATTCTGTAGGGTACCGTAAGTCTAAGCGCTTAGGATGAATACTTAGATGAGCCAGAAAATTTTGTAGTTGGAAATGGGAAAAAGGGAGAGTAAAATTTCTCATATCTTTGAAAAATCGCCAAAAATCGGCTATTGCATTCACAGAGGTGCAGTTGGCGGCATTTGACGCAGAAATGTCCACAGTTTACTTTGTGGTTGGAGCCGATTCCCCCGGACCCTTATTTTTTACTGTGTAAATAGAAAAGTGCAAAAAAACAGTGGAAAAATAGCGTTTTCCGACCTAAAAAATGACTTCTAGAGGTTGTATCTCCGTAAGTAATCATCTTAGCGGCTTGCAATTGGTCTCATTCGATTCAGCGCAAAGAAATCTAAAGTATAGCGTACCTCAGAGCGCCCAGAAAAATTACCTACAGAAACCAGACGACTTAGAGTCGAAATTAAGGAAATTTTCGCTTTTATGGATAAACGAGGGTGTACAAAAAAAACTGGACGTGATGGCGCAAAACGGACTTCGGATTCGTGTTCAGCAGACCCCAAAACATGGAGAGCAACCACCGAAACCTCTCGAGCCCGAAGTGACCTTTTTTTGTAGACCTGTGTTATTGATATTATACACATTTACCCCCTGAATTTCCCATGGGGGGGGGGGGGGGGGGGGGGCAATGTGTACGACCGTTGTGGGGTAATTGTGTAATTGGTTGTTAAGGGGAGCAATTGCAATTGCTTGATGAGCTCTCGCCTCGCTTGATTTTCACCGCACCTACAGCTGCAAGCTACAGTGTAAGCCTTATATATATATTACACAAAAAAGTCAATAACAGCCATAAGAATAAGAACCAAAAAAATATACCATTTTGTTTGGTTTTTGATGGTCTTTACGAATACCTACTCTGAGAAACACACAATTACCCCTTTTTCCTGGGGAAATGTGTACCTACTACCGAGGACTTAAAAAAAATTGTTGTTTCAAAATTATGAACAGCGGTAAGTAAATTAAAACCTTTGGAGATATTAAACAGCATTAAACAGGCTATCTTTTGAAAAAAAAAGACGGCTGATAATTATCAGTTCATCATTATAATCAAGTCCAAAGTTGAACTATTGAAAAAAGCATACGCGATTACCCCATTCCACCCTATTCTTGTTCGAAGTCCCACATCCCTATCAAGAACGTCCTCATGGGCGCTTTCATGGACTAATATCACAAAACGCTTCAAACCGAGGGCTAACAAGTGAAGAGGGGTAACAACCCTTTTGTTTCTCTTGTACGGGAAACCAATTAAATTAAAATTTAATATTGAATCTGTCAATAAAGAATCCTTTATGGTACTTTTCGGTTATTCAAACAACGAAACAACCAGGAAGAAGGAGAAAGGAGATTTTCATTTCTTTCCCAGTTTATTTTTTTGAACTGTTTCAATATCAGCCTTTCAGTTTGTTTTCCGACTTTTTTAGACTTGCATTGGTAAACTTTGTAATTTTTCCCCCAAGCCTATTTGTTCTTTTTTATTTGCCACGGGTGCAAATGGTATCGATATATCCATATTTTGAACGTCGATAAATCGGAATATGGATAGAATACACAAAAATGTATAAAGTGTCGCCCGCCTCGTCGCACTTTGTTAATATTCAAAAATGTATATCGATATCCAAAGACGATATTTTTCCTTCGATAGGTACCCATCCCTAACACGACACTCCCTTTCATATTTCCATTCTGCGTATCGGTTCTGATTTTATTATGCCTCTTGCGTGTAAGATTTATGCAATTCCTACAGCGTGAAGGTTTAATTTCAATACTATTACTTCTGCGGGCAGGCGGCAGTGTTTCTCAAGTGGTTTCGCGCGCTATTATTTCACTGTTTCCGCTCTGTTGTTATTCGACGCTTCTGTGTCTTTAATACAACAACACAGCAATAACAAATTTATTTAATAAATTTTGTGACACGTTCATTGAGTTTGCGGCCAGATAATCGAAAGAGGGTGTCATGTGATGGCAGAGCGGGACGATGCGGCCAGAAAACCGAAAAGTACCAAAAAACGCTGCAAATTTTACACAATGGTTTACTATTCTTTGATATAGGTTAATCGTGCAAAAATTAATTCTGTGTCAATAAGAAAATATTTTTGAAATAATTTTTAAAACAATTTCGTAGGTAGGAAATAATGTTCCTATAATGTTTGGACAAATGTGGGACCCCCAAAAATGGATTCTACGTCCAAAAATACCTCGAAAACGACACCTACCTCTACCACGTAGCCGAAAACTTCAAAAACCCCTCCCGTTGCCCCTTTTTAGCCCCACGGGTTTGGGCGATCGGGCTGAAAGCCTTGCGGGCACAACTAGATGGTAAACCGAGTATTTTGTCAAAATTTCAGACTTGAAAAATGCAAATGTATGATACGCTCTACATAAGTATTTCGTAACTTGGATACGTGGACGGATTTCTTTACTTACTACTATTGAATCGGAGACCAAACAATTCCGCTTAGTATCATCCAATAGCTGAACCCAGGTAGGCTTACTAATGGCGCTTGTTTAAAAGAAGGTTTGATAATGACCCTGTTCGCGATACTCACTCGCGTAGACAAATTTTGGAACTCCAACTAATACTCTCAAAAACAATAAATTCAACGGTGAAGACCTCTGATGAATGTTCATTGAACTGAATTGAAAACAAACACGTCTCTGGCCCGTGAGAATCACTTTCAAAGAGATAAAATCTGAACCCTTTAAAAGCTGGGGGTGTAAAAGGTTGGAGGTTATCCCAGGTCAAGCATTCCCTGACCTACAACACAGGCCTACCCGGGGGTGTTATCCAGGGTCAGGTATTGTCTGCCTATCGCTAACAGCCACATGCATCAAGTACACCACCCTAGCCGACAGTTTGACTGCTGAAGAGAAAAGCATGTGCGTGTAATTTGCATAAGCTCTATTTTACGTCCATATTATACTTCTACCCTCATACCTATTAGCGATTCTCTCCCCACATAAGGATTACCTGCTCCAACCTATTCAACCTCATTTCATCTCATGGAAAATACGTCCTCAACAAAAGCGCAGATCTATACTCCTTCTCAGTGAACCATTTTCCAGGGTATTCGAGCTTAGAAACCAATGGAAACCTTAGATTAGACTGAAATTCAATATTAAATAAATACGCCATATGAGAATGACTGAAAATGGTTGGCAGTGAGCACCCCCCCCCCCCCCCCCCCCCAAATCAACGCTTAAGCGAGTAATGTGCGAATTTTATCAATTCACCCGATTATTTTCTGAAACCATTTCCCACCATATCCATTGAACAGGAGATAATCGAAAACCCCCTATTGATAACTAAAATGACAACATACGCGTAGGCACATACAAACACAGACTATGAGTACCACCTTAGATCAGAGTAGGTACCTACCTATTTCTACAAGCACAATCGGGAAAAATCAAAATAGTCGACCGTTCAGAGCGATATTTTCCCGTCATCCTGGGAACACTACATTGGCGACGAAGATTAGTGCTGATTTCGCTGTGCAGGAACACACAGGCCCCGTATGCCTAAATCACTCTGTTTGAAAATTTTCCAATTTTATGAAAACTGATTTTGTATTCAATTATGAGCAGAACCCTTCACAATATGGAAATTATTTTTGCAAAATAGGGCCCTAAAAAATATGGCAAATATGGCTTATTTCGCTCGATAAGGCTTATTTTTCAACACTCCCCGACCGCCCTGGCAAATCCTTAGGTTATTCATTTTTGAGAGTCCTCTCAGCACCAGCAGCTGCTGATGTTGCCGAGGCGTAATTCATCAGCAGGTTCCCAACCTTCTTTCAGAGTGGCCTCACCAGATAGTGGCAACAATATAGTAACTATATTGTTGCCAACTGTTGTTTCCTCCCACCCAAAATTTCTGCCGGCCAAGGACGGCCTTGATTATGTCCTGGATTTTTACTCGGTGGCTCCTGGATAAACGGTGCCCGAAATACCTTTAATCTTTTCGACACTTGTTCCCAGCTGCACCCTTTCAGACTAAAAAGATTTTAATTTTTTAACATTCCGGAATATCCTGGAAGTTGGACTCATTGAAGAGAAGCTGAGGGAAGAGGCTAGCATTTAACAACTGCACTTTGGCGGTTTTTGCCGAAGCAGATTCGTCTACCAGCTCTTGGAGTACTCCCTTGTGCCCTTCAAAATGCTTGTGGTCTGAAGCAGCTCAGAGCTAATGAGCACAAGATCTGGAGGGAGAGGAATGCCTGGCAAGGGCTTCCTGAAGACTGCGACGCCCCTCGGTGCCTTCAGGAATATTTTCTACCCCTGATCTAGGAGATCAGTTTGTTCGCTTGAGGGTGTTCAAAATAAGCAAAACTAAACAGTGGGTTTCAAGAAATTTTCACTTCAAGTTTTTTCCCCCAAGGAGGTGAGCGAAAAAAAAGATTCAAAACATAGGACACAAACGACATTATTCTACATGCTTTTTGAGGAAAATGTCATTTTTGTCCTATTTTTCTGCATGTTATGGCATTTTACCGAAAAATCGGCAGAATACGGCATTTTCGTAAGTCGCCATGACAATATGACATTTGCAAGGCTGTGATTATGAGTCGTTCTACTGAAGTTCACCATTTTTCTAATCCACTTTTCACAAATTTTAAAACCAACCGATCGGATTGAGTGTAGTTTTCAACTTTTAAACTCATATTGAGATTCTAAACATGTTCGTATTGAACGTCAGCGCAGTAAGATGAAAAACGCTGCAAATTTTACACAAGGGTTTATTATTCTGTGATAAAGTTTACTTGTACAGACATTTAATTCTGTCAATAAAAAAAATTTAAAAAAAATTTTTTTTGGATTTTTATATTTCAAAAAAATTTTTTGGAGGATTTTTTTTTTTCTTCAAAAATGTGTTTTTTCAAAAATTCTTTAATTTTTACTCGAAAAATATTTAACTTCTTGGGATCCTTCAAAAATCCCATTTTTAGCCCCATGAAAGCCCTATAGATCGCCACAGTGAAATCGGATCGTTCCGGGACCCCCAAAAATGGATTCTACGTCCAAAAATACTTCGAAAACGACACCTAACTCGATCCCATAGCTAAAAGCCTTCAAAACACCCCTCCTGTAGCCCCATTTTAGCCCCATAGCGCCCCACGGGTTTGGGCGATCGGACTGAAAAGCTTGCGGGCACAACTAGATGGTAAACCAAGTATTTTGCCAACATTTCAGATTTAAAAAAAAATTCCTACTGCCCAAAATGGCCTGGACGGCGGACGGACATTTCGGATTTTGAATGTAGACCTCTTGAAACGGATAATGTCAAGTTTTGTGGCCGATCCGAGTCGTCGACCTCCGTCGCGAAAACATAGGTGTATTATTCCAAGAATAATAAACCAAAATCCCTTGTTACATACGGTTACAAAGATTCCAACGTCTCAGAGAGAAAGATTTCTCATTTTCTGAGATATTCACAGATGAACAATGATCGTTGGGGCGGGAAGGGGATGACTGGGGAGGTGTGGGACAACATTTACAAAATTGCCTCTGCTGCTGCGCTTTTTCGATATTCAAGGGCTTATGTTGGTGAAGCTACACTTCTCACCACGTATCCCCGACTTTCCAGATTTTAATACAACTTCTTTCATGGTCAAAAAGTCCAAAATTCAAAGGAAGGATTTTTTGCCCCCGATGGAAGGAAGTGGGGCAGATGTTCAAATGTAAACGTAGAGTGTGGCCCACGCAGCCACAGAGGCTATGCGCATAGACTGGGAATCAGCAGCAAGCGGCAAGCAGTGGTCGACATTGATAGCAAACCAAGGAATTTACCCCGCAGACGTGGAGGCCGGCTTTGGAGTTTATGAGGGCCCAACTTGTATACTCTGTGATGACGGCATCTCATGATATCATCTGTAGCAGGAGGTTCAGGCCATACGGTGGAGAGGTTTGGGACAACCATAAATGAACAAACAATAACGAGGAGAAGCACTTTTATGTTAGTCAAATCGCAATTTTTCAGGTTGGAGGACCAGGCTTTCAATCACGAAACATTAAGGATTCTAACATTATCCTTCTTTTTTTCTTCGGATTTTCGTCGATTTTATGGCACTTAGAAGCGTTGTAGGAAGAAAATTGACACGTGACACTTGAAAAAGAAATTATTGACACTACTAGCAGGAATGCCCGTTGTTTAGAATACAACGGGCGCTAGAATGAGGACACCCGTGGCAACCACCCGTGGTTTCTCGTAGTGAAGTATCAAATTCCCGTCTATCACCAATTATATGCAGCCCATAGCAACAACCCATCAACTCAAAATGAAATTACCTAGTAGGTACCTATTAAACAAATCAAGGCTCGCAAAAAATACTCGAACCCACCTACCGACGATCTTCGAATAACTCGCGAACGGGTTACCGCACAGAAATCGTTTTGTACTCGTTGAAATCAGAGTGAAAAGCTCGTTTAAACAGACGTAGTTTCGTTGTAAACCGACGACAAAAGTTGTACCGGGTTTCGGAGTTTCGAATATTTTCCTAGCGATCCCTAGTAACGTCGTTACTGTAACGACGCTATTTGACCAGTCTCTCGTCGCGAAGGAAAGGTCCGTTCGCGATGAAGGAAGGCCTCGAACGACATCTACTATAGCCTATAGCATGATCAACTTAGCGATCATTTTGCAAAAAACCGCATCAAAATCGGTCAAGCCGTTCGGGCGTGAATCAATTGTCAGAAAGACACACATACTCTTGCCTTTTATAAATAAGGATATATATAAGGATGGGTTTCCTTGACGAAAAATAAGTTAGATCAGGAGCACTCTGCATTAAGAAATTCGCACTCTGCATTTTTAACGTGATAAGAAATTTAATGTTCCCCAAAAATAAAAAAATGCGCTTGCACGACCTCGAGAAATAGTTTGAATAGACTGAAAATTTACCAGGGCTATTTTTTCCTCCTGAGCAACCAGAGACTACGATGCAAACGAATTTGGAAGACAACTTTTTTTTTTGGTCCACCCTATTATCCAAGGACATGCAGAGAATAATTGTCGGAGTAATGCTTCATTATACCCCATAAGGTAAGAATCGTTTGGGGAGGTGTCCCACACTCGACCGAATCTTCGGGCTTACCAGAGACTGTCGGGGGTTTTGAAGGGCTTTAGCTAGGACATTGAGTGAGGTATCGTTTCGAGGTGTATTTTAGTCGCCTACGCGACTTTTGGGGGTCCTAGACTACACCGTGTTGTTCGGTGGTGCTTCACACTTTCAACAGTGGTGTCATTTCCATTTTTGGAGTACCTACCTATTATTTTAATAGGTACGTATAATAGGTGGTATAAGAACACCTACCACTGTACACCTATGCCAGTTCTGCAACAATAACAACCCAAGTTCTCATACCATTGGCTGTTGTATAATAAATTGAACGAACCAAATTATATTCAATGTCGCGATTTTCTTGAGTGTCAATATCCAGCAAGCCAACTGGTAAGTAACACGACTGATGAAACCACAGTTCCACTGATTCCATTGCGGCGAGTTCATTTCAAAACAATTCATTTCTTCAATTCTGAAAACAACCGAGATTTAGTAAATTTCTAGTTTTTTGTAGTCCCAGTGATATTTGTTATTAAGCAACAAAGAGATAACACACGGCGGTAGTAGCAAGGGAAGGGCCCATCCGAACAAATTACTATTCTCCCACCAGCGGGTGGGTTATTGACAATCAAGGACCCAACCTACTTTTGGGATTTACGCTAGTTGTAAGAGTAGGAGGCACACGGAGAGGCAAATTATGGGTACGACTGGGTTGAATTGAAATATCAAAGGAAAATAGAGCTCAACGGGCAAAATGAGATCAAAATAAGCGTTGGGTGAAATGTTGACAAAGACGGGAGGTGAAAAGGTTGAGTTGAAAAACAGCTTCCGTCAGAATGCATGAGGGAGCACAACAACTTCCCCAGAAACAATAACATTTTATCTTGACCATTGACTCAGATGCATCCTGACTCAATCGTTTTCAAAAACAATAATCCACAAAAAAATGTTTATCAACACCGACCTGGTTGGTTTTTTCAGTCTTTGCTGTCTGGTTGTAGATCAGTCTTGTAGCCCAGTCTTATCGTATGGCACATCGGGCCGACTGGCTCACATCCGATCAAATCATTGTGGGGCGACGGGCGCCGACGTCGACGACGAATTGACGAAGGGGTCACGGAAAGTTCGGGGGGATATGAGAAGGCGGATTCAAAATAAAAACCGAAAACAAACTTCACCCCGACAACCCGAACTTCACCTGGTCCGCCATGCTGTTTACAGAAAATACTGGCAGCGCCCTCTAGGAGACCGCCAAAGTTCAAAGATTGGAGGGGTCCTATGTAATCGTGCCGGAAGTTGCAAATTCTGATCGTTTCATGACACGGAGATTCCAAAAACGGAATGTCCGTCCGCTTGCCGTCCGAGTCGTTTTGGGCAGTACGTAGGAATAGCCTATCAAAGAATAGTAAACCCATGTGTAAAATTCGCACTGTTTTTGAGACTGCTTTGAGTCACTTATGTCTGTTTAGTGATACAAACCGCATTTTTCGGATAATTCGTTTTTTTTGTTCGTCCGCACGCCTCCAAATGAGTTTTTGAAACCGAAGCTATATAAATAGTCTTGAATCGTATGAATACGTGGTCAGATTGCACACAAAATTGACTTCACAATTCACTTTCAACAGCAGATACCCACACATCGAAAAATATGACATATTTGACATATACATTGACATATACATTGTATATTTAAATAGGTATACCTCACTCAACACCCTGGCCAACGCTCTCCAACTGCGTACCTACGTAACATGGCATGATGAGCACAACACCTTCTGACAAAAACGATTTGAACGGGCATTGAGATTTAGTATTCTACGAATATATTCTTTAGGAACGGGCATTGAGATTTAGTATTATACGAATATATTCTATACCTACATCATGAACGAGGTACACACGCCCAGGGATCTCAAGTTTAACCCTTAACGAAAATGCCGATAAAAGCTGCTATAAATTTATAGCACCCCTTAAGGGTTGAAAAACTTGTCTGAAACTGTCAACCCGGAATTATTCAGACCTGATCGCAAACCTCTTCAGTTGGGTACCTAATTTTGAGTCCGTTTTCAGGGATATAGGGGTTTTGAAAAAAACCTTCCATTCTCTTTCCGTCATTGTCGAAAAACATACATGACTCATAAGCACCTAGTGTTTTTTTGTACTTTTACCTTTGTTTTACCTTACACCTATGTAAAAGTGTTTTTATTTATATTTAAAAAACTGTAACAGTGCCGACATAAAAATACCATGAGTATACCTACTTTGCCTATGCATGCTTCGTCCAAATCAATGACTTAAATAATCAAGGATACAACAGACCAAAACCGCTGCAAATTTTATACAAGGGTTTATTATCCTTTGGTATTTATACTTACCTATTAAACAAATTACCTAGGGAATTGATGAATGATCCAAAAACTAATTCTGGCAATAAAAAATTACCTACAATAAATTTTTTTTAATTTTTTAATAATTTTTCTTGGTACTACACTAAGTAGTGAAAAGTCTTTTCAAAAAATTGTATTACTGTACTGCACAGTATACAAGTACTGTAACAGTATTTGAGCGGATGTGGAACCTCAAAAAAAGTATTCTATGCCCAAAATTCCTCGGAAAACGACATCTCATCCCCCCCCCCCCCCCCCCCCCCAAGGAGTCTACGGGACATACATCGTAACGACACGAACCCATTGCCGACACCCTTCAAACCCCCCCCGTATCCACTCTTTAGCCCCGTGGATCCTTTGAGCGATCGGGCATGAAATGCTTGCGGGCACAACGTATTTAAGGACCGAGTAGGTTTGGCTATTTGGTCAAAATTTCAGATTTAAAAAAAGCCTAGGTAAAAACTGAATTTATTTTTGGAATCTACAAAATGAATAGAATCTATCTATGAATAGAATCTGATTCATTTTTGAAACGTATAATGACATCCCTAATTAATAATTAATTAACCTACATAATTGTTATGTAGGTAACATTTTGAGGTCATCCAAAAACTTCGACCTCTGTCGCGAATTCATGGGTGTATTGTTCCAAGAATTATAAACCAAAACCTGTTTATGGAATTGAATACTATATTAAATATTTATCAATTTATCTTGGCAATGGAGAGGGAGGTGGTCAGGGCTTTGGCATCAAATGCCAAATGAATAATAATAATAATAATAATAATAATGAAATAAATATTATTTCATCAGAAATTAATAATTTTTTCTTTTATCCAATTCGCTCTGACCGAATCAACCACTACCTACTACACTTTCAACATAAACAAAACCACCACAACAACATCAACATCTAAAGTGGCCACACCCTTCCGGGTGTTATAATTTAGTGCTCAACAACCACCACCACTGCAACAACAATCGCGAGCTGTTTTTTCGACAACTGAGCGTGTTGTTCTCTGTTACTCTGTGGTGTTGATGGTGCGTTGAAAATTTCAACTTGACTTTGTTGCTTGTGTAATCTGACAACTTGCGTCATTTTGTCGTCTCAAAACACGGGCGTAACGATGGCTCTAATGGATCAGGTTTGTACCCGTACCAACTTCCGCATAGTATGTTGCTGATACCTGTTGTTGCTGTACAGTAGGTAATAGTGCAGTTACTGTAACTGTTCAACTTATAGGTTTATAAGGTTCTCGTTGATGTAGAGAGCCTTTAAGTATACCGCAAGCACGCTGAGGTGCAGAATATTATAAGACTGCGGCCACCCTGAAGGTCGGCAGATCTGCCTGGATTCCAAGTAATTCATATTGTTGTTGCAGGAGTCTAAAACCCAAATCGACTTGGCCTGCCGGACAGCGGAGGATTTCACTAGACACTACTATGAAAATATGGACAAGAGAAGATCGGTTTGTACTAGCAGAAATGTTAGCTTGTTGGTTTCTGTCGGCGAATTCTTATTTCCGAATCGGTTCCAGATTCTCCAGAGGTTTTACATGGATTCCGCCGTCCTAGTTTGGAATGGTAACGGCGTCGTGGGGAACGAAGCCATCGGGAAATTTCTCGCCGAACTGCCTCTAACCGAACACAAATTGGGCGCCCTCGACGCACAACAAGTGCTAGGTATGTCAATCCACCAGTGGTGACATGTAGGGTGGATTTCGAAAGGACCGTTTTCCTCTGGAATGTGTTATTAAAGCGCCGAACTTTTAGAAACGATTGCGCCAGTTTTTAGAGAAAAATCATAACGAAAGCGTCGAGTATGAGAACTACCTTTCTGCTCGTACGAAAGCGGCGAGCACATACGCTCTGTACTGGATGCATGGTTGCCAGTCTTCTACAGCGTGGTTTTCACCTCAGCAAATGGGTCAGTAGTTCCATGCTTATCCTGAACCCTGTGGATAGCAGTGATGTGAAATCTATCGTCTCAATGTCGGACTGGAAAGACACCTGGGTGAAGCTGCTCCTGACCTCAAAGCGCCAGTCAACTCTCCTACTTTTTTCACCGATAGTTTTGGCTTGGCTCAGCACTCCACTTATAAGCTCAAGATATTTTGCGAGTCGGGTATCGAAGGGGCCAGAAATGACGTAGAGGTAGATTCCTGGAGGCTTGTCAACTCTGAAGAAAACACTAGCGATGTTGCACGAGGCTTCTACCGTCCCTGATGAGCTCGAAGGGACGAGCTATCAGGGACTGAACCGAGCTGATGAGGTAGGGACCAGCTTGGGGATCCGCAAACTGCTCCCAGGAGCGCCCTCCGCTGACCGACTTGATCACATCTCGAAAATTTTCGCATGACCAATTATTTGCTCCCAGAAATGTGAGGTTCAAACTTGCTCCCGGAGTATGCCATAACCCCAGTATGCACCGAGCTCTGCTTTGCACACGTCTCTGTAGTACCTCTCTTACCTGAGGTAAAACCTGGACGAATACGAAGATGTTAGGGTGAGGGCTGTTGAATTCCCTATTAAAGTGGGCGTGAAATGACTCGCAAAGATTGTTTGTTCGAGTAACAGCCGCAGATTTGCATGCCCACAGGTCAGGAGGAAACCGCGTTTCATCCGAAACAAAAGTGAGGTACAGGTAGATATTCCTACTCCTCGAAGCTGATCAATTTCTTTCTATCTTCGTTTGTTTGGTCACAAAAAAAGGGGGGGGGGGGGGGGGGCAAAACACATCTCTGACAACCTGTGGGCCGCAGAATGGCAAGCCAAAAGCCCTATACTTTGCAACTTTTTGGTTAAGCCACTTTCCTTGTAATGAGTGATGAGCCTCACGAGCCAAGTAGGAAAAAAGTCGGTTTGTGGTTATCTCCTCTCTATTATTCTATTCTTTCGTATTGGGAGCAAATTCGTACGGGCATCGTCGTCCGGGTGCAAGCTTGTAAAGGCACTTTCACTTTTCGCCTCTCATTTCACATTTCGCGGGAGCAAATCCTTAGTCCGACTAAGTTAGTCGCCCCACCAGCTTGGCTCTCACTGGATTTGGAAGCATGGCGTCATCATCCTATAGGGTCAACTCCGAACTCCCTGAATTCAAAGCAGCCCATGTCACACGACTAAGACGTGAATCCCTTGAATGGAGAGCCCCTGAGGATGAGTGTGTGGTTGCCATCAGGACGGATCAATACTGGTGAACCGGTTATGAATCTAATCAAAGGAATGTAGATAAGGTTGTTTTTGGGACGCGAATGTCTTACCCGTGGAAATGGCCTGTTCAGCGCAGAATAGCAAAAATATTGTGGACTACAGGCATGAGGAGGACTAAGTCATGTAAGTCTTTTATGAATCACAGGCAATGAGAATGTGATTCACAGGACAGAAAAAGCTTCTTTTTTTTTACAAAATAAATCCTGCTGGATCCCGCGGGATTCTCAACGATTTGCAAGATTGGAAAAACCCCGCGGGATTGCGACCCCTCAACCCAACCCCATTGGGAAAACGAGTTGTTGGGTTGAGGCCAGGTGGGATACGGTCGGGGGTTGGCCAGCAGAGGCCCCCTAGTTTTCACTTTACAACCGTCAGCCAATGGACGAGATGTGTATAAACACATCTAATACACATGTAATAGGTACCTACTCAATTTAGGCAAGCTTTATTAAATAATTCTTAATTTTAGAAAAAAATTTAACTCGTGGTTTATTAAAACAATAAAACTAAACTCAGAGCAAGAAACAAGCGCTCGTGACTGCTGGCTGGCGGACACCAGGTAGGTAGGTACGCTGCTTTTTTTGTTCTTTATCCAGTGGTTTTTATTGACTTACCGACATCCAGAATCGACTGAAGGGGTACGCAAACTTGTTCCATTGCTTTAAATGTCTGTGGAATTTATACAAAAGACGCGTTTTCTTTCACGATTTAGACCCGGCCTTTCGTTCTGGGTAGTTGGATAAAATATATATCCAACTTTTTTTTAATCTGAAATTTTGTAAGGATATTCGGTTGTAAACGCAAGGTTTTCCCCTGGTGGGGCTCATTGTGGCTGCAAAAAGTCAATGGGAGGGTGGTGGGTTTGGATAGGGGTGTCGTTTTCAGCAATTTTGGTGTGGAATCGATTGAATGGGTTAAGTATCTAGTTCTGACTAGCACTCTGACAGGGGAGCCTCGCTTCGTTCGGCGGACTGGTGGTTTGACTGGGTGAAGTAGAATCTTAATGGGGTTTTTTAAGTTGATAATAATATAAATAAATATAAATAAAATAAATATAAATCAACATAATTTATTATATTATGTTGATTGAAAACTAACTGTGCCGGTTCTCCTAAGCCTGCCCGCCACTGGTATACTTACCTAATAACGTCTCGAACCCGTTTGATGTAACCACCAAGACTTGTCACACCGTTGACCCGTTTGACTTGGTGGAGCTCCTTCTGATAGCCTTATGATGGCTCCATAGCAGTTTCCACAGCATTAACCTGACCCCTTTGACTCTCTTTGCAGATACCGCCGTCGCAGGCAAACTGGCGTTCCTCGTCACCGTCGCCGGAATGGTCAAATTCGGCAACAAGAACTCCCGATCCTTCACGCAAAACTTCATGCTCACCAACCACAACGACAAGTGGAAAGTCGTGAGTGACTGTTTCCGATGTGCTGAGCCTCTTTAGCCGAATTATATAAGACTGAAGTGCGCGTGAACGTCCATTTCCAGGGGTGACTTCCAAACAGCGTAATTTTGTATGCTGTAGAAATAATGATGCAAAATCGCTTCGTTTTATAATTTTTTTTCTTTGAAAGTACATTTCATAAAATTATCATTTAATCTAAGACTTAATAAACATAATTTGAAACCATAAAGTAAATTACGTACATATTTTGTAACCAAATGTTATTTAGGTACATATTGTTTTGTGGCTCTGACTGGAGCTGATTTCACAGTTTCCCCGGGCAGAAACCGTTGAACTCTCTTACAAGCCGTGTCTCAGAGAGAGTTTGATGTTGTATGGTTTGGGGGACAACGTGATACCTGGCACGGGGTCAAGCGAGGGCCGTTCGTCGCCTACCGGTTCGAGCCGGAACCTGTGGAGGAAGCTAGCGAAAAATATGAACATGAAGCTTCGAGCGAGGGCTTCTCCCGGACACCGTCTTTTCCCTGTAATGTTAATGTTAAGTAGTGTTAACTTTGGGTATATGTTTTGGTCTGTGGCACACCGTGGAATTTTTATGAGTGTACCTTTTCCAAAAGAGAAGATGTTTCTTTCGTAGTTGGCGCGTCCCTTTTCTTCGGTAAACCTCTCAGGGATGAAGGAGTTGGGCTGATCCCATTTGGACGGGTCCCTCGTAAGTGGGACGAGATTCATGAGTATTGTCGTTCCCTGGAATCATCGAATTTTGATTTATTGTGCCTATACCAGTATTGTCGCAAACGCAAAATTCTACCAACCTGCGCAATATCGTAACCTCCCAGCGTTGTATCCACTAGAACTCTTCTTGGTCCGATAATCGGGACAACGTGCGAAAGCCGCTGAGACTCCATCAGTACAGCATCTGTATACGGCAACCTAAAGACGGAAACATGGTACAAAATGGCCAGACCCAAACAGATCACCAGAGAACCATTGAAGCGCACTTCACGCTAGGCAAATCAAAGAGCAGGAATACATTTTTGTGCGCTGTACCTGGGTTTGTCGGATATCGACGGTATTTGGTTCGGAGTGAACACCCTGTCCAATTCTTCTTGTGCCCTCTTTTGAACATCTGGGAAGGTTATCATGTGAAGCAGCGCATAGTCCAACGTTGAGCTGGTCGTTTGAGATCCAGCGATGAAAAAGTCCAAACAGACCATTATCAATTGGTCATCTGCAACGTCAGGACAACACGGTGCAATTTGAGTCAATCAGGTTAAAATTGTAGTTAGCATACCTTTGTTTACCTGAAAAGTATGAATTTGGGTCGTTTTTATTCATTTCATGAAGGAAGGCATCTATGAAGTCTCTGGTGACTTCTTTGTTGTACGTTTCCTTGTGCTCATCAATTATTTTCTGTAAAACCGAATATCATTAAAATTTAATGTTATCATTCATTTTCGCATTGATGCTACCTATTGCCAATTATTATTTTCTTACCGTGATCATTTTTTTAAAATCACTATTCAGCTTCCGAATTAGGTTGTAGCCCGTGCGTTCTGGAGCAAAGATCCTGACCCAGGGGAACTGGGTGAGTACTCCTCCCGCCATGTCGAAAGCTTTGGCTCTTTTCTCCATGTACGAAATGAGTGTGTCCAAAGTGTCCCTGTCCGTGAACCTAGAGGCATGTTAGTTGGGTTAGATATAATTAAAGGTTATTCAATATTGTTCATTCACAATATTCAATTATTGTTTCCTCAAGGTACTTCAGACGTTCCAACTCCAGACACATTCGTCTACGAGGGCTTGATGAGTCTCGAGGAATGGAGGCGGGCCATCTGGCTACATTCTGGCACCATTTCCCAACAACCACGACCAGCGTGGCGCAGGACCCACCACTCAACTACTCCTCTTTACAGTGAGCTACCACCGGGCTCTTGAGACGACTATTGGGAGTCATTGCTCTACCAGCTGTCAACCCCATTTGTGCATGGGCCTAAAGGACGCTGCGATCGTTAGCAAATGTGGCGGCGGCCTATAGCAAGATGGACTGTGTGTGAGTCATGTTATTGAGGAGCCCCCCCCCCTCCTCCTCGGCTGTGCAACTCCTGCGGCATGCTCTGCAAGTAGACCAACAACCACGACCAGTTTGGAGTAGGACCCAACACTCAAGACGGCATTAGCAGGGGCATGGATACCCCAGCCAGGATCCCCTCACCCGAGGTGAGAGTACTTGTTTGCCTGAGCACCACAAGTGGGGCCTAGTGTTCTATCCCAGCCAAGCAGCTGTTACCATAGCTCCCTCTTGAACCACGACCAACCTCAAATTCAACACCAACTGAGGGAGATGGCTGGTGGCACTTCACGGTTGGTCGAGACCTTCCATCGCGTGCCTGTGGCAGCGTGGGCTCCTGATTGGGCGCCCGAGGATTACGGAATTAGGATGGTGCTTGCTCCACGCACTCCACTTTAAGCCGCTCCACTCGGAGGCCCGAGAAGGACACATATCGCATGTATCCTCTCTACCGCTTTACATCTCTCCAACACATTGATGATGGGTCGAATGTTACGGGGTAGGCATGAGGGAGGAGTACCACGTCGACCAGGGAGTGGGGAGGAATACTGACCTCTGTACGATCCTGGCGTCAACCGGAGAACCCACAACGGTCCCCAAAAGCAAGATGGACTGGAGGCATATTCGTTCCAGTTCTCCCTCGTGCCGAACAAGAAGACCTCAGCTTCCAGGACGACACTGCTTGGCAACTTTTCCCACCACTGCGCACCATGTGGAGCAAGAATCATTGGCCCGTCGGTGAAGGTTCGCAGGGAAATCACTGTGACCAGTGAGGAACTGGGAGGACATGTTATGGGGAACTACCCATGACATTTCCGTCTGCCGATCCACTGAGCAAATGGGCTCTGGCTCGAAGCTTTCTCCCCGTTTCGTGTATCGTATAGGCGGCGTAGAGGCGAGCAGACGTTTTGGCTAGTTGGGGCGTTTTAAATCTAAAATCTGAACAATAAACTTGGTTCTCCTTCCAGTTTTGTCCGAAAGGTTTTCAGCTCGATTACCACATCCTTCAGGGTTCTATGGGGCTAAAATGGGGGTACAGGAGGGTTAGTGGGGCCGAGTGGGGTGTCTTAATCGAAGTATGTTTGGCAGTACAATTCATTTCACGGCATAGCAAAAACCTCACTAGTCACAGAAACCGAAAATCAGCCACGATAAAAAAGGCGATTTCAGGTGAAGTGGTATATTTCCACGATAAAATGAAATAACTTGTAGACGCGTTTCAGTTGCTTCATCATCAGTACAATACTGTACAATAGTGTGATAACATCACTTAACAAAATGTAACAACGTGTTTTGGTTACCATCACAATAATATTGTACCGATGACGGTCTAATCAACCGAAACGCGTCTACAAGTTGTCATTTTATTTTTTCGTGGAAACTACTTCGTCTGAAATCGTCTATTTTTATAAGATGGATTCCCACTATCTCGTCACATCCTCCTTACATTATTAATGAGCAACAACCTTGATGATCTCGTTTAAATCATTCCTCACCAACTTACAAACTCTTAAAAAAAAAAAAAAAAAAACATCCTCCTTTTCTTTCATTTCATACAATTTTTTTAAACAGGATTTTCAAAAGGCCCTGTTTTCGTCTATTTACATTTCACTTTCCAACATCTTGTAAGACTGCGGTAAGGATTTGTAACAAATTTATCACACCTGGATCCGGTGACCATTGCCCACAGCACGTTTAGCACACAAGCCGCTATGTATTTCCGCAATCTGATGCTGGAGCCGTTCTCTATCAAAGTTGAAAACATATCCTGAAAATACACGTGGTGTAGATGGAAAATTTAGTCTGTCCGAACCTAAAATTTCGAGATTGAATAAGACTTCCTTGTGACGGAACTAGTAGGTAAGGACTACTGTGATGTCATGAGGAAGAGACTTCTTCTTTTGAAGCTTCTGGCAAGTTGGACAGCTTTTCACTTAACACTTTGTGTGTTGTAGCATTTTTGACCAAAATGCTGTTTCTCTAGCCAATTTGGTTCATCCCTCAATTCCTTTTTGACATCGGTGAATTTCCTTCAGTAGCGTTTCCACCATTTCTCGAGGAATTACAATTTGTTCTCCTTTCGCAATCCCGGATTTCAGCACCATGTAAACCTAATTGACCATTATTTTAAAGGAAGCTGGGTCAACTAGTTGAAACGACCCGGGCTCTATTCATACGATTCTTGGAATAATAATAATAATCAGTAGGTAACAAACTGTAACCGTCTAGGTAAGCAATCGTAAAAGAAAAGTCTCTTCCTCATGACGTCACAGTAATCCATACCTACTAGTTCCGTCACATTCCTTATTGCGTAATGCTCTCACAATAGAAAACGAAAAAATCACTGACGACTTAAACGGCCATCAAGGACAAATCCGATCTCTTGGCTCCGCAGAATAAAGAATTGTACAATTTTGGTCTTGACTCACCTGAATTTCTTCCTGAATGAGGTATTCCATTTGGGATTTGCCCAAACCCAAATTGTGCATATGTCGAACGGCGAAAGCTCGTTGTTCCTGCCAAAGTGGCCCATCCGTCATTGTTATCCCTGAAGAAAATAATTATTTTTTTAAAACGCTGCAAAATTTACCCAAGGGTTTATTCTTCTTCTGTGTCAATAAGATGTTTTTGAAAAAATGAAAACAACAAAATAATTTTCTGTATAATGTTTGGAATGATGTGGGATCTCGAACAATGGATCATGCGTCCAAAATTACTTGGAAAACGACACCTTATTTGACCTCCTGGGATCCTTCAAAAACCCATCCCGTAGCCTCTTTTTAGCCCCAATGAGCCACGGGCTTGGGCGATTGGGCTGAAAACCTTGCGGGCACAACTAGAATCTGAAATGATCACAAAATACTCGGTTTACCATCTGATGGTAAACCGAGTATTTTGTGATCATTTCAGATTTAAAAAAAAAAAAAAACCCTGCCCAAAGCGGCTCGGACGGCGGACGGACATTTCGTTTTTGGAATCTACCTACGTGTCACGAAACGGATAATGTCAAATTTTGGGGCCGATCAGAATTTTCAACCTCCGACGCGAGTGGATAAACCAGAGAGAGAGGTTGTATAGAATGAATTTTTAGTTTGTTACTATCGTTAATTTTATGTTTACTTACTGACAACGCCTTGTGGGGACTTGGGCGTTATTTTAAGTACCTACCTAAGTGGCTGATGCATCGTTGAGAATGGTCGTTAACTTGACACTCGTTTAAAGATCAAGACACTAATAGAATTCTGTTTTGGGTTTGGCTCGAGTCGTGAATGTCATTGACCCAAGTTAGCTCTGTATGGTCGGAATTTCGATTGGTTCCATAAGTGTTCCAAACACGCGTTTACCTTTCCTGGTTCCCATTGATCGGAGCCTGACGAAAAACGTATCCGGGCGAGCTTGGAACTCCTCGCGCGAACAGACCTCATCGATGAGCCGCTCGTTCTGCACGACGACGACGTCGTCGCCGCCCAGCCGGAGGGTGAGAGCGTCTGTGGAAAACTTGTCGCAGAGTTTGATCAGCCCTTGGTGAAGCCCTTTGTACTGGATGCTGTACTTCTTCACGAGGGAGCTGTTCCCCACCAGAGGCAATTTGAAGGGTCCTGGAAAAAAATGCGCGGGCAATAGAAAAGAGTTGGTCAAAGAGTGCTGACAGGGGACCGGGGTAGAGAGCAAACAGAATTAACTCTCCTTATCGCTGAGCTTTCCAGCCATACTATCTCATATTCAGACCCATCGGCACAATTCCAAAACAACCAAGGTTGGATTTCGACCATAGGTTGAGAACGCTGCCGATATTGGTCCATTCTTCTCAAAATTGATTGATTATTCGGTATAAAAAAAAAGAAGAAAAAAAAACACTTAAATAAAGAATAGGTAGTTCTGAGATAGATAAGAAATCCCCCAAAACCGATTCTTCATTCGAAATTACCTACCCAAAAAACGATAACTCCTGGTCAATGTCGTTCAAAAGCACCATTTGTAGCCCCATAGATGTTACTAGTCTGAGCGATTGGTCAGTAAACCTTGCAAACGCAACTAGATGTACGAGTATGTACCTACGCTGTGAAAATTTCTGATTAACAAAACAAAAACAATTACTACCTGGTGTGGAATACGTCATCTTTGGAATCTTCACGTTATGAAACATCTCCAAAATGAAACATTGTGAAATTTACTCAAAATTAGGATAGGATAAAGTTTGAGGTCGATAACAATAATTGCTTAATAAAATAATTGTCTTAATAAAGCGAAAACATGGGTTGATCATTCCGGAAATAATTAATTAAAATGTAGCCAGTATTGCAGAACCGACCGGCTACCTAAAACTGCGCCATGATCTAACCATTCAGAAGGTATTCATGCAACGTTTTCAGGCATTTATCTCTGTAAAAATAAAGTATATAAATTGTCAATTCTTTTTGTAGGTACCTATTTATTTTTTCCGATTTTTAAGGCGAACTGGTTTAGGGCGAATCGAACTAAATTAATAGTAGCAACCTAAAAATTGTAGGTATTTAATACTTTAATTTACCTCAAATCAAATAACGCAGGTTTACAAAAGAAGAAAAAAGTGAGCGTCGAGATGAGTTGCTAAATACCACATTTATAGGGTGCTGAGGTCGGAAATGACCACCATTGTTCAAGGTCACGACAATTTTTTGAGATACTTCCATTTTTCTGTTTTTACCTGTTAACGCAGTTCACATGGTATATCTTGAAGCCAAGATGCCCAAAGGTAAATCCGATTTCAAATTTGGATTCTGCGAAGTTAGGTACAACAGGAAAGCTTAGTTTCATCGGAGCTCTCGAGATAATAATATTATGGGTTTCAAAGAATTAACTAGGTACCTAATTAGTTAATTCTTTGAAACCCATAAATCATGTTTTCCTTGAGTTTTTCATGTTTTCCCAACTTTGTTAACCCAAATCGGCCAAAACACCAAATCCCCAGTTTAGACTAGTTTAGAAATTCCCAGTTTTAAACTTTAAACAGTCGCCAAAAATCGGCTATTGCACTTACCGATGTGCGGTTGGTCGCATTCGACGCAGAAATGTACCAAGTATATGGCGAATTTTTTTTGGTTCGGTCAAGTATTGTAGGTTTTGTCAGAATAGTGTACAAAAATCTTCAGGATTGAAGAAAACCCACGTTTTTTGGTACTTTTTCGGCAAAAAACACATCAAGGAAGCATTTTAGACCCATCAAAATATATATATGGGCGTGTTCAGCATTAGATTTCCTGTAAGAATAGGACCTACTCGTTGAAAAATTCGAAGCTGGAAATTAAGTGAGTTTTTTGAACATTTGGGTACTGTACTGCGGAACCTCTGCGTGTAGGGGCAAAACGGACCTCGGATTCGGATTCAGCGCCCTCGAAAATCCCTAGGACCAGAATCAGACCTCTTGAAGCATGAGTTCGATTATTTTTTGTAGAGAAGTGTTATTATTTGATTTGAATTAAATTACAGACTATTTAATATTTTCAATTTTTAGGGCGAAAAAAAATTCATCTGATCTAATTAATGAATAAATCGCAAAGGTTTCATTTCAATTTTACAAAACGTTTTTATTTTGGGTCACCCAAAAAGAACAGCGTGGGTAGTATCGATGTAGAATAGTCTAGTCATCGAGAGGAAATATTTCTTATTCCATGAAGTGCTGTCTTGATTGTGAATTCAGCTTTGACATACCTGGTGGGTAATTTTTATTGCGACTTCTGGTAAGGAGTCCTAGGAAGTACAAGAGAAGGACGACCCCGGAAGCTATCAAAAGGAGGGTTGTGTAGGATGACTCCATCGTATAGTATCCTCCAAGATATCATACGAGAATGAAAATCTTGGTATGCACTGTTTATTATGTGGTGTACGGAAATGTTGACGGGCTGAGGACCGGCGACCCGCACTCGACGGATAAGCGACTCGGACTGAAACCGTTCGGCTCGGTGGTCTGGAGACCCAGTGAACGACAGCTGACGACCCAAAGAGCCCAAACTAGAGATGAAACTCATGACGTAGTCAGTGCAAGGAACTTACCATGAGTCGTCACATCCAGAATAAGGGGACCTTAGTCAAACAAATTTCTATCGTCAAAGATAACAGTTAGGTACTGGGAACACATCCCACAAGTTACTTCTATTGTAGATATCATCCGCAGACCTCAGCTTTCTGTATTGCCGAAACTGGCTCTACCTTCCTCAGTGTCTGAATCAACAGTTTTCGTTGACTCATCAGACCGCAAATACTGCAGTTTCCAAAATAGAATCAGGAATAACAAAAAGGCCTACTCAGGTAGCTTGCCCCCGATAAGGGAGAGTATAACAATATTTTTCTCTACCTACCTCATCGGGGTCAAGCTACACAATGTCCGGTTTCCAATGCATCCCTTCTCTCGGTTTTTTCCCCGACCGCCACCGTCCCCTTTTCAGTCAACTGCCACCCGAGCTCTCACAAGTACCTAGTCAAATGCCACACCAAACAGTAAAATGTAGAAATATTTCAAAATGCACTTTATTCATAAATCATATACCTAATATAATATATTATACTTATTGAATTATATATTATATAATTCAATAAGTCATTAATCAATTCATTTATAGATTCAATTGAATTATCAATTCACGTCAAAAACTATTTCAATAACAATCTGCTGGTCGGTCTATGTGAAGTTACATGATGAATCATTCATCGTCAAAGTGAGGGCGCAGTTCGCTGAAATAAATTTAACGAAGTCAAGCATTGGAATTTATTTGTTTTTATACCGACCAATCACTTTCTGCACCCACTTTTGTTTGTGAATGGTAGTCGAACGTCTGAACTCTTGCATGGAATCTTGACTTGCTGAAATGATTTTTGAGTATTCGTCAACATTTTAGGCGTTGGCTCCCACCCTCCACGAACACGGTTTTGTCGTTCATTGCTCAATCTAAACTAGGTTTGTTCCAGGTTTGACGGACTGTTAACAGAAATCGACGGAGACATGCGCAGTTGAGATAACTGCTGTTTCAGGTCGATCTGTAAGATGACAGCAGTCGGACGGGAACCGGCAGCTAGAATGAGTGTGGTTGGGGAAACCTACTGATGAGCTTCAAGAATTTTCGAAATCAAGCCATGAGACAATGTCATGTTTTTGCGGGTGTCGGTTGTCCTCCTCTCACTGCTGGGGGAGGGGCAGAACTGCCCTCTCTTGTCTCATACGGTGGCACTCGTCCCGCGAAAATGACACTCGGCCAGCCGGGAGTCAGTTGGGCGTCGCCCCCATGTAACTAGTGCAGTAGTAGTAATCCAGGAGAGGAGTTTTACACTGAAGTAAAACCGTTTAAAAGCATTAGGACCTACCTACCTCGTTCTGGACAAGTACATTCTATAGGTACATTTTGATGAACTAGAAAAGTAGAAGTCATATCCTCCTCCTGATCTCTAAATCCTCACTCCTTTGTGTATAATTCCTTTGCCATACGCTTAAACAAAGGAAGAAAACGCTGTAAATTTTACGCAAGGGCTTATAATTTTGTCTATGTAAGTAAATTGTGCAACAATTAATTTTATGTCAGCTGATCTGGTTGGAGGCCGTCATGTCATTCGTCCCGTTCTGTCTCAGGGAGGCTCCCTATCCTATTTCCCTACCCTGTTTTGCACAAGTGCTTTTGACAATGGTCACATGTTAATTAAAATTAGGCCGAAAGGTACAGAGTAACATGAAATGTTAATGATAAATTGAGTGAGCTAAGGGCATTAGGTACCTACACGTTACGGATGCTTCACTAGATTGATGTTGAGAAAAAAGGCATCAAATGAGTACGGCACCATTTGTGACTGTCGGGTTTTACAAGAGATTCTTAATTATGACACAGGCTCTTCAAGAACAGATTTTGGTACCTAGTGCGTTAAGAAAATTTATTCCCCACCACGATGTCGAAGTTCTATTGACGTACAAACGTGAGTGAGGCAACGGAGGATGACTGGCACTTCATGTATCGTGGGTGTGAGAGGCTGAAGGGAACGAGCTGATGTTCTTCCGCTCAAAGGTAAGGCATGCGAGGATGCACAGGTCTGGTACTGTTAGTATTCCCAGCTCCTGAAAAGCATCTCTGCAGTCCTCCCGATAGCTTAGGCCCTTGATTGCTCTGACAGCTCTCCTTTGACTGCTGAATACAAGGGTGCTGTGTGGCGAGTGGCCCCAGCAAAGGATGCAATATCCATCCATACTTTGTAAATAATTTTCATTGTAACGTTACGATCATTTTGGTTTATCATTCTTGGAAGACACCTAAAAAATTAGAGCTTCCTAAATTTGTTCAAATTTGGAAACAAAATGACAATTTTTTAATAATTGCTAGTCTGCATATAGTTTCCGTCGGATAATTCTAGGCAGACAAGGTTTAACTCTATAAGTTGGTAGCTAACACTGAGTAAAATTTCAAGTTTCCTAAAAAAGTTCAATTTTACCAATAAAATTGCAATTTTTCAAATTTAGTCTGCCAGGGTATGGCGACCGCTTTGGAGTGGCAGACAACGATAAATATGTCTATTATTATGCCTATTTTTATGTGTCAAAGGTTAAACTTTCCTAAAGTTCATAAAATTTGACCCCCCAAAATGACAAATTTTCAAATTGAGTCTGCCAGGGGAACCCACCCCTCAAGGGTTGGCAGGCATAAAAATGTATGATTAGGTATGGTAAGAAAAGTAGTAAACAAAACATCAGCCATCCTGCGATCAGCCTTTTTGGTCCAAATTCAAATTGCTGCCAATTTTGAATCCAGCGGCTTTGGAATGGCAGACAAAGCTCTTTGACTCAGAATGGAGGATATTTTGATAAAATCATATCAAACCTTTTCCTTAAATCAGCACCCGAAATCGGGTCTTGCTCCAGGACTAGGAAGGACAGGGAGTGTGGTCTCGTTTTCGGCGTAACTTTGAACGAAAAATAGATTAAATCTTTATCCATTTTATGGGGTTTCCTGACCCACTCGGCCACTTTCGCTCAATATTTGAGGCCAAACTGATGTGGATGACTGGTAGGTCACCGGTCAGTGGTTCACACCTAATGAACAAGGTGTGATCGACCTCAGGTATTTCAAAATGGTGAGTTCACTTTCAAAGCAGACCTGACATGAGTAAATTGGAATTGGCATGTGGGTAGGGGGACAAAAGACAACTTTCTACGTGGTTTCGGGTAATCCCCGTTGACTCGTAAAAGCGTTAGGTACCCGGAACATCTTCAGGTATGAATTTGAGCCCTTCGAGGGCGGGGCAAGATTCACCACTTTGCTAAGTACGTACATCCGAAGGTATATAACCCTTTTCTTGGATAGTTGACCAGTCTAGTCAAACATTTTAAAATGAGTTATTGTGGCAATCGTTTCAAGTCTCAGAAGTTACCGATGAAGTGGAGTACGCGGTGTACAGTGTGGACTGCAGCTTCGACTCACTTTTTGAGAAACAGGTGCGTTCATTTTTAAATATTCATGTTTATGTTGAACTTATCACACTGATCAACACCATAAATGCCAATTACAGAATATGACAATAAGTGTATGCAAAATCAAATAAATGTAAATTCCATCATGAATGAGTTTCTATTAGCCAAATTGTTGTTGAAATCGGTTAGTGACCTTCGTCGTGTTATCTGGCCCGATTTCGACCCAATTCTACGACCCTGCTGTATTAAGATGATCCATAACACAATTTTGACAGTTGGAATTCAGGTTTGAATAATTTGGTAATTGACCTGGTTCTTTAAATACGGTTCTTTATAAATTTATTAGACGTAATTTGACCAGTCTGGTTACTAACGCAAATACAACCAATTGATTTGGCCGTTGAAACTTGCTTTCTCTTGTATTATGCGGTTAAAAACGTCTGGATCAATCGGCTTTCTCTGATTATACTAGTCCAGTTTCATCTCCAATCAATATAAAAAATGCGAACGACGGTGTCCGGTGACGGGGCGCCTCATGCAAATTTTGGCCGAAACTCGGCTCTCTAACGGATTGTTTTTTTTTTATTAAATAAATGTTGTATTTTTTGTGATCCAGAGCGTGGCGTAGGATTCACCGTGGACTTTTCATTCACCGGCCGTCTCCTGTTGGCCTTGCGAATATTGTAATTCATTTGAGTTGTTGCAACACCCGGATGCCGCAGGATTTGCCACGCTTGGTAAATTGGCGATCGAAAAACCTATTACATTGCTCAACCGATAGTATATCACTTATTTTTGCTCACGCATAGCGAATTGAGACTACCGAGCCGTATTAATTGCTAGATAATGGAAATTATCGAAAATATTGTAGCTAAACTAACTAAGGAATGGCTTACTGGACAGTAAGCTACTGAACAACATAATATGCGCCTTAGGCGATTACACGACTCCAATTAATTTCCTTTTGATAATAACAAGGTTTGTAAAGAGCTACTTAATCCCTCCCGCTGCCGTAATAACAATTTTGAACAAGATAAATCATTAAAATAAATAACTGAACAGCACTTAAGAGGGTAGCTAGACACAGGGACCCCTTATAGCTACCTCAGACCCCAGACTAAGTGGCGACCAATGGAATATTTTCTTCAGACCAAGGCGCACTCTTTCGGTTTATTCTTCTTGGAATAACACACCCAAGTACCTATTCGCGACGGGGGTCAAACATTTTGAACCACCCAAAAACTGACATTTATTCATTTCAAGATGAGTAGGACCTCGGATTAGAGAGAGATTTTCGGGAGGGTGGCGCTTTCGTATGGTTTTCGACCCCCTCTGGCGCTTTTGTATGACACCGGTTTCTAGCTGCCATTAGAAACGATGTATTTCTTACTCGGTATGCTGCCAAGATCTATTTTAAAACTAACAAACTTTTCCCTGATGAGCCTCAAGACGCTATGTTACAAGAGGGAGACGGTTTTTTTTTTTGTAATGCTTAGTAACTAATAACGATGATGTGTCCACGAAACCAAACAAACTTATTCGAACTGTTCGAATAAGTTTGTTTGGTTTCGTGGACACATCATTGGAGTGGAAATTTCCTCTGCTTTATAAAAAACAGCTCTAGAGTTGCAGCTGCAACTTAGCTACCTACCTCTTTCGATAGTGAAATGAATAACGAGACTTCTGTCCTTAATTCTGGTTTTTATCGCTTCCCAATTGTGACTATTATTCTAGTGTCGCGTTTTATATTATGGACTCTCGCCTCCATTTTAGTCTAGGCAACGAACGCTCAAACGTCTGGGCGGAAATGTTGAGAGCAGACGCGATTTCTTCACCGATGTGTTTTAAACGATGTTATTTTAATCCCCTCATGGGTCTACCATACATAGAAAGATCTATGTTCCATGAGGGTCTAAACTAAAATTAAAATACTGAAAGTTCCCGACCCTGAGAGGAAGCCGGGGGTGGGGGTTACCGATGAGGGTCAGTTTTTTTAATCAAATTTGCCAAAGTTGCTGGCGACCTTCTGTGGAATCCTCCATAATATTGTTTGAATAAGCAAGACTGTACCTTTAAATTACCACTTTATTTGAAAAAACACGAAGCTTTTCAGCTGGACACATGGAACACACAGAGTGGATTGACTCAATCCACTCTGTGTGTGGCTAAAATTTAGCTGAAAAGCTTCGTGTTTTTTTCAAATAAAGTAGTAATTTAAAGGTACAGTCTTGCTTATTCAAACAATATTGTCAGTTTTTGAAACTGACAGGGGACCATCTAGAGCTATAGGTACCCACACAATTCCTGAAAATTTGTTTGAAATCCAATCAAAATTGTGGGTGTTATTGCTGTGGCAAGGAAATTACGTTCGCGCATGCGCTGAGCGTACCGCTGATTCAATCGTGATGAAACTGATATGGGACCATCTAGGGCTATACCCATACAATTCCTGAAAATTTTATTGAAATCCGATCAGAATTATTGTGGAAGTTATGGTGTGGCAAGGAAATGCGGACAGACAGACAGACAGACAGACACGGAACCAAATTTGTTCAGGAGGCTCTGAAACGCAAGATGTGAGTGGAAATTTTGATTTTGGAGAACAAAATTACTTCATCGTCTCTCGAAGTCCGTCACCCAGAAGCCACGGGTCAACTCAGAATCATGCTCATCCACTGATTCAAAAAACTCCAAGAATGCCTCGATGAAGGGGGCAAAACCAATTAAGCGTAGGGGAAGTCCTTGTACCTTGGGACAGTTTTTTCAGTCAAGTTTTTTTCGAGTATAAATATTTATTAAAAATCAAGCAAAGGGTCTATAATTTACTTGTGATTTGTAATAACAGCATCTTACAGTAGAGACGCTCCGCATGAGAATGAAGTTGTGGTTATTACGCTTTCCGTCCATCACTTCTCGTCTACCTGTCGTCTTTTTGGTTCCATTCTTCCACATCGTCTAGGGAATTTCCTGTCGCATTCCACTGTTTTCCGGCTTTTGAATTTCCCGCCATCACAGCTCGCCACCGCCACCCAAACCCGGATTGGCCTCCGGGATCCGCACCGTCCCGAGCTTTTCGAAGGTTTCGTCTCCCGGAAAATACCGACCAAATTATTTCGACTCCCTCCGAAACTCCGTGAAATTTTCAAATTCCTTGAAACATGTGGAGATGGTCGCAGTCTCTTCGAAACTGTTGAGCGAGAGTGGCGGTCGCCATATTTTTGTCTTTGAGCTGAGATAATGGAGTCTCGGTTGTTGTAATCGTTCTGCTGTTGTTTTTTGTAGTTCACTAAATTTGTTTGGGCAAGCTTCATTCGAAATTCCGGGAGTGACTAGTTCAAAAACAAGACTACAGTAAGTATCAACCGATTTGTCGTTTCCAGTTCGTGAGCTGGCGGAGGGTTTCGACAAAGTTTCTAACCAAAAACGGTCCTCTAAAGTCGTGGTATGGTTTTGTCCACAACAATGCTTTTTTTTAAAAGTGAAAATTGTTTTGCTGATGTGAATGGTTTCGGGTTTAGCAAATTGTTTGTGTGGTCTAGATATCGAGGGTGAACTCGTGTTATGTTCTGACTCAGTGGAGTTTCGTCTGAGGACAAAGGCTTTCGAGTCAGGATTTTTCTGGTTGTGCCAAACAGTGAGGCTCCTCACGGTCTGTTTGGGTCGCTGATTTAAAATTTGGAAGGATTGACTCGGTCCTGTGGTTGTCTGTCACTTATGAGAACTAGCCTTATCTGTCAAAATACCGTGATAAGCGTCTGTAGTTTGTACAAGGTATGTACGAGGAGGTTGAAATGCGGTCCAAGGGTTCCTGGCAAGTGTACACGGTCTCCAGGACACCCCTCAACATCGTAACGTGGTTCTTGAATTTTCAGATGGTGGACTGGAACTAGAGCTCTACAAATGCCTTCCCCGGGCTCCTTCAAAATGTTCCCCACCTTGTGAACATGGTACTTGATTTACAGGCGGCTCAAAGAAAGGTATCATATCAACGTTTTGGTATGACCGGAGAGCCTGTTCAGTTGTAGCACGGGTCTAATTGTTTTGTTTTTTTTTGGTTTTGTTTGAATTCGGCTTTCAGAGAAGCAATGTGGTCGTCACAGGGTACTCAACAACATTCACAACAGCAGAAGGAGGCGCAGGCCAACAACAACAACCAGAAGACCTTGGGCCTGACGTCAGCCATCACTCTTGCAGGCCCAAAAATGATCGATATGACACGCACCAAGGAGCTGCAAGAGGCGCTCAAACCTTACGGGGTGATGGAATCGGACGAAGAGCTCAATCATAGGTTTGTTTGCTTTTTTTCACCCTTTTTTGTTTGATGACACTGCTAATTCCTTCTTCCCCTCAGAATGGAGATCCTGAGCAAGTTGAACCTTCTCGTCAAAGAATGGATCCGAGAGTTGAGCGTGAGCCGGAACATGCCCGAAAGTGTTGCCAACCAAGTGGGCGGCAAGATCTACACGTTTGGCTCGTACCGGCTCGGAGTTCACCACAAAGGGGCCGACATCGACGCCCTCTGCGTCGCCCCACGCCACATAGATCGCTCCGACTATTTCTCCTCTTTTTTCGAGAAGTTGAAGCAACACCCTGAAGTCACGGATCTTAGAGTGAGTACAGCATGAGGAATTTCCTCAGAGGACATAATATGAACCGCAACTCCAACATTTCGAGCAACCGTTTTGATTTCCATTTTTTACCTTCCAGGCCGTCGAAGAAGCGTTCGTTCCTGTCATCAAAATGAACTTTGACGGAATTGAAATTGATTTGCTGTTCGCGAGATTGGCTCTGAAAGAAATCCCTGACTCAATGGTAAATAGCTTATTATTCTGGTTGTAGAATTGAGTGCCAACAGACGAGCCAGAAACTCGAAAGTGTTGTACGCACCCTGTTAACCTGTGATTTTATCAATTTAAGCGAGCATACAACCGTATTTCAGTAGACGAATGATTTTCAGGATCTCCGGGACGACATGTTGCTGAAAAATTTGGATCAGAAGTGCGTCCGAAGCCTGAACGGTTGCCGGGTGACTGATGAAATTTTGAGACTGGTACCTGACATTGAAAACTTCCGGTTGACCCTACGAACCATCAAGCTTTGGGCTAAACGTGAGTTGCCACCCTGCACGGTGCAATAAAAATAACGACGGGTTTATGAATTTCTGATGTTCTCGTAGGGCACGGGATATACAGTAACGTCATGGGATATCTTGGTGGCGTCTCTTGGGCCATGTTGGTCGCCCGGACGTGCCAACTCTATCCGAACGCCGTCGCCGCCACGTTGGTTCATAAGTTTTTCCTTGTCTTCTCCCAATGGAAATGGCCTCAGCCGGTATTGTTGAAACAACCGGACAATGTCAACCTCGGCTTTCCCGTTTGGGACCCCAGGGTGAGCATGGGTCACAATATTTTTTCATTATGTTAGCTTTTAGCGTTTTTCCTGTTGAAATCTAACATGTTGACTGTCCTATTAGGTGACGGTGTCTGACAGATATCACCTGATGCCCATCATCACGCCGGTTTATCCCCAACAAAATTCCACCTTCAACGTTTCCTCGTCGACAAGGACGATCATGCAAGACGCTTTCAACGAAGGGCTCGCCATAACCGATGACATCCTCGTCGGCAAAGCTGCCTGGGACAAACTATTCGAAGTTCCCGTCTTTTTCACCAAATACAAGTATGAAAGATTTTAATGGGCGTGGGTCGTCAAAATTTTCAATTCATGAAATTTTGAAACTGGTTCCTGAGATTGAAAACTTTTAGTTTTTTAATCCGGATTTTAATCTGACCACTTCTCTTCCAGGCATTTCATCGTCCTCATCGCTACGTCGGCGAATCAAGAAGAGCATCTGGAATGGTGCGGGCTCATCGAGTCCAAAGTCCGGCACCTTGTGGGGAATTTGGAAAGAAACCAGCACATCCTCCTGGCTCACGTCAACCCCGAATGTTACGCCAACCCGACGTCGCCGGATCAAACGCAACCCACGTCGATGTGGTTCATCGGCCTCGTCTTCAAAAAGTTGGAAAACCCCAATGTTGATCTCACTTACGACATTCAATCGTTCACTACGTCAGGTATGTACCGTAGGTGACCTGTGAAAGGTGTTTTGTGAGAGATCGAAATTTAACTTTGGAGATTTTTGCAGTTCATAGACAAGCGGTGCTTTCGAAAATGATGAAAGACTCAATGAAAATCGAGGCCAGACACGTTAAAAGGTAGGTTTATCCTCGTGAAAATTCGTTTCAAACTGTATCAAATCGTCGACAACTAACTGGTTTTGTCCTTCCAGGAAACAGTTATCAGCATACCTCCCGGCCGCCATCTTGAAGCGAGAGAAAAAGGTTGGTAGCCCCTTCGACGAGGAGGACTCCGAAGACGCCCCCGTCCCACCACCGACCCAATTCAGCCCCGATTTGCTTAGGCGCGGTCTCGGCCCCATGTTGACTTGTTCCGCCGACTGTTTCCGGGAACTGTTCACTTTCCCCCACCCACCATTCCACGACAAGCGCCTTTTCTCACTCGGCCGCATCCTCAACTACAATTTGAGGCCCATCATAGAACCCAAACTGATCCCGAAACAGAATATCGTTGAACACCCACACCTCAGACCGAAAAACCTAATTGCTACTTCTTGATTTTCCATATTCTTCTTTTTCTTCTTATGTTTCGCTCATAACTCTCAAAATTCTAGTACCCGCAATTTGATTTGAAGAAAACCCCAAAAAAAGAAATCGAGAATTTCATGAGACGTTTTCATTGGTTCCCCAAGACTTTATTTTTTTCAAATAAAGCAATAAAATCACAAAACCATTGTTTCATTCCGAGTGCGGTGTTCTTAGTTGTACTCGTGGGAAGTCTCGGGTGTTGTAAGAGTGAGGGATTTGCCACCGGAATCTTTGATGCCATTTGTCGCCGTCTGGAAGCTGCTAACGCCGACTTTTCTCATTTCAGAGCTCTACGTACAGGAACAGCTCCTCCCCCGTTCAAAAGAACGGTACCAGCCCTGTGAGCGGAGGAAGCGGCGAACAGCCCCGAAAAAGACATTCCTCCGAATCGGGCAATGACGTACCCGTTAAGAAAACCCGCGTTAACGATTCTGCTGAATTGGTAAGTCTGAATGAAATTCCCACCTTTTGCCGGAAGTGTACATCACGCCTTTTAACACTCCATTTTTACATTCACAGCAGGATGGTGATAACAGCAGAATAGACCTTTACAGCGGGGATGATTCCAATTCGTCACTGTCCCTCGACGAATATGGTAAAGTTCACGTGAAAGAGATCATTCATATACCTGATGCCGAGGACACGTTACTTCCTAGCGATTCTTGTAAAGTCAGTGAATCATATCATAAGATGTAGCCGTTAGAATTGCTCGTTTCTCTCTACAACCGATTGAGAATCTCTTTTCTCTTTGAAGACTTATTTTTCATTTTCCAACGCACGATCTCCTATGGTGGTTGGTTTGCTGACATCTTACACATTTTTCATTTCTCAACATGTCACCAAATCCTCCCAAATTCCCTCACCTGTTCACAAATTGTGTCACCTTTTCCTTCGTCAACTTCCCATCGCCCTTAATCCCTATTTATTCTTCTCCTTCAGTTTGTCACAAGTACCTTCGAAACCTTTATCTTGGTGCAGTTTGCTGACACTCAACATACTGAGCGTAATGGATTTGGGGGAATCGGCTCGCGAAACTTCAATGGGTTTGGGAACAACAAATGCAATGGTTTTCGGGGCAGAGATCGAAGGAGATAATCGTAGACATGATGGGTTAGGGTTCAAGCCCGTTATCTCGACAACTCGGTTCTGGCGATCGCTGGCCTGTCAGTGCTCACGATGGACACCGTACAAAGTGAAAACGCTGCAAATTTTACACAAGGGTTTATTATTCTTTGATATAGGTTACTTGTAAATTTTTTTCAAAAATTCTTTATTTTTACTCGAAAATATTTAACCTCCTGGGATCCTTCAAAAATCCCATTTTTAGCCCCTTGAAAGCCCCATAGATCGCCACAGTGAAATCGGATCGTTCCGGGGCCCCCAAAAATGGATTCTACGTCCAAAAATACTTCGAAAACGACACCTAACTCGATCCCATACCCCAAAGCCTTCAAAAACCCCCACCCGTAGCCCCATTTTTGCCCCATAGCGCCCCACGGGTTTGGGCGATCGGACTGAAAACCTTGCGGGCACAACTAGATGGTAAACCAAGTATTTTGTCAAAATTTCAGATTTTTCAAAAAATTCCTACTGCCCAAAACGGCCCGGACGGCGGACGAACATTTCGGATTTAGTACGTAGACCTCTTGAAACGGATTATGTCAAATTTTGAGGCCGATCCGAGTCGTCGACCCCCGTCGCGAAAACATAGGTGTATTATTCCAAGAATAATAAACCAAAATCGCAGATCCTCTCTTTTCCAACTCGTCGCGGGAAGAAAGCGGTCGTCCTTGATAATTTTAAATATTCTGAATATTTTTCTACTTCCCGCTGCAATGATTTTTTTCATTCCCCCCAAAATCATTGAAACTCACTTTTTCAGTCTGACCACACGAGCCCAAACCCATTAGATTTTCGAGTTTTCTCGTCCCCAAACCCATTGCATTTCTAACCCAAGCCCATTAAAATTCGGGTCCCATTCCCCCACACCCGTTGCGCCCAACTTACAATGTTTGGTATAGTTTATCATCTTGTCATCCATTTGCTAGATTTTGAATTCCTTCTGTTCCTTCATGCTGTCTCAATACTTGCAAACTTAGTTGCAGTATTTCGATAGTAAAAGTGTAAAAAGTTTAATTTTTTTCAAAAGAAAAGAAGAAAAAATTATTAATTATTATTTTTCCATTTTCTGGTTTTTCCACTTACGGAATGTTATAGGTACTTTTACTATCGATTTGACTGATGAATCCGTTCCATTTCTTCACTATAATATAGAAGGAATATTATTCTTCCAGTCAAGTCGCCTATTCCTTCTTCATGTTGAGAATCTATTTTCTCTTGACTCTTACCTGTTCCTTCACTGTCTTACAACTTTCTTAATTACTTTCTTCAAGTAAGAGGAAGTAAGTTCTTCATGTCGCGAATTCCTTATTCTTCTATGTGGCACCCTCTTCCTTCATGAAGTCTCCTTTTTGAAACGCATCTATCCCTTCTCCGTGTTGCATATATACCCTTGCCATAGTTTTTTCACATCAATGCCTTCACCATGTCAAATTCCTGTAAGTAGCTCTGGAATCATCCCTTCTCTATGTAACAAATCGATTTCTTTCATTTTTCGTTATTTATTTATTTTGTCACATATTTCTTCTCTGTGATAAAAGTTAGGTTTCCTCTTCTGTAGTTTGTTTTCTATAGTGGGCATTACTACTATTCTTCGTTTTATTGCAAATGTTTAACGGTTAGGGACGCTCCGATACTGATTTCGATACAATATTTGGTATCAAGATGGTTTCGATGATAACGATATCGAGACAGTATCCAAAGAAAAGTATCGATATGTGTAGTATCAAATGAGCACCATGTCATGGTATTGAAATAAGGGGAAAAAAGTCAGACAACATTATAAAATAAAATGGTGCGTACTTGAACATTGGGTACCTATTATAAACTTTTTAAAGATTAGCTTTTTATAGACGAGGATGCAAAATCCGTTGTATTAAATACAACACAGTTTCATTGTTCATTGTTCACACAATTATTGTTCAGTAATAACTTATCAAGGTTATCAACTTATCAACAAGACGAATAATTATTCTTCTTCTTCTTCGTCTTGAATCAAGATTCTTGATGTATGGCTCTTGCACTTGCAACCATGGGTTGTAAAGCAAGTTAATATTTTTCCATTGACAAATCATTGTGTTGGTACTCGGCTAGTGTTTCGATGGGCAATTTGCATGTTTTTCTTTTATTTTCCTGAAAGTAGGTAAGGAAAACAAAAGTCAGCCGCCTGAAATCGCTTCCATAAAATTTAGCAAATGTTAAAAATAATTTAACAAAAATTACGGCGTTTGAAAAACGCAGGGGGAACACAGCTATGGAGTGAGCGTGTTGTCACAACATAATATGCCCATATTACGGCAGAGAGTGCTGTCAACTGAGAAGAACGCCGTCGCTAGTGTTTTATGTCAGAGAACTCGGCGGCATTTAGATTAAAATTAAAATTCACGTACAATGTTGCTACTAGGTATGCACTCATCGCGGAATAAAATTGAATCGCCGTGATTCCCTCTGATGAGGCATTGAACTATTTATAGTTCAAGTACTTATAAGTAGGTACCGTTTAGTATGAATGATTTTTTCCGTCATATGATGAGTAATGATCATGATCAATTTTTATCATAATATGATAAAATAAACTCATCATTCATGATACTATCGCTACCAGTGAGAGATCCACTGGAACTGTGACGTCACTGATGTTGGAGAGACACGGGGTCTAACCCCCGCTGGTTCAAACTGCGCGTGTCGTTTTGGTTTATTATTCTTGGAATAATACCTACACCTATGTAATCGCGACCGAGGTCGACAACTCACATCGGTCTCAAAGTTTGTCATTATACGTTTCACGATGTCTATATTACAAAAACTAAATGTACGCTGTACCGTCCGCCCTCCGAGCCGGTTTGGGCAGTTTTTTTTTTTTTTTTTTTTTTTTTTTTTTTTATAATCTGAAATCTTGACAAAATACTTCGTTTACCATTTAGTTGTGCCATCAAGGTTTTCAGCCCGATTGCCCAAACCTTTGGGGCTCTATGGGTCTAAAAAGGGGCTACGGGAGGGTTTTTTAGGTTTTCGGCTATGGGGTCGAGATAGGTGTCGTTTTCGAAGTATTTTTGTGGGTTCCAGTACGATCCGATTTCACCGTGGGATCTACGGGGCTGTCATGGTGCTGCAAATGTGATTTTTGAAGGATCCCAGGCGGTCAATTAATTTCCGAGTAATTTGGGACGCATAATCCATTTTTCCAGGTCCCACATCTGTCTGAACATTGTAGAGAAACAAGTTTTTCATAAAATTAAATTTTGTGAAATGTTTTTGAAAGATCTTATTTAATAAAAGCACAACATTTGCGCTTTAATCACAAAAATGATTGATGTGTCATAGAAAATATTCCATGACACATCTATGTATTCATTTTCGCTCAATTAACCTATATCTAAGAATAATAAAGCGTTTTTCGATATCTCGTCCAATGATTTTGGTTTATTATTCTTGGAATAATACACCTATGTTTTTGCGACGGGGGTCTACGACTCCGATCGGCCTCAAAATTTGACGTTATCCGTTTCAAGAGGTCTACATTTTAAAACCGAAATGTCCGTCCGCCGTCCGGGCCGTTTTGGGCAGTAGGAACTTTTTAAAAAATCTGAAATTTTGAAAAAAAAAAAAAAAAAAAATACTCGGTTTACCATTTAGTTTTGCCCGCAAGGTTTTCAGCCGTTTTCAGTCATTTTTTAAATTTTTTTAAAATAATTTTTTCATTAACACAGAATTAAATTTCTACTCAAGTAACCTATATCAGAGAACAATAAACCGTTGTGTAAAATTTGCAGCGTTTTTTTCGTTGGTATGGTTACTTTTTATCCACACATTAAATGTCAAATCTTGATCGGTAGGGTAAAATTCAAAATCCAAAATACATGCAAATTGCCCTTTGGATGAAATCTAGACCTCATGAAAATTTCTAAATTATGGTAATTAAATAAAAGTTGATTACTCATTCGATACTGCGGATTTTCTTTCGATATGAGTACCTATAATATCGGAGGATTCGATGCCAATATGATACCAGTACCTAGTATATAAACAAAAGGATCGATATCTATTTATATCGATAGTATCGGAATGTCCCTAGTAATGGTTACTACCTACTATGTTCTATAAAAAACCTACTATGTATCAGATCATTATATCATAATATGTACCATATTATGGTACATAATATGTATCATATTATGATAGTATCGGATCATAAAATAGTACATAGTAGTAACGTTTACTAGGGAATCATATAATATCATTGTTTTTTGTACTTGATTCGGCTTGATCCTTATTGAATACCTTCAAGGAACAGAGTATTTATAACCGTTACACGTAGCCCGTTAGTCCCTCCTAACCTTATGATAGCGCATGATTCCCTAGCTACTCTTTGCTCAGACAGTTTTATCAATGAAATTCGGTTCCTCTCATCATACGTTTATCAATACGCCATGCTGAATCTCCCTTTTCTTTTCAGGATGATAAAAACCCCTCGCCTCAGGAAGAAGTGATTTGTATATGAATGATTTGAACGGAACAACTTTTTAATCTGAAAACGTAAGTCACAGCATTTTCAAACAAACCGTTTCTAGTGACGTTTGTTTAGGTTGTTAATATGTACGAAATGGTCTGCCGAATGCTGCGAGAACCCCACGAGGGCGATGTCTCATTTGAGCTGCATTATTGTTAGCGACACTTTCCGAATGTTCGAAAACGTTCCATCTTTTTGGCATAAGTGTGCAAGTATATGTTTCACTTGAATAGATTTTTCAAGCCTCAAACTGCTTCTATTTTTAACCTCCCCGAATTGATTCTCTCCCCCACCCCCCCTTTAAGGTAGTTTTTTGTTGTTGCCTCTTTTGTGTAAGCTAATCAAATTTCTTGAGGGCTGATTTTTTCAGCTGTGGTGGACCCGCCTCTGTGGGAATTGCAACCACAATATAAACTGAAGGAAACTGACCCGTAAAGAGCATTACAGATATCGATATCGGACGAGCGGATTTTGGACCGGGAGATGTTGGGATTTGGACACCACTCAAACTCCACCGCCCTGCAGTCGTAATTTTAGCATTCAAGCACATTTTTCACACCTACAAAAAAAAAAAAAAAAGCAAAAAAAAGCGATATTTTGAATTAAAAAAAAATAGCAAAAGAAGTCCGATTGAACTTAAGGCGACGGCAAAAAAACAGTTCAGTTTTGAGGGAATTTCGTTTGTGTATTTGTGTCATTATTTTGGATTAGAACAAGTACATTTCCTTTGATGAGCCTAATGATTGAAGCGGTATTTCATTTTGACGTAGGATTTTTAGTGGGAAATTTGTCCACATTGGCGCTTGTATTTATGCGTTTGGTTTTCTTTGTACTTGGGATATTTATTTAATAAAAGAAAAGTGATCGAGACGCGATATTGTGTAAAGGTGCCTCTCGATTTATTTGGGACTTGTGTGCTGTACAGTCTGTGAGTAGTTGGATTGTAGGAGGATGTGTACAGTTGCTTTTCACTTGGTGCAGATTTGCTGCACGGGATAGGACCTCGAGTTTGGCTGGGCGGGCAGCTGCTAACAGCCCGTGCCTTAGTGCTTGGTTATGGAGCATGCTGTGGATTTTGAGCTGAGTAAATCATACGGTCTATTTTAACACCTCGGGGTGAAATGATGGGTTTTAGCGGATTTCCAATGTAAATTCTGCCGTTGATTGTTGAGAAAAGGCTTTGGGTTGGCTTTACGGGTGATGTCAGTTTGAGTTTCACTCTCGTGGCGCTAGGAATGGAACGAATGCACAAATCAACTATTTGAAGCAAGATCCACAGCTCAACGGCTTATCAACTGAGTTCACACAACTGACTTGAACATGAAACATGTTTGTATGGATCTGTTTTGGCGCTGACATTGATGATGGTTATTTCGTCGTAGGGTAAAGCCGTGTACCTTGGATCACTTCAGAGATCTGTGGGAAGTAGCGACCCTAAAAAATTTTGTCCGCCCGTAACCAAACTCTATTCCAACACAACGTAAGAGGAGCTATTCCTAACTTTGATTGATAAACCGATGTTGTTGATAGTGGCTATCAAAGTTTTGGGCATCTCTGCCTGTAAAGTCCTAGATTAACAATGTGAATCTCATGCCATGTCGAGATAACCCTTGAACGGTGAGTGATTTTCTCAATTCATTCTGTGTGTAGAATAACAATCAACTTATTCGATGGCGTATCGCTTTGGTGGTTGATGTGAGCTTAAATCACATAATTTAATGTTTGATATATAGAAGAATCGTGTACCTTGGATCAAATATGGGTTGTACAGCGTTTATATCAACTACGGCGTTTATATCAAATAGGTATGGATTGTACAAATATCGTTCATATCATCTTTTATATGTTTTATATCAAATATGGCGTTTATATAAAATATGGATTGTTCAGCGTTTTCATGAATAATCCTACGACTAATCCAACGTACATTCCCGTAGTACAACTCTCCACGTACATTCTCCATAATACAATCATCATTGATCCAAGGTACATACTGGAATGTGCCTTGGATCAAATTTGGAGTTTGTAAAAAAAAAAAAATCTCGCAATATGATTACATTTTGTATCACGAAAATTGATTGTTTCAACGCTTCCCAAGTTGTTTCTGCACAATTTAAAAATAAAACCAGATTTTTTTTCAAAGTAAAAGTAGAAAAAAATGATCCAAGGTACACGGTAATTTAAAAATTAAACCAGATTTTTTTATTTATTTATTTTTTTTTCAAACTCAATGTAGAAAAAAATGATCCAAGGTACACGGCTTTACCCTACTGTTTGAAGGGCAGGTTTGCCAGCAGCAAACGCGTACTTACAACTTACTTTCTCCCACTGGAATTCTCCGACGTGGACTTGCAGGCATTCTTCGTTATGTCAAAATTTGACATAAAAGCAGGACATACAGCTTTGTCAGCGAACTCAGAAGAAACCCTGGCTTTTGTCACATTTAATGTGACAAAAGCCAGGGTTTCTTCTGAGTTCGCTGACAAAGCTGTATGTCCTGCTTTTCACCGTTGACAGTAGCTGCAGCCTTGTCCTGTCCATGCTCTTCTCGGCGTTGCATCAACGTTTCAATTATTATCGGGTCTGATCTGCTCTGTACTCCATCTGTGTATCGTGATTCTTCAGGATCTTCAGCTACCTAAGAGATTGAAGGCCTTGACAGCTTCCTTGTGAACGAGACAATGAAGTAGGCAATGACCCTTTAAACTCCACCCTGCTTTTGGACTATTGCCAGGACCAATGGCCACATCGCTGGCATCTTCATCCAAAATGAAAGTTAGCCCAGCCTCAGCCCTTTGTCCGTTCAAAGGTGTTGAGGTTTTCTGCTGCTCACAGTGGTTTTATCCCCTCAGCCATGGGACGAAAATTGGTGATAGTAGGAACATAAGCCTACAACATTTTATTTAATGATCGTTGCACTCTCCCGACTGGATTCACTTGTCGCTGTTGCGTCATCAATCCCACTTCTGACACCAAAAGCTCTTGGTTCCAACGAGCAACCTTTTACGCTATTATGAAAAGAGGCTTTTTTATTTGCATGTGTACACGGTCTCTTGTATCTCTGCCATTCCATTGATTGGAATAGTTATGAAGGAATGTCTACTTCCCGATGCAGGCATTCACCGATGAAGACATGATTCTGCGTGTGGCTCTATTATTCATTCAGGTTAGGCATCTTTGTATGCCCTATTTTGTGGAAAAAAACGAGTTGAACTGAACCCAGTTTGTTGGATGCATTTTTGTAGTTAAATTGCGTCAGTTTTTCGTTTGGTTTTCAGAAACATTTGTGTTTTTGAAGACAATGTAAATCTTAACCACTCTTCATACCTCCCGTGATGTCTATGTAGGAGTGGATCGTGAAGACAGCGCGTGGTGGGGGAATCACACTTCCTTCTATTCCCTGGCGTATCCTCGGATTTTATGTATTGCGGTTATGCTGCATGACTGAATTTTTCTGTTATGGGAGGGCTCCACATTACAAAGAGCGTGAGGTATGCAATATATCAAATGCCGGAGGTAAAATAAGTTCTTTGGAACATCCCTCCGGTTCTTGAGCTCAATTTCATAAGAAAAATAAGGAATACAGCAGAAATGTGTAACCGATTTTAACGAGATTGGACTTCTCCCGCACCCTCAAGGCTGCCACGTTTCGGCTTTGTACATGGGCTTCACTCCTCCATACGCTAACACTGCACAGTCTGTAACAGCTGACACGCTTGCCAACCGCTGATTTTTCTGTTCTACAACCACAAAGAACTTGTCAACGCCTAAATGTTCATGTAAATTGAAACTGTAACTACATAGTGTTTGTATGTTTCATGTGGAGGATGTTACTTAATTAGCCAAGCGTACCCCCCCCCCCCCTCACCTTCCAAAAAACTTCTAGGTGTTCTCGACGCGCTGTTTCAAAATCATCCCCAACTTACACTCTCCCATTCAACATTCCACATTCTGCCTTCTGAATTCCATTATCGACATTGTGACAAGTTGTAAAGTATACCCCATGGTATTTCCATTTGAGCAACACATTTCTGGGAAATAAATGCTTTAATATGAACAATGTTATCAAGAATATATTCAAAAACTGCGTAGTACTACCTAGATTTTGTTTGATGTTAATAATGTACCTATTAAACGAAAATTTGAGATGGAGTTAGTAATATTTGGCGGCATGCTAAAGTGAAATTGTCACATTTTGCCTCTTCATGGCGACATCGTGATTTCAAGGTGTAAGTAATTTTTTAATGCACGTGGAGTTTATTCAATTTAGGGTGAGATTGAAAACTTGTTTATGCCTTGTTGGTGCATCTCGTATTTATACAGTTTGAAAATGTGTATTGAAGCTATTTGTTCCAAATTGAGAAATTGTGCAGGTTTTTTACGGGAGATGCCCCCAAAAAATTGTGTGATTTTTTTTTCGTTCAGTGGATGTCGCTGATTTTTGTGGAGGATCCAGCATAGTGGTTTGTGACGAGACGCTACTGTTTTTTTCGAGCGCTTTGGGAACAATGGCGTCGTTTGTGCGGCGCAACTGCCATTGATGAGGTTTGTCAGCTTTTACGACACCCTGTTTCTTGAGCATGGTATCAAGCTCATTATGCCACTGTCCTAAAACCTGAAGGACTGAGTGGTTTTTCCAAATTTAAAATAACTGTATGTATTCAATCAAGGAAACAAAAATTTGTTTTACGCGTCTATCATATTGTTTTGGGCCCATAAAAGTCTTGTTTAAAATTTGACAATATTTTTTGGGCCCCCTGACTGTCTTGAAAATTATAAAAATCTCGACACTGCAACTGCAGACTCAATGGTTTCATTTCTCGATGGGATTACGCGGTTTGAAAACAATAATTTTCCAAGTTCACACTATGTATTTGAATTTTTTTTAAATGCGGGTTCACGAATGTGTCAACCCACTAAAAACTGTTCGGAGCACTCTCTTCCGTATAAAATCGAAACAATTTTCGTCAGCTTATTAGAATCAACCTTTCAAAAACTTTTCACCCGTTTTAAACCATTTAATTGTCCCTGTGGGAACTCGGTTGGCCACCCTGTTGTTGTCCTCCCTTCGGTTCCGTCATTCCTCATTTCCATTACAAACATATCCTCGCCTTCGTTACGTCTCTTTACTATGTAATTTGTACTCCTGATTTCCCCTTACGGTGGTTTGTAAAAAAAGTATGATTTTGTACCTAGTTGACAATAGATGAGTTGACCAATTTCACAACAGTTGTGAAACTGTTACTGTAATGGTTATTTTTTGTGCTGTATTTGAAAGATTAGATTTTTTTAAAGTATCAGATGTTGAGCTGGTGTTCTTTTTAAATATTTAATAATCCTTGATTGTTGTAAATATGTGTATTCTGTGGTAATAAATAAAAGGTTTTTTCAACACCCCCTGCCCGTATTTGGTGTTTTTATTTGTCCCCAGGGCTTGAAGGGGGGGGGGGGGGGGTAAAGAAATAACAACTCCATGGCGATATGATTATAATTTATAAATTAGATGTTTTTTACATGACCTAAAACAAGAGTAAGAATGAGATTCATAGAAAATGACGATACGTATCAAAGTATTCTGACTGGGAGAGCAGACGGAGTGTGGATGTAACGAGGAGTGGCGGACGTCAATGGCAGGTGAGGAAGAAGGACGCGGGGTGGGGGTCAGATGAGGGGGCGGTGGTAGACGCAGGGGTGGTAGACAAGGAGAAACGGGAGATGGCGGGGTTGAGGGTGGCGGACCGGCGGCGGCAACGCTGGTCCGGACTGTCAGTACCGCTGGTCGTGTTGGTAGTACCCGCCGCGGCCTCTACCGCCTCGTCCGCCCCTTCCTGAAAATAAAATGGGCGAGTGAAGATTCTAAAAGCGCTCATGCGTACGAACCAAACTACGCAAGACGTATGGTCCAGAAAACTTTCCAGTCCAACCATGCAAAAGGGTGGTTCTCAGATAACTGTCCATTTTAGCGTCCGGTGTGGATAATTCTCCCATTTGAAGGGCAAAGCTCAATATTTCTTCATGGCTTACAAGGTCGTTTTGTAACAAAACACATTAAACTGATCAAAATTCCTGTAAATTAAGACGTTTTTGGAAGGTGAAAGTTGTGAAATGTCATTACCGTAACTGCCCCATGACGAGCATGTCAATTTTTCAGGGATTTTATACTGAAAGGAGCCATGTGGGGGGTTGTATTATAGGGTTTTATCTTGTGTAAGGGTTAGTGAACACGTTTTCATAGTTACTTCCTTCACCCTACTTAATGAAAAACGTGTCCCACGAAAAAAGTTCGTTACTATCACCGAAATGAACGTAGGCGCCAAACAGTCGAAGAAAAAGGAAATGTGGTGAAGTTGCTAGAGATCAACAGTGGGCAACCCTGCCCTCACAAAAGTCGGCCCCAAACTGCCTGTCACAGTCAGTGCTTGTAAGGTCGATTTTCAGGTTCGGACTTTTCAACTCATCAGTGGCTGCTTGTGCTACAATCAAGAGTCAGCAGCAAAATTTAATATGTACTGCCATATAACGTATTACCTAGTTAATACACACCCGAATAGTATAATACACTACAATATTAGCTAATCGTAGTAGTTCTGCTGACCAGGAACCTTTAGCAAGAAGTGTTCTTTTAGAAGAAAAAAAAAAAGAACATGTCAAAACACGTCAATGGACATGATATCTGAATCACTTTCCTCGTCCCTATATAAGGCCCAACCGTTTCATTTCCCATTTGTCCTTCAAGGGTAGAGTGCCGAATTCAATGTTCTTGAGATGGGTTAACCGTACCTATTCATCTCTCGAAAATCACACACACGCACACAAAATTCAACGACTAGAAAATTATTACAACTCCATCAAAACAACTCTTTGAGGAATGAGAACAGGTTGGGCAACATGCTTGTAAGGGGGGAACTTGTTGTCAGTAAAAATGCCCTCACAGACAATTTCCTATTCTTTTTCTTCTCTGTTATTTCCAGCATAGTGTTGCTCTATCTCTAATGAATAGAGCAATTATTCTTTTTTTTCAAAAGGATTTGACGATTACAATCCGAATTAATTGGGAATACCATCCCTTTTTCCCCTTCCCTTAAACATGTGTTTTGGCAACACTGCTGCTGCAAAACTGTTTCTACTGTTCTTTGTACCCGTTCCTAACCTTCGTATCTGTGGAAAAAACGCTTGAGCGTCCCCTGGTTTGACGGTGGATAACCGTCTTTCATGGTGCCCACGTTGTCTTCCACTATATGATTAAGAAGGTTGAGAGGTGTGGTGTCTGATGGGGTGCTGCATTTCGGTTAACCATGCCCGCTTCGCAAGCAGAGCTAGTTACTGTGTCATACCCTGGGGACATTCGAGTCATGCACTCAATGTATTCATACTGCAAAAGCGAGCTATAAGAATCTTGGTCAATCTGTCGTGGAACGAAAGTTGTAGAGGCTCCTTTGCTCGTCTGGGCCTGTTGACGATCGCAGGTTAGTACGTCATGGCAGCCCTGAACTTAGTGAGGACCAATTTGCCGAACCTTCCTTCGTCTCTGAGGTTCCCGACCGTTAAACTGGGTCCCGGAACGATCATGTCGTCCACTTCACTCGCCTCAGTACCGCTAAGCAGGGTGACCCAATGTTGGTGGGCTCTCGCCTGTTCAACGCTCTTCCCCAGGAAATACGAGAGCTCCCTGTAAAGTCTTTCCTCAGGCGGTGAAACTCAAGCTCAAGAGCTGAGTTGTACTCCCTTGAGAAATTTTGGGGAATTGACTGGGTGTAGCGTTGAGTCCATGAACAGTTTTTTTCTCTTTTCTTCCGTATGCTCAGAATTCAAACTTTGTACCCACTTTTATGTCCATGTGCGGTTTTCAAAATCAAAATTTCAATTTAACCTTAAGGTGATTGTAATATTGTGTTACCTATATTGTAAACTGTACTTATATTGTGTTGTATTTATTGTACTAGCTTAGACGTTTGCACTGCATTTTGGCTTTTGTAAAAAATAAACATATTCTATACTATTCAAACACTGTTTGACGAGGCTCCAAACTGCAGGGCAGAGGGGAGCAATGTTAGCTTGAAGCCAAAACTCGGTGAGCCTACTACCATCCTGGAAGCGGGTTTTCAGCGTCTCATTGGTTGCAAGTTCAGTCATTTCTTCCTGAATCGTTACTGCTGCTGTCAATTTTGGCAAAAGGATGCATGACCCACTGAGGAATTTCGAGAGAAAATATCGTGAAATCGTTCAGAAAAGTCCTTGTGCAAATCCTCCAGGTGCTAACAGTAAACTTGTGTGTCACCGAATGGTATTTCACTGACTTTAAGAAGCTCCGACAAGATTGGAAACTGTGTGAACTCGTTAGTGCTACGAGATATTGGAGAAAATTCCCCCCCCCCCCCCCCCGCCCCCGACCACTCGAAACCTGCTCATCGCCAACCTTCCGCCCAAAACAAGTCTGCCGCACCTCGGTACCTCTGCTCCGACCCCATTGAGAACCACTGACGAATTTTAGTAGGAAACTGATTATTATGAGCCTGTGATTTTGAATACAATATTGACGAACACAACCGTTATTCGACACCATACCTGAGTATTATTTGACGGAGAAGTTGAATTCCAATTCTTTCTAACCCTTGCATCGTCACCAGGGAAGACCACCGAGTAGGAAATCCCATGGTACCACCTAATTGATTCACTTCTTTTTTTTTTTAATTCGACAACCTCAAAATGGCCAGTTATCTGTTAAATCACCCAAAAGCGAGATTTGTGAACAGGTTAATGCAGGAATCAAGCAGGTTATGTCGTATGCCTCAGTACCTCTGCTACCTTGATGGCCACCTCGGTCATTCTGGTAGCTGCTCCGCTCATACCCACTGCCACTGTTATAACCACCATTGTGACCGCCCTGATAATGTCCTTGATAGCCGTCACCCTGGTACGCACCCTGGTAGCCCCTATCGCCTTGATAGCCACCTCGATCGCCTTGATAGCCTCCTCGATCGCCTTGATAGCCTCCTCGATCGCCTTGATAGCCTCCTCGATCTCCCTGGAAACTCTGATTCCAGCCGCCTTGTACTCGACCTCGGTCACCGCCTCCACGACCCCGACCACCTATAATGAATTTCAAATAGTATCAACATTGGTTCACCCGGGATTCATCAATTGAAATCGTAGGATTTCGGGTTCTTACACACACCTCCTTGATAGCCTCCGGACGGCCCACCTTGAAACCCGCCCTGCGGCTGGTTCGCCCTGGGAGCCCAACTGGGCATCTCAGGAGGCGGCGGCTGTTGGTCTTCAGGTCGTCCCCCTCTGTCTGGCACCTAAACAAAACAGAAACCCAGATGAACCATCTTTAACCGTCCAACTGACAACATCGCATCAACGTACCCGTCCAATGATGACTTTGTTGATCGAACTCTGCGTGTTCTTCCTAACGTTGGCGTTGGACGTCTTTTCGAGAATAGCCAAGTGCGCGCGCGCAGCAAGCAAGTCGGACAACTTGACCGACGTTGTTGCTGACAAATGGTTCCGCTTACTACAGTATTCTTCCGCGATGTCGTTCTCTCTACCTTTCATTCTCTCAGACCACTGAAAAACGTATGAATGTTTCATTGAAAATATTTTCGGAACTTGCGTTCAGCCAGATTCATTCAATATAAGTCTCCATGCGTTCCACACAACTTGAGTGTATTTTCTATGTCTGTGGACCTTCTCTCATTGGCACCCGATGCCACACAAATGCTTGGGTAGAAAAATAGATATTATCGCTCGGGAGTTAGATCGTTTACTCCCTATCAGATCCCAAACTTGAAAAAAAAAAAAAAAAAAAAAAATCAATGGTTCTGGGCAAAAAAGGCAGTGGGTTGGGGCAAATGCGTTTACAAAAGGAGAACAGTCATAATATGACTGTTCTCCTATTGTAAACGCATTTGCGTGTTAGTTATGCTCTCCTATTGTAAATGCATCCAGTGGTTATCAGTGGCTCAGTGGTTTGAGCGTTGGACTACTGAGTCAAAGGTTGACGCTATATTGGCCATACTGCAAATTTCATGTCAAAGCGTATCAATACTCATGAAAAAGAGAGCTCTGGTCCAGTAAAACCCACGTCCACCGCCTTGACTATCCATTCTAGGGAGGCTGGACATAAATTTCAATTTAATAAAGCCAAGATCATTGGTAAAGAACCCATCCTTTTCAAGCGGGAGATGTTGGAAATGATCCATATTGAACGCAACAAACATCAAACAGTTAACTTCAGAACAGATGTCAATCACCTCAGTAAATGTTACTCTGACTTAATCCACAAAGGGAGACCGCCGACATGAAACCGTTAACGCCTAATTACCTGCTCACCGACCAACCCTCAAACCTTACAAAAAGTCGGCATCCTTTGAGTTCTGTTTACCACTTTCTAAAAAAAAAAAAAAAAATCAACCCCCACCATCGAAAATTGTCAGTTCCTTCTGTATGTCTGCATCCTACATATTATTTAGTATATTTGTACGACAGCGACGGCTCACATCGTGTGCTGCCCTTTTTCCTGCACTTGTAAGTAAATTTTTTAAATTTTGTAAATTTATCATATAGTTTCATCAATTGTTAAATTCAAAGTGTAAATTCGTGTTTTGTTCATTTCATTAGGCCCTGATGATAGGAGAATATATCTCTTGAAACGTCGGCAAAACAATCTCGTCTTATTTGACTGACCCTCAACAAGTTTCCAACAACATTAATTGAAACGGTCAACATCACCATCAACTATATTATGTTAGTTACACCAATCGAGTCAGGACACAAATTTAAATGCTTTTGAAAGAAATTCGGCATAATAATAATATAACATAACAATAATTATAATTTTGATAGAAGCTCAAATAGCGTTAAATTCTATAAACTTAATCATCGAGTAGGGACGTATTAGCAGGGAATGGTGGTACAGGTTCAAAGAGTAGAGATACAAGCTTACATATCCATAGAATTCAGACACAAATTCGAATGCATCAGTGAAATCAACATTAGGTTGTGATAATAGCTCAAAAAATGCCACTTTTGGTTTATTATTCTTGGAATAATACACCTACGTAACCGCGACGGGGGTCGAAAATTCTAATCGGCCTCAAAATTTGACATTATTCGTTTCAAGAGGTCTAGATTCCAAAAACGAAACGTCCGTCCGCCGTCCGCGCCGTTTTGGGCAGTAGGATTTTTTAAATCTGAAATTTTGGCCCCCTTTTTTCTGATTTTTTTTTTCGTTTTTGTTTATTTACCATCTACATAGTTGTGCCCGCCCGCACGGGTTTCAGCCCGATCGCCCAAACCCGTGGGGCGCTATGGGGCTAAGGAATGGCCCCCAGAAGGGACGGGCACCTGACCCAGTAAACCAGGGGTTCCCAAAATGTGGTCCACCAGCTCATCCCATTTGGTCCTTAAATGGGAATATCTATCAATATAATATATTTATATATCATATTATGATCGTTTCATCTACCAGAAATGGCGTGGTATGTGCACAACACACATGTTTCCAAATAAAATAATAATTCAATTTTGAAATCCGTCACAATCTCGAGACGAGATGAATATCTACCTAAAGGTGCAGAAATGCTTATCCAAGATAGGGTTTGGTAAAGAATGTGACCCCTCTGCAACATCACAGGTAGCAGAGGGGTTACATTCGTCACCTAACCCTATTTTACATCCATTTTCAAAATTTAAACGGGACAAGTTTTTAAATACAGTGGAATCTCGATAATTTGTATCCCAAGGGACCAAGTAAAAAATGCGAATTATCGAGGGCACGGATTATGAATGGTCGAAAATTAAAAAAAACGAATTATTGAGGGTCTTCGATTAATTAAATATATGAAATTTACTACAAACATATTTACATGCCTAAATACGTTCATGTGTAATTCAGTGAAAAAACGCTGCAAATCTTACACAAGGGTTTATTATTCTTTGATGTAGGTGAATTGCGCAAAAAGTGTCATTGAGACAATTTGAAAAAAATAAAAGTACATTTTTTAATATTTTTTCTATCCGATGTTTGGACAGATGTGGGACCAAAAATCACGGATTTTGCGTCCAAAATTACTCGGAAAACGACACCTTATTGGACCTTCTGGGATCCTTAAAAAATCCCATTTGTAGCCCCATGTATCGTCACGGTGAAATCGGATCGTTCTGGGATTCCCAAAAATGGACTCTACGTCCAAAAATACTTCGAAAACGACACCTAACTCGAGTTTTTGTGAACCATGTTTGTGTGAGACAAAACGAGAAAAAATACGAATTATAGAGATGCGCGGCACGAGAAATACGAATTACGAGCGTTGACGACTGGCTCGACGAGAAAAATCTACGAATTATCAAGGGGACTGAAATGCAAGGGTTTTATACTCCCCCATTGGGGAGTTCGCATTGATTTTAGATTTGGAAATCTTCCCTACCATTCAATAATATGGCTAAAAAGTAACGTGCACAGACTCCAATACCAACGAAAAAAAAAAAAACCGCGACGGGGGTCGAAAATTCTAATCGGCCTCAAAATTTGACATTATTCGTTTCAAGAGGTCTAGATTCCAAAAACGAAACGTCCGTCCGCCGTCCGCGCCGTTTTGGGCAGTAGGATTTTTTAAATCTGAAATTTTGGCCCCCTTTTTTCTGATTTTTTTTTTCGTTTTTGTTTATTTACCATCTACATAGTTGTGCCCGCCCGCACGGGTTTCAGCCCGATCGCCCAAACCCGTGGGGCGCTATGGGGCTAAGGAATGGCCCCCAGAAGGGACGGGCACCTGACCCAGTAAACCAGGGGTTCCCAAAATGTGGTCCACCAGCTCATCCCATTTGGTCCTTAAATGGGAATATCTATCAATATAATATATTTATATATCATATTATGATCGTTTCATCTACCAGAAATGGCGTGGTATGTGCACAACACACATGTTTCCAAATAAAATAATAATTCAATTTTGAAATCCGTCACAATCTCGAGACGAGATGAATATCTACCTAAAGGTGCAGAAATGCTTATCCAAGATAGGGTTTGGTAAAGAATGTGACCCCTCTGCAACATCACAGGTAGCAGAGGGGTTACATTCGTCACCTAACCCTATTTTACATCCATTTTCAAAATTTAAACGGGACAAGTTTTTAAATACAGTGGAATCTCGATAATTTGTATCCCAAGGGACCAAGTAAAAAATGCGAATTATCGAGGGCACGGATTATGAATGGTCGAAAATTAAAAAAAACGAATTATTGAGGGTCTTCGATTAATTAAATATATGAAATTTACTACAAACATATTTACATGCCTAAATACGTTCATGTGTAATTCAGTGAAAAAACGCTGCAAATCTTACACAAGGGTTTATTATTCTTTGATGTAGGTGAATTGCGCAAAAAGTGTCATTGAGACAATTTGAAAAAAATAAAAGTACATTTTTTAATATTTTTTCTATCCGATGTTTGGACAGATGTGGGACCAAAAATCACGGATTTTGCGTCCAAAATTACTCGGAAAACGACACCTTATTGGACCTTCTGGGATCCTTAAAAAATCCCATTTGTAGCCCCATGTATCGTCACGGTGAAATCGGATCGTTCTGGGATTCCCAAAAATGGACTCTACGTCCAAAAATACTTCGAAAACGACACCTAACTCGAGTTTTTGTGAACCATGTTTGTGTGAGACAAAACGAGAAAAAATACGAATTATAGAGATGCGCGGCACGAGAAATACGAATTACGAGCGTTGACGACTGGCTCGACGAGAAAAATCTACGAATTATCAAGGGGACTGAAATGCAAGGGTTTTATACTCCCCCATTGGGGAGTTTGCATTGATTTTAGATTTGGAAATCTTCCCTACCATTCAATAATATGGCTAAAAAGTAACGTGCACAGACTCCAATACCAACGAAAAAAAAAAAACCGCGACGGGGGTCGAAAATTCTAATCGGCCTCAAAATTTGACATTATTCGTTTCAAGAGGTCTAGATTCCAAAAACGAAACGTCCGTCCGCCGTCCGCGCCGTTTTGGGCAGTAGGATTTTTTAAATCTGAAATTTTGGCCCCCTTTTTTCTGATTTTTTTTTTCGTTTTTGTTTATTTACCATCTACATAGTTGTGCCCGCCCGCACGGGTTTCAGCCCGATCGCCCAAACCCGTGGGGCGCTATGGGGCTAAGGAATGGCCCCCAGAAGGGACGGGCACCTGACCCAGTAAACCAGGGGTTCCCAAAATGTGGTCCACCAGCTCATCCCATTTGGTCCTTAAATGGGAATATCTATCAATATAATATATTTATATATCATATTATGATCGTTTCATCTACCAGAAATGGCGTGGTATGTGCACAACACACATGTTTCCAAATAAAATAATAATTCAATTTTGAAATCCGTCACAATCTCGAGACGAGATGAATATCTACCTAAAGGTGCAGAAATGCTTATCCAAGATAGGGTTTGGTAAAGAATGTGACCCCTCTGCAACATCACAGGTAGCAGAGGGGTTACATTCGTCACCTAACCCTATTTTACATCCATTTTCAAAATTTAAACGGGACAAGTTTTTAAATACAGTGGAATCTCGATAATTTGTATCCCAAGGGACCAAGTAAAAAATGCGAATTATCGAGGGCACGGATTATGAATGGTCGAAAATTAAAAAAAACGAATTATTGAGGGTCTTCGATTAATTAAATATATGAAATTTACTACAAACATATTTACATGCCTAAATACGTTCATGTGTAATTCAGTGAAAAAACGCTGCAAATCTTACACAAGGGTTTATTATTCTTTGATGTAGGTGAATTGCGCAAAAAGTGTCATTGAGACAATTTGAAAAAAATAAAAGTACATTTTTTAATATTTTTTCTATCCGATGTTTGGACAGATGTGGGACCAAAAATCACGGATTTTGCGTCCAAAATTACTCGGAAAACGACACCTTATTGGACCTTCTGGGATCCTTAAAAAATCCCATTTGTAGCCCCATGTATCGTCACGGTGAAATCGGATCGTTCTGGGATTCCCAAAAATGGACTCTACGTCCAAAAATACTTCGAAAACGACACCTAACTCGAGTTTTTGTGAACCATGTTTGTGTGAGACAAAACGAGAAAAAATACGAATTATAGAGATGCGCGGCACGAGAAATACGAATTACGAGCGTTGACGACTGGCTCGACGAGAAAAATCTACGAATTATCAAGGGGACTGAAATGCAAGGGTTTTATACTCCCCCATTGGGGAGTTCGCATTGATTTTAGATTTGGAAATCTTCCCTACCATTCAATAATATGGCTAAAAAGTAACGTGCACAGACTCCAATACCAACGAAAAAAAAAAAATCATTGTAGGAGATATAACGAAAAAACGAAACGCACAGTTTGAATCGGCCGGCGTTTCCCACCAGTCACTGTTTGAGGACATGACGTCACAGTTCCAGTGAATCTCTCAACATGAGCGCTAGTGTCGTCAGCTTATATGATAAATTTATAGCAATTATAACATGATATTACGGAAAACATAATTAACTTCTAATTATAATACATGATACTTGAAGTTTAAAGCCTTATCAGAAGGATTTACTGCTCACTTGAATTTTATTCTGTGATGAGTAGTGGAATAGCAACACTGGGCGGAACAATCCCCCACCTGTCAAGAACAAAACACTATCGACGACGCTCTTCAGCTGTAATGAGGAAGTGACGTCACGCTCCCTCCATGGCCCCGGTTTTTCAAACGCCGTAATTTTCGTTAAATTATTTAAATTTTCTGGAAACGATTTCAGGCGGCTGACTACTGTACTGTTTTCCCTACATTCTCAGGGAGTACTTTCAGAAAAAAATAGAAAAAAACAAAAACAATGCGAACCCCTCATTATCGCGATTTTTTCAAGGGACCGGCCATTTCCTTCGAATTATCGCGAGGTACGAATTCCACTGCAATCGAGATTCCACTGAACTCCTAAAATTGGTATTAAACTTGAAAGTAAACAAGAGGCAATAGGGTGGGAGTAATCTTCTTCTTGAAGTGCTGCCTTGGTTAACGAAGGTTGGCGATGACTTCTCCAGAACAGTCCCGATCCTGAGCCAGATGGAATAGCTCGGCAGCACCCCTGATCTGGTCCAGCTTCTCGTTGGAAGAGAAGGGAGTAATTATTTTGGAAAATAATTTATCCACCTAAAGCTTTATACATAATATGTATATTATTATATATTATATATATTATATGAAATTTGTGCTTTGTAATAACATGACATAAGTCGACTACAACCCCGACAGTGAATGGATATGATCACTTTCTGTTCTTGATCAGTGGGAACCTGCATGGGTGCAACATAGGCATGATCTTTTGACGGCCTGCGGTTGTGAACGGGCCAGATGCCTAGGACCTGGGTGCGAACTGGACAGCCCCCAACCTAACCTAATTCAATAACTAGAAAAAGGGTCGAACCTGAAATGATTGTATCGTCACATCCAAACGTTTCAGCAACATTTTGCGCCTTATTTCGTACTCTTCTTGCAGATCTTTGTACACTTTTTCGAGGACCACCCACTGCTTGTCGTTCAGCTTCCCGGTGAAAAGCGGCGGGTTTATGAGAATGTTGGAAACTTCCTGTGCCTGACGAAAGAAATGTTTTAGTGAAATAGCTGAATAGAAAAAAAACTGTACGACTTACGAACTTACTTTGGCATTCACTTTGGTGAACAATATTGCAGGCGTGATGTTGGGGGGAGGTTTGGGGAAACTGAGAGCGAGAAGCATTTTCTTCAAATTAGCAGCTGTAGGAGATTCATTCTAGAAAAAGACACGTCAATAAGTACTGAGCGCAATCAAATGAACCGTTAGATTGGTAGGGAACTTACAATAGTTAATTTAAGGTTATTTGAGGAGGGTTTGCGGACGCTGATGATTCGAGCACCGAACAATTCATTTATAAGGAAATCGAGCAATATCAGTCTGTCTTGTCGAGTCTTGAGACGATCTTCCGCACTACCTTCGGTAAGAGATTTGTACAAACAGCCTGCAACATCAATAAATCGATTTCAAACTGCGTACCAACCATCAGTCGCTCCAATCGATTTCGCCCCAGTCGGAAATTATCTCACCGAGTTCGCGAAGAAAACTGCTGAGTTCGAGGAGGAACGAGGTTGTGTCATCGGGCGACGTTATGGCGTTCACATGCTCATCAAGATTGTAGAAATGTTTGATCTCTTTCGACAGCCATTCGACGCATTTGGTGAACTCGACGGTCAAAGGGCCTTCGGCGACGGCGCCCTTCAAGCCATTTTCGTTTAGCGGATAACTGGGGGAAAAAAAAAAAATCAAATTGCACACCCCTAAATGAGTTCTCAACGAAACCACAACGTGATACGGGTGGTGACCCTCCCCGACTTACTTTAGTTGCTTGAGCCCGTCAAGAACGTCCAAATCCATCGTAAGGCAACTCCTAATGTCGCATATATTTACACAAAACTGGGGGTTCCCACTGAACGCGTACCAAAAAAAAAATTGGGAGAAGAACAAGGGAAACCGGCGAGGAAAAAATAATCAAGCGAACGAGAAACCGATATTGGAGTCGCAGTAACCATAAAGAAGGTAATATATCGGCGTATCAGCTGACGAAGCGATGCTACCAACAGAAGAAAATCGAAGTCCCTCCTCGTTGTTAAAAAATTTTTAATGTTTATAAAGTCCCTCCTCGTTGTTAAATGAACATTTGATGTTCATTTATTCAATTTCTCCATTACTTTTTAAATTGCGTTTCATCAAAAGGTACAAAAGAAAGTCGTTTTTTTTAAAAACGTGGGGTTTGAATAGGTACTCCATAGGGGCCACAGATTAAACTACTGATAGGGGCCGTGCACCACCACGCCAAACGCGGTAGAAAAAGGAAACAGCTTTTTCCTTTTTCTAAAATACATTGTATTTTACACAAAACGCCCTACGCGAATTTTGCCTTCAATAAAATGGTGCAAAGCTGAAAATTATGTAAATCCACTCTGGACCTCCCATAAGAGTAGTAACTAATATGAGTTTGCGAACGTTTCTGAGTGGTGCTTGAGGGATCCGAAAAATCTAGATATTTTAGCACTTTTTTCAGTTCCGTGTTTCAGTAATTGAAAATCGGTTTATTCTTCGGAAAATTTCACTTTATACCAAATTAAAAAGCACTAAATTTTCCGTCGAATTATTTCTACCTAGTGTCAATTCGGCAGAGGAATGAATGAATCTAAAAGAATTGATTTTTTCAAGAATCGATTCTTTTTTAGTATCCCTACCTAGTGTGTTGAGTCAACTCAATTGACCTTTGTCTCTTTTTACGTTTCCGCGCTCTATAATATAGATAAAGATTTAATATTATTAAATTCTCTCTTCTGCGTTCTGTATAATCTTTTTATCTGTATCTCTCATTTTTCGAAATGTCGGGAAGTAGTGCTGATTCGTCAAGTTCGTCAAAATTTCTCTCTCTCTAGGATATCTCAAGAAATGGGAAATGGATGCACAATAGTAGTAGTGCTGATTCGTCAAGTTCGTCAAAATTTCTCTCTCTCTAGGATATCTCAAGAAATGGGAAATGGATGCACAATTGAAAGGTTAGTGGGATCTACTGAGCATTATACTATCGTATAATACTTGTGGGCTGAAATTGCAATTACCTCATGATACATCATTACATGTACTGCATATTGGATTGAATTGCATGCGATGGTAAAGATTCATCATGGGCCTACTGCAAGTATTGCAAGTGCTTTCTGGTAGCTCGATCTCATTGCTCACGGCCAAACGGCGAAACATGCGCGTGAAACTAAAAACGCAATCCAGCTTCGGTCTATAAAACCTTTAACGGTACTTTTCCGTTATACCCCCCCCCCCCCCCCCCACTCGATTTTGGTTGGCTTTGGGTGCCTTAAAGCCATCGGGGGGGGGGGGGGGGGGGGGTGAAATCGTGTTCGGGGGGTGGGGGTGGGGGGTGTTATAACGGAAAAGGGCTCGAATTTGGGTGCCTTAAATTAAAATTAAAGCCATCGGGAGGGGTGTTTATGAACACGAAATCGAGTGGGGGGGGGGGGGGGGGGTATAACGGAAAAGTACCCCTTTAACGGGTTTTCAAGCGAAGCCACGAGAACAAAAAATCGTAGAATTAAAGTTGAGTCACTGTCACTGTCTTGACAGCATTAAGTTGCATAGCACCAAATGTACGATGCTTATAAAAAATCTGTGGGGGCTAGCATGTTAAAATGCTTGATAGAAGATGTGGGAGATTCTAATTATTCGCTCTTCACTGATGAGAGCACGGATTTGTCCACGTGAAAACGCTTTGCATGATCATAAAATATTTCTCAGTTGCGAAAAAACGAATTGTAACCACTTTCTATCGAATTGTTAGCATTGACAGCTGCTCAGCTGAAGACATATTTAAAGCTGTTACTAGTCAGCTCGCCCAGTATGATTTGAAGCTTGAAACCCTTATTGGTATTGGCACTGACGATGCTAACGTTATGGTTGGATCTCGTTCGTCATTGGCTGTTCATGTCAGGGCTGTCGTTCCAGATTTCATTCTTGTACCTAAAGTGCGTTTGTCATTCCTTGCATTTATGCGCCGAATACTCGTGCAAAGAGCTGCCTCGGCAATTGGGGTTTTTGATAAGGGAATGCCACAATTAGCCTACTTCTCAATCAGCCCGAAAAGGCTGGCTGAATACAAGAAATTCTGCGAGTGAACTCGCTCTAGTCCTGTCCGTAGTATACCAAAATTAGCTGGCACAAGATGGTTAGCTCGAGAAGCAGCCGTCAACATTGTACTCGACCAGTGGGATGACCTGTTCAATTTTTTCAAAATTGCCTTGCAATAAGATCGCTGCTATGCAGCTGAGCAGATAATTAACATAATGAAAGTACCTGCTTACAAAGCATTCCTTGTATTTTTGAAAATTTCTTTAGGCCCAATTTGTAAAACAAATTCACTGTTCCAAAGTCAGAAAATTGATGTCCTTCTGCTGTTATACCAGGTATACCTGGTAGGAACTTCGTTTTGGTCGTTCGTCTTAAATTTTTGCCTTTTGAATAGTAGGTATGTACATACATGTCGGTCCTACGATTATTAATATTTTCCGAAAACATCAATTCTTCCGATTTTCCAGAAGCGATTGGAACCTTGATTTTTGTTTCACGCCCTCACTTCGAAGTTCGATCCTCCCATGAACACTTGTTTTTGTTTTCAATGAAATGAAGAAATTAAAATTAATGAGTTAAAGACTTTGAATAATTCGTAAAATCATGGTTAAATTCGAAAGAAATAAGAGTCAGAAGAAGGATGATTCGACTCAAACCCTCTGTACCGAGCTTCTTAGGTTGTATTTATGGCCATTTATGGCCCATTACAACCTTTCTCGTACCGTCTGCTCTCTTTCTTCCCCTAGGGGAAGTGCACGTATGATTCTTCAAGCTTCTTTCTTCTTCCTTGGTCTTCAGCACTCTCCTAGGGGGAGTACAGCGGGCCCTCCTGTCCCCTCTGGCGTTAGCCACACCATTCTGGTGCACCCGGGATGGACCAACGTGGAGGTGCCAGGTTTTATAAGAGGTCTTATCACCATAAATTGGCTCGAAATTCTTTGGGACAGGAGTCATCACAGCGAACCTACCTACTATTCCACCTCTTCTTGTAACTTGTGGTGTTTGGGTCGTTGGTGGCTGCGGAATGCAACAGACTGTACCTACTCTTCTGCCTTTTCTTGTAGCTTGCAGTTTTCAGATCATGGGTGGTTGCTCTCTCCACGTTCGCTTGTCTAGTGAAGGGCGAGTACTTCTAAAAATTGTCCTCCCCTCCCTACATCTACCACGACTTGCCTAGACAAAAATAAACATCTGAACGTACATACAATGACGCAAACTGAACTTGAACATACACACAATGATACACCCTTACACACATCATTCACCTCATCCATCGTAGACCAGTGAGACAGGGGAAAACCTACCGGCTAGGGTTGAACATCGATGTTCGATGTTATCGAAACATCGATGTTTTGGCTCCGATGTTCGATGTTTTTACCATCGATGTTTAGCTAGTCGATATTATCGGACATCGATGTTCAGATTTCAAAAGTTTTGTTTTGGAGCCAACATCGATGTTTCAGTTCGTGGTTGGGTTTTCTGTCTTCAAATTTAGTTTTCATTGAAAGACAAAAACTACAAGGAAAAATGCTATGTGCGAGTCTATAGAGGCGCTTGGAATTTTCAAAATGAGAACATCACAAGATGGAATTCTGGTCGCACTTCATGCGGCAAACGCCAAGACCAGGTCCAGGACAAGTAAAACGGAAAAAGAACAAGAAGGTTTTCCTGAGAAGGTACTCGTAAATTCGATTTATTAATAAATAAAAATAAATACGATTTTTATTCGTTTTGAGTTTTTAGTAAATACGATTTTATTTTTTGAGTTTTTTTATGAGTCCATTCGTACATTCGATCTCGGGTGAAAAAAACAAAACAAATTGAATCATAAGGTAAGACTTATTTTTTAACGGGAACTTGAGGCGCTGAATCGATTGTAATAGGTGCACACTGATGGTATTTCGAAAGCCTGAGGCGAGAACGACCTAGCTGGATCTACCCTTGAATCAAGGGCCTTGATAGAGGGAAAAACAAGGGCAGATTTTTCAAGGCAAAGATAATGAAAAAATCTCGTTAACGAGCTTGGTGCGTCTAAGATCAATTTTTGCTTCCGAGTCTGCGAAGCAGCGAAAGCCTTGTGTTCACTTTCGGGAGAAAAAAAATTTTTGTTGTCCGAATTCAAAATTTCCACTCGCATTTTGCGTTTCATAGCCTACTGAACAAAATTTAATTTGGTTCCGTGTCATAGCCTACTGAACCAAATTTAATTTGGTTCCGTGTCTGTCGGTCTGTGGGTCTGTCCGCATTTCCTTGTTACAGCCATAATTTCCACAATTTTGAATGAATTTAGCTCAATTTTTTTGGGATTATGCGGATCAGGCTCCTTGAGGTCCCATACGAATTTCATCACAATTGAATCAGCGGTACGCTCGGCGCATGCGCTAACGTGAAATTCTTGAAACAGGCATAACTTTCTCAATTTTGATCGGATTTCAATCAAATTCTCAGGAATTGTGTGCGTAAAGCTATAGATGATACCATGTCAGTTTCATCACGATTGAATCAGCGGTACGCTCAGCGCATGCGCGAACGTAATTTCCTGGCAACCGCCATAACTCCTACAATTTTGATCGGATTTCAATCAAATTTTCAGGAATTGTGTGGGTATAGCCCTAGATGGTACCCTATCAGTTTCATTACGATTGAATCAGCGGTACTCCCTGCGCATGAGCGAACGTAATTTTCTTGTTACAGTTGTTACGTTCATTTTGGACTTGGCACGAGGAAGCTCATGTGCCATTGCCTTGGCAGTGTATTTACCCTTATGTCCTCATGGTAAACAATAAGAATCGAGACTATAAAAATAATTCTGGCTATTTAAATAATTATACTTAGGAAATCGAAAAAAAATCACGATTATATTTATTGAACATCGATGTTATATCGATGTTTTTGGGCCGATGTTTTTCTCACATCGATGTTGAACTTCCGATGTTGACATCGATGTCCATATCGATGTTTTGCTCTCGATGTAATAACCCTACCGCACCCGGCCCCGCGCCCAACCCTTCCTGAAGTGGCCCTTCTGGTACCCGTCCTGTGAAATTAAGGCGTCAAATTTTCTTGCCTCGAGTAAAGCCTAAGTAGGTAGGTAGGCTGATTGCTAATTAACGATACGGGTTTGGTAGCGTTACTCAGTGACTTGCCTACTCGGGCTTTACACTAGGTAACAAAAGCATTAAATGCTTTCGTTATCAAATTTTGATAAACCAGCCCTGAATGTGATTTCACTGCATTGCGTGCGTTTATTCAACGTTAGGCTACTAGCGCTGCGTGGGAGAAGACGCTAAGCAGATCCGTGTGCAGCTTTGGTGGTTGTAGGAATTCCATAAGGGGGAGCTGAAATCGGAAAAAAGAAGATATGTATAAAGAAAAATGTCTTCAAAAATAGAATGGGGAGATAGAATCTCTCTCACTTTGCAATATCCCAAATCTTACCAAGCTTGTGAAGCAGTAAAGCTTATAAGTAAGTTATCCGCCGATTGTCTAGTGAGTACCTACCTATGTAGGTAACTTCTATAGAAGCAGAGAGGTAACTTTCATTGCCAATCCGTTCTCTTGGATTATCACCTCTGCAACATCTGGCAATTCCCAATCTCTTTTGAGATAGTGAAGTAGTTTCAGAAAGATTTTTCAACAGTTGAAATGAAGTTAAGTTACTAAACGTTAAATTTAAATTTAAAAGTTAGATGAAATGAAGTTATTTCATTTCAATCTGTACGCTGTATTACAGTAAGTAACAATGATAACGAGGAACTTGATGTTTCATCTTGTCTGATCTTGGCGTTGGGAGTAGGATTGACAAACTAGGTTTGAGGAAAACACCAGGTTATTTCCAAAGCGCTTGATTAGAAGGTGGACAGTAAACACATCGATTTGATTTTGTTTCAGAACACCGAGTCTACAAGAGAAGATGGCTGATGCTTTTTCTATGGTCAGTTACCAACATGATGGCCGGATTCCTGAGCACCGCCCTCGTATCGTCCACGGAGGTTTTCAGCAAATATTATGGGGTTTCCAACGTCTGGGTCGAATGGACCTCCAACGTGTGGGCATTGAGTAATGTCATTATCACCATTCCCAGTGCATGGCTCTTGAAAGCTTACGTGAGTGGGTGCTGCCCAAGTGGAGCTGCGATAAAAGCAGGGAAAAGGAGGAAATTTTTCTCAGGAAATCAAACGCGGGTATACGCGGGTATGCACTATAGGCAGATGGGGCAGCACAGAGTGGAGCAGCGCTTTAAAGTCGACCAGAGATGCTAGCGAAGAAAATAAATCTGGTTGAAAATAAACCTCAGTAAAACTTAGTTGGTGACGTTGGTCTCTGGCTCCTGGTACTCCGAAATGAATGTAGACAAATTGTAATTATAGGCAAGTGCAAGTAATCAAACGTGGTAGGTAGCTAATGCTCATTCGAAAATAGGCAAAAGAAGCGCTCCAAATTTAACGCCTGGACAGTGACTAAAGTTTAGGTACCTATAGGGTTTATTATTCTTGGGATAAAGTATCCAAAAATTATTTCTGCCAATAAAAATTATTTTTAAAATTTTTGAAAAATCTCGATTCTTGTTTAGTATTGAAGACGTGTTTGGACAGACATGTGACCCAAAAAATGGATTCTACGTCCAAATTACTAGGAAAACGTCTCCTCATTCGACACCGTGGTATCCTTCAAAAGTAGCCATCAAATTTTGATGCCCACAACAGAAAAAGGGATGGTTTTGGTATCCCTAAAAATGAATTTTACGTAGAAAAAAATACTCCGAAAACGCCACCTAACTCGATCCAATTGACGAAAAAAGTTCCTCGTGTCAAAAAATATCACATTTTTAACAGGGGGATTCCGAAAAAAAAAAAATTTTTTTTTGGGCGGACCTGAGGCAAGATGAATCATTTGACAAAAAAAAAAGAAAGAAAAGTTTTTACTCAAAATCAGTACTTTTTAATGGATTTTGAAAAAATGTAAAATTTACTATTTAATAGAAAATGTAGGTGGACAGTCCCAGTTTGAAACGCCATACTTGGTATTATACTTATAATAAGTGCCCCATCAAGCTGTATGCTCAAAAATTCAGCTTGAACGAATCGGTGGTTCGGTGGATCGTGTTTCGTCTTGCCCCGGTCCCCGCTAATTAGTTCTCCTGCAAGGCAGGACATGCGTCTAAATGCAGGAATGTCATTGCGTCTTGATGGCAAAGAGTGCAGATTGGACTGTCATAGACACCGATGCTTGGCCAGGAAATCATGCCCAGTTTGAATCCGGAAGCAAGCCTCTCTTTGCTTTTTGGGCAGCGTTTTGGGAACATGCTCGCCCATAGTTTTCCCTCTGCAGCTCTCTCGTGGGCTTCCCGTACTAGGACCTTCTTCTTGGCGTCGACCAGGCGTTTAGTTTTAATAATTTAACAGCCTTCATTCATTTAATAATGATGATTTAATGATCTCGTTGATTGGTAATGAATTTCATCATCAACAAGAGGTTGAATCGCAGACTCGATGATAGTTCTCGTCAATCGTGCCATCTCTTTGCTGTTAACGCTGTTTTTATCGTAGCTCCAGTCTGACAGCGTCCAATGTGAATGAGATTCGTCGTGGGATTTTTCTTCTGACTTGGTTGTGTTTTTAGGGTTTGAGATGGCTGGTGATCTGCAGTGAGGTTTTTATGGAAGTCGGCAGCGTGTTTCTTCTTTTTTCTAAGGAAAGGGGCGGATTCTATTGGGCGTTTGCAGGCATCACACTGGCAAGCGTTGGATCAGTGAGTGACTTCCTTACAGATTTTACTTGTCTTCAAGGATATTTTGGGTTAGGTGGAAAATTCACCCGTTGTACGATATTTGCCTTAACAGGGCATTTCGAACACTGTGAGTGCTCGACTTTCCAACGTCTGGTTTGGTTCGTCAGAAGTCTCCATTGCCACCTGTATTGGGCTCATGGCCCCTTCAGTGAGTATGTACAATGTGATGTGAATGTGCTAGGGGGAGGAGGTGGAGGCGGAGTGGTGGTTGAATGTCCTAACCGAACTTTTCTACATCTTCTATAGAACCAACTTGAAATCCAATCGGCGCATTCATGTTTCAGGCTGGAGCTGGTTTTGGTTTCCTCATACCTTCTTACGCGTTTTCTCCCAACGAAAGCCCAAATGAATTGAAAACATCTCTCGGAATCATTAACTGGTGCAATATGGGAATAAACACCGCCATACTTTTGGCGACGTTATTGTGTAAGGATTTTGTTTAACAATCCTCAAGTCAATCATTCGCCGATGCTCCTGAGTTCGAATTCAACAGGGTTTGAAGATAAACCTCCATACGCCCCGAGCAGAGCGGCGCAGCAGCTGGACGAAAGGAACCAATCGGATGATATTAGAAATTTGATGAAAGACACCCAACAGCTTTTCGGCAATTCGGGGTAGGTATGAGAGTTTGTTGGGCATATAGTTCATATTTCTTGAACATGAAGCCTGCTTGTCAAATTATTTACAATCATTTCAATATTGTGTTATTTTTCAGGGTCTTATGGTTGTTATTAGCTACCACAGTCAACACATCCTCCTCTTATGCTTGTTCAACAGTTCTTGACGTCATCATTCTTGCATACTTCCCGGTAAGTCGCGGCGTTCATTTATAATTGGAGGACTGTATTCCTACGAATTCCTGTACCTGTTCCATTTCGAACCAATTTTCCAATTTCACCTGCTGCCCTACCTCATTTGGCATGATTTGGCTTAGGCCAAATGGCAGCACCAACCCAATGGCATGGTTTAACCCAGCTAGCTGGTTGCCAAAAGTTGAACCGAATTGTACCAAGTGTGGACGACAATTTGAACCGAATTTCCCAAATTAAACGTTACTCCGGCTTCATTCAGCATAGTATGGAGTCCATACTATGGACGCGTCCTAACGTTCAACATCATTCTCTTCACGACTGCTCGTTTTCAGCTAACTAACTTCGACGACAGTTTTCCGTAGAAGTCCTACCCATCCATCTACTGCGAAAACGATTTGTTCACAAATAATAGGATCCTATTATTAGCCTCGAGGCTGCGCTCACAATTTTATAGAAAATCCAGATCTCTCACCAGTTTATTTTATTCGTAAAGTCAGTTTTTGTCACAAATAGGATGCCCAAAAAGATGTCGGCATGATGGGATTGATCAACAACATCATTGGCATACCTGCGTTGATCGTTTGTGGGCTCTACCTCGATAAAACAAAAAGATTTCAGTAAGTTCATCATCGAGAAGAGATCAATTTTGCAAGATTTAGAACCCATTGGTCATGGAAGAAAGGAAAGGACGTTTCACTTCATAGGGGGTGGTGGGCTAGACTGCCGAGAGTAACGCAATCTGGGTGCGTATCCTTTGTCACCGTAAGTTTACCAGGTGCCTGCTAGATAGAGTCTGGCTTTGGTGGTTCGGAAGTTCTCGGCACTTGCAGTTTGCGAATATTCGGAGAATAAAGCCTGCTCGAGCAGGGATCCCTCCAGACGGCGCTTGGCGCCAGGCGGAGGCCGCCGTCTCCCAAGAGATGGCCCGTTCGTTTTTTTTTTAATACCTATTTAGCGGTAAGACATTAGTGGGTGTAACCTGGCGCGATCTGTGGACGTAAAGGCAAACTCCTTGGCCCTTATTAGTATCGAGGATACTCCCAGAGGTGTCGCTAGCGATCGAATGCGAGACCAAATGTGGTGGTGGGGGGGTTATTGAAAAGGAGGGGAGCTTTTGGGCACGTCTTGTAACGCAGAGTGGAGCAACCTTTCCTTTCTTGCATGCCCGTGGTGAAGAACCTTTTTCACAGAGAAGCAGTACTATGGACGTTGGTGTTGCACAGTGTGGCGGGAATTTCTTTTCAACTATTCTTGCAGTATGATTGGATGGTCGGGGTTTACTTGGCGATGACTGCAATGGGGTAAGACACTGCTAACTTGAGAATTAAAATGGCATGTTAATTGTGTTGTGTTGTGTCAATCTCTCATCAAATGTTCTGTGTCCCAGGTGGTTTGCCGGAACTGCACTGGGCGTTTCAACTGAAATGATGCTGGAATTGACGTATCCTGTACCAGAAGGGACGTCAATAGGGTGGTTGGCCGTGTTGAATTCATTGGGGATCGTTGTTGTTACTCAAATCGTCGGTTCCTGTTTCAGCACGATCGGCGCTTTTTGGTGTTTGACGATTTTCACGGTTCTGTTGCGTGAGTTCAATAGGTACTTGACGGTATAGTCAACCCGGTGAGCCTGAAACATTCACTTAGGTACTGCGATGTGTTTCAGTTTTGGGAGCGTTAGGGGCGATATTCGTGCCGAAAATCTACTTGAGACAGCTGGCCAACTGCTGAAGACAAATGTTCTGAAAGGGACAGGTTCTGATGGTGGTAAATGGGAAATATATTTTCACCTGTGGGGTCTTGTACATACTTGAATTCCTTTAGGTGATAGTGGGATCTGTAGGTATGGACACACTTTGACCATTAGTTGAAGAGTGCATACGCTTATAAGCATAAATAAGCTGGCACGCAAACCGTGCCTTGAAGGTTTTAAGTTCAACCAAACAGTTGCATTTATCAGGACGGCGTAGGTCCTGTCAACATTGAATGGATGACTTAATCTAATGGCAATACCTACCTACTGAGTTTATTAGTTTATAAATTAATAAACTCAGTAGGTATTGGCATCAGACAAACGACTAACTTGGCGTTATAATTAACAATAGGAGTAGCGAGGAATATGTACCTACATACCTACCACCATTTGTCGGCAAAATAAATGCATTTGGGATAGTTAGGGCATCCGAATATAATGTTAAGTGTTACCTATCATTGTCGCATCCACGTCATTGGAGCTTACTTGTACGGTAATCGTAAGTACCTTCAACAGTTAAATGTCGACTGCATCAATCGATGGGGACCAACATCGAGGAAGCCGAAATGGTCCAACATGAAGGTATGCTCAATAAAGTTCCATGAAAATCCGCGTGGAGCGTTGGTGGTTCAGTCGAGGAAGTACTTCCACTGACAACTTGGATTGAGCCCAAGTTAAATGAGGATGGCTCGTTGAGGGAAGATTTATAGCAATGTATTTGTAGCCCTACGTGTGCCAATGAAAGAAAGAAGAAGAAAAAAAAAAAAAATCAGCTGCCAGTATAGTGTTCTACTAGATGCTCCGGCTCGCTTTGCTCGCCTACGCACCCAGCTGGGGGGCTCCGCCCCCCAGACCCCCCGTAGGGCCTCGCTTCGCTCGGCCGGGGGAGTTCTCAAAGCAGACCGCTTAATCAGACATAAGGCCTCGCTCCGCTCGGCCGAGCGCTTATTCGGACAGGGGGGGTCTGCGACCCCCCCCCCCCCTATTCGTAGCTAAAAGATCGGCAAAAAAAAGACTTCGCTTCAAAATTTCCCCGCCTCCTCCACCGTTGTAAGGTCCATGAAGTCCCACCCATTCTGAGTACGTCTTTCCGACTTCCTTGACAGCGGCGGGTTGGAAGAGCCGAGACTCACTATCACGATTGTCACTGGGAGACTACCCGAGCGGCGAGAGGGGGGGCGTCCGTATAAAAGGATTCGCTTCAAAAAAAAAAAAAAAAAAAAAACTCCAGGTTTGAGGTGGGGCGACAGAAGGCGGTTGATTCTTTACGTATTTATTCGAGCTTTCGGCCAACAGGGTGCCATCTTCAGTCACGTCAACCCCCGAACTCACGCTAAATTCAGCAGCTCCAAATTCGCACAATTTCGTCATAAGCCAAGTTTTGACCATTCTCCCCCCACCGCAAAGCATCCAGCATTATCGCCGGCGGCTAGCCGCCCCCAATCCACGAACCATAGATAGAAGTATAACGAACCCGAAAAAAGATCATACAATGAAAATCAAACGACCAGCTGCCCGGCGGCGGCCGCTGAGGGAGCGCAGCACGCAGAGACGCTACCTATACCAGTATTAGATCAATTCCTGAAGATGGCACCCTGTTGGCCGAAAGCTCGAATAAATACGTAAAGAATCAACCGCCTTCTGTCGCCCCACCTCAAACCTGGATGAAATATGCCAAGAAAGTACTCCCAAGATATAAGTAAAAAAAAAAAAAAAACTGGAACAAGTAGTATAGTGAACGAACCAGACATATCATCGCTAATTTTTTTTTTGGTGTCGCAAATTTTGGTTTCGCAAATTTTAGAATGACCCCCAGCCCAAAAACATATCCATGTTAATACGAATGTTTCACCATGTTTACTAGAAAAAGAACTGGAAAATGCAATCAAGAAAGAATTCTAGAAATGAACAACAATTGGGTTGAATGAACTGTAGACTTCTTTCTTAATTGCCTTTTCCAGAGAAAGTTCCAAACTAGTGATGACTAGGGAAAAAAAAAAAAAAAAATCCAGAGAAGTAAGTTCTTCGTCTCAAGTAATTTTGTTCGATTTCCGCGTGCATTACGTGTCTTTCTGGAACACCTACTTTGAGTTTTAGAGAAAGGAGCGGTTTTCAGTTGGTTCCGATAGTACTATCGATGGTTTTCGATAGTCAGGAACTATCGATAGTATCGAAAGTACTAACCCGGGCTTTTGGGTATTATTATTTCTTAGGTACCTATGGTATACCTATTATAGGTATGTACCAGATTGTCTGTAAGGTTTCCGGTTTGTTCAATATTTTCATCAAATTACCCAAGAAGGATGAAAATTCCCTTACTAACGAATTCTTGTGGTGAACGACCGCAAGTGATGATTATCAACATTAGCCCGCAGACCAAAATGACTTGCTCAATTTTAGACATAGAGTGGAATCGAGCTTGTTTGCGCTGTCTTTCAGTAGATACCAGTGATGCCGAGGAACTTGGTGTTTCATCTTGTCAAATCTAAGCGGAATAGGGTTGACAAAGTTGGATTGAGTGAATTATCACGGGAAATACCAGGTAATTTCCAAAGGGCTTGTTTATAAGGTGGACAAAAAACACATCGATTTGATTTTGTTTCAGAACACCGAGTCTACAAGAGAAGATGGCTGATGCTTTTTCTATGGTCAGTTACCAACATGATGGCCGGATTCCTGAACCAGACGATGTCATCGTCGACGCAGATTTTCAGCAGTTATTATGGGGTTTCCAACGTTTGGGTCGAATGGACCTCCAACGTGTGGGCATTGAGTAATGTCATTTTCACCATCCCCAGTGCATGGCTCTTGAAAGCCTACGTGAGTTCGAATGTTAAAGAACATAGGTACATTGTGGCGGGTTTTCTTCTGACTCGATGATGTTTTAGGGTTTAAGATGGATCTTGATCTGCAGTGTGGTTTTGATGGAGTTCGGCAGCGTGTTTCTTCTTTTTTCTAAGGGAAGGGGCGGATTTTATTGGGCGTTTGCAGGCATCACACTGGCAAGCGTTGGATCAGTGAGTGACTTCCTTCCGCAGATTTTTTGAATTAGCTCAGATATTTTGAATTAGGTGGAAAATTCACCCGCTATACGATATTTGCCTTAACAGGGCATTACGAACAGTGTGAGTGCTCGACTTTCCAACGTCTGGTTTGGTCCGTCAGAAGTCTCCATTGCCACCTGTATTGGGCTCATGGCCCCATCAGTGAGTATGTACACTAATGTGAATGAGACCAGCATAATAATTAATAATATTATAATAATTAACATAATAATTAATAGATAATTATTATCTATTAATTATAGGGCGAGGAGTAGGAGTGGGATTGACTTTCCTCTGGTGGATATCCTAACAAGAATTTGCCAATACTTCTGAGAGATTGAAATCCTACTTGGATTGCGGTTTTGAATGTGACAACCGTATGATTCCTAATGCGTTTCTGAAGGAGAACAATACTTGGGGCATTCATGTTTCAGGCTGGAGCTGGATTTGGTTTCCTCATACCTTCTTACGTATTTTCTCCACACGAGAGCCCAAATGAACTGAAAAAATCTCTCGGAATCATGAACTGGTATAACATGGGAATAAACACCGCCATTCTTGTGGCGACGATACTGTGTAAGGAGTTTGTTTAGCAGTGTTTAAATCAATCATCGCACAGCATAACATGCTCATGAGAGTATGAACTCAACAGGGTTTGAAGATAAACCTCCAAACGCCCCGAGCAGAGCGGCGCAGCAGCTGGACGAAACGAACCAATCGGATGATTTTAGAAATTTGATAAAAGACACCCAAAAGCTTTTCTGCAATACCGGGTATGAGAGTTTGACATGCTTATAGTTCACATTTCTTGAACATGAACTTGTTAAATTATTTACGATAATTCAATAATTGAGTGTATTCTGCAGCGTCTTGTGGTTGTTATTAGCTTCCGCAGTCAACGCAGCCTCTTCAAATGCTTTTACAACACTTCTTGAAGTAATCATTCTTGCTTATTTCCCGGTAAGTTATGGTAATGAGAGAGGAGTATTTCTACGTAGTGGCACTTTGTACCCAATCTCCAATTCATTCGGCATGATTTGACATAGGCAAGGTGGTAGCGCCTAACCATGGTCTATCCCTGCTTGCCAAAAGTCGAACCAAATTATGCCGAAAAGTAGATAAGACTTAGTCTAAACAAGTCACTTATTGTGGAATAAAGTTCGAACCAAGTTTTCCAAATTAAACGTGACCTCGGCCTCATTCGGCATAGTGTGGACATTCGCCATATTTTTCTTTCCGACCGCACATTTTCATCCAAAACCATTTGTGCAAAAATGGTAGGAGGCTGCGCTCATATGTCGTACTTCCAATCCAACACATCCAAAATACGGGCACCAGACGATAGATTATTTTTATTTATTTTTTTATTAGATTTTTTTCACGAATAGGATGTCCAAAAAGATGTAGGCGTGATGGGACTGATCAACAATATCATTGGCGTACTTGCGTTGATTGTTAGCGGACTGTACCTCGATAAAACGAAAAGATTTCAGTAAGTTCATCATCGTCAAGAGATTGCATGCTTGTTGCATGATTTATAAACTCTTGATGAAGAAAATCTTTTACAGAGAGGCATTACTATGGACGTTGGTGTTGAACGGTGTGGCGGGAATTGCTTTTCAACTGTTCCTGCATTTACATTGGATGGCGGGGGTTTATTTTGCGATTACAGCGTTGGGGTAAGTTAATTTGAGAATTACCCAACTTGGGTTGTGCCAATCTCTCATCAATCGTTCTGTTTCCCAGGTGGTTTTCCGGAGCTGCAGGGGGCGTTTCAACCGAAATGATATTGGAATTGACGTATCCTGTACCAGAAGGGACGTCAATAGGGTGGTTGACCGTGTTGAATTCAGTGGGGGTCGTCGTAGTTACTCAAATCACTGGTTCCTGTATCAGCACGATCGGCGCTTTTTGGTGTTTGACGATTTTCACGGTTCTGTTGCGTGAGTTCAATTGTACTTGACGGTATAGTCAACCCGGTGGGAGCCTGAAACATTCACGTAGGTACTGCGATGTGTTTCAGTTTTGGGAGCGGTAGTGGCGATATTCGTGCCGAAAACCTACTTGAGACAGCTGGCCAACGACAAGGGAGCTGATTCTGTTGAAGCCAAATGTTGTGAAAGGGACAGATTTTGATGGTATTGAATATAATATATTGTGACAATATTATTGTCACCCAGGTCCTGAGGGGTCATTGATAAATTACACAAATTTGTATTTTTGAAGTTCCTGAGGTGAGTGTGGAGTGTGTAGGTATGACACACTTTCACCTGAAATCCATTAGTTGATGGGTACATGACGGACTTTTCAACTTGTCGATTGCACAGTTCTCATAGAGCTCGGTAGTTTTTTTTTCTTAACGAAAAACAATTTCACTTCATACACCCGGAGCAGCAATTGAGTCCGCAATTAATAAAACATCCAGCAAAAATCGGAGCAATCATCGTATGCGTGACCGAGTGGGGGGTGTGTGTAGCGCGTGCCGGCCCGGCGAAAACAGTGAAAACGACGGTGAAATTGCCCCATTCGGGGGAGCGGAACGGTTGCACTACCTATAACTAACATGAGAACACCCACATGTCGACCGTCCTTTACATCAAGGCCCAATCAGAAGTCGGGCTCTAATCGCAGGGGTGACACCTTTAGGCACCATCAACTGGACAAATTTGAAAATCGGATGTTTATTCTCGTGTATAAATTGTGAAAAAATTACCTATCTCAATAAAAGTTCTACCTACGTGAAAAAATAAGAAGAAAAAGTGTATAATATTTACTAGGGCCTCTCTTCTCTCTATCTTAGATTATACAGGTATCTAAAACGGTCTATCTATTGTATATACAGCGTAAACGGTCTACGATTCCCTTAAATGGATCTGCACCCAAAATTACTTCAAAGACGTCACCTCTTTCGACCTCCCAAATCCTTCAAGAGCCCCCATTCATCCCTAAAAATATAACGGGGGCGTCTGAGACCCCCCCATGAATGGATCCTACGTTCGAAAGTACTTTGAAAACCACCTTCTATGCTAAATTCTTTAAAAACCCTATCTGTTAACCACTTTATTTATAAAGGTGTTATAACACCACGGACTAGGGTAATCGGGCTGAAAACCTTGCGGGCGCCACCAGATGAAAATCGACCGAGCAACATTTCAGATTAAAAAAAAAATTATTTTTTTCATTTCGAAAGTGAAAACAATGAGGAAGCTGCCTTGCAGACTCGGAAGCAAAACAGACGGATGAATACTTTACCTTCCTTTTTTGGATCTAGACAATTATGTGATTGAATCTACATAATGTCATTATGAAATGAACCCCCCCCCCCCCCCCCCCCCGCTCCTCGTCATGAATACAGGTCGAGAATCACCAACAACAGGCGGAAAAACAAAGCTTAATCTGGCCGTAGAGGTTATCCTTCTCAATTTTGGTTCATTTTGCGAAAGCTAATTTCTATTTATCTTCTGGTTCGAATAATTAATAACTCCAATGAATGTCTCTTCACCTTCTCTTTCACGTTCACTTTTGAAAGTTTTATGAAAAATTAATTTTCCAGGCGTTGGACCTGGTCACGGCTATTAGGTCCGACGTCATCCTCCAGAAAGACGTTACCGCCGCACGGAACTCGAAGTGAAAATCCCTACGTGGGTGCGTGATGAACGAGGTTCGTGTCCAGAGGGAAAAATGCACTTGTCTGTCGCAGAATGCAACTGGGCTTGAGGCGACTGCCAGAATGATCCGCTGACCCAGGAGCCCTTTTGTAGACGTGGGTTGAGCGAAGGTGGAAATTCTTCGAGCGAAATCTGTCATCTAGCTCAGGGGTTCCCAAGTGAGGTCCGCGGACCCCTTTAGCCGTTGGAGAATCTGATGACGCACGGCCTGTCGCTTGATGGTTTCGTTGACTCGTGATGGAGACGTTCATTTCGAAAGAACCATTGACCACGTTTCTTAATCCTTGAGGGACGCCTGCTTTGACAAGACTTGTCAACTCTTAGTGTTGGTTCAGAGAAGGCGTCTTCTTGCTTGATCCTGAAGTAGCGATTGGTAAGATAAGATTGAAGTAGCTCAGTGTACTTTGATGGCAGGGTTTTACGCAGCTTGAAGTTTTACTCAGTACTGAGTAAACGTTGAGTCCCTCATGCCAGACCTTGTCGAATGCCTGAGAAACATCCAGAAATACAGCCGAACAGATCTTCTTTTCTTCAAGGGCATTTTCAATGATGTGTATTATCCTGTGTAGGTTCCTACTTGATCAATAATGGATCAATGAAGAATTATTATAGAACAATTATTGTAGAATTCTTCTGACGAACACCGAAATGATGCGGCGGAATTAGCTTTCGCTCCTCCATTAACGGCATCAGACTTCTGTGTAACCAATTCTCAAACAGTACCAACTGGGAGTCGAGAAATTGGTCGATAAGAACTTAGTGTAGGTATCAGGTGGCTTGCTTGGTGTTGGGATCACGATGACTTCAGCAATCTTCCACAACTGAGGAACGCAACGAAGTTTGAAAACTGCATTGACGATCATTTTTATTTTTGCTATAGCCTTACGTGGCAGAATCTGCCATCTGATGCTTCAGTATAATATACATATTATGCCTATATCGCTCAGTGACAGAATTATTCAGAGGCCACACAATCCGGTATTGGTTAATCACAAAGCAGACTGGGACAGTTTTAAGCAGCTAATCTGCAAACATGTGGACCTGAGCAAGCCACTGAAAACACCTAATGACGTGGAACGCGAACTGCAACACCTCGTCTGCAGCATTCAAAGTGTTGCACACGAGCACACACCCACGTTGGTGAAAAGACTCAAGAGGTATACCTAGTTTGTACATAAACTATCCACGAGAGATGTACGTCACATACATGATACGTCGTCGAGTTGTTTGAAACAAGTTGTTGCAACTTTTGCTCCAACCCATTATTTTCAACTAAGAGTGATTGCTCGTCTAGCAACTCAAAGTTCCGTCCAATTCAATAATTGATTCTAAGAAGCAACCCTGGTTTGTCTGACGAAGTGTGTTAGGTAAGTTTTCCGATTTCTCTCACAGGGGACCGATCGTGAATCTAGCTAGGCTTAAAATGAAGTTGCGTAATACGGATGCCCCTGACCATTGCCTTGGAGAAAGGAACATGATAAGCTACGTAGCCATTATATTACATTACAGGTAATGGTTAAGTAGGTCTACTTACCGATATGACATGGTGAGGATGAACCTGGACATGGGATATACCTACTTGCACTCAGTGTAAGTCTTGCAGAGATGCAAAGATCTGAAATAGGGCTTGAGATACCTAATGCCCATATTCCCCTTCTTAGTGCCTATCCATATTTTTCAAATCCGATTGTCTACATTAGAAGACGGTCGAATTAATTTCCAGGGGAAATCAGTACCTAGCTTCGGAGGTAGGTAGGTATGTGAAACCCGCATGTGATATATGCGAGCTCTACAGATTTCCAAGTGGCAGAGTTGGGCGAAAAGTAGTTCTGAAACTAAAACTAAAAACTAAAACTAAATTAGTTCCGAAGTGGAACTAAAAACTGAAACTATTAGTTTCAGTTCGATTTTTGAAACTAACTTTTGGAACTACATTAGTTTCATTTTCAACTATTGAAACTGAAACTAATTTAGTTGCAAAAGTTAGTTTCGAAGTTGCGAATAAAAACTAAAGTAGTTTCATCTTTTATTCGTAGTTTCGGAACTAAAAATGAAACTAATTTTTTTCCTCGCGTTTTTTTACTGATTTGAAGGGGATGTGTGTTCGTGTGTGTGTTTCAACGAAATGTGGGTGAAGGGTGCGAACAAGTTCGTTTTTTCAGGGTCGTAGAAGAATAGATTAAAGTTTCCTCCCCTCCCCACCACTTTGAGTGGAACATCAAACGTTTTCAGAAACGTATCGAAGAATTTAGGGTGATGAGTCATTAATTATGTCTGGAGGAAAAAAAATTGCGAGGAAAAAAAATGTCTGCGAGGAAAAAAAATTTAGTTTCATTTTTAGTTCCGAAACTACGAATAAAAGATGAAACTACTTTAGTTTTTATTCGCAACTTCGAAACTAACTTGTGGAACTAAATTAGTTTTAGTTTCAACAGTTGAAACTAAAACTAATTTAGTTCCAAAATTAGTTTCGAAAGTCAAACTAAAAACTAAATTAGTTTTTAGTTTCACTTTCGAAACTAAAAACTAATTAGTTTTTAGTTTCAACTTTAGTTCAACTAAATTTTTATTCGAATAATCCCAACTCTGCCAAGTGGTCATCTCATTCTGACCAGTCCGGACCTCCTTGTAGGGAAGCGAGTCGCATTTTTCCTCAACAATCGCTTCGATCGTATTATGCCCATTTTATTTTTCTTCCTTTTTTAGAAAATAGAAGAACGGAACCTGTATCCAAACCTGACATTTTCACTCCGGGAGTAGGTCAGTCCGAACGAAAGTCACCACGTCCGACAAGGTACCTACTAGAAGTACTTTGAGAAACTGAAAACAAGCTCAGATGAGAACAGCCTTCATCGCGTAAGTTAATTCATCGTCATCTCGCAGGATGCTGGAGGGAATGAGACCCTGACGATGTAACAGCGTCTCACTTCGCACAATCGGCTTCGACATGAAGTCATTGTCAGGTCGCATAATGGCACCCACTGACGTCATGAAAGTAAAAGTGATTGCTGCGCATCCGAAAAGTGAGATCTGCCTTGAAAGAAAATTCTTCAACGGAAAGAGCCGTTTGTGCGGGCTCAATGGATCAAAGAAACTTCGAAAAAAGATGAAAAGTTTATGTTCTCATAGAATCCGGGGATTTTCCTTCGGTTGTACTTTTTGAGTTATTGTGTCTTCGTTGTGTTTCGGATGTCCACTTTTTTGCTCTCTCTCTCTCTCTCTTCCTTTTTTAACGTTTGAAATGATTTTCCGATGGAACGCGGAGAAAAGTGGGCACCCTACAGATCAAGACAAGTTACAGATGGGCGATTGTATCTTGTCTGCACAGCCTGCACGTATGTCCATTGTAATGGGATGTAATCGAGGGGATGAGGAGCGGGGGAGCGTTTCCTATAGAAAAAACTCCGGTTGATTTCCCCGTTTCCTCTCCGGCTAGCCGGGACCGCTGACCAGTTGTTTTCAAATTCCAAACTTCCTGAATCGTTTTATATTTTTTGACGAACGGACGGGACGAAAGGAAATCAGAGCACCGGTTAACTGGGGCTGGAACCTGCAGGATATTCTAGTATTCTGGCACCAAGTTCACTTTCGGATCGTTTGTGGTCTCCGAATGTATAATTTAAGAGGCAAATCTAACTGGCCCCACTGCCTGTACCACCCTGAACAGGTTACGTTGGCTGGTCCATTCAAAGGTTCGTTCATTCCATTGAGAATGTAGCATGAATCCGAAGACCATTTCCCGAAATCCCTCTTTTTTCTTCTTTCCGCCCCCCTCCTTCTTCTTCGTCTTATCCAAAACGTTTGTGATCTCCAATGGCGGACGCAGCAACAGGCTTGGGGGGTTGGATGTTGAAACCAGAATAATTATTATTACCTACCTGTTCCTTGGACACATCAAATTCTTCGTTCTTGATCCTACCTACATCTTATTGACTTCGGCATGGAGTTTTCTGGTTTTGTGCTTGACACGCCTCAAGGAAGAAATCTACAATCTGAAGTAAATGATTCAGAATATCTTCGTTGGTTTTCATAAGTACCTACTCAAAATTTTTCCTCGGGTGAAATTTCCTGCACCTGTCGAACGTGTTTCGGTCTTCTTGTGTCTCATCACGCCATTTCTCAGTTGGAGAAATGGCATAGGCTTTTCAATTACTTATTGCAGAATCAATATTAAAATTTTTTTGATCACCTAGGGTCATCATTATTTTGATCGTATAGCTTGACAGTTGGATGCGACCATGATTTAAAACCAGAAGTTTGTCAAAATTTCAGATTAAAAAAAAAAGAAAAAGAAAAAAAGTCCTACTGCCCAAAACGGCTCGTACGGCGGACGGACATTCGGTTTTTGTAATCAAGACATCCTGAAACGTATAATTTACAATTTTGAGGCAGAGCTCCAGAAACCCAGAGATCTAGAGCTCCAGAAGCCCAAAAATCCACGAAATCCAGTAAATATGCAGCGATCGAAAAAATCCAGAGATCCTGACAATCGAAGAATCCAGAGATCAAAGAGATCCAGGGATCCCATGGCACAAAAATGTGGGAAGCTCCTTTCACTGGCGGAGCTCCAACTAGTTGGACCCATTTCTTATTTTGGCGGAGTTGGATGAACTTCTGGGGGTCAGTTTCACGAGAAATTGTGTGAGGGTCGTGATACTGAGAACCTCTCGTGGTCCCTTCGGCCCTTCAGGATGTTTTCAGGGGAACCAACCCGTCCCTGATCTCTTACGATAACAGACCAACCTTCGATTCTTGGATCCAAGTTGGCCGCGCACGGTAATCCCAATAGCGATGGTGGTCGGGCTTTAGGGCTCCCAGATTACAGTCATTACCCATTCGCCAACCCCCTCCTTTATTCGTCCGACTGTTTTTTTGTTTGTTTGTTTTTTGTTTTTTTTTTTCAGAAAAAACGGAACTCGGAAACGTCGATATGATTTATTGGCGAAAATTTGACGTTGCTGACGGCAGAAATTAATTGAGAATCGCCGCCCTATTATACCACCCATTGACCTACCTCACGAGAAGAGGCGCTAATTGCCGCAAATTTTAGCACCGTAAGATCTCATCACGACGTTCAACGCTTGTTGAACCTTTGGCGTGAAATTAGGGGTCGCGATCCTGCGGGTCCCCGCGCGGGATTCAAGCCAATCCCGCGGGATTTTGTAATTAATAAAATAATTCTGCTTAAAAAAACGCAATTTCTTTACAAAAATGCTGCAAATTTGCACAAGGGTTCATTATACTTTGACATTAGGCAAAAATTAATTCTGTGTCATTAAGAGAATACTTTTGAATAAATTTGAAAGAATAATAATAACACTTGTTTTATCATTTAATAATGATCCATTTGTTTTCGTCACGTCACGGGGGATTTTGAGCTCAACATGATCGCGAAAACTATAATCACATGAATGGTCTCTAAGGAAGTTTAGCGGTTGGTTACAAGTAGAGGGTTGTTGTAAAATTAATCATTATTAGATGATCTGACTGTAGACTCATAGGTCTACCGTCTGGTTTTTTTCTTCTGTGAGATATTTGATCAGATGTGGAACCTCAAAAGCGGATTTTCCGTCCAAAATTACTCGGTAAACCACACCTTAGTTGACCCCTGGGATTCTTCAAAATCCCATTTTTAGCCCCATAGGTCCTGGATCTGACGTCGTGGGACCCCAACAATGGATTCTACGTCCAAAAATACTTCGAAAACGACACCTAACACGATCCCATAGCCGAAACCCTTCAAAAAAGCCCTCCCGTAGCCCCCTTTTAGCCTCACAGAGCCCCACGGGTTGGGGCGATCGGGCTGAAAACCTTACTGGCACAACCAGGTAGATGGCAAAGCGAATATTTTGTAAAAATTGCAGATTAAAAAAAAAATGGTACTGCTCAAAACGGCTCGGACGGCGGACGGACATTCGGTTTTTGGAATCAAGACATTCTGAAACGTATAATTTAAAATTTTGAGGCCAATCAAAAATGTCGACTAAGTCGCGATTACATTGGTGTATTATTCCAAGAACGAATATTAGGAAATAAATGCATTGAAGGGAGTGAGATGGAGCCATCAGAAGGGAGAACTTGCTGAAAGAAAGCCCACATAAATATCAGTAAGTTAATAGTTTCTCTCACCCAAATTTTATCGGAGCTGATTGCAGAAATAGGTACCCAGCTTTAGAGAATGCTCTCTCTGACTCCACACTCGTGGGTGGGATCGTCAAACAAAATGTATAATATACTCCACTGCATAGGTATTATGCAAACTGGAGATTGCGCCCCCTCTTTCTCCTTAGATAGGTTAGATCTTAGATAGGATCGTAGATACCACAAGAATAGCAAAAATATTGTGAGCTACATTATTCTATAATGTACAATAATGTAGCTCACAATATTACATAAGTCCTCCTCGTGTCTGTTGTGCTGTAGTTCACAATAAATCACATTCTCATTGCCTGCATTCATATATGAATCAAATCAGAAAGTGATTTACAGTAGGTAAGTAAACAACAGAAAACGCAGATTTTTTAAACAAGAGGAATCCCGCTTTGTGAGATTGGAAAAACCTCGCGGGATCCCGCAGGATTGTTGGATGGCGACCCCTACATGGAATGCCCCAAGTTGTAACCCTGGGAATAGTTTATACGACTTGCTTACTAAGCCACCCTCATGCTGGGGCTGCTCACGTGGTACTCGGGAAATGGCGAAATGTGTACACTTTTCCAAAAAACTACCTCAAGGAGGAGTTTTGGGGGACTTATAAGGGATTTACAAGATAATATTCAAAGTAGCTTAAATTTGTGACAATTTGAGCTCTTGTCGATCTCTTCAAGTTTATCGAATGCGGAGATGTAACTACATGATACCTACATTCAACTTGGCGTGGCACGAAGTTCTTATTGACTGGGCGATGGAGATTTTAAGGTGAGAGTGATTACCAATTGACTCATCGAGGAAATAAAATCAACAAATTCCTTTGAGTACGCGCACATCGTTATCGAAAGTGTCGGTTCGTTAGGTGCAGCTGTGAAAAAATAAAAAATAAAGTTGAAAAAATGAAGGATTAATGAAGGGACACTTTCGCTGAAATGTTTACCTACCTTTCTTTTTTTGCACTCGTTATATTGTCCAATTAATTGTGCTTCGAAGGTTAGAGTGATTGTGGCCACTCGGGATGATCCGGGGGTGGTTTGGGGGCCGTGTGGCCCCAAGGAGGAGGAAGGAAGACCTCAGGAGGAAAGTGGGGCTTCTCGGTATAAGAGCCCGCCGTCACCCCCACTTCTCCACATTGTGTGATACAAAGCTTGGAAGCAAGTGTGCTTCAGGTGGCCTCGCTACTGGGTTTTTAATTTCGATTCGAAAAAAAAATTAATTTTTTTGTCGTTCACTTAACGCCTAGTCATGTTGTGTTTGAGGTACATCGCGCTGTTTTCGGCCGTCGCCTGCGCCGCTTGGGCTCAATCAGCTGAACAACCCGAAGAATCTCCCGCCCTTAAAGTGAGTACTTCATGCCAACTTAATCAGCAATGTGAGGCTTCAAGTTGATTAGCAGCCAAACAATTTCTTAAACTTTTTTATCCCAGGAATCCCCAAATTACAATTGAAACCTTTTGGGACCAAAGGGCCTAAGTAAATGCCAAACTAAAATTTAATCTATGAATAATTTTTAAGTACTAATTAATTTATTACTATTTTTAAGTAGGTATTCATTAAATATTATTCATATATTTAGTTTGCCATTTAGGCCCTTCGGTCCCAAAAGGCTTCAATTTATTTATTTATATATTTTTAAACTTTCAACGTGCTTGATTAGTATAAATCAATTCAGTGTGATATGGGTTACATACACCAAATTCAACCTATTGAAGGCATAGAGACATAGGTTCATTCTTCTCGTAGTTTTATACAGATGTTCAGCCTGTTCGCCCTCTAGATGAAGGGGTTTTGGGGCTTCTAAGGGACTACAGGGCGGCTTTTTTTCAGAGATTCGAATAATAAGGCGACGTTCTCGAAGCAATTGCAAAATTAATTTTGTTGAAAGGTTCGATTAATGGGGTTTCAGTCTCATCGGCCACTCGACATGTTAAGTTATCAAAAATTTCTTGTGTGCTAGAATTTGCAGCATTGTTTCATTCTGTAGAAATTAAGTGAACCACACTGTGGTCATAAATATAACGCCTTTATTCTCGATAAATCTGTAAGAGACCCTAATGTGTATTCTATATTATAGAACCTAGTTTCCGTGGTTTGGTCCCTTTTGTCCCGCTCAACTTGGGGGCATCATAGATGGCTACCGAAACATCAAAAATACCGGAACGCTCTCACTCATGTGTTGATTTTAAAAATATTTCTTAACATTTAATGTTAAGATAATTAAATTTTAATATTAAGAAGAAAAAACAGATGAACTATATTGCCTAAAGAAAATCCTCCCAATCCTGAACAGTTTTCTTCAGTTATCTTGCACACCGTTCAACCTTTCAGTAGGCATCTAATTTTGAGAATAACTTTGGATTCAATCCTTAAGGGTCGTAATGAAGAATTTCTTTTAACGCCTTGGAGGTTTTATTAAAATTTAAATTTTAAAGTGAAACTTTTATTACATCGTCCCAAATTTTTTGGTCTGTGTGTCATTTCTTGTCCCGTCACGCTACCGTTGATTTTCGCTTACAACCGATTCGTTGCTACGGAACTTCATCTTTGCCAGTTATCATCGTACAAAAATCGTTCACCATTCGTTGGAAAGCTCTCGATTTATCACACATTTCTTTCGTACTTGTTCTTTGTCATTATGTCCCCATTTTATATTTATTGATGTTATTAATGGATGCCTTAAACAATGCCGCTTGTTTTGTTGTTATCAGCTGTCACGTTAGAAATCAATTTGAGAAAACGCCAAAATGAAGCCGTGGGTAGAGATACAAGGGTAGGTGAATGAGTAGGAAATGGGGGGGGGGGGGGGGACTAGACATAAAAAACGTGTCCATCGATGCTACGTACCCCACTAGGGGAGCGAGCGAAGCGAGCCGGAGAGACTAGTGGGAAAAAAGTTTCACTTTTACCGTGGTTTCATTTTTTAAATAAAACTGTTTGGAGATGGGAGAAAAACTCTTCATTCATATGGAGAATGTTTTGGGAAGTTTGAGCGGCCTTAAAACTCACATTAAACTTATGAAATTGACTCACAAACTAAATATCCGCTTAGCTATTTTCCGATCAGAATGAAAACAGTGGAGACACATCCAACAGCATTGGTTCAACGGCCGACCTTTGTGACTTGCCCTTGACTCGTCATGGAATTTTTCGCAGTCTGAATCAAAAAGCAAATTTTAATTGAATCCTGCTCAATTTTAATGATATATCATTAATAACTATATATAGTCTACTAACCTTTGAAATGTCCCCAAGATCCCAAATGCAGTGATTGTAATCTTTTCAATCGCCTGTCATGTAGAAATTCTTTTGGGTGTATATTCTTTGGGTGTACCTACTGTAAGTGCTACAAACGTCTTAAATCATGAAAATTTCACAAAAACGCTGCAAATTTCACACAGGGGTTTATTATTCTCGATTAAAATCAATTAAGTACCTACCTACCCAAAAAAATTTATTATCTCATTGAAAAGAAAAAATTGAATAGGATCGTTCTCGGACCACCAAAAACAAATTCTATGTCCAAAAATACTTCGAAAACAACACCTAACTCGACCCCATTCCAAAACCCCCACAGAGCCTCACGGGTTTGGGCGATCGGCCTCAAAACCTTGCGGCACAACCGTCTATTTTTCCAAAATTTCAGTTAGAAAAAATTCCTGGTACTGCCCAAAACGGCGCCAACGGCGGACGGACATGACATGTCACACTGTGATTTTGAAATCTACTTGTCATGAAACGGATAATGTCAAATTTTGAGGCTGATACAAATTTTCGAACCTCGTCGCGAATAGGTACCTACATAGACCAAAAAGAAAAAAACTTGAAGGAATGTGTTAATGTTTAAATGTGAGGACGTCCCAGCCGTATTTACTACGCTGACGAGCTCGCCAACTCATCACTGACAAATTATCACCCCATCATCGCCGAAAAGGCGGCGAAATTCCCTCCTTACATCCAATGACGCATGCGGTTTGCCCGATACAGGAGGCACTTGCTGTCTGGTCCTGACAGGCTCGAGTGTAGCGGCCGGTACTCGTAAAACGGCACTTTCTTCCGAGTACTCTCACCTATAACCGCTCGTCGTCTTTTTAGTGCTTCCAGTAATAACAGTTTGCTCGGCGGCTTTTAATTTTTCCGCCGCTTCCACAGCTTTCTCTCGTATAATTTTTAATGGAGGGCGGAATTATTACGCGTTGAAGGGAAAAATTAAAAGTAACAATCTAGGCGTGTGAGGTCGATGGAAATTTAGGGTCCTTTTGATGCAGGGAAAGCGAGCGACGCTTTTTTAACACTAGCGCTCAATGCAACCTCCTCAATCGGTGCTCTTCAAGCATTGTAATTACGAGAATGGGCAATTCTTTGCAACTTTGGGAAACGGGTGAACAGGTCAAAGCGTACAATTACTATGCCTTTCTGGATCACCTGATCTCTCTGCAGACGTGGCAATTTGATCCGTGTACGCATTGCGTCAAATAGTCCCCAAAAATTACTACCTCGACCAGATTCAATACTCGGGTGATTGCATACTTGCAAGAAAATGAAAGTCCTCCGGCGTTGTCTGCTTTGTTGACCATGACCGCCAAAATGCACGCCCACCTCATGACCGGTCTTGTTTCGGACCTGCTCGTGAGAAAGTGGGCACAGATGTGAAATGAGGCTCGGCTATCATTACGTCTCCGGTGGGTTAAATAAAAGGGATGAAACCCCCGCAACAACAAAACCCGAGAAAGTAGGCGGGACACGCTATGGGACGACAATGCAAACCTACTGGGTGACGAAAAGCTATTCAGTGATTCTGTACGGGGTGACCAAGTCTACGAAGAGCATGCTGTTTGATTCACGAAGTACTTCAACTCAATAATAATAATAATAATAATAATAATAATAATAATAATATTATGAAAGGGTTGTTCTAGAATTATGTTTTATTATGAAATGATTAATTTCGCTAAAAGACAATTTTAGTTTCGTGAAAATCCGATTTTTCATTGTACTCCATCGAGCAGAGATGGTTAGGATCGATTGAAATGCCTTCATCGAGTAGAGATTGGTATTTTCGGTTTCGTTAAAGCGAAAATCTAGGAAATCATGGACATCTTAATATTATAATAGGTTTCTGGAAACTCCCACAAGTAGCAAAGATTAGGGATGCAAAATCGGTAGGTACCCAACAAATCGACATGTGAATCTCAAAATCGGTTCCAATCGGGCTAATAAAATAGATTTTTACTAAAAAATCGGTTTTTCAGCACAATTATTAACAGTTATTATTAACAGAATAATTATTATTCTGTTTTCTATTTGATGCACATTATTTTTTAAATAAATGGAACTGTAACCGTAGTAAAAATAAAATGAGGTTGGGGTGAATTAATTCCACCAGCTTAGAAGATATAAACACAAGAAAAATGGAGCGATGGAGGATGAGACTCGAGATAAACTGAACCAGTTGGTATTGGTGGTAATGTTTGTGTCGACAGAGAGATTTCTCTTCGTGGTGGACATTAGTGATAATCATGGATAAAATAGAGAACAAATACAACATCAGATCTTACATTCCTATAGGAATGAAGTACCAATTGAAGGACAATCATTCTTCTGATGTCGTTGTTTTTTCTTTTATCCATGGATGCAATTTTTTCTTTTATCCATGCATTAGCGTGTGTCTTCTGCAAAGAACATAGAAAGAGTTCTATGTTCTGTGGTCTTTTGTGTAAGTACAAAACAAGGAGTAGGTAGTTAGGTACTATTCGAAAGACAGAAAATAAACTCCGCAATGTAGGTACCAAAAAAATCGACTTTTGGGACCAAAGTGTCTTCCTCGAGTTGAGACTGTATCGTTTGAGTTAATTTATGGAAGAATTTAACAGAAAAACTTCATCGAGTAGAGATGGCCTGGAATCCATTGAATCATGAATTGCCTACATCAAGTAGGCAAAAACCATCAAAAATACCTACCAAAAACCATCAAAAATAGGTTCTTCTAAAACGACACCATATTATGAAATTAAAAGTCGCGAGAATCACTGTGAAGTATGCTTCAACAGTTTGTTGACGGTTCGACGTTCCAAGTCTGCCAGTGCGCTGTTGGATGGAACTCTACAGCGATTCAGAAGGCATTGGGACAAGTGTCGACAGACGCCGTCAGACCTGGAACGAACCTCTTAAAACGTCATCATGTAGTGACTGTAATCTGTATGGTGTAAAACTCCGTCATCGCATAGAAATGGTCTTGTTTTAGTTAAATTAAGGAGAACACCAGGGGTCTCAATTTCGTTCATTTACAGTGAAAATCAGGCGTCAAAGTTAACTCCATCACGTAGAGATTTGAATAGTGAAACGCCTACATTAAGAAGGGATATTCTCATTTTCACTAATTAATTGTGAAAGTAATATTTGAATTCAACAGTTTAATTCAAATAATAGTTACTGTGAATTTCTTTCATCAATAATTGATGAAGGAAATTCATCTCTAATTATTGGAGATGGTCTTGTTATCGCACTGGTGTAGCATTGAGTATATTTACCGCATGCTATCACACCGCACTGGGTATTCAGCTCCTTGTACCGAGTGTACCAACGTTACTGCCGTTGTATTAGAACCTGGAGCGACTTAATACAAGATTTTCTCCAGTGACTTGTCAGTTGGGACGGAAGGGTACGTTCCGTGCGATCGGTTCTTCGGTATCGACCTTGTGAATAGTTTAAGAAGGTCTGTGCGGGTAATGGTGGTGATCACAGTGGGCTGGTAATGAGCCGTAAGAAAACACGGTGTTTGAGGTGCATCCAAATGGGTCAATCTCAGCGGACTGTTGGGCGTCTACTGGGTGGTTTAATGGTATTGTTGGATTGCAGGTGTTGACGAACGTCGTCGACAGGTGTTTGTCGTCGGACGATCCCACCGTCTGTTTGGAAGAGGAAACGGCGAGCGCCGTCGGACGTGCCCTGAAAACCGACAGTGTCTCCCTTCTGCCCGGAGTCACTCTCCAGAGGACACCCGGAGCCGCCAGGTTCGACGAGAGGCGGGAAGGCCGCGCAGTCGAACACATGACCCCGTACGACAAGATGTGGCATTACATTGAGAAATTCATGAACACCAGGAACCTCAACGTCAATCTCGGAGAAGCCGTAGGAGGTGAGCATGAGACGATTTTACCTGAAAGGTTTTTGGGCTTCAATTCATTTCCCAAATGAAGATTTGATGTGGAGAGATGGTGTCTTGCTACGTCACCTTCTGACAAATGAAGCAATTTTGTCGTGACAGCCACGCTAGTGTTATCCGAGTCAGTTGGTCACAGTTTGCGATCTTACTTTCAAAGTCCCACGACTGGACTGAACGTCGTTTCTCTTGAATTTAACCTCGGATTATTCTATAAATACCCAAGCTATGTTTTCGCACAGTGGTCCAGATTAGAAATCTAGCTGTACCAAATAATCGTTTGTTTTAGAAAAAGATTCATCAGGTTGGTTCATGCATTCACAAGGAACAAGTCAGACCTTTAATAATTTTAAGACGTATTATGACGTGCCCGAACACCTAACGATTAGCGAGATTAGCAATTTCTGTCATCAGTAAGCATTTAGCTCTTCGCTCGGCAGTGAGTTGCATTACTTCAAGTTACGGGAGACCAAAATGGCAATCATCTCCCCAATATGAGGTAGGGGAGAACTAGTAGAACAGTTGATGCCACTTTCTAAATAAATAGTAATTAAAACGTTTTTGGCAGGTTTTTAGGGCTTATAACTGCTACATCTTGGAGGGAATTTTTTTAAATCCTGCAAATGGTTCGCAAATGGAGTTTTCTCAAAACGAACTTTTCTTAAATTTGGTTGGATCTCTTCCTGACAACTTCCTCGACGGTACAAGTGCAATTGTAGTAATAAAATATATTTGAGAGGTATAATATACTGGGAATATTATTCCCTCCCGCGTCCTCACAGTGATTTAAACGACGGATTTTTTGAACTGGATGACGGTAGCTTTTTGTTAGGTATGAAAAGGGATCCAAGTGTACACGGAAGGCCTCCGCCTTTTGAAGAGGTGGGACCACGATTTCAAGTGCTTATTGAGAGCGAAAAATGCCAAATATTGGATGTTGATAAAGCTTCTTGGGTAGGTACACCTTTCTGACATTTCGAGGCCACTTTCATTAAAATCGGTGGAATAATGAGCGAGTAAATTCTGGAAAAACGGCAGGATGTTTCGTTTTTCCTGAAACGTCTCTTTGAATATAAAACTGATTTTGATTAAATTGGGCTTTTCCACGTATTACATACCTAGCAGAAAACCGCGTGGTCCATGAGCCTCAAAACTGCAACCTCTTGCGCCCCCTTGGAAAAAAGAATGTTTTTATTGCATAATGGCCTCGATAATATAAACAATATTATTTGGTTTATACGCCCCTGAAGCCCAGCGCACTGTGCAACTAGGATTTTTTGGTTTTTGCTTTTGATCTGGGTGATGATGAGGATGATTTGTGTGTAAATTCAAAGATTGCAATGCCCAGCTGCTTGTGGGGCTTCAGGTGGAGGTTTGAAGGGCTTTGTCCATGTGGCGTTGAACGTAAGATTAATTTAAGGGGAACGTTCATCTGTTCGCTCTCATTTTTTTACTGAATCTTACCGCAAATTTAAGCAATTTCTCAATGAAGAAATTTATCCTCAAACTCGCTCTCTTCAATCAATATCTAGGCCACTGGTCAGAACACATCCTGGGAGACGGTTTTCCGAAGAGATGAGCTCAATGTGGTGCCCTAATGAGGCCGAAATGACCGCCTGGGGCCCAAACGACCCTCTTCGCCCTCCCGGGCCCCAAATGACACCTGCCATTTCCCCGGCAACCTCCGATCAATCGTTTGCGGCCAGAAATTGTCCGAGATTGCGGTCTAGTAGCATTCTCTGAGTCAGTTCAAACCGCACTCCTTTTCCTTCCACGAAAAATTATTCAATTCTGTTGCGGTATGGAGAGAGAGGAAAATTGACTTTCGATCAGGTAATCCTCGTTGAGATGCCCTCGTTGTTTTCACTACACACAGTTTGACTTTACGAGACGAACATGACCGATATTTCTGCACACACATTCGTTCGTTCACTCGAGTTGTCAAGACGCTCATCATCCTCTTCTTTCCACGTCCAGTGACGGGCGTAAAAAGCGTGTAATCTGAGGCAACAAAGACTCCCGCTACACCCTCTGATAGTACTTTTTCAGCTAATAGGCGCCAGCAGTGTCCGTTACGCGTGCTGAGCTCTACGTGTCGATGAGTTGGAAATGAAAACGAAAGTCGAAAAGGGAAAAACATTTTTGTGAATGTAGCATTAACCGTTGCCAACTCTACCAATTTTCAGGTTTTTTCCCTGATTCTCACGACAAGGTAAAATCTCGAAATAGGTATCTGAATCCCTCCAGGATTTTATGTTACCATTCGAAAACATTTTGTTGATAATTGAAGTCTATTGATGCCAAAATTCATTGTAATTAATACTTCAAAATAATAATAATTTCATTCATTTAAATAATCTGAATGGAATAATTCAAAAGTTTATTAATTGAATTGACCTTTTAAATTTATTTATGAATCAATGGCTCTTCGGTAGCACAAATCTACAATAATTGTTCAACAATTATTGTTACTTGCGTGTTTCTTTAAAATATTGCGATAACCTTTCATTGTTGAGTAAAATATTATTTTGAATACGACCAGGTAGGTTTTAAAAATACTTTAATCCAAATCGCTTATGGAGTTGATGGTGTGAGGGTACAGGCAAAAACGGTGAGGTGGAAAGCTTTCAACAGTTCCATTATTTTCCATTTAGTGCTCTTGTCGCCTTTTGACTTTAACAATTTATGGGCGCTCCACATACCTACATAATTAGCGCTGAGAGAACCTGCAAAACGGGGGAAAAAACTCGTTTGTCGCCGAACGGGGTTTGCGCCTGGGTCGAAATATCTTGTTTTGCCTTCGTATTCGGATTGAGCCGTTCAAAACCCCCAGATCCTGATTTTCAGCAAGCCTGTATTTCCTGTATAGAGAGGGCCTTGTTTTGGTTTATTATTCTTAGAATAATCAACCTATGTTTTGGCGAGGTTTGCCAACAGTTTTGATCACATTCTTTGATAAAAATGTCCGCCGGCCCCACGGGGCCGATGAAATAAAATTTAAAGTAAAGTAAAAGGTGGCGAAAAAAAAAAAAAAAAAAATCACCTCATTTCTCCATGAGGTTGCAGAAAATAGAGGAGGGGGTTCTCAAATAATGCAGTCTGGAGGGAGTACCTAACCGCTTATCGTTTGTCTTCCTACCGCCTGAATCGACGTGTAAAAAATTTTTATATTATGGATGATCAGTTTCCCTCTGTACCACTCGATAGAAGTGCTATTGGGGGTCAAACATGGATGATAAAGCACACATCCACACATTTTTAACGTTTTTAAGCAGCTTACCTCAATTCCAGAGTTTATAAAGGTGAGACATAAAAGCCGTTAAGTCGAGATATACCTACCTACCTACAGTTGAAATCGGCACTGTTGCCAACTGTTACCACCTACGGGACAATCTTTCTCTTATTCTGGTAGGCTTGTAGAGACTAAAGAAAAAAAAAATATTACCCATTGAGTTTTGCCGAATTTTCGAAATCTCGGTTTTACAAAAATCAAGTTTTTACCTGAGCAGCAAAGTTACAACTCAACTGTCAGGAACTTCTCTCGGGTCCTGGAAGGCGGGAACTATCTATGACTGATTAAGCGATTCCTAAACACCATGCATGAGTCGGGTTTCTATAAAGTGAGCGACCAACTCAAACGTTTGAAAAGCTCGTTTGCTGTGAAACCCAATGACGATTTTCTGTGATAATTTTGAACCCAATTATGAAGATTTATCTGGGATTTTTTTATTTATTTAATGCTAGTGCTGACACCTGCTTTCCTCTAACCGGAAACAGCGTTTTATACTTGAATTAGTATGAAAACGTCATTTTTATGTTTATCCACGCCTACCAACCCTCATTCAGTCACTCATGAGTCTACAATCGCCGAAAATAATTTTTGCCACTTTTTCGACTCATCGCCACTGTGCGCCGTCCACCAACTTTTTGCGTGCCGTTGCGGACAGGACTTTTTTTTTTTTTTTACCGAAATCAGAAATTTGGACTGAGCAGGTACTTGGCTCTTTACCTAGTTGTGTTCGCAAGGTTTTCATCCCGATCGCGCCAACTCTGTGGGGCTAAAAAGGGGCTACAGTATTTGTAGGACTTTGGGTAAAGGGTCGAATGGGGTGTCGTTTTAAACGTATTTTTGGACGTAGATACCCACTGTGAGGCACTATGGGGCTACAATTGGAGATTTTTTTGGACGTCAGAAGATCGAATGAGTTGCCATTTTCGTGGTAATTTTGGATCTACAATCTATTTTTGGGAGTCTCTTATAGGTACTTATTATAGGTACCAGTTATTAAGGATATTTTAAATTTTGTCAAGTATTTATTGAAGTTGAACTCATTTTCGCACAATTTTTACTAATGAACCTTTGTGTTTTAAAAATCGATTCACCAATTTTTGCCTATTCTGCCCATTTTTTGTAGGCCGGCTACCGAAAACGTGAAATTTAAGTTGCCAGCGCTGGTAGGATTTTGTGGTTGGAAGAATTTATCAGATTAGGATGAGGTAGGGATGTCCGATTCTCAAAAATGAATCGATTAAAATCGAATCGATTATTTAAAAAAGTATCGAAAATAATCGCGATTATTTTTTCAAAAAGAATCGATACATCTGAGAATCGATTCTTTTTCCAAATTATTTATTAAATTTCAAATTTATCAGAAGAAGAAGAAGCATTATTACATTATGAAACCTGAATTCCAATTACTAATACATCCAACTGCTAACCAGCACTATTAAGTAGGAAAAGGTAGGTAGGAAAGCTTCAGTGGTTGTTGTGCAAATGTTTCCATGTCTTCAGCTGTTACCTATGGTCGTTGCAGTGACTCAATTTAAAAAATAATATTGATTCTTTTAAACATTGATCTGTTTTGCAGATTAACTGAATATAAAAATACTTGTTAAAAGCAGAAAAGAATCGGTTTTCGATTCTGGAAATTTAGAATCGAATCGGGCCGATTCTTCAAAAAAATAAAGAATCTTAAAGAATCGATTATTTTTTCAAAAAGAATCGATTTTTTCAAGAATCGATTCTTTTTGAGCATCCCTAGGATGAGGTTTTGATGGAGCTGCTTCATTCATTTTCACAGAGGCCAGGAAGAAGAGGAAGAGGTTCGCCCAGTACTTCGGCATCGCTTTGGCCACCGCCGCCGCCATTTTGGTCCCTCTGAAATTGAAACTGATCGCCTGGATGGCCGCCACCGCCCTCATGACCGGCAAACTCGCCCTCGTCATCGCTTCCCTCGTCGGCCTGAAAAAGCTCGTCTCCAAACCCCACGAAGAGACGACCCACGTCCACTACGACGGTCACCGCAGCGACGCCAACTCCCATTTCCTCGCGTACGGCGGTCAGGCCCCAGGCACCATCGAGTATCCGGCTTAAGGCTATAAACCGACCGGTATTCCTTTCCCGACTAGACAGACCCACACTGAACCGCTGGCCCGACTTGACTTTCCTCCCTAAGACTTGGCTCGTACTTTAAAATAACATTCCCAACAAAACAAACAAACAAACCAGATCTTAAAACAACCTTCCCATCAAAACGAACAAAAACAAACAAACAAACAAAACAAACCAGATGAAGCTATGACGATGAACTTTCCTGACAACTCCACCTCATCAGCAACAGTCTACGCCAAGTCAAGTTGTGGTTTGTCCCAAGACTGAACAGACTGAACAAGAACAAAGTTCGAACTCCGAACTAAGTCTAAAGCTATAAACCAATGACTAAGTTTAAAAAAAAAAAATATTTATTTTTATTTATTATAATGTATTACCTACATTTCAATAATTTATTTTTCCTTTCCAAAATGTACAAATGTAGTATTTATTCTACTGACTTTTCGGAGTATACTTCGTTTAGTTGGCTGTGCAAAGTTGTGTTTGCGTTGGAGGAGACTGACAAAATGACTAAAACTGACTGACTTGACAAAATCGTGCCAATTTTTGTTTTTTTCAACTTTTTGTTTACCGTGACATTTCGTCTTCGATGTCAAACCGAATTTAAAACCAACGAACCAGTTACCAAACTCGACGAACGGACGAATTTCGACTGAAAAAAAAAAAAAAAAAACTGCCATACTTGACGAATTTTTGTAAAAAACAGCCGTTAACGGTAGATGCAACGCCGAGTAAACTTAATAAGTACTTTTGTTTTGGGTGTATCATCCTTTTGTAAATATTTTTCTTTTCCTATTTATTTGAGAAGTTTTTATAGTTAAATTATTTATTTATTCAAATAAATTGTTGTTGTTTTTAATTGATTACAACTTGTTAATTCCTGTATCCTCAGTACTTGGGTTTTCGGGGCCTAAGTTTCCGAGCTCTAATTGCTGCCATCCCGCTAGGTACTTACGTAGTTATTAACATTAGCGCCTAGACGCGTTTTCTAATGATAATCAGCTTTTTCTTAAGATTTATTAACACTTTGGGTTAACGCTCTGGTTGCCATGCAGATGTTCACGGTGCCGGACTTGAGGGATAAGTTGGGGAGCGATAAGGTAGGTAAAGGTGGGTGCGTGTTTACGTGTTTTGGTCGACCATCGCGACACGGATGATGGTTTGTGGCAGGACGTGAGCTGTGAAGTTTTTGTTTTGGGGAGAAAGCCAGAAATTCCTTTGCTTCGTCTTTGATTCATGGATGACAGCCAGAGAAGAGGATCATGCTCTCAAATAGGCAGATTGAGATTGAGATTCAATTTGGGTGATAATGAGTTGATGCTTAGGTACGTAATCGGTGAATTCATCTAACTAAGTAGTTCTAGAGGAAATCGTGTGGAGCTTGTAAATTGTTGCTATGAGGTGCCGGGAGGCCTGATCAATGTATAGATTAGGGAGATAAATATCTGCTGTTGTAGTTACTAAATTCAAATAAATATTGTGGTACGTTTGTAAGTTGTAACAGCAGAGAGTCATTTCTCTCCGTAACCTCCACATTAGTGTTTTCTGTTGTCCCCATCTGTCACGGTATGAAAAATGGTTTTTTTCCAAATAGTTACTCATTGGCCCTCGGAGATTGGTATAATGAGTGTGAAAAACGCTGAAAAATTTGGACCTTTCCTGTTATCCGACCACCGCCCGTAACCGCCTGACGCTGTGTGCGGAATTAACCCCCCCCCCCCCCCCCCCCCCAATCGATTTCGACTTACCTACACACTTATACACATCCCTCCCGTTGGCACCCAAAGCCAACCAAAATCGCGTGGGGGGGTTATTGGATCGGGCGTTTTCGGGCGGTGGTCGGATAACAGGAAAGGTACAAAAATTTACATAAGGGTTTATTTTTCTTTGTTATAAATTATTCAAACTAATTCTGCCAATAAAAAAATTATTTAAAAACAAAAAAATTAAAAATCCATATTCCTGTTTGGTGTTTGGACTGATGTGGGGCCTCAAAAAGTGGAGTCTACGTCCAAAATTATTCGGAAAACGACACCTCATTGGACGTCCTAGCATACTTCAAAAGCCCAATCTGTAACCCCATGAAAGCCCCACAGATTCCGCCGGTGAGACCAGAACGTTCTAGAACCCCCGGAAATGGATTCTACGCCAGAAAGCGACACCACGCTCGATATCATAGCCTTTAAAACCCCTTCCGTAGCTCCTTTTTAGACCAACGATCGGGCGTAAAAGGATGCGGGCACAGGTAGATGCCGAACCATTTTTTTTTTTCTTAAACATTTTTTTTTCTTAAAAAATACAGGTTTTTTGATTTTTGCTCCGCTTTGGGTGGTTTCATACTTTTCTCGTCATAGATGATGAGTAGATCTACTCACCAAAACGGAGTTTTGGTATTTTTTTCCAATTTTTTTGAAATATAATATAATAATATAATACAATTTTTATTTTCTAGTTAAAAATGGATACAACAACTCAATATAACATTTAACAATATAACAATAAAAAGTTTAATTTTCCTCTTTTTCCACTTTAGGAGCTCAGATACGCCACATGGAGCTACTTTTTGGTCGTTTCAGACTTTTCCCGCACTATGCTCGCCAAACTGGATTTTTTAAGACCAATTTCAGATTTTTCCGACCGCTAGAAGTGCCCTAGAATAAAGATGACCAAAATCGTGTCACCCTCCTCCTCCTCGGGCTGCGGCTTTAATATTAAAGAACGGTAAACCAAGAATTATAAACCAAAAATGAAATATGTAATATGCGTGGTACCTAAAATTTAGGTACCATTTATTATTTAATAAGAGATGAAAATGGTGTAGGTTAAACTTTCTTGGCTCTGTAAAGTTGTGATCCCCCCAGGGGATTCATTTTAATCCCACAGGGTTTAAAAAGATGCCAAGCATCAAAAGCATTGATAGGTATCAAAGTTGTGCCAACCAATCGATTTAACCATTAGGTTAAACTAACACTCTAATCCTACACTCTAATTTATACACGTCCCTTCTGCCCTCAAGTTGAGCCTCCCCGCATTCCCATACATTCTTGCTTGGCCGGGGAGCTCATATAAATGACATCAGCGTTCGAAAGTCAAATCAAAAACGGAAATAATCTGGGAATGAACTTTAACTGGGTTTAAAAAGTTAAATGAATCAATATGAATTAAATTTATGAAACATGAATGGAACGCAAGATGAGGAATAAGTAGAAAAATGCTGTTAAGTAGATAACAAAATTTGTAAATTGTTAAATAAAATTTAAAAAATTTATCAATTTTCCACCCGGAAAATTCATTAATTTATTGAAACGGTCAACATCATCATCATCAGCAAATTATTAATAATAAAATTATTTTATTTTTTCAAGTAGGTATGGTTAACAGTTATGAACATTATAACGTCAACGTGTTTTTTTTTTTTTTTTTTTTTTTTTTTTTTGGCGAACACTTTTCAAACAAGACTGACCCACATGCTCTCAACGTAGCAACTAGAGTTGCTACTTTAACAGGGGGGGGGGGGGGGGGGGAGAAAGAAGGGATTATTCTCCTGCGTCGCTGACTTGGTAGGATGGACATCAGCTCTTGCCAGTCGGTTGGCGTACAGCAATCGTTTCCGGCGGCCCATTCCGACTTCAAAGAGCACGTCGTTCTTCCTCTTTGTGACGACCTTCGGACCCGTCTACTGGGGTTGCAGTTTCGGGCATCTGCCCCCTATCCGCTTTGGTTCGTGGACCCAGACCCAGACTCCCTCCTTGAAGCTGCAGCTTTTCGAGTTTCGGTCGAATCTCTCATTTTGGCCCTCATTCCATCTTGCTCGTTCCCGAGCAAACTCCTTCATCTCCTCCAACCTTTGCCGTAACGCACATGGATCTGTTACATTAAGTTCCTCAGCTGGTTGGTGCAACAAGGTTTCTGGCAGATGTAGATCTCTGCCGTAGACCAACTGTGCTGGAGACAGCCCTGTAGTATCATGAGGAGCGGAGGACCGGTACCTAGGCTAGGAGGAACAAAGGGAGTTAATCATCCCAGTCGTCTTGGCTGGCGTCCACGAACATCCCGAGGTAGGTACTTTGTTATGGCATTCAACTGGGCCACCAGACTGTGGATGGAGAGGCGTAGTCCTGGTCCTATGTGTACCCAGTAAGCCGCTTATATCTGCCAGTAACTTGTATTCGAAATTTCGACCGTGATACAGCACACCGTGCTTGCAAACAAAATGTTCTACTAGTGCAGATGCAACGATTAACGCTTCCTGGTTTGGGATTGCAACGACTTTGGGCCACTTCGTGAAGTAATCCGACATCACTAGGATGTACTTATTGCCACGTCTTGTGCCTGGAAATGGTCCCAATATACCGTACCAATACGCTGAAAAGGACCTCCAGTCTGAAGTTGCTTGATTGGTGCCTTTTGCGTCTTCCCTGGACCCTTAAACTTCCTACATCGTTCGCATGTTCTGCACCAAGCTTTGGTGTCCGACGTCATCCCAGGCTAGTAGTAGTCGGATGAGCGGCCCCCTTTCTTATTTTTGGGTGTTGGCCACTCCTTCACGGCTTCCATCTTCTTGCGGTCAGTGTGTATCCCATCAGCCGAGACAATGTGTCCTAAATAGTAATCCCTCGTCTTGAAAAATTCGCACTTCTTGGGATTCAACCTCAAATTGGCCTGCTCGAACCGTTGCAGCACCGGTTCTAACTTTCCACAGACAGTTTGAAAATCTGGCCCATAGAAAATTACATCGTCCAGGTAGGTACTTGAGTGCCAAATCCGACGGCAAAACAGCTTCCACGAGGCGCTGAAAGGTTGCTGGGGCGTTGCATAAGCCGAACGGCATCACCTTGACTTGCCACAGGCCTTTCCCGTCCACGACAAACGCAGTTTTCTGTTTGTCTTGTTTGCGGAGTCCAACTTGCCAATACCCACTTTTTACATCGAGAACACAAAACCATGCAGCGCCGGTCAATGAGTCTAGAAGTGACTGGATTGTGGGTCAGGCGTAGAAGTCTTTTTTGGTGACACTGTTGAGCCTTCGGTAATTTATGCAAAATCTTGCAGAACCACATTTTTTTGGCACCAGAACAATGGGTGATGTCCATGGGCTCTTTGAGGGCTCTATCACTTCCTGCTCTAGCATCTCTTGAAGCATCTTGCTTACGTGGTCTCGTGACGTAAATGGAAGCCTACGGGGTCGTACCTAGCTTGATTGGTCTTGCATCACCTTTATCAATAGCATGCTCAACCACATGGGTTTTCCCCAACAGGAAACTCATCTTGAGCAAATACCCCTCTGAACTTCTGGAACAAAGTAGCATAGGTACTTCTGTACTCCTCAGAACCAAACCGTATGTGTCCGACCCCACTAAGGGGCTGCAAATGGGGCTTTTGGAGGCCGATAGGAGGTCAACGAGGAGTTTTTGTCGTCATGGTTTTTGAAAGAAATAGAACGCTATTCAGAATGAATCTGAGATAGATAAGTAATTTTATGAGGATGAATGAGCCCCATCGTCTAGCCATGACGGCGGGCTTGTCCGCCCTGCTTCGGGATTGTGATTCCCAAGTTAGGGATTTCAAGCTTTTTTAAAAAGAAGAAAAAAGTTCTTAAAACAGTTACTGGGCTCTGGTCTGGTTCAACCGCTTCTATAGCCCTTAACCCTTGGAAGACAAGTCTTCCAGATTTTTTTTTTTTTTTAGCTTTACAATCGGTTCTTCAAAGCAGATACATCTCTTTTTTAAAGTCTTTTAATTCACTGAGTACTTCAACCGGTTTTATGGCTCGTCAAACCATCTGACTTCGACCCTGTTTTAAAGCCCTTCAGACTGGTTCTAAGGTCGGTGTTCTGGCCTTCAGCCAGTTGTTTATACCTAGTGAACAATAGTGTACACTTCAAATCAGTTTTATAGTAGCTCTTCAATCTGGAAACCGTTTCTTTCAAACTTTAAGCCAGTTTTCAATTCTTTTTGACCGGTTCTGTAGCTCTAAGCTTTTCAACCGCCCCATAGCACTTCAAACTGAGTTTATGGCATTTTTCCAAGTGTGGTTTGATGTTGAAGCTGAATGAAAAAAATCAGGACGTTTATCAGGACGCTTACATTTTTGTTCAAGACTCTTTCAAAATCAGGACAGGACGATCAGGACACCCTTAAAATCATGGCCTCAATAGGGCTACTGCAAAAAGTCGTTTCGAAAGAGTTTGAAACGAAGATTGATCAGTCTAAACACGCCATGAGGGGGTCTTAAACGGTAACCTGGGTGTTTTTGAAGAGCTTTGGCCAGAAAGTTAAGTGAGTTGCCGTTTTAGAAGACATTTTTTCCCCCCCAATTGGCCTACTCCCTCTACAACGGTGTTCTATGTATAATCATACCCCCCTGTGTGTCTACCAATTGTAGCGTCGTTATTCAGAGATTGGTATGACGAGCTGCCGACCGGGAGAGAAAACCATTTCGGATCGGAGCCAAAGGAAAAATCAAAAGCGCTAACGAGGAACCATCCTACATGACGAGGCAGACTCAGTTAGGAAAGAGAACGTTCAATCTGAATTATCGGACGATTCATCAACACATCGCACACTCGCCCTTTCACTGATACTACAAACATCCTTTTTCGCAGGACGTTCTATCTTCATCAAACCGTATACAGGAAAATGAGGACGATGTCCCGATGTCCAGCACAAACCTCCTCCCTCTCAGTGTCAAACAGTCCTGCAGATATCGCGAAGGGAAACCCGCCGGGGGGATTCCAACGTGTGACAATAGGCTCCACACAAAGACATCCACTCGAAACAGACAGACGAGGTTTCTTTTGGCGTCTTTTCATCGGGACTTCTTTCACTCTCTACCCACCTTAATTGGACACCGTCCTCCGCATTCGGCCGGACTTTCCTATCTATTAGGTAGCAAAACAGTGCGTAAGGCGTATCCACTAACGCGTTGGACGCATTCGGATGTCCACCGTTCCGCTACGATTAACCACGAAGAAAACTACTCGATGGTTTAATTTCTGCTAAAAGGAACAAAACACTTAAGAACGAGACTTCTGTACTCCCTGTTCAAAACCTTTCAAAAACCCTGGGCTGAAACCACCGGTGACACCACCGTGGACCCATTCCATTACCCGCATTCAGTTTCTGAGAGCATAATCCCAATAATTCAAAATGCGAGTCGCTAAAAGCGTCCAACTCTCCCCAATATTCCTGTCAGACAGACCAACATGGACGGATTCATGTCCCAGCTACGTATTGATTATTTTTAGCCTTTTTTAAATTGAAACTTTTATTACATCGTCCCAAATTTTTTGGTCTGTGTGTCGTTTCTTGTAACGTCACGCTACCGTTGATTTTCGCTTACAACCGATTCGTTGCTACGGAACTTCATCTTCGCCAGTTATAAACGTACAAAAATCGTTCACCATTCGTTGGAAAGCTCTCGATTTATCACGCATTACTTTCGTACTTGTTCTTTGTCATTATGTCCCCATTTTATATTTATTGATGTTATTAATGGATGCAGTAAACAATGCCGATTGTTTTGTTGTTATCAGTTGCCACGTTAGAAATCAATTTGAGAAAACGCCAAAATGAAGCCGTGGGTAGGTGAAGGGCCAGTGGTGGGTAGGTGGTGGGCCTACAAGGGTAGGTGAATGAGTAGGAAATGGGGGGGGGGGGACTAGACATAAAAAAATGTGTCCATCGATGCTACGTACCCCACTAGGGGAGCGAGCGAAGCGAGCCGGAGAGACTAGTAGGAAAAAGTTTCACTTTTACCGTGGTTTTTTTTCTTCTCCTAGATTCCCCCACTGATTTCTCAATCAGTTATTTAACTGATTTTAAAACAAACCCTTTAAAAAAAGGTTCCCGAAACGTGGGTCGTTCATTTTTTTTTTAAATTGAAATTTGTCCAACTTTGGACAATATTAAATATTTTGACGTTTTAAAAAGTTTACAAAGAAGAAAGTCGTCGTCGTCGTTTTTTCGCCACTTTGTACTTTTGGTATTTTAACGTGGTAGGTATCCTACATGTTTTTACGGGTGTAATCTGGATTGGAATGCGAGAGTGAAGTCCCCCGTAAACCCTTCGCACATCTACTGTTTCCTCTTCTCCTCCTAAACGGTAAGCGATAAAAATACGGCGATTTTTTCTATTGGTTTGGTGGACCGTTTAAGTCTGCTTAGGGGGGTCGACCCCCCCTTGAGCTTTCTGTCTGTGTGTCTGTCGTGCCTTATAGGTGCCTAAACGGCTGAACGAATTTGAATGGGTTTTTTTTTTCTAACGGTATTGGGTGCGATTACCCCCAACATAGGCTATATTAACATCCCGCGCGACGCGCGCAACCCCGCGAATTTGCGCGAAACGTGTTTTTCGCTCCCTTATAACCCCCATTTTTTATCGCGGATTCCGATTCTACGTTTAATTCTACGTCTGAAACACCGGTTGCGCAAATTTTTTGGCGCGCGCCAAATCGTGAAACTAATTTTTTCGAATCCTTCAGTCGTTAATCGTCCGATGAAGTGGGTTTTTCCTCCTTATCCTACCTAGAGATCCGAATTTTAATACGAGATAATGAAAAAACTCATTTCGAAATTGAGCGAATTTACATGGCGAGTTTATTTTATACGATTCTTAATAAACTTGGGTGGTGCGCTGGCTCTGAGCGGGTGAGGGACATCAGCCTTAAAGTGGCGCTTGCAAGGTCTACGAGATCTCTCCCAGACGGACGCGTCCAATCCGAAAAACATGTATGTACCATGTTTCCTTGCTATGATCCTTGATCAAAATTTAGATAATCCGGGGTTCTGGGAGTGTCCCACAGGTAAGTCATAAGACAATACACAAATCACAAGCGGCAATATTTAAAAAAATTTAGACTATTATAGTCTATAGTATAATACTATAGACAGTGAAGGAGTAAAACCGTCTAAATTGAAAATTCCAAATTTTTCAGGGGACGAAAAAAACAAAACCGTCTATGTTAGGTTTCCACATTCAGATTATGAGGTGATGGAACCGTCTAAGTTTTCAATCACCCCAAAACTGAACTCGAAAACACCCTAACGAAATTTATGATAAGAACCGATAGAACTATTATAACCCTCGATATCCTTAAAAATTTCATCGATAGAACTCGAAAATCTAGGGGAAACTCACCTTTTATCCTGGCAACGCGAACAGTTCACTCCAAGTTCTCCAAATAAACAACAATGTTATGTATGTCATACTATGTTGAACATAGACACCATACTAGGGTTGGGTAAGTTTTGAATGAGTCGACTCAATGAATCGACTCTTTCAAATGAACCGGGTGAGTCGACTCGCGGCGTTCCAAAGAGTCGACTCATTGCGAATCGTGAAGTGTCTTAAAGGAGGGGGAAGAGAGTCGTCTATCCTCAATTCTGATTGGTAAGATACGAGTCGACTCATCGAGAATCGTGAAGGAGGGGTGGAAGAGAGTTGGGTATCCTCAATTCTGATTGGTTCCGTGGTTTCTGTACAGGGTACCAAGGTTCAAACTCGTGCGTATTTTTGTTTTCGTTGTTGATTTCTCTAGGTATTCTCTTTTACTCTGTCCTTTCGGGAGTCGAAAGGACAGAGTAAAAGAGAATACGGGGAATCCCTGTTTGTTGTTGTCATGAGCAGACAAAAAATAGCATTATTTGGGATTAGGTGTGCTAATCATCTTCCACAATTTTGAAAAAAAAAAAAAGTTTTCAAAAAACAATTTTTTTTTATTGAACGAACTTATTTTCGCACAACCTATATCAAAGAATAATAAACCCTTGTGAAAATAATATTATTTTACATAATGTGCAGCGTTTTTTCTTAGCATCTAATGCCAGAGCCAAAATGCAAAAAGAAGTTCATTTTTTGCTAGGTAATTTGGCTTTCAATACCCCAGTTATTTATTGGTTTTTCTCATAAAATTTATAAGCTCATCTAAATGGGTAGGTACATAATAATAAACCCTCTGACCATGGAAGAATTTCTTCCAGCTATTTCTTCCATGCCCTCTGACCGTGAGTCGTCTCGTCAGCCGTCTCACACATCAAAATCTCAAGAGTCGACTCAGGAAGAGTCACGATTCAAAAAAGAACCGGTGATTCTTCGGGAAATCACGAGTTGACGACTCGGAAGAGCTGACGACTCAGGAAGAATCGCGATTCAAAAAAGAACCGACGATTCTTCGGGAAATGGCGGGTTAACGACTCGCAAAGAGTCGACTCATAAGTCGACACTTTTTAACGAATTGAATCGCGAGAATCGACTCCTCGAAAAGAGTTGACTTTCCCATCCCTACACCATACTATGTTGAACAAAGACGGTCTTAGAATCACGTTAGGGAGGTAACCAACTTAGACGGTTATAAAAAACCCTCATGCAGAAGTAATGAGAGCTTGTGGAATCGTTTTGAAGGATCAAGACGATGCGCAAGGACACAATTTACCAGTATAGCTCAAAACATTATTTTCGGCAAAAATTTAACTTAGACGGTTTTATTCCTTCACTATCCTTAGACTATTAGTCTAAAATTGAAATTACAAGGAACAAAAATTAACTTAGGAATACGAATGAAAACGAATTCAAACTTCTCTTCATCAACATCCAGTCAACTGCTCCAAACCCTGATTTTTGCTACTTTCTGGTGGTTTCAGACTTTTCTCGCACTATGCTCGCCAAACCGGATTTTTTAAGACCAATTTCAGATTTTTCCGACCGCTAGACGTGTCCTACATTAAAGATGACCAAAAAGAAACCAAAAAGAACGACCAATTAAAGAAAAAATGTTTCTTCTGTTCAATGTGCGGACAGATGTGGGGGTATTTTGCGTCCAACATTACTCGGAAAACGACACCTTATCTCAAAAATCTCATTTGTAGCCCCATGAAAGCCCCATAGATCCCCATGGTGAAACCGGATCGTTCTGGGACCCCCCAAAAATGGATTATACGTCCAAAAATACTTTGAAAACGCCACCTTATTCGACCCCATAGCCTAAACCCTTCAAAAACCTCTCCCGTAGCCCCATAACACGCCATGGGTGGGGTGGGGGGGATCATGCTGAAAACCTTCCGGGCACAACTAGATGGTAAGCCGAGTATTTTGTCAAAATTTCAGATTAAAAAAAAATGTCTATAGACTACCTACCTATCGATATTTTTTTTACGATGTGGTAAAATAATATACTATTAAAGTCGAAAAAATAATAGACAATAATTGTCTATAAACACAATTAACAATTAACAATTAATTGTCTATTAACAGACTTTAATAGTACCTATTATGGAGTTGAGGTTGGATTCCTAGGAATTACAGCTGTAACTGTTTCTTCTGCCAATTTCGCCTCATTTCCAGTTCATTTACATTATAGGTGGCGTACCAATGACTTAAATCAATGATAGTTCACATCCGAATAACTGCTTTATATGATAACATTTATAATGTACATACTACAAAATATATCAAGTTTTACATTAATATCTCCTTAGTAAAAGAAGTAATAATTACTTAAAAAGAGAAATTATTTCTCCTCCACAATTTAATCACATTTTGGACTACTTTCTGCCTACTTCGCGCGGCTTATCTTCACCGGTTGATCGAGAAAAGAGGTTCCCTGCCAAGTGGGTTTATCTTCTCCTTTTTATTTCTCCCGCATATTTTACACGCTCCCTAAACCCTCGAATTAATTCTGTCGTTAATTACATATTTACTACGTCCCACGTTGCGAAAGCTGAAAGGCTGAACATGTCGGTTAAAGGGATTCCGATATTCCCCGTTCATACATAATCAACGTCTGAAATATAAACACGCTCTCGTGGAACAGAAGGTATTAAGGTCCGGAAGATGCGGTCGCTTGAGCAATCAGCTTAAGCGAGAAGTGTTTTCACCAAGAGCATAAATTAACCTGGTCGATTGTGTGATAGTGATCCGTTCGAGTTGTGTTTTTCATGATCATTTTAAAAGGAGGCAAAACGACTAGCGTTACCGATTAGGAAAACGGCGGCGTTCTCAAATAACCTCCACAGATATACTTCCTATGATAGCATCGGGACATTTTCCATTACATAACTGCCGGAAAAGGGATAGAAATAATTTTCAACGAGCCACCGAACTTTTTCTCAAATCGCCTCTTTTTATTCAACGTCTGATTGCGGGGCCATTTTTGACCTAATAAATTTTGACAGGATCATCCTAAATTTACAGAAGATAGAACTTAGATCAAATTGTTCACATCTTAATATGGGAAGAGAAGTTTGAACACATGGTAAACAAGCCATCAATTGAATTGAATATATGAGCGCAACCTTTTTGTTATTACGATATATTTAATGAGCGAGAGAAACTAAGAAACAGTAGGTATCTAGCGACCAAACTATGCCACACAACGCATCATCCACGTGATGCTCATTACGTAAACAACTGCACCCTAACGACCGATGCGTAATAAAACCTTATGCCGATCAGAGGTAACGAACGGCTCAGGCTGCAAAAATCGTTTTGGAGTCGTTGGAATCAGCATGAAAAGCTCATTCCATAGACCCTTGTACCAACGAAATCGGACAAAAACTTTCGTCCCCCTTTTGAGGCCTCCTTAGTTACACATCAGAGATAAACAACTTTCGTCGTGAAGGACATCCCGAAAACCGATGAAGGGGATGAGGGAGGAAAAATCAAGGTAGCCTATAACCACCCCCTGAACTCGCTGATGACAATGAGACCACCCTCATGAAAATCTGTTGAGCCGCTCGGGCGTGATGCTCTGTAATCAAACAAACAAACAAAAAACAAACAACAAACAAAAAAAAGGTTGCGCTAAACATACATGTCGAAGAGGTGAGCGCACCTTTCCATTTTTTGGAAAAAGGTTGCGCTAAAAACATACATGTCGAAGAGGTGAGCGCACCTTTCCATTTTTTGGAAAAAGGTTGCGCTAAAAACTTAAAAAAAACACAAACTTGTGATAAACCATCATCAGCTAATTGAGAGCTATATCAACTGCAACGCTTATCGCGCAACGACTGATGAATAATTATTCAAAAATTATTTTAGATTGAAGCTCCTAGACTTTGTAACGATTTTCTCGAATAAAAAACGCTGCAAATTTTACACAAGGGTTTATTATTTTTTTATAAGGTTCTTATAGGTTACTTGTACAGAAATTTAATTCTGTCAATGAAAAAAAATTTAAAAAAAATTTTTTTTTTGGATTTTTATCTCAAAAAAATTTTTTTTTTTTGATTTTTTGGTTCAAAAATTTGTTTTTTTTTTCAAAAATTCTGTATTTTTTACTCGAAAAACATTAAAACTCCTGGGATTCTTCAAAAATCCCATTTTTAGCCCCATGAAAGCCCTATAGATCGCGACAGTGAAATCGGATCGTTCCAAAAATACTTCGAAAACGACACCTAACTCGATCCCATAGCTAAAAGCCTACAAAAAAAACCCTCCCGTAGCCCCATTATAGCCCCATAGCGCCCCACGGGTTTGGGCGATCGGACTGAAAACCTTGCGGGCACAACTAGATGGTAAACCAAGTATTTTGCCGAAATTTCAGATTTTTAAAAAAATTCCTACTGCCCAAAACGGCCTGGACGGCGGACGGCGTACGGCGGACGGACATTTCGGATTTAGAATGTAGACCTCTTGAAACGGATAATGTCAAATTTTGAGCCCGATCGGAGTCGTCGACCCCCGTCGCGAAAACAAAGGTGTATTATTCCAAGAATAATAAACCAAAAATTGCGTTCTCAAAATTTGAGAACAGAAATTACCTACATACTGTAAAGTAGGGTATACCTATTTGATAACCCAACTTTACCGTACCAACATCATTTATTGTTCTGAATCAGCATGACATGTAGGGGCTCGTCAAACCCCATCGTAACCGTAAACATAATGAGGGCATTCAGAGAGGAAGAGGTACTCATAGATATGAGTTCCTCTTCCTCTCTGAATGCCCATTGGTACATAGTATGTACCAATGGGCATTCAGAGAGGAACTAAAAAGTAGGTATGTACTACATACCTACTTTTTAGTGTATAATTTTACTGTGTAATTGTTCAAACAACGAATTGGTGAATTAGGCCCATTGTGAAGTCATAAACAACGCTTTGAAGGCAAAGAGCTATTTTCGGGGAACACTAAAAGAAGAAAAAAAATCCGCATATAAAACGGAATCGCCCGCAGGTTTATGAAGGTCCGGCTTGAGGCAAGTCCGTTCTCTCTCCGGCGAGAAAAAATATGCGGCCCAGTTTTGATTCCTGGGGTTCGCCCCGTTTTGAGGCCCAGATTGGTCTTTGATTGAGGGGTTCGTGGAGTCCCGATTTTCGCCCTGTTTACGAGGGAGCTATCGAAGCTAATACGGGTTTTATTGTAGGCCGCTTCGCATATTCATATTGGTGAACGTTGTGAGGTGTTTCCACACAGGGCGTCCGGGATGGGTTTAAAATGAAAGTGTACGGCAAAGTGGAACCACAAAGAACTTCATGGCAGACAGTGACCTTCAAAGTCAGTCTCACTCGGAGCAGGAAAAACAAAACGTGCGATATTTGCCTGCCAAATTTACATTTTTCATGTATTTGAATTCACTCACATTGATATTGAAAAATTCATTCATTCATGTCAAAAATTCCACCATGATATTGAGAAGTGGAATTTTTGACATCCTTGAATGGGTTCAGAGTCACCATGGTGACTTTTTCTGCAGAAAATGGAAACCCACGCCCCTCAATCACCTCATTCCCCCGTACAACAGGTATCAAAAGCGAGATCTTTCCCGTCTTTACTTGCTGGACCTGTCGGGATGTTTAATAGTCAGGGACCTCCAGTGCATGGACGTAAAGCGTTTCAACCTCCATATTTTGGAGGGATGGTAAGAATAGGTGAGAAAGCACAATTGCCCCTTAATTTCGGTAAAAAAAGGTGTTCATTTCGATTGCCCTCAATATTTTGGTTTATTATTCTTGGAATATTGTATTCGCGACGGGGGTGGGGGGGGGGGGGGGGGGGGTCGAAAATGTGGATCGTCCTCAAAATTTGACGTTAGATGGTTTTTGATTATTTTTATTTCATGACACGTAGATTTCAAAAATCATCATATGATATCATGATCAATAATATCATCATATCAAATAAAATTATAATATCATAATTTAATATTATTATGGCCGTACGTCCGCCGCGCGAGCCGTTTTGGGCAGTAGGTTTTTTTTTCAAAATCTGAAATTTCGGCAAAGTACTCGGCTCACCCATAGAAATGAATAGTTCTATGGGTTCACCATCTAGTTGTGTTCGCAAGGTTTTGTGCCAGATCGCCCAAACCCGTGGAGCTAAAAAGGGGTTACGGGAGGGGATTTTGAAGGGTTTCGGCTGTGCGGTCGAGTTAGGTGTCAATTTCGGAGTATTTTTTTAATGTAGAATCCATTTTCGGTAGTCCCTTATCTGTCCAAAAATTGTACAGAATTTTAAAGAATTTTTGTTTTAATTTTTTCAATTGGTACAGAATTAATTTTTTTTTAGGTAAATTAATTTAATCAAAGAATAATAAAGCCCAGAGTAAAATTTGCAGCGGTTTTCCTTTTGTGTTTTGTGATAGGTACGTACATAAAAATGAAAAATTTTGAACTTCAACTCATGGACGTATACGTACCTACCGATCGGTGAATGCCCATTTTGCGACTATCAACAACATACCTACAATGGCAAGAAATCATCCTCTTCAAAAGGCATACGACTGATCACACTGTGATGGACACACATTTTGACGTCAAGAAAGAAAACCCACATCAGATTAGTTTAAGGCTGATCATTGGACGAAACTACTACCTACTACAAATATGACATATTGTATAACATTGTATGACATTGCATAACAAAATTTTTTACATTTTTTTAAACGTCTGTTCATCTTTATTGGTAATTTTAGAATAATTTATATCAAATTTTATGTAAAATCTACATAGTACATTTAATGTAAGATGTACTTATGTAAGATGTATCTCATGTAAATTTAAAAACGTAATAATTTTATTTAACATTTAACTATAAACGTACATGGTGCAATTTATTACATACATTAAATTTTTACCTTTTATTTTTGAAATTTTTTACATTTAAATTTTCTTGAGGCACTGAGGAGTTCCTTCCTCTACCCGCAAATTTAATGAATGTAAGTGTATTTTGAATTTTAATGAATGAATAAGTGTAAAATGAACGTATACATGTAGACAGTAAAAAATTTAAAAATAAGTAAAATATACCAAATGTAAAATGAACTATGAATAGCCTACGACTATCAGTGACCCCTTTACTGAAACATATTCCGGAGGATTTTGCCTTGGGCAACATACAGGGAAATCCCACTATTTCGAGTATTATACACGTTATACACAAGCAAAATATGTAGATTCCCCAGTAATGAAAAATCACATCAGGCTAACGCCATTTCCGACATTTACATTGCAGAAAGCGCAATCTGAATCTGTTGTCCTTCTCTCGAATTGAAAGCGTTTCACTTCGGCGCCTCGTTAAGAACATTCTCCACATAAGACAAGTGGGATATCAAGTCGACTCTTCAATGAACCAGCGCCGTCGTTCGAACAGGTTTACATGGAAACGGCTCTTTTTTCGAACCTGTTCCAAAGCCTGTCCCATTGAACTAATTCCGGCCGTGGAATACTAAAAAGGGAACAGGGGCAATCGTCAAAACCCGCTTGCGCTTGGATGGGAATTTTTCCTTGACTTTCGATTCTTAGGAGAAAAAACATGTGGGAATGTTTAGTTGGAATGAGCACCGGTGATCAAGGGGAATACGAAGATGAGAGGTTATGTGGTTGTTTTATTTTTTACAGTTATACATTATAGGTATGTTGGAGATTCTCTTCGTGGTTAATTCCAGGATGGTCGTGCATTCGATGCAGCTGGCCGCTGAGCTCCCAGGCGGCTCTGAAGCGGCTGCACCTGCTTGCCGGACTGGTCGACGGTCCTGTTGTTGTGGATGACGCTGACGTCCGCGACGGCCATGTTGGGCGTCAAGAAGTCCTCCAGACGGTCGACAGTGTCGCGGGCGGGTCGATCGAAGGGGAACCCCATCGAGCGTTTGTCCGGATAGAGCGAGTCTCTGATGCCGCAGTAGCTGGCGGCGTCCGAACACTTCGGGGCGTTCTGCGGCAAGTTCACCTGCGAGGGAAAGAAGTCATAATATCAGATATTAATAGATTCTGTATAATAGATTGTATAATAGATTGTAATAGATAGTAATAGATTGTATAATAGATTCTATTATACACTCAACGAAAAGCAACAATGCCAGATTAAAATTTTTAAAAGAACTCATCCTACCTTGTCATCAGCGTAGTTGGAAATCATTACGAACAACTGCATCGGTAACCCGTTGCCTTCTCGCCCTTTGGGAATCAGCATATGATGAGGCCAACCACAACCGCAGAAATCGAACGCAGGAAGGCCTGAAGAACCTGAATCCATCATGAATGCAATCGTATGAAATTGGAACAATTTTGAATTTAAAAGATTATCAAAACTTGAGTTTACCTTCTACGGGACGGGAGTTTAATCCCAAATTTCTGAAAGTCCTCTCGAACGGAATCGTCACAGATGACTGGCTGGACTTCCTTTCCAAAGTCTGCGTTCCCTTTTTCACTATCAGACAAAAGCGGGTTCAAATTTTATTGAGAATTGTCACGAAATAATTTAGAGAATTTATAAGAGATGAAAAATGTTTACCAGAAAATTTGTTTTATTAGCTCCCATATTCACGGGCAAACCCATGGAGAACAATGATCTCCCTTTCGAAGGTATAGTAGAAACAACATTTCTAGACGACTCCAGTGGAAATACTTTGAACAAACCCTCCGCCTCCAGAGTGAAGCCCCGGATATCCGATACTAGGCAGGGTATCGATACTGTACTCATACGAGGACTTGAAAGTTTACTACTTCTGATATATTGAAAGAGATGCTATAAATGATACTACATGATCAATTTAACAAAATTGAAAATGTTTTGATATTCTACGTCTTTGCTTTGGTACACAGAATAGAAAAGCTTCACGTCAAGGTCACGTCATAAAAGCAATATTCGGAGTACCCTCCGAAGCTGAAATTCGTTAGGGAGCCCCTCTAAGACAGAGATGATTGACGTGACGGGCTCGAACCAGATCAGCTGAGTAAGCTAAATTCAGCCTGTTCACCCCCCTACAACTGACATTGGGTACGGAACCTCCGTGAGACAGAACGAGACGAATGACGTGATCAGCTGAGTAACCTGAATTCTCCTCATCTCGAGAAGAGGGCGCGAGCGGGGGTAAAGTAAAGCAGATTTTTAAATAATGCGCATTAGGTATAAGTATCATGAGTAATTGAAAAGAAAGTATTGATACTATTTAAATATCAAGAGTAAAAATAATTTTCACCTTTTTAGTCTCAGAGTAATATTATTGGTGATATCGATATTTTTCCTTCGATATTGTAGTATCGATGTCGATTCTCAGATCTGATATTGTTTCTATGTGAAATATCGAATCTTCACTAATCATGACCTTAATAAGCATAATCGTAATATGATTTCCGGTAGAAAAGTAGCTGGTAATTAAACTAACATGATTTTCAAGTCAATCCTGGGCATACTTCTTTATAATATGAATAGCTTTTTTGGACTCCTAAAAACCTGACAAAAGTTTGATATTATCATGACTTAATTGTCTTAACTTTCTTCATAATCTTATACTCTCATAAAGCAATTTTCTAACTATTTTAAAAAATTGATGAAATTGGAAACTTACGGGAAACGAAAAACTTGTCGAGTTCGATGAAAAGGGTGCGGTGCTCGTTGAAAAACCATGGAGTTCCACGTTCGTCGAATTTCGGTCCCAAAAATATCCTGGCAGTCCCGGTTTTGGGTTCTCCGGAGTTTTCAACCTTACGAAATAAAGAACAGAATGTTTAGGCCACACAGGCATGTTTAGGGGACAAAGTTATCTAGTAGGTAGAAATATGGTCGTGGAAATTATTGTTACATACTGTGATTTTTATGTCGAAAGGTATGTGCTGAAGGTGAGAGAATTTGACGAGGACGGCTCCAACGGGGTAAAAATCAAGCCCGCGCTGCATGTCGACGACGCTTTGCTGCCAAAAGGTATGCATCTGATTGGGAGGTCGTCCCTGAGTGAGAACTTCAACTTTGCTCACTCGAACGCCTGGGAAGGTCAGCTGGAAGTTTGAAACACCGTTGAAATGGTTCAAGATTTGAACGTGAGCGTAGCACTTTTGAAGTACGTACTTGTTGGTCGGTGTAGCGGGGCAATGTGTTTTTATGCTCTTGAAAAATTTCATCGATGAAGGCGTGCCAACGGTAGAAAATGGGGTCCCTCATGGCGGTGGCAGTGTCTCCGATGACGCCAACATTTTCCTGCGAAACGACTGATAAATGCAACTGCCAGGTTCATACGGTTTCTATCCTAAACACTTACGAGGTTCCTGCCGTCAGGGTCGTGGCAGTAAGCGAACGCCAAGTGACCAAAGTTGTGTATATCTCCGTAGAGGTTCCGGTTGGCAGAGAGAATTGACGCTTCAATGAGATCCCCGAGAATGTCAATGCCTTTGGTCTCATTCAGCAACATGGATCTTCCCTGGGTCTGGAAAAAATGACCCCAATGTGGTCAAGTCATGACGAATTTCTTCATGAAACATAACATTGGGTGATTGTCAATAGCTCACATCTTGGATGGCTCCAGAGTGAATAGCCTCGTACAACCTGTCACGCCAACGCTCCAAATCCAAAATCTCAAACTGTAACTGCTCGGTTTCCCTGTTGATATCCTGACAAACGCACAAAATGAAATGAAACATTTCAAAATGAATCGGTTAGTTCGTCAACAGATATACCAACTTTGATGTTGACGTCGGAGAATCGAGGGGGCCAGTTGCGGCTTCCCAAGTTGCTATCCAGTTTGGGGAAGTAGCCTTCGGGTATCCTCTCTCGGAAATCGTTGAACCTCCTTACGCGTTGCAGATTGTTGCACATCCTCTCCACGTTGTACCTTTGGACAGCTGGATGTTACTAAGACGATAATGCCAAAATGAGTATTGCAGGGAAATTCCTACGAAGGTACAGTTTTTGCACAGTCAATAACTCATTTTTACTAGATCTGGAGGACACCCGGACCAGGAGTGTAAGGATCTCTTGTCTTCCCCAGCAAAATGACATAGGGAAACCACACTGCTATATAAAATTGCATCGTCGCCAGGACCCTCAAAAACTCTCTCATTCCCAAAGCCTAATTTAATGAATTTTTCAATAGGAGCAGTCGTTTTTCAACCTACAGGTTTTTTACCACCTACTGTGTGGTAAAAATTGCCCATCTTCGATGGGCGACTGTGGCTGAACGGCTTTAGCGATTTCAAAGTTTTAAACGCCATCCGACGCAGAATTTTCTCTTTCAAAAATAAAATTGTAACATTTTCTGTAGGATGCGTACTTTTCGGGTTACACGCGAAATACGGAAAAAAGTGCAACAATTTCGTGGTTTGAAAAAATTTTTAATTTAAAAAATGTTTAAAAACTAAATTTTAAAATAATAATCATTATCATTAAAATTAAATAAAAATATTTGATTGCATTTTTTAATTTTAATAAATCTCTTGGAACTGGATCACATAGGTTCACAACATACCTGTAACTTGTTCCCTTAAGTAGGTATAACGATAATATCTTACCTTGCTATGATTTGTTCGTGCATGTAGTAGAAGAGCTCTCCTCTTCGGTCTTTCCTTACTATCTCCATAGTGCCATCGAAGGGATAAACGAGGTGCCAGTGCCAGTGGTGGAGATTGATGCCCATGTCCTCTCTGAAGTAAGCCATGCGATGTTCTATGTCCATATCAGTCGCGGTGTAATCTCTCGGAATTTCAATAGGGTTCTGAAAAGCCATCAAATTAAGTAGATTGTTCGACTAGACAATCTCTGGTGATTTCAAAGCCTCACCCTTAGTCCTTCTTGGACGACGGAAGATTCCTCTAACGCCCTCGGGAAGATGTCAGCCCCGAAGAATTTGTTGGGGAAAACTTCGGAGAGAGGCGGGAGATCCAAGTCTTTGGTGTCGGGCCGATGGAGGATGGCCACTGAATAGGCGTAGTTGAACAGCTGAGGGTTGATTTTATCCCTGACGTAAGCAGCCGTTGAGAAGAAAGAGTCCAAGTCTCTCGCCGCTGAAAACCCCCGACATTTTTTCAAAACTGCCAAAAAAACACCCTAAAAGTCAACAAACACTTGCCCATAAAAATCTTGATGAGAGCAGCAGCCAATTTGCGATGGTAGGGAATAAAAAGTGAAAAATTCTCCTTCCTCCCGAGCCGTTGTATCTGCGTGATGTTCGGCAGCTGCTGAGCCCGCGGTATCTTCACTTTTTCGGCTCCAGAGTCCGTACCGAACCGATTCGCCAGGTCGGCATAAATCGGCTTGTAACGATCCGGCTGCAACGAGACACAACATTACCCTGTTAAACGTGCAATAGGTACAAACGATAACACTACAAATCGCCGTCTCAACTCACCACATATTCCGCTGGCTCTTCAAAAACGACTCTTTTGTCTGTCCCGACGACAGTTCGAGGCATGAAAAGAGGCTCATTGGGCCGATCAAACATCAGCAGCAGGTTCCGCTTGGTGGTGCTGTTAGCCATGACGACAAGACTTCAAGTTGTAAGGCTATCACTGTCAACATCATACAACTAATTTAATCAATAAAAAAAAAAAAAAAAAAATGCTGTAGGTACCTACATTGTTCGGACAGATGTGGGACCTCGAAAAATGGATTATGCGTCCAAAATTACTAAGAAAACGACACCTTATTTGACCTCCTGGGATTCTTCAAAAAACCCATTTCGTCGTTGTTACAGTAAATCCGCACATCTCATTTTGGCTGATTGTTGAGGAGAGCCAATTAAGCGGATTTAAATGATTTTCTCAACAGGTGCGGCTCAGGAACAATTAATGTGTGTGATTATGGTTTAATCAAGCCTCAGCCTTCTAGAAAATCATGGTAAAAATGCCGTCTCTCCACTATTTGAAAAAATTCATGAGATGTGCGGAGTTCGCAGGTGAAAACAATGAGATGTGCGGATTTCACTGGTTGAAAGATTTTGAGTTGTGTGGAGTTCGCTAGTATGAATTAGCTCTCAATCAGGCTGTTAATAATCAATTTTTGATTTAATTCTCCAATAATGATGATAATAATAAGCCTGTATTGTTATTGCGACAACAAGGTCCAATACTCACAGAATGCCACGGTTATTTAAATTTTTTCCGGTTCTATCTAGTTAATTCTTGGTTATTTTTCAATATTTATGTGATTTTCGATATTTTTTATTTCAATCTGGGACTTTTGTCTTTTATACTGCTTAAATTGATTAGACACTCAGTACCTATTATGTCGAAAAGAATAGATGCCTATTAATGCCTAGCTAGAATGACACCAAGAGGATCAATTTCAAGTAACAAGAGACATTAAAACGTAACGTTTTATTAACAGTACAAAAAATAAAATGTAGTGAGTGAGTATCGCAGTTCTTGTATTAGGGAAAATTATAATGATATTAAACATTATTAATGTAATAGAACAGTCTTATTTTGTTTAAATTCCGTTTTTGGCAAAGGTAACATGAACGGAATTGATCACAATTTTTTCCCGTAAGGGGAATTATTTATGTAATATTAAAACTTACGTTAACATCAGAGGAAAAAGTCTTATCTTTTTGAATTCCGTTTCTGGTAAAAGTAACACGAACGGAATTGATCACAGTTTTTTCCCGTAAGGGGAATTATTTAAGTAATATTACAATTTATGTAAACATCACAGGAAAAAGCCTTACCTATCTTTTTTAATTCCGTTTCTGGCAAAGGTAACACGAACGGAATTGATCACAATTTCTAGTCAAATAACCTCAGTCTTAAGTAGCTACATTGTGGTAGGATTTGACCATCGAAGAATAAGGAATGTGATGGTAAAAAGTGACTTACAAAAACCCGAACATATGAACGTAACTATAGAAGAATAATTATCGCGGTTTTTCCTTGGAGGGTTTACGAACCCTTTTAGGTTGAAGATTTTCTTCTTTCTTTGCATCTTCTTTCTTCCGCTTTCTTTCATTCTTGCTTTTGCTTCCGCTTGGCTTTCCATTGACGTCGGTTTCCTCCTGAAGTGCGGTTTCTTTTTCTTTTTTTGCCTTGCTACTCTCGTGCCTTCTGCTGGTTTCCTCGTGTGGCAGTTCATCGTAAAAAGCATGACAATCTGAGGGCATCAGGCTCCTAAGAGCCTGTAAATCACGGTATTTGTCCAATGGAATCCTCAGTCTCGCTCCATGAAGCTTGGGGAACTCTACTGAGGATCCAACAACCCTAGGGCGAACAGGAAGGGGCAGAGCTTCGTCAGTGAAATTCAGTTTAAACCTGATGACCCCATCGGGATCGTAGTGGAGCCATCTGATATCAGTGACAACTGGATCATGAGGTTTTCTGCCTGGACGGATCGATGGATACCTCATGGTAGACTCTATGGCGTAATTGGTTATGTCCGACCATTGCATAAGTTTTGCATCATAGGGAAATGGATTCTTCCTCGCCATTTTTGTCATTTGGACATACTGGCTAGGTAAGTATATCTCCGATCCCTTGATCTGGTTTTCGATAACGCTGTGCACACTGTCCACCTCCATCTGAGTGTGCCCTTTCTCCAAATATTTTTGGGTTATTCTCACTCCCTTTTGCACACTCAGATGAAGGAGGGCATTAGACAAGACGGCGTTTCTATTTTGGGCTGTGCAGCCATCCGAATAAATCACTATGTCCTTGACTGATGTTTCCAATAGTTTTGTTAAGTAGTCAAGTAAGCATGTGGCGTATGTTGACGAGCCCAACGTTGCTTGACTTTCATCAAACCAGTAGTTCTGAACTTGATGGGTGCCCATGTTAAAAATGGTGTAATTGTGCATGACCATTTTTAATTTGTAGTATGCGGAGCTAGCGGAAAGAAGGGGCAGGGGTTGAACCGCCATCAAATCGCAGCAGATTACATGCATTTCCCCTGCTACTGCTTTTTTCTTGTCTTCATCTTTTTCCGCTCTTGCTTGATCGCGTCGAGCCAGGTGTTTCTTCCATTCTTCTTCAGAAATGTTTTGTCTCTCATAACTTACGCACACATCGCATCGATCTTTCCGGGGACGAAACAAGCTGATGTTGTTATCTTTCATCATTTTCACGAAGTGGGTTATAGCCAGTGGCTCTTCATCAGACTGTGCGCAGTACGATTTGTAAAGCCAATACAGCTGGCACTTTGAACGGATGTCCGTTTGCAAATACGACTTGGTAGATGATTTCCTGCAGTAGTGCGATGGGAGTCGAGGAAGACTTGCGAAGAAACGTAGCAACATCTGTTTTTTGTGCTGGCGGGCTATGCGAGAATTCCCTTTGAGATGTCCACTGAGTACTACATCAGTCTCGAGTTCATCCTCCGGTTGTGGGTCGACTGCACTTTCTTTGCGAATGGGAGCAGTGTTTTGTTGAGCATGGGTTTCCAACCAATAGCGCACAGTAGCAAACTTCAAGCCCAAGGTGTTGAGGTACATGGTTTTGCATACTTGTATTAATCGATCGCCCACCTTCAAACGGTACACGTATGTGTTCTTCCTAGCTGATGGTTTCTCTCCCACAGTCTTCTGTGTCGTTGGATGGATGATTATTGTGGACAAAACGTACATTTTCTTTTGGTTCCAGTCCAGTGTTTTCCAAAATCCTCTGAAAATCGTCTCTCTATCAGCCTCAAGTATGGTGCTACAACCTCTAGCCTTCCACCTGACACACTGCTGTGACATGCAACGAACTCCCATGCTTTTAGCCTGTCGAGTAGCATCGTGAGTGATCTTGACTTTGGATTCCTGGTTGATTTTGGTTTTGGAGTATCCAACATATTCCTCTCCATGCATGCGTTTTTCTTTGGTCGTCATTCGGCTAGTAGCAGTAAGCGGTCGGCCCCTCTTGCGTTTTTCCAGGATTCCAAGTTCCTCAATCTCGTGACTGTGACTGTGACTGTGGAGATGGGACTGAGGCATCTCAATATTTGGAACAGTTGGATCATAGCTGACGAACAAAGGATCTGAAAGGAGCGTAGGAGGAGGACCTGCTGGCAGAGGCTCTTCGTTATCTTCATGCTCTAACGGCTCGTAGTCGGGATCGCCTGGGTCTTGTTCCTCAATCTGGTCTTCCTCTCCCGCATTCAAAACAATTTCGTCCGATTGGAATATTTGAAAAGCTGCAGACGATGGATCTTCTTCTTTATCGGTATGGTCATTCAGCATGTAGTTGTCGGGAGTGTCTGGGTTCGAGTTTGGTTCACACATGTCTAGTCCAGCAATATCGTCTGATTGGAACGTTGGAAACACTGATTCCTGTGAAGAAAAAAAAAACTTCCATTAATCAACATCCCTTTCATTAGTCAACATCATCTGGGGGGAGCTACTCTGTTTTCTGAGTCCCTAGCTGCTTTCCAGCCCGTCAATAATCATGGAACTAAAAATATCCAGCTTAATGTTAGCACGAGTGGAACCACTTTCACAGCCTTATCAGGCATCCTTACCATGTAATCATCTGGGCATTCTCGAATAAAAATCAATGTAACAGAGTAAGCAGGTACTTAACCAAAAGAAGCATGAATATTACCTCCTGTGAGTTGCAGAGCTCTTCATGAAACTTATCAGCCTCTCCTGACTGAGATAGGTCATTCCCCAGATTGCTGATATCCAATATTGGAATCGGCAGCTGTACTGTTTTCCTGGTCTCACGAGTACATACAACAGTTCGTAAAATCTCGTCGATAGTGCAAAGCCCATCCGGGCTGTCTGATCTCCCATCACAGTTTTGACTATCATCCATCTTCGAGTAAAGTTGTACCTGGAAGAAAAATAGACTAGTCACTGACCAGGATTCACAAATGAATTTAGAAAATGTACCTATTTCACCAAAAATCTACACAACACGAAAAAATATTCACCAGGTGTCCACAAAATCTCAACCCAAATTATACAGAATTTAATGTTGCAGCACTTGCAACTTGACCATAGGGATTATAACACACGACAACCGTTCTTGGTGTCGTTTGCTAGCATTTTTTGCTTCAAAAGTTACCAATTTGCCAATAACAATAGTTGAAAATCCATAGCTTAGCACCCCAACTCAGTTCAAAAATGCTGCGAACTCCACACATCTAAATGATTGGTGATGGCTCTTCAAGCTCACGGATTCGGTGAACTCCACACATCTAAGGGATATATTTCGAGATCGTTTATCTTTCTTTTATTTAACTTCATGCGAAATCTGACTTATTCCTCTACTAGAAAGATCTATAAGCTACGAATTATAACAGAAATCATGAGTTCAAAATGTAAAATAAAGTGTACTCACCAGGAAAACCGGGAAGATCCGTCCATCTGGGTCTCCGCAGAGGGAAAAAGCTGAGATGTGTGGTCGGCTGTGGCGGTTTTCACATGTGCGGAGTTGACATTTATTCATTTTTCTCGGTTAGGATACGACTTATGGCTGCCACACCATTTTTTTCGGATAGAACGTCGATTTTGACATGTAGGTAGCTAACTAACCCAAAAACACCCAAAAATGAGATGTGCGGATTTACTGTAACAACGACGATTTGTAGCCCCATGAAAGCCCTATTGATCTCTAAAGTGAACTCGGATCGATCTGAGATCCCCAAAAATGGAGTCTACGTCCAAAATTACTCGAAAAACATCTGATTTGACCTCCGAGTATCGTCAAAAAATCCCATTTGTAGCCCCATAGAACCCCACAGTGAAATCGGATCGTTTGGGGACCCCAAAAATGGATTATGCGTCCAAAATTACTCAGAAAACGACACCTTATTTGACCTCCTGGGATTTTTCAAAACCCCCCACTTGTAGCCCCATGAAAGCCCTATAGATCCACACAGTGAAACCGGACCGTTCTGAGACCGCCAAAAATGGAGTTTACGACCAAAATTACTAGGAAAGCGATACCTGATTTAACCTTCTAATACCTATCCTCAAAAAATCCCAAATGTACAAATTTTGTAGCCCTAAAAAAGCACCATAGATCCCCACGGTGAAATCGGATCGTTCTGGGACCTTGGCGATCGGGCTGAAAACTTTGCGAGCACAACTAGATGGTAAACCGAGTATGTAGGTAGTCAAAATATCAGATTTTTAGAAAACGGCTCGGACGGCGGACGGACATTTCGATTTTGGAATCCAGACATCTTGAAACGTATAATGTCAAATTTTGAGCCCGATCAGAATTGTCGAACTTCGTCGCATTAAGTAGGTGTATTATTTCAAGAATAATAAACCGAAAGGCACAATTTTGATACATAATTAAAAATAAATGAAATAAGCACAATAGAAATGATCTTATTTTGAGTTAGTTAAAATCACATACCACTCAGGCTGGGAACTTGACAGCGTCAGACTAATGTTGGCGATCAAGTGTTGATTAGAGTGTGACACGGAGCTGTTATAAGGAACCTCCGGACGGACTTGGGGTTTTGCGGTGAGATGATACCGACATAATGTAGATAGCGGGCCGATATGAAGGCTGGGAATCGCTCAGATTGGGACGAAAACTGACGAAACATCCTGTTTAATGCGGTTTAGAACTCTTAGGGCCGAGAGTTGTTGCGGCGCAGATTTGAGGAAAAAATTGAATAAAAAGAACAGCAAAAAATTAAGGAGGTTTATTAATGGACTGTGGCCAGCGATTTCTGCATCAGATTTCTATCCTCTAACTGGAGGCTGTGGAGAATTTCGATTCCTGGATGGGGTTGAGGAGGAAGTCCGGGATGCTGGTCGCTGACCTCCCAAGCGGGTCTGCAGCCCCTGCAACTGCATGCCGGTCTGGTCGACGGTCCTGTTGTTGTGGATGATGCTGACATCGGCGACGGCCATGTTGGGCGTCAAGAAGTCCACCAGACGATCGACATTGTCTCGGGCGGGTCTGTCGAAGGGGAACCCCATCGAGCGCCTGTCCGGGTAGAGCGAGTCTCTGATGCCGCAGTAGCTGGCGGCGTCGGAGCAATTGGGTTGGTTGCGAGGCAAGTCCACCTGGTGAAAAGCACCAAATATGAGCATTGCAAGGTCAATAATTGTGTACATAATATGTACACAATTATGTGGAAACGTTGTTTTAAATACCCTATCATCAGCATAGTTGGAAATCATGACGAACAACTGCATTGGCATCCCGTTGCCTTCTCGCCCTTTGGGAATCATCATGTGCTGTGGCCACCCGCAACCGCAGAAATTGAATGTTCCAAGTTGTGCTGATCCTGCAAACACACGTCACAACTGCAATTATCAAAAACCTAATCAACATCTAAGGACCATCTTATATTATTAGTTCACTTACCTTCGTCAGGACGTGCGTTTAGGCCCAAATTCCTGAAAGTCCGCTCGAACGGAATTGTCACCGACGACTGAACGGACTTCCTATCATAAGTTTGTGTTCCCCTTTTCACTGCGATACAAAAATTATTGGTTGCTGTAACCCTTTCAAACATAGAATTCAATAATAATAATAATAATAATAATAAAACATACGTACAATAAACGAAAAACTTGTCGAGCTCGATGAAAAGTGTTCTGTGGTCTTTGAATAACAACGGAGCTCCCCTTTCGTCGAATTTCGGTCCCAAAAACACTCTGGCTGTTCCCATTCGGGGCTCACCGGAGTTTTCGACCTAAAAGAAAAAGTAGTAATGATGAAAAGTTGCACGGGAAGGAGGAATCGTTGTAGAGCAGTCGGACGGTTTTGATAGGTTCATTTAAATAGTTGATCAAAATCCTGCAACCCTGCCTATCAGCAGTAATATCTTCGTAATATTATTAGATTACGTCCAACCGAACATTTTATAACATTTATCCCTGGTCAGAGGACCAAAGGGTGGAGTGTTCCACACAAAAAAATATAAAATTGAAAAAAAAAGAGGGTAAAGGCACATTGTCTCACCCCGAGCACTTAACTAGTTCCCCCAGGGAGGGGTTCGATATGACCCCCGGGGCTCTGACTCAGCAAGCACGAAGTAAATTGTAAAGGTTTATTCAAAATCGGTTTTTTACCTTTACGGAACGCTGTAAATATGAGTTTCAGAAACAGCACAGCGTAGACGACATCCGGGTTGGCACGCAGGCCGCTGACTTATTATTTCCTCACGGGGCCCCAATTAAATTCTCACAGTAAAATGATACCTGTAAGTACAGTCTCGATTAGAAAATGAGAAACTACAAAATTACACAGAGAACTAACATTGACAGATAGTATCACAGTTCATTTACTTAGGGGCTGTGCCCCAGAACGGCTGGAAGGCCTTGACATGCTAAAACTCAGAAGGGTTAGTTTATTAGTCCACAGAGTGGTAGAAATATTGAATGTAGGGTTGTTAATCATCAGCAAGCTTCAGTATTTTGTGAGAGGAGATCGTGACGTAACTTATGATGCTCAGTGAGCTAAATGAAGAAATCCGCCGGCGGTCGGCAGCTCGGTGCCGACAAGAATGATGCGGACGGAAAATCATGCAGGCGAAGAAACGCCATGGTGCAAATCGAAGTCGCAGAAAATCGTAGCGCACGGAGGTCGCGAGCAAATAGTTGTACATGTAGGTAAGAGGTCGGAACGCAGACACGTCGTTGATTAAGCAGTGTCGTCGATTAGCAGAGTTGCGGGTTCCCCCCTGTAATAAATATATTCAAATTAACTCCTACTCCAAATCTGGCTCTTTTGGAAGGCGAGCAAATCGCGGTACTCACTTCTGGTTAGTTTTAGCGGCTGCTAAATTTTCCAGAAATCCCCTTGCATAACACGTGGTTCCACGAAGTTCCCAAATGGTACTTTCTTCTGAAACCACCAACCGCTTTTACTCAAGTGGCCCTCGGAGTGGGCTTTTAACGTCGTGGGAATCCACAGACGTCCAAAAGAACGGAAACTCAACCAAATCTCACCTCGAAGATGCAGATCGGTGCCGTGCAGGTTAGACTGAACTTCCGTTCGTGAGATCGTCTCAAAATCCTGGCTCCAGCTCTTTCCAACACTTCACGAAATGACCGAAATGGCCCGAAACGAAACCACCGAAGGTGGGCGAAAATATAATTAGATTTGTGCGAATTTTGGATGGCACTTGATTAAAAAACCCACCGATCGGGCAGGGCCCGTCGGGAAAAAAAAACGACACCTCCCTTCTCCTCCGCAGCCTCCGTGATCGGCAGTCCTGCCAATCACTCATAATTCGCTCCAAATTAAATTCCTTCTTTCCCCGATTCCTGAGCTAACTCCTTCATTCAGGAAGCGCTTCAGGGGTTATCCAACTATTTATGCTTCATATTGGGGGGGGGGGAAGAGGTCCAGAAGGAGTTTTCAGGAATGTGATTCACACGGAAGGTATGCGTTCCGCCTTGGTAGCAGGCGGATTCCCGCTCATACTGCGGGCTGGGGCGGAAGTTATTTAAAATTTAAATTTCCTCGCTCACCTCACGAGGGGTAGGGGGAGTAGGGATGCTACACACTTCCTCCCCTGGGAGAAATTTTGGCGACAGCGGAGCCAAAATTTCCCCTTCCTGGCGCTTCCAGCAGGGCTCCAGTTGGCGAACCTGACGCGTCGACTCGTCAGAGTTCCAACAACGTGAAAGAGAGAGTTCTCCGGCGTTGCCAGAGAAATACATGCAAGGCAAGGACGAAGAAACATACAATCACATGCCAACGAACACAACAAAATATCACAAAATGGGCCATATAGGCACTATAAGGATTAGTCGGCAAAAGCCGCATGAAGAATCCGTCGATGACGATACGCTACAAAAGCGGGCGGAATCGTAGCCAAAGGCTATGAAGATTGCTGGGGTTAGGTCCCACCAGACAAAATAGAGGAATGCAGCGTCCAAGGTACTCCTGGTCGGAACAAGTCCTGTCAGGGTATCACATCCGCCTAAGGCGTAGGAGCTTGCACGAAACAAAATGTCCCGAGGGACACGCCATGCGGGCGCAAAAAAACATATTGGCCAGGGCCACACCAAAACGAAATTCAGAAAATGGGCCAGGTGGCACCAAGAACTCATTGACTAGAGTCACACCAAACACCAAAAGGAAATCACAGAAAATGGGCCAAAAGGCACCACACGATCGGCTAGCAAGAGCCACAACGCGGCATCGTTTTTCGCCGAAATCGAACATTTTGCAAAGTGCATCAAACACAAATTTTGCTTGGCTGAGTATTTCACTCATAAATCGTAAAGACGTTCGCCATAGGCGGAACAGGGTCGTCGGAGGTTTAGGTGCCTTCGCGACAAAAGAGGTGAGCTTCAGAGAGCATAAAAAAATATTCACAGAGTGAATGTCGGGCATAGAATTTGCCGAGATAAACTTTCCGTGGAGTAATTCGCGACGGATAAATAAATATTGTCGGAGGGTTAAACCCATACACGACGAAGAGAGGGCTTCATAGAGCACAAAATGTTCGCTGGGTGAACACCAGGCATCAAGGCTGCCAAAAATTTTTTTGCAACAGAAACCCTTTGCTCAACTGAGTGTTCACTCACAGATCGAAAAACTGCTACGCAGTAAAAAAAAATTTTTTGTCATTGTGGTTCTGGTTCCCCACAAGACAAGCAAAGGTAAGCTTCAGAGAGCACACGAAAAATGTCACCAAGTGACTCATCCACCAAATCGAAACCTGCAAAATTTTATTGCTTTTTGAGCGAAAAGCTCATAAATCGAAGAAGAGGGCTGCCAACGGCAGAAGAATTTTTCCGGGGGGAAGAAATCCACAAAACGACAGACAAAAGCCTCAGAGAGGAAAAGCTGGCATTCTTAGCCAAAATAAAATTTTGCAAAATTTTACTTTATCTGAGCGGAGCTCATAAATCAAAAAAATTGCCAAAGGTCAAGCGCAAGATATGCGTGAAGAGAGATGACGCTGCCGGCTTGTCGTGAGAGAAATCATGGGAGAATGTCACAGTAGATCTGGAGTCAAATTCGTGAGCTGTAGCGACGTAGAAGAAAAATCACGATGACGCGCTCTAAGAGCGACGAAAATTCTGCCGGAGGCAAGGTTCACGAATCATAACTGTACGAAGATGGAAAAATGAAAACTTAGTATGGGCGGTCCACCAAGCAAGAGAAGATGTCTGAGCAACCACGATCCCCGGAGACAACAGCAACTTGGGGTGAAAAAAAAAAGTAACCTTGGCACGTCGTTAAGGTCCGCTCGTCCTTTTTGACGGGTCCTTGTCGAGAGGGGGAGGGGGCGTTTCCCGCGCGCTCCAGCGGCTTTTACACGTCGTGACGAAAGCGGCTGTAAGGTTTAGCACTTCGGAAAAACACTCCAGGCTTCTTTTCCGCGCGCTCCAAGGCTCATACACGTAAAATAACGAGAGCCCTGTGAAGTACAGCACTTCGAAAAAGAAGAGAAAATCAAAAGGGAGGGGGGTTTGGTGCACTTTTGGTCACTTCCCAGCTTCTCATCGCTCCAGGGACTGGGGAGGTCAGATTTTAGTTGGCGGAGGGCGTATGCTCCATGGCATTTGAAGAGGAAATTATTTAATTTGTGGAATATTAAGAGCAGAAAATTTTTAGACGTCAATAATTATCTACTTCGTGCCGCTGACCAGTTCCGGGGGCTGGGCTCTAATCTAGAGCCTCACGTCGTTGGGCGCCATGTGTATAACATTTATCCCTGGTCAGAGGACCAAAGGGTGGAGTGTTCCACACAAAAAAATATAAAATTGAAAAAAAAAGAGGGTAAAGGCACATTGTCTCACCCCGAGCACTTAACTAGTTCCCCCAGGGAGGGGTTCGATATGACCCCCGGGGCTCTGACTCAGCAAGCACGAAGTAAATTGTAAAGGTTTATTCAAAATCGGTTTTTTACCTTTACGGAACGCTGTAAATATGAGTTTCAGAAACAGCACAGCGTAGACGACATCCGGGTTGGCACGCAGGCCGCTGACTTATTATTTCCTCACGGGGCCCCAATTAAATTCTCACAGTAAAATGATACCTGTAAGTACAGTCTCGATTAGAAAATGAGAAACTACAAAATTACACAGAGAACTAACATTGACAGATAGTATCACAGTTCATTTACTTAGGGGCTGTGCCCCAGAACGGCTGGAAGGCCTTGACATGCTAAAACTCAGAAGGGTTAGTTTATTAGTCCACAGAGTGGTAGAAATATTGAATGTAGGGTTGTTAATCATCAGCAAGCTTCAGTATTTTGTGAGAGGAGATCGTGACGTAACTTATGATGCTCAGTGAGCTAAATGAAGAAATCCGCCGGCGGTCGGCAGCTCGGTGCCGACAAGAATGATGCGGACGGAAAATCATGCAGGCGAAGAAACGCCATGGTGCAAATCGAAGTCGCAGAAAATCGTAGCGCACGGAGGTCGCGAGCAAATAGTTGTACATGTAGGTAAGAGGTCGGAACGCAGACACGTCGTTGATTAAGCAGTGTCGTCGATTAGCAGAGTTGCGGGTTCCCCCCTGTAATAAATATATTCAAATTAACTCCTACTCCAAATCTGGCTCTTTTGGAAGGCGAGCAAATCGCGGTACTCACTTCTGGTTAGTTTTAGCGGCTGCTAAATTTTCCAGAAATCCCCTTGCATAACACGTGGTTCCACGAAGTTCCCAAATGGTACTTTCTTCTGAAACCACCAACCGCTTTTACTCAAGTGGCCCTCGGAGTGGGCTTTTAACGTCGTGGGAATCCACAGACGTCCAAAAGAACGGAAACTCAACCAAATCTCACCTCGAAGATGCAGATCGGTGCCGTGCAGGTTAGACTGAACTTCCGTTCGTGAGATCGTCTCAAAATCCTGGCTCCAGCTCTTTCCAACACTTCACGAAATGACCGAAATGGCCCGAAACGAAACCACCGAAGGTGGGCGAAAATATAATTAGATTTGTGCGAATTTTGGATGGCACTTGATTAAAAAACCCACCGATCGGGCAGGGCCCGTCGGGAAAAAAAAAACGACACCTCCCTTCTCCTCCGCAGCCTCCGTGATCGGCAGTCCTGCCAATCACTCATAATTCGCTCCAAATTAAATTCCTTCTTTCCCCGATTCCTGAGCTAACTCCTTCATTCAGGAAGCGCTTCAGGGGTTATCCAACTATTTATGCTTCATATTGGGGGGGGGGGAAGAGGTCCAGAAGGAGTTTTCAGGAATGTGATTCACACGGAAGGTATGCGTTCCGCCTTGGTAGCAGGCGGATTCCCGCTCATACTGCGGGCTGGGGCGGAAGTTATTTAAAATTTAAATTTCCTCGCTCACCTCACGAGGGGTAGGGGGAGTAGGGATGCTACAATTTTATACATTTAATGGAAGTCGGTGTGTCCTCTTTTGGTTTATAATAAACCAAATAATAATTATTCTTGGAATAATACACCTATGTTTTCGCGACGGAGGTCGACGACTCGGATCGGCCTCAAAATGTGACATTATCCTTGTCAAGAGGTCTACATTCTAAATCCAAAATGTCCGTCCGCCGTCCAGGCCGTTTTGGGCAGTAAGATTTTTTTTTTAAATCTGAAATTTTGACAAAATACTTGGTTTACCATCTAGTTGTGCCCGCAAGGTTTTCAGTCCGATCGCCCAAACCCGTGGGGCGCTATGGGGCTAAAATGGGGCTACGGGAGGGATTTTTTGAAGGCTTTTAGCTATGGGATCGAGTTAGGTGTCGTTCTCGAAGTATTTTTGGACGTAGAATCCATTTTTGGGGGTCCCGGAACGATCCGATTTCACTGGGGCGATCTATAGGGCTTTCATGGGGCTAAAAACGGGATTTTTGAAGGATCCCAGGATGTTAAATATTTTTCGAGTACAAAATAAAGAATTTTTTAAAGAAGAAAAAAAATCCAAAAAAAATGTTTTTTTTGAAATATAAAAATTCAATTTTTTTAAATAATTTTTTCATTGACAGAAACAACAAAAAATAAAATGAAAATATTTTCTTCAGTTAGATGGAATTACATTACAATTCGAATATTTGAATAAGAAGACGTCGATAAGTTAAAGTGGTAATTTAAAGGTATCGACGTCTTCTTATTCAAAAATGGAGCATTACCACAGAAGGTCACCGGCCACTTTGGCAAATTTGACATGACAATTCAATCAATTTCCATGAGATCTATCGTTTCTGGAGTTTCATCATCACCTTTCAGCACAAGTAAAAGTCTGGCATCATTTTCCAGTTCGAGCGAGACTGCTGATTGCCACTGGGACCGAATAGATATTAAAGGGTCTGATGAACCCAAGAAATTATTTATAATATCCACGATGGTTGCAGATGGTGATCAGTTTCATTTTATTGAACCGAAGGTTTATCTTCTCCCTTCCTTTCTATTATTGCCCAGCCCGAGTTTACGTTTTCCACGGTACCCCTGGTCAAAGAACAAGCCTGCGTTCAAACCTGCGAGTTCCTGCAGTTAAATGAGATCGAATCTGCTTCTATACCTACATCGTAATGAAATATTCCACGTCTAGTTCAGAGGATCTGGAGCTCTCAAATTTGCAATTATTTACCCCTTCTTTCAACAAAATGCAGTCCAAAAAACGCTGCAAATTTTACACAACTGTTTATTATTCATTGATAAAGAAAAATTGTGCAAAAATTAGGTGGTAATTCATGTGTTATTAAGAAACCACCTATTTTTGAGAAAAAAAAAAAAAAAAAAATCTGTGCAATGTTTGGATACATGTGGGACCTCGAAAAATGGATTATGCGTCCAAAATTTCTGGAAAACTCTACCTTATTTGACTTCCTCGGATCCTTCAAAATTCCCATTTGTAGCACCGTGAATTTTCATGAAGATCCCCAGATCCGCACGGTGAAATCGGATCGTTCTGGGACCCCGAAAAATGGATTCTACGTCCGAAGATTCTTTGAAAACGACACCTAACTCGACCTCATAGCCGAACCCCTTCGAAAACCCCTCCAGTAGCCCCTTTTCGCACTACGAGTTTGGGCGATCGGGCTGAAAACCTTGCGGTCACAACTAGATTGTAAACCGAGTATCTTGTCAAAATTCCTACTGCCCAAAACGGCTCGGACGGCGGACATTTCGTTTTTGGAATCTAGGCATCTTGAAACGTACAATAATATTATACGTACTTGAACCGATTTAAAGTACTGATATCGATCATAATAATATAATCATATTATGATCGATATCAGTACTTTAAATCGGTTCAAGTACATGGGCTCGCATTTAAAGTCCTCGGGAATCGCCTCTTCTACGTTCTAAGAGTCCGAGGTGACTCTCACGTTTCCCAAACGCGACTGCAGGCTATACTATACTATACTATTGGATTTACGTTTATCGATTCTCAGATCCAGAGGCAGCTCCAGCTGAGGCAGGAGTTAGTGGATCCCTTGTCTTCTCCAGCGTAAGCCAGCATTGACCTGGAGATATCAGACTCATCCTTCCCAAGGCAGATCTTGTATTAACGAGCCTATCCATGGAGAACAAGGACTTCACTTCTGAGGGTTCTATGCGTGTGTGGACGAATGTGAAAACACTCTGACCAGCTCTCCACCCCCCAACGACTCCAACTAAGCAAATCCGAGATGTTACTTCGACGAAATAGGAACTGCCTTTTTCTCAATCAATAAGGTTCTACATCCATAGTCAAATCTAATCAGGTCACAGCTCCTTTTCCGCCAAACAAACACCTCCAATTTAAATTTGAACATTAGAGTAATGTATTGATGAATTTGCTCCTGGATCTTACTGTAATTTTAATCTCGAAGGGTACGTGTTGAAGGTGAGTGAATTTGACGAGGACGGCTCCGGTGGGGTAAAAGTCAAGCCCGCGCTGCATGTCGACGACGCTTTGCTGCCAAAACGTATGCAACTGGTTGGGTCGTCCTTGACTGATGACTTCAAATTTTCTCACTCGAACGCCTGGGAAGACCAGCTGGAAGTTTGAAATGGTTTAAGATTCGGAGCGTGTTGGTAAATTAAGATTTAGAATGTGGAGATATTTACTTGGCTTTGAGAGTATCGCGGTAACGTGTTTTTATGTTCCTGGAAAAGTTCCCCGATGAAGCCGTGCCAACGGTAGAAAACGGGGTCTCTCATGGCGGTGGCAGAATCTCCGATGACGCCCATATTTTCCTGCCAATTGAAAACTGTTTAGTAAAGCTGTACGACCACTTTTCTCGTGTCATGCACGTACCAGGTGTCTGCCGTCAGGGTCGTGGCAGAAGCCGAGAGCCAAGTGGCCAAAGTTGTGAAGACTGCCGTAGAGGTTCCGGTTGGCAGAGAGGATGGAAGGTTCCACGAGGTTTCCAAGTATGTCTATTCCGAGAGTGTCGTTCAACGGGACGGATCTTCCTTGATCCTAATAAAGCAACGACGAATAAACGATAAAATAATTTTATCGTAGTAGCAATTATTGCTTCTACATCACGCTTGCAAATACTTACATCTTGGATGGCTCCAGCATGAATAGCTGTATACAACCTGTCACGCCATCGCTCCAAATCCGAAATCTCAAATCGTATTTGGTCGGTTTCCCTGTTGACATCCTGCAAAAAACTCAACGTTCCGCACACTAATGCACGCAATGACGTTATTTTACTTGACATCAGTGGTACCAACTTTGACGTTGACGTCAGAAAAGCGTGGGGGCCAATTGCGGCTTCCCAAGTTGCCGTCCAGTTTGGGGAAGTAGCCTTCGCGAATGCGTTCTCTGAAATTGTTGAATTTCCGAACGCGTTCCATGTTGTTGCACAAGCGCTCCACGTTGTACCTGAGTAATTGGGGAGTGTTAGAATTGAAGACGTCAATTGATGAGGTGGTTTTGATAGTTTTTTTTACCTTGCGATGATCTGTTCGTGCATGTAGTAGAAGAGCTCTCCTCTTCGGTCTTTCCTCACAACCTCCACAGGGCCGTCGAAGGGATAAACGAGATGCCAGTGCCAGTGGTGGAGATTGATGCCCATGTCCTCCCTGAAGTAAGCCAATTTATGCTCTGCATCTAAATCTGTAGCGGTGTAATCTTTTGGTATTTCAATAGGGTTCTGAAAACAAATGAGCGAATATTAAGTTTTGATGTGGGCATCAAATCTTCTTAAGTTCGCCATAAAAAGCGCTGCTCAAAAGCTGCTTGGGGGCAGTTTCTCAAAGGGGCGAACACCTCTTATCAGTGGATCGACTCAAGAGCTGTCATACAACAGTTGATCGGGAGAGAGGTAATAATAATAATGCAACTTCCACTAATGCTGAAATTTAAATGTAATCATCAGGACTTGAGTGGGTTTAGGAAATCAGTTGTTGAAGGGGGAAACATCTCAACGACTGACGCGTAGAGAGAAGACGGCAAAGACTTTCAGCGTTAGCAAATAGCTTATCACTGCAGTGGAATCAAATATGCAGTTCTCATTAATCAATGACCAATGAAGTGAGGAGCTGAGCAACCGTTTTTAACCTGCCGCTCTACAAGCTCGGCTGTAGTGGAAGTAACATCAATATTTTGACCCATCTACTTTCCTCGGTAATAAGGTCCATGACGGCTCACTCCCAGCTCCTCCGGGTTATCAATTAGTAAATAGTAAATCAATCAATCAATCAATCAATCAATCAATCAAGGCTTTTATTTGCAGAGGCCAAAAATGACACAGCAAACGTCAAAACATGAGTTGGTACAAACGTAATTATAAACACGAAACACATCAGGCATTTGCATGGTATGTACAAAGCAAACATGTTTGCAAACAATGGTAGGTACATGATGGGTGTGGTCATATGGTTAGGTAATCAAAACAAACTAAAACACCTCAGGACTTAAATATAAATATGACACCAGGTGTGCGGCAAATTACAAGTTGGCAACGAGATAAGGCTTCCCCATCCAGGATCCACTCAACTCAAGACACATCGCTCCATGAAATACCTAAAAACTCCTCCAAAGAGTAGAGTTCGGCTTTGAGAAGATGTGATTTTATTACGTTATTAAAGGATCTATCAGGGAGCTGTTGTATATGATTTGGCAGGGCATTGAAAAGACGAGAACCTACTTGAATTGGGTTATTCCTCAAGGCCACACTGAGACGGGTAAATGGAATGGCAAGGTTCCCTCGGGAGCGGGTGTAATGCTCGTGGACATCGGAAACCTCCGAAATATCTTAGAGGTCAACTTCTCTGGAATGATACAAACTGAGATAAGAGAAGTGACCATCTCCTCCGTCCGTCGAGCAGGTCAGTTGTCGTTTTCCTGCCGCTAACATAAGTGATGGATGCCCATAAATGCGTGGAAGTGGAGGTTTTATCAAAAAACGCTGCAAATTTTACACAAGGGTTTATTATTCTTTGATATACGTTACTTGTGCAGAAATTTAATTCTGTCAATGAAAAAATTTAAAAAAATTTTTTTTTTTTGGATTTTAATCTAAAAAAAAATTTTTTTATCATTTTTTTTTCAAAAATTCTTTATTTTTTACTCGAAAAATATTTAACATCCTGGGATCCTTCAAAAATCCCATTTATAGCACCATGAAAGCCCTAAAGATCGTCCCAGTGAAATCGGATCGTTCCGGGACCCCAAAAAATGGATTCTACGTCCAAAAATACTTCGAAAACGACACCTAACTCGATCCCATAGCTCAAAGCCTTCAAAACACCCCTCCCGTAGCCCCATTATAGCCCCATAGCGCCCCACGGGTTTGGGCGATCGGACTGAAAACCTTGCGGGCACAACTAGATGGTAAACCAAGTATTTTGTCAAAATTTCAGATTTTTAAAAAAATTCCTACTGCCCAAAACGGCCTGGACGGCGGACGGCGTACGGCGGACGGCGGACGGACATTTCGGATTTAGAATGTAGACCTCTTGAAACGGATAATGTCAAATTTTGAGCCCGATCGGAGTCGTCGACCCGCGTCGCGAAAACATAGGTGTATTATTCCAAGAATAATAAACCAAAAGTGCGATGTCCACTGATGAAAACGTGGTACGTTTTGCAGAATCTGCTTATCTGATTATCTTGTGGACAACTACATAGATTCTGATGCCGCAATTCCTCCACATTTGTGGGCAGACGCAGAAGTATCATCTCAACGAACCACTAACAGTTGCGAAGCCTTCCATTCGAAATTTAATGCCCAATTTTCATCACCAAAATCACCAAAAGTTCTCCAAAATCAAAATTTCCACTCACGTTTTGCGTTTCAGAGCCTCCTGAACTAACTAGGTAATTTCCTGGCCACAGCCATAACTCCCACAATTTTGATCGGATTTCAATCAAATTTTCAGGAATAGTGTGGGTTTAGCCCAAGTTCATGGAGGAATAGAGAGGAGAGTTCACTGAATAGGACTTCATGTGCCTTAGTCGAAGGTGGCGATATCCCTACGGAACGTAGTGAACTATACATAGTACCTTCAAACCCGACTAGAGTGAGCCACTAGCCCTTCTTAAGCAGGAAAGCCCCCAAATACCTCACTATAGGTCTGCCACAGAAACTTTGCCTCCGTGTGGCGCCCTCTAGGTGGCGGATCCGCGAACTATCGATCGAGTCGACCTTTCATTGTGAAACCTTGACACGGAAATTGGAGCGGTGAGAAATTTCATGTTCGTGTAGTGGCTGCGCTGTGAACGCGTGCTCTCAAGTTCTTCCTCCCGAGGAGGGAAATCATGTCACTTTTGAGGGAAGAAATTCCCGAAAAATTATCGTACGCAGGGGAATCTGCTTGATGATAAGCGATGATAAGAGATAACTAGTTCTATTTTCTCCAGAAGAATGCGCAAACTTTCTGTGGCAGACCTATAAACGAATTTATCTTCCACTGTTGTGCTACCTACCTACTACAATTAAATTAAAGGAAAAATTGAAGGAACCATCTCTAATAACGAAATTGATAATGTTTGAGTTTCGGGCGAGAATTTAGCGGAGTTTAAATTCCCGTCTGTGTTTTTAGATGTCGGCTAATTTAATAATTTTATCGATCAAAATTTCTTCTTTGGCGGGAGAGAGGAGGATCTTCAGGCGGAAGTAATGCGCGAGAATTCAAGAGGTTGAAATTTCGTAGCTCGAGAAAGCGCTAGTTGTGCCTCGCCGTGTCCTCTGTCTTCTTCCAAATCCTTTGTTAAAATGTAGCAGAGTCGGGAATGGTAGGAGTGTCCCCAGCCTGCGTTCACCTAGGAACGAATGTTCCCACGAATGATATGCATAACGAGAATTCGCCAAAATTGATAATAGATCACGCTCAAGTTCGATCAGGTGCGGTTATGTTGTTCAAGTTCAATACGTGGCCACTCGTAGCATTCACGCAGTGTGGTCTCCTGCTGATGCAAGGACACTCCTACCATTTTACTAATGACCTCACGTCCCGCTTTCACTTTTCTGGGGACACTCGTGCCGTACACCCGTGATCCCACAAAGTAAGTTTCACCAGATGCCGAAGGAGCGCTTGGTACACACGGATTTTTCGCTCAGTGAGGAGCCTCAGGGAACTCGCTAGATCAATCTTTCGATTTACGATAATTCAATGAGCGAACAGGAATATGAATACCACTATTGTGACAAAATAATCTCTGATGGTGAGATCCTACCCTTTGCCCTTCTTGGATGATGGAAGACTCCTGCAAGGCGCTCGGGAAGATGTCAGAACCGACGAATTTGTTTGGGAAGACTTCGTGGAGCGGCGGGAAATCCACGTTTCTGGTGTCCGGCCGGTGAAGGAGGGCGACAGAGTAGACGTAGTTGAACAACTGAGGGTTCACGTGGTCCCTGACGTACGCCGCTGTCGAGAAGAAGGTGTCCACGTCTCTAGCGCCTGAAAATCAAACAAAACGCCTCGTAAAATGTTCTCGTTTTCCAGGAGTACAGAGCGGTGCAGCAGGATCAGAATCATTTGGAAGGTAGGGTGTGGCAAAATGGTGGGAGTGTGGATGTCGCCTAACCTCGAATTGTGAGCAGAAAAAAGGGAGTCTCACTTACAATGCCATTGCAAAAGACGATCTTGAGTAGGTTGAACAACTCGTTCAAGCGTTCCTTCTTTCACTATCTGCGACTTTTGTGGGGTTATCTGAAAGCCAGGGTTTACACAAACAAACCCGGCAATCGTCAGAAGTTGAAGGTGTCTAAGCTGAAATCGCCTCAATTTCTTAGGAAGCCGACCAGAATTTAGCAGAAGAATGCATCACTCAGGAAGGAAGGCATATAGTGGATATCATTTTTCATACCTAACTAAGATGACAGTTTAAACTTCATTTCCTTCCAATATCTTCAAAATTGACGATTAGCGAATAATAATAATAATTATCACTGCGGCACAACAATAATTATTATTGTTGTGCCGCAGTGAAATTTTCACAATGTCTCTGATCCAGCTGTGGCACACTAGTACCTAAAAAAAAAACCTGCAAACTTTATACAAGGGCATTGGGCAACAATTAAATTCTATATCAATAAAGGAAAAATTGGTTAATTTTAATTCAATTAGTTTTTTGCTGTAAAGTTTGAGGACGGATGTCGGACCCCCAAAAATGGATTATGCGTCTGAAGGAGCCATGGGCCCCACTCTACAATCAATTTACCAGCCCGCCACAAGTGGTCCCAAGTGGGGCCACAGGAAGCGTTGTGACCGGTGGGGAGATTGGCAGTCCAGCTTCTCCCATGAGCGGCTTCACTGCTCACGACCCAGACCATCCCAAATTTCACCGCTGGTAATCCTTGACTGATAAATTAATTCTGTAATGATTAATAATCGCAGTGCATTTTTGGTAGGTCCCGATGTCTGGAATACCTCTGCCGACCTTTGGCTGAGGATGCCAGGACAGCGGAGCCAATTATTACGCGCGGGTCGGTTGCTCAGGCACATATTAGCGACCTTTCGGTTGTAGGCGCAGGGAGAGCAGACCTTCGTAAGTTTGGGTCGGCTGACCCATTGTCGATTGACGATGATTGTGGAAGCCAGTAAAACGATTTCCAATATAACTGCGAGCTGTGGGAGAACCGAAACCAGTCACGTCACTTCGTGTTTGATGTTGGGTTCACCACAGCCCCATTCCGAGGAAAGACCCACTCCAGGTCAACTAGACATATCCAGCCAACCTGGGGTTGCGCTTCCTCCATAACTGCATCGAAATCACCTGCTAGGTCAGCAGATCGCGACGCTACTTGGCGTTATGCTCTAGCTACGAATGTTCCTGCACTCCCCTTCTCTTCCTCCAAAGACAGCAGTGGCGTAATCACTTATTGCACGGACCTCCTCAATTTTCCACCTCTGACACGAATACATACGTGTATTATTTCCTGAATAATAAACCAAAACTCACTCATAAATTTGTTGAGGAGTGTGGAGGCCAATTTGCGATGATGGGGAACAAACGTTGAAAAAATAGCCTTCCGGCCGAGCTGTCTGAATTCAGAGATGTCAGGCAGCTGCTGAAACCCATGGATTCTAACCCTCTCGTCCTCTTGGTTGGAGCCAAACCGATTCTTCAGGTCCGAGTACACAGGTCTATACCTTTCATCCTGAAATATAATATTAAATGGTATATTATACCATTCAATGTTTTATCCAATCGTTTTCTTTCTTCGCACCTCGGCACAATTCAACTCACCGCAAACTCGGCGGGGGCTTCAAAAATGACCCTTTTGTCAGACCCGACGATGGTCCGAGGCAGGAAAAGAGGCTCGTTGGGCCGGTCGAACATCAGCAGGAGGTTCCGTTTGGTGGTGCTGTTCACGAAGGCCCCCGCAATGACAAAATGGCTGGCGACCAAAACCGCCAAACTCGCCATTGCGACCATGCTGACAAACAGACAATAACCCCTGAAAATGAATAAGGTTTAAACTATAATCTACTCCAAATCTTTAAACTACTCCAAATACAGACAAATCAGCTTTGCTAGACACAGTCGGACTACACAGAGCACCTCACTACTTCCCCACCTTGACATTCCTCATCGTGATTACCATTAATCACCAAGGATCCGGCGAATAACAACAATAAGAACAGGTGTAGGATATAGAAATACCACTTATCGTACTCATCATCTTAACGCAGGCCCACTGCTAATGTGACAGTCTATTAGCCAACATACCAGGCTAGTTAATTTGTTTTCTCACCACCTGAATATCCTCAGAATTTTCCTATTTCAAATGCAACGACAATGTAGCAGTAACTGGAACTGTTCCAACTCGACAACGATCGATACCGAACAATATTCAGTACTATCAACCAGTTTGCTCGAGGGTGACACACAACCACATGAACAACCAATGAGAGAGCCCGTCCTCCCCTCATGCGCTTCTCTTTGATAGTAAATCTCCACATCAAACCTCATCGGCATACAACATTTCATTGAAATCAGACCAGGGATTGAATTGGAGCGATTTTTATCATTCGGTAGGTATCGCCCAATATGAGATTTTGAGTTTAATTTTTTCGCTCCTCGGGTCGAGATTTATTTTAGGATTGTTTTTTTTTTTTTTGGGAGAGGTCGAACCCGTCCACTAACGTCGAACTCGTCCTCCTGACATCGTCGAGCTGGCCCACTTCGACTGTCGAACTCGCCCACATCAACCATGGTCGAACTCGCCCACCTTAAATTCCCTAGTTTGATTAATTAAGGGGGAAAACGGAGGTTATGCAGAAAATTTCTTAATGCTTTTATTAGATGTCATGCGTTTGTACAATTATAAGTTTTCTTACTTCTATGCAGAGATATGCAGTTTTCTTGATTATTTCTGCCGTTTTAGCAAATTTTTCTTCTTCTTTTTTGTGTTTACGTGGTTAAAGCGGGCAAAGTTACAGACGAACTGGGAAAGTGAACTGGCTTGACACTTTTCTCTCTCTCTCGCCTGATGAAGTCATATTTGTCCTTGGTGTTGTTGGCGGCCCTCATACTTGCGACCCCATCTTCGCTGCTCCTAATCATCATATACCTACGCCTCAGTTTGAAATCCTATCAAAACTTCTACAAACTTAAAAATATTGGGATGATGGTGATATACCTATGCTGGAGTTCAGGCGTGCGTGGTAAGACTCGCACGCATTTGTAGTTTGTTGAGCGACATCGTCTACAGGAGGAGGAGCTGAACGATCTCGGAGGGCGAGTTCGAAGGTTGCACCTCTTTGGTAGATGAACAAGTTCGACGGTCTCCATTTAACACTTTCTCGGTGATTTCCAGATTGGTGGACGAGCAGGCACCCGTCCTTTTTTTCACTCAGAAAATAAAACTTATACTTACCAATTTAAATTTTTCAGACAGTAGAAAAAAAAAAAACAACTTTCGAGCGATATTTTTTCGCTCAAAATAAAACTCAACCACGTTAAAATCCCTTATTTAATAATCCCTTCCCTCATGCTCCATGCCCGCAATCGAGCTTTAATGAAGTAGGAAGAAATAGAAGAAATTCACCAAGTCCGACAGCGTAGGTATTTTTGTGGGTTCTGAAGGAAAGTTCGAAACCGATAGAAGAGTCAGCAAACGTATTTTCCAATAGTCGCCGGCTTTGGCCCGGGGAAGTTGACATATTTAAATTAGCAATGCCTGAGAGGCCAATGGTGGATCTCATAATCGCTAGCGAACGCATGGAAACACCAATAATTGGAATTTTTTTTAACCAAATCTAGGAAAATTAGGTATGCAAAATCGCCCTAGTTGGGTTCAGTTCCTACAATCTACTACATTACTCGGTAAGATCATCTCAAGTCTAGTTGTTGTGGAGATGCATTAGCCGAGCGAAGGTAATCGGGCTAAGGGCTTCCAGCCCCAACAGGTTTGGGGTTACAGTTGTATCGCGTTGCTCTTGAAACTTGTCACCTTTCATGACCCTCGGCCCAACGTGGGCTCCTGGATGCTCTTGGCAATTTAATACACGTTTAAGTTAAGGTCACGATAGAAAAAGAAGTGACGTTGAAAAGAAAAATAAGTGAAATCTTGTTTAACAAATTTGTAAACGTAGAACAACAGAGTAGGCTTAGAGGAAAACCGGGTTGCTCGGTTTTTGGTGAAAAACTAAGTGACGATGGGTTCTTATGTTTTGAAAGTTGCTGGATCGGATGAGAGAGCGAGAACAGCAGAAAAGCAGGCAAATCCGTATTCAGGGGAAAAATCGGGTTTTACGAGCCCCCGGTTCTTCCCCGAGTAACATGAAATAATTTAATGTTAAAAGGTGGAATGGGATTTTTGTATTAAATTATTAACCTGCTATAAATATTTTAAATTTTTCTATTCGCTTCTCACACTCCACCCTTCTTGCCGCCCTTCCAATTTCCATGTATTCCTCAGGCGAATTTTTCAAACCGTTTTGTATTTTTCGTGAACATCCACCTCTCAACTAGACCGAAGGGTCGAGTCTCGATGAAAAACTTTCATTGGAGCATTCCAGGGTTCCCTCATGAGCTCCAACCTTGTCGTCCAAGGAAAACAACAGCAGATGAGTGTACGGTACCTTGTGACAGTGCGTAGAATCAATTGAGAAAAACGCTGCAAATTTTACACAAGGGTTTATTATACGTTACTTGTGGAGGAAATTTAATTCTGCCAATAAAAAAATTAAAAACAATTTTTTTTTTATCTCAAAAAAAATAATTTTCTTTTTGGGATTTTTTAGTTCAAAAATGTGTTTTTTCAAAAATTCTGTATTTTTTACTCGAAAAATATTTAACATCCTGGGATCCTTCAAAAATCCCATTTTTAGCCCCACGAATGCCCTAAAGATCGCCCCAGTGAAATAGGATCGTTCCGGGACCCCAAAAAATGGATTCTACGTCCAAAAATACTTCGATAACGACACCTAACTCGATCCCATAGCTAAAAGCCTTCAAAAAAACCCTCCCGTAGCCCCATTATAGCCCCATAGCGCCCCACGGGTTTGGGCGATCGGACTGAAAACCTTGCGGGCACAACTAGATGGTAAACCAAGTATTTTGTCGAAATTTCAGATTTTTTAAAAATTTCCTACTGCCCAAAACGGCCTGGACGGCGGACGGCGTACGGCGGACGGCGGACGGACATTTCGGATTTAGAATGTAGACCTCTTGAAACGGATAATGTCAAATTTTGAGCCCGATCGGAGTCGTCGACCCCCGTCGCGAAAACATAGGTGTATTATTCCAAGAATAATAAACCAAAAGCGGGGTAAATTCAAACTTAGGTGACATTGTACAGTCACTGTGATCGTGAATCTTCGGCTAAGCCGCGTGTTTTCTTATCACCCACTTAATTGAATTGTGTAATTGAAAAACAAGACATTTTTGTACGGGGTTTGGTTATTGGATGTGATTCACCTATACGCTTAGTTTAATAATTAAACCTAACAATAATAATTATTGTTATGTTAATAATAATTATTATTATTCGATATTTTTTCGCTCAGAAAATAAAACAACTTTTGAGCGACATTAAAACTCAACCACGTTCAAATCCTTTATTTAATTACCAAAAATCAAATCTGACCTTACGGTTAGAAGCCATTTCAAATTCCAAAAAAAAAAAAAAAAAAAAAAAAATCGCTCAAAAGGTTTTTTTTACTGTCTGAAAAATTTGATTTGGAAAAAGGGAGATAGGAAATTGAAAGGGATTTCGAACGGTATGGACAAATTTGATTGTTAATAGTTGAATAAGGGATTTTCACGTGGTTGAGTTTTAATTTTTAATTTTAATTTTTAGTTTTAGTTTTAATTTGAGCGAAAAAATATCGCTCAGAAAATAAATCTCAACCCGGGGAGCGAAAAAATGTAACTCAAAATCTGTAATTGAGCGATTCCGAATAATAAAAAATCGCTCCTATAACGCTCCTATCAATCCCTCCCTCTCACCAGACAACCCGTCTCTTGGACCATATATTATGGCACTAAAAGGGTTGCCAAGCGATAGGAATCGGGGTAGAGGCCATTGGTCAGTATTTACTGTCACAGTTTGTTGGGTTGACAGACAGACAGCGTATCCACCCTCCAGGCTTCATCAATTAATCGGTTACTGCTCATTTAAACCCAGATTTTCCTTATTCAAGACCAGTTTCTGCTAACAGCTTTTAGTTTTAGGTTTCTGGTCAGCGTCCGTGAAGCGGATTACGTGCTTCAATGCCATCGCCCCTGACTTGCGGGTATAATTTCAAAGAAATAGGTTGAGCGATACAGCGGAAACAAAAGAGAAAAATAAAAATCAGAGCACATTGAGCACCCTTGATCATTCATACTCAGCGCACTTGCCCAACATCAGATATGAGAAGAAAAATTCAACTAAATCTACGGTCATCTCAAGGCCCAAAGGCGAACAAGGGACCCCCCCCCCCACCTTTCAACAGTACTGGGAAACCAATCATTTCGAGCATTGATACAGCGAAAGACCCTTTTGAAGAGATCTCAAGACATTACCGAGACTAGGGGGAAGGGACAACCCCTTTTCCAACTAACCAAAAGGAGGAGTTGCTCTTTCCGGTTCCCCACAAAGAACCCTTCTTCTTTCAAAGGGAACACGGGAGGGAGTGGGAAGGCAAGAAACCCACTAAGGCCATGAGTCCGGTTGAAAGGACAAGTTGAATAGACGGCGCCGGGGACGACCTCACCAGCAACACATCCATAATGAGGGTGTAACTTTCCTTGTCGCTTCTGCAAAAGAAAGCAAAGAATATTTGAGTGAATAAATAATAACAGCTCCATCAATTTAACATTACTAAGACAATGCCATTGGAAACAGGCCCATATGAAATTTCAGCACAAGCAATCTCAAAACCACTTCTACCAGAACATGAATATTAGTTCAAAATTTTCGTAAGTCTGTTCCACAATGGTTGACAAAGGTGAAAGGATCTTCTTGTTGGAAGTGTTCGTCGACAATGTTCACCTCGAGAACTGCAAAGTCAACAACAAACTCGTCAAGACCTGCGTGAGATTCAAGTTCCTCAATTACCCGTTTTTGGAAATCATGGAAGACGAATATTGCAAAGTTCCGGATGACACGTGCAACATCAAGTTTCAGTCAGGTAAATCCTGCCTTTTTTCGCTGAGGAAAAACCCCCAAGGGAGTAAGAAGCCGCCTCTGAATTTGCACGTAAATGTGGTCAGGATGGAGTCGGAGACGAATTCGGCGGATGTTGGTAAAACTTTGATAAATCTGAGTGGAAGCTTCACGAATCTTATTCAAACGGCCAACCAGAGAACCGATAATGCCAATCCGGTGTCGAAAATTATAAAGGAAACTTATGTGTTGACTAACGATAAAAACCAGACTGTGGGTGATATTACAATATTTGTGAGGTTGTCGTGTTTTGGGAAGATAATTGTGACACAGTTCCAGATGTCAGGGCTTGAAAGTAAGTCGTTCTTGTTCAAAGCGGTGTCTGACATAAGAGGGAAGAATTTCGAAGGAAGTGGTGATGCCGGAGGGGTGTTTGATTCGTCTTTGCCTCAGGGAAAGTCGCAGGACCAGCAAGGGATGGACAGATCACAATCAGGGATGGCTCCTGGGATGTATGGACAGCCTGGGATGATGGGCGGACCGGGTTACGGCCAGCCTGGCATGATGGGGCCGGGTATGGGCCAACCGGGGATGATGGGGCCTGGAATGGGCCAACCAGGGATGATGGGCGGGCCGGGTTACGGCCAGCCTGGCATGATGGGGCCGGGTATGGGCCAACCGGGAATGATGGGGCCTGGTATGGGCCAACCAGGGATGATGGGGCCAGGAATGGGTCAACCAGGAATGATGGGGCCAGGCATGAGTCCTCCAGGAGGGATGGCTGGGAGTGGACTCCAGATGGGAGCTGTTCAACCGTTTGGCAGTATAGGACCAGGTCCTGATCAAGGAGGGTTAGACTACCAGAACTTCTCTGCAACTGTTAATGGGCACGTATTAAACATAAAGGTCTTGCGAAAACCTAAAAGGCTAAAACAACCAGAGGCAATGTTTTGCCAGCGGGATGACACTTCATCTTCCTCAGATAGTGATGATGAAAAACCAAAAGCACACACAACAGGACCTTGTAGTCCTTATTCAACATGTGAACGTTCATGTCCTCAACAAGGTAAACAAAATCAACAGGGCCCAAAAGATGCTAGCCAACCATGTCCTACTGATCGTCCCATACCCCGAGTGCCCCTTTGTGACTGTGACGTACCGATACCTCCTTGCTTGGTCTGCCCACCTCCTGCACCATGCCCGCCACCAAAAAAGAAAAAAGACAAGAAAAAAAGCAAGAAGTCCAAATACCCACTTGATGCAGGGATGTTCTGCAGGGTAGATTGCCCCTTGGGTTTCCCCAAACCGCCGATGCTCCAACCTCCTAACTACCCCATCCCGTCGATGATGGGAGCCAGCCCCACGGCAACCGGAGACCCCCAGAACTTCCTAATTTCCATGGAGCCAAGGAGAGAATACCCCCCTTTGATTCAGCCGCCAAAGCCAACCTGCATCACTGTGAGAGACACCCAGTACGAAGATGCTGACTTAGGAGGAGCCGCCAAAGGAGGTAAGAAACCGTCTGGAGCAAAAAGAAAAGGTGGCAAAAAGGGGAAGAAGTGAGCGGCTGAAAAGTACCAGCAGTTCTGACGAATGAATGAATGTCCACAAGTGTTTACAATAAAATTGTTTCGACTTATTTTCTGCCAACACATTCTCTTACGTAAGTAGGATCTCTACGTCTAACGTAGAAAACCTGGAAAGGTTTCCCAGGTTGCCTGATGGAGACATCTGAGCGGCTACCTGGGTCTACTGTAGTGGAGTTGGAGTCAAAACACTCCTTAAAAAGACATCGAAATGAAATCCTGTTTGGCCTTGAATTGTGAGAGCGAGGTTCCAGTGATTGATTCCAAGCCAGCAATACTGGAACAGACCAAGAACTACCACGATCCTGGGAATAAGTCATCAGACGTTAGAGATGAATGCCAAAATGTAACTGAATGCAGCGAGGTCACCCTTAACAGGACGGCCCCGGTCGTGCTGATAAGCGGTGACCCTTCCCCTCCCCACGCCACACAAAGCGGCTTTCGAAAAAAAAACCTGTAAAAACTCTACTTACACCCTTAAAAATATGAAAATAATCACACGTGGTCTTTGAGTAAAAAAAAAAAAACAAAAAAAAAAAAAACAACCTTTCCGCCGACCTAGAGGGCTGTAAATTGAAGGCTATGTAGATTTATTCAAGCTGGACAAGAATCCGAAGTCGGATTCGAAGAAAAAATGCCTTAATTATTTAAAAAGTAAATCAATTTAAACATTGAAAAATATATTTTCTTACTGACATAATCAACATGTCGTGTCAGATTCCAACATTTTTGAGCACGTTCAAGAAACCCCAACGAAAAATTAAACACCCTGAATGTCCTCTGAAAGTGTGGAGGGAATAAAGGAAATAATAATACCTAATAAGTAATAAAATAATAACAATTATTGTCGATTCAAATCAAACTTTTAATCAGAATCAGGATGTACATATCTTGGATACATCCTGATTCTGATCATATTATGATCATTTCTAACGCTTCTGGGGGAAAAAAAATCATATAAATCATTCAAGACATATAAACCATCGGAAAAAGTTCGCAAAACTAATTTTTCGAGGTTTTCTTTCCAGCTTTGCCCCACTGTGCTCCATGCCACCGTTTATTGAGAGTGGGAGCAGCACCTAGCAGTGCTTGGGTGAAGGAGGCTCGAGCACTGTTAACATTGAGTAACAATCAATGATTCCTCATAGAAGTTTTATCTTTTTCAATCTACCACAGCAAAAAATACCTCAAATCACATGAACCAATTCCTGGCAACGTGCAGAGAAAAACTCCATAGCATCCACGCCATTTCCATCATTCTAATTCCAATATTCTAACTGGACACTACTTTCATCACACGAATACAAACACGTTCCCAAATAACGTCCACAGTATTGAAATTCATCTGGGTTCTGCTGAAGGCTTTTGGTAAGATTCAGATTCTGGCTGATTTTATCTCTTATCAGCTAAGTTCTTACTTTTTAGATAATATGAAGGGAGAATAGGCACCACCGAATATCGTGTTTGTAATGCGGTGTTTTCATGCGACAAATTCGCGAGTGGATTCAGTGCCAATGGAATGGATTCTCGTTTCCTTTTTAGGTGACTCATCAAAAAATGGATCGAACGAGTAGCGCTCTCGAGGTAGACTCGGACGTCACATGGCCGCGGTTTCCAGAGATCGTTCACGAGGTTTACCAATGGAAACCGAAGCCGAAAGGGAAGAAACAGAAATCGCAAATTGACGACACTCGGACTGAAATCAGCTACAGCGCCAATTCAGCGGGGGACGCGGATTTCGAAACGAGCACATACGTGAGCAAAGACTTTGGCACGTCGAGTTCACCATCCATGGATAGCAAAAAGGGCAAAAAACGGAGCAAAAAGTCTATGAAAGAGGCGTCAGGTAGTGTCCATTCAGAGGGGCTGTCAACCTCGCCGGAGTGCACCGATGTACCCAAAGAAGAACCAAAATGTGCTTCGTATTTGGTCACTCTCGACTGCCCACTGTGCTGCGACTCAGATTGCATCCTAAACAAAGCCGCTCACTGCCCCCTGCTCAGACACAATGTCTCAGAATCGAACGATGCGTGTCAATTTTGCAACACAAACTGTCAATGCGCGGAAAACAAAATGAAATTTCTTCCTGTAAGTGGATTGGTGCAAAGAGATGACAACGGTATAGCAGTGACGCTGTTGAAAGCCAATGGAGGTCCCATAGAGAATTCTTACGAATGGGCCAACAGGCGACGTTGGGATGTGCCAAGCCATGTCAGATGGGAACACAAGATTAGTGAGTGGATTACCGTCCCATTACAAGAAGACACCAAAGCCGAAGAAGGTGGTCACAAGAAGAGATCTCACAGGGCGAAGAACAAGCGGAAGAGCCGAATCACACCTTCAACCGCCAACGTTGCACCAGAGGTTGCTTCAAACAGTGAGGATGTCAGAACAGAAGAAGACACCACAGAAACGAAGTTGGTTCTTGAAGGACATGGCTTCAAAATATTCTCCAACGGGAATGAAAAAATCCTCATCAACTACGACAGGCGAAATTGTAAATACATGGGATGTGGATGCGTCCCGGATGGCGAAGCAGCTAATTGTGGTTGTCAAGAGGGGCATTTAGAAGGAGAAAAAGGCCCAAAGAAGCACAGTAAACATTGTCATAAAGGGCCGGCTAAAATTTCACTAGTGAAGGAAACGTCCCATGGAATGGTGGCCATTCAAAAAGAACTCGAGGCCAAGTATACCAAAGAAAAGACAAAAGTGATTGAAACCCAGATAGTGGCCAAGACTTCGAGCAGTGAGAAGATAGAGGAATCCACTCCTAAGCCCCCCAAGGTCGAACCTGACAAAGAAGAACGGCCAAAGACAACTACAGAAAAAGATTCACAGAAAAGGGTGATTTTAAAGGGCTTAAAAGGTCAAGATGTCAGACACGCGTCCAGAGCTGAATACTTGGAAACGGCTTTGCAAAGCCTCGAAAATCTGCATAAAGAAGAGAAGGAAGTGAAGACTGACAACACCGTGGCGGACTACGTCAACGTCTCTTGTCCTGCGACTGAAGTGCCCCCCTTGGGAGGGAACATTGGCACTTGTATATGCATCCCCAATTGCACTAACCGTACATACTGATGAAATATTGATCACTTTTTAAAGCATCTGGAGAAATTCAATGCTTACAGCATACATGCTAACTTATTAAGTTAGAACGGCATTAAGCAAAAAAAAAAAAAAAAAAAGCCACCCCCAACATTAGCAACAATGCCCCTGCTTGGTTAACTTATCCAAAAACAAACGGAAGATGTTGCCCTAGTTGTGCCTTAATAGCATCCACGAAGGTTGGTGATTGCCTTGCATATATACCCAGAATTCGCGCCCCTTTTGATTAAATCGTCCATTTTAATATGAACACAGCGCTGACCCGCTTCCAAATTCGACATTTCAATATGAATCACTTGAACTTCCCTCTTCGAATGCCCTTTGGGGAGAAGTTCTCCCAGATGCTTCTTATGTGTAAACTTACCATCTCATCCATAATAATAAGGCCACTCTGAACCTTCCTCCTTCACACTTGGGAAGGGTGTCAGTAGCATGTAAAGGAGGAACCAAGGAGACGTAAACACAACATCGGGCGCTTTGAATACATGAAACTTCACTCCAACTTTATCATCGGGGCTTCAAGCTTTTCTAGCGTTCATGAATTTCAGTTTAGCTATCAAGTTTCTTCAACTGAAGTTGGTTGGAACTGCAACTTTGTAATTGTACATAAATAATTACGTTCACAGGAAAACCAAGGTTTGTTTAACAAGAATTCATTCACCTCAGAAACTCAATCCATGTAGGACATTGAAAATATTACTTACGACTCGTAAGTACTCGTTGTTACGAGTTGATAAAGCTTGAAATCTGTCTCAAAAGGTAATGCAGTACATACCTATGTACTTGGCGCTACAGAAAAATGGATTAGAGTCACACAAGAACAATAACAGCGAAATTCACTGTTTGAGTGATTCGGTGACACTATTTTAAATAGTAAGAACACACGTCCTGGTGTTGCTTAGGGATGTTGAAAAAGTATCGATACTTTTCAAAAAAGTATAGATAAGTATCGATATTTTTTGTCCCCGATATACATCGTAGTATCGATATTTTTTCCGGTGTCGGCGCCGATACTTTTTTTTCCCGTTTCATGATGAAATTTTCATCAGTTTCAAAACTTACGGAATGTAGGTAGTGGACAGTAGGTACTTCTACTTAGACCAGCAATTGATGAAAGTTGATGTAGGTACCTACCACCACCTCCAGCTCTCAGGCAGAGGCGAATTCTCTGGCAAAGCAAGGTACCTAAGCACTGCTTGCCCAGAGCTTGCCAATTTTATTTAGCTATTTATTTTTAATAATTTTTTGTTATTGTTTCAATTTTTGGACAATTTTTCAAATGATTTTTACATTAGTAATGGAAATTTTACTATCAAGTTGTACCCAAAGTAGGTGCTCATTCCTGTTAGCAATGGCAACGAGCTCCAGCGCAGCTACTCTTCTAATTGACCGCGAGAAGAGAGTAGAACTACCTAACGTTTGAGCATCTTTCCCCCTAGTCAAGCACTTGGTTGAACCAGGAAAACAGCTGGTTTCATAGACCTTGTGGGGGGCAGAGCCACAGGTCTACTACCCTCTGTGTCTACGTCTGGCAAGCAGAATGGTTGCTTCCTCCGCTTGGGGCGTTCATCTGACTTTTCACCACAGAGTAACAGAGAACGGATGTTTTTCAGTGAAAAGTCTTCACTCATAGGATCGCGGACATTGATCCTAAGTTGCCAACTTCTCCATTAGTTGTTTACTTTCTGAAAGAGTTCTTTCAATGATCAATTTACATGAATGTAAATGTTGTAAATGTTGTTGTAATGTTGTTCCTTGTTTTAGTTTTATTGCCATTATTACTAGTGTTCTTCGTTTTTTCTGTGTATAGGGTGTGTGTGTGTGTGTGTGTGTGAAATCGGCAATCAGAATGGTTTCATGCAGCTGTGGAATACACGCACTGCTGCAGGCCCTGTTGTTTTTCTGTAAGTTCGCTGTTGGTAATTGTGAAAGTTGCTTATGAAAGTGTAGGAGATTTTGAGGTTTATCGTGGGGATTGAATTCAGAGATGAGCGAAGTTCTGTGAATTGAAAACTGAGATTAATCGAAAAAGGAACACAAAACGCTCCATCTATTATAGATGCTATAATAGCACTTTGGTTGCTCTCGAGTCCGCCAGGTTCGTAGGATTTAGGGATGTCAAAATCTGATTCTCAAAAATGAATCGATTTAAATTGTATCGATTATTTAGAAAAGTATCGAAACATGGAGAAAGCCCCCTTCCTCGATGGTATCGAAAATAATCGCGATTATTTTTTTTAAAGAATCGATACACCTGAGAATCGATTCTTTTTCCAAATTATTAAATTTCAAATTTATCAGAAGAAGAAGAAGCATTATTACACCATGAAACCTGAATTTCAATTACTAATACATCCAACTGCTTAAACCAGCACAGTAGGAAAAGGAAGGTAGGAAAGAATAAAAAATATTGTTAACAAGTGTTCAGCTGTTACCTATGATCGTTGCAGTGAATCAATTTAAAAATAATATTGATTCTTTTAAACAAGGATCTGGTTTACAGAGCAACTGAATACAAAAATACTTGTTAAGAGCAGAAACGAATCGGTTTTCGATTCTGGAAATTTAGAATCGAATCGGGCCGATTCTTTAAAAAAAGAAAGAATCTATTATTTTTTAAAGAATCGATTCTTTTTTAGCATCCCTATCCGGATTCCTACTTGTACCGTACAAGTTGTACGGCAGTCTGTTCTTTGTGGTTACCAAGGAGCTTAGAAGAAGATAAAATACTACTAAAATACTCTTCTAAGCTCCTTGGTGGTTACAGTACAGTAACTGTACTGTAACAACTGTTGTAGACTTTTATTCTTATAGTGCCGCACTGATAATCTGGGTTCTAGTATCTTACCGCAGGTGTATACAGTGCTTTAAACAAAATTTGTTTTAGCGGTTTTCTTGCCAACGCTATACCTACCTTGCTCTGCAATGTCTTATTTACTCACGAAATGTCATTTTGTGTGATATTACGTTAATAAATTGTTCACAACACACAACAGGAACAGAGTCAGAAGGTACCGATTCGTGATTGTTTGACTGTTCTTAAACTGACACGTCAGAGTGGAGACGCTCCTAAAGTGCATTCAAAGAGTTGGTGAGGCTCCTAAACTGCATTTAAAGAGTTGGTGAGGCTTTTGATGAGGTTTGTCCAGGGGGTCGAGCGAAGGGTCATCTTCGAAGTATTCCTAATTTCAGACAGTTACCTGATCACCTCTCAGCAAGATTATTAAGAATAAAATTATGTAAAATCCAATGTGGAGTGTTTTTTTAATATTTAAAATTATTTACTTTTAGGTGCTGACGTTCAATAAAGCTTAGGGGCGCATAAAAATGTTGCTGGTGTAGGACTTGTACGGGTACACCATAGGTAATGTTTTTGAAATTGATATGCTGGAACAGCTGTATATACCTAGGTAGGTATGGATGCTCTCACTAGAGTTGTTGTTGCAGGGTGTTGTCTTGATGTGCGGTAGAAATGACGAAGTACAGTCAACCCGGTAATGCATGTCGGTACGTTGAGGTCGTCGACCGGTTGCCACAATGCCCCTGCGCCAACGTTCCACCGATACCAACTGAACCGCCGTGCCCTTTCAATCCGGGTTCGGACCAACCTGTGGCCAACGCCTTGCAGAGTTCGTTGCAGAGTCCGCTAGAGAGCGATTGTCCTCTGGCTGAAAAACCCTCGGAAAGGACATCGGGTAACTCAAAGTTGTGCGTTTTTGCTCGACCACAACCCATAAATTTCAAAGCTTTGCCGCCGTTTGTATGCAGCTGCGCTCCTGGAACTTGTCCAGAGCTTGCCAAAAACGTCATAAGATCGCTAGGGTTTGATCCCATGTGCGCCTGTCCGTGCCCTCAGACTGTAACACCGCCGGAGCCGCAGCAGGTGGAGAGCAAGAAGAAGCCCAAGCGGAAGAAGAAGGATGGAACAAAATCAACCCCTGAAGGATCAAATACTGACGTCTCCGTTAAACCATCTGACGATTTACCCAGCTCTGCGAGCTTGGGCCGCCCAAATGAAATTCTTACCACAGGATCGCCATCCAACAAACAACTTCAATCAGCAGAAGGAACCGCCAGGCCTGAAAAGAAATACTCGGCCGCTTCAGGCTCCATAATCGGTGGTAACCTCATCCTTGAAGGTAAAGGATTCAAGGTCTACGAAATCGACGGAGAAAAAGTCCTCTTCAACTATTCAACCCGAAATTGCCACTTGATGAAATGCAAATGCTCCCTCAAAGACGAGAAATCTTGCGGGTGTACGGAGTGGGTCCGGCTGACGAAATATAACAATTGCGTTTGCCCAGGAGCGAGGAAAATGAAGAAATCTGCTCCCGTTCCTATGTTGCAATTCAAAAACGGATAGGCATTTGCAACCACTGTGGAAAATACACTGTTTACTGACAAAATATTGTTGTATTGTTCTTAGTCGGACATGTATTTATTAAAAGTGTAACGATTTGGTGTTTAAGAGAACACCACATCATGCGCCTGCCACTTCTCCTACTAAGGATTTATGGCTAAATTTATCGCTTGCGAGGTTTGTAGTCCCTTTGAATGTACCAGTAATTTTTACACTTTTTTCTAGATAGAAAAGGCACTTAAAATGAAATCTGGTGAGATACACGTTAAGAAGTGTGAATTTTTCTCGCCACAAGTTAAACCATACTATGCGAACAAGAAGTATGATCTTTACTACCCCAAAGCGTACCCAGAAGGATCTGATGAAGCAGGGAACAGAAGATGCGTGATGGTGAGTGATCTTGGAATGATACACTGTACATGCACTATGCGAAATGCACTAATCCATACATCGTTTCTAGACGCCCCAACTTCTGGATGGCCTGCTCTGCCTCGATATGTCTCAATTGGCTCAAACGGTGGATGTGGATAAAAGTCGAATTCTCCGGTACATCAAATCCCTCGACGAGAGATTGAATTCCCCCCAGTACGAGTTTCTCAGGAAGTTCCAACCAGACGTTGACTGCGCCTGTGAGGAGACCTACAGGCCTGACGCTGATTGCCCGTGTCCGCCGCACAAGGAACCCCTGAAGTTCGGTGATGGTCCCGCTGGACGCGGCTATCCTGGAGCAAAACTCTCTAAAGCCAATTTTAGTTCGGCACCTGTTCAAAAATGTTCCCAAGATCGGCGGGATGAACTCTTTAAACAAACCGAAGAGCTGCAAAAGAAATTGTCGTCCCCGGAGTTTGGGTTTCTTTATCTGGTACCGGCGGAACTTGCCAGATGTGCCTGCAGTCCAGATAATTTTCCACATGCCGAATGTGCATGTCCATCTCCTGTCAAGCCGGTCGACTTTCGAAATAAGTAAGTGTGAACCAACAAATTCAGCAGTTGAGTCATAATTATCACCCAATGATCATTTTGTAGGCAAGATGTCAATAAGAAAATTCAAGCTATGGATGGACTGCTGAAGTCTCCTCAGTATGGATTGTCTGACAATTGCAAACAACAGTGTGCCCCTGGATGCCCTCCGCCGCCTTGTCGTTGCGGCAAGGGTTGTCCTTCACAGCGAGGCCAATTTGAAAGGTATCCAGCGAGGACTTTCCACGTTCCAGATTGCCCTGGCAATGCATTCAGAATGCCGCTTCCAAGGTCGCCTATGGAAGGTGACAAAGCTTGTCCGTTTTCGCCTGCTTGCTGCCCCGTAGGTTGGTAAGAGTGAATTTGTTGAGTAGGTTTCATTCAGATGACGTTTTAATAGGTTTGCTCTTACAGGAGAAGTCTGCCCTTTCCCAGTGAGCACGGTTTTTGACCCTTCAGCACCGCCATTGCCACCTCTGCAAGGTATGCCCTTGCTTTACAATGGAGGCATAATGACCCAAGATGTTTCAATAGGTACATGTTCTTGTATCTTCAAGGTAGAAGATGTCCTCGAGTGCCGACCGACCCTACGCTCATCAATGATCCATCACGTCCTCCGTGTCCTCTAAATCCCCTCAAGCCTCCTGCTGCGTCTCCTCCAGGCTGCCCACTCACACCAAACAGTTGCCCCATCGGGCAAGAAGCCAACTGTCCACTCCTATCTTGTTCGCTTGGTCCCCTCAAAACGTTCGTCTTCGACGGCAACGACTTGTGCCCTTTCTGTGAAAGCAAGTAAGTCCGTACTGCCAATACTGGGCAGGCTTTCAGGTGGACATAACAGCCACTTGAGCAAAGAATAACAATTTCATTCTTGTAACACCTTTTACGATCCCTTCACTTACTGGACCCAACTCGAAAGGGCACGTGGAACCTAATTTAGAAAATTCGATACCAACGAGAACGGGTCCCTTGTGTAAGGATGAGCACATAAACCGATCGACGTAACGTGGGTGTGTTCGAAGGTAAAAGTTGTTCGTTTTCAGGGGGGACGGTCTTTTTTCCCCATCCCTAACGCATTTTCCTTTTAAGGTGGCCTCCAAGGAGAAAATTGAGGATATAGGGTTGATTCTTTAGGGTCTTACCTTAGCTCACAGTGATGAGAAGTCATTGAACATTTCTTAAGCCTTCAGAGGCCTCCCAATACTCAACTCGATTATTATTATTTTTTATTATTTTTTTATCATTATTATTTACAGTAACTAAATGAATGGTTCGTTTTCTTCGTAAATGAATAGAAAATGAATGTTATAGGTGCTGTCCCATGATTTCACCTGATGGCCCAGGGTGCCCAATTAAGATCTCCGGGAACTTCTGCCCTCTGGGCAACTCTGACGTTTGCGGCTTGAAGGGAATGTCGTCACCCCCTAAATTACCGCTGGGGAAGGGCGAGGAATCCTGTCCAGTTGGCGAGATGCTGGCTCAAGTCCAACAGGTTGGAAGTCAACCCCAGTCCAAATGTTACTGCGCGGCGACCACCGGAGACAAGCTCAAAAGACCGGGAGATTGTCCTTTGGCGGATCTCCCACCGCCGGCTCCTCCTTGTCCATTGGCTTCCCCGCCGTCTCAGAGATGCCCGATGAGCAAGATGGGGGGGACAAACTTGGACGAGTCGTGCCCAGTGTCTAACATGTTTCAGTGTCCTGGGCTGAGGAAAGGTGCTCTGGCAAAACTCGCTCAATCTTGCTCAAAGAAAGTTTCTAGTAAAGACAAGCTAGAGCAGAAAAAAGGCCGAGGAAGTCAAAATAAGAAACTGCAGCGGGAACTTTCGTCCACACCAGCCCTTCAACAGGCGTCTTCTACTGGTAAAGTCGAGAATATATTGAGAAAAGCTGCGTCCACTATTCGCGATAGCCAAGCCACAAAAGCAACTACCAGGACGAGGAACTCTGTTGGGAGCAGTCTATTTGAGGTGTCATTGGAGCCATTACCTCGTCCACCTTTGTCTGATGAAATCACTAGGAACTCTTTCAGGTGAGCCTTGAAAGACATTCAACATCAACCTTTGTTGACTTTTCTATGGTGATGATTGGAATGATTTACAGATCCAGCCTCTGCTCGAACAAAACTTACACGACGCGATCTCCAGGGAAAGAGGATACTAGCTATGTTAAAGCCTCGCTTCCAGACGACTCAAAAGGTTTCCAACGGGCATCGGCTAAACCAAAACCCAAGAATTGCCCTTTTCCAGAACCTGAAAAGTGTCCTCTGGAAGTGCCAAAATGCCCTTTTGGACCGCCCGAATCATCTTGCCCACTTGTCAAAAAGACCAACTGCGGTGCCAGGATGTGCTGCAAGACAGGGATGGCCCTCGGTGGAGCCCAAGTGGACTGTCCCGTGAAGGCACCAGCGTGCAGCTTGTTTCCTACTGGTCATTGCCCGATGGAGGATATGAATTTGTGCGATTGCAACTTCCCAGTTTCACCCTGCATGGAGCCTCTCATACCGGTAGAAGATGCATGCGCTCCAAATCAGTACTGCTCCAGGTAAGTCGATGTCTTTTGGTTTATTATTCTTGGAATAATTCACCTATGTATTCGTGACGGAGTTCGAACATTCTGATCGGTCTCAAAATTTACGTTATCCGTTTCATGACACGTAAATTCCAAAAACGAAATGTCCGTCCGCCGTCCGAGCCGTTTTGGGCAGTAGGATTTTTTTTTTTTTTTTAATCTGAAATTTTGACAAAATACTCAGTTTACGATCTAGTTGTGCCCGCATGCTTTTCAGCCCGATCGCCCAAACCCGTGGGGCTCTACGGGGCTTAAAAGGAGCTACGAAGGGGTTTTTTGAAGGTTTTCGGCTATGGGGTCGAGTTAGATGTCGTCTTCGTACCTAGTATTTTCGGGCGTATAATCCATTTTCGGGGGTACCAGAACGATCCGATTCAAAAATCCCATTTGTAGCACCATGAACCACCTTAGCCCCACGAGATCTATGGTGCTACAAATGGGATTTTTGAAGGATCACAGGGAGTCAAATACGGCGTCGTTTTCCGAGTAATTTTGGACGCATAATCCATTTTCCGAAAACCCACATCTTTCCAAACATAGTATTTAATTAACAAACGCTTGCATACGAGTCTGCAACACATTGGGACATTTTATGTCTAAACTAGTTCCATTTCCCTAGAAACGGCTTGGGACAATTTTCGTCAACAGTTTTCGTGACGATTTTTTTGTTTATGTGCCAAAGCAAAGACTTAAAATGTCAAAAAAAAATTGTTTTAATTTTTTCAAAAATAGGTTTTTAGCGCAACCTTTCCCTCAAAAATGGAAAGGTGCGCTCATCTCTTCAAGTTTTTGTTTGTTTGTTTGTTTGTGTATCACAGGATCACGCCCGAGCGGCTGAAGATATTTTCATGAGGGTGGTATCATTGTGATCAGAATTCTTAGTTAGGTACGGGTATGGTTTCGTAGTAACAGAAAAGTTGCGCTCATCTATTCAATTCAACTGATGGCTTGTTTTTATTGTCACAGAATTAATTTTTGCACAATTAACCTATATCAAAGAATAATAAACCCTTGTGCAGCGTTTTTTGCTTTCCTGTGGTGACTGGGAGTCTTCTAACTCTGGGTGGAAGCAACCGCTCAACTGCTTGGGGGAGACTGTTGGGAGCTGTTGCTCGGCCAACCGGGCTCAGCTGCTGGAAAGACAGCAAATACCCTGTATCTAGACAGATTGGAGCTCCAGTCCTCCCTCACGTTGCCAGGGGAAACCTCGTCCTCCAGGACGATCCTCTCCTTTGCAAATTCTGGGCAGCTGCAGAGCATCAGGGTCATTAGCCAGCTTATCATGTAGGCTTGTCAGGAAGTGGGAGACTAGGGAGAATGATTAGATTAGACTTCTGCACCTTCGGCAAACACTCACTTTGACCTGGAAGTACAGTAATGTTCTGTCATGCTACAGAACTGTTCTTTCATGCTATGACTCTCACGTTTGTCTTTTCAGGCTGAATTGCTGCATGGGTCTACCACTTCCTCCCACTAAGCCCTCAGAGGAATTTGAAACCGACACATGGTACGCCTTTGCCGAAGTGCTTCCTGGAGATAAAGCGACGAAAAACTACCTGGACATCCTCAACTACCCCCCTGAACCGGAATTCTTCGTCAGCATTAACAAGGAGAGAAAACACCCCGCTTGGAAAATCATCAAACAGGGCGAAGGGTATTAACTCATTCATCACACCACCAAATCGTTTTCGCATCACGTACCTAATTCGAATAATCCTTTTCCAGTTATAAGCAATGCAAGACGGTCAAGACACTTCTAGCAGCAAGAGGACCTGCTATGGACGTAACGACGCAATTTCAACTGGACGACTTACCAGATGACGAGGAAATCAAAGTGATTGAACAGAACCGGGTTCACGCTGAGAAAACCATCCAGCACCTATTGACCACTGGTCTCCGCCCCGAATGGGTCTGACCACATCTGAATTAATCTCAAATTAGTTACCTTCTTAACCATCCAGTGCTTTTGTAAATGAAGTTTTTGGGTTTTTACTGCCCAGTAATGTCGTAAGTTTTATTGATCTATTTTAACACGTTGATGCTTTAACAGATTAACTTTAAAACTAGTTTTCGCTGGGGGTTTTCGGGTTTTCAGGTTTGGAATAATACACAGGTGTATAATTCCAAGAATAATATGGATACATGCATACAACATTTTTATTATTATACTTTTCATGTTGGATAGGTAGATTCCAAAAATGAAATGCCCGTCCGCCTCCCTGGCAGGGTATGTATCTCTTTTGAAATCTGAAATTTGACGAACTCCAGTAGTGCCATCTAGCCTTGTGATGCCCTTAAGCTTTTCATCCTGGTAGCTCAAGCCCGTGGGGCTCCATGGGGCTGAAAATGGGCTATGGTAGGGGTTTTTGAAGGATTTCGGCTATGTGGTCAAGTTTGGTGTCGTTTTCAATGTATTTTTGGGGTCTAAGAACAATCCGATTCCACCGTGAGAATCTATGGGGCTTTCATGGGGCTACAAATGGGGTTTTTGAAGGATGCCAGGAGGTTCGATTAGGTGGCGTTTTCCGAGTTATTTTAGACGCATAATCAATTTTTTTGGGTTCCCACATCTATTAAAAAAAATTATTTTTAAAATAATTTTTTCATTGATATCTGTACCTTCAAGAAATTTTGACACAATTTATATTAAATAGATGATAAACCTTTGTAATAAGTTTGAAAAGTTATTCGTTCTTTGTCATTAAATGACAAGCAACTTTTGCTCTTCTTCTCAGCATTATTTTCTTCTTTCTAACCACTCTTCATAATTTCATCATTTTTCTGCTGTAGGGGAAAGTACTGTACCTTGGGACTCTTTGAGTAATAGGAAGCATGATACCTTCGATCTATTGAAGACCCGAACTTGGAGCACATCTCACACAGGTGATGGCGTGTAGAGGGCCGAGTGTGAAGACGTAATGAGTTTAGCGAGGAGGGTGATCAGTCCATTAGTCCGCACACTCCAGCTGAACAGGTATTCACGTGAGGTGAGGAAGAGGAGACGGAAGTTCGGGAAAGGCCCTTCGTCCTTCTACTTCCCGAATGAATATTCACGAAACGAACGCCAACACTACCCCGCACATTCCCATCACAAGTGGTTGTAGGCAAACCACCGGGGTTAACCTCTTTGGAGGGCAAGGTATTTCACCCACTGCATACCATCTCTCGAATTCAGATTCGAGTGCGAGAGAAATAATTTACCTCATCCGAAACCCAAGCACAGCAGGAATGATCTCGTTACTTGATAATATCGAGTATATTATACTGATCATTTTAATCTTTCATTTACTAAATACATCCAGAAGAAGTTCACACTAATCCAAAACTCAGTTTTCCCACCAGATTGTGTTTTTTTAAAAGCTCTCCGGAAGAGGGTCTTGCAAGGATTAAGCCCCCCCCCCCCCCCCCCCATGCTATCCATCGCATTCAGCCGACAGGAGAAAAGGCATGCAGGGCTCGGAGGAATGTGAGGCATGAGAAGGATTCAATGAAAACGGGGCCCCTTCTGCTCGCCGCTTGCGACAATCCGCGGAACCTTCAAGCTTTGCGGGTCTCTTCAACAATCCGGCGCTTTGGAAGTAAAAGAAGAAGAAGAGAGGAAGACGTCCCTTCATCACAAGGAGGTTAGAAGGACGTCATCAGCATGCATGTATTAATTCAATTTATGACATTTTCATCAATGTTAACATGTAATGTTGAAAAAACTTTATATCATAATATTATTATGATATTATAGTTTGCCTGTTGTAGGAAGAAATCCTGCTTCCCTTTTTCCAACGATTCCTCAAAGTATTGTTGGAGAGATTTAACAAAATATATATTAAAATATTTTCACTTGCTACAGCTGGGTTTTGGTTTATTATTCAGGGAATAATACACCTATGTACATTAGGGTGGGTCGAAAAAAATTGACCGCTTTGAGATAGTCTCCACAGGAGTTCTTAAAGTGTTAGAAAGTCACTTCACAAATTTCGGTGCATAAAACGCAAATGAAGTGCCGCCCCAAGCTGTAACAGTAAAATTGGTCACTTTATAGTGTATTTTTCTGCTTTATATCGCAATTTCTGGGTTCTCGGATTTATTTATCTATTAAAAACCTTTATTTATTTATCTATTAAAAACCTTTAGGTATTAAAAAATTTTATTTTACTGTTACAGCTTGGGGCGGCACTTCATTTGCGTTTTATGCACAGAAATTTGTGGAGTGACTTTCTATCACTTTGAGAACTCCAGTGGAGACTATCTCAAAGCGGTGCAAAAAAAAAAAAAAAAAAAAAAAAAAAATCGACCCACCCTAATGTAGGTACATATTTGTGTAGGAGGTTGAACATTTTTATCAGCCTCAACATTAAAATTTAATGTTTTCATTATACGTTTCAAGATATGAAGATTCCAAAAACGGTATACATGTACCTCCACGCCATTTTGGGAAGTACGATTTTTTTTAAATCGCGAATTTGAGAAAATTCTCGGTCCACCATATTATAGTTGAGCCCGCAAGGTTTTCAGACCAATCGCCTATCCCCTTGGGGCACAGATTAAAACTATTGAAGGGCTACGGAAGAGATTTTTGCAGTTTTTCGGATATGATATCGAGTGTGGTGTCGTTTTCGAAGTCCATTTTTTGGGCTCCCACATCCGTCCACAAACTTTACAAGAAATTTTTTTTTTTAATTAACATTTTTTCTAACATTCTAATGAGGTATTTTGTAGAATTAATTTTTGAATAATTTATATCAAAGAATAATAAACTTTTATGTAAAATTTGCAGCGTTTATTCACCTACCTTCTGGGCCGTTTCCACTACCAACTCACTAAATTTCCTCTAGTGTGGCGGAATTATAAGATTGTTTTCTCCTTTTAAGCCAAAAAACAGGAAATTAATTTTTTGGTCAAAATCCGCCGTGCAGGTGCCCTAATAAGATGTCATCTTGGAGCGATCAAATGTTGAGAATAAAAACAGGTAGGTAAACAAAATTAGATACCACCTACTTCAACTTTAATTCAAGCCTGTAGGTATTATTATTGGTTTCCTCAAGTGGCGGTTTGTTTGGGATTGTGTCGAGAGTATTTCGGATGGGGAGGTTTAGGGAAGGTTAGAATTCTAGATGGGGCAGAGGGTTTACATGTATGTACGGCAAACGGGGGAGTCAGGGCGGATGCGTCGGGTTAAAAGGATCAGAATATGAATAAAACATGGAAAACAAAGCCGTCCCTTGAAGTTCAAAACCGACTCAATGTAACCTTTTTGGCGGGCTAAATAATTTGTAGGAACCTAAAATTTGGGTGTTCCATTTAGACCATTTAGTGGGTTCTATTGAAATCTTGCATTACCTATTTATAAAATCTATAAATATTTTATAATTTGGTTGCAGCGAACTGGTGCCCCATCAGAGAGAAATTGTGACATGACAAAAGGCATATTGTCAGAACAGAATGGCGAACAGCGTCGATTCCAGCCGACGAATTGCCGGAGGATAACATCCTTTGTGTGGCCAGAGGGTGAACAGAAAGGGGGTGAGAATGAAGTCATGTTCGAAGTCCTACCGAGTGGAATTCAATTCCAGGCTCAGGTGTGACGGCGGAAGGTATTGGACCGTTATTATTCCAGAAGTGGCCTGTTATGGAAAGGGGTGAGAAGGTATTGAGATGTGGGACGGGTGATATGAGTTAGGGAAATCTCCAATCTTAGGGGGTTGCTAGACGGGATTGAACGCCTCCAAACATGGTAGCAAGTACTCAGAGCTTGGACTAGTCCACCAGTTATCAATTTTCACACTTCCTACCTCTAATCGTCAAATTCTGGCAACACTGGTGGATGCTTAGTAAGTGCAGGTGGCGTCCTCAGACACTGTACCCTTGTTAATTGCCTGAGGCTCAAAGTGTGTACAACCGATCTGGTAACACACCTCAACACACCCTCAATAATGGTCATCTTACACCCACAACCACTTCGCATTTTCACCATGCGTACTAACGTCAACTGTACACCCTCCCACCCTCAAAATCTCCATCCCTCACAATATAGTTCCAACTGGGGTATCCTTCGCTTTGAAGGGAAATATCAATTTAAACCTCCTTTGGGTCCCATCCGGCCATATCTCATTTCAACCTGCATTTCTCGAGCGAAACCTCTACCTAAACACAATATAAACCCCCTATATCTCTCATATGAGCAGGGTTGCCACCATTTCCCAGACAACAAAACCTCCTTCATAACCCTTCTCCCAAAATGCTCAAAACGCCTACAGTCGAGTAATAATAATTATTATTGAATTCAATTCTCGACCAATTTCAAGCTAGTTATGAGATAAGTAGCCAAATAAATTAATAAATAGGTACATTTTATTAATTAATCTGTTCAATAGCCATAATTGTACCGCAATGTTGGTTCGGTTATGTTGACACGATTCAACACGTGCAATAACTAAAGATTTCTCTTCAATCAATCGACCCTACTAATTACTGTTGCCTGCGCGAAACGTCACCACAAAGTCTTTGTCAAAATTCGGCTCCCCTACAGGTTCGCTTCCATTTTGTTCCATCATCATTTTCACGTTGTCTTCGAACGTTTTCAAACCCTCTTTCGTTATGTCAAATCGGGTTTTCCTCGTCTCCCAAAACACCGCAGCCGCGGGTTTCATCATGGCGAAGAATTTCTTGTGGTGGTCGTTGTTCATGAGAATTTTCTCTAAATTCGACGCCACGAATGCTGCGTCGAAGTATGATTGATATTTTGATTTGCTCGGAAGGGTTTGTATGGATTTTGTGTTGAGGATGTGGATTTTATGTTGCACTGGTAGTGCTGAGTAGTTGTCTCTGGTTTTGGTTATTTCAGCGTCAAGTTGCGGTTTGGGGCTGACATCTAGCTCATTGATCACCAAAACTGCTTGTCCCAAATTTCTGCCTTCTGGCGGCGGAATATACTTGTTCTGGTGTTCTAATTCATGCAAGCACCTAGTCAGGTTTCTCTGGAATATGTCTGTACCACGTTTCATGTGTACGTGATGACTCTTCTGCAGCATGTCCGAGTCTTCGCAGTTTGTCGCAAATGTGTAATACGGTCCTATGTCCATATCCCCGAAGTACCCGAATTCGTTGAGGGTGCCTCCGCCAGAGTGAACTCCCATGGCGAAAGTGGGGTTCGACATGCAGTATTCGGTTTCCAACCAGACAAACGCCACGCCATTCTTTCTCCACTGGTTGTACTCATTCGAATTGATGAGCAGCGGGTCGTGTTTGTCCACCATCTTCATGAAATAGTCCCACTCGAACGCTCCGTTTTTTGAGTCATACCTGAAACAGAATGAGTTGAGCAGATCACGTCAAAGTGGTTTATGATGTTGCTACAGAAACTAACCTTGTTCCGAGTTTCTTTCGCAATCGGTTGTCCCATACTTGGCTGATATTGAAGCTGTTTTTCGTCCAGTACTTGAACACCATTTCCAAGCTGTCTTTTTCTTTGTATTTGAGGTCGGCCAAATCAACGCAGGGCATTCGAAATCGGAGGAAATCCTCGTCTGTTATCATATGCACAAGTTGAGGCGACTTCTCGTAGATGTATTCAATGGTAGAAGGACGTACCAACGCGTTGCCGAAAATTTCCATCCACAAGTGAGCTTTTCTGGTCAGAGGGACGAGCCAGTCTGGTTCAAGGGCCAACGTTAGAAGGAGCAGCTCTCGAGCAATGAGATCAACCAGAACTTCTACGACGTAGAAGTTGATAGTAACCTGCAACATAATGCAGCAGCTTTGTGGGATCAATCATAACCAGGTGTGGTTGATTTTCTTGAGTTTTATGCCAATTTAAGTTTGTTCTATGTGTTAGGCAGAGAGAAGGTGCGCTCCATGTAACATGGACCATGTTCTTACTGCCACTTGCATGGGTGACTGGGTGTTCCAGGGTAGGTTTTCCAGGAACCCCGCTCCAACACGTGCACGCATGGAGGGTCTGTCCTGAGGCTTCTCCGCTTGATGTGGAGGATCTGATCAGAGTATTTGCATTGCAATGTCCAGTTACGATACACCTTCAAAATCCTCGGCAGGGGATATCACCGATTTTCTTAGTTTGGACCACAATCGCGAAAGCTGCTGAGGAACCCTCAGGGCCGGTTTTTGAAACCATAGTTAAATCACCGCAAACGAGTGGTTTGGTGACCAACGTCAAACGCGATTTTACAGCCGCTATTTTGTCGGCGTTTTTAGAACCATAGTCAGCGTTCCGACAGCTGACCACGCCGCTAAAATTTTGGCGCCTTGAATATTTTCCCTAGGTGAACTTTTTTCGTCATTGCGGGTTTTGACAACTCATTTGTGAGGAAGGAGTTCACATTTCCCGCTTCTTCTGCCTTCAACATGTCATTATTTTGAGCGTTATTTGAGCGAAAAAAGTAAACAATAATCTCCATCTCTTTCTACCACTCCCCACCCTCCGCGCCGCAGAGTCCGCGGCGCGCCGTCTCGTCAGTCAGTTGTTCCTCGTCAACCAATAAAAGCGGTGGTCACGGCTCCGTAAAAATTTGACCCCAGGGTCCTGCTGTGGTTACCGTTTCGTAAAAATAGCGGCCCGTAAAACGGTAACTAAGGTTCAAAAAACGCTTTTTCCGTTTTACGGCCGTCAGTGTTAACTATGGTTTCAAAAACCGGCCCTCAGTGAGGGCCCTGGCATCGATGCAGTTTTGAAGGAGTCTGAATTCCCCAAGTCCAAGCCGGCATTCACTTGAATAGACGAGGGGTTTGCAGACTCCTTGTCTAGGTCTAGGTTTCCCCCAGACCTAATGCGCGAAGCAAACATTGTAACTGTATGCACGGGGAAAGCGGGGGAGCCACCCGTGTAACGTCGATTTTGTCACATGTGGAAGGGAAGGGACGTTGAGCGCAATCTAGCAGGTCACTAGGTAGGTGTTATCGACTTTTGTGCACTATGGCTAATAGCCATTGGCTATAGACCTATCCCTGTACATATACAGGTACAGAGTAATCAGCTTGTGGGGGATTTTCCACAATTGTGAGAGTTTACTGGTACACACACGTATCGAATCAGTAGCTGGAGCTAATTAACCCACGCAGAATACCTCTGGTCAATATACCTAATGAGGGTCTAAGTTATAATCAAAGGCATCAAAGACACGATCATTTACCTGTACGTCGTGCGTGTAGTATTTGGCCAGCGTTTGAAGGATGTGCCTCGGGTCGGCAGCGCCAGCCAGCAAAATGTTGACAGTCTGGCCCTGTTGTACGCTGCCGGGGTCGATGGCGATCATTTGTCCCAAAATGTCCATCGCTGGACTGAAACCCCAAAGCATTTTTAATGGTTCCCTGATGAGTCTTTCGTAAACCAGAGTTGTTTACTGGTCGTCATGGAGTGTTGCTCTGACAACAAGAAAACAAAAAGGTCATCCATCTCTTTGGAAGATCCCTACCAACACGGGAATTCGGATACCTGCCACAAACGGCTTCCCATCTAACAGGTGGATGTGAAAAATGGCTCAACCCAAATGGAAACACAACTTGAAGGGACTGCGACAAGTGAAATTAAATCAGGACGCAGACAGTAACCAGCGACACGATGATTATCGCGAGGGAAGTGACAGGCAAAAAACAATGGATTCAATTAATCTTGATACCGTCGACGAAGATAGGCAGGAGGCGTTGAATACATCGAAATAGGTTGCCATAGACATGATGGAGGTGGAGTCGTACGCGTGTAGTGAGAAAACCGCTATAAATATTAGCATGATTTTAGTATACCTAGCTAGCACAGTCCATGATAGCTATCCTAGCTAGGGCTCCCATCTTTCACCAAAGCGACACTCCAAGCTGAAATGCGCTACTATGGGGCAGTCAATACCGACAGAAAACTTAAATGGCGTTTTGAATGAAATAAGAGGGGATTTTTAATGCAACACAAACCTGAAATTTCACCACCAACCATTTGTGTTTTATTAAAATTTGCTTTGAACATACCTACCTATTCAACGTTCACAATCTTATCTCGCGTGTATGCATGTTACGGCGAATGTATGAAATCGGTGATTGTATAGAATTGCCTGCGATTCTATAGAATCCCCAACGTGCGAGAGATTAGCTCGGGGAATGTATAGAATTACCTACTTTTTTCGGCGATTCTATAGAATCACCGAGTCGAGTTGGGGAATGCGTGAGATGAATTTGATAGTGGAAAAACAGCGCAATAATCAATGTATGAATAAATAAAATTATAAAATTAAAATTTTTCCTACCTTTATTCGTCGTGCTTATTGGAACAGGAGGAGCTGCCATGACATTTCGAAGTGCACAGCCGTCCGGTCTTTCTGCAGTTGCAGCGGTTAGTAACTAACGTTGTCATGAGCCAAAATGACGATCTTTACGAAATCGGAACTAAGATTGGTACTTTGAGACAGACTTGTAGACAAAAGTGTCCACAGTTTTGTCTACAGGTGGAACGGTCGTAACCCGACTGAGTGACTACCCTACTCTTTAAAAAAAAAAAATAAATAAAACCTGAAAACCTGGCGGGCAATGAATCATTCACGTTCCTGAAAAATTGGGTAAATGTATGATACGTGGTGTTGCACTGAGACCGACTAGGTCCTAATACATGTACCCACCTAAAGGCTTAGAAGCAGGCCCTCCATGATGGCGGTCCGGCCCTGGGGTAGGGGTGGTCGTCAACTTGCCCTCCATAATATGATATTATCAACCTGATATTATCAACTCGAACACCGCAGCAACTCGCCCCCCTCCAGAAAACAATCTACTTGCCTCAACAATGACACGGCAAATCCCACTTGGACAGCTCTTGAACGGAGACTTCTTGTCTTCTCGGCCTCCCGGAGCGCTTTAGGGCTCCTTCTTCATCGGGCCTCTGCCGCCCACTTTCAATATGCTCCTCTCACAGTTTAGGAGATGCTACTCTCGTGAGATTTTGCCGGTGTCACCTCCGTCAGTGTCCAACGATCCGGAAATCTCCCCCGACCTCTCGGGCGGGATTTCAGAGGAGGAAACAGCAAACACGCAAGGGCCCATTGTCCATGAGTCCATGCTTGACAAGTCAAGATTAGAAGCCAGGAAACCATCCCTTGGTAACATCCCGGCTGTAGAAAACATTAACCAACATGACCTATCGTGCTGGTTAAATCAGTTTTCTCCCGTTAATTCCGAGGATCCGCTGGACTTAGTAAAACCCGACACTTTAAGAATTCCTAAGGAATATTCTCAGTGCCTGTAGATCACAACAGATTGTGTCATGCCACTGATGAATCTCGAGATCCACCTGTACTCTCTCCTGCAACCTCCAAAAACGCAGGGGGTGTGGCAGGCTGGTGGGGGCTTTAGTCAACCATCGTTCGTCGGTAACAATAATTGCCAATTATTGGCCGTTGTTACACCTCACTCCGAACCGTGGAACTTCTGATCCGGACAACTAGCCCCGTCTGGTCTGCTCAGCCCGCCTCTTCTCAACATCTCACCGGAGGAAGATCGTCACTTCGTTCGTCAGACTTCGGAAGGTACATGAGGAGGACTTTAGGGAAGGGTTAGGTTAAGGGTTGTTTGTTACAATAGACATCTTCTGTGTTTAATATCAACTTTTACCTTATTCCCCCTTTCTTAAAATGGGATCTCACGTTTCATACCCGGCTGTCAATTGAAGGCCCGTTTCATACCCATCTGTTTGTATTCACAATCCCGTTTCATACCCAGGGGTCTGCAGGAAGTAGGACGTTTCATAACCGGTCTTTATCAAGAAATTATCAAGAAATATTTTTTTCTTCAAAATTATTTCAAAAATGAAATTTATTTTTCTTACCACGCCTGTGCTAGATGGAACTTGCATCCATCCATTGTGGTGTCTGGCCACACCTTGCTGACGATGTTATGCAGTGCTTTCTCGTAATCAGTGACTCAAGTGGACGGTTCAAAGGATTCTTGGAGTCGCTCCTCACAAATATTCTTCAGCGCTTCCAAGACGCTCGTAAGACTTTTCTTCCTTAGTTGGGAGGAGACAGAAAGCAAGTGCTATGTACATTCCACTCGTATATCCGTGTATGGTAAATAACTGTGTGAAGTATTTGGTACAGCATTTAAATGTCCCATCCTTGAAAATTGTGGAGCACTGGACGAGACACTTCAAGTTCGTGACACACATATTGCCATTTTCCTCATCTGCGTGTGAGAGAAATTCTTCGCCGCGTTCTGTCCGTGTATCCATAACTCGCACGGTGTTTACGTTTCCCGACCCCCACAGCCTCTGGGTATGAACGGTCTTCGCCACAGGAGACAAGCGAGTATGAACCGTCTTCAATCAAACGTACAGCACTCGCTGGGTATGAACTGGCCTACCCCCGGCGATGTTACCTATAGGTAAACAAGTCTCTTACGTAATCTTTGGGGGCTTGTCACAACTTTTTGCCTCAGGGGCAAATGTGTCGAAAGCAAAATTATTTAATAGTGAACAGTAGGATGGGGGCGAGTTGATCGACAGCCCTGGGGCAGTAGGTACATCGTCCCAATTAGTCCCCTTCCCCCGCCAATGAATTACCAGAGGCCCAGGTCTTGTAAAACATACTTTTGTAGAAGAATAACGAGACTGCGACCTGTAGTGGGATAGTTGAGGTGGAGATGGGAATGATGCGGGAAAAATGGGGATTTTCGGGGAGAAATACTTCAAGTGCGAGGGTGGGAATTATTCGAAAAGTAAGGCTGGGTTTTTCTTACGCAGCACCCTAAGTCCTTTTTAAGAAAGGCAATCACAAAATGGTTTGAAGGTGAACAAAGTGAAGTTTTAAAACAATTACTGAAATTTTGTGCAAGAGGGTCCTCAAATTTTGTAGCTCTATGTTCAACTGACTATCTCATGTTGCATCCATCTTTCCACAATCGATGCAGGAGGCTGCTGGTGGAAGTGAATGAAAAAGGGACATGGTGGCGTAGGTCGGTCGGTGGGTGGCAATTTATCATCTCTTTTGTTCCAATTTATCTTTTATCCGGGGTTTCCTTATGATTCGGTTTTCTCGGTCGGGGTTCCCCAAAGGGCTCGAAGCTAATGGGCCGTCTCCGGAGGTCGTTTGGTCGTGACGTGCTACTGGTTTCTGCCTGTTTTTCACCCTCCTCTTTGTTCATAAACTCTCTTTCTCTTTCATCAGCCCAATTAAATGGAAAGGGGTTAATTAATTCTGTACTGTTTTAAGGGAGAGGTTTAGCCGGTTAACTTGCGGCTCTTTGATTTTTACCGTGAAGCGAGAAGAATGAGGTGGGGAGATTGAAAAAGATTCGTACTGTTCCGTGGCGGTGGAACTCTCCTCGAAAAAGCTGTGTCACCTTTTTTCGAGTTTTATGTCCCCGACGAAAATCCAACTTTTATTCAGGAGTCCGTGAAATATCTGGGCTGCAGTGAACCTCCCCGGGGCCTCTCCCATCCATCGATTCGACCTACCCGAAAAAAAGAGCCCCATCAAGAAGGCTTATTGCACTGCCTTCTGAATCTCTATGACAATCCGCCTCATTTATTTACTGGCGCTCGGGAGTCGTAACTTTTTTTTTCGCTTGCTTCCTTCATTCCCCGGGCTGACTTGGTTTATGTGGTTTTATCCAGTAAATACTCGCAACGTGCTGACTGAATGAAGGGTAGTTTCAAAAGGTGAAGTGAAATTTGTTTATTGTGTGGAGAGAATTCAAAAATTTCAATAAATTAATTTTTCATTAAATCATTTAATAGGCTCTGTTGTTGATGTTGGTGTCTGCAGTAGCATATTTGTTTCAGATTGCTGGGCCAAGATATTTGAAAAAAAAAAAAAAAAAAAAAAAAAACCCTGCAGTTTCTACTTAAATTCTATCATTTTGTAAAGATTAATTAGTGCAAAATTACTCAGTTAGTATCTCAATTAAAATTATTTTTAAAAAACAAGGTCACTTGTCTGTGGGCGTATTGCCGCTTGTGATTGTTTCAGCATGGTACATGGACACTTTTCTGTGAGGTTGTTTGCCAGTGGCAGAGAACACAGCAGAGCCGGAGATTGGAAAGAAACCCACATCAGCAGCATGGACATATCATGTGGGCTGGGCTGGACCATAAAAGGGCGAATATATGTCTCCATTAACTGAGGACACAACTGAGATTCATACAGGGCAAGGGAGTTTCAGGAAACCTTTTAACAGGATAGGGGATCTTAAACGATGAACCCACCTGTCGGTTATGCGGAGATGAAGAGGAGACAGCGGATCACCTCATCTTTGAGTGTGGCCCTGGAGTGCAGAAGGGATCAGTGGACAAGGGAGAGATACTGGCGCAACGGGAACTGGTAGGAGGACTATTGAACCTCTTCAAGGGCACAGAACTACTACCGTAGTACATATCTCCAAGAGGCAGCACAACTGGTCTTCAGGCCTAGGTGCGGGAAGTGGGATGCTATTCAGGAACCCACTTCTATATCCTCTCCAGTATTAATCTAATCTAATAATGATATTATTCTTATTATTATAAACAATAACAATTAATAACAAGTAACACGATTAACAACAAAAAATAACAATAGTTGTTGTATTATCAATTATTGATAATACAACAACTATTAATAATAATTAACAATTTGTTATACATATTTTATTGTAATATAAAAATACCATATTATGGTATTATGACTAGTGGGGGACACCCCCAGACCCCCGGATTATGTAAGTTTCAATCAAGGATTCCCCTTCGACGTATCAGAGAGGGAGGCTGGGTTGTGAGCAACGTTTGCTCAGCAAACCCGGTTGATCACGATGATGGTTTATTTATATTTTGAACTCATCGTAAGAATTTATTAATTATAAATTTAGTATGACATACTAAATAATACATTGTATTAAAATTCCATTCGCTAGGATGGCGGGAGTTCAGGCGCCATGCGGTTGGGACCAAAAACGAAGAAGACAAACAATCATAATTTCACCGTAATCGCCTACCGTGCAAGAGATGTAAGCGTGTGACATACCAACTTACAAACAACATAATTATTATGTTTTGAAGAATAAAACGAAGAAAATGGCGAATCAGTCCACGTGAAATTTCTTCCCGTTCACGTTCGGTCCCACTTCCGATTATTTACGCCTGTCTCAATTCCCACCGGTTATACTCGATGTGCTCCAACTCTATAGTTCCAAACCTCGAACGGTCGTCAGTTTCAGGAACCGGGAAAGAAGTCGCAAACACTGCAAGTTGCCATAGGTAAGGGGGGAAGAAACGACTTTGGGGATAGACCGTTCAGGACGGATATCTCAACTTTTCTCCGTTCCGCTTTCCCCTTTGGAAACAAGGGAGGAATTTAGTGAGCTCGCCCCGTCTGGCCAAACAATCTCAAACTCTTTTTCTTCCCTCCTTCGGTTTTAGTATTCCAGTCAGGACCTGGGACCTGTTGTATTTTTTTATCAGCACCAGACCTACTTATTCAACTATGGCTTTGAATAATGCGAACCTGTTACCTACTTATTTTAGCTGATTACATACAGTTAAGTTGTGAGTTTCGTAGCACAGAGTAATGATATGAAGGAATAGGATTCGAGGATGCTTCTTGAATACAATAATTGTGGGTAGTATTCCTAAAAAGGGCAGGCCAAATTTCCCAGGTTAAAATGACGGAACGGTTCAGGTCTTGAGCTTCGTGCATTTGACAAGATTATGGGAATTCGTTTTCTCAGGCAGTCATTCTTCAGGCTGAAAATGTGATTCTTGACGCAGACAATCTAGTTCTGTGGGCTGAAAATCCAATCTTCGATGGTGAAAGTTCAGTTCTCATGGGCTAAAATTCCGATTCTTGGTGATGTAAATTCAGTTCCTGGGGGCTGCAAATTCGATTCTTGAGGCTGAAAATACGATTACTGGTTGTACGTTTCATGACCTACAACCAATCATGTATGAATAAAATCATATGAGAGGCGCGCCCATCCCAAGAGTGATGCCTGTCGCCCACGGCAGATCTTGCCACTTCAAGCCAAACCTCGGATACCCTGGGTGACGGTCAAGAACGACGTCTATGACGGTCTGAAGTGTCAAAATCTGCCGTGGGCCTCTCAGACTGTGCCGATTCAAAGGAATCAGTATCCCCAGAGCTCATGCCTCCTGCAAAGCAGGGTACTGACCCTGGTGTCACCTGCACAGAGCAAAAGGTACTGACTCCCACGCCCGGAGGTACCCAAAAATGAACGTTCTGACATCGGTAACGGACTCGATGCAGTCACACTGCTCCAGTCCACTCCCTCGTACAGGCAAGGAGCGACCTTCTTGCAGTCCTACCTGTCCTACGAGCGAATGCAGCTCCTAACAGCGACCACTACTGGTTACTTGACTTCTGTACGCTACAGATACCATAGTTTCTTCATCCATGAAAACCTATCAATTTCGGTGCCTATTAATAACGAACAATAGTTTTTCGCTTCGAACTGCGTGAATGTTAACTTTACTTTCCAAACAATAGATACTATTTTGTTTTACAACTTCACGCTTGACGCAGCCTCAGTGTCGATCTGCCGCCCAGTGTTGTCTCACACATGTGACATGTTAGGTGCGCCATGCACTATTGGACGTCCTTTGTTTTTGGATTTGTACTTTCAATTGTGATCGGAACTAGCAATTGGGGAGCCGTTCTTCAACTCGCGATGAGCCTGCCGCTGCCCGAAGCGTTTGGGGTGCTTCTGATGTGGACGATACTGCCGCCGGCGTTGGCTCAATTGGCGGGATTTGTCGGTAACGACGACTTCTTCGACCACAGGGCGGCTTGGAGGTGTATGCAGCTGCTGATTAAGACTTTCGTCACGTGACGGTTTGTTATGGCAGGATCGCCGGGTCGGAGGTTTGAAACGGTGATGCCGACAAGTCTTTGGGTCAGAGGCGGTGCAGAGAGCGCCTCTGACAATGATGTTATGATGTGTATAAAACCTTTAGATACCTACCAAATTCTGACTGCTCATTGCTCTCAGCCCTATTTCGAATATTCCTCAGTGTGTGAGAAACATAACACGCACAAATAATTTTCTTAGAATGTGTTGAAGAGAAGATTGGTGGCTTCCCTCGCGAAATTACTACTCGGCTCCTCTCCATCATCGGGCAAACTTTTCACAACTTCCCCGGGTTTGTGCATTCCTTTCCAATTTCCATCAACAGCGTAAGGAGGAAGGTGGTGAACGGGGTGAAACTTTCGATAGGAGAGAGTTCCAAAGCCTCGTTAGGTTGCCAAACCGCCCCCCTCACCCTACCAGACGTATTAATCTCGTTAGGAAAACCGCCATCCCCGCGAAAGTTATGCCAATCAAAATGTGCCAAACTCTGTTTCGTTGGCACCCTCGGCTCGCCCTCGCCGCCCTGAAACGGCCAGGTTTGTTTGTGCGTTATTGTTGGAACCCGTTCGGTCTTGACTTGATTATGTGTACTTACCTGTTTAACGTTAGTTTGAGGGCAGAATTAAATTTTCCCTGCACTTGCAGATTGTTTTAAGGTACAGTTCAGCATTTCTTGTTACTTATGGTCTATGCATAGACCACAAGGGCTCTTTTGAAAAACAAAACGTTGAGTTTAAAACTTGAAAATCAATCTTTTAAATTCTGACGAATAATATGACATTGTGTCGTTCACAGTCTAATAAATGAATTCTCTCTTTATATATTGAAGTATAATAAAAATTACTTTCTATTAAACGTTACACTAAAAATGAAACCGAAACGGCTGATGAACACTCTCAGAATTATTCTGAGCCACATTATAGGTCCCTTCTGCTTACCTACTACGAGACGACAAGCCTTATCTGAGTTCGTTGTTGTTGACGTCCTCTGGTTTCTTCAGCGCCTTCGCTTCTTTTGAAACTTGGTCGACACATGCGATACCAGTACTTTATCGAACGAAGAGTTTGATTCTGAAAATCCTCTTCAAACCGGGTTTTAGCCCGTTCCAAATCGTTATCACTCCTTTAACCTGTCCTAACTGCCCGTTTTCGGTAACTCCCCTCCAAACCGGTTCTTAACCTTTCAAACCGCCTTCACCTTCGAACCGGTTTTTGATGAAATATTAAATAAATTTTATCGTCCTCAAACTTTTCATTATACTTGCATTTCATGACATGTAGATTTAAAACACTGCAAATTTTACTCAAGAGTTTATTATTCTTTGATGTAGGGTGCAAAAATAAATTCGGTCATTTTCGAAAAATGTTTTTTAAAAATTTATTTACAATGTTTGGACAGACGTGAGACCTAAAAAAAGAAGCAGGATTTTGCGTCCAAAATTACTCGGAAAGCGACACCTTATTAAATAAAAATCAAGTCAAATTTTGACCTCCTGGGATTCTTCAAAAATCCTATTTGTATCCCCATAAAAGCCCCATAGATCCCCACGGTGAGATCAGTTCGTTCTGGGATCCCCAAAAATGGATTCTACGTACAAAAATACTTCGACAACGACATCCAACTCGACCCCATAGCCGAAACCCTTCTAAAAATTCTTCGCGCATCTCCATTTTAGCCCCATAGCGCCCCACGGGTACCTATAGGCGATCGGGCTGAAAACCTTGCGGGCACAACTAGATTTGTATTTTGCAAAAATTTCAGATTTAACAAAAATTCCTACTGACATTAAATGTCATGAAATTTTCGTTTTTGGAATCTAGACCTCTTGAAATGATAATGTCAAATTTTGAGGTCGATCAGATTTTTCAACCTCCGTCACGATTACATAGGTGTGTTATTCCAAGAATATAGACTAAACAAGCCATCAATAGAATTGATAGAAGAGCGCAACCTTTCTGTTACTACGAAACCAAAACCGTACCTAACTAAGAATTCGTAACTTGACAGTAAGTATCTAACGACCAAACTATGTCGTCGGGATCGGACGAATCGTCGACGACGAAGGTGGTTGTGGTAGCCTATAACCAGTGGTTATTAACCACCCAAAAAAAAAAACACACACCCTCTCACACAAAAAAAAAAAAAAAAAAAAAAAAAAAAAAACGTCGAAGAGATGAGCGCACCTTTCCATTTTTTGAGGGAAAGGTTGCGCTAAAAACAAATGTCCGTCCGCCATCCAGGACTGCAGGCATTTTTTTTTAAAATCTAAAATTTTTACGAATGAATTGCTTCCGCGAGCCCGATCTCCCATATCAGTGGCACTGTGGGGCTAATTGTGGCCAGGGGAGAGCTTTTTGAAGGGTTTTGGCCATGGGGTCGAGTTGGGTGTCGTTTTTGAAGTATTTTTGGACGTATGTAGAACAAATTTTTGGGGGTTCCAAAACCATCCGATGTCACGGTGGGGATCCATGGGGCTTTTATGGGGCTTTTATGGGGTTTGCGAAAGGGGCTTTTGTCTGATGCCAGGAGGTCCAATGAGGTGTCGTTATCTGATTAATTTTGGACGTAAAATGCTTTTTTTGGGGGTCCCACATCTGACCAAACACTGTACGTACCTATTAGCATACAGGTAATTTTTGATTGAAAATTTTGTTTTGTTGACAAATAATTTTTTCACATTTTGTACCAAAACTCATCGGTGGAATTAAGTCTATTTTTTCAGTTGATTTTTTATTGACATAGATAATAATAATATTCATACAGTCCGAGTGAATAAATGCAATTTTTATGAGGTTAAAACTTGTGAAAATCATCGTTTAATTTTTTTTTATTTTTTTAAATTTTTTTACGTGAACTCGATATCTAATAATCTTTTTCTATTTACCAATATTAAATATCACAAGTTTTTATTTCAATATTTAACGCTATTTCTACATTTTTAGGTTAGATCACACTAATTGGGTTAAGCGTGTTTAAAAAACGATAGTTATGAGATATGAGGGTTGTTGGTGGTTGGGGGGTTATTGTCGGTGTTTAAAGTACGGCAGATGGGGACTGCGGCGGGTTTGCACCCTCTTGCATATAAAAGTAAACGCCCGCATTGTGCAACCTGCGGTGGCAATTTAAACTCTACCTACCTGTTTTCTCTTTCTTCTTGTTCCGACGTCGCTGCGTGTTAATTAGTAAGAATGAGAAGTTGGTGGGTTTGTCCTGGGCCTCGCGAAGAGGGTGAGTTTAGTCGGAGGGAAGAACAAATGGTGGGACGTGGCGCGAAGCGAAGGAATAAATTGTGAAAATTGGATTAGAGTCGCGTTCATTTTGTTCTCCAATAATATGGGAGTTATTATTATAGAGCGTAGATTCTAGCAGGATTAGCAAGAAAACGAAACCAAACTTGACTTGTGGTCAAAATCATAAAAAAAAAAAAATTAAAAAAAAAAAAAATGACTGGGGGGCCCATTTCGCCTTGGACTATGACCCAACAACTCGCTTTCCCAGGTTTATTGTATTTTTTCTTTAAAGAAATAAATTATTTTCTTTAAGAAATACAGCTTGACGGTTTTTTGAAAATACGATTTCAAATTCGGGACCTTTTCCGTTATCCTCCCTCCACCCGAAACCGCCCGATGCTGTGCGGAATTAACACCCCCCCCCCCCCCCCCCATACTCGATTTCGACTTACACACATCCCTCCCGATGGCTTTAACGCACCCAAAACCAACCAAAATCGCGTGGGGGAGGGGGAGGGGGTATTGGATCGGGCGGTTTCGGGCGGAGGGACGAAAACGGAAAAGGTCCCAAATTCGGATTCAGCATGACATAGCGCTGCAAACTTCACACAAGGGTTTATTATTCTTTGATATAGGATTCTTGTGCGAACATTAAAATTTAATTTAAGTAGGTACCTAACCTTCATTTAATGAATTTTATTCTGTGTCAATAAAAAAAATATTTTTGGAAAAAAAAAAATTCTTTACATTAGATGTGGGACCTCGAAAAATGGATTATGCGTCCGAAATTACTCGGAAAATATTTGATCTCCTGGGAACCTTCAAAAATCCCATTGGTAGCCTCATGAAAGCGTTATAGATTTTGTCAAAATTTCTGATTACAAAAAAAGTCTTACTGCCCAAAATCTGGGCAGCTCTGGGGTGCTCGGACGACGGACGGACATTTTGTTTTTGGAATCTAGACATCTTGAAACGTATAATATTATTATGACGTATGAACTATTATGTCAAATTTTGAGGCCGATCTGAATTTTCGACCTCCGATTGCATAGACCTATGCACACCTGTGTATAGGTGTATTATTCCAAGAATAATAATCCAAAAGGGAAATCGACACATAAGAATATAAGAAAAGAAATTCGAGATTCGTAAATTGTGATAAAATAAGATATTGTATGATATACCGGTGATTTTTGACAGTTGTGTGGTTTATTATTCTTAGAATAATACTCCTATGTAATCGTACGGAGGTCGAAAATTCTGATCGGCCTCAAAATTTGACATTATCCGTTTCAACATGTCTAGATCCCAAAACAAAATGTCCGTACGCCGTACGCAGTCCGTTTTGAGCAGTAGGATTTTTTTTTTTTTTTTTCAGGTAAATCAGAATTTCTTACAAAATACTCAACTTACCATCTAGTTGTGCCCGCAAGGTTTTCAGACCGATCGCCCCAACCCGTGGGGGGCTATGGTGCTACGGGAAGCGTTTTTGAAGGTTTTCGGCAATGGGGTCGAGTTAGGTGTCGTTTTCGACGTGTTTTTGGCCGAAGAATTCATTTTTAGGGGTCCCAGAACGATCCGATTTTACTTGGAGGATCTATGGGACTTGCATGGGGTTACAAATTTTGAAGGATCCCAGAAGGTCAAATAAGGTGTCGTTTTCCGAGTATTATTTGCACGCATAAACCATTTTTCGAGGTCAAACATCAGTCCAAACATTGTACAGAAATTTTCTTTTCTTTTTTCAAAAATATTTTCTTAATGATACAGAATTAATTTTTGCACGATTAACCTATCAAAGAATAATACAGCCCTGTGTAAATTTGCAGCTTTTTTTTTCTTCAGCTATTTTCCTAATTTTCATGTGTTTTTGTAGCGATCTCTCGCTCTTTTGACCCAAATTGAAGGGGATTAAATACGACATAGCTCAGATACGCCAAACGGAGCTACATTTTGGCGTTTTGCCAAATTTTCCTTATGATGCTCGTTGAGACGAATTTTTTCGGGTGGTTTTTTCACAATTTTCCGACAACCAGAAGTAACGCAGATGACTGTAAAAAGAAGTTCGTTGAAAACAAGTTGATTATTCAGAGAAACTATCTAAAAATCCGTATCAACCTGCATAGTAACTATTGCTTCCGAGTCTGCGAAGCAGCGGAAGCCTTGTGTTCACTTTCGGGAGAAAAAAAAAATTTTGTTGTCCGAATTCAAAATTTCCACTCGCATTTTGCGTTTCATAGCCTACTGAACAAATTTGGTTCCGTGTCTGTCGGTCTGTGGGTCTGTCCGCATTTCCTTGTTACAGCCATAATTTCCACAATTTTGAATGAATTTAGCTCAAATTTTTAGGGATTATGCGGATAAGGCTCCTTGAGGTCCCATACGAATTTCATCACAATTGAATCAGCGGAACGCTCTGCGCATGCGCTAACGTGAAATTCTTGAAACAGGCATAACTTTCTCAATTGTGATCGGATTTCAATCAAATTTTCAGGAATTGTGTGCGTATAGCTCTAGATGGTACCCTGTCAGTTTCATCACGATTGAATCAGCGGTACGCTCAGCGCATGCGCGAACGTAATTTCCTTGCCACAGCCATAACTCCTACAATTTTGATCGGATTTCAATCAAATTTTCAGGAATTGTGTGGGTATAGCTCTAGATGGTTCCCTATCAGTTTCATCACGATTGAATCAGTGGTACTCCCTGCGCATGCGCGAACGTAATTTTCTTGTTACAGTTGTTACGTTCATTTTGAACTTGGCACGAGGAAGCTCATGTGCCATTGCCTTGGCAGTGTATTGAGACCTGTATTTGTACGGGGTATCGGAAGTAAGAAATCGATATATCTGAGTGGCTGTTTTTTTTTTTTTTTTAAATCAAAAGTCAGCCTGTTTCAAGCATATTTGAGAGTTTAGCTCTTCCTTTAATTAAAGAAAAAAAATCTTTTTACTAAAAATTACAATTAACACTACAATTAATTTCTTAGATTTTAATTCTTACGTTAAAGGTTGTTTGTGCGGAGGATTCTCCCACACTCTATGGGATCACTTCACCAATATGGGGATGCAATTTTCCTGCAAATAAACCATTCCTTTAGTTAACCCTTTCACGACCAGCGACGAGATTTTTTACGAATTTTTTACTACATGTCTGAGGGGTTGAGTATTAAATAAATTTACATAAATTTTACATAAATAATAAAATTTACATAATTAAATTTACATAAATTTTATGGAAAGGTATCTATTTGAGGCTTGGGTGAATACTATTCACATATTATGTTTCTAAATACCATACACGCTGGGTAATTACATACTTTACCCTAAAGTCATTCTTTTCTTCACTATGTTGACATTTAAATCCGATATTGTGTATCGGCCCGAATCATGTATTGATAATAATTTTCAAGCTAATTATTAGCATGCAGGATGTCGATGCAAAAATATGGAATTTCGATAGCTAAGTATCGATACCCCATCCCTACCGAGCATGAGAATACAAGAATTAACGAAAAGAAAAAAAATAAGAAATTTATTTTTGGAGTTTTCTACAAGTTTCAAGTGAAATGAAGTGGCTGCGTCAGGGGGTCCTCGTGATCATTGCGGAGGTCTTCTGACGTCACGGGTTCCACAGTATTTGCACACCTTTGGACTCCACCCGTGGCTCACCCCTGGATGCCCCTTTCCAGCGGGAGGCGGTGCAAAGGGCTTAGGGGGCGGTTTGGGGGCTTGGAACGGGTGCGGGGACTTTCAACAGGCCCTAAGGAGTGGGGAGGCCCATAAGGCCAGTACCCCGCGAGGTTCGGGTCCGCACGCTTCGGCTGGACCGGAATCCTGACAAAAGAATACAAAATTTAAATACATTTTTATTTTTTAGTTTAATTATCTCCCGTTACAAGACTTTCGGCAACTACCCTCCCGTCTTTCCCCCCCGGGGCCGCCCCCGAATGACAAAGTCCCTTTGAATTTTGTTTCCACTTCCCCGCGCCAAATTGTTGTCGTCGTCCCGGGGGCTCCGAACGGGTTTTTTCCGGTTTCGCGGTTTCGGGGACATGTTTGCGAGCCACCATGTGGCAGACAAGCGGAATGGGCGGTCACGCCCAGGGAAACCCATGGATGAAACTTATGGGCATCGTCCAGAAGGAAAGAAGACACCACGACTCAGGCTCTGCTGCGCCTGGCGCCGACAGAAATCAGTACGTAAAAAATCAACGAAAACCACAAATTTAAAAAAAAAAAAAAAAAAAAAAATGTTGAATAGGTTAAATTGTGTGGCCTTCTTCATGGATCTGATTTGAATAAAAATGATTTAAATTGTGAAACATATCCTAGTGCTGAACGATTCGCGGTTTAATGGATTTCCAGTTGAAAATAAATTGGTCAAAATTACTCAGGCTTTAAATTTTTCTTGAGTCTTGTTTATAGTTCACGAACGAAATTTGTTACTGGGAGGGCTTTTTTTTTTTTTTTGAAGAGGAGGGTGAACATGAGACGCGTGAAACGCAAATATATTAAAATTTAATTTTTATTTAATCTTGAAAGGATAAGTTCTTGGGGGACATTTGGCTCATAATTTTGTGTTCAATTCCATCAAAATCGGTTGAGCAGTACGAGAAATAATTCAGGAAAACGAAAAATTCGATCATTTTGGAATGACAATTCGCACATGTAGAATGAAAGGGGCACATGTACAATGCATTTATAATGTAAATTGTGCCCCTTTCATTCTACATGTGCGAATTGTTTACTCAGTTAAAAACACAAGTTTCTTTTTGAAAAACCTCAAAAATAGGCATTTAAAATTCTTGTTCTCTCTCTAAACCGGTTGCAGCTCCCTCAAAACTGGTTTCTTCTCCCTCAAAACCAGTTTCTGCTCCCTCGCAACCACTTTCTGTTCTCTCCAACCGTTTTGTGCTCTCCCAAATCCAGTTTCCGTTTCCTCCGAACCAGTTTTCGCTCCCTCAAAACCAGTTTTAGCTCTGTCAAAATTGGTTTCGGTTCTTCCATTAACGGTTTCTACCCCCTAAAAACCGGTTTCTTCTTCCACCAAATCAGTTGTAGCTCCTCAAATGCCAGTTTATGCACTCTCAAAAACGAGCTTATGTTCCCCAAAACTCTTTTCCTTCAAAATCACTTTCTTCCCCGAAAAGTACAAGTAACTAAAAAACTTCAACGTTCATATCCGGAACCACTTTTTCCACTATTTCAACTAAAATCATTTCCAACATATTTGTAATTGCAAAATTTTGTGGGTTAATTTCATAAAAGGCATGTGTTGAGGCTCATCAGAAAACATCAAAATATCTTCAGAGAGAATAACGAGAAGCTTAAATCACACAAGCGCAAAATCTTTCCACCGCCTTTTCATGTTTTACAATTCAGAGGTAAAGTCGGAGAGTCAGATGGGATGATTTCAACGTTACGTCTGGCTACCCCTTTGATGATATCAAAGGCAGAAATGCTCCCAAGTTTTCCGAATGAGATGAAATGTTTTGCGCAAACATCGTAAATCCTGTTCTGACGAGAGGAAAATGACAAATGAAAAACGTAACCTGAATGGCCATGTGGGAGTTTTCAGTAGGTATCAACTCAGGCTCAAGTTTGCAGTGAAGTACAAAAGAAATTATAAAGAGGCGCTGCCTGGTTCTGTCCCTTAAAAAATTTTTTTTAATGAAAACATTCAATGTTTTCGCAAAAAAAAAAAATCTTTTTTTCTTCTCCGAGTTTTCTTGATATCGGCCAACTTTGAATCCACAACGCCAATTTTCGACTTCATTAGTCGTTTAGGTAATCAAACTGTTCGAACTGGGACTCCTTAAGGGGAGAAGAGGAAAACTTGGAGAAAATTAATTTTTGAAGACGGAGAAGAAGGAAAAAAAAGTTGGAAGGAAAGTTCGATGGTAACTTTTCACCCTCGGGGGATGAGTGTGAAAGTGGGCAATAAAAATTAAACAATTTGAAAGTATTTAGTTGCTTATTACTGTTTGATGAGGGGATGCTTGTAGATTGCCAAAAGATGAGATGACGCTGGAAATATATTTTAAACATTTTTTCCGAGTAACATATATTTCCAAAGCCGCAATTATGAAAATGGCTGATGAACTTTTTGTTCTGGGTGGTGTTTTCCCCGAACACTCTTGAAAAAAAATTTTTTTTTAGAGAGTAAAGCGGGAGAGAAAATTGGGAAACGGAGAAAGTGACGGAGAGAAAGGTTTTTTTCGGGATCGGTTTGGGGAAGCCGCAGGTTGGGGTGGGAACCCTTTTAAAAAAATGCCCTTCAGCCTCATAAATATGGTAACAAGGCAGGTTCGAAATAAACCGTGAATGTTCTTAGTTTTTACGCTCTTGGGAGGAGAGTTCGGTTCGATTGAAAATCTTTGGTGCGATGAACTACGAGGAAATGGATTTAATTGAAAGGGAAGGAATTGCCTTTTGAATTTCAATGTGAACAGTTAAAAGGTGGATATGATTGAGATCGGATCACTGAATGAAGATTGTCATATAAGATTTTGTATGAAGATATCGAGTAACAAAGTTTCCTGCTCTGCTCCAACCCAATCCTTTTTTCACCTTCCTCTTCTCGAAAGTGGGAAAAGAATAAAAAGAAACCGTCAGGCCAAGTTGGGAAGTGTGATGTAAACGTATGGGTGGTAACGACCGTGCAATAGACATAATGAAAACGTTACACGGCCACCGAAGGAGAAGTCGGTGGGGATACGGGAAGAGAAAGATGGTTTTCCCGGAGATCCCGCTGAAACCTGTTGGTTATGGCGGCCATTCCCCGCGCCACAAGTTGTTGCATGGGAAGGGACGGCATAGACCTGGAAAGGGGTGGATGTTGGGACTCGAGGGGAGAGCCATTGATGAACTTCTTTAGAAAAGATTGGAAGTATTGTGATTAACACTAAGGATGGATCAAACTCACTTGCCCCCTTGGGGGCTTGAAACTTCAACGTGATGGTTTTCCTGAATGTAGGCAGACGAGGAGCGGTTGAAAGACGGCGATGAGGAACTAGAAGCTGTGAACGATTACGGGGACCCAAGCCCGCAAAACGCGCTTTGTTTTTGAAATGAAATAGCGGTCTCCGTTTGGAACCTCTAACTACCCGAGTTCTCGACCAATCTTGCAGAAATTTTTACAAGATGTTCAGCAAGTGATAGATGAAATGATGCGAGTAAAATTACGTTCGGGTGACAAGAACATTATAGGCAAGTTGGAATGAAATTAATACCCTATTTCTAAGGATGTTCCTATTTCTCACGTCTTCCTATTGTCGTTTTTTGGTCTGATAGTCGCTTTATTTCTTCTCGTTGAATCAACAAACACGCAAAAAACAAAAAACAAAAATCGAAAAAGGTTGACTCTAAACAAAAGTAGAGGTTCCGAACGACGTGAAAAGGCTGAACTGAGATATCAGTGATGAAATTTATCATTGCATTTAATGCAGGACGACCCGGCGGGCAACGTCGCAGACGAAGCCCGCGCTTCTCTCTTCTCTTTCGATTCCTTTTTCCAGCTCTTGGTCTTTGTATGGAAGATACAAAGCTAAAATCGCATTACTATTTACAGGACATATACATTTTTTCCAACAACACCGTTATCAGCAAGATTGTTTACATCATTCGTATCATCTTTTTAGCGCAACCTTTTTTTGTTTGTTCTTCACAGCATCACGCCCGAGCGGCTCAACAGATTTTCATGAGGGTGGTCTCATTGTGATCAGCGAGTTCGGGGGGTGGTTATAGGCTACCTTGTTTTTTTCATCTGTGTTGTCTCTTGCGTGGTTATACCGGTTTCTTTAGCCAGTTTATTTAGTTCAGGTTCCTAGTTTAGTCTCCCGAGTTCTCTTTACTTCTCCATCATGCCCCGAATTAGGAAAATCCAGAGGAAGACCAAACGAAACTCGTCGTTTCATCGACATGGCCCAGAAAATCGTGATACATCATCCGAATTCGTACCTACATTCTGCGGCAAGTTCCTCGGCAACATTTCGCATAATACGGGAGAGTACGACGATAATGCGTTGTACTTCCAGTTTGAAATTATCGACAGTCAGAAATACACAAACTCTCGGTGTCAATTTATGTCCACGTCCAGCGGGCGTTCTAGCTGGACTTCATTTCAAACCCTCGGTAAAAATACCCCGTGTGAGTTTTAAAATATTTGTAATGACATTATGATACATTGTATCATTTTGTCCAGAATTGAGTCTAGTATTTAAAAACATTTTTTTTTTTTTTTTTTAAATAGCAAAAATCGCTTTTTGGACATTTTTGCGGGCTTGGGTCTCCTTGGGTGCACTCACACAATGTCTTTCATTTGCCAAGTTCCCAACGTGTCCACAATGATATTGTGGTTATTATTGGCATGTATTATGGATTTGGCATATTATGCGAAATGATGTCAGGCAGCTCAAGCCGTGCAGCACATTTATTCGGGAAACTTGGTTCGAAATGACGTCAATCAATATAATATATTGATATTATCCTTATCTATATCAATATATCCAAAGCTTACGCTTATACAATGCATGGGGACTTGCCGACTTCACACGATAATTACACAGCAAAACAACTAACTCAACTTGATAATATTAAATTCAAAATCAAAGTAAAGTTGATGGCGGCGGCTCTTGCCCCATTGAATGCAAATGAGAGCTGTGCCAGTTTGCAGTAGGACTCAGCCGCCCCTCAGCGATCTATCAGTGTTCTAAATGAGGACGGAAATATGGCTCTCAGTGTCAACCCATTGCCAGTGGATAGGGCGGAGAATAGGCTCCAAGTGTAACAGCGGGTCCGCAAGGATTTGTTCATCTTCTTCCGAGTGCTCCATCACTGCCCAGCTGTGTGGCGTCGTTCGGCAGTGAAGACGGTGCCTGAATGGAGAGCTCTCTTGGAGTTTTGCCAGGCTGAACTAACATTTTACCTCTTCACTGTGACACTAAGACTTGGTGCAAAAAAACCTGATGCCTTCGGGACTTGAAGACTCTTTCTTCCTGTCTGGACTACTCATCAATGTGTGGTGTTTGCCGACGGTGCAGAGGTCTAATCCAATGAGGTGGTTAGGGTGAGAAATGACTCCTCTGCTGAGTACTAAATTGTTTATTTAAATAAACATTTGTGGGTCATTTCAAAATTTGGGGTTATTTACTGTCACACAGCTTTTGTGAGCACTCTATTTGTCTTGGAAATTCGGAATTTTTTTTAGAGATGTAGCAGGTTGGAGTCTAGGTAGATCACCTTGCATAAATTTCAATAATCAATAAGTTCAAAAATCAAAAATCATTATAGACCCCAATTCTCTCTCCCTCCACCTGTCACAAATGGTAGGTTGGGAACTTTGAACATTTTTTAAAGAACTCTCTATTCATGTTTTAATTGAAATAAAAAATATTAGTGGTCCAGGTTGCTTTCCCCTTCAAAATAAATTTAAAAAACTATTGAAAATTCCATGATTTGGAAGGGCTTTTGCTGTTTTCCGTCTGTCACAAGGTTTTATTCTCTCTCCCTACAATTTTTTTTGAACTGCCAGTTCACTCCCAGAAAACGAATATTTTGTGTTGTGAGAAACGAAAGGCAACACTGCTGCAAGGTGGCTTCCGAAACTACTGGAGTTTGTCGCACTTCCAAGCTTTCAGTTGCTTGGATGATGTTGTGAAGTGTTGAAGTTGTGAGAGTAGGTTAATACTTTCTCCATCCCTACAACCACCTCACTCATCAGGGTAAGTGTTTAATTACATATAATGGAACTCAAATTACGATTATGAACGACATAGTGCTGTGTATTTTTTCTAATGTTCAGAATCACTAATGTTGAGGCTGGTAGAGAGTGATAACCTTCCAAATCTCTCTCCCTAAAACCTCTACCTACAACTTCTCTGAAGAGGCTGGTTTGTAGGGAGAGAGATTTGGAAGTTTATCACTCTCTCCAAGCCTCAACATCAGTGATTCTGAACATTAGAAAAAATACACAACACTATGTCATTCATAATCGTAATTTGAGTTCCATTATTTGTAATTAAACACTTACCCTGATGAGTGAGGTGGTTGTAGGGATGGAGAAAATATTAACCTACTCTCACGACTTCAACACTTGATAAAGTTTGCGCCCACTTCAGGATCTGCCTCAGGGGTCCATACAAAGGAGGTTTAAGGGAGAAAAAATGCAAAAACTGAAACATTAATTTAGGAAAACGGTCGAGCTCAAAATAACCCCAAATTTTGAAATGACCCTTGTAGCGTGGGGACCGGTTTCGAGCAACTAAGCTCATCTACAGCCCAGAGTGACTTGAGGTAGGTTGAACGTACAACCAGTTCTGAACCATTGTACCGTACTCAGAACTGATTGTACGTTCAACCTACCTCAAGTCACTCTGGGCTGTAGATGAGCTTAGTTGCTCGAAACCGGTCCCCACGCTACAATTGTTTATTTAAATAAACAATTTAGTACTCAGCAGAGGAGTCATTTCTCACCCTAACCACCTCATTACTCATCAATGACTTTCTCAACTTCGTCAACCTTTCCTTCTTGGTTCTCCTCCACCGTTGCATCCAGTATCATCACGTCTTTACAGGTGAAGAAGAGATTTGAAAGGGTTCCCGGGGGTAGAAAACGGGAAAACAGTCGAAATGGGGTTCCTGACGGTCCTTCGGTTCGATACAACCCCCTCCTCGATTCGCAATTCACGCGACCCTTTCCATCGGCCATCATCCTTACGCAGTTTCCTTACCCCGGGCACGAAACCTTCGGCTGTTCTCTATTCTGCTCCGAGACCCGTCTGGTTACCAAGTAACCCGATCCTTATAGAGTAAATTCTCGTACAAAAAGGAGCCTCCGGGTTTTCATCCTCCATCGAGTTGATTTGGTTTGGTTACACCATTCTTATGTAGGACAACATACAATAGGGGTCTTCTTGGCCTGCTAGTTTCGACGTCAAATAGTCGTCGGTCAAGTTTTGACGAAAGCGACAATTTTCCAAAGTGGCGATAACATAGCCCCCCCCCCCCCCCCCAAAAGTTTCTGATCCAGGGGTCTGACTATAGGGGTATTCTTGTGTATTTTTCGACGCTGAATCCGAATCCGAGGTAAAAAAAATCCGTTCACCCCTTAATTTTTTTGAAGGGGCAAAATCATCGCACCTACAAAAAAAATAAAAAATAAAAAAAATATCGCCCCTACACAAAAAATTAAGGGGTGAACGGATTTTTTGACCTCGGATTCGGATTCAGCGTCGAAAAATACATAGGAATACCATAGTCAGACCCCCGGATCAGAAACGTTTTTTATTTTGTGGGGCTGTGTAATCTCTTACCTCGGTGATGGGAGGAACTTTCATGACAGCTGTTTATTTTTTTATTTCTAAATCAGAGAAACTGTTGTGATCGTTTCCTTTCGAGGCAAATATTTTGCTAATATATTTTTTTTTTCGCCGTGAGCCAGCTGCAAAATGGCCTCGAAAAAATGCCGGTAATCGGTCAAAAATTCCCCGGAAAAAAGCCCAAGCATTATGAAAATGTCAAGGAAAAGGGCAGAGAGTTCCTTCAGTTTTTGTGAAATATATGAACCTCATTAAATGACAGATAAATTTTTCTGTCTGATACAGCCTAGCTCATATGAAATTTGACCATTAAAATGGCCACTCTTTAACATAAGCTGTTGTCATACCCCTATATACATATTATATACATTTTGTACATCGGGGTATGGCAACAGTCTTGGCGAGGCAGACATCGACCAACCTCAAACACCATGTGAAATTTCATATTTCCTAAAAATGATCAAACTTACCTGGATGTGGTATGAGTTTTGGGATGGATGACAACTCTAAAATTTAGGCATATTTAATATGCCTATTATGACGTCTATTTTTATGTGACAAACGTTCAGCCACTCCAAAGTTCATGAAATTTGACCCCCATCATTCTAAGGTTGGCAGTCTTCAAAAGCTATGCCTAATTATGATCGGAAAAAAAGTAAACAAAATACTAGCCATCCTGAAATTAGCATCGAAGTCGTCTTTAAAGGGTTCCACTTCAAATTGCTGATAAATTTGAAAACAACGGCTTTAGAATGGCCGACAAGCTCTTTCCAATCAGAATGAAGGATAATATCCATAATATTATATTATAATGGTGGATCAGCGTTATCGCCCTAATACCATAGACATAATATAATATTATTATCACCACGGTATGGGGACGTTTTTCCAGGGCCTTTTTTCCGCCGTTCAAAAAATACCAAGGTTAGGTTGCCAATTCCATTAAATGCATTTTATGGAATCTCCACATCATGAAACATGTAAGGACAAATGTTGAGGCGCTTCTAAATTTTTCGAGCCAGGTCGTGAATACATAGGTGTATTTACTAAGAATAGTAAACCCAAAGGTCATATGTACGTATGAAGTGATTCCATTTTTGCCAACCGCACTACGCTCGCAAATGGCTGCGCACTGCTTAAAAAAAGTTCTTTTTTCCCAGAGACCCTTCTATAATACAGCGTTTGCAAATTTCCCAGAGGAGCCGCAACAACGGAAGACAACCCCAGTTCTTACCGAACCCGAAGGCCTAAAAACAAACGCAGAAGTAATTTCCTTCGGCATATCCCTAATTAATGCCCCGCGGGACGGCAAGCTGATACCAGTGAAACTAATCAAAACGACAGATCAAACCGATTAAATTAGTTTCATCGCAAATTTGGTTTCATCCGGCCAGCGCAATTAACTCGACTAGTCGTCCAATATTTACTTTAGTTCCTCTCAGAATCGGTCGTCGACTGCTCTTGGAGGGTTTATTTTAGGTCCGATGGAAACAGTTGAATAAATATCGAACCCCCAACGCGTGTATTTTGGTGGGACAACATGTTTTCAACGACAAATATTGGTACCTAGTTTATTAATTTTGAAAATAACAATACCTGAGTGAGGGACGATGATGACGATAGGAGTTTTTCAACGCGCGTTCTATTGTAGTTTTGACGGAGGCACAATCGTGGTTTGGCTGATTACTCGGACAAATACCAGGAAAAGATTAGTATTGATCCGGTCGGGTTTGATGGGATAGCCGGTGATTGCTTCAATACGTCTTGCGGCCAACTCGTCCCTGATAATATTGTGGTGCATGAGGCGTATATAACAAATAAGAAGGAACGATCGTGTGGAGACCCTGAGATAGTCTCAATCCCTGCGAGGATTTGGGATTTCGGCTGAGAGATCCTCTCGAAGGTTTTGGCCTTCTCGTGACGGCGGTATCTATCCGGAAAAAAAAAAAAAACTAATTCCCTTCCGGCCGATAAACATTTTTTTTGTACTTTGTTTCATTAAAATTCGGGTGGAAACTTATCGATAACTCCCCTCTCTTTCCCCAGTCAGGCGAGGTGATTAGCTGTTGTCGTTAGTTTCAAAGTGAGCGTTTTCACGTCCCGCAGCTTTAAAACGTCAACCCTCGAACGATTAAAACAAAAGAAATCAAGTCCTCACTCGAACAGAACGATCCGGGTGAGAGGCACTGTGAACCAATGTCGAAATTGGTTCATTGGCAGGTGCTGGGCGTGCAGTGCGTGAGGTCTGGCCGAAACGCGACGTTATGATCAATCTGAAAACACGCGACCTTTTTTTTTTCATCCGCCGAGCCAGAAAACAACGTTTTTAGACCCACTCGAAAATTACAACGTAAGCTTGTTTACTCTATTAGAGCTGCTGGAGGGTTTCATTAGGCGTTTGAATGGTGGAAAACTGACATTTCCTGGTGAAAATGCCATAACCGTGATGTGTCCTGTTCTTGTTGCTGTTTACCTTGAGGCGAATTGCTCAGTGAGTTTAGAGCGTTTTTTGACGAATCGTTTATTCGTCAATACAGTTTATTTAAATATTATTATTAAAGCCATTTAATGGATTTTATTGAATTTCAAAACCAACTTAGATTCATGAAAAATTTTGTATCCTTAGCTGCCATATTCCCACTTGGGAGTTCTTCTCGAGACTTCGGGACGTCTTCTCAGCTTAGCATAAATTGTTATATAAAGCGTCGCTGATTTATTCCAAAATCCGCTATCTCTCTCTCGGGTATCTACATAATCCAGACTTATTCAAGAGACAGGAAGCACCTTGTGCTGCACCGAGATGAAATTCAATAACTGAGAAGTTCCAGAGGCCAAGGGAGGAATGTGAACTGCAGGAACCGAACGAGTTCCGGCTTAAGGTGTTTTGGTTCCTAGGCTTAAGTCAAATTTGAACTTAAATTGGTGTTGTGTGATTGGTGGAAAGTCGAAGGGGCTGGGTCCAAAGCTGTCAATCATAAGAAAAGAATATGCGGGAAAGAAGCGCAGTGGTTCAAAGGTGAAAACAACAAAACCCACGTAAGAAAATTTTAAAATCCCACATTCAGTATAGTGAGGAGATTTGATTTCAAAAGTTTTCAGACCAAAAAGTTTATAAGAGTGTTCGAATCTAAGTCATCTACTACGCCTTTTTTCGGGTGTTCAATCGACGCAAAATGTATTGCTCTAAAACTTTTCTCTGTTTTTAAACTTCATGAGAATCCTTACTTGTCTTTCACATTGGAAAATTTACTGAAAAACGTTTTTATGGGGGGGGGGGGGGGGGGGAGAATAAGGCTAAGAAGCAATGTTAGGTAGGGGTATAGGGATATGGGGTATAATATACCCCACACACGAATATTATTCGTGATCAGCGTAAAATTTCCTATACCTACTTGAGCATTGACTTCCTATAGTCGAGTGATTATCAGTGGCTCAGTGGTTAGAGCGTTGGGCTGCTGAGTCAAAGATTGCTGGTTCGATCTCAGCAGCCGCTGGACATCTTCCCTATATTGATAATCACCTTTCGGAAGGAAATGGCAACCCACTGAAAGTACCTATTTGACTATAAAACCTCTCAAATTTGCCGTTCGGAACCGGCGTAAACAGTAGGTCTCCACTTCTTCTGTAATCACTGTTCAACCGCTCAACAGATGGTTTGTTCCAGGTCTGACGGCGTCTGTCGACAGAAGTTGGACAGCTGTCGACAGATCCCAACTACACTCATTCGAGCTGTCGGTTTCCGTTCAACTGCTGTCAACCTAGGATCGACCTGGAAGCAGTTTCTAAACTGCGCATGTCTCCGTCGATTTCTGTTAACAGCCTGTCAAACCTGGAACAAACCTAGTCGCGAGAGGTCGAAAACGAACTTTTACTTACCGGTATGGCGTCCAAAGAAGAAGAAGTCGCCCAATTTTGTTTAGACTATACCAAAGTATTCATGCCGCAGACAGGGGTTTGACTGAAAAATGTGGATTTTCAACTCTCATGATTTTAATTGTGATGCATTTTCTACCCTATTCACCAGTCAACCCGCGAAATTGAATACCCCACTTGGCAATTGTGCGAATTATTTTCCCCCCTAACGGAAAAAAGACCTTTACCCAAAAGCTAAATAGGAAACTTGGGAGAGTCCTTTTGGAGGGAGATTATCAACTTCGTAGGGCTTTTGAAGGGCATAACGGGAGAGGTTTCGAGAAATCGAGAATGAATGGGGGATTTAAGTCTGACCCCCCCTTCCATTCCAGCAGAAAGGTCTTTATAATTTCAAAGTGCGGAGAATTAATTTCCGCCTCTCCCCTCCGCTGGAAATATTCCGTTTCCAGTGGAAATATCATTACAAAACGATCTCTCCCCCTCTCTATTTTTTTTCCAAGAAGCCTCTTCCCCCTCCCAAAAAAGTATTTTCCATCTGAATTTCTCTTCTCGAGTGGATGAACTCGACGGTAGGAAAGAAACAATCAACTGAGGATTTCGTTATGATAATGAATGATTTTTTTTCAGTTTGGGTGTTTTGTTTCAATCAGCTGGGCTTTTTAAGAGCCATAACGCGCATAGAAAATTAACGCTTCTCGAATTCGAGCTTGTTAGTTAACTGATCGTGGGAGTATTCAATTAGCGCTGATTTGGGTTCCCTTGTTTGCTCAGATTGATGCATAATTTGGAATTACCGCAATGGCGCACAGTGGGGCGAGCGGCCCGACTCTGCGGACATCCCACTTTCGAACCCTTGAAAATTTTCTTCCGTGTTTTTGGGCGTGCTGGGTCTGAATCTCAAGTCAGTTTGTCGCTTCCACAAAATTTGTTACACTATTTAATAGTGTGTAAGGTCTGCACAATAGCTCCCTTTACTCGATACAGAATTCATTCCTTCGCAGGAAAAATCCTTACCCTAAGATTAATAATAATTAATATGTCATTAATAGGTTTGTTCCAGGTCTGACTGCGTCTGTCGACAGAAGTTGGACAGCTGTCGACAGAACCCGACCGCACATACTCGAGCTATCGGTTTCCGTCCATCTTACGGTCGACCTGGAACAGCAGTTTCTAAACTGCGCATGTCTCCGGCGATTTCTGTTAACATTCCGTCAAACCTGGAACAAAACTATTATGAGTTCGTTAGCCAGCCCACTCGGAATGTGGGGAGTGGTCCAATTTCCAATGTTGTGCTCTAAATAATCCCCAAAAATCACTTTTAACTAACATAAGCATCTGAGGTGTCCTCGTATTTGTATTTTGGAGTGCTGAATCGATGTAACAAGTCCCAGCCAGATTACCCAATGGGCTAATCTAAAAGAACCGAAAACATGAAATTTACAGCGGTTAAGCTAACAATGTACCGCCGTTCTCGAAGACATGGAAATACTTGGACGCAAACTCCACGAGAGATTTTCTTCAGAGATTCGTCTGGAACACGAGGATGTAACTCGTTTTCTGGTAATTTCTGGTCATCTCCCTTAAATGACCAGTTTGTATCAGAGTTGTTCAAAAACCTTTTTTTTTTTAACGAAATAAACCCACAAATACGCAAAGAAAGTTTAATTAGGATTTAACAGGTTTTTCGGTCTGAATAGTTCGGTTTTTTGGTCAATGTCGGGGTTTGAGGCCCACGTGGTTGAAATTTTCCTATTTATCGTGTTACTTCCTCATTCGTGACGTAATTGAAAAGGAGCATGAACTATGAAAATCCGTTTCCGCAGGGTGCTTGAGTTTATTTAATAACATTTTAATTACAGGAATGAATCTTTGATCCAACTACGCGCTGTTTACTTGGAGCTCCAAACCGCTAAGCTCCTGTAACTGGAAAGGATTAGGCTTCGTGAGTTAGGCAAGAGAGAAACCCTTGAGCTGAGTCAAGTTAAGGGTAATGGGGTTGAGATTGCGTCGAGGGTTTGAGGTATGATTAAGTACGTAATGTTGTAACACCGTTTCGGAGGAGGTTGAGAATGACCGATGCAGGGGCAAGTGATACTAAGAACCCAACGCAGTCGAGTTGTGCCTGATGGTTGTTCCGATATAATATATCGGACTAAGCGCAAGTGCGCACAATTGGCGCATGGTCGCACAAACGGGCGCGAGTGAATCCAACGCTGTCCCATTAGAAAAGGCCATAATTTATGTTTTCACGCTTACTGTTGATGCGAGAAAAGACTGCGATATACAAAGCACACGCCCACAAAATCAGAAGTGGTATATTATAACACTTTTCTAATGGGACAGCGTTGGATTCACTCGCGCCCGTTTGTGCGACCATGCGCCAATTGTGCGCACTTGCGCTTAGTCTGATGCACTTATGCTCTTTCTTGACCATGAACGCCCATTTCAGTGCACTTGCATCTGAGCTTACTTTAAATAACTGAACGTTATGCCCAAAATGCCCTTTGACTTCTGGGCGCAAATAGGCGCGTTTACTGCCATGTTTCAACAGCACTTGAACTCACGATTTCCTCTTGAATTAAATAATTTAATAATTATTGCATATTGTGCAAAGCATACCTATTACATTTTCAATTAGGTGACAGAATATAAAAATATCCAAGGTTATTTCTTAGTCTTTTTGAAAAATTCTTTTCTGAAGTTGATGGGTTACAGTCTAAATTAATTGTTAAAATATAATAATTAATTTAGACTGTAACCCATAAACTTCAGAAAAGAGTGATATTAGCAAAATAGTACTCCGGAACGGAAGGCATATATCTAGGCAATGCAGTAGGTAGGTACTTACATCAGAGTGGTTAAGAAGAATTGAGAGCATGGTAAAGTACGTGAGTTCGAATGTTTCGGCTGGATAGTCGTAGGTAACGGTTGTATCAGTATGTACTGCTTATATCAATGAACTATCTAGTGACAATTTGCGACCAATTATCGATTTTTTCATATTTTCCATTGATCGAAGTAGTGAGGGCCGGCGACGTTAAAATTTCAACATTGAAAAGGGAAATACAGGTTCATTTTATATTAAGCTATAGTATACAGTAGCCTGTATAATATTGCAAGCCTAAAACCTCCAAAAAGTCACGTTTTTCCTCAATAAACAGACGTTGCGGAAGAAAAAAAAAAAAAAAAAACCCTGAAGATTTTCCACCTCTCCGTTGGTAAGTTTACAAGGCGGGTCGCCTTTTTCATAGAGATACCGCAACATGAATAGAGTGAGATTTTCGACGGGGAACTGTGGAAACGGCGAGACGGGACGAAAGGAAGATGTGCTTGGGGGAGGGTTGAGGGGTTAGTTTCTTTAGGGCCGGCAAGAAATATGTTCCGACGTTCCTTAAACGCCTGTGTTGAGGGGAGGTTGGTGAGAAGGGAGGGGATACTAAGAACGATAATGGTGCTAGCATCGAGTTTTCGCCATAAAAGCGGCGTGCCTTTGTCCCGTCCTTATCGCCGAAGCCGACCATGAACGTGGACGAAATGGATCCTACGTGGTCAAGAATCATAACGAGAAACCATTTGAGGAAACACTAACAACTGCGAGAAAAGGCAAGACACTGACGGCACAATAAATACTGCAACGAAGGTGGTGAACAACCATTTGCACCGTCATCAAAGTACAAAGTGTATTGGTAGTTCAGTCTTAATATCCAGATTATTGCTGCGAGTACAAGGCGAAGATCCTCATCTGGGGGCAAAAGGGTTGGTGGAAGTATTGGTATGGTCGCCAGGCCAAGGTGGGATGAAGTATTGGGAGAGAAAGCAGAGACAAATGGTCCTGTTTGCATCGTAGCAGCTGCAACATGGGATCTATTGCAGAGAATTTGGAAGTCGTAATGGCAGAGTAAGGACCCTGGCAAGGGAAGGAGTGGTGCATTCACTACATTTATAGTGGCGGATACCCTTTTTCTAGAGCCCGTGGCTTTCTGCAGGCTCCCACCAGGGAATGTCACAGCCGGAAAGACTTGGCTACTGCCTACTTTCGACACTCATGAAGTGAGCGGGGAGGGGAGACTCTTCCCTCATAACAGGCCTGCCTGACCAAGTCTTCTGGCAGCTGAAGCTCGCGACCAAATACCATCAAGGCTGGCAAGGAACCGGCCATGACATGGGGTGCACTCCTGTTGGCCAGCAGGAGGAGCGGTAGAAGCCTGACCATGGCTAAGAGGACAAAATGGTTCGCTTATTTGAGGATGGTCCCAGGATGTCAAACACAGTTCCGAAGCACATGCTTTGCTGAGTCCTCCTCGTCCGCGCACCTTGTGGATCCAAGTGCAGCAAGGATCACCGGGCAGCGCCAGTCGGTGTAGGTTAGCCAGGAAGTCCCTGTTGCCGTTCTTCTTATGATTGAGGACCACCCGCGACGTACGCAACCGTCGAGTCACAAATGGGAAGAACTCAAGCTGGATGCCCTCCTGTAGCATAATAGGTATGCTTCATATTATGATAGCCAGGTATCTGTTGCCAAAAAACTACACTCAGACATGGCACGAATTTCCAGTTAGAGTTAGTGCGAGCCGTCATGACTATGATGGCTAACAACACCATGAAGACTGTAACAACACCACTGCATCCTCAGAGTGATGTGGTGGAACGTCTCAATCAAACCATGTATGATTGCTAAGCGAAGATGGTTGACGATCACCACAAGGACTTGGGTAAGCAAAACGGCTTTGCCCTATTCGCGAATCGTACGTCAGAGAGTGCATCAACACGTACGTCGGCACTTCCTTTGACTGGGAACTCACTCTTCCGGTAGACCCCCTGTGTATCGAGGAGAATAATAACAAATACACTGCCAAGTGGGGCATGGCCCACGGCCCTGGCCCATGGCCCTGGTGGGGGTGGGGGTCTTCCTCGGATATTGTATGAAATGTTGAACGAAATTTTTCATCAATAGGACACAAGTTATGGATGTTAGCTCACTAACTCGAGCAGGATTTTAGCCCCCCCCCCCCCCCCCCATTGAGCTAGATTTTAGCACACTCAGCTGACCAGGAGAATACCCGTCATTTCAATCGTCTCATGTACTCCCATAAAGTCTCCTTCTCAAATTTCAACGTCCAAGGGTGAACCGGAGAGATTTTTAGCAGATTTTGAACATTTTTACATTACCTACATATAGTGGCAGTGCGGTACTGCTTCGAGTTCGATTGCTGTGAACGACACTGCACCTCATTCTTTGGATCTCTAACTTCATGGAATTTTGACTCGAGATTGAAAAAAAATCGATGGCTGCGTAAACAAACCAGCCTAACAACCAACTTCTTCCATGTTGCTGAGGATGACCCGAATCACCATTTTGCGCCCACGCAACGTGTTCCGCTGATTCAACCCTCATAAAATTTATTTGGAACCTCAAGTGGCGGTACCCACACAATCCCTGAAAATTTGACTGAAATCGGATCAACATTGTGGAAGTTATGGGTGTAACAAGGAATCACACGTTTGCGCCTGCGGACAGCGTTCCGCTGATTCAATCGTGATGAAACTGATAGGGGACCATCTAGGGCTATACCCACACAATTCCTGAAAATTTGATTGAAATCCGATCAAAATTGTGGAAGTTATGGGTGTGGCAAGAAAATGTGGACAGACAGACAGACCGACAGACACGGAACCAAATTTGTTCAGGAGGCTCTGAAACGCAAAACGTGAGTGGAAATTTTGATTTTGGAGAACAAAATTTTATTTTCATTTTGAAATTGAAAACAATGCTTCCTCTGCCGTGCAGACTCGGAAGCAAAAAGAAGTTAAAAGTAAAAAAAAAAAAAAAATTAAAAGAAGGTTTTTGAAAAAAGGATTAAGTACCTACCTAATGAAAAGAAGTTGTATTACCTATAGTAAGACCTACCTAATGAAAAGAAGTTGTATTACCTAAAGTAGTTGTATTACCTATCTAAGTTTTACATGTTTGATTAATTGAATAAAACATTCTTCTTCAGTAGTTACCGGCATTACAACATCAATAGCTCCCTCAGAGTCTACAGTTTTGACGAAAACGACATCTCACTCAACCTTCAGACGTTGCACACCGGTACCTCTACATCGCCTTAATTTAGCGAAGGCAAAACAAATCGCAATTAACATTCTAGTACTCCACCTCGTTCACATCTATCCTCCCCCTACCATGTTCTTCGCGTCTTTCTTGTGCCCAGTTAAATTGAAACTCGAGCGGTTTCATACCCCTTCGCCCCCCCAAATTTTAATGACTACCCAGTGGCTTGATGAGCCTCGAAAACGTTCGAAGGCAATTGAGGGAACCGCAAATACACTCTTACAACTATCAATGCCAGACAAGCTTTTAGCAAAAACGAACCACATGAAATCGTTAAGTGAATGTCCCATTTTGATAATGAAATTATTGGTGGTTAATGGTACTTTTCTCGAGGGCTTGGGAAATCTTTCGGATGTAATACCTTCGAGCTTCGACGTTTAAATGGCACCTTTTTCGTCTTCGTCCTCCCGAACGATCGTGATTATCTCGAATGCCCGTTTCCCACGACTTTTATAACTGCCGGAATCGCGTCCCCGCCAAGTGGCAATTTCGCCTTCCCAAACTCCCCTCTAATATACCCCATTACCTTCCAAACTCTCCCCTCTTTTCCCCTCCTTTAAAAACGCGATATTGCCGGGGATGTAGCCCCCGTCGAAGCGAGCGCTTTTTTTTTTTCTTCCGAAACAAAATTGTAAGGTTTCCCGGGAGGTTCCTTCAAGGAACGTTTTCTGGCTGGTAAGAGTTTCATTTTAACTTTGGCCGAAAAAGACAAGGGCAATAAATTTTCATTTTGTTCATCTAATGCGTTTTGTGTGTACAGTCAGATGGTACTTATCGTAAGTTTAAACATTACGTTTCTCAAAAAGTTGATAATTCCATTCCACTGAGAACTGCGTCTCATAAATGCGTACCATGGAAGAAGGAGATCTCTCCTTCTTCCATGCATGCGTACTTAATCGTCAATTATCTCCGACCTGATAACCAATCGTAGTCAAGTTTCAGTGAATTTAATTTGCATATTGCGGTAAATTTGACGTTGTGGTTTTTATAATAATTATTTAAGATAACTTGTGAAATTGGTTATTTACTACGAGGCACCAAGACAGACCTTTTGGGTTTCACATTGACCAGACATTTTATATGAATTTTTTTCGACATACAAACATAAAATGTCCACAGAAGATGTTTTATGGAGCGTACCTACCGGCTACTCACAGATTTACTTGCGCATCTGATATAAACTACTATTAAGCTTTTTTCCCCGGCTATGAAACTAAGCTTAAAGCTCCATCGGAATATAAAAGGCCACTTGAATTTTACGTGACGTCATAAAAGGCGTTTCATAGGACGCCTCTCAAAGGATAAAATATCACTAGGTATAACTTTGTGCTAAGAATACGGCTGGTGAACGCAACGGTAAAATATCCAATCTTGTTGAGTGGACGTCCAAATTTTACGGCGGCCTTATGATAAATAGCACGTTGTGCGCCATTCAGAGAAGCCTCTTTGAAATAATTTTTCTAATAGGGAGATTGATTTTGTTTTAGGATTATCTGAATCCACCTGTTTTCACGATCTATAGGATTCTTTTTTAATCCGAAATGTTGTCAAAACATTAGGTTCCTCGTCTATGTTTTCTATGTGGTTGAGTTAGGTGTCGTATTTTTGGACGTAGAATCCATCTTACTTTTACCTTTACCACTTTTTGGGCTCCCTGAATCATCCGATTTCACCGAGAGGAAAAGTATTCAAAAAATTATAAATCAATAACAAATATTTATATAGGATTAATTTGTGCACACTGTATAATAAAGAATAATAAACCCTTGTATTATAACCCAGGTTTTGCTGGAGGTCGGTCTGGATTTCAAGGATTTGAGATTGATTGAGAACCTGTGCTGGGAACAGACGGTACAGGTCCGTGTAGATGATACCCTCTCTGAGCAGGTAAATGTGTTGCGAAAGCGGTCAGACAAGGCTGCACAATGTCACTGTTGCTCTTCAACATTTATTCGAAACAGGTTTTTAAAGAAGCCTTGGATGGGTGTGGCATCGGCATACGAGTCAATGGGTTTCCTGTCACGAACCTAAAGTACGCAGATGACACAGTACTCCTGGCTCTCAGTGAGGCTAATCTCCAGGTTCTCTTGGACAGAGTGGCAGTATCATGTAGGAGCTAGGGCCTGGCATCAACATAGCCGAAACAAAAGCGATGACCATTTCAAAGAGAGCCAACAGTGAGGCTCTTAGTTGAAGGGCAAGTTATCGAACAAGTAGCACGTAGCACATGTGCCAATGGTTATCGGTCGTTGAGAGGATGCACTCGGATCGAGATCGAGAGGCTCAGGACATGAACCAGCTGGAGGCTTTTGAAATCTGGCTGATCCGATGCATGCTGAGAATCCCCTGAACCGCCGGACTCCGGAGTGACTGCAGTATTCTGCTAAACGTCGACGTATACGTGAGATGTTGGTCACTGTGCAGCGACGCAAAGTGGCACACTTGGGGCATTTTATGCGTAGTACGATGTACAGCGTATTGTAGACAATTATGATGGGAAGATCTTCGGACAGTTGTCTCTGGTATGATAAGGAGGGCTCGCTCACTCCGAGGGCCATGCCTCTCCCACCACTGGGGTCTAAACGACGAGGGATCCATAGGAATCGCCAACCAGGAACAGATGGATGAGTTCTAAAGAGTGGCCTCAAGGGTGGCCGAGCAACTGATGGGAAGGCTCAGCAGCTGAGCTACTGGAAGCACTCTTTCCTGGCGATACCCTTGAAGGTGAGTCTGTGGAGCAGCATGAGGTGAAGGAAGGAACTGCCTCAGTGCCAAGACGCATTTCCCCCCAGAACACTGGGTGGGTGACTGATGGGCTACTAGAGGCCCTAGTCATATCGTTCAAGAACGGAAAGGCGCCAGGTCCGGACAGAATTGAAGTAGGGGAGCTACGGAGGGCCTGGCCGTGGTGTATCCCTGATACGGGGCGATTATCAGGGCATGCCTGCGGCTGGGGTGTTTCCCAGTAAGCTGGAAAATCGGCAGTATCTGTGTGCTGACGAAGGGAGGAGACAGAGATCTGCGGAAATGTGCGAGTTATAAGGCGCTTCATGGCTGTCGAACATTCTTTCTTTTTCATATAGCTCACGATTGAGAGATTCGCAGAGATGATCGCCGACATTCAGTGATGGAGATGGCACTAGAAGAAGAAGAATAATCCCTTGGGTACAATTTGCAGCGTTTTTTCAAAGTTCGACTATTTCTTATTGTAACGTTTTATCCCCTTAATTTTTTTTTTCCACAATTTGAGTTATTTCACAATTTAAGAAAAATAAACCGCTGTGTATAATTTTTTGCGTTTTCAAATCAAGTCATTGAGTTTAGATAATAACGGCACCGAAAAGGGGTAAAAGCTAAATGCAATTACAGTGGGGTTGGTAGAAAAAAACGCACTTGACGCAGTGAAAAGTGAGCCACCTCGCATGTTATGTGGGTCGTATTCGCTCCGGGCAAACCGCCATCCCTGGGACTGCATTATTAACTAGACAGTTTAAGAGTAAGGAAGGAACCGGAGGACGCTAATGGCAGAGGTAAACATCAGCTAATGTATAACCCTCGGCTTACCTACTGCATGAGACCTCGGAGGCCCGACAGGATCGAGGGATTAAGTTAGATTACGTACAACGGGAGTCCATTATTATTGTACAACACGCCCTGCAGTAAAATAGAGAATTAGGCCTACTAAAAAAGAGAGAGAGTGAGAAAAAATGTGAGATATCGATGTTTTAGAAGAGATAAGTATACGGTAGCTTCCTATCGGTGTTGTCCACACCACGCAACAGTCATGAAAAATTCAGTATAAATACTGCCTTTAAAAGAAATTGCTCTTTGAGATTTTTTCGTATGGAACCTCGGTTGATGAAACTCGTCTTTTGCACGATGAATGTGGTCTGAACGTTGTCCAAAATCTGATCGATTCAAGTCATTGTTCTGCCTTCTTTTGTTCGAACCAGGATTTTGTGAATATCCAACGTTGGAATACCACTGGCCTATTAAAACTCCGCTTGGGTTCCAAACGGAAGTCCTGAAAAAAAAAAAAAAAAAAAAAAAATTATCAATTTAAACGCATCCCTATCTGTTTCTAATGGCTGCCCGAATCACGCTTAGCACAAACATGTTTTATTCACCTTTTTTTTCAACCCACACGCGGTATTCTCCCGCCACTTTTAAGTAATGGTTCCCCGGGTGAAAATCGGTCGGAAAATTGACTGGTCTTACTAGAGGTGGAAAACACCCTTGCTTTGTCGCCTATAAAAAAAACTCCGGGAACAAACTAGCTCAAAAACTGTCCCTTGTTCCTAGTTCACTTTCCCAGATAAACTCCGTCCTCAGCTTTTCACCGCATTGTCTGAAAAGTTTTTTTTCTCCTCCTCCTCCTCTTCCCTCAACACCTCTTTTGTTCCCGCCCTTTGTTTTTCCCCTCTGTAGTGCCAAGTCGGAAAATTTTAATTTCAATTGTGGGGGACAAATGGGATTTCCACTGCTTCTGATCACGTTTTTCCGCCGAGTACACTAGCGTAATTTTGATGGGATGAGGAGCCTCTGTTTTCAATATCGCAAATCTATTAATTATTATTGTATTTAAAAACGCTGCATTTTTGGAAAATTGATTTTTCGGAATTTACCTAATCATATGAAGTAGGTACGTAACTTCAAATTTTAAGCCTATCGCCATTTTCGGCCCGCGGTTGAATATTCTTGCAGCAGTAAACCAAAATTATCATCTTTAGGTAACACCAAGAAAACGATGCATGTTTTACTGAAGCGCTTAATATTCTTTGATATAATTTGTGCAAAAAGTAATTCCATGCCAAAAAAAAAAAAAAAAAAAAAAACACAAAAAGTTGAGAATTTTAGAAAAGGGTTTATTGTTCTATGATTTGATATGAATTGTACAAAAATTAATTATAATAAGATATGCCAATAAACAAGTTTATAAATTTAATTATTTTCTATTTAATTCTATTTTTTATTTCTTGTAATGGTAAAGTGACTTTTAAGTAAAGATCAGCCTAACATATCGCTAATTTGTTGATTAATCAAATCCACCCATTTTTACATTTATTCCCAAAAGTTCCATGGTCTACAACGGGTTTCGAACCCACGGCCTCATTAGAATGCAGCGCGAATTGACAAACGCCCAGAACCACTCGGCTGATCCGGCCGCCTATTTTGTTCTTGAACATTGTATGAGCGGATGTGGGACACCAAAAAATGGATTACGCGCCTAAAATTACTCGGAAAACAAACCTCATGGCCAAAAAAACCTTCAAAATCCCCTTCCGTAGCCCCTTTTTAGCCCAACTGAGCCCCACAATTTCAGTAGGGCAGTAAGTCAAAACATACACTTCAAACTGTATGGGGACAGTTACTAACCCATTTCATGCGTAGTTTAACCGAAATCATTCAAATTACATAAGCCTCCTTGTCACTGTCTAAGCCTCTATAGAGCTTTAGCATTGAAAATTATAAGTGTGGTATACCACACTTATAATTTTCAATGCTAAGAATCCTTATCCCCAGTCTTGAGGCTAAGATACATTTTTTTCTCGCCGCCCCACGTATTATTCATAGTAGCGAACATCGAGCTGCTAGCTGATTCAAATAAAAGGTACAATTGGCTCGGTCGATCAATACCAACCTAATCTATCACATGGAATACTAGATCATTCGATGAGGAAATTTCGTGAGACCCGTAAATTATTACTTCTCAGGGCCAGTGACCAGGGCTGATCATTAGGTGACATTTTTATTGTTTGTAGTGTTACATTTTGAATGAATATATTTATTCGTTATATATAACGTTTTTTGCCATAATGGAGCTCGTTGAAATTGGCTTATGGACTTGTTAAATGATGATTTCATGGCGAACGAATATATTTGAATAATTAACTGAGAAGGATCGGACCGAAAGGGACTCGATGCGCAGAATCCAAATAAATAATTTACATTCAACTCCCCTTTCCTCGATTCCCTTTGAAGTTCTTAACCGTTTACTTAACGCGTTACGAGTCACTTCACCTTTCAGGGCACCCAATGGGGGATGTAAACTTCGTCAGACCTTTCAAACGCGATAAAGGAAAATGGCAACCGGGAGGGCAAACCCGTTTAGCGGCGTGGGAAACCGTGCAGATATGAAAGGTCGCCCAAAACCGCCGGTATTAGTTACCTCGGCTGTCTGTATAAATGGGTTATATTGACGGTTTTACCTGCTCGTGTTGATGAGTAATCGGATTTTCACGACACTTTTGGGGCTCTCGGTGGTGACATTTAGGGGTTTCGTCGATTTGCGAAATTACTTAGGAGATGAAACTGATTCTCATCGTTAACATTGTGAGAATATTTGATCAGAGTGGACGTGGAATTCGTTCCATTTGAAGAAAAAATAAAAATAAAAAAGTAAGTAAATAAAAAATGAAAAATAAAATCCGCCTGGCTTCCAAATAAATTTCTCAACATGATGACTACTGGGATTGTTATCATCGGATCCTTGCTGTTGATGGAACGTCACACCTCAGAAACTGAACTGACTAACTGAACTTCAAGAGAAAATTAACGGAATAACTTAAGGCATGTGTTTTTTTTAACCGAAATCAATGGACCGAAAATAATAGACCGCGCCTTGCCAACGTCCTCCCCGCGCTGGGATCCATCCATCTATCCGGCGCACAGTGGGACGAAACGGCCTTTTTCAGGGACATTGACAAAAAAAAAAAAAAAAAAAAAAAATATTCTTCTGTGGTTTCGGGCTGGATACATTCCGAATATATGTAGTCTTAAGTATCTGCAGACGAAGTTTCAATTTTTTAAACTACTTCCTTACCCCAGTTTTTCTCAAGGATCACTATCAACATGATGTGAAAGTTTTGACGCGTCGCGGGTCAAGTTTATTGAAGCCGAGAAGCTTCCACGATTTTTTAAAAATTTGTTCAGGCATCACAGCCTCATTTATTGAGGTCTGTGCAAGGACTCAACGTTGGAAAAAAAATTTTTGGGCGTCTTAGTAGTTGGGGCATACGACTTTTACCGAAACGCGCTGTGTTTTCGAGCGGTAATCAGCTCACAAGTTTTCCCCTCATCCTTCACACAATGACATGTGGAATGATTCAGCTTATGCAAAAGGGCAAAGCCGACGATTCGTTCTGCTTTGCTAGGTACCTTGCTGAAAGCCGAACTGAGTCGTGCCGAAAACAAGTTTCCCTAATTCAAAGAGCCGCTCAGCTGTATTCGGTATACTGTGAACACCATTTGCCGACTAGTAGCTCGTCATGAACTGAACTTATTAAAAAATCAAAAGTAGTGTGCCGAAAATAACATAGCTACCGTCGCTGCTCGCCAACAATCCCTTAGAACGAAGGAGAGCACAGGTATTTGACACAAGACGCCACAATGTCGCGGGACTTTTGATAACTGAAATTTTTGCTAATGATTAATGGAACAGATCGCTTTCTTGCATGCTCAAAGATCGGAATCGCTGTCAAAAGCGATAATTCGGCGGGGACGGGGAAACGTTTATTCCAAACAGCTTACAATTCGGCATTTGAATTCGTTAGCTGGCAAGATTGAAACGATTGCGAAAGAACACGCGAGAGAGCGCTATAACGAGAGGCGGAGGTTGGAAATCCCCCACGTAAGAGAGGAAAAACGAGAGGATGTAGGCATTGTGAAGATAATAATATTATCTCGTGTTGACAGTTCGATTTCCTTAATGGCCATAATGTTGACGAAAGCAGCTACGATTTGTTGTTGAACGGATCCCGCGTAATAATGAAAATGGGCTGAAGGGAAACCTCCATTTCGAAGAGGATAAAAAGGCTTTCCTTTTCCTGGAGTTCCCGAGGGATGACGGTTCGAACCTCCTCCACTACCCTTGAAAACAGCCCCTCCGGACTATCCGATCCTACAATCCATCATGGGGGTGGCGGGGCACTTGTTGATTTTTAGATAGCCATTTCAGTAGAGAGAGCTTTCCATTATAGAGGGCCGCTTCAAGTTTTCTGTCACAAAAACCCCTTCTGCTGAGAGCCGGTTCATTATTCCTGATGAAAAGCACCCCAATATTCCACTTTACCCTAATTTTTTCCCCCCATGGAGTCTTTTTTGTCGCGTCCTGGAACCACTCATTTTTATATCTTTTCATTAGAAACTTTTTAAAATTAGTAGGTAATTTAATAATACGACAGAAGGCAGAATGCTGAAAACCTCTTTTCAGCTTCAACAACCCAAAATTGGTTTTTGATTATTCATTCACTCAGCCGATTGTAAAGAAGAGAAAATGGAAAAGAATATTTTCTGAATAATCAACCTGTTTTTTAGGTGGTGATGGAAATGTTTTTTTTTCTCAAAATTTGCCTTTTTGTTTCAAGAAGAGTAACGAGAAATCGAATTGAAAACAGAAGGGGGCACTCGAACGAGGAGTTAGAATCACCGCTGAACTGTGCCATTCCGACTGTTGGGATCCCAATTTGGGCCCGCAGGTTAGGAGCTGTTGAACTGGCAAATGCACTGTAGATGATCTGGAGACGTACTTATTCCAGTCCTTGCTTATGCCACTGCATGAAAGAGACCTCAGCCTCCAAGACTGCTCACTCCTTTACGAACGTACCGGCTGTATGTGCCCTGCTTAGCCCAGCAAGGCACCGTGTGCAGTTGGGTCATTGGCCTGTGCCAGTCGTTGAAGGTTGAAGACTAGTCAGGAATTGAAGGAAGGAACTGGAAGGTCAGGAGAAGGCTAGTCAGGAGGGGTTTGTCAAAATGCGACTCATTTATAATAACAAGTGCGTCCCTTCAAAATAACAGCCCTTCTACAAACTGCGACCCTCCGAAATTTCACCCCTTCTACAAAGTGCGACCCAGCTGTTACTGTTCCAGCTCGTTTAGCGTTACCCGGGGCTCGCCGATGTGGAGGCGAACTGGTCCACGTGGAACGTGGTAATCCACTGGGTGATTTTGGCTCAACATTTTGTAAAAAATTGCACAACTTTGACGTTCGGTTTCGGTCAGGCGCCGAAAGCTAGTCGAAGTGGCCCTCATTCGAAGCAGAATTGGGTGCTCTAAAAAAAAAAAAAAAAAAAATTATAAATGTTTTTGTCCAACGCTTATTTCGGCATAAAAATGGCCCAAAACTAAAAAAGGTTAAAGGGGCTTCGGAACCCAAAAATTTTTTTGTGGAAATTTTCACAATAATTTTTTTATTGAAAGAAAAAATATTTACAAACATTTTAAAATGAACCGCATTCCATTATGTTGAAAATTCGCGGAGATATGAATTTTCAAAGACAGCGTCTCACTAGGCGCCCAGGCGCTTGCTTCATAACTTGGCTTTTCATAGTCAACCCCAAGATCACAGTTTTCACGACGATATTCATGCCGAGACATTTCATGCTGGAGAAGCAAACGTTACAAACTACATTATCCGTCACCATGGAACATTTTGGTGACATCGACAATATCAAATTGTCACCAGCAAACGAGTTATATTCATGCAAATCATGCAATGTTCGTGCAGAACCACTCAGAACGGAGGAATCAGGATTTGGATAGGACATTGACGGGGTGTTTTCATGTACATTCAATATTTAATGTTAATTGTTCAGTTCTCCAAGCATATGTTGGAGAACTGAACAGTTCAACAGTTTCATCAAGAGCCTGAATGTTATTTTCATTTATAACCTGGACAGACCTTTTTTCTTCGGAGGAGGCACAGTTTTTCTCTTTTTGAAAACCGACTTTCGCTTCATCATTTAGATAAATCACGAGAAAAATAACTTCAGACACACAAGAACAATCCCACGAGAAATAACTAGACAGAGCACACAGCACAAAGCACAACAAACAAATTTGTCAACAATTAGGGATGTTGAAAAAGTATCGATACTTAAAAGTATCGATACTTTTCAAAAAAAGTATCGATACATATCGATACTTTTTGTTACCGATACATATCGTAGTATCGATACTTTTTTTCCGGTATCGGCGCCGATACTTTTTTTATCCCTCACATTTCATCAGATTCAAAACTTTCGGCATATAGGTAGTTGACAGTACCTCTAACTTGACCAGCAATAATTGCTGGTCAATAATAGCTTTCTTCAGTAATTGCTTTCTTCAATTATTGAAGAAAGTTGATGTAGGTACCTACCACCACTTCCTGGAGCTGCACCAGCTCTCATATCAGAAGAATCAGCCGTCCTCGATCAAGGGCGGACCACCAGAATGTTGGCCCAACCAACCAACCCAACTCACTCATCACAGTAGAAATTAGTGTGGCCACAGCTACACCAAACGGGTGATTCCCGTCTCGTCTCCAAAATAATCCATTCCTGTCGTAGACAACCTTTCTCGTCTCCGTATTTATTTTATTGGTTCATAATGGTCGCCCTACTCGTCTCATCTTTTCCCTTATTGTGTCCACAAAAAGTAACAGCCTGACACGTCTCCGTTCCACGAGCTGTCCGTCACCATGTTCCTCCGTGAAATAAGAAGCCAACGAGGGCACACGTTGCTAGTTTTGAACAATTTCAAGTTCAACAAGTACCGTGAGTTGAGTAATTCAACTGTTGTGTTCAACTTGGAATTGACGATTCACCTTGCCCTCAAAAGAGTCCAGAAGGCCACTCAGTTCGATTGTTGGGTGTAGGTTCCATATAGCTAGTGCTTGGTGCACCATGGAAAAAAGATTCAAAACCTTGGCCTAAGTGCACAATACAAAAATAAATATGAAGTAGGGGCGTGGCTGAAATGGTGTTTCGGTTTATTATTTTTAGATCCATCAGATGTTAAAGAATGTTTTTTTGAGGATCTCATGTCAATCATGCCTTATGACTGTTTTCAGCAGTACACTGATCAGGCTTTAGCCTAATAGTGTTAGAACAGTGTAGTTAATTTAAGCCCTGTGCGCAAATTGGCGGACTATCTGACGGAGAGGTACGTCACACAGGAGTCTCAATTCTCCCCTAGTTAATATGTGGTCTGATGAAAATGCTGATTTGACCCGAACAACGAACGCATGTGAATCGTTCCTCAGTCACCTTACCAAATCGTTCCACTCCGCCCACCGGTCTTTACCAATTTTTTTTAAAAGTTTTGCTTGAATTTCACAACTTATTGGAACTGTTACTTCTACAGTACTCCTTTCCCTTGAGACGAGTCGTGCTATACCCGTCAGGTCGTTGAGACGAGTCATGCCTAGGTATTAACTCTCTAATTAGGCGTTGCAATTAAGTTGAGACGAGACAGGCGACGCCCCACCAAACGAGGGAATGTTCCGCTTTTTTGCTACCTGTACCTACCCTCCGAGGCTTGGAGCAAGGTTTTCAGTCCGATCGTCCAAGCCCATGGGGCGCTATGGGGCTAAAATGGGGCAATTGAAAGTTTTTTTAAAGGCGTTTGGCTATGGGTTCGAGTTGGGTGTCGTTTTCGAAGTATTTTTGGACGTAGAGTATATTTTTGCGGGTCCCAGAAGGATCCAATTTCACTGTGGGGATGTAAAGGGCTCTCATGGGGCTACAAAAGGGATTTTCGAAGGATCTCAGGAGGTCAAATATTTTCTGAGTAAAAAAAAAAATTAAAAGAAAAAACTTTTTTCAAAAAATTTTCATTGAGACAGAATTAATTTTTGCACAAGTAACCCATATCAATGAATAATGAACCCTTGACTAAAAATTTGCAGGCGTTTTTGAAAAGTATCGATACTTCGATACCGATACTTTATTGAAAGTATCGTATCGATACTTTTAGATACTGTCTGGATGTATCGATACGATACAGTATCGATACTTCAGAAGTATCAAACATCCCTATCAACAATCAATCTTTGAAAAAGACGCGGAGAGACAGCAGTGTTGCGTATGGGCGCGCATGGGAAGAAAAACTTTGGATGCCTCTCCTGCAAAATCCGTTTTTTCTTTACGTTTGCCCGCTATTCTACGGATGTGATGAACCGATTCTAAAGTTTTTTTTTTATTCTGTTGGTCGATAGTTGCTTCAGAAATACAGCCATAACTTTGACTCTTATTCGATCACTGTCATAACAGTGACCTTTGAAAGTTGAAACTTTGTTGATAGTTTGTAGGTTATACGGTAAACAGTGTGGAATTTCAGTTATTGAGTTGGTTTATATAAACAAGGCTCTGTGTGCTCGCCATGGAGTCGGGAACATATTGGAAAAAGTCAGAAGTCGATAAGTGATCAGGTAAGGAAGATAATGGGTCAAATTTGGTGAAAAACATGATTTGAAGGCCTCACTTTCCGGAGCCTACCCTGGCTTTTGTGTTGTGCCTATGATTTAAAAAAAGTGATATTCGAAAACTACATTTCATGCTGAACACCACTATGTAAAACATTTCGAGGATATAATCGTGAGAGGGCTGTAATTCAGGGTCAACGAGACGATGCCGCGCCGATCATCAATCAATTGAATTGAATAGAAGAGCGCAACCTTTCTGTTACTACGAAACCAAAACCGTAACTAAGAATTCGTAACTTGACACACTAGGTATCTAACGACCAAACTATGTCGTCGGGATCGGACGAATCGTCGACGACGGAGGTGATTTTGATAGCCTATAACCAGAACTCGCTGATCACAATGAGGCCACCCTCATGAAAATCTTTTCAGCCGTTCGGGCGTGATGCTGCGATACACAAAAACACACACACACACACACCCTCACACCCTCTCTCACACAAAAAAAAAAAAAAAAAAAAAAAAAAAAAGCCGAAGAGATGAGCGCAACTTTCCATTTTTTGAGGGAAAGGTTGCGCTAAAAATGTCAAAATTAAGGAATTTATCATCCGGAAACACGGCTAATATATACACATAATTAATATACATGCGGCCTTAAATCTAGGATTGTGTTCACTATGGTAGGTGGGAAACAGATTTCTAGGGGGTACCCGACTACCCCTGCACATGTTTGAAATTTTGAAGATATCTCAATTATAGCTCATTAAATGTTTTTCTTCGGAAATTCGCTAAAACCGAAAACATGACATTTACAGCGGTTGAGCTAACAAATGATCACCGTTCTCGGAGAGAATTTCTGAAGGGAATCTCGTTGAGTTTGCGACCAACTATTTCCAACTTTGGAAATGACCAATTTGTGTCAAAAATCGGTCAAGAACTCCCTTTTTTCAACGAAGTAAGTCCACAAAATTTGTGTATTTAATACACAAATACCCCAAAACAGTTTATTTGCGGTCAGTTGCTACTACAAAACATTGGTAATACATGAACAGAATGGAACGGGGGAAAAATTGATTCCATGATCGCATCCGAACACACCGTGAATTTTTAAAACATCCCATACCAGCTGCCCGAATAACGCCGATTTTCCAATACCACTCAAGTTCATTCTACCGTACGCTCCTCAAATTTGATTTTTTTGTCTCGGCAATTGGTTTTCCATGTTCCTTGGGGTATTAGGGATAGGATGTAACGGGTTTTTCATCGATCCGAACATCTTGTTTTTTCGGCTAATGTGTTTAATCTCACTCGCCCCCGGGCGCGCGCAAGGTCAATGAGATCTTCCTCAGTCAGGACTGACTCAGGTCGATAATGCGCTTCTCTCCTGCTGCTGCAGTAGCCATGACTACTTCAGATTTCGGTAAGGTGTTAGGTTAGGTGTTAGGTTATTTTTGAGGTTGGGGTAAGATGGGATACCTCGAGAAAATGATAGAAATCGTACCCAATCACCAATTTTTACCCAAATATTTCAATTTAATTTCACTTGATTATTGTTGAGCAAAAATTGCAGACGAGCTGCTCATCTCCTTCAAACTCGCTGCATTAGTCGTGAGCTATATCCTAGCAGACTTTGCGTAGGTACTGAAGAAAACACTCATTCTATGATGTGCCTACAATTAGGTGATTGGAGTGAATACAGGCATAGCCATAGTCTTCATCCTCGTCTGTCGATAGTAGCAATTCGTCAGGTGATTCCTGTTCAGAAAAATCCTATCCCATCTTGCCCCGCAACTTGGTGTCCCGTGACGGGATTCCCGTCTTGCCCTCTCGGCATCTTCAACCACTTTGGCTACCATTTTGATTCAGCGTAACATAGAGACAAATACCTAGTAGCTTAAGTCCATCCATCAAGCATTCAGTCGCTTGCCTGGAGGTTTCGCATTGTTGTGGAGCAGTGGTACGGGTCAGAACATCCGGTTCCAGCGATTGGAATTTTAGCAAAAATCGTCTTCACAGACTCAAATGTGATTTTGAGACAATAATACCAACTGTGCACTGATTGCTTCTTCAAAACGATCTTATCAAACTGGCCAGCCTACACCTGACGTCCAGATCTGACGGTATCCCATTTGACACCACTATCACGTCTTTCCCACCCTTCCCCTACTCAAATGGGCGAGCGAAGCGAGCCCCCTGCTCGAGAGAGAGGTCGGCCGAGCGAAGAAAGCCCCCCCGCCCCCCCCGCCCGAGAGTGCTAGTTTTTAATCTAATTTCTCATCGAGGACTTGTAGGAATTCCCGGTCATTTCGCGATGTTGAATTTCATCGAGGGTCGAGTTACTGAAAATCCATTTTCCAAGGGTTTCATAACTGTTGTCGACTCGCCATGGCCGGCCCATGAAAAAGAAGAGGAGGGAAAAAAGATTGAAGAGGTTTTCCCGGGAAGCAGGTGTGCCCGGCTAAGGTTGCTCTTGGCAACCGGATCTTCTCTCTCTGAAGTTTCTCATTACGTTGGTGGAAAAGGTCAGAGCGAGGATTTGTGACGTATTAGATACCACCGAACGACTGGGAAAGTGACCCGGGATTTCCTGAGGCGGTGCTTATTCGCTTATTACACGCCTCTAGGGTTATATGAGGGAGAATGTGCCGTGATTGCCAGAGACTGAGGTTGTGTTCTGTTTTACCGTGAAGTGCGGTTTTATAAGACCCTCCCCGGTGACGTACATCGAAAATCCGGATCTCTCACCGGTGAGCGTTTTGTTCAGTGCATCAAATTCTCACAAAGGCTGTAAAAAAAAAAAAAAAAAAAAAAAAAAAAATCACCCGGTCAACGCCAAGAAGTGTCAGACGTAACTTTTGAAGCCTCGTCCCCAACTTCGCTTATCCCCCTTCCACAGTTCACTTGGGCGGGTTCCAGTTCGGCTTTGGACAACACGCAATCCCCGACGCAGTTATTACCCCAAATCTCCCGTTTTTCTGACGTGTTCCGCAACCGAGTAAAAACAAACTGCCGTCGACGGTGGGAATCATCCAGAAGTCAGAGATGGAGACGTACAAAAAAAAAAAAAAAAAAAAAAAAAAAAAAAAAAAAAAAAAATCTGTAAAAATAAACGACAACCGCAAATGTTTTAATAATCTGCAAATGTATAAAGTTCATAAAATAGGAAAACCTATGTTAAAATCATTAAAATCTATAAAAATCAGTTTAAAAAATGTTACACTTAAAAAAAACGGGGTTTTAAAAACTGAATACCCGTAATGTTGGGATAGATAACAGGCATCCAAAAAATTGATTCTAGTCCCAAAATTACATATTAAACCTCCAGTGCAATGCCCTTCAAAAGCCCCCGGCGTTCATCAACCGCCCAGGGCCGTAAAAACATATCAACTCCTACCCCTTATTTTTAATCAACTCCCGCCCAGCGCTCGCTATAGTTTTTCAACTCCCGCCCGACAGAGGTTAGTCCAGAGAGATACTGCAGTCCTTCCACATTAATTTAATTTATAACAAACCAGTCAGACGTTGTTAAATAACACTTCACATCAATATCACAATAAATTATCACAACCATGAATTACAGGATCGTCAGATGTCTATCTCTTAAATCTACGTAATATAATCTCTTCAATATGGAGGATCGTCACATGTAGTTATAGGTACACCTATATTAAAAAACCTCATTCATGGTTATCCCATAGACCCCCAAACTTAATTGCTAGGTACCTTCTTCATATAGTCATACTTACGGTGACAATATCCCGACTACCTTTTTTTTAATCAAATTACCTATCCATCGTGCTATCTGTTGGGTCCGGCATGACGGCGTTTCATATAAGTTGTTAGATATTGACTTTAATTTGCCGTATAGGTACGTCTACCTGGTACATAACTAATGAGTTTAGGAATAGGAAAATGTTGGGATGCGTCGTAGTCGCGAATGTCTCCCTAAAATGTGCATGGAAACTCAGATACCGGCCAGAGTTGATAACACTTGGACTCAGATACGGGCGGCAGTTGATGCACTTTATCACCGTCTCAGGGCGGGACTCAGTAGTTTAATCTGTGGCGGGACTTGAGACTCTCTTAATCCCCTCCGTACACGCGGGCGGAAGTTGATGGATGCCCGAGCTCCCGTGATATTAACTCCTTCCCAGGACTCGGCCGAAGCCGAACCGAATCGTGTTGAAAACAAGAGCGCAAGACATGTTGAACTAAGTTTCCTGCACTCAACGTAATTCCAACATAATTCCCGATGTTAGTTCCAAGGAAACCCCTATCACTACCTGCCCACCACCATGGCCTTCCCGTCGTCGAACTTCCCCGGTGATCTTTAACTGCCGCTGTACATCGTTCGTCCGACAACAGACGGGAAAAGAAAAAAACCTCTTAATTGTCCCGTTCTTGTCTCCCTTTTCCCGACGCTTTCCCTCGTTCATCTTTTTTTCCACGGCTTGTTAGCTTTGTTTACTCGGATCGCCGCCTGCGATGTAGTTGACCTCAATGCTGAGGTGGCGTCTTTTGCACAAACAGACCGGTGATTTCCCCAAAGAATACAACTTTCATGGTCGAATTTAATTTCTACACAATTTTTAATGATCATCCAAAAATGATTGAACGGTACCTCAAGGTACCAATTTCACTCCACTCTAACAAGGTATCAATTTCACTCCACTCTAATTTGTTGTACTTGATCTTTCAATCAGCCTCCTCGAGCGGTAAGAGGTTTAGAGCCACCTCCTCTTGGAAACACTTGAAACACCATCGATTCCCAGTAGGTTGTAGCCTCAAGTCGCTCGCCTTTGCATAGTTTCAAACGAGACTTTAACAAGTTTCTCGTCAAACTATGTTAGAAGGCTTAAAGGGAACCTCCCCGAAATCCTGAACAATGTGAGATCCTAGCAGGCGTTTTCAGTCAAACAGCCTCACTGTTGCTCTCGCCTCCGTAGGCCGAATAAGGCCGAGCGGCTTTATCTGAATTCAGGAAACTTGGATTGGGTCATGCCCTCAAATCAACGTTGTAGGCTGAAGTCGATCGGCACGTCCAATGGACGTCGTCCATCCTATGACCTTGGCTTCATTATGGTCCTTTGATCAAACAAACTACAGAAATCCGATTTCAGCAGATTCCTATAGAAAACGCTGCACATTTTACACAAGGGTTTATCATTCTTTGATATAGGTTAGTAACTAACAACTGTTGTGCAAAAATTAAGAATTATTCTCTGTCGTTAAGGAAAGATTTGAAAAAAATTAGGAAAAAAAGAAGTTTTTTCATGTAGGTAGTCCCTACTACGTTGGAACAGATGTTGGACCTGGATTATGCGTCCAAAATTACTCGGTAAACGACAACTTACTTGATCTCATGGTATTCTTCAAAAATCTCATCTGTAGCCCCCATGAAGCCCTATAGACCCCCACGGTGAAATCCGATCGACCCCCAAAAATGGATTCTACGTCTAAAAAAAAAAAAAAACTTCGAAAACGACACATAACGACCCCATAGCCGAAACCCTGCAGAAACCACTCCTTTAGCCCCTTTTTACCCCCACAGAGCCCCACGGGTTTGTACGATCGGGTTTACAACCTTGTGGGCACAACTATATGGTCAGCCGAGTATTTTGTCAAAATTTTGGATTTAACATCAGTCAGCTTGTTAAAAAAAAAAAAAAAAAAAAAAATCCTACTGCCCTAAACGACTAGGACGGTGGACGGCGGACGGACATTTCGTTTTTGGAATCTGTCATGAAAAAAAAAAAAAAAAAAAAAAAAGGATAATGTGAAATTTAATGGCAGATCAGAATTTAATTTAATTTAATGGCAGAATCGATCCACCTCCAATTGATAATCGATCCATCCTCCTAGTGTGTACGCGTCTTTAGGTACGCAGGCTGGACAAATAGCCCAATTTACATTTTCTCCAACATCCCTTAATTTAATCAGCTCCCCAAACTCCCAAACCGTTCTCCCGCCTTGTCCTTAGTTCGTAAACTGTGCGTGTTGAGTCTCCCCGTCAACAAGTAGCCTCTCTGCCCCTTTTACAGGCCAAACAACCAGGCCAAAGCAGCCGCCGAACAAACAAAATGAAATTTACACGCTTCCTCCGGCCGTGGGCTAATGTCGTCCGTTTTCAACAACCTTTGCCCCGCCCGACATTCAAATATTGACTCGCGGTATCACGATGGAAGAGAATAAATCCAATACCCCCTTCCATCCCTCGGGCAGTTTACTGAGTGCGAGAGAAAACGAGTGTTTTCTTAGGTGCGAATATAATAATATTATGTGAAATGGCACATTTCAGATCTGAAATGTTCTTCGAAGAACGCTCGACAAAATTAAACGATACCGTTCCGACCTTGCGGGCTTTATTTTCGTTCTACAAATCCCAGACGAGAATTGAACGGGGAGGAAAAATAGTCGAAGTTTTGTGAAGGTCGTTATTTTGAATTAGTTAATATGGGTCTATTGTTATGAGTCGGCCCTGAATGTTTTTGTCAGGCACTGTTCCAGTATCACGTGTAGAACGGAACTGACACTTCTTTGTCCCTCCTTTGTTCCAAAGGAGCCGTACATGTACTTCTCATACTTTTTTTTTCTCATTGAGAAATAGTTTATGACGATTTGGGCGTTCAAAGTAGCTCCCTTTTCGGGAAAATTTGCACATCTTTGACGTTCGATTTCAGCCAGGCGGCTTAACCTGATTCGGTTAAAAGGGTCATTTGACGTAACATGTTTTCCCTCGAAAAATGAGTGTATTATCTTTCTTGTCAGATGCTTTCTTCTGGGTAGATTTTTTTTTTAAACTTATAGAAATTGCGGTTTTTGGGCCTCCAAAAGTTAAACTCACCTCCCAAGACAGTGCAAACTCATGTTCCTCACATTCGAACCCAGTTATTGAAGCCACCATTTCATGCTTTCCGCCAATTATTTCCGTTTAACCCCAATTTCACTAGACTAAGGGGTACATGTAGAAATTATGATAGAAGTCGAGTGGGGTGTCGTTTTCGAAGTTTTTTTCGTAGAATCTGTTTTTGGGGTTAAAATATACATAAAACTACATAGAACGTCCTCCAAAATCACCGGCGGCGAAATCATGGATTTACGCCACCGGCCTTCCGCCAAACACACTACACAAACTTTGATGAATTCAAATTCAAATGTAGAAACACAGCTTCATAGGTACACTCACCGTATATGGGGTTCCCACGGTGTATGAATACGTGAAGATTGGAAGTGAGGTTTTCATGTTTCAGGAAGTTCAACTCGTTTGGGAAGTTTTTTCATGAGTTACTCAAAAAGTACCTATGCCGTATAATAACTCCCATATAAACACCCCAAAACAAGTTTTGTCCCCCTTGAACTTCCTCAAGCATAAACCGTCACCCGAATCTCTCGCAGTCAAATTGCGCTGGCGTGGTTGGAAGGTAGAGAGTGGACTCGTCAAAAGTTGAGTCGGAACGTTGACAGTGCCTGTTATCCATCACGAAATACTGAATTATCGTGACAACAGATAAGCGAGGGGAGAGACTGCCAAGGAAAATGAATCTCGGCTGTATACGTTTTGTACTTCCTCAACGTTGCAAATGCCAGTCAGTTGACAGGAAATAATTAGGATTGTTCCTATAAATATATTGAATATAAATTTTGCACTACAACAATTCGCTTCCAAAGAATGTTACGCACCTCTTAATTTTTAATTATTATCGTAAATTATGATTTACCTATTAACCTCAATTTCTTTGTTAATTAAAGAGTTTATAAATTAAGGTAGAATGAGATCCCCAGTGATAAGTCTGAAATGGAATAATTGAAAGTTTCACAAATCCGGGTCGTCGGGAAAATTGTCGTCAACGTCTGGTTCTGGAAGTCGGCCAACACAAAATCATTTATAAAAATAACCAAAATTACACATCCCTGACTACCTTCAATAGCATGGTATGAAACCCCTGATTCCCTGGGTGAGCTCCGATATATGAGAACCCACGACGGCGAAAAAACATACTTCGAGAACGACACTCCACTCGACCCCAAGAGCAAAGACCATCTAAACCCCACCTGTGCCCCACGGTGCAGTCGGATGAGGATTTGAGGGTTTGAGACCTCTCATTGATCGACTCTACGTCCAAAATTTACTTCCCCTCAACTCTCCCTCAACCATAAACCCCGCAGAGCCTAACGGTGCGATTGCACAGGTCTGTACCCCGTAAAAGTTCAAAAGCACAAAATCACTCCGGAACCGACTCCTCATCCGATTTTCTGGCCCAAGTCTTTTAAAACCCCCATTTATAGAGTTGTGAATTTGTTCGTTTCTCTTTCTTTTCTATAGATTTTAACGATGTTTTCCGAGAAAATCTTTCGATCATAAATGAGGTGATTTCGGGCATACTTTGATGATAAAAGTCCGTAATTTGAAAAAACGAAAAAATAAAATCGTAAAATTTAAACTCACGATTTTTATACTTTGCTATCGGTTTGGTGATTTTATCGAGCATGTCAATCGAGTGCTACACATAACTCACAAAAACGTTGCAAATTTCACATAGGTAATAATTGATTTATTACTTTGGCATAATTTGGGCATTAAAGTAATTTGTAAATTCTTTTAATTGAAAAAATATTAATCAATTACAAGACTTGTAATTGATTAACTTAGTTATAAATATTGATAAGAATAATAAATGAAAATAAAAAACTGAACATTGTCTGGTGTTATTATGGAGTCAAACTCAAATGTCCAGAGGTTTTTAGGGAATAGCACCTCATTTAATCAGCCAACTTAAGTCCCTCAATATTCCACCATCATGGTAACTCGTAGGTAACTGGAACTTTTCGCATCATATCAAAGAAAATGATAATATCAGGCATATTATGCCTACTAAAGGTTTTGGATTACACCTATATAGGAGTATGCCCCATCAGTACACACAGATAGCGAGAGATCGCGTGGTCCTTGACGCCGCATACCTACAGTAGCATACCTAAGCGCGTTTTTGCGTTTTCGCCCCACTATAGTAACTATAGTGGGGCGAAAACGCAAAAACGCGCTTATAATTCAAAATCAACCGTCTAAATCGATATCCGAAAAACTAGTAGTGTTATTATAAGTATTTTCCTATGCTGAATCCAATGGAATCATTTTTGGATCGGTTTGACGTCTTTTTTTTGGGTTGAAAATTCAAAAATTAGGGCAATGTCGTCAAATATTTGCAAAAAAAAAAAAAAAATGTTTCCATGATCTCCAAACTGAAACATCGAAAGTGTTTCAAGGGTTGTTTCTCCTGGAGCACGGGGTGAAAGTGGTCACGGGAGAAAGTGCCCACTGCCTGTTTTTGGGGCTATTTTCATCATTGCAAGCGCCGGATTAGATAAAATTCATCTTTGGAGGGCGAACCTGAAGCACAAGAAGGAGAAAGTTGTTCTGATAAGGATTTGATAAGCGATGATCATGTGAAGCGTTTGTAGTGTGTTGAAGCAATTTTGGGTCGATGCAAGGGCTCGCCGTCTTGAGATCACGTTCGAGAGGGGCACCACGGGGTTCCACGTCTGCGATGTTCTTCCCTTTAAAACTCCCAACGCACGAACAGTTCGTGAGGCATCTGATCATTGGAATGACAAAGTGCAGGTGAAGGCAGGTCCGTGACACCCTCGGGACTCGGTTCTCCTCACCTCCCTGGTGGACGTTAACCCAATTCCGCCGACGGGAGTTTTTACGGTCTCCCTCACCGTGCCGGACTTCAACCCTTGAGGGGATTCCTTAAGAAAAACTTAGTGTTCACCTCCGCCCGTATTCCACATTTTCCTTGCGGAAACAACGCCGGGGAATAGCAAAATGGATGTAGGGACCAGGTTTATCACCTTCCTTCCGAATTGTTTTTCACTTAATTAAAAATTAACGTCGGCCGAGTGGCCGAGAACTTTAGAAATTGCAGGGGAAGTTTTCTCAGAGGGAAACTTTTCGGAAGACCCCTCTGTTTTTCCCTCCTGACTCAATTTACTTGGTCGGTCCATTGTTCTGTTTACTTTTTTTCAGACGTATTTAGATGAAACGGACAAAAGGCTCTCGACTTCCCGCCACTGATTACTCCCAGATAATTACAGTCCTTCAAATTTTCACGATGTTGCCATTTTCAGAGCTTTTTTTTTTTTTTTTTAAGAGAAAGAGAACGATCTTAGAAATAAATTGTTCATGCATAATGCTCCAAGTGTTGAATGAAGCAGACAAAAGGAATTTTAAAAGGATTTCTTTTAATTAAAATTCTTATAGTCTGTCCCTAACCTAACCATAAATCCAACCTTCTGACCCTCTTGAAGGTTGTCGCCTGGATGGATAACTAATAGGTATCTGGCGGTATAAACTTGAGAGGGCTTTCCTTACTAACTGCTGGTTAAACTACATGGGCTAGTGGAGCGAAGTGAAATTACGCTAGGAATAGTGAAAAGGGGGCTTTAGTGAAATGCCCCCCGTTTACGACCGGTAAACTCCCTTTCACGGATGTTTGGTTCGCAAACAATGGTTCCCTCTTGGTTCCGACAACTTTATGCCGCTTGAAGTTTTCAAGGGGTTGAGCTTGGAACGGACAAGTTGGCAGGAAATCGGTTTTATTACGATGGCAAGAAGGTTGAAATACGTTGATTCTTGAAGCGCCAGGTGAGTAGTCATTCTCATGAAAAGGGTGAGTTTTCATCTGTATTGAGAATGCTGCAGTCCGTTTTGGGGCCTTGTTCCTATGGGGCGGAAATTCAGGCGATAACCCAGAGAAAATTTCAAATTTTAATTAATGGGGAAAAAAATAAAATCAATTTTTGGACATTTTCTCAACTTTGAGGGTGATCACACTACTAGAAAATTTCTAGTAGTTTTAAACAGGCGAGCATTGGAAGGGGCGCGGCGAGCACCACATGTGTGCCGTCAGTGCCAGCGTGCTCGGCCTCCCTTGGTGTGAATTCGTCCGGGGAAGCCAGCTTTCTGATTCCCTTAACAACTGCGGATTCAGAGCGAACGGCTATTGATGCTGAAACATCAACTTTAATACTGAATTCCCTTCCGGAGGCCAACGAATTCCAGGCCAACACGACACTTCTTGCCAGCCTGGAGATCGCTATTCTGCACCGATACAGCCTCCCAGGCCAGCAGATCACGGCATCTCACGTTATGCCCTGGGTAGGGGTATTCAGGTACTACCTTCCTCTTCCTCTAAAGACTCCAGGGGCAAAATCCCAGTTACGCTGGAGGTCTTCCCCCAAAGACACAAAACAAGGAATATTATTCATAAACCTATTAATCAATTAGGAATACAAAACAAGGAATATTACCTATTCATAAACCTATTAATCAATTAGGAATACAATATTTACATGCACCTTCAACATCTGCTCTACATAATATGTTTCATTTTTTGAATCTACACAACATAATGTTATGTAGATTTGAAAAAATGAAATGTCTGTCTCCGTCGTTTTGGGCTGTCGGATTTTTTTCTTTTAATTTGAAACTTTGACAAAACACTTGGTTCAATACTTGTGCCCGCACTGTGTTTTTAGGCCAATCGCACAAACCCGCGGGTGTGGCTAAAAAGCGCGCGAGGCTATAGGAGGAGTTTTTGAAGGGCTATGAAGTCGAGTTAGGTGTCGTTTTCGAGACATTTTCGAACGCAGAATTCATATAGGGGGGTCCCAGAACCATCCGATATCACCATGGGGCTTTCATGGGGCTACAAATGGGGCATCTGCTTGATGCCCAGAGGTCGAATGAGGTTTCGTTTTACGAGTGATTTTGAACGTGTAATCCATTTTTTTTGGGTCTTACTTCCGTCCAAACTAGGTACAAGAATACAAATTTTTTATACCTTATTAATAATAAATAAATACTTTTCATTGACAGAATTAATTTTTGCACAATTTACTTACACCTGCCAAAGAATAATTATTAATTAGCCCTCGCATAAAATTTTCAGCTTTTTGTAATTCCTACAATCCCTAACTATTTACAATAGCATTTTAAATAAGCAGGTATAATATTATTCTCTAAATTAATCAATAAAATGAGGCGTCAAATCAACCATGAATGTCCCAGAATGGTATCAACGGTTAATAGATTTTGATCGGCATTGAAATTATATAGCCTCCCGTATTTTCATCATTTCGTAAGCCCATCGGCGAAAGTTGAGCCACTATCGAAGTTAGCCAATTTTAGATCAGTCCGTTTTTTGTTCGAACGAATGAAAATTGAGTTCGTCTCTGCGGGTAATTGGTAGAAGTGAATCTGGTAATCCTCTGGAATCCACAGCTATCTGGAGATAGCGTTGAACCCGTAGAGGCTATTGTGGTTAGTCGAGGTTATTGAAATGGGGGGAATCCCTACAATGGAGACAATATGGAAATAGGTGGGGTTGTGACATGGCAAGGGGCGAAGGGGACCGAAATCTCCCTTATTGGAGCCGATAAACTGGAAGGGCAATCGGATTTGTTGTCCTTGAGCGGCCTCTAAGCCCTCAGCGGCTCAATTAGCTTCGATTGACCGTTTCCTTATTCAAGTTGGCCATTGTTTCTTCTCTCCGGTGGAGGCTAATCAGTGCACGCGAAAACCCCGCAACAGCTCATTCCGTTGGGGGAATCAGTTCCAGCACTTAGGTACCAAGAGGGTTGCAACGCCGAGCTTCAAAATTCAGGGGACACGTTTCGATGGAACTGCCACAGCCTGGGGCGAAATAATTAACGACGTTGCTTCAACCCTCCTGTCGTCAACATCCCCTGTTTTTGTTTTAAATCTCACGCACGCTTCTGTCTTCCCTAACTTGTCATCCAAGACGTTACCCGTTGAGGAAGTAATAATAAAGCTCTGGGTGGCCGACGGATGTGCTGACAATCCCTTAAAATGTGAATCCCACAATATTATCGCGTAGGTATGGGATTCTACAAGAGGTTGGAATTATGCGTTTGTGACGAAATCAAGATCAGAAAGACTATGACCGGCAGAACTACCAGGAACCCTCATGTAAAAACATGAGATTATTTAATAAATTTGTGTTCCCAATCTTACTTATACAATGCACACAGTTACGTAAAATGAATATAATACTGAAAAACCCCATCAAGCATAACCCCACAACTGATAAATTAGTTGGCCCCTCAATAGTGATTTCACTCTTTTTGGATATCAGTTATTTTCTCAGAAAATACTCAGCCTACACGAACCTTCTTTTGCTCCAATGAAATTTCAATAAATCAATAAAATTCAATAAATTGTATTCCCATAACTGGGGCCGTAAAACATGTTGTCAAGGAGATACCTATTCTGCGCGGTAAATGGAAGTTGAGAAATGGGGTTTTGGAGAAAAAAAATGACCCGAATTCGGAGAGCCTTATCTCGGAAAGTGTTAGACCTAGAGCTCTGCGGTTACTCTCATTCTTTGGCTAATACTATCTAGTTTAAAAAAGATTTGTGCTAGAAAGCATACATTAGGAGCTACGGAGCGAAAACTGAAAACGCTGCAAATTTTACACAAGGGTTTATTATTCTTTGATATAGGTTACATGTGCAGAAATTAAATTCTGTCAATGAAAAAATTAAAAAAATTTTTTTTTTTGGATTTTTATTTCAAAAAAAAATTTTTTTTTGATTTTTTTTGTTCAAAAATGTGTTTTTTTAAAAATTCTGTATTTTTTACTCAAAAAATATTTAACATCCTGGGATCCTTCAAAAATCCCATTTTTAGCCCCATGAAAGCCCTAAAGATCGCCCCAGTGAAATCGGATCGTTCCGGGACCCCAAAAAATGGATTCTACGTCCAAAAATACTTCGAAAACGACACCTAACTCGATCCCATAGCTAAAAGCCTTCAAAAAACCCCTCCCGTAGCCCCATTATAGCCCCACGGGTTTGAGCGATCGGACTGAAAACCTTGCGGGCACAACTAGATGGTAAACCAAGTATTTTGTCAAAATTTCAGATTTAAAAAAAAATTCCTACTGCCCAAAACTGCCCGGACGGCGGACGGCGGACGGACATTTCGGATTTTGAATGTAGACCTCTTGAAACGGATAATGTCAAATTTTGAGGCCGATCGGAGTCGTCGACCCGCGTCGCGAAAACATAGGTGTATTATTCCAAGAATAATAAACCAAAAGTGTGAAAATATCGCGGTTTTTAGCTTACCGCACTGTTAGCTTACTAATAAAGTTATTGAGCACGCTGAGCTCAATCATGGCGGTCTTCGCAAAGCTCTCGATCATTCCTGCATTCCTTCTGCATTCACTTGGGAAACAGTAGTTGTGCCATTGCCTTGGCAGTGTATTTTTATTGATATTAGTTCTAATATCAATAAAAATACACTGCCAAGGCAATGGCACATGAGCTTCCTCGTGCCAGGTTCAAAATGAACATAGTTGTGACTGTAGATTTGTGTGGGAACGGCTAACAACCAGAGGAGAGACTACGATGTTTACCTATCAGGTAATCAACGGAGTCTCACCTTAAACTTACGCCCGGACGACACATTGTTCACTGATATGGTACCGATGACTCTATTTGCCTTCTGGTGGTCGAGGTCCAATCCCTAATACAAGACTTATCACTACGACTGTAGGTCCATCAACAAGCCGGGTCGGCGGCCCCCAGCTCTCCCCCCACAGTCGTAGATTGCTGTGGCTAGTTTAACGTTCTCAGCAAACGAAGACAATGTTTTTTTACCGGTCCACCAGATTTTTATCCCGGTTCGAGGTCACAAGAGAGGTTAGTTCATGCGATCCCTCGATCTTGTGTGTTGAAGACGGATGTCTCGGCCGCCTTCGTCACGGGAGCCTCTGCTAGGATTCACATATACGTTCCAACGTTCAGAGGTGAATTTCAACCGACAAGACAGGTATTACAACACATAATTGACTTTTGGTCAAACATTGGTGTTCTTCCCCGGATTCGAACCAGGCTGATCAGCGCTCCGACTGATTGTAAACAGGCGTCTCGCTGACGCCTTAGTCCACGGGGCTACCCTGTCCCCCTAGTTGTGACTGTAACAAGCAACTTACGTTCGCGCATGCGCAGGGAGTACCACTGATGTAATCGTGATGAAACTGATAGGGGACCATCTAGGGCTATACCCACACAATTCCTGGAAATTTGATTGAAATCCGATCAAAATTGTGGGAGTTATGGCTGCGGCAAGGAAATTACGTTCGCGCATGCGCTGAGCGTACCACTGATTCAATCCTAATGAAACTGATAGGGGACCATGTAGAGATATACCCACACAATCCCGGAAAATTTGATTGAAATCCGATCAAAATTGTGGAAGTTATGGTTGTGGCAAGGAAAGGCGGACAGACAGACAGAGCGACAGACACGGAACCAAATTTGTTCAGGAGGCTCTGAAACGCAACGTGAGTGGAAATTTTGATTTTGGTGAACAAAATTTTTTTTCATTTCGAAAGTGAAAACAATGTTTCCGCAGTCTCGGAAGCAAAATGTACCTAGGTATACCTATGCGTTATCTTGAATGCGTTGAATTCAGTGCTTTCGAATAAACGAAAATGTTGAAGTAGCTGAAGTGAGCTGAAATTGTAGCAGTAGGTTTAAGGATTCACCGAAAAAAACTTATGATAAAATTTATTTAATGAAAATTATAAGTTAATTGTTTGTACAACAGCCAAGGCAAGAACGATTTAATTCTTGATTTGCACTTCTCACCAAACAAAAACTGATCCGGGGGTTTTGGGTTGTATAACTATAGTTATAATGCAATAAAATGTTCATAATAGTATTATTAAACATTGTATTGTATTACAATACATCCCATGTCCATGAAGAAACAATAATTGTTTAATTTCTAATCACAAATTTCTTTCTTGTTCAAAATGTGAAGCGGCGACATGGAAAGTTCAATATCAATATTAAAAGGTCAAAAAATTTTCGGCATTAATGCCGAAGAACCCTATTTTACTGAATCCAGTAATTGATGGTGAAATTGACGTCATTTGTGGTTTGAAATTAAATGAGCCAAAAATCAAGCGAATCGTTTGAACAAAAACAAGCGTTTTGAACGCTGCAGATTTTATCAGAGGGTCGTCTCCAGTTTGAACTGTTTCTCAACGTCTACACCATTTCATAGTTACATTCCGTCCAATTACGTTATCTATTATTCAAATTGATTCGGTGCATCTGACGATACCATTTCTCTGTTTTTCGAATATGTCAATTAATAACGAAGCGGTTTATTTTGTCCAACGGGGAGGATCAGAGCACGTCAAACCATCAAACCAAGAACGGCGGAGCACTCGGCGAAAGTCGTATTATCGATTTGGCAGTCGGGGTTGTTGTGAGGGAAACTTGTTATAGGTGAAGGACCCTCACGTCATACGAGAGCCTCTCAGGTTTACTTTGGGGGATCACCGGCGGAATCGCCACTCGATTTTCTCCGTCCGATTAGGTAGCCTCGTTTCGCCGGGTACGATTCGGAACAACGAAGTTTCCATTTGCTCTCGAGTGTTGACATAGCGTTTCCACCGGTTGAACCACGTCCTTACAGTCCAACATGGTTATGGGAACTGAATCCAAGTGGTGTGGTTGGGTTCCTTGGGATTTATTAAAATTTAAATGTGTTGCGCAGAGATACAATGGAGTGCCCATTCAACATGTTCTGGCTTTGAAAAAATCCGAATACTTAATACGAAATAATTAATTATAGGGTCATGATTAGTTACGGGTGAGTTATGTGTGAGCGTGAACCAAAATCATTGAAAGACTCGTAAATAGTTTTGGGTTGTGTTGGCGAATGCCGGGAGCATCGTGTCTCCAATTACGTCGCCGGCGTTCTGGAGGATGAGGGAAGGAGTGTACGAACGTCTCCCTCTGGACCATGGCATTTTTTTTAAATTTTTTTAATTTTATTTTTTTTTTTTTAACGAGCAATAGCTCGTTAGAGCTATCAGCTGGCCTGGCCTCCGCATTTAGGGAGCGCCACGACAGGAGGAAACGGAAGGGAAAATGACGATGAGAGGGAGGGACGGGGGGAATGCCCAGGGTGGGAGGCACTGCTTAACCACCCTTATTATGGGGTGTGACCCAAGCAAACCCTTGGGGGCGACTATTGGGAGTCAATACTCGACCAGCTGTCGTTCCCCCAGGGCTCACTGTTGCCTGTGGGGGCACGTGCTGCAGGCAAAATCAGATAGTCTGTTCAAAAGTTAATCCTACATTCAGCTCAGCATGGCGAACATTATTGACGCTGACACCAAAGACTTGTTGCGTGACTGAGTGATGTGAGCCAACGATAGCTGAGTGACATCTCTCCAAAAGTTGTATAAATCGATTGAGCGTCCCAAAACCCTTTAAAACGACACATAACCTGCATTTCTGAGTTACAAGTCTGTATCTCCGTAGTAGTCCAGTAAAATGAGGCCGCTTTTTGACCAAAACTGAAATAATTGGCGGACAGTAACAGTTACAGTAACTGTAACTATTTCCAACTGTTGGAAATGGTATTTTTTTTATCGCTCCTGTTTAGCCCAAATGTGAAGAATCTGTTTTCACCATCGTGGGAGGTGGGCTCAACTTTTGGTGGCCTCTTCTGAGATTTATTCATTACTTTTTTAGGGCTTCGGCCTTTTTCACCCAATGAGAATTCTTTTTCAAAAAGATTTAAATGTGAGTTATGAGCCACTTCCAACGCTCAAACCGTTGCAAATCACTTAATTATCATACTTTTATGTGATCTGAAGTAATTTAGAGCATTTCGGGTCCGCTGTCCAACAACCTAATTTAATAAATCTAAAAATTAACCTTCTGGCCAACTCAATACACCCTCGCTCGTGAAGTCCTCAAACGCATTGTTAACAATAAAAAGACGATTTCAGACGAAGTAGTCTATTTCCACGATAAATAAAATAACAACTTGTAGACGCGTTTCGGTTTACTAAACCATCATCAGTACAATATTGTACTGATGATGGTTTAGTAAACCGAAACGCGTCTACAAGTTGTTATTTTATTTATCGTGGAAATAGACTACTTCGTCTGAAATCGTCTTTTTATAGGATGGATTCCCACTATTTCGCCGCATCTACCTTACGTTACGCATTGTTAACCATGTTTTGAACATTTTTTCCTCAAAACCGACGGGGGTCTGCTGCCCAGGATTTCCGGAAACATTTTTTACCAATGCTGATTGCTACGTGATCCGATTGTCACCAAAAAAACTATCTAGAAGCGCACTCTCTGGTTTACTGCATGTGCTTCCGATGGGAGAACACATACGGAGCCGAGAGTGGCTCTTCCCTCATGACAGGTCTGACCAAGTCCTCTGGTAGCTTGAGCTCGCGACCATACACCGTCAATGCTGGTGAGACGGCGGTCGTGACATGGGGCGCACTCCTGCAGGGCAGCATGAAGAGCGGTAGCAGCCTGTCCCAATCATTCTACTTCTGGTTCACGAACTTTGTCAGAAATTTTTTTATTGTTCGATTGAGGCGTTCTTAAGAACGCTGGAATTCCAGCCCTCCTGGTTGACCGAGTGTGCCTGATTCCCAAGAGGTGGCTCTTTCCTTGATCAACTTTGATTCGAACTTGCGCCCCTGGTCAGTGTGAATTTTGGACGGAACCCCATGCCATCATCGCGAACTGACGTGGCCCAGTTTATCACTCACTAATGACCCACAATACAGAGGGGTTCAAGGTGGGGCTCAGTTTACATCGATAGTTGACCTCTGCTTTTTGGACTCCTGCTCTCGTGGCCCAGTTTACACCCGCCCAACATAAGGGCCAAAGCGCATGATGAGATCGGATGGTTCTCGAAATCATATAAAATTTATATTTATAAAATTAATATTTATCCATTTAATGGATTCTACGTCCCAACCCCTAGAAAACGATACCCCACTCGACCCCCTTTCCTAGATCCTTAAAAATCCCCATTAGGGACCTTAAGGTTTTCAACCCAATCGTCCTAATGGGGATTTTTAAGGATCTAGGAAAGGGGGTCGAGTGGGGTATCAATTGCACCTGGAAACTTGCGGTCACAAGTATAGTTACTGGATAGAGAACCGAACAATATTATTTTGTCAAAATTTCAAAGCCTGATTCTAAAAAGAATTGTTGATTTTTCCTACAATGGTCAAATGCAACGCCCTCAAACTAAAGCATCCATTACAGCTTTACAGCGTTTGCAGCGCTTTTTTCCAATTACGCAAATGCTTAATTACGCATCCTAATTTACAGCGCCTTTTTTCCCAGTCACAGAATCACAGTGCTGAATGATGTGAACTACATTTTCCTTACCCTTCCAATCCCAGTAACCTCCAGCCCCCTCCCGACACCAGAGCCCTGTGTTTCAAATTTTCATCGTCCTGCAAATTTTCACCTTTCATCATTGTTCCCAGATTGGGCTATAAATAGCAAATTGGGCTATCTTTTTAGCTCTGTTCGCGGGAAAACGTGTCAGGTTGCTTCTTACAGCAATTCGGGCTATTAGAAGTGGCCTTTCCCCGCAAATTGGGCTATTCGGTGGTGAACAACTTTTTTCAAGTTTTTTAGATAAAAATACCTTTATCACCAGAGAATTCTACCTACTACCCATCGTAGCATCCACGTTTTCGTAATCGATTTTCCTCTCTGTCCCAATTTGACGCATTCACGCATTTTTTACAGCTGTAAAACACGATTTACTGCACTCTTTACAGCTGTAAAAGATTTGTGCTGTAAATGGCTGCTCTACCTCAAACGCTTCTGGCACCAATTTCCTACCACCCTAAAACGAGAACTTGTCCCCCTCAAACGGCCCTGAAAGTTTGTCTTTGAACCACAAAGCAATAAAACAGGACTTATTAACGGACTACCCAACTGTGATTCACGGATCGGTTTCGCCGACGACAAAACAGATTAATTTCCGCTGTTGACCGACTCCGGGGATTTACCGGACTCAGGCAGGCTGTCTCTGAAATCGATGGCCGCAAAATCCAGGACAAAGAGGAGATCCGCCGTATTTCTGACCCACCTGAAATAATTTCAGGAGCAATTATTGTTCCTGACGTCCCAATAAAATTCGTTGCTTTTTCAGAAAAATGAAACTTGGCCGCTTCCGCCAAGGACGAAAATTGAGTGGACATTCAACACTGCTTGTTAGCCGGAATTTAACTAAATGAAGCAACGAGGCCAAGTGGGTTTCAGGAAAATGTTCGCACGAAAAAGAATTTTTAATTGAGGGAGATCAGGTTGTTAGCGCTGTCCCTCAGCCGCCCTTCCCCTATTTATTTTTATCATTTTTTTCAACCCTTTTGCGCGACGTAATAAAAAAATACCCCGCCCGAGCTCGTGATTATAAAAACACGTACTGGGATGTTGTCTGGTTTAAGAGAAGCTTTGACCACCTGCGACACGTGGTTGGATATATTAGTATTCCTCTTCTGCTCTTCATACCGGATTGTTAGCTTAAATGAACGTCAGGAGAACCTGCTTTCTGCGGTGGGTTTTATGGACACGATGAAGTAAGAGTGAAGAAAGAAAAAAAAACGCTGCCTATGTTTAAAAAGGGTTTATTGTTCTTTGGAATAAATGGTTCACATATAAATTATTTATTTATTTAATTTATTAGAATTATTCTAAGCCAATAAACAATTTCAAAAATAACTGTATTCCTGTAATATGTATGTTTAGACAGATGATACCTAATTTTTTTTCAAAATTTTAGTTGTTTTATTTAAAAAATATTTGATCTCCTGGGATCTTTCAAAAACCCCATTTCTAGCCCCATGAAAACCCTGATCGCAACAGTGAAATCGGATCGTTCCGGGACCCCAAAAAATGGATTCTACGTCCAAAAATACTTCGAAAACGACACCTGACTCGATCCCATAGCCAAAAGCCTTTAAAAAAACCTCTCGTAGCCCCATTTTAGCCCCATAGCGCCCCACGGGTTTGGGCGATCGGACTGAAAACCTTGCGGGCACAACTAGATGGTAAACCGAGTATTTTGTCAAAATTTCAGATTTAAAAAAAAAAAATTTAAAAACGGACGGCGGATGGACGTTTCGGTTTTGGAATGTAGACCTCTTGAAACGGATAATGTCAAATTTTGAGGCCGATCGGAGTTGTCGACCTCCGTCGCGAAAACATAGGTGTATTATTCCAAGAATAATAAACCAAAAAGTCCAAAATCACGAAACGACACCTATCGACCTCCTTGTTCGACGTCAATTCTACCAGCAATTCCACTTGGTTAATTCCACCGGGTCGTGAGCGAGTAGAAAGAAAGGAGTACTGCATAATACGAATATTATTCAATCGATATTATTCAATGTTATTGAATGTTATTCAATCGATTAAGTTTTCATGAATTAGGCAGTTACTTATAGCTTATAGTCCAGTAAAATAGGGACCGGACCGTGACTTAATTTCCAGTAAGCTGTAAATTATTTTAATTATTTTAATTCCTTTCGTAACGTCTAAAATCTATTATCTTGAGTTTGCACCATCGCAGGAGGTATGGCAAACAAACAACTTCAAAATTCTCGACTTTTTCCAGTTTTTCGTTCATAACTAAGAAGTCTTCTAAACTTTCAAAATAATATCATTATGATCAATTTATGAGGTAGTAATCGTCGAAATATTTATCAATTTTCGCTTAAATGTACCAACTATTACTCCTTCAATCAACGACTACTTGTAAGACTTACAAGTAGTTTCCAAACTTAGTAGTTTCCAAACTCCAATTCTATGAAATAACCCTCGGAGTAAAAGTTGTTGAGAAAATAATAGCGGGAGAGACATTAATTTGAAAATTTGTTAATATAGTATATTATACTTAACAGAGCTGAGCAGTGGTGACTAAAAAGAAAACGGTAGCTCACTAGCAAGTTTGACAAACATTTTGACAAACTTGCTAGTTATATTTAATAATATTAAATATATTATGTGCTAATAATATAAACATATTATGTGCTTTTTGATATTTAATATCAAAATTTGATATTGATTCCATTTAATGGAAGTTTCTGGAATTTAGCATATTAGTTAAGTACACTTGAAATTGTCCGTAATATTATCAAAATTGATGTGCCCTAGACTCCCCCCCCTCGATGGTATGAATGGTTAACAAGGCAAACGTTGCATTTAGGTTCGTATTCTTCAAAAATCAGCATAACATGACCTTAACGCACGTTTTCTAACTTTTTTTTTTAGCTCTTAACCTAATGAATGAGCACCTACGAACTTGTCCCGTCCACTTAAATATAAATGAAGCTTTGTTCTAATGCCCCTTTCCCAACAATGCGTACCTACCTGCTAGAAAACTTTCCTTCGGGAGACGCTCCTGTTTCTTTGAGCTCATTAAAAAAATACTTCTCCCAAAGTTTACCTTTTCGGAAAGTTGTTGCCCGCAGTGAATAGGTATTTAGGGAAGGAAGTAACCAAGAATGTTCAAAGCCACTTAATTTCCGGATGTTCAAAGTTCTCGGGGGAAGGACTTACGTTTTCGCACCGGCCACCAGACTTATGTTTCCTTATTTTACCCGGCAAGGGAAGTTCTCCCGTTTTAGTTCATCCTGGAGAAGAGTGATGGGCGAAACATTACAGTTCTTTTTAGTGTATTGCGGAATAAGCGGCACTGGAACATCCACTGCAAACTTCAGTCATTTTTGAAACGCCAGATATTTTGTTGTATGATTATTTAAGCCGCAACCCGAACAGAACCATCTGTTTTTGGTTTTAAAAAATACCATCGAAATCAGTTCGGCCCGCATACCTACTACTAGAACAGTCCAAAAACGTGAATAATTGCCTTCTTATTGGCTTTTTCTGAGGAACGCGACGGCGTGTCAGATTTGAAAAAAAAAAAGAAAAACAAAAAAAGAAAAGTGGTTCTGGTTCATCAAAATCGGTGAAAACTTGCGGTAGGTACTTTCAAGGAAATCAGAAGAACCCAAAAGAGACTTCACATTAAAACTATGGACTGTTTGAGACGTTTCTGTGGTGTTGTGTCCGCAACAGTTTTTATTTTATTTTGAGGAATCCGAATCTTTTAAATAATAAAAAAAAAAAAAATTAAACAAATAAATAAAATGTAAAAAAGTACCTAAATAAAAACATAACTTTAACTTAACATAACAACATAAATTTAATTCTGTCAATAAAAAAATTTGGGGGAAAAATGTTTTTTGGGATTTTTTTTTTTCGAAAATGACAATAAGTACATTGTATTGTTTTTTACTCGAAAAATATTTGACCTGGGATCCTTCAACAATCCCATTTGTAGCCCCATGAAAGCCCTATAGATCGCCACAGTGAAATCGGATCGTTCCGGGACCCCCAAAAATGGATTCTACGTCCTAAAATACTTCGAAAACGATACCTAACTCGATCCTATGGCCAAAAGCCTTCAAAAACCCCTCCCGTAGCCCCGTTTTACCCCCATAGCGCCCCATGGGTTTGAGCGATCGGGCTGAAAACCTTGCAGGCACAACTAGATGGAAAACCAAGTAGGTATTTTGTCAAAATTTCAGATTTTCTAAGAAATTCATACTGCCCGAAAACGGGCGGACATTTCGGTTTTGGAATGTAGACCTCTTGAAACGGATAATGTCAAATTTTGAGGCCGATCTGAATTTTCGTCCTCCGTCGCGAATACATAAGTGTGTTATTCCAAGAATAATACGTTTTCTGAATGAACATCCTAAAATGGAAAATTTGTACAAAAATTAGAGAATAGCTGATGATTTGCCTCAAAAAATATTTGCGGCCATGAATTTGGGGTGAATAAACAACGGGCTAGCTCATTAACGTTGAATCTGCCCACTTCTTTCGTGGCACTGAACCTAGGTTGCAACTGAAATTTTCGCACGAGTTTCTTTTGGTTGTGTATAGTCGGAAAATAACTCAGTCAGACCGGAGGATTTTCTAACTAAAGCTTCAGAAACCCTAGTATCTTTCAATTGTAGAACTAATGTAAGCAAGCAACAACGTCTGGGCGTTTAAATTACACCCAAATAACGGTAATCATGCCAAAAAGTAGCTTGACTTTTTCCAGTGAATTTTCACACTGGGCCGGTGTATATTTTAATATACACCGGCCCACGAATAATCGTATCTAATTTTTTCCAAAAAGCACACCAAGGCTTTATTTTGCAACTATTTAAGATACATAAATCATTAGTTAGTGCGTTAGTCCCATTGTGTGTCGGTGCGTCCTGAAGATGAGTACCGCCTCACCGAAAAACCGTTAGGCGCACTGCCAACAGATTCTATCAACGGTAAATCTCCGGAAGTTGGTAAGGTTCCCATAATATTGACCCGGTTTGTTCAAGATTGGGAATTCCACATATTTATGAATTCACAGCAAAAAATTATTTTTGAACACTTCGTCCACGCCATTTTCTCCAGTAGCGACCACACACACACACACACCCGCACACCCTCTCAAATGAAACCAGTTCAAATTTAAACAAACATGTCGAAGAGGAGAGCGCAGCTTTCCATTTTTTGGGGGAAAGGTTGCGCTAAAAATCTATTTTTATAAAATCCAATGTTTGTGGATGGATAGCTGGCTGGCTGGGTATGTCCGATCATCACGGCCAAACGGCTCAACTGATTTTGACGGGAGTGGGCGCAAATTGCAATGCTCGTCATGACGAGCGAGTTCCAACTTAGAACATAGGCAATAGTAGATTTCGCGAACTCTCTTCCTTCATTGCGAAAGCAGCGACAAGACCCGGATGAAAAAGCGTCGTTACTAGGGATTACTAGGAAAATTTTCGTAACGCTGAAACCCAATAGGTACAACTTTTGGCGTCTGTTTTGAACGGAACTACGTCGGTTAAAACGAGCTTTTCACGCTGATTTCAACTAGTACAAAACGATTTCTGTGCAGTAACCCGTTCGGAAGTTATTCGAAAATTGCCTACCAGTTTCTTTTGTGAGCCTTCGATTAATTTGATAGGAACTAGACGATTCTAATTACGGGAATTCTCTTGATCAGCTGACTGAGCTAAAATCTCTCCTGTTCACCCTTGGACGTTGAAATTTTAAAGGGAGCCCTTCTGGGAGTACAAGGGACGATTCAAATGACGGGAAATGTTAAAAAACCGTTCACTGCAAAAATCTCCCCTGTTGAAACATTCAGTTTTGATTCGTGTTCACAATAGACCGGGCGAAGACCTGGTGTCCCAGCTGTAGCGAGTGCATAAAATGAAACTATATTTTAGGAAATTTTAGTGTTTGTGCAGTTTATCTGAAAAATACCCTATTCCTATTATTGAGGGATTTCCTACGTCTCACATCACCCATTGTCTCACATCAAAAAGTTCCTACGAGCAGGAAAAAATCCCTACGTTTGGCGTCACTGGTTTCATAACCTAACCAATTAGGTAACCTCCTTCCTTCCTCTTCAGCTTGATTGGTTTCTAATTCCCCCAGTAGCTGTATTTTCCCCTAGTACTTGCCTGCTTACCAACGTCCCAACTGACAAAAGAGGAACAAATGAGGACTTTCTCACAAAAAGCAGGACGGTTGGTTGCCTTACCACAATTTCTGTATCCCCTTTTTTCGAAAGAGCAAAAGAATTTGGGGAACCGAGTATGCAGTTGTTTTACGGCTCTCTTAACACATTTGTATGCCTGCCAGGCCCCAATTAGTGCCATATGGAACGATTTGGGTGCCCCTCCCCTTCATCCTTAGTATTTACACTTCCACAAACGGTTCATTTTTTTAACCGGCTACCTTTCATATCAATTTTCTTCTCACACGCGACTCCTTTGTGAGTTATGTGGCCCTCCGGGGGTGATTCTGAAATTCCGAAAAAACTCCCAACTTTTATTCGGAACCGTCTTACGCTGTATATTATGTTATGATCCCGTGGGATAATCCCCGACCTACATTGGTATTTATTGCTTGGTTCGGTTCATAAATCAATCCAGAAGGCTTGCAAACGAATGGTGAAGGCTTTTCAGCGACTTTGATTAGCTTAACGACTCTGCATAATTGAAATACTGTGTTTCGTCCTGAAATGTATATGCACGTTTATTTCTGTTTCAGGTGAGTTGGTCACCCTTTACACTACAGGAAGAAGAGCTATATTATGAAATTCCTGAGCAGATAAACTGGTACATATATCCCAAGTACTAACGATAAGTATGAAATTAACGCCTTTATTCAGGATAGACTTTTAATAATTTTTCTAGGATGACTCTGAGCTCTTCACAGTTCTTTCTTTTTCGTGTGTGGCATATTTATAACAGTGCATTTGACGCGGCTTTAAGTGAAAAAAGAGGTGAGAATGGAGTGAGAACGAAAGGAGGTGCCAAGTCTATTTCATTTGAGCTTCCCTCTTGAACTTTTTTTTTTCCTCTCCGTCAGGGTCGTATTATCTCTCAGGCAAAACAAACAGCTCTCATAGCTTTTGCAGAGCCTCCAGAGAGGGTCAAGGAGTCCGAAAGAATGGACGGAGCGTGGAGAATTTTTCACGCAATTTCACGGACCATTTTCCCCCTCCTGTACACTATAATACTCTCATAAAGGCCCCAACCTTTATTTATCTGGGGCATCTCCTTCGAAAATGAACGGACAACTCGCGTGACAAGCTCGATCAACACAAGGACTCGCATGTCCGGCGGTCTATCAATATAACAGTCCTCGGGCTGATTGCCATCGGGTGGGGTCAACCCTGATTTGTCATATCTTGTCTGGATGACGCAAAAATTTGGCGAAAAAATAGTTACTAGTAGAATGACGACGTGTATTAATTTACACATTACCAGTCATTTTCAATTTTGCCTCATTTTGAAGTATATTAAATACTCTTTCTGAGTATCGGAAGCCGTCCATTCTCCACCGAGTTGGAGGAAAAGGATTATGCGGGCCGCAATTTACAAGTTTCAGCTTTTACCCTTGTCATTCGAATCAGAAGGACTTTGAGTGGGTCTGATTTCGACTTGGGCCCAAGTAGGATTAATCCGAACTCCCTCGTCCCGTTCGGATTAATCCCTTTTACACGCCAGAGATATCATCAACTCCGTCGGCTTTTCAGCAGGATTCACAACGGGAGAGAGAATTCAAAAACGACCACCGCGTTCACAGCTCAAATCAGAATGTCACTCGTCTATTCGGTTATCAAAATTCCTGTAAATTACTTCTTTTTTTTCTTCTAAGCATCTCAATGGTGGGTGGATTGGCGACTTGACGAAAATCAAGTGCACTTGCTGGTATGCGTGCACATACCATGGTATGTTGGAACACTTCCCTATCGAATACCAACAACTACAACGGTAAAAGCAATGGTAAATTTTTGGAAATAAACAAAATTTACTGAAACTATTGAATAACAAAAGCTATTGCTTTAATAAATAATTTAAATTTGGCCAAAATCAGCTCGCAGAGGAATTCGATTCCAATGAATTCAGGAGCAACGCTATCATAATGTACACTCAATGTAACTACCACTCACTATGTAATGCGACGCCAAATATCAATAGTCCGTAAGTTTAATTTTTTCAATAATTGAAATGAAAAATCCCAAATAATGAAGGTACCTAGTTATTAATTTTTGATTTTTTTCTTTGATTTTTCAATTTACGGACATTATACATTCTTTTACTGTCGAAATGTAGACAAACCGAACACAGGTCAAGTAAGAACAACTAAGGAGACAAATGCTCCTCAATCACGCCATCAACTTGTGCCACCCGTGGAATTAAAATTTTGTAAGATTGGACAGAAGAAAATCTTGTAGGCAATCAGTCATGAAGTTACATCAAATATACTATACCTTATTAAGTAGGCTTAATTTTTGTTTTTGATCGCAGTAGCAAATACTCAGCTTTGTAACGTCGAAACCCTGAAACCGACTTTAGGTTACGCTAAAAAACCACGATATTTTCGGTCGTTTTTGCTCCGTGGCTCCTGAAATATGCATTTTAGCGCTAAGCCCATAAGTTATCTATTTAAACTATATAGAATATGCTATTCTTCGAGCTTAACTGGGGGTCTGTAAGATTAATAGTTTCTGATAAATAGCTCTCTAAAGTTGGACAATATTATCCGAAATCGTCAAAAAAGTTAAAATCGTTAGTTTCCGCCAAACCACTCCTTTTACAGGTTTTACACCCCCCCCACCCCACTCTTACTCCTCTTCCCTACACCCCTTATGGAGTAGGTACGATTTTCACTTTTCAGGCAATTTTGGGAAAATTGTCAGTTTTTTGATAACTGTATCTTCGTATTCTATCTAGTTTTAAGAAGGTTCGAAAATACAATGTATGAGATAATATTATTATGTCATAATAACATTATGTAGGTATTTTCATTTTTAGGAGCATATTATGCTTCTGGGACCAATCTTACAACGTAACAAATAATAAATAATACCTACTGTAGCATGCAAACATTCGGAACGCCCTCATGTAATGAGAGAAATGATATCGAAAATAATTTTCATATGACAACACTAATTCTCAATATTTATTGTTCTGACATGTTCCACCCCTATTTATTTTTGCATACCTGCGTGTTCAACTTTCATGTGTATATGTATATACGTGATTCTTGATGAGATGATCTTATCTGGAAACCGTAGATTTAAAAATTTGTTGACCTCTTTATTATTAAATAATAAACAAACTATTAACAAATTACTTAATAACAAATTTTGTTAGTAAGTAATTTGTTAATAGTTTGTGCGAGTGGAGATAGTTTCAAAAGCACTTTTCTCATTTTTACGAAAAGCTGACGTCGATTTTGGAGTGGACTGTTTATAAACAGTATCATATAAATATAAATATGATTTGACTGCATCCTTAAGAACGTGCAGCCTACTTTTAGACCCAGTCGGCCACTTTTTTGTTTACCAACTATTTGTAATAGTGCTAAAAAATCATCTAATCTATTATACGAAGATATACATATAATACGTATAGCCTGTACATTCGAATTCACCGTGATTTGCATGGAATTGTATTGAAAGTAGTTTTAAAATGAACGTCTGCGATGGCGTCGAGTTTCTGGCGAGCCCCTGTGGACAGCCGAACGAGGTCCCCGAAGCAAACATACCGCTCATTACTTGTTGGTATTGATTCAAGTAATGGGGTCATGTTTGCTTTTGGTACCCCGTACCCCGCACGGCGAACTCATCGACGGGATTGCAACTGCATCTGACTGCTGTTTTAAATTAGTGAGTCGTTTGATGTGTAGATACGGCAAGAGATTCTCACATGAGCGTTACTCTGTAACGTGATATCAGCGTAACGGATATCAGCGAACGGAAGATGGAAGTGCTTGATAGATCACGAATGGTCGCTTCCGCCTATAGAAAATAGAAGGACTGATCGTCACGAACAATATCTACTCTATATATAGAGTTAAGTTAGTAATCAGTTAAGTTAGATTTCTGTTAGATAGTTAGTTGGATAGTTAGTCAGTTAGATTATGTCTGACTACTAACTTTTGGCTGGAAACGGGAAAACCCCTGGAGCGGACGGTCCATTGGGCATGTTCATTGCGGCTGGGGTTTCAGGCAGCGCCCCTTCGTTCGTTTCGGGTCTTGCAGCCAAACCCAGTTCCCAGTCTTGAACTCCTTCTGCCGGGCCCGACGGTCAACATCTCGACTGTGGACCCTGGGCCAACCTGGCCCATCACATTCTCATTTCACCAACAACAAGCGGCTGCATGAGTTTTGACATCGCTTCCAAACCAATAAGTAGTAATGTTAAATAGGGGGAAAACGCTGCAAATGTCACACAAGGGTTTCTTATTCTTTGATAATGACATTAAAACACATTGTGTTTCATTGACAGATTAAATTTTTGTACAAGTAACTTATATTATAAGTTACTTGTAGAAAAATTTAATCTGTCAATGAAAAAAAAAAAAAAAAAAAAAAAAATGAAAAAGTTTAAATTTTGGCCTCCTGGGTCACGAGGTAGGTAGGTACCCGGTAGGTAATTTATTAAACACATGACGTCACCAGCCCAATCCTATCTGGAGCGATCGAGGTTTCCTTCGCTCAGCTTCTTATCGCTCTCTCATTAAATACTGTTCTGTTCGTGCTCCACCTCAATAAAATCCATTTAGCGAAATTACTAAAATAACCGTCTCGACTGAATCCGTTTCCCTGTGATCGAGGGCTCTTCCATTACCTACTAACTGGGATCCTTGAAAAATCCCATTTGTAGCCTCTTGAAAGCCCTAGAGATTTCCACAGTGATCGGATCATTCTGGGACACCCAAAAATGGATTCTACGTCCAAAAATATTTCGAAAACTACACCTAACTCGATCCCATAGCCAAAAGCCTTTTAAAAAACCTCCCGTCGCCCCATTTTAGCCCCATCGCGCCCCATGGGTTTGGGCGATCGGGCTGAAAACCTTGCGGGCACAACTAGATGGTAAACCGAGTATTTTGTCAAAATTTCAGATTAAAAAAATCCTACTGCCTAGAGAGTGAAAGTAATTGCAGCGCGAATTGAGCATCTTCTCTGAACTAATCTACCTTGCTACCTCTTTCAACAAAAACTTGCTCCATGTGGCGCATCTGAGCTCCGGTAGCTCCGAATTTCTTAAGCATAAAAACTGCACTATACTAACTATACATTATCCCAACGCAGGTAGAAGGGGTCTAAGGCCAGTTGGAGAGGTCGGGGTTGGGCTGGCTTTTCCCAGCCGGGGTTGGCCCTCTAGTTGAATAACTGGAAACCGGGGCACATTTCGGATACACCCAAACGCCTTGTCATATTCGTTGGGTCCATTTCGGTCCTCACCTACAGTGACAAAAAAACTAATCAGGTCCGTTTCGTCCGCATGCCTCATTCGCGGGGCTCATTTCGAAAACTCTGCTTACCCTGTGGTAGAGAAGCCATGTGGAAAAATATCTCGCTGTCCCGTCAAGCCTGACAAAGAGTCATCAAAATGTCCTCGCTTTCCGGCTACGGAAAGAAACTTTGAACTTCCCTCGTAGCGTCTGGACTCATCTGACTGTAGCCGATCATGTGTAGGCCTGTTCGGGCAGGTAGAAGTTCATGGGTTAAAAGAATTTTAGCTCAATTTTTATTTTTCAAGTTTTGGCGTTTTTTTTTTTTTTTTTTTTTTTTTTTTTTTTTTTTTGCGATTTCGCCCACTGTGCGACGGTGCCAACTAGGATTTCTCTTATTTGAGCCCAATATGAGCGATCAATACCAATTCCTGCTTTCCGCCAATTATTATTGTTATTATTTTGACAAAAAACCGCCTCTGAATTACAAACACCCACAGTGTGGGTTCCACACGTAGGCTCAATTCCACCGGATTTGTCGGGTAATATCCCTTAGGTACTTTTATTGTTTTAAATGTGGGAAGCGTTTGTTACTTGGTTGAATAGGATTCCGGTAAACTCGGATTTTCGCGTTGCGGCTAAATCCATTTTGCGATGAGAATGAAACGTTTTGCGGAGAATGAGGGGGGTCGAGAGCGGGAGGGTAATTGGGAATGAAAAACCACGATGTATCAGATAATGAAAGAATTGGGAGGGGAATGCGGCATGCGAGGTATTTCCCGGAGATACACGACAAAGGGTTGGGGGGTTGGCGCAATTAAATAGCTAACTAAATCACGAAGTAGGAATTTCCGTCGACGGTGGCGACAAGGGGGGCCAACCCTGCAGTGATGCCCTTCGCTGGGAGGGTCAATGGTCTGTGGACAACCTCCTCCCAACGGACCTCAATCACCATCAGTCTAACATCTCCCCTTTCCCGATTTGACCAATCAACATTTGATACCGCAATGGTTGAAATCTATTCGAACACACGTGCTTCCATCTAATGACGGAGATTTCCTAGAAACATCATGATTTTGATTAAATCAAAATCTTCAGAGGAGAATAATTAAGTTTTTTGTTTATTATTCTTGGTGATTGAAGTAAAGGTAGACACAACTAAAACAGTTTCAATGTTAATCTTGGTTTTATTTCCTTGTAAAACCAGCCGTGAATGAGTAAATTTACATTTTTCCTGTATTTGTGGACTTTATTGATCCAACGCTGTTTCTGACAACCTGTACTGAAAAATAAAATCTCTCGATTTTTCAAAAAATTGGCATAAAAAAAAAATCGATTTTTGATTGTATTCAGTGATTAAAAATTGATTTCAAACAATCGATGTTTCCAAGTAAACGTAGATTTTCTCGAAAAATTGGGTATCGATGGAACCCTTTCCTAAATGTGGTCAATACTACCCAGACAACATTAATCCTCCCCAACAATTCTCAAATCAACAAGAATTATAGTTTTGACGTCTCTCACATTGCCAACTTCGTCAAAACCCGTCACGACCTGAAACTCCAGTCACAAACCGATTTACAATAATAGCTGCAGATTACGCGATAGGTACCGAACTCCTAGCGCTGATTAAGGCAATCAAATCCCTTAAACAACAAACTTATTCGCGAATATCAGTCAAACTTCTCCGGTTCCACCCCTCGACCTTCATCCCCCCCGCCGGTATTTATTGCAGGACGGCTGAGAAATTTCATTCCGCTGTGAAGTCCCGTAATGGCATTTCGTGCCCTGAACAATTAAATTAGTCCTCGGGGGACCTCCAGAGTTAAATAAGGTTCACAGGAGGGTTGGAGGGCGAAACTCGTAATTTTTAAATGACGGCCTTTCTCTTCGTCGGGATTAGCGCGGAAATTAGGGAAATATAAGGATTAACTCGTACGAAACACGTAGGTTGGGAGTACAATTGAACGGTTGCTGCCCAATCAAACCTATCGTACCTATTAACTTATTCATACTCTCAAATAGAAAAATCTCCCGCTGTAAAACCTCTTATCCAAACTGAGGTTTGAACTGTCCCGGCTTGAGTGGTATGACCCGTGAAGATCGTCCCCCTTTTCCAGACTTTATACGAACCCCCTCGGGTAACTTTTAATCTCGGCGTCTGCATATTTCAATAGGCACCTCACTGTTCCGCTTCACTGCCACCCGAGACTTCAAAGGGAGACTTTAGCGTTGAGGGGGAAATCGCAAAAACTATGTGGTGGTTCCTGATGTATTTGTACAGTTTTACCTACTGTACAACAGTTGTTTGGAATGAAGTTACTGTAACGGCGGATTGGAAAGAAGCATGATAGTCGTCGGTCACACCGTTTTTTCCCCTATTATTCTTGGAATAAGTACCTAATACACGTATGTAATCAATCAATCAACCAATCATGAGTTTTTCATGGCCGAAGCCAACACTGACACAGCAATCGTTACATGTAAAAATTAACTTAAAAACTAAACAAATTACAGTAGGTCCTACGTAACAGTCAGATACATAAGAAAAAAAATCATACTGGATGCAGTTTCAAGCTGTGCCTTGAGACCGTTTGAAATGGTAATCGGAAGAAAAAAATCCCCGGAAAAAAATCCCCTAAGAATACTCAAGGGCGGAAAAAAATCCTCAACAAGAAAAATTTTAAAAATTGAAAAAATCTTGAGCAAAACACAATAGAAAGATAGGGAACCTCTTCGTTTGGTTTATTATTCTTGGAATAATACACCTATGTAATCGCGACGGGGGTCGAAAATTCTGATAGGCCTCAAAATGTGATTTTTTTCTATAACTGGGCCTCTGAAGCGAAGCATAGTTTTAGAGTTTCTTGAATTCGGAAGTTTTGAAAGACCGTAAAAGCCAATTCGATTCCAACTGCCTTCTCCACCTTTCAATCCCAGCCTTTTGTTGGTTCAGGACTTTTAATCAACCCCCCTCCCCTCCACAACACGACAAAGTTGATTCGACTCCATTCGCGTGAGTTTGACAGTTTGTCTCAAGGCGTCACTCAACCTTTATCAACACTCTCGGAAAACCATCCGGGGCTCAATTGGTCAATATAAAGGTGGAGAAGGATTAATATTCAAGATTGAATCGACCCGACAGTAAGAGGTTAGGTAAATAGATTCCAAGTCCGAAGTGGAAGTCTTGTTAGCCAGTTTTCTCCCGTTTAGGTTGCACAGTTAATTCTCAATGGTGGAACAATTAAGTCAACAAGATTAGCGACTCGGTTATAATCTAATACTTGCCTACCTTGTTTTCAACTTCGTTTGAGTAATTTCTCAGAAATCTTATGCAACTCCCCGTCAGAAAATATGAAGAACTGTAATTACAGGTCTTCATATTCTCTTTCTAGACTCATACCCTTATGGGTCTGAGTCTAGGTATTTTTGTTTATTTTAAAATGTTTGATAAAGAAAACTACTACCGAACCCTGATTAGTGTGGGCATTGAATCGCGTGTGATCTAGATTCGGTGAAAAAGAATGAATCAACGCAAAATGAAACCGAAAATCGATTTAAAAAAATCTTTAGGAAAGGACGAATTAAAATTAATTTGAAAGAAAAAGTCCAAAAATAAAAAACTGGGGTGTGGTTTTATGAAACCACGGTAAAAGTGAAACTTTTTTCCCACTAGTCTCTCCGGCTCGCTTCGCTCGCTCCCCTAGTGGGGTACGTAGCATCGATGGACACGTTTTTTATGTCTAGTCCCCCCCCCCTCCATTTCCTACTCATTCACCTACCCTTGTAGGCCCACCACCTACCCACCACTGGCCATTCACTCTACCCACGGCTTCATTTTGGCGTTTTCTCAAATTGATTTCTAACGTGGCAACTGATAACAACAAAACAAGCGGCATTGTTTACTGCATCCATTAATAACATCAATAAATATAAAATGGGGACATAATGACAAAGAACAAGTACGAAAGAAATGCGTGATAAATCGAGAGCTTTCCAACGAATGGTGAACGATTTTTGTACGATTATAACTGGCGAAGATGAAGTTCCGTAGCAACGAATCGGTTGTAAGCGAAAATCAACGGTAGCGTGACGGGACAAGAAATGACACACAGACCAAAAAATTTGGGAGGATGTATTACATCGCCCCATGCATTACATTTTTTAGTTTCACTTTAAAAATTGGAAGTTAATAGGTCATTTTATCTCTAAAATAGTTGTCTTTTGGTTTTTATTTGGTATTTATTCCAAAATATTTGTAAACCCATTTTTACAGATAAGATTTCCCAGAGAACTTCAGCATGTTCAACGAATTCTTAATCCAAACCTCAACAAAATCACCATCCACATTTTAAAAAAGAAAGAAGTTTTAATCATTTCTTAAAGACTTTTTTTCATCACCCGTCCTTCTCGGAAGATGTGTTTTGTCCATTAGTTTTGATTTGTTTTTGTCTCTTCCTGAAATTTTAACAATTGTTAACAATTCAACCAAATTCCACCCAAAACTTGCTCTCCCACCTATAGGTACCTATACAAGTCGTATACGAATCAACACTTTCGCCATTTTCGACTAATCTTTCCCGCAATCTAGGATAATTCTCCAACCCCCAACGTGGATCCATAAGACCTCCCATGAGTATTAATCAACCTAATCCCTCGGGACAAGTAGAGGGAGCGAAGAATGGTTAGCCAGACGAGAGAACACCCCACGAAGAACGAATTCCTGAAGATGGCGTTTAGGCGAAGGCTCGAATAAAAGAGAGTACAGAGAGAGTGGAATCTCAATAACTTGTAGGAAATTCCCGGTCCCTTGAAAAAATCCGATAATTCGTTAAAACCCATGCATTTCGGTCCCCTTGATAATTCGTAGATTTTTCTCGTCGAGCCAGTCGTTAACGGCACAGAACATAGAAAGAGAGTAATCTTTCTATGTTCTGTGTTAACGCTCTGAAATTCGTATTTCTCTATAATCCGTATTTTTTTCGAAACCCAGCAATAGGTTTGTGAAAAATAATTATCTACTTTATTGAAGCTGCAAGTAGAGGAGGAGGAGGAGGAGGAGGAGGAGGATGAAGAGGAGGAGGGTGACACGATTTTCGTCATCTTTATTCTAGGGCACTTCTAGCAGTCGGAAAAATCTGAAATTGGCCTTAAAAAATCCAGTTTGGCGAGCATAGTGCGAGAAAAGTCTGAAACCACCAAAAAGTAGCTCCATGTAGCTCCATGTAGAATGTCCTAAAGTAGAAAAAACGGGAAATTAAACCTTTTCTAAAAAATTTGAAAAAACCAAAAAACCAAAAATCCATTTTGGCGAGTAGATGACGAGAAAAAAATTAATATGAAACCACCAAAAAGTTGCTCCACGGGGCGCATCTAAGCTCCAAAAGTGGAGAAAAAATCAGGGTTTGGAGCAGTTGACTGGATGTTAAGGTTGCTGTGGGACGAGGGGTGCCTGACGGCTATGCAGCTGACTCCTCCTCCCCTTAACACCCCTCCCCCCCTATTCAAGTTATTCAAAAAGAAGAAGTCGCAGCTCTCAATCACTCGAGAAAAGCGGCCCGGCTGGCTGCAACGACCGCCCCCTCAGGGCGGAACACGCGGCCCGCCATGCCGCAACAACGGGGGTTGGCTGGCGTAGCCAGCAGGGGAAGGCCCCCTAGTTGTTAAAATGGCCCCATTCCAAGGACCGCGTACGGCTTACGCTTATCTTTTTCGTATGTTTCTAAATTCACTCCAAGAAATCCCCGATCCCCAGTGTGTAGTTCCCATTTCAGATTCTCAGCACCTGTTGAGTGGCCTATACATTTACCTTTTTTCCCCGGGTCCGAGTCCCTTCGGGGGGTTTCAGGGTTGATAAATCAGAATGATTCACGAACCCTTCTTGCCCACCTGTTTTAATCCTGCTGCCGGAAAGTATACTTTACTTTCACGTTTTGGGTTGGGAATTAACCGGGTCAAGTTAAGTTACACTGGTTGTTAAAATTCCGTTGGACCAAATGCTTTTAAAAAGCAATAGAAATATTTTTTGTGATCAAGTGAAACACTTGGTTGGTGGATCGTGGGTTTCATGCTGGACTTTCTTCTTCTAAGCCTTGGAAGCCCTAGGGCACCACCGTCCATTATTCCAAAAGGGATCACATTTTCTGGGCCCCCCTCAGTCTGAGCGACACTGCCTATATTATGGCGGTTTGTAGGGGCACTCTGGTCCACCGGACATGGGAAACGGGTTCTTCGTCTTAGGGAGAGAGTCATTGGAAACAGTGGCGGATTGGGCGACGCTCGAGCGCCTGGTCGAAGCTGGAAAAAAGTTACCCTACCCAAAATATGTACTCGATGCCGAAAATACTCAAAAGAAGGCGATCTGGTTGGCTTTGTTCCTCATAGGAGGGATGGCAAGTGCAATAAATGCGTAATTTGTTCCACAAGGTGTTCAAACGGTACAACCTCATGGACTCATCGTATGCAAGTCTCTTTTTGATTTACAAATTTTTGTAAACGCTTTCTACGACCCTAGTCGAGTGTTAGAGGAGTTATCCGAAATTGAAAATCATCAAAACAAGGCTGAGGCAAACTCTTGAGTGACAAAAATCTGGTGGAACTCATGTTGATGGCTTGCGAGCAGGAGCGTCTGGCCGGAGCACTGAGCCAAGTGACTTTCCTCGTTCCGAGTCCTCCTCGCCATCGCCTACTGCTTGGTACCTTCTCCTCATTTTGTGTGTGAGTGTTAGGTGATCCCGTTATGGTTAAAATTTAATTATGGAATAATACTCTTTGGTATTTGCAATGGGGGTCAAAAATTTCGATCGTCTTCAAAATTTGTCATATATCTACGTTTCAATTGAAATCGGACGATCGGACTGAAAACCTTGCGGGTACAACAAGATGGAGAACCAAGTATTTTGTCAAACATTTCAGACTTTTAAATAAGTTCCTACTGCCCAAAACGGCGTGACGGCGGACGGACATTTCAGTTTTGGAATCTACTGTAGATGTGTAACACATCATTGGGCGACGCTCGAGCGGCTGGTCGAAGCTGGAAAAAAGTTACCCTAATAATGTTTGACAAAATACTTGGTTCTCCATCTTGTTGTACCCGCAAGGTTTTCAGCCCGATCGTCTGAATCCGTGGGGCTCTGCGGAACTAAAACGCGGCTACTAGTGGGTGTTTTGAAAAGTGTCATTAATGGGATCGAGTTAAGTGTCGTTTTCGAAGTATTTTTGGACGTAAAATCAATTTCTGGGGGTCCCAAAAGCATCCAATTTCACCGTGGGGGTCCAGGATGAAGGGGGTTAAAGGATGAATCTTGATAATCTTGATATCCTTCTTTTCCGAATAATCTTGATGTTTGTCCTTCTTCCTGCCTAACACTTTGGTAAGTAACATGAAAATTAAAAAAAAAATTAAATAATTAAATTGTAACAGATATACCTAAAAGGTAGGAGATATACCTAAATTTACCATGGGCCTGAGGTTGAGCCAGAATTAGAAAGACATGAACAATCGGGGGACATACCGGTGAAAGGGTGGAGGGGAGATGGCGAGGAGGGCCGCTCAACGCTCCTCGGCACAGTCCTCTAGCCAGATGCTCCTCTTGCGAGGCTTCTTTTGGTTTATTATTCTTGGAATAATACACCTATGTAATCGCGACAGAGGTAGACAATTCTGATAGGCTTCAAAATTTGACATTATACGTTTCAAGATGTCTAGATTCCAAAAACGAAATGTCCGTCCGCCGTCCGAGCCGCTTTGGGCACAAGATTTTATTTATTTTTTAATCTGAAATAGTGACAAAATACTCGGTTACCTGTCGGTGAAAGTCTTTGATAAAAATGAGTCAGGTAATAATTACCTTTTAAACAATTATTGTATACTAATTACATTACAACAATTATTGTTGTAATGTACCTACTTGTAAATAATTATTATTGTTGAGTGGTTTCAAATTGAATCGCCCGGGCCGGTCAAAACCGGCCCTGATGGGAGGCCTTGAATTTCGTATGCAGTGCGTACGAAAGTGTATGCATTTCGTACGCTGCAAAAGTGAAAACAGCAAAATTTATGTTTTTTTTTTAATACAAATTTAACATAATTTAATTTAAACATAAATTTAATAAATTTTATGTTTACGAGGGTGGATCTTATCATCCGACGTTCCCTCTTGTGAGATTTCTCGTTCTTCGCAAACAACCCTCCTAAACACGTTTTCATGAAAGTGAAACAGAGCTCTCGCAAACTTTTCTACCGCGTTCAAGCACTAAACGGACTTTACCGGGTTGTTCGCTTGGTGAAATGCAGGAGTCCCAACGACACGCGAAGAAAAGGAAATGAATCCGAATCTAAACCCACAATGTGCTTTTCCCCCCCGTTGTCGAATAAAGTCAACCGGCTAACAAGTCTGCAATGCCGTCGGTCGTAATGCTCGCTCATAAAGACCAAAGCATGCAACCCGACGTTGGCGATGTTGGAGAGAGGTGGGGGTGAGTTGGAGGGGATCGTGTATGAATGAAGTCTCGGGTGAGGAAGTGGGGACTTTCGAAAAGCGTTTTCTCCCTTCCCCTCCCGAATATTTTCCGCGTGGACGTGACTAATGGTTCCGGGACTAACGGTGGGGGGTGGGGGGGGGGGGGTGAAAGAGGGCACTTTTAAACCGTAGTTATGGCTAATAGAGGGCGCTGGTCCTGTGGAAACTGATAAATGGCTCTGCGCCACTCTACCTGGACTTGCTCTCCAGTAGAGTAAAAGATATGTCCAGTGAATGGGAGAAAGGGGTCAACTTTTATTTTTTGTTCATGGCGCTAAAAACGTGGAACAAACCCCCGAATTCAGTTACCTTGTTTGAAATCAAAATTCAGTCACTTTTCTCAGCTTCGAGACCAGCCCCAAGTCTTCGTCTTGGGAATTCACGGAAACAGCATAATATGCTGAATGAATATTATTCATACTGGATGCAGTTTCAAGCTGCGCCTTGATACCGTTTGAAATGTTAATCGGAAAAAACTCCCCGGAAAAAAATCCTGCAGGGCGAAAAAATCCACAACGAGAAAGATTTTAAAAATTGAAAAAATCTTGAAAAAAACAATAGAAAGTTAGGGAACCTCTTCGTTTGGTTTATTATTCTTGGAATAATACACCTATGTAATCGCGACGGGGGTCGAAAATTCTGATCGGCCACAACAGACAACAGATACCTAACAGACGTATCATGTCTTTTGTGTGGGGGTCAGTGTATAAATTTAGCCCCGCAAATCACCGCAGTGAGGATGAGGTGATCCCAAATAGTCGATTGTGACATGATTGCACCTTGCACTCAGATAATGAACTTCGTTCATCTCACATAATATTATATTTATCAATTAAGGGAAATAAAGGGGTGCCCGTCCTCGAAGAGCACGGGCCAGTCTGTGCCGGTTGTTTAACCAATACAGTATTCGTCCTCAGTCCGTCTCATTATATTATAATTGCATTCCCTTGTTCGTTACTACAGATTGTACGTCCAAAAACACCTAGAAAAAAATAAACGTTTTGTTAGTATCGGATATTTTCTGTGTAGAAAATTTCACCCAAGAAAAGTGGTCGAATAAATCCTATTGTAACTAACTGCCAGGCACCTTACGGGAAATATTGCAACACCGAACTTCGTCTTGATGCCTTCTTTGTTTACTTTGTGCCACTGATGATTGTGTGAGAAACCTTTTTCCTTTTGTTATTCTTCCATCGCCGCACAGTGGCCCAGAACTCCCGAAAACGTGATCGAAACTCCTAGCGACTTTAATTTTATCACTTTGCTTCCAAAATGAGTAGGTCTTGTGTTTTTGAGTGCGTAAATTCCAAAATCATGTTTATCTTCACTTTTGAAACTCAGAAATGGTCAAAAAGTGACATTTTTCGGATTTTTCGTTGATTAACTAAACTGTTCACATCAGACTCAAGTGTATTATTGGTTATCGCAACCTTTTCATTATTGAAAAAGTTTAGATCTACAGACGAAAAAAAAAAAAAAAAAAATGTCGAGGTTGGGAGGGGGCACACGAAACCGATGGAAGGGAGCTCCACTTCCGTCTCTGGGCCATGATTTTGACGTGACGCAGGTGTCCCAAATGTATGCGCAGAGATACGGACTTTGGATCAGGAACATTGACCTACATGCCAAGGTAGCAACTGGAATTGGTTCGAAAACTTTCTTTGTCCCTTTCTCGACAATCTGAGAGTCTCATACAGACCAATTTTTGCTAAAATGATAGCTGAGACATATTTGAACGATTTTGGTTTATTATTCTTGGAATAATACACCTACTTATGTTTTCGCGACGGGGGTCGACGACTCCGATCGGCCTCAAAATTTGACATTATCCGTTTCAAGAGGTCTAAATTCTAAATCCGGACATTTAATGTCCGTCCGCCGTCCGCCGTCCAAGCCGTTTTGGCAGTAGGATTTTTTTTTTTAAATCTGAAATTTTGACAAAATAATTGGTTTACCATCTAGTTGTGCCCGCAAGGTTTTCAGTCCGATCGCCCAAACCCGTGGGGCGCTATGGGTCTAAAATGGGGCTACGGGAGGTTTTTTTTAAAGGCTTTTGGCTATGGGATCGAGTCAGGTGTCGTTTTCGAAGTATTTTTGGACGTAGAATCCATTTTTGGGTGTCCCGGAACGATCCGATTTCACTGTTGCGATTTACAGGGCTTTCATGGGGCTACAAATGTGATTTTTGAAGGATCCAAGGAGGTCAAATATTATTCATGTAAAAAACAAAAAATTTTGAGAAAAAAATTTTTGAAAAAAAAAACCCCAAAAAAAATTTTTGTTTGAAAAATAAAAATCCAAAAAAATTGTTTTTTCTTTAATTTCTTCATTGACACAGAATTAAATTTCTGCCCAAGTAACCTACCTATATCAAAGAATAATAAACCCTTCTGTAAAATTTGCAGCGTTTTTTCTACCTAATTTGGAAAAATATTCATGAAAATTGTACTTTAAAGATAATTTATTCTTCTCCGGATCTACGTGTTGGCTGAGATAACTAATCTGTAATGCCCCTTGGACTCATTATTTACGTCTCGTCTCGTCTCATTATTTACTTCCTCAGTCACTACATAATCCACCTTAGCTCTCCTCATTTTGGAAAAAAAAAATCGCTAAGACATTAAAAAAAAAAAAAAGCCGCTAACATCGGTCTACTTTAAACATTCCGAATTTCCTGCAAACGTTTGTACGCAGTTTTCGGGAAAGCATTGGCAGGCTTGGGTGTTTAATGTGACTCGAATCTTGAATAAACCTTGGATAATAATAATTATTATTATCCACAATAAACCTTGGATAATTATTATCCACAATTATTGTTCGGTGAAACATCACATCAACACTAAGTGTCTTGGAAAATGAATGACGAAGACAATTTAAATCGAATGTTTAGCATCTCCTTGCTAGTCAATGCTCCCGTTTTGAACGGAGTCACAACAGGGTTTCAAGAACTGTAGAATAAAGGATAGGAAAATTTTCAAATCAGTTGAAAAATATGAAAAAGTTGAGTTTCGATCACGTTTTCGGGGGTTCTGGACCAGTGTGCGCCGTTCTGTGGTACATACCTTCCAAATAGAAGGATTGGGGAAGGTGGTGTAATAATAATAATAATTATTATTATTATTTTAATGTGTCCAGTTGAAAAGTGCTGGTTTCTAGGCGCATTCTTTCTGGTACCGGGTACTTTTGAGCTATGGGGGGCCTCGATTGATTCTGTATCATACGCTTCGAATAAATAGGTTCTACGTCAACTTGAAATTATCTTCGAAAATGGGAACTGTATGGATGAAGGTCAATACCCACTCTTCAATCTCACTCTTTATTCACCACTTATATCTTGGCCAATACTTTATTTTTCAGGAATTTATCAGGTTTTTCCCCTTTCCTTCGATGGATATGTCCAGAATGGATATTTCGAAAATGATTGTGATTTTGACACATCGCCCAGTTCGGGTTATTGTGAGGTTGTATACAGTTTGTTATCTCTGATTTCAACGCTGCAGAGGCCCACTGTGCCCCCACGTCCAGCTTTTATCAGATCTTTGCAGGAGGGCACCTTTTGAAATGTGAGGTGCAATAAGCAGAATTAGACTGGCCTGCGCAGAGATTACCGTCATGTGAATTTCGTGCCTGTTGACGTTTTCATCGCTCTCAGCGAGTTTTCACGACTAACTGGGCACAGCAGTTACAATCTACCCATTCTAGGAAACCCCGGGGAGAAAATCAAAAAGGTGGGGGACCAGACCAAACCAGACCAGTACCTGTACAAAAGCGGTCAGGTTGATCGGGCGATACGCTGCCGTATTAATCCTCCGTCAAAGTGTGAGTGCCACGTTAGTGAATGGTTCGGTTCGGCGTTAATCCGAGTGCACTTCCCGGGTTGGCCCTTCCAAGGGTATTAACCGGGTTATCGCCCTCCGTTGATGGAAGCTCTCCGCGTGAAGTCGACCAATCATCATCAGCGCCTCCATCAATATTTACTGTCTGCTCGGAATCCAGTTAAGCCTGAAGATCCACCGTAATTAACACCCCCCCCCCCCCCATAAAAACCATTGGATTTTCAGATTTTGAATAATACGTATTTGATTAAATGAATTTTGGGAAAAATTGTCCACATGCAGATTACTCTACAAACAGCCATCGCGTAGGTACTAAAGTCGCGCTAACTTATCCAGCGATCCACTTGATCGCGCTTAGCATCCCCAGTTTCCAAGCCAGGCGCGGTCTCTTCTCCAAACGACGGCGGAGTCGACAGTGCAGGGGTACTTTCCCAACTTTCCTTAATAAGGACACAATATGATAATAAGATCATAATAATATGACTGTCGACTCCGGAGTACCACATTATGATGTCTCTTCAGTGTAAACCAAGTTACTCTCAGTGTGCTCTCTGTTACTCTGTGGTGTAAACTTTAGACCTAAACAAGGATTCTGAGGTCCTCTCGTCTACTCCAGCGAATGCCAGCTTAGACGGGAGAGAATCGATGGAATGAATTATATTCATATGTTTTATACATATACATTCATATGTATTAGTGTCCGAGGTCGAAAATTTTGATCGACCTTAAAATTTGTCATTATACGTTTCAAATTGTCTAGATTCCAAAAACAAAATGTCCGTCCGCCGTCCGAGCCGTTTTGAGCTGTTTTGGCCCAGCCGTTTAGAATGTTTTTTTAAATCTGAAATTTTGACAAAATACTTGGTTTACCTACCTAACCTAACCTAACACCATAGATGGGTTTTCTAGATCTAGTTGTGCCCGCTAGGTTTTCAGCCCGACAGCTCAAACCCAAGGGGTGCTATGGGGCTAAAATGGGGCTACTGGAGGGGTTTTTGCAGGTCTTCTGGTATGATATCTAGTGGGGGTCGTTTTCGTTGGTCGTAGAATCCATTTTTTGAGATTCACATCCATCCCCAAACTATACAAAGAGTTTTTTCTTCTTTTTTTCATTCCTATGGCATCTTCCACATTTCGCTAACAATTAACTCCGATTTTATTAAGAAACGCTGCAAATTTTACTCAAGGGTTTATTTTTCTTTGATATAATATATCAAAGAATGTGTTTTGTCAAATATATCATACTAGCTGGGACACCCGGTCTTCGCCCGGTCCGTAGTGAACACGAACCAAAACTGAATGTTTCAACAGGAGATATTTTAGCAGTGTACGGATTTTTAACATTTCCCGTCATTAGAATCGTCTCTTGTACTCTCAGAAGGGCTCCCTCTCACATTTCAACGTCCGAGAGTGAACAGGAGAGAGTTTAGCTCACTCAGCTGATCAGGAGAAATCCCGTCATTTGAATCTTCTCTAGTTGTCCTACAACGGCTTCTTCTCAAATTTCAACGTCCAAGGGTGAACGGGAGAGACTTTAGCTCACTCAGCTGTTCAGGAGAATTCCCGTTATTTGAATCATCTCTTGTAGGTACTCCCAGAAGGGCTCCCTTTAAAATTTCACCGTCCAAGGGTTAACGGGAGAGATTTTAGCTCACTCTGCTGATCAGGAGAAATCCATCATTAGGATCTTCTCTTGTACTCCCAGAAGGGCTCCCTGTAACATTTCTACGACCAAGGGTAACAGGAGAGATCTAGCTCACTCTGCTGATCAGTAGAATTCCCGTCATTTGAATCTTCTCTGGTTGTCCTAGAAAGGGTCCTTCTCAAATTTCAACGTCCGAGAGTGAACGGGAGAGATTTTAGTTCACTCAGCTGATCAGGAGAATTCCCGTAGGTAATTATACCTCTCTCGTACCTACCTTTCAAACCCGTTCATTCCTCATGCAAACACCCGCAGCAACCCGTCAACTTAATTTTTCATAGTAACAACGCTTGTTGGTTTCTCGTAGTGAAGTTGCCCATAGCAACCCATCAAATCAAAATGAAATTACCTAGTACCAACCTATCAAACTAATCGAAGGCTCGCAAAAAATACTTGCAACCACCTACCGACGATCTTCGAATAACTTGTGAACGGGTCATCGCACAGAAATCGTTTTGTACTCGTTGAAATCAGCGCGAAAAGCTCGTTTTAACAGACGTAGTTTCGTTCTAAACCGACGCAAAAATTTGTACCGGGTTTCGGAGTTTCGAAAATTTTTCTAGCGATCCCTAGTAACGACGCTATTTGACCCGTCTCTCGTTGCGAAGGAAAGCTCCGTTCGCGATGAAGGAAGAGTTTGGTCATCAGTTTTCACCTTTTAAACCTTCTCTGAACTTCCACAAATAATTCAAGACCAAAATTAGCCAAATTGGTTCAGCCGTTCTCAAGTTATGCGATCAGCAGCAAAATACTGATTCATTTTTATAGATAGGTATAGAGCGAAGGAAAGCTCCGTTCGCGATGAAGGAAGAGTTTGGTCATCAGTTTTCACCTTTTAAATCTTCTCTGAACTTCCACAAATAATTCAAGACCAAAATTAGCCAAATTGGTTCAGCCGTTCTCAAGTTATGCGATCAGCAGCAAAATACTGATTCATTTTTATAGATATAGATTATGTTACTTGCGCAAAAATTAATTCTGTCTATGGAAAAAAAAAAATTGACCTCTTCCGATTCTTCAAAAATCCCATATGGAGCCCCATGAAAGCCCTACAGATCCCCACCGTGGAATCGGATCGTTCCGGGACCCCCAAAAATGGATTCTACGTCCAAAAATACTTCGATAACGACAACCAACTCGATTCCATAGCCAAAAGCCTTCAAAAAACCCCTCCCGTAGACCCATTTTAGCCCCATAGCGCCCCACGGGTTGGGGCGATCTGGCTGAAAACCTTGCGGGCTGACCTAGATGGTAAACCAAGACTTGGAAATACTTATTTCGGCAGTATTTCGTCAATATTTCAGATAAAAAATAAAAACATCCTACTGCCCAAAACGCCCCAGACGGGGGACGGCGTACGGCGGACGGACATTAAGGTTTAGGAATTTAGACCTTTTGAATCAGATAATGTCAAATTTTGAGGCCGTTCGGAGTCATGTCCTCCGTCGCGATTACAAAGGTGTATTAAATCCAAGAATGCAAGAATTGCAGAATTCATGCGTTTGGATTTTGTCAATGACAGACCAAGAACTTTCCACCTCCGTCACTTCGGCGCTAGTGTCGCTTCTCCGGCTCCTCAGTTCCCTAATAACGATAACTGATGCACACTGACGAGTATGACTGGCGGAGAAACAAATCCCTCGGATGTAAAAAGCTCCCCCAATCCCACCTCTGTTCCATATGACAACCCAATGTAGCTTCCCTTCAACATGTTGCAGTCCTGTTACATCCCCCCACAGTAGGAAAATAATATAATGGAATTCCACATCCTCGTTCCCTTTCACCCTTTTGCCAGACACTCAGCTCGTCGGGATTTTCCCATTTCCACCCAACAGCGCCTCGCGCAAAACATACGTTGACGCTCTTTCTCCTCAAAATATTCCCCCTAGACGCAAAAACCCTTGTTCGAGATTGAACACGACTCCAGGCTTTAAGGACTTTCCCTTTTAGTATCAGTATAGGAACATACATTGAGATGAATAACAACACGAGAGAAACATAATTGCAATCGCGGGAAACAGGCAATTAGGTAGTACCTACTCAGGAATTTATTGCTAATTATAAATGTAGTGGCGAAACACATAAACCAGTTACATCATTGGGTGTTTTATGATTAGTTCAAACACAATTAACTGTGTTCGAGTTGAACGACATGACTCACCCCACCACAGTGTGGGACGTTTTATAAAACTTATAATTTCCCGGGTCAGCAGCCACTACAGTTCAACCGTACATTAGCTCATTTCACATTGCTCTTAGCACAGCTTGTTGAGGTCAGTTAACGAAAGCCTTCCGAGGTGTTGGGCTCAGTTCGTCTTTCTCAGGTTGGGCTCAGTACAAATTTCGATAGGGTGTGATTTAATCGCCCTCCAGAATAAGGCGAACTAACTACGAGGATACGCACTTTCACTACGAAAAAATCCATCCACTACAGAAAAATGTTTGCAACTCCAATTAAAGGGAATGAAAGACACAACAAAAAGTTTCACTACGATTTAATCCATCAACGGCAGAAAAATTAATCGCATGTCAAAAAACTCCTCTCCAGGCTTGGTTCGGCAATGGTTTGCTGCACTCATTGATGCTGTTCACCATTAGCTTTCAACCGGAAGGTCAGCGTGTCATGAGGGCAAGAACTTATCTGCTAACGCAGAGTGCAGAGTGCAAGATTCCCTACATCAGAAAAAGGGTTCATACTGAAGATAAAAGAGAATGAGGACAAACTGGACGCTTGTAAGTGGCTCTTCAATTACCTCAATGTGATGGAGGTAAATCACGAGCCCACAAACCTACAGGAAATCCTCACCCTGAGTCAAAACGAACAAAGTCCAGAAGGTTACTATGTCGTTTATACGTGCGGACGCGAGAGAGGTGGTACTGGAGCCTGATAATAATTATTGACTAACAACCGAGAATGATGAGAAGGTGGAACCACGCAAGAACCCAATCGAGGACGTCTGTCACCATAAGGCACTCTCAAGGCATCAAGCAACGCTGAAGATAAATACCGAAGACTGCAGTGAGAATAAGCATGACATGCATAACATTGTTATGACTTTGATTTTGAAGGAAAAGTAACTCCTGAATGCCCAAAATGAACGATACAGTTAAAGCAGACTCAAAGCTGCGTTATAACGTATACAAGGTATAAATGGTTCGAACGAATTTTAGGAAACTGTTCGAACAATCTCCAGTCTTCAGAGTTCAGATCAAAAGACAAAACCGCAGACGGTGGGAGCGAATGCGATGGACAAAGGTTTCAATCGAGAAGTAGGTAGAACTTTTCGTTAAAACGTCTGATCTGGGGCTTTGGTAAATGGAAGGGCCTCGGAGAGTTGGTTACCGTTATTGCATCCAACAAAAATGCTCAGTTAAGTAGTGTTTGGAATTCAAAGTGTTAACATGTTAAGAGCTAGAAAGTGGTATTAAATATCACGTGTGTACTTCAGACTCATTGAAAGAGTAAAACTACATTTATATTATGTATCGATGGTTTCCCAAAAAAGATATTGTCAGAGAACTCTACCTGTCTGAGAACCTGGCCTAGGGAAGGTTAACCCTTTCAACTTGGCACTTAACTTTTCGTGCTCGACCCTTTCTGTGGCAAACCCTCCGTCGAAGCTCTTCCAAGTAACTCAGGTCACCACTTAGAACTTTTGCGAACAAGGTGGCCACGAAACTCCACCCCAAAGCCAACGTGTTACGAGGATTTCCCGCGGGGGGGCGCGTTAAATCACGTTAGCCTCACAAGTGTTGGAAGATTGAATGAAACATTTTATTATCAGTGGTCTTCAAGGTCGAGCTTGCCGTGTTGAAAGTCGAGAGTGGAAAAGTTGGTTATTTTCAAAAACATGAGGCACCCGACACGAGGGCAAGGTATGTTTAGCGTGTCAGCGAAAAAGAAGAAAGGGACATGGGAGTGATTAATTGCGGTTCAGATTTTTACAATTTAACTCATTGAACCGGTTATTACAGAAATGACTTACGTGGGATTTTGGTTATCCTATTAAATGTTATTAAATCCTGCTGATCCTAGACACGTTTTGATGCCTTGCACTATTGCATGCAGCACGTTTTAGCTTTAATTTCCCTCGTTTGTGAATGCAGTGACTGAATGATTGGTTAATTTCGTAATTTATTTGAAGACTGAATGAGAATGATTTAGATGAAGATTGAAGAATAGTTGATAGGTAACTGAATTTGAATGGAAAATTGAATTAGAGTTAATTGAAAATTGAATGGATTTAACGAATAAATTATGGAAAATTTGAATTATGAAATATTATAAATTGAAAAAAATATTGAAATATCAATAGAAAATAGAAGGAATTGAAAATTAAATTGGATTAAGATGAACTGAAGAATGAATTTAGGTAGTTGATGACGTAATTTGACTGAAAGAGAATAGATTTAGTTGATGATTCAGTCATCAACTAATAATTAGTTATAAGTAGTTATAATAGTCTCAAATTAATTACTAATTTGAGACTATTATATGATATTTTTGGGCAAAAAGACAAGAAATTTCAGAACATTTGAAGGAGTTTTATCATATTATTATTGAAGTTTTTCCATCTAAGAGCAAAAGGCTAGTAACTAATGTTTGTAGATTTTGACACAGATGGGTCTTTTACGAGGGGGTCAACCAAAACTTTTGTAACATAGTTATTGAACAATTGACCATTGAGACCATATTAACTATTATGACCAGTTTTCTCGTCTTTGGCATATTTAAAAAACGTTAAAACGTTCGTCCCCTAAATCCTACGAAAAGAAAAAAAAAAAAAAACAAAAAAAAAAAAAAACAGCTTAGGGTGTTCAGCCTCAATTGCTTTTTTTCGTTGACAAGGCTCTACTAATTTGAAGAACGTGTAAGTTTATTTAAGCTTAAAATTGTTTTATGGACGTTGCTAAATGGGAGGCGGGACGATGGTTGTAAGCTCGGTTTGGGGGGAAATAAATGGCTCAGCATCACTCTACCTGAAACCCCAGACTGGCCTCAAAGCCGACGTAAACGATGTTTGCCCCTCTCACATCTAGTGGAGCCTCATCCAATAACATCCATCTTCGCCACTCAGGGTGGATTGAAACCTTTCCTTACGGCACAGGGATCATAAATAGGCTGTGCATATTTCCTGAGATGGATTGATCAAGTGGGGTGCAAGTCTGAGTCAATTCGACCGTGGAGAATTCATACTGCAGTCGACGCAAGGGTATTTTGACGCATCGCTTCGCCTCACGTTTTCAACCGTCATCTAATATGGGAGACGCTCCAAATGCAAATGTCAACTGTATAGTAGGGGGGAACGTGACTGTAATTCAGCGCGTCTACACGAGCTGCCCTTGAAGGGGACAAGTTGTTTATTCTTGAGAAGACAACCAACCACCTAAAGAAAAACCACACCGCACAAGAAATATAAATTATTATAACGAAATCACGTGAAAGAGAAATCAAATCTTTGTTAAAATAATAATTATTATTACCGGTATTATTAAAATTTAATAATAATAATAATTATTATTATTATTACTCATACTCGTATTTTCTGGTGAAGGCATGCCTCTGCAGAGGAAGAAGACCCGTTCTAATGGGCGCAGCCTATTGTCATGTAGTATGCAGGTTGTATCTGGCAGGCCCCATAAAACTATGGCTGTTTAGGTGGCAGGACAGGTAGTTATAGTCGCTAGCGAAGTCGCAGTAATCTGGGAGATAATAATCGACAAAACGCGGGGCAATCCGCCTGGGAAACTGAATTCACTTACTTAAGTAATGGAGTTTCGAGTTGGTAAGATGACTGTCGGCAGGTCGAAGTACATTGATTGACCTCATTTACTTTTGATGAGGCCCCTCGTTCCCTTCTCTGATGAATATTCTCTTCTTTCACCATACTGCTGAGGCAGCCGTTGATCAGTTTTCTGCTGATCATCTATTATCTAATTTCCTACCGTAAACCAACGATACCTACCTCACAACCAATCTTTCGGTTTTGTTACTCGCTTATTTTTCCCTCACCACACGTCAAAATTCAAACGTCTCGGTGTGCTCATCGAAGAAGTTTACAATAATAGTCTTAAGTTCGGTGGTTGCTTGAATCCATTATTGGATCAGTTTGAGTGGGCCTTTGCAATATGGGTTAGCGGCGTGCTTCGAAAGGGAAAAGACGGATTTGAAATTACCCCTTCCCATAAAACAACAGCCGTAGCAGAAACTCTTCCACCGTTTCGACTTGTTTAACCGAGAGGGGCTTTTTTGAAGCGGAAAATCCAATTTGTTCCGTTGGCATGACTGGTTCGTCCCTCTGACTCTTCCCCACAGTTGGAAATCGTCGGCGAGGCAAAAACCAGGTGGCGCTGCTCTCGTCAGATCCTTTGGCGAGCTAATTTCACGTCTGGGGGTTTCCGCTAACGCCATCAATACTCACAAATATAACCACCGCGTAATGACCCGAATGTGCCAAACTACTCGGCTTAATTACCCGCTATAACCTGTTGGTTGTAACTTCTGCCTTCATACTATTTTCCCCTCTCGGGTTGCTTTATTGTCGTTTAATTAAAAGACTCTAATGGGCCTTCTAAACGGTCCCTCTCGAGAGCGGAACAATTAGGCGGAAAACAGGAGTGAATTACCCGTCAGTTGCAGTTTCTAGAGCTTTATTGCCCCGACAGCTAAGTGGAGTACTTTTCTAATAATAGTTACTGTTATGAGGGTCAACATTGTCGGGGTGGTTCCTTTATTGCACTTGAGAGCCCTTGTTAAGGAAACACTGTCAAGATTGTAGCTCGGTGTTTCTTGCCTTGGTTGGTGATGCTCAATAAGATTTAAATAAACAAAATTGTTTAATAAACAATTGTTATAAACAAAATAACAATAATTATTATTATAAGCCCCTTTGGTTAAAACAAAACCTCAACTGCAGAATCAGCGGAAAAATGAGGGAAGAGCCACATCAGCAGAGTAGTGAGCTCAACTAGATGGTATCTATAATAGATGTATCTATAATAATTGTTGACGTGACAACCTCTGCTGGAGGGTGCAGCCACAATGTGATGTCTGACTGATGTCATCAGCAGCTGATGGTAGAGTCTCACCAAGGAGGTTGGAACGTTTTGGAGGAGGCTCACCCTATGGTTTTCCGCGTCCGTCGAGGTTGATGCTCGACATACCTACCACTTAACACGTTAAATTCGGATGTGTTGCACTTTTAGAAGGAGAAACCGAATTTCAGTATTTCGAAGTGGAAATATTTAGAAACAGATTTTTGGTACTTTTGGCCAAAAACAGGGGTAGGTAAAGTGTGGAATCACGAAAAATTACTAGTTTTTTATGACCAACCGCCTATAATACAGCGTCTATTATGTGGACAGATTTTGTCTAGGAGTCGATCTTGAGGGTGTGCAAAGCTTGGAACGTATGAGTTCGTTTTACCTATGTTTTCAGCATGGCGCCGTTGCATCTCATCTGATCGGCTCAAAAAAACTATTCAGCGAATTCCTGGTGTGAAAGTAGTCTATAGAGGATAGATCCTCAAAATTTCCTAAAAATGAGGCCTGGATCGCGGAAGAGACATACAGACAGCGCGGAATTCGCTGAATAGTTTTTTGCGCCAATCGGATATCCCATAATATGAGAAGGCGACAGCCCCAGCGCTTAAAACGTAGCCGCAAACATGCAAACAAAATGAACTCATACGTTCCCAGCTTTGTACACCCTCTAGAATCTAGAGTCTAGATCGACTCCTAGACAAAATCTGTCCACACAATAGGCGCTATAATATAAGCCTACAGGCTTATAATATATAGACTATAATAGATCTATAATATCAATTATTATTGTAGGCACTTGGTCATAAAAAGGGCTACAAAAATGCGTATGACAGTTTTTCGTAAATCCACTCCTTTCCCTTTTTTGGCCTTGAGTACCAAAAACCTGTTTTCTAAATACGAATATTTCGAAATCAGGTTGTTGGTACTTTTGAAATTTCCTCTTCGAAGGATTGAAATTCGTTTTCTCCTTCTAAAAGTGCAATACAACCGAATTTAACGAGAGGCTTTGGTGAGTGAACCCCCTAGTTGAGCCTCCTCCAAAACGTTCCAACCTCCTTGGTGAGATTCCACCATAAGCGCGCTCCAGCGGAGGTTGGCGGGTCACTGATGGATTCCGTCTAGTGCCACGTCAGCAGAGTGAGTGAGCAGAGGAGTTGGAAGTTCTAAGGCATAATATGCCTGGATATCATCCATCCATCACGTATCTGCTCAAGTGTGGATGGTCATATTTCTTTTTATTTATTTAGAGTGTTTACCTGAGTAAGTAAACGTCTGCAAGCCCCCCCCCCCCCCCCCCCGGATTGCCAACCTCCAGCGTGATTAACTTCATACCGTATATTTCATACTTCCACGACACCGCTACACATTCATTCTGTACACGATAAGGCGCAAATTTACAACCCCCTTTGCGAACGGGAAAATGTTTTGAACGCCCGTTATTAATACTTAAATTACTAGTCCCTCATTAATTATTCATCAGACGAGCGTGACACGGAATATCATCAACCGGCGGGGAAATACGTTCGTCGTTACGGTATAAAATGTTAATTCCCAGTGAGTGAACTTATGACGGGTGTTGCGAAAATTCGTCTCGGGGATCAGCTGCGTTTGATGCGTCATGTTTATTGAATCACGCTCTTTCAGGGAACGTTCGTGTTACTGTATTGATTGCGACGGCTAATCAGGTGGAAATGAGTGGGGTCGATTTATTTTTAACAAAGCCAAAATTAAATCCTAAAAATCCTGCTGGGAAGGTTGCATTATTTTACACACGTTGACACGTGTTATGCTGATTCTCCACAGTGATTGAAGGGCCCTCTCCCACGGAATCTAATCAGGGGCGGAATCTCGTCGAAGAGCCGTGAGAAATATGAATAAAAGAATCCGGAGAGACGAATGGATCTCTCGAACGTGACTTGAATATGAAACGCCCCGGCGGCGAAAAAAATGAAAAGGCGTTAACAGGGCGAATGATTTTGTTCGGGGTGTCCCATTAATAAATCAGAAGTCTTTTAAGCATTACTTGGTAATAATATTCACACAATATTATTATGTTACGTTTTTTGAGGTTATTAAGAAAATCCTGAACGTTCTAAAGGTGCTGGATGTGGTGAATTCGAGCTATGCGTCAAAGGACCTCACATTGTTTCAAACCAGTTTGCTGACCCATTTTAGCCCCTAAGAGAATCACAGATGGACCCAAACCGGTATTCAGATTCGTCCCAGTCCTCAGTAGAACCTCACATTCGAACGTCAGAATCTGAACCGACAATGTTCCCAATGGAACCTCATCGATTGACCACAAATCGACCGACAATGACATTGATTTATATTTCAGCCATCACTCCACCCTTACTTATAAGGAAGTGTCAACCTTCATTGCATCACTGTTTAGGTTTCATGTGTCATTCTGTCTCACCATCTCAACAGTACATTTGAATCGGCATACTATACTTATTTATAATTAATGTAGTATTAATTATAAACTCCCCCATTGGGGAGTTCGCATTGATTTTAGATTTGGAAATCTTCCCTGCCATTCAATAATATCTATGGCAAAAAAGTAACGTGCACAGACTCCAATACCAACGAAAAAGAAAAAAAATCATTGTAGGAGATTATAATTAATAATCTATAAGTTATAGATTATAACGAAAAAAACGAAACGCACAGTTTGAATCGGCCGGGGTTTCCCACCAGTCACTCTTGAGGTAGTGACGTCACAGTTCCAGTGAATCTCTCACCCGGAGCGCTAGTGTCGTCAGCTTATATGGTAAATTTATAGCAATTATAACTTGATACGACGGAAAACATTATTAACTTTTAATTATAATTCATAATACTTGAAATTTGAAGCCTTATCAGAAGGATTCACAGCTCAATTGAATTTTATTCTGTGATGAGTAGTGGAGTGGCGGAACAATCCCCTCATGTAGTTGGTTGACGAGGTAGTGACGTCACGCACCCTCCATGGCCGTGTTTTTCAAACGCCGTAATTTTCGTTAAATTATTTAAATTTTCTGGAAACGATTTCAGGCGGCTGACTACTGTTTTCCCTAAATTCTCAGGGAGTACTTTCAGGAAAAAAAAAAAAAAATAGAAAAAAAATCAATGCGAACCCCCCCATTATTATAGAAACGACACCCTCGATTTTTCACACACAAGATTTTTATTCTAAATCATAGAACTGTTGACCAGTCGAACGAATGATGAGGACATGGGGACCTCTCTCGCAGATACAACATGAAATCAACGAATAAAATAAGCTAATACAAACGACAAGGAAGAACCTAGAAAATAGGTTGAGTAAATTTTACTCATTATTATTGAGAGCAGAATCTTAGATCTCATCCGATGATCCAAGAATAGCGATGGAGAGGGAAAACAAGCACAATTTTTGTTAAGTTGATCTTTTGAACTTTTAAACTTGTTCGGTTTCGCTGCAGAAGATCGACCACGGATGCCATCCTTGAGTCCTCCGATTCCATCATTGAGGCGTTCGAGTCTGGGAGGTTCGCCTCTGCTGGCATGATTGATGTGGTCAAGGCTTTTGACTGCGTTCCTCAAGACCTCTTCGTAAGTAAGCTTCAAAAGTAGCACTTCTCTGACAAGGCAAGGAACCTTGTTCAGTCGTTTCTAAGGGAGAGATACCCGGCTGTGCGTCATAATGGCAGACTGTCGGATTTTGTCCTTATGCCGTATGGAGTGGCGCAAGGATCGATCATGGGACCCCTGCTCTTCAACGTTTTCATGAATTACTTCCCTCAGTAAATGCCTAGTCGTGTGGTCCTCTTTGTTGATAACTCGACCATCCTGCCATTCGCCGACCATATCGATGAGCTCAGGGTTAATGCCCCTTTATCGATGGAGAGAGCAACAGAGTGGTTCAATATGAATGGCCTCGGTGTTAATGATTCCAAGACAGTTCTGACGTGCTTTCACCTCCGACCCTCAACGTTGCCCGACCACTGTCCTGCTGGCGCCAGGCTTCTGGGCGTTACTGTTATGTTGACTCTTAAGTTAAACGGGAGGGCTCACTGTGACAATATGACCAGCACCCTGAACCATGATATTTTCCTACTCCGTAGACTAAAGGAAAAGGTGAACCAGCAGGCGGTAATTTCGGCATACTACGCCACGTTCCACAGTCATGCCACCTACGCAATCCTGGCCTGGGGTCACGCTCCTTCAGCCAAATCCATATTCGCCTGCCAGCGCCGAGCGATCAGGGTTGTTGCTGGTCTCCATTGTAGGGCCGACTGCAGACCTGCCTTTCGTGAGTTGAGAGTGCTCATTGTCCCGGCTGTCTTCATCCTTGAGGGCCTACTGCATCCTAGGACATCCACAGTCACCAGGAGGATTTTCCGTGGAACCACGCTCGGCATACCTACTCGTCAAGCCAGGAACCTAGCAATCCCTGCTCTCCGGCTGGCCACGTCGCGGAATTCTACGCATGTAGAATGTGCCGTTCAATGTGTGGGAGTTGAAGTCTGTTCAATTCAAATAGAAATCGCGTGATTTCTTAATTCAGTTGGCTCCGTTCGAGACCTCAGAATTCTTTCTGCCATCAGTTTCCTGGAAAATTATATTGTTTCTGTCGTGTTCATTTGCATGCTTATGTTTTGTCTCACCCTTTGACTATGTACCCTCATAATTTCATAAAATTGATTGCTTTAATTTCGACTATTGTCCTAAACAATCCTCTGATTTTTGACAATAAAAAACTACTCTATCTCTCTGGTTTTTTTTTGTTTTTTTCCATTAAGTGGAACTAAATTTTAGTTTTTACTTTTAAAATTGCTTTTATCTTTCAATTTGTTTCTAACTACTTTCCTCTCTTTTCATGATCATGAAAATATGTCGACACCTGGACTCTTTGTTTGGACTAATAATTGTACAGTACAATAATTGTAATAATTATTATTAGTCCAAACAAAGGCGCTGAGATGCAAAACTCGCTCTTTCCGGAATCAGCAATTTTTCAGAAAACGCAAAAAAACCGATAGAATCCTCTAGTAACGACTTTTTTCAATCCTCTAGGAACGACTTTTTCAATCCTTTTTATTTTGTGTGCTTGGCCTCACTGATAAGTGTGAACCTCGAAAAAATTAACGTTCTTCATGACATGAAGAAGCAGGAACACTTTTTAGTTAAAAAAGAACGAGTTTTGCAACCAATATCCAGAAAGAACCAGTTTTGCAACTCTAAAAGCAGTTAAGAACTAGTTTTGGCACTCATCACCTGACATGCAGCTGACTGCCGTGGAAGGAAATAATCATGAGAAATCATCCCAGCTTATATTTTTACCTGATCCGCCGGGAGAATACGCGGTACTTTTCCGTTATACCCCCCCCCCCCCCCCCCCCCACTCGATTTCGTGTTCATAAAGACCCCTCCGGATGGCTTTAAGGCACCCAAATTCGAGCCCTTTTCAGTTATAACACCCCCACCCCCACCCCCCCGAACACGATTTCGAGCCCCTCCCGATGGCTTTAAGGCACCCAAAGCCAACCAAAATCGAGTGGGGTATAACGGAAAAGTACCGAATACGCTTCTAATGGTACCCTCAACTCATTTTGGCCAAAAATAACAGTCCAGAAGAATCTCATTGAACACCAGTTCCTGATGAAAATGAAGACACTCCGTGGTGTTGCATCAAGTTCTGGGGAAGATGCTAGTCCGTTGGTTTGACGTTTTTGTTTTTTCTGCGCTATCTATTGAGAAATCATCCCAGCTTATATTTTTACCTGATCCGCCGGGAGAATACGCTTCTAATGGTATCCTCAACTCATTTTGGCCAAAAATGACAGTCTGTGGTGTTGCTGTTGGACCCTCGATTTAAAAACTATTTTTAATGACTGAGAGTTTCTTTTGTATTTTAAAATACCTAATTAGGTCTCAGAGACAAGACAAGACAATTTTTACTTAGGCAGGTAGGTAGTAAAGAAACAGTTTTGCCACCACCAGAAGCTTCAAACGCAAAGAACTAGTTTTGCTTCCCACCTGTTGGAGTGAAGAACGAGTTTTGCAAATATTCGTGACTTTCGGAGATGTTTTTAGATGGGAAGGAGCGAGTTTTGTTGAAAACTGATTCAACCATTTGAAACAGCGCGAAAAATCCTTTGAAAAACCACTGCCATCTCAATTTCGACAAAAATCGGAAAGAACGAGTCTCAGCGCCTTAGTACAATTATTGTACTAATAAATAGGTTCTTTCAAATTATTTATAATGTTCTGAAGAAATTCATAGCTTACTTTGAACATTAAATGGCTTAAAACAAATTTTGTTATTTTTAGCTATTCAATGATTTTTAAACGTTCATTTGTGAAGATGTCAATACATTTTAAGATGTATTTTCTTCCTCTTATTTCACTTTCTTTGAAAATGTTATATTCTAGAAAAGCTTTTCACAAACTAAAATGCAATGTTGTGTTGTTTCTAATTTATTTGTCTCATCTCATCTCAAATATATTAATAAACTTAGATTAATGATGCGTGGAGGAAGCAGAAGCTCGTTTTTAGTCAGCAGGAACAGGTCTTGAGGGAGCAGAAACCTTCTTCCATGCCCTTCCCCTTTGACCAGTAAAATACGTATTCCTGTTGCTGTCAATAAAATGTTTCCTTCTGATAATAAATTTAAAAAAAACTCAACGTTGAACCCCTTGCAGAATTTTAATTAAGGGGGAAAAAAAGTCGGACAGATAAGTGATTGAAGTTTGGGGAGTTCGGCCTTGGGAAATTGGAAATGCGGCCCAAGGAAGGGGCGATGCCGTCACGCGATCCCATGCTTAATTTAGCACTCGTTATCGAACAATACCAGACTAATAAACCCTCCGAACTCAAATGTCCGGCCAATGTCTCTCTCGGTTACATCGTGGACAAGGAAAACCAATCTTTCGGGATCCCGCAACTTTAAAAATAATAAAATACCTAATCTACTATTTTGCGCAAGGTTCCAGGAGCATTGAACAATAAATCCATCCCTTGTTTCGTTTATGCCAATTCCCGATTTTTGTTTTCTTTTTTTTCCTGGTTAATTTTATTGAAATGGGATTAAATAAATGATGATACATATTTAAAAAAAAAAAAAAAATCCATCCCTTGAAGCGTCGATTGTTGTTAGTCACTTTCGAAGATAGAATTCGAAGATATTGTTAAGATAAGGTTTACCTGCTGAGTATAAAGTAGCAAAAGCGAAAAATCGACTCTAAATATTGACACGCATACGCGAACCCTGTAATTTGGAGAAGAGAAATACGATTACATGGAACACGTCCTCCGCGTTATAATAAAGTAATCAATCTTATCAATAAGTAAAAATGCCCATATTGCAGTTTATGAAAATGACATTGGTTATGATTATTACAACCAACGTTATAACGTCAACCTCTTTTCATTAATCGTGCATTTAGTTGAAAGGAAGCGTGTTTAGTGGGAAAGGTAGGTAAGTGGAGAGCTGGATAATGATAATAGTTAGGAAAAAGTGGGTGGTGAACTTGTTATGTTGAGGTTCGGTCAAACAAATCAACACCCACATTAATTCAACCGGTCAACCGAAGATAAGTCAAGAGGAAGAAGGGCGAGAAAATTAAAAGTTGAATAAATGAACAATTTTGAAAAACCAAAAAACGTAATAATAATTATTGTTTCCAACTTATTCAAAATCTACTAAAAGCAATTTGTACTTAATTATTGTTTCCAACTTATTCACTATTATTCTGAAAGTATGCTTTGTTGAAGTAGAGGAGGTTGAAAGTTTTACTCTTCAAAGGCTTGATGATTAAAAGTTAAAAAAAAAGCAAGCAAATTTTGCTACTCTCGATCTCATATTTTGAGTAGGTAACTGTGAATGAACCTCCTTTCGATTATTTTTCCCGATAAATATTTGGGCTATTACAGAATTTGATGATGCAGTACCGCCCAACATAATGCTAAAAACGCTAATTTTTTTTTTCTTCTGAAAACGTCATTTTGAAAGGATAATGATGTTCTAATAATAATTAATATTATTATTCAAATTAGTTAAATACTGTCGTAACACATTTTACACTCGTTTTTAGGAAGTTAGGTCCGTATAAAGACGAGCTCCACGTCGAAATGAGATGAAAAGAGAAACGCAGAATTATCGGTATTTTCAAATGGATCCCGCGGAACCAAAAATCTGCAGAATCCCGCGGGATTAGATTCCCTAGACTAATAACATCAGAATGATCATTTTAGAGATCCATTAGACCCATTTAGATCCATATTAGACACCCCTCGATTGGTTTGTTATTTTTGGAATAATACGCCTATATAGGGCCTTATTGTGATAGTTTCAAGATAGACTCCGAAAATGACATTTCCATCTGCCGTTCTGGCCTTTTTGGAGCTGTAGGATTTTTTAAATTTTTATTTTTTTACTCTGAAATGTTGACAAAAAAATACTTGATTCGACATCTGCCCACAAGGTTTTCACCCCGATCGCATGAACCCGTGGGGGCTCTGTTGGGCTAAAAAGGGACTACGCGAGGGTTTTTTGAAGGTTTTAGGGTGTGTGGTTGAGTTAGGTCGGGTTTTCGAAGTATTTTTGGACGTAGAATCCATTTTTGCGGCTCCCAGAACCATCAGATTCCACCGTGGGGCTACAACTGGAGCTACAAAGATGCCAGGAAGTTGAATGAGTTGTCATATCATATTACTCGGAAAATGACAATAATTGGACGCATAAGCCATTTATTGTGATCCAAACACTTCGCAAGAAAATTAAAAACCGTTATAAATATATAATTAAATTGATAAAAAACATTAAATGTTATTATATTGAATAATTTTTGCTCAATTTATCTCAGAATAAATCCTTGTGTAAATTTTGCAGTTTTTATTTTCGTTCAGATGGAAAAAATTGCTGTAGAAACAAAGGACAGAATATTTGGGGACTAAAACCGTCGGGAACCAGACGCTCGTGGAACCAAAAAGCCTACTAGGGCTCCCTTTCAAAAGTTAATTTTGCTCAAACAAATTCCGAATGAACCCACAGAAGAAAGTACTCTTATCTTTTAATGGGGAAGAAAATCGCTCCATTAATCGTACCCGTCAACAGGTTGAACATTTCCCACGTCCCCCCCGGAAAAGCCGAGTATCCCTCATGCCGAGGGGGAAATAATTTTCCTCGCCAATACAAACAACCCGCGTTTCCGCTCGGCTGGGGAGATATCATCGAGAGATGGAAGAAGAAAAAAACCACGAAGGAAACGGGTAACCAACCCCAAAATGTACCGAGATTATCATAAACAGAGCATTTGTAAAAGAGTTGCGAGCACATTATGGTAAAGTCCGTCCAAATCCGGCCAAGATATCAGCAAGCTGTTTGGCGTATGTATAAGATTTTTGTATAAGCGGGAACATTTAGCGCATGCGCATCTTGATTTTAATCAACGGAGAAACCACTACAGAAATGTCGCCATCCCGATGAACGAATCTTGTTTTGGTGTTGATGGATGAGGCTTCTAAGTCGCTCGCTGAACGATGAAATTTAACGCGAAACAAATCGGCCAGAAAATTAGATTAAAATCATCACGGCTGGCTTCCCATTTGACACCGAGCTCCCCCTTTTTTTTAGTGGCGATATTTCTAAATGAGTAAGCTTCTAAGCTGCACCTGAGACCCGAGAAATGAAAAGATAAAAAATGCCGCGATGAAAGATAAAGCAGACTTGGCAATGAACTGGAAAAGCCACTTGGGTTGAAGAGCCATTCGCGGTGACTTTATTTCAACTCGACGATTAAGTTTAAAGAGAACGTACGGAAAGAACTAGAAAAGCAGTGAACGAAGGTAGTTTTGGGATTAGTTTTTAAATGTAGGGATATTGCATTCGTAGTCACTCAAGGTTTCGAATTAACGATTTTTATTTCGTTTACGTTATTATTACCTTTTGGATGGTCATTCTTACCGTCATTCAAACTAATCCTTTTAGGTTTTCAGCTTTTTGGATAGGACCCCAGTTTTTCACAAAAAAAAAAAAAAAAAATCGTATGTAGGACCTACTTAATAAGAGAAAACCTAAGTTTGGCCATCTCGCTAAAATCACCTGAATAAAAATTGAGTCGGCTTTATACAGAAAAAAGGCGGATCTGAATGGTTGATTAGCGCGGTTTTATACAGACGACAGTGTGATAAGGTCATAACTTCTTCTCGAACACCAAGTATCTCTTGCGCTTCCGAAAAGGAGCCTTTTTACCTTCAAAGGGAAAATCTCCGGGAAAATGATCACAAGGCGGCGTTTCTGGAAGCAGCAGGTCGGCAACGTTGAAAGAACGCAGTTGATGGCTTTTAGGAAGAGTTTTAACTTCACAAAGACGTTTTTTCTTTCTTCGGGATTGTCATGTTTTACCTATTTACCAACGTATAGTAACATCAAAGACGGTCTCGCGAGTACATAATATTATAACATACCGTGAAAGACTCATAATACGTCCCCAATACTCTTGTACGTGGTGTTTGTTAAATTTTGATGTTGAAATAGAATTTTTTTTTTTAAATTTGTGGGGGGGGGGGGGGGGGACACAAAAAGCTGCAAAACTATTTTCACGCAAGGGTTTATTATTATTTTGTACTTATTGGTCCTGGGAGATCAATTAATGATGAGTTTATAATTTTGATAAAAGGTTGGCTTTTTCGGAAAGGTTTGAACATTTTAAATTGTTATTAAATAAGTAACTATACCCATACAAATTTTGTATGGATATAGAATCGTTTAGGTCAGAAATATTAATTAAACGACATGACACAATAATTATTATTGCAGAATATACAATTTTTATTAAAAATGTTATACCTACCTACTGACGTAGAACTTTTTTGTGCAATTTATTATATGCATTATATTATTAATAATTATACCCTAATAATTTATTATATTATATTATAATAAATACAGTAAATTGTAAATAGTAAATTTACAAAAAAAGTTCTACGACAGTAGGTAGGTATAACATTTAAAAAAAAAAAAAAAACGGACGGTAGACCCAAAAGATATCCCAAAACGACATTTCATTTGGCCTCCTTCCGGCGTCCGTCAAAAGCCCCATGATATGCATATTATGCACCCACGGTAAGGTTTTATGAGTCATTGAAGACACTAAGAAAGGCCCCGAGAGCCGCAGGTGCCACAACTCTTCATAATATGAAGATATTATCCCTTTTCCCCGCAGTGAACCTTTGACTTCAGCGTCCACTTCTATCCCGTGTTAATCTTTTGACCATCTTTGGCTTATCGAACGATAAAACACAAAGACAAAGCAGTAGGTGCATGTGCAGTGTTTCCCGGCCAGTGAAGAAGATGTCATCCATTTTTCTGGAAGGAAAAGAAATCCACCTTGTAGAGGAGGTTTTCGATGATGACATCATCGAAAACCTCCTCTACATTGTATTGATTTGTTATATAGGTACGAATTCACCCAGCGGCTCGATAAGAGATAGGAGGGGTTGTATTGGGGCCCCGGCGGCTCTCGGATCGTGCTGCCCAATAAGGGATAAGTACCCATTTTTAAAATAATAATTATTTTAAAATTATAATAATTATTTATTAAAATTATTTTAAAATTAGCACGGACCTCATATCCTCACCTAACTGACCAAAAACGTTATTTCGCGAGGGAGACGCTGGAGTGTCACGTTTATATATTACATAATGTATTTATATATGATGTATTACAATATATTATTACATAATATAATAATATATTTATAAATGAACGTTAGGCCACTGGTTCGGCATCCTCACTTGTCGTATGTTAGGCCACTAGTTCGGCATCCTCACTTGTCCTACCATTAGGCCCCTAGTTCGGCGTCGGGCAGTTACTTTTCCAACATGCTACAATATAATATATTGGAGTCTATTACTAAAATTCAAGAAACATGGAACATGTTTTATTAACCAATTATATTATTAGGTTATATTATATTTGGTTAATAAAGCATGTTCCATGTTTCTTGAGCGTGATACAAGCGAATGAGAAGGTTGGAGAGGATCCTGATGATAGTGAAGAACACGATCCACATGAATAAGAATGCTGAAGAGGTACCGCAATGACAAGGGCAATGAAGTTTATCTCGATGGATAATGATGAAGATCCAGGCAAGTAAGCATGGTGAAGAGATATCAGATTTATGAGGTCGACGGAGAGCATACAAAAGGACAAGGACAATAAATTAGTTACAGGTGGATGATGAAGAACACAATCCAGGTAAATAAGACCGATGAACACAGTCCAGATGGGTGAGGATGTTGAAAGATATACAAAATGAGTGCTAGAATGAGAAAACGATACCCAATTTAACCTCCTACCATAAATCCTTCAAACAAACCCTCCAGTAACCTCATAGAGCCAATGCATTCAAAGTTTCTAAACGTCATGAGGCGTAAAAGGACAAATTGAGGCCGAACAAAAATATAGAATGATATTCGGCTTATAATAAACCAAAAAATCATCATTGATGCTGCAAATTTATAGGTTTCAGGGTCGAATTGAACGTCTCGTTAAGAGCTCCCGGCGTTCCCCTTTTCTTCGGGATTTTGAGCAAGTTCGCTCTGAAACCCGTTTTGACCCAATTAGCCCCCGTCGAATCAGTTCCACATCTTTGTAGAAAAGTGTCAGCATTGAAAAGAAACCCCGACGAGAAGTTTCAGGTTCGAATTGCTCTTCAACCGCCAACCAGCCGCTCATTCATATCCGGGAGAAAAGGCTCGGGGACGGGTATAATTAATGATGTCGCTAGTTTCAAGGTGGGAAAAGGAGGATCAGGGGCGCCATTTCCTCCGTCGTCTCATCAACCCCCCCATTTGACTTCTTCCATTTGTCCTTTGATGAAGTGCGGGGAAAAGCAAATGGTCTCCTTTCTAACCAGGTCAGGAGGTCTATATGGGAGAATGGAGAGCATTCCGCGAGGTATTTTTAGAGAAGAAAAAAAAAGTAATTCATTCTGGTGGTGTGAATTGATGTTCTTGATAGTAATTTGTCACTCGCTAACCTGATGGAAAAAACGCTTTCGTGAACTAGGGTAATTTATTGCATGGTGATAGGTATCTGAAAATGTCGGGTCTCAATTAAATGTCTTGGAAAAAAGCGGTATCAGTGTGGAAGAATTGCTAACGTGTTTGAAGATCAACCATAAATGTGGATGTCTTGGAATAAGCCTTAGAATAGAAATACGTCCACTCGATAAAATTCCGATATTGTCTGGTGGGGGCTTCTCAGGATCGTCAGATATCGCAAGTTGTTAAATGCACGTGCCATCTGAGATAGGTAGCCGATCCCCGCTTTGTTTTCGAGACTGGCCCGACATTATGTCTTGGTGGGGAACCGAAGGAGGGAGATTGACGTGTTTATCAGTTCCGACTAGTTTTGCGTCGAGATTTGAGCCGGCGCGGAGTGATCTCGATCTGCGAGGGAAGTTCTCGAATGGGCGACACGGGCTAGTAGGTACAAAGATCGTGGTGAGAAATACGTGAAAGTTTACTCGTTTCAAAATGAACACCTACGTGACGTCGCCGGTTCCCCGAAATTCGCCGGGAATTTCGGACTTGGACGAGTACGAGGACTTGATTCTTGAAGAGTACATGAATATGACGGAGGGGGATCCCCATGGGGCAGCCAGCGGTCCTATACATCCCAGCCATTTCAGCGAAACTTCCCCAAAACACTTCCAAGAGGCAAGGTCGACGCTGGGAAAGCCAAACCACAACGATCTAGAACAACAAAGTTTCAAACTGAATTACGGCGAAGAAATCATGAAAATCGCCAACTCATGCAAGCATGAAACTACACCAAGACAGTACGATTATCACAATTCCCACAAACAAAACTCAACACTCACAATAAAAAGTACTAACAATCAAGATCCGCTTGTCGCTGAACGCCATCTTATTCACACAAATCAACGAACTGATCTCAAATTCGAGCCAGCCACATCGGACAATTGGTCCGCCGGAGCATTGAGTGCAGACTTGGGTTTGCCACCGATGTCAAACTGGTGGCCCACTCAAACTCGACTGGTTGATGACAATGATGGAAACAACCAAACCCCAAAAGCACCTTGGAAACCGGATCAAAATCCACAACTCGTGCCGCTTTCACTGAATAGTTCAGAAGACAGTGATTCGGACAATCTTTTGATTGATGAGTGTTCCGAAGAATATGAAACGCGGCCGACGGTGATTGTTGAAGGCTCAAATTCCAACGTGAGAGCTATACTAGCTAGTACGGCAGAACCACAGCTACACGAATGGCAGAAACAGTTCAACAACAGGACATTTCCTGTAGCAAGCTTCAAGCAAGACAGAGTGAACCCACAGTTGAGACACACAGGAGACGGAAGGAGCTTGCAGCAGATCCACATTGGGGCCCCGAGAGACCTCTATGGGTGTAATCCTTGGTTACGAGCCCACGATCCAATGTGGTCCCAACCTCAAGATTTACTACCGGACCTTCACTCTCCATTTGCCCCAGACACACACCGGATCACGCAAACTTCCACAGCGGACACAGGTTTGTTCCAGTACACCTGCAACAAACCCAACTGCCCGGGAGATATCAGCTTGCACTTTAAAGAGTTTCCATTCCCCCGGAGGAAATCCGCCAACAGAATCCCCCCAAACGCCAAATTCAACCAAGCCACAATGGAAGAAACAACTCCAGAATTCGAAATCGAGCCAAATCAAGACGAGCAACGGCTGATACTCCGAAGAATGAGGAATCGTGAGGCCGCCAAGAAATGCCGAAAAAAGAAGAAACAAGAATTTATCAGCCTATTGTGCAGAAGAGCTATGTTGCTCGCAGAATACCACAAATTCTACCATATGCATGAGTGTAATATCCCGAAACCACGTTGACCGATTATTTATTTTATAAATAAAGTGTTCACTTCCTACTTTGTTTTATCAATTTGCCCATCGGTAAAGCCCGCGGGTTCTGTGGGACTAAAAAGTAGCTAGTTTTCTTTTATGAGGTCGAGTTTGGCGCCACTTTCGAACTTTTTTAGGACGTAGAATCCATTTTGGGGGGAAATCAGAAACATCTGATTTCACCGTGAGAATCTAGGGGGCTTTCGGAAGATGCCAGATAGTCGAGGGAGGTGTCGCTTTCCGAGTAATTTTGGACAGATAATCCATTTTTCGGTGTCACACATTTGAGAAAACACTGTACAAATAAAATTAAAAAACATTTAAATAGGTTGTTTTTCATTAAATGAAAAAGTTGATTCCATGTAAGTAAATTTTACTTACATGGAATCAACTTTTACAAAATTCACATCAATGTGAAAATTTTGATCGAACAATTATGTATTAAATACATAGTAAATTTTACTATAGTAAACCCGTTTGAGAAATTTGTAGCGTTTATGAATTTCACTCGCTAAAATTTTTGGCTCTTTCAGCTTATCCTGGGGATGGCATGCTCTTGACCAAATTCATAAATCAACAAGTAGCTGAGGGCCTTCAGCCTCAGCTATCGCTACAGAAACCATTAATTTTCATCCTCCACCCCCTACTACGATGGGGTGAAAGTCCACTTGAAGTGGATGGGGACCCTGTTGACAACTTTTTTTCTCGTCTTCATGCTGCTCAGCTTTTGGTTGAAACATCTGGGGCTTTCAAGGCGTCGATCAGACGAAATTTCTCTCTCGCACCTTTCGCACGAGAAGCTTTGTTAGGACGTTAACTTACATAAATTCGACTCTTCAGTGGAAAATTCCCTCTCGGGAAAACACCGTGTCGCGTGAAAACGGAGAGATATTAAAGTTCACACCTCCGAAGGCGGGCATCCCGTTTTCGCGCGAAATTGTTCAGAGATAACAACCCCAGAGGTATGCAAGGGGGATGAAGAGCGTCATTTCACCCCCACCACCCTTCGCCAACCAAGATAGATAAATTACCGTCGATCTGCGCATGCGGGATTGGAAACCCTTTTGTGTAAGAGATGAAAAGGGGGTGGGGGATGTAATCATGCTGGTAAGGACTGATGTGAAGAACAAATCACACGACACAACATTGGAGACGCCTCTTGCACCATTGATCTCATAATAGCAGAATATTATACTGATTTTCAATTTATTATTGTCAAATTGTTATCATTGTGAACCAAACAGTCTATCTTTTAGTCTATCTTTTCGCGGTTTGTATAAACAATTTCGATTAGCCTCATAATTTGTTCTTTAAATACGTAATTTAAATGTTTCATGGTGAGCTTTTTTCCACTCTAATCCGAAAATTTAACATTCTTCATTCTCCATTTGACAGTTTTCATCCCAATCGCCCTACCTACGGTGATCTGAAAAGAAGGGTACCTATTATATAATATGACAGAGTTATACTCTATTCCAAGGGTCTCCACCCGGCGGCCTGCCAAGCTTTCTGAACCGGCCAGCCTTTGAGCTTCCTCAACTGTCATTTTCTTCGAAGTGTATCAAAGCTTTTGATACACTTCGCTTTTGATTTGTCTGTGTCTAAGGCGAGGGGGTCAGGAAAAATGTGCGTAATCATGGAAAACATGCAACGTTTTTCGGAGACTTCAAGTTGTGCTAGAAAGACGAAATTTGGTGTTCCGTTTGGGATGTGTTTGACTCGGACCTCCTCGTTTTTGAGATCGAACCACTTTTAAGGGTAGTTCACAGGGGCATCGTAGCGATATGGTACCCCTGATGCATAAATGAAAAAAAAAAAAAAAAAAAAAAACCGACCGTCTTGAGCCTGAAGGCTAAACAATGAGAAACGTAGAATACGTGTTTACGTTGTAATGTAGCAATGGAAGGGATATTAAAAATTGAAAGTAGAAATGTATAATTAATGAGTAATGTATTTTCTGTACATGTGCTAGGTAAAATTCTCCACTTCAAGGAAAAATGTTGAATCATGGATATGTTTCTACTCTAGTTGCTGCATAGTAACCAAATAATTAATGAGTAACGTATTTTCTGTACATGTGCTAGGTAAAATTCTAAAGTGTTAAAGAAGTTTCGTTTCCCTAGCAACGGTTACGTGACGGTTTCGTGGGTCGCTTTTTGGCAATTAGGTCACCGTAAAAACGTATTCTACGTTAAAAATGAAAAGTGTATTACCTACTACCTGGTTACTACTTCTGTTGGTAGTAGGTAATAGGCGTTGTTTTGTTGTCATGACATAGACATGATCTAAATGGTCTCTCCATAAGGGAGATTTACTTGTTTTTTTTTGTTTTTTTTTTTTTTTTTGTATTTTAAAATGATACTGGCTCTTCTCGAAAAACACACAGAAATTAAAAACAGTTCCCATTTTCCTGGTCCATTGTCCGATCTGCAACGCCCTTAAATTTTCTGATTTAATCAGAAAATAATGTAGTATCGATTGAATTTGCGGTAAACCTTATCATGACACATTGTGTCAGCGAGACCAGTTCGAGTCCCGTTTTCAAAATTACAGGAATGACTTATGACCTGCTTCCCTCATGCAGTGTTTATATTTTAAGGGGGGGAAGGGAGGAGCTATTAAATTCAAACTGAAATTTAAATTGAAATTCAAGTTATGAATCCATAAGCTATTTCAAGAAATCAGAAGGGGAAGGCCGAAAAAATGTATCGGGCCTCAGGTGGGACTCGAACCCACAACCTCCGCATTACTAGTGCGACGCTCTAACCAATTGAGCCACTCAGGACCACAACTGAGAAAGAGAGCCGGAGATTGAAGGCTCAAACTGTTCCCTGCCCCCAATACTGATTCGGCCTTATCATATTGTTGCTTATTTTTCCCCCTCTGAACCTTGATCTGATGTGAAGCCAGTAGACATCCTACTTTTGTCCCTCATCCTAGGGGTCCCCTAATTCCCCAGGAGGAGTAATTTCATTACAGGAATGACTTGAGGGAATTTATGACCTGCTTCCCTCATGCAGTGTTTATATTTTAAGGGGGGGAAGGGAGGAGCTATTAAATTCAAACTGAAATTTAAATTGAAATTCAAGTTATGAATCCATAAGCTATTTCAAGAATTCCCCCTCCTGGGGAATTAGGGGACCCCTAGGATGAGGGACAAAAGTAGGATGTCTACTGGCTTCACATCAGATCAAGGTTCAGAGGGGGAAAAATAAGCAACAATATGATAAGGCCGAATCAGTATTGGGGGCAGGGAACAGTTTGAGCCTTCAATCTCCGGTTTTCAAAATTTTGAGGAAGCTTCTTTGAACCTCAGGATTTTTCAAAACCCTTTCAGTGAAGCAGTTGAAGACTCACCTCCTGACCTTCAACTGGAAGTCATTGAACTGCAGTCAAATGACCTCTGCAAAGAATGCTTCTGGGACAAGGATATTCAAAATTTGAATATTTAATATTCTACGCTGCGCTCGCAAAAAAAAAAAAAAAAAAAAAAAAAAAATCAATAATAAACACTTGTGTAAAATTTGCAGCGTTTTTCTTTCAAATAATGTTTGGCCCGTGCAATTAAGGAAAAATTTTAATTCGGCCGAAAAAAGTTTGGAGACCCCTTCTCTACATCATCTGAATTCTCTTCAATCTTCCCTATCCCTCTGTACTTATCTCCATCATCCTCATGTATTAATCCATCTCAATTCTCTTCATCATGGTCATTCGCTTGGATCTACTTCTTTGTCCTCGTGGATCCTCTTCATCATCCTCCTCCATGTGGATGTAGCTTTGTCCCTTTCCTTTCCTTGTTTGCACGCGAAGTACTAATTCTGAAAGTGAATTAGTTTTTGAGGGTCCATTGTCTATCCTAACACACTAGAACGATTTTTCTAGCGAGTTTACTAATTTTTTTTTTTTTTACTTGGTGTTTCATGAGATGAATTTTCACAAGGAGGATTTGATCAAATTAGGTTTTCAGCCAGGATTGGATCCCCATAAATTCGTTATGATGGTCGTCCGCGGCTATTTGCTACGTGCTGTTACCGCTATCAGGTCGATTACTCAGTGCGACCGACCTTATCATCGAATCCGACCCGATAGTCGTAAATCTCAACTTGGCTCTTTCCCTCCCCGATAGCTGAAGAAGCACGCTCCCAGATAAATCTTTTATTTTCATTACCGATTAAGTCTACGACGATGACGCATCCCAGGCCGGTGATTTAGGCGAATTTAATGACTCACGTCTAAATTAACCGAGTGTCAATATTTCACGCCGAAAAAGTCGAAACCTCGCAATGCATGGTGAACATTGGCCTCCTCCTTTGAGTTCGGAGGATTTAATAAATTCCGGATTCAATAAAATTTATTTATTAGTCTAATAGACTATTTAGACTAGAAAATAGTCTATTTAATAGTCTAATCTGTTTGCCCAATGTAACAGGTAGGGCATGAGGAACAGTCTAACCTGTATTGTTCGATAACGACGATGACCAAGATTGGTTTCCGGTCTTTTTGTTCCCGCTTTTGGTTCTGAGAGTTTTTGGGCTGACGGTCCGGTGCTATTGTTCTGAAAGCCAGGTTTTCAAACTGTCACTGTTATTCCCGAAACATAAGGTTTTCTGCACTGTAACAATCCTATGCCGCTCAAACTTGAAGTGCACTGTAACAATCCTACGCCGCCCCAAGTTAAACTGCCTTATGTTCATAGGAAAGGGCCCAAAGGCTTTGTGCTACGTGCGTTTTGCTCAAACTAACCACCTCCCCAAGCTAGAAGATGATAAGTTCGGACCCTTAGCTAAAACGTACCAAGTGTACCTACATTAGGTATCCCGACGTTTCAAAGGTAAGAGAACCTCCATCATCAGGAGAACACTGGCAACATACATAATTTTGGTTAGGCTAATACCCATGTTAACCTAATTACAAAAAACGTTCATGAACGCCTTTGAACTACATCTATAGATGTAGTATACTACATCGTTCGTAATGAATATCGAGGCAATGTGAAGTAGTGACATCATTTGCAGACAGTTATACATCGTTTAGGATTTTCAACTAGTTGAATTCCCAATAAATTCTATCCATTTAAATTGGATATTCAGTTCAATGTTGGGTTGTTTTAGAGAGGGTTTTGGGATTCGGGATCTCTAACAAAACTTTCAGATTGACATCGATGGATATAACGTAATGGTTGGCTTCGAGACCACAGAGAGGAAAGTCTCCGGGTTAAGCCTCTTTCGGAAGATTTATTCTGCCTTAAGGGTGAAAGGCGAAGTTGATATTAAACGAAAAACGTCGATTGAGTTGGACTTTTATTACAACTGGATCTTGTCAGATTGGAATTTTTTCCCTCCCGGCGATCGCCCTCGAGTGACCTTCCGAACTCAAAAGGATTTCCCCTGAGCGTCCAATTATCTTTTTCGTCCGAATCCAACACTAAAGATGTTGCAAGTCCGTTTTTTTTTTTTTTTTTCGTTTTGTCTCGGTGAAATTTCATTACGTCCTCGACCTTGCCCTGTCGAGGACCCAAGAAAACCTGATTGCTTTACAAACACTCCTCGTTAACAGTTGAACAAACTTCATCTGCCTCCCCAATTAGGCACAAATGGGACTGACAATCGATCCGAGGCGGTTGGGAAGCGACGCAACAGGTTAATCAAATGGGAATTGTGTTTCCGGGTTCCTCTGAAACTTTGGAGCGAATGTAATTAATGTTTATTGAAGTTTAACATCCGCAGCTGCACCCAGAGATCAACCGTCATGAGATAGATATAACAGAGGTACAATAAATGGAATATCATTTCACAGCTCAAATCGTACAAAGTGAATATTGACAAAAATAAAGGATTTAATTTTAACACCAATAATATTATTCGCGGGTTGAGCTCATTCGATTCACGCTCTTGAATTTTTGGTTTTCTGCGCTTCTCGTTCCCAAAACGACTTTGTTTTCAGAGCATTATCCTCGGAATACTTTTCTGTTAATAACAGAAAAATACAGAAAAATGTTGTCTGTTTCTATATTTCTGTTCCCAAACGAATTTTGTTTTGAGCCTTCTGGTTTCCGATGCTTTTGGTTCGGAAGAGTTTTGTTTCCAAAAGCTTTTGGCATCCAATTTGTTTATTGATTCATCAAGTTCTTAACAACAGCACTCTAAAAGTTCTTAACACACTTAAATTTTAAGTTCTTCTTTTTTTGTTCCATCCACTTTTGGCTCTCACGAATGTTTTGGTTCTGGGCGCTTTTTTTAGTTCTCAAAGCATTTGGATTAGGATTGTCCGATACTTCGAAAAATAATAATAAAACGTATCGAATTGGTAGTTTTTAAAAGTATCCATGCAATATTTTCTGTAAATAATCGAAATTTTGCTTCCGAGTCTGCAAGGCAGCGGAAGCTTTGTTTTCACTTTAAAAATGAAAAAATTGTTGTGCTCCAAAATCAAAATTTCTACTCGCATTTCTGAACAAATTTGGTTCGTGTCTGTCTGTCCGCATTTCCTTGCCACAGCCATAACTTCAACAATTTTGATCGGATTTTAATGAAATTTTTAGGGATAGTGTGGTTTCTGCCCTATTTAGTCCCCTATCAGTTTCGTAATGATTGAATCAGCGGTACGCTCAGCGCCTGCACGAACGTAATTTTCTTGTTACAGTCATAACTCCGTCAATTTCGATTGGATTTCAGTCAAATTTTCAGGGATGATGCGGGCAAGGTCACGTGACGTCCCATGTGACATTCATCATGTTTGCATCAGCGGTACTCCCTGCGCATGCGCGAAAGTAATTTTCTTGTTACAGTTATAATCCGTCAGTTTCGAACGGGAACCTTTGTAATCGCGACGGAGGTCGACGACTCCGATCGGCTTCAAAATTGGACATTATCCGTTTCAAGAGGTCTACATTAAAAATCCGAAATGTCCGTCCGCCGTCCGGGCCGTTTTGGGAAGCAGGAATGTTTTTGAAAATCTGAAATTTTGGCAAAATACTTTGTTTACCATCTAATTGTGCCTGCATGGTTTTCAGGCAATTCGCCTATACCCGTGGGGCACTATGGGGCTTAAATGGGTCACAGGGAGGGGTTATTGGCTATGGGATCGAGTTAGGTGTCGTTTTCGAAGTATTTTTGGACGTGGAATCCATTTTTGGGGGCCCCGGAACGATTCAATTTCACGGTGGGGATCTATAGGGCTTTCATGGGGCTACAAATGGGATTTTTGAAGGATCCCGGGAAGTCAAATACTTTCCGAGTAAAAAAAAAAAAAAAAAATGGAGAAATGATTTTTTCCAAAACCTTTTTTATTGACACATATTTAATTTTTTCGGAATTAACCTACCTATATCAAAGAATAATAAACCCTTGCGTAAAATTTGCAGCGTTTTTGTTTTTAATTATTTATTTTATTTTTATTAAAGTGAAACTTTTATTACATCGTCCCAAATTTTTTGGTCTGTGTGTCGTTTCTTGTCCCGTCACGCTACCGTTGATTTTCGCTTACAACCGATTCGTTGCTACGGAACTTCATCTTCGCCAGTTATAATCGTACAAAAATCGTTCACCATTCGTTGGAAAGCTCTCCATTTATCACGCATTTCTTTCGTACTGGTTCTTTGTCATTATGTCCCCATTTTATATTTATAAAATGCCGGCAGTGATCCGAGCCGTCGCCATGAGACTGCGGGGGACTCGGCGGAAGTTTCGTTGTCTGGGGTTGGAGGATGGCGCCGGACTCCAGGTTTGGGACCGCGAGTAAAGGCTGAACCTCCGGGTGACACCGAACCTTTCGGAAAACCACTACGAAGTCATCTGGGTCGTTGGCGTTTTCGTTGTGGATGCGACACACGGGTTCTGGGTCGAATTTCTGTCGAATTGGCGGTAATTCTGTCTGCACATTACTTCAACCGAGAACTACCTACTTTCACCGGAAAGAACAAGCCAACAGATAAAGGCTCTTGTTGATGCGTGAGCGCTCGGACGTCAAGCAATCCCGGAGAGATACTTCCATATCGATATCTGTTACTGTTGATTTTATATTTATTGATGTTATTAATGGATGCAGTAAACAATGCCGCTTGTATTGTTGTTATCAGTTGCCACGTTAGAAATCAATTTGAGAAAACGTCAAAATGAAGCCGTGGGTAGAGATAAAGGGTAGGTGAATGAGTAGGAAATGGGGGGGGGGGGGAATAGACATAAAAAACGTGTCCATCGATGCTACGTACCCCACTAGGGGAGCGAGCGAAGCGAGCCGGAGAGACTAGTGGGGAAAAAGTTTCACTTTTACCGTGGTTTCATAAAACCACACCCCAGTTGTTTTTTTTTTTTTTGTAAATCTTTTTGTGGTTACCGCCTTTTGTTAAAACATCTTGTTTGTCATTATAAAGCAAGCTTTTTTGAACAAATATAACAAAATATTATCAAAATGATGTGTGTTTTTCCATAAAATGAAATAAAATTAAGATATAAAATAAATGGTAAACCAAAAAAAAAAAAAAAAACGGTATTACAGAAAAAACCAAGTCCTGTCTTTTGTCAACCTCTCAACTTTTGATACTTCAAAGGGTCACCTTGTGAAAAAGTATCGATCCAATACTTACTGGGTAACTATTATCGATACTCCAATACTTTTTATCACAAAGAATACAATAATCCTTATCGATAATCAAATTATTAATAATTATTATTAACAATTTGATTATCGATAAGGATCGGTGCGCTTACACAGAAGTATCTACTTTAGCTGTACGAAAAAAAAATCGTCATCGTTATTCCTTTATCTTTATTCAAGGGTACTTCTAGCGGTCGGATAAATTTGATAAAAATCTTGACAAATTCAAATTTCGATGTTGCTGATTGAGTTCACTCCTACCAACTATTCCCCTTCGGTCTTCACGTTGGGGGTGTTGGAATCCCGGCTAAGGATGTAAAAACCTTTCTAATCCCGTCTGATAATAATTATCAGAATTATTCGGAGATGAGGTCGAGCCAATCTTCTTATAAGCTCCCGGCACAAAGTGAGCGAAGGCGGGAGGCTCCCTAATCTACCCTAAACTACTTATCTGATCAGTCTGCTGCGATACCTGGAAATTCGACCCAATCCCATGGACCTCGTTGCTGTGGAGGTGCCTGCGGGGGGAAGAAAAGAACTTTTTTTCATGAGGTTTATCAGTTCTTGTAATCAGCTCATCCGGAGACTCACCTAATAACCTGGCTATTCTGAGGAAAAATGAACCGACTTTTCTTCATATTTTTCCCCCTCTAGAAGGATCGTTAAGTGTTCAAGAGAATTTCTAATTTCCTCCCTTTCCGAAATAAAAAAAATTCTCGTTAACTCGAAAATGAAGAGAAAATGTATTTTTGCGTTTGAAGTCCAGAAATTAGACAGTAATACCACCCCTAAAAAACAGTATTTTCCTGTTATCTAGGTACGCTAGTCATTTAAATAAACGCCGTACATAATTATCGTCTCGTCGACGAATGGCTGTAATAACTCAGCAGATGAATAAGTCTGGCGGGAAGTCCCATTTTTGTTGAAGGTAATTAGGTACCTACGCAATGATGAAGTTTTGTTCCCGTAAATGCCAACTTCATTAATGTTTACTACAAATTTTCGTTGTGAATTCCCCACGCTTTGTTTTTCTCCGTTGTAAAAACGGATTTATCGATTCCGTCGAAATCGAGATTGCGCCTTTAATAAACGTGGAGGGTATGAAGGGGGGTTTTCATCAGATAATCTGAGCGTGTCCCGAGGGTTGTCGGATGAGAGAGGCTTAACGTTTCAGATAAGCGCTCGTTTCTAAGCTCCGTCGGTGGGAAACGCGAATACATGGCGTTAGGTGAACATGCATCATGAATGGATAATGCGAGTTGTTAACGAAACAATATGGGATGCGCTGTTTGTTCAGTGCGGTGGCGTCATTATAAATTCCGCTTGTTGCCGTTAATAGGCCGGTGTCTTTTTCGGGTTTTACGAAATGAAATGACCACTTCGGCACAATCATGATTTGAAGTTCATAATGAAGAGGAGGATTTATATTTATACCTTTCACTGAGTGAATGGTATAAATATAAAATTTGGGATTTAATCCTCCTCATAAGTCTTATGAATCGTCACGTTCTAACACCTTTTGACATTTCGACGAAAATGAGTTTTTCATTCCATTAAATGTCGGTCCATTCATGTCAAATTTTGATATATCAAATACCTACCTATAGATATTAACATAGCATAACTGAGAAAAACTGCCCGCAACTGATAAAACAGTGTAACTGATAAATCAACGTAACTTATAAAACAACGCGTAAAGGAGCGTAAAACTGATAAAACAGTGAGTAACTGATAATACATCACGTAACTGACAAAACAGTTTTTTGCCTCTCCTGTAAAGTTGCGAAAATGCAATTAAGTGGTGTTAGAACTTAGGTGACGAAATACATGTTTTTTTCGATTGCCATCACCGATTGGACCGCCCTCAACACTTCTCCCTGCTTCCTCGTTGAAGTGTCTGAACGCTCTGGTGGCCCGAAAATGCGCTCCCGGAAAATTCGCCCCCAGACAAAACGCCTGGTAAAAAACGCCTCCGTCCGTGAATTTGAGAAAGAATGTAATATTCGTAATTTGAAAAAAGAGAAATTAGGAAAAAGAAAAGAGAAATGCATGAAGATGAGAGGTATACCTCTCATGCTGTTGTTGAAAAACGGTCGGAGAACTATGATGATCCTGTGATGATGAGTTACCTAACTTTCGAGAGAAATTGAATTTTTTTTTCTGATAAAAAAATAAATAAATAATTTAAAGAATATTGATTAGGTTAGGGTTTAAGTAGGTAGGTAGGTAGACCTACTTTTTTTTTATGAAATCATTTAAAAAATAGAGAAATACCTAGGTATTGGGTAGGCATTAAATGAGGAGGTTGCATCTCCAAAATTACTTTAATATAGTACTTTTATATTATCCTGCGTTTTTTTGGTTGGTTTTAATTTGGATTTAGCACTTTTTGGTTGAAAAACTCAATTTTAAAACGCTTATTTTCAATGGATAGATGGATGTTTTGGCTGAAACGACTTCATTTTCGTGAAGAAACAGTTTCCAAAACCCCTAACACACCATTAGTCCGAAAATGAAAAATTTGGCGTTTAGCGCCTATCTTTTGTGATGCAACCTCCTCAAATAACAACATAAAACACGTAATTTCATGAAAAGTAATAATTATTGCATTCTTTTTAGGTTGTTCACATTGACTTTGAGAGAGCAACCATATTACATTATTCCTCAAATTCACGAACGGGGACGCTTTTTCTGGGGTGCGAAGTTTCGTACAATCGAACGCTCTTCATCCCATCTGCCATTTTCCATCGAACTGCCCTCCACCAGCTGCTGGGACGTCGCCAGTCGTGACCCCTTGCTTGCTCCATTTTCCTTCGGCATCTGCCTCCTTCAGCCTTCTCATCCAGCCTGATGACCTGATAGCGTCATCTCCTGTGCAATGGGTCCTAGATTCCAGCCAGGTTGGGCCGTGACGCCGCCACAGTGGTGGCCCCCCCCCCCCCACCCAAATTGGCAAAAATCCCTTTTCATCGTTGTATTTCAATAAAACTCGGTACCCTTATGTTTTTTTGGGCGTAGAATCCGAATTTGGTAAGCTTACAAAATTGTAGTGCAATAACCTAGGACCATAATTCAGCATTTTAATGGGTAGGTATAGGTACAATGTATACTCACTGGGTATAGTATGTCATACTCACTGGGTTTCAGCTGTTTCCGCTGTATTTGCTTATGAACCTCGTATGAACAACCATTTTAACACCAGCTTACAGTAAAGAAACCATTGCGTTTTGAAACCTGTGTCGAAGGAAGGTGTTCGGAAACGAACGGAGAGGAAATTAAGGCGTATGGATACCAAGGGGGTTAAATAAAATAGGAAAGGAAATACCTTAATCCTGCAGGCGCGGTGAATGTCCTGGGCCGAGAGACGTGAAGTTCTCGTTGTGTAGTGCTCGAGGATTCCTCTGAACTAACAATTGGTAAAGGAATTTAAGGACGGGTTTACGGATAATTCCGGACAAAATTGGATGACTAGGAATAAGCAAATTTAAAGGATTTTGAGAGCCGTGTAAAAGGGGTTATGCACCGCACCATGGAGGAATAGAGAGGAGAGCTCACTCTGTGTTAAACCACGTTCCCAAAACGCCAACCCAGTGATGGAACGGCGGGGGAGATTGCGACTGCAGCGCGACCCCTACGAGATGTAGTGAACTTTGAAGGTGGTAAATTACCAAAACTGAACCAGAAGATGGCGCCCTGCGAATTCCGACGTGTCGTTTGCATTCACAGTGTACACAACTACACAATCAATTTTGTTTAACGAAATTCGTTATTCAGAGGTAGTTCCTTCAATTTTTCCCTTAATTGCAGTAGCACAACAGTGGAAGATAAATCCGTTTAGTGAGGTATTTGGGGTTTTCCTTCGTAAGAAGGGCTAGTGGCTCACTCTAGTCGGTTTTGAAGGTACTATGTGTAGTTCACTACGTTCCGTAGGGATAGCGCCACTGTCGACTATGGCACATGAAGTCCTATTCAGTGAACTCTCCTCTCTATTCCTCCATGGCACCGTACGAAATCCCCACGTGAACTGTCCCGAATACGGGGAATATTTAAGACTGATCGGGGGAGCTGAAGGAATGCGATACATATCGATACTTTTTGTCCCCGATACATATCTTAGTATCGATACTTTTTTTCCGGTATCGGCGCCGATACTTTTTTTATCCCTCACATTTCATCAGATTCAAAACTTACGGCATATAGGTAGTTGACAGTACCTCTAACTTGACCAGCAATAATTACCTACCACCACCTCCTGGAGCTGCACCAGCTCTCATATCAGAAGAATCAGCCGTCCTCGATCAAGGGCGGACCACCAAAATGTTGGTCCAACCAACCAACCCAACTCACTCATCACAGTAGAAATTAGTGTGGCCGCAGCTACACCAAACGAGGGAATGTTCCCCTTTTTTGCTACCTGTACCTACCCCCCGAGGCTTGGAGCCTTGGAGGATTTTATCATGACATAATAATTATATTGTTAATACATAAACAATTATTGTTATGTTTGGGGAGGGTCGAACGCTAGTAATTAGTTTTTTACAATGTACCTATATATTTTAAATTATCAATCTTAAATAACTTATTATTGATAATTTAAATAAGTTCCCCAAGATACGTTCACTTTTTTGGATTATTTTTATACCTATTTTACCTATTTTTTCGTATTTGATCTCTTTTTCTTGTCTAAGGTTTGTTGGGTTTCAGTGTCCTTGATAGAAGTTTTTATGATTTCTCCCATACCAATATTCTGCTCACAGCGATCGTACTATTGCATTCAGGCTAGGAAATGTTGTCGCGTGACTCAACATTTCTTTTATAACGTTTTTTCAATAATCAGGGACGATGGCTGTTTACAAACTCTCTCAAAACCTGTTTTGAGACTGCTTTATAAAGGTTTAGGACAGGTTCAGAGGCGACTAACCAGCTTGGTTGTCGTGAAAATCCGACTGAAAAGGACAACAACCAGTTAAAAGACGATGACCATTTGGAGAGATAGAAAACCGGCTTAGAGAGATTAAGAGGTGACCTGCACCCTATTAAACAGTAGGCAACGCTAAACGACGAAATAGGGCTTGAAACTGTTGCCCGATTGGTGGATTTCTGGCTCAGAGAGATTAAGGACAGGTTCAGAGCGGACTAACCGGGTTGGATCGCTTGAAAACCGATTTGAAGAAGTTAAAACACGTTCCAAGGGTCGATAACCGCTTTTTGAGAGCTTGAACCTCGCCTTGAAAGGGAATAGCTTTGGACGGGCAATAACCGTTTGAAGTGACTTTTTATATTTTTATTTATTGGTTGCTAAACGACTCCAAAGTCCCAAACTGCTCCCTCGAGTGTCCCTTATTTATTCGATGTCGTTTTCAGCGAACCTCACATCACAAAATCGAGCCGCATCAGCCCTCACGATTTTTACAGAGTTCGCTGTTTTCCTTTGAAATTAATTTATAATGCATTTGCCTGCGGTGGGTTTAAAATAACTAATTCGTTTCTTTTGTAACCTCCGGGCGTGAAACTGGAGTGCCTCGTTACGCAAAGGTAACTTATTCATGAACGCCAGTAACAAAAAGGGAAACCTTCCTGTATGGAATCTATTCATATTCATAAAGACCGACAACCCCTTAACTGGGAGACCGTCTGGAAAAGGGTCAATGGGTATTAGACGTAGGCCAAGCCTTCTTCAAGCCAGTTTCACCCTCCTCAAGGTCCTCATCAGCCCACGTTTTTTTCCGCCCTTTCACTTCTCGTTTCAACGCTGTAGCTCCTCACCGAGATTTACATAATGTATCAAGCTTCCCTTATTTTCGTTAAACCCTTGAACGTAATCCTCTTAGCATAATTCCCGTACGAAATTCCAACCTCAGTCAGTGAATTTGACTGTTTCCTGTTTCAACGGTGAATTTCAAGCGTTCAAATATTAGCAACAAACAGAATATCTGGTTTAGGAACAGGACCCAATTCGGGTGTTTTGGTTTATTATTCATGGAATACCTAACCAAGCTGTTTTCGTGACGTGGGTCAATGTCACGTAGATTTCAAAAATCAATATCCGTCCGCCGTCCAGGCCGTATCGGGCAGTAGTCTTTTTTTAAAGTGAAACTTTTATTACATCGTCCCAAAATTTTTGGTCTGTGTGTCGTTTTGTGTAACATCACGCTTAAAGCGTCGTTACCAGGGATTACTAGGAAAATTTTCGAAACGCCGAAACCCGATACAACTTTTGCCGTCGGTTTTGAACCTAACTACGTCTGTTAAAACGAGCTTTTCACGCTGATTTCAACGAGCACAAAACGATTTCTGTGCGATAACCCGTTTGAAAGTTATTCCAAGATCGTCGGTAGGTGGGTACGAGTATTTTTTGCGAGCCTTCGATTAGTTTGCAGTCCTAAAACTCCCATTTTTCCATTCTGTGAGTGACGGGTGGCAGTCCTAACATCTATTTTCGATCAAGCGGGTGGCAGTCCTACGTCTATTTTTTATCAAGTAACGGGTGGCGGTCCTACACGTTTGGGTGGCAGTCCTAATGGTTTTTTGTAGGCGGGTGGCAGTCCTAAAACTCCCCCTCCTTACACCCATCCAGCACCCTTTAATATTATATAATATATAAATGTGGGCATCATTTCATGAAACTAGTGTGAATAAAAGTTTCACTTTTACCGTGGTTTCATAAAACCAAACCCCAATTTTTTCTTTTTCTTTTTTTAAAATCTGAATTTTGACAAACTACTCGGTTCTACATCTGGTTGTGTCCGCAAGGTTTTTTTAAATCTCTTTCAGGACGCTTCCCAGCCAAATTATTTCCAATGCCGTCGACGCCCCAGCCACTAGCTCCGCGTGCATGCATGGTTGACATGGTTGACTGCAGCCCTGTTGGTCAAATACGATGGCATTTTTGCCCTAGGCGACCGACCTTTAGGGAAGTGCTGTATTGCACCTCACTCAGATGTCACAGGGGACAGTACACCCATTAAGCAAAACCCGAGACGGATCCCTTACTCTCAGCAAAAACATATTGAGGAGATGATTAAAGAGATGCTGGAGCAGGATGTAATAGCGCCGTCTCAGAGCCCGTGGGCGTCCCCGATTGCGCTGGTGCCTTAAAAGGATGGGTCGACGCGACTATCGTCGATTGAATGCAGTCACGAAAAATGATTCATATGCCCTCTCATGTATTCAGAACATGCTGGATGCCCTCAGTGGCTTAAAGTGGTTTTGTTGCCTGCACTTGAGAAGTGGGCATTGGCAAATCGCCATGGATAAGGAGAAGACAGCGCTTACCCTCTACGGAAAAGGCCTGTGGCAATTCGAAGTAAGGGGGGGGGGGGGGGGGGGACCATCACATGTTAGTTGATTCATTCGAAAGTTGTGGCCTTCAAAAATACACGTTGTTGTTGAAACATTGTTCAAGAGGTGTTTTGTTCAATACCAAGGATTTACGTGAGCTCTCCTAACTTCAAAATACTGTCTTATCATTCTCTTCAAGCCTGCCATGCATTCTTTACTTGACGATACCAGTATCAGGTCATCCACGTAAACCAAAATTGTGCCTACTTACCCCTGAAGCTTTTTTTGCTTACGTAAATACATGGCTCTGACTTGCATTTTTCCATTCCTTCCTTGAGAGTTTCGTACCACGAACGACCTGATATTTTCAGTCCATAAAGACTCTTCAGCAGCCTGCACACTTGGTCCAACTTCCGATAAACCTTCAGGTCTCTTCATATATATTTCTTCTTTCAAGATTCCGTTGAGGTATGCCGTTTTGACGTCCATCTGATGGATCCACCAAGTGATCTTTACTGCAAGCTTCAGCACTAACCTTATGGCTGGCAAACTGATCACTGTCGTTTCATTGTAGTCAACTCCTTCTTGCTGGGTAAATCCCTGGGTGACCAAACTTTGTAGCGCTCCACACTACCGTCAGCCATGTACTCTCTGGTTCTGAGAACCCATTTGCAACCCACTGCTGATTTTCCAGGAGGCAGGTCACTCAACTCCCATACGATCATCGTTTCCAGTGATGTCAGCTCCTCCTGGATTGTTTCAGCCCAAAGTTCCCTGTTTTAGCAGAATGAGTTTTGGTGGTCTAAGGTTGTTTCCCCCCCGGGTCTTCATTTTGTTTTGACAGTATACAGAAATGTATAAATAAAAATTTTTTTTATTCAAATAGGATCCTATTAAAAAATAAAAATGAACAGAAAGGAACAAAAATGGTGTTAATATTTTTAATTTTCAGTTTTTTGTTTTAATTTTTTAATCTTTTTTATTTTATTTTGAATTCGTTTTTAAGGTTTCAAACAATTATTATTCTTCACGTTTATTATTTTTCATTTATATTTATTTTTATTGACCTAGTATTAATTATTGCATAATTGATCCACCAAAGAATAATAAACCTCTAAGTAACATTAAATGAGGGGTTTGATTCCAAAAGGTACTAAACGCCATTCAAGAAAATGTTGGGAAATTGAGAAAAACTGCTGTGCCATGTTGCGTAGACCCCCGGTTTTAAACTTTTTTCTAGATTTTTTTGTTATTTTGTAGAATTCTATTAGGTGAAGAACCAGTGCGTTGAATAGGGAGAGGAAATTACTACAGCATTTTGAAATTTTAAAATTTTGGATGAAGTACCTTTTGAAATGAAAACTGGTTTATAGTACCTTTTGAAATGAACATCCTTGGATAAAGTACCTTTTGATGTGAAAAACGCTCTCATTCAGTTTTCAGGAACCTATACTTACCTAGTTACGTTCCAGATAGACTTATTTTTCATTTCATGTATTATTGTCCTGAAATAGGTAACTTGGATAGAATGACACGGATGTGTCTTTGAATAAATTTCCTCTCATCAATACTGGTTTTGTTTTTTCTAAACTTCGCGCGAAATTCAAGTGGGTACGTCCTCGTCAGTAAGGGACACAAGTTTGCAATAGAACTTACTACTTTGAAGATGCTTACCCGGAGCAACCTAATAATTATTATTTTCGTCAGTCTTGCGATTTCGTTCTTTTTTTCCAGTTTTGAGGATTGTTACTCCTTTTCCTCAAACGAGTAGACGGCTGAACTTGTGGGCTCTCCCACTCATTGCCGGCGAGAAGTTCGTCAACATTGCACTCCTGTCCCTGATTTCCTCCGCATTCTTCGGCCTCGGGGCCCATTCCCTCGCAGAGATTTATCCTTCCCTTTCCCGTTAAAACACTCAAAACGGTCGGTAAACCAAATATATTTTGGGTAATGAAGGAAAATCAACAGGTTGCCGCACCTTGAAGTGAAACTTGAACTGTCGCGGATACAAAGGTGAAACCAGCGACTAAACTCGCGGAATTTTTTACAGACGGTTCAATATCATCAAGTAGTTATATTGTGTCAACCATTGCACGTAATCACCTAAAAGAATAAATAGAAAAAGCGGGACGAAGATGAGGAAAAACGAGATCTGATGGATAAAGTACCTTTTGGGTTGAAACCCTCAGCGCCGGGATTGTTAAAGACTGGATAGAGTACCTTTTGATATGAAACTGAATACAAGCCACCTTGGACATTGGCGCTTAGTACCTTTTGAAATGAAAACGGAAATTCTGAGCCGTTTTTATCAAGGATAGAGTACTTTTAGCTGTAAAATAACTTCATTTTTGTGAAGAAACCACTCCCGAAACCATGGAACATGCAGTAGATAGATTTTTTTGAAAATGGCGCTTAGTACCTTTTGGAATCAAACCCCTCAAATGTTTGTTGCAAATTTTGCAGCATTTTTCCTAAAATAATTTGAACTTAAAACACATTAAAACACCTCAAAGTTGTGCTCCCCTAATACATTTAAAACAACTTTAACCGCCGTCTGATTAATGTTTGTCAATTTGCGTGCCATGATAAATTACCCCCGCGCCTTCGTTCCTCACCCCGTTAGTATTTTTACTCCGCTCCTCCCAAATAGACTATCCTACGAAGTTGACCCGCCCAGGTCAAGGCGTGGAAACGTTCCAATAATAAAAATGATTTGACAGTTATATTTAGAATCTAAATATACGCACTACGCGCACGACTGATTCCATTAAAAGGACTCGTCGACATAGGAGGAAAACCCGAAATTTGGAAATGTCGTATGGGAACTGAACCCAAATTACGGACTTAATTCCACCACACCTTGGTTTGGAAGAGTTCCTAATGCGCATACTCCCTGTTCTCTGAGGGTGTCAATTACCACCCGCGACGTGGGAGTTAAACGCCATTTATCCAGTCAACGTTTACTTACGACCAGGTAAAATTCCGAACGACATTTGAAACAGTGCAAGCCACCCTCAAATAATAACTACCTCCTACAGTTCTTCCTTCCTCCCGCCACGCCATTTTGCTAAAGATATGAAAGGAGAAAAAAGTAATACCTCGTTACCTCAATCGCAGCCTTTATCAGTATTTAGAAAAGAAAATGGGGAAAAAAGAAGAGCGCGATGGAAAAAAAACTTGTACTTTCCTTGAAAAGGTGTTATTAAAAATTCGAGTGAGAAAGAGAAACTTAGATCGGAATAGGAAGTTAGTGGAGGGTTAAAAAAGAATGAATTGTGAACGTTTTCGATGGAAGCTCCATTTTGCAGATTCAGAATGAGAAGAAGAAAGAAATCTTTAAAGTGGGTGTTCTTTCTGGCCGAATATTCTGTGGGGTGCTAATGAAGCGTTCCATTCAAAACTCATTCGAATGAGTGAAGGAAAAAAATAAATCAGCCGTGATCGTGTTTTTTATTCGTAAGGAATATACATTTTTATTTTCAAATGTCTCTCAAGTCCACGTCATGGTGGTGAGGGTTAGAAAGGACCATATTGGAGTGGGTCCTCATAAAACGGCCATATTTCACGAGGCAGAAGCCTGTCATAGCATGCAGACGTCCCACCGCCTCGTCGGGAACAGTTGCTCCCGCTCCCATGCCGTTTTGCTCCCTTCAACACAAAGAGGAGATGAATGGTCCTCTTTCCAGCGTCATTGTAGTCTACGAGGTTCACCGGTGTCAAAAAATAAGGTCGTGCGGTCAAATGGAAAACGCCGAAGACGGTTATTTGGTATGCACGGTCCGATTGGTATCTGGCAATTATTGTCAATTGAGTGCCACTTAGGGATTGCGAATTGGTCGGCTGTCATAAGCGGGACTTGATTTGCTAAGCGGAAATCGAAGGGTTTGAGGTCAAAGCAAAAGTTGTCGGAAAAATTATTTTGCAGTCAACTCTCCACGCATGAAAGTGCAGCAAAGTGCAGTGGTATCTCTCTCTGTCTCTTCTCACTTGGGAAACTGGTGAGGCCCCTTCCCAGACAGAGTCAGCGGCACAACCTAGAGAGACACCCTGGGACCACCTGTTTGGTATTACTTCAAGGTGGCTCTGCTGCTCTGCCACAAAGGCCCCATTTGTTCCCTTCTGCTACTATTGTCAGTTTGTCCCCATGCAGGGCCGTGGAGAGAAAATCCGGGCCCGGGGGCAAAATTCTAAGAGCCCCCCTAAAAAAAAAAAAAAAAAAAAAAAAAAAAAAGGTTGTATGAACATTTTTCCTATATTGATCGGTCCCTTTTCCCATTTTGCCTCTCCTCCCCCTTTTTTTACAAAAAAAAAAAGTTCTCAAGAAAATCCGGGCCCCCCTACGAAGGCCGGGCCCGGGGGCAACGGGTCCAGTGCCCCCCCCCCCTCTCTACGGGGCTGTTCCCATGTCACAAAGTATGCTTCTGCTGCTCCGATCTCACCCTTCTCCAAAATCTTGTCGACAATGGTTTCTGGCAATTTATCCCCAAACACGCACTGAGGTCTCCGGTGTGGGTGTGCTATGTACCATCCTCTTCTCATCAAGCTTCCAGGTTTTAAAGAGGAAGACTCAGAATGTTTCCGTTTGGTCTATCTTTTCGGGTTGTTGATCAGTCTTGCCCTTCATCGAACGCGAGTCTCAGCCACTACCCAAGGCCAGCCCATATCTCGGTACATTTTTTTTGTCAACTGCACGAACGGGATGGGGAGGGGGGGGGGGCACGATGGCAGGAAGAAAAATAAAGGAAGGGGAAGTGATGATGGAAGAAGGGATGGTGGAAGGGGGCGCACTAAGGGGTAATTCCCGTCTCATCTCCAAAAAAATCCATTCCTGTCGTAGACAACCTTTCTCTCTCCGTATTTATTTTATCGGTTCGTAATGGTCGCCCGACTCGTCTCATCTATGCCACAGAGTAAGGTAGTAAAGAATGATCTATGCCCACAAAATGCCCACAATCTATGCTCTCTCTGTTCCACGGGCAGTTGAAATCAGTCAATGTAGCTGTTCCGTCCCTCCGTGAAATAATTAGCTAGCGAGGATACCTGCTAATTCCGCCACCAATCCCAGCCTATAAACCCATGCAGCCATGTAAGCGGAGACCACCTCTCCTTCCTCCGAGCCGTAGGTCCAAGACTCAGTGAGCTGCCTCACTTTCGGAACACCATTATTTTCGATTTTCCGAGATTGACCTCCATGTGCCACCTTTCACTGTAGTCCTCCGGCGTCTCGGCAGTTATGACTAGGTATGTCATTCGCATACATTAAGAGCTTTAAAATTATTGGAATATAATAATGCAGTTCAATGTTCCTGCTGGTGAGGAGAAGAGAGAGAACTTATTAAAATATTTGGTACGGAACTGTTACTTCTATAGTAGGTACTCCTTTCCCTTGAGACGAGTCGTGCTATACACTTCTGGCCGTTGAGACGAGTCATGCCATGGTTTTAACTCTCTAATTAGGTGGTTCAATTAAGTTGAGACGAGACAGGAGATGTCCGCAATAAGCTGCTGCCCCAGTCCTGCCTGACAGCCCGCTTCTTCTCAAATTCCAGCTCTCGTGCCTTGCCGAGCCCTCCGGGTCTGTGCACCACACACAGCCAGGGTCGTCTGGATGTGCGAGGAAGTCCCTGTGACCAGATAGCAGCTCAAGCACCACCCACTTCATCTCCATCCACTGACCCACTGAGGGGAATATCTGCGCACGGCAAGATTTGTCAGTGGTGCTGGCAAGGAGCCACTCATTTCATCACGCCACCAACATGTGCCATCAGCCTGCTCAAGTTGCCAACCCTTGCTGCTTCGTCTGCTGCCTTGCAATTATGGCTCCAGAATGAACGCTTGTTCTCCCTCTGAGTCTGGCATGACTGAAGAAGCCCCAGGCAGTACCAACGTCTCGACCGTCCCTGTCTGGGAAACTACTCTGGAACTCCCAGTCACATCCACCCACACAAGCAGCACATTACAAAGAAGTGATATGACAAATATGGACCACACCAATGGGACCGTCGAAAACCCGTTAAAACTAAACAAAATATACGACGGGTGGGACGTCCAGGGCGATAGGGAAGTGTATGATTGATACGGGGAAAATGAACTCCGCAAGCTATTTTCCGAGGGAACCCACGAACCCCCATAAACATAGCCTTTCCGCTACCCGAGTTGAGTAACAACTGCCATTATCGTCGTCGGGATGACTTTTTATAATGAACGCCTCTTCATCCCCTTTGGAAGTGTGTTCTACCATCCATTACAAGGATGTGGGTGGTTTTTCCCGCTTCCGCAATTACTTTGCACTATTTTTGTTCATCATCTGAGTGTGAGGAGGAAAATAAACTCGAACTTCTAGTTTTTAATTAATTTTCGTTAATCAATTTTTTGTCTGAAATTACTAAATTAACACTTAGTGTTCTCGACTATCAAACGGTCAATACTCATTACTATAAACCGGCCCTGTAACTATAGTATACGTATAGTACGACCAAAATTTTGTGGGTGTTGGTTTGTTATGGATTGTTTTTCTTTTCGAAGACAGTTTTTCCTTTTTTTTTGCGTTCGAAGACCAATTTCCTTTTTTTTCGCGTCCGAGGGCAGATTTCCCTCGCGCTACCCAGATCCCCTCCCCCCCATTTTTTTTAAATCTAGAAAAAGGAATTTCCCCTTAAAACACTGTCCAGCACAATAATGAAGTTTGGGACTTCAGACTTTCACCAAACACACAACACAAATTTGAAATTCAATCTACGAACACAGCCTCACGAAGGTAGAAAAAAAATCACCTGATTCGGGTCCTGCCTGTATAGGAGACATCCGCTTTAGTCCTGGAAAAGATGTCACCTCTCAAGAGGATCCACGAAGAGGAAAGATAAGACAGGAAAGTCACTGTGGAGTATATCTATCGTCCGTAAGTTGAACGGAGCCACTCAAGACCCTAACAAATGATCGCCTATAAAGGGAAAGGATATACCCGACGCGGGAACAAGGAAATATGAGTTTCTCTCGGCCGTTTGTCTGAATTCGGGATTATTCGTAGCTTTTTGTGCTTTCGCCCTTTTCCCCCCCAACTCGGTGAAAGGGAAATGTTACGGTTTATATTACCCGGCCCTGTCGACGAAGGTAACAAACGGTTCGGATTATCAGCAAGTAGTAGCCAACATTACGGCAACCACCGCAAAATGGATAGCTATTTCATTATAACGTGAAATACATCCCTGATAGGAGAAAATTGAATTAGACCCTTTTGAACTCGGTTCCACCTACGTGAGTTCAATGGGTGATGTGTACCACTGAAAGCTGAAACGTGGTCGATACGTCGTGTATGACTGTGGGACATCAGTGATGTCACATCACTCGAATTGGTTTATTTGATAGAGGGATAGAAACATAAATCCATTAAATGGAAATTTTCACTTAGTCAAAGTTGATTGGAGTTGTGTGCAAATCGGGTCATGAACTGTTCTGTCTGGGCTGATCCTGCTTTTTTATTTTATTTTATTTTTTTTTACATTTTTTTTTTTTTTTTAAAGATAAAACCATGAAATGAGAGGAGCATCTGCTGAGTCCTCCTTATCCCATTATTCCATGGGATAACTCTCTAGGGCTTGGAGGGGGTCGGTATCCCACTCACGACCTCGGTTCTCTACCCTGAAGGTCTGTTCCCGGATGCTGTTGTTCTATGTCTACGTCGAGTTGGGTACTTCTTCAACATCTACGTGAATATTGTATGTCGTCTTCGTCTAGAGATTTGGCCCTAGTTTCGGACAGTTTTGGTTCCATGTAAGTTGGCACTGTTTCCAAATGATTTGACATCTGGTCTCAAGAGATTAGGCACTGATTCCATGCGATTTAGTTCCCAGTACTTCTTTACACTTCTGGTTCCAAGGTCTTCATGAAATTCAAAGGTCGGGGTTGCAACAGTGTTCGCCGAAGCTTTTGGCTCCTCAGGGTTTTCGGTTTCTGGCGCTTTTGATTACTAAGTACCTTTGGATCCCAGTGGTTTTAAAGGCATATGGTTCGCAATGTACTTGGGATCTGCTGATTTGGTTCCGTGGGCTTCTGGTTCCTCTACTTTTTTTTGTGAGCTTTGGTCCTTTCAGTTGTTGATTTCTGAGGTCATGGTTGTCTCAACTTGAGGAGGCGCCCACTCGTAATCTACTGTGCAATCTCTCCTTGAATAATCTTGGCAACCCCCCCACCCCATGAAAAAACGTGTTAGGAATGTTCAAGAGTATTGACGAAGGGTTTGGATGAGGGCGAGGTGGGGGCAAAGCCGTTTAATGCCACTAAATGAGATGTAAGAGCCCTCGCTCGTTGTTCGGAAGGGAAACAATAAAGAATCCTGCGAGGGCCGAGGTCCAAAACCCTTGGGCTTTCTGGATTGAGGTTGTTAGCAGAACAAATGTACTCGGGGGTTCGAACAGAAGGTCAAAAGAGTTCATTTCCATTTTATTGGCGAGGCTGCAGCTTTTCCACTCCAAACACCAGAAGTCTCCCCCCTCCTCTTCCACCCAGTTTATTCCGTTAACTAAGGTAATATTTTTCCGAACGTGAATTCGCAAACAGACGCGTCGAGATGAGCGGAGAAATCATTTGCGGTTGTTACTGCTGAAAAAGCAACACTCGGCCATAAATAATGATTGAGGAATATGAAATAGAAAGTCAAAGAACCATGTCAGGGTTTTGTTAGAAAGGTTAGACATGAACAATTTCATTTCATCAATACAGCTAAGCCCGAAGTAACTCGAAATTTTGAAATAAACCATTTGTTGCGAATCTTTATCAGTTATTTTATGGTTCCTCTTTGAGGAAAAAAATCACTTAATAAATAAATGTACCTACCTATTAATTTTACCACGTTGTCAAAAAACAGGCTCAAAAATTATGATTTTACCCCCAACATTTTTTTCCCCCGACTTTTTTGTTTTTTCTTCTTAAAAAAATCTACATTAAATACTGAAGAAAATGGTATATTGCAAAATGCTTGAACTTCAATTAAAATTATTTAAAAATAGCTCGGAAGGTGCCTGCTTCAACTCTGGCACTCCTTCTTTCTCCGTCAAATCAAAAACACGCTCAGACAGTCACTTTTCAGTTTTTTGGCTCTCCTGAAAAGTTGCATTTTTTTACGGATATGACCAATTTTCTCAGGAACCACTCAACCGATTTACATTTTGTTTTTTGTTTTTTTTTTGTTTGAAAGGCCATGTAAAGATCTAAAAACGTGCTAAAACACATTTTTGAAATCGTGCAGTATTTTTCGTGTACAGGTCAAGCAAGGGGCTTCAGAACGCCATTGAAAATTGACAAGTTTGCTCCTCTGTTGTAAATCTCCAGATCAATATTTTCAAAATCTGTTTCAGCACGATTTTAGATCTTTGCAAGGCCTTTCATACAAAAAAAAAAAAAAAAAAAAAAAAAAAAAAATCAACAAAATCGGACCAGGGAGTGCCGAGATTTTGGGGCACGAATTTCGGTGTTTTAAGGGGGGGGTATCAAGTGCCCTTAAAGGATTTAGCGGACAAAAACGATGTAAAAAAAAAAAAAAATCCACGTTAAAAATTGAGAGAATTGCGTTGGAAAGCAACAAATGGGTCATTTCAAAATTTCCAGTTACTTCGGGCTTAGCTGTATTGATGAAATGAAATTGTTCATGTCTAACCTTTCTAACAAAACCCTGACATGGTAACACACTTTATCAGTTATTTTTCGAAACTCTGAACTTCGTAGGGACGGAGTACGCATTGTAGGAGGAGAAAAAGCCAAGGCTAAATGAAGAATTTTTGAACTGTTCATTTGAACTTCCGAAATTTATTTAGCTAACGAATCAACTCTGGAAGGTTTTTTCTGGTTCGGTTGATTCCACGAAAACTGGAAATTTTAGGTCTTTCAAACACGATGGCTCTCCTATTTGATTAAAAAAAAAAAAAAAAAAAATTTGGGCTTAAGGGAGAAGACGATAGCTTTAATTCGAATCAAGTTTCATCCCTTTCCTTGAAAACTTAGGTATGAAATTTCAAATTTGAAGTTCGATATCCTCATTCTCTCACGTGTCCCTTTCTCGAAGTTTCCAACTTCAACAACTACTGACGATGAACCAAGTAGATTTTCGCCAAAATCCAATGTATCGTTATTTTCACCTGCTCTTCACCTTCAACTTTTTAGAGAATACGGATTTTAACAGTGAACCGTGTTGAGTAAGGACAACATCATGTGGCTGTCACGGAGGTAGTCACCTCATTCTCTCACATTATTTTGAGAAAGTCGTGTGTCCGCCATGCCCCCAGTAGGACCGGAAAAATGGGTCAGCAACACTTCCACACATCGCGTCTGCACGTCGAGAAATCGTCATTGTCAAAATATCCTCCCTCTTCAGTCGGTGTCCTGTTTTGTGGGAGAATTTTATCTTCCGGCACTTGAATTCTCATTCTCTCATCTTTCATAAACTAGTTGCGGTAAGTTTCAGAATTTTGATTATCAGTCACATAGTGAGCGTTGCCAAGTGCTTGTGCCATGTGATTTTTGAAAATTGCAGTAATTACAATGTGTGCAATAGCATCCTATTTTGAAGCCAAAAACCTCATTCTCTCACGTTAATCATAGGTAAATGAGAGAATGAGGTTCGGAATGAGAGAATGAGGATGATCCTACATTCTTACGATTTTATTATATTACCTAAATATATTTCCTATTTTTCATTAATTGAGTAGACCAACGCAATGTACGCTAGAGTCAATTTATTATACATTCAAAATCAATCTGGCGTCTCATTTTATTTGTTTTCCTCATTCTTATACCTACCTCATTCCCTCATCTTACGAATTTACAAAATTTTCTATTCTTGCTAAACGGAGCACTTGTATGATTGAATTCGTTGCTAAACTTCATCTGAACCACCTTCAAAGTAAGCCTAATCAAAAAAATCTATAAACAAAGAAAGAATTTTTCACTCATATTTGGACATCAAAAACTTCCAGTTTTCGTGGAATCACCCGTTCACATTGAAGCCCTGAACCATTCAGTCAGAAACCGGCTAGCAAAACCTAGGTTCTCCAGTTTCTGTTTTCGTTTCTATCCAGTCTTCTATTATATTTCTCTTGGACATCATTGTTTAGCTTTACTTGCGTTTTCTTCTTATTCCTTTCCTACTTCTTGTTCTCTTTTTCTTTTTCCACAGCTGCTAAGACTGGGCCTCTTGATCCTTCCCCATCAGCATTGGGCGAACTGTCCTTCTTCCCTTTGGGGAGCACGACACTTCGCCCAATTTTTTTCGCCCAATGCACTTTCGTCTAAATTTTTTCGCCCAACTGCCTTTTCACCTAAAAAAAATTTCGCCTAAAACCCACATCGCCTACACTACATTTCACCTAAATAGGTACACCCGTTCACCTAAATTTCACCTAAAAACAAGAAATGTAAAAAATTGCAAAATTGAAAGTGGGAATGGTCGTACCTTAAGAAATCCAAAAATCAGACAGCAGAAGTCGTCGTCAGGTTGTCAGCTGCCGTCATCATAGCACAAAATTGCTACCGATGGAGCGTAGATAAGCAGAAATGTTCCCCTGTTCTTTTTGAATCTCCCGGATGAATCGATGGATAGTCGGGTGATTTTTACTCATCATCGTCTGGAATCTATCGTGCCATCCTTCCGTTACGTTGTTTGTCCGGGGTTCTTTATTTAATGTCGCCTGGTACTGATTCCACATGATGGGAGGGTAGCGGGGTGGAACTGGCCGCCGACGTTTTCCCTTTGCGGAGTATTCCTTCCACGTAGGTTTCCCGAAAGTTTGGGTGAAAAATCCTTTGGGCGAATTATTTTTAGGTGATTTTTTTTTGGTGAAAGGAGTTTTAGGTGAAACTGCGTTGGGTCAAACGGACTTGGATGAAACGCTTTGGGCGAAGTGTCGTGTAATCTCCCTTTGGCATTGTCTTCTTCTTCGCCATTTTTACAGCAAAAAAAAAAAAAAATCAGCAAATCTTGGAATGAAACGCTGCAAATTTTACACGAGGGTTTATTTTTCTGTGTTATAGGTAAAATGTGTAAAAATTAAATTACATTGCGAAATAATGTTAAAACTTTATTTATTTATTTTATTTTTTTTCAAATCCTGTACAATGTTTGTTCTGTTGGACACATGACATGTGATACATTGTATCTTCGGCATCGAAACCGGTTATGGAAGATTTGATAGCTCCTACTAATCCTTATCAGAATCGCTATTTTTCACTTGACCCCCAGCCACAAGACATAAGTAGGCATAAGTAGGGGGTATTCATATTCATGTCAAAACTGGTCTCAGCTCACTAAAATTTACCTATTTATTTCCTATTATTACCCCTAATACTTTTTGTCGCAAATTTTCTAACCAGTGACCATTTTGACTATTTTGACTATTTTTTATCATTTAATAATGATTAACAGGACGTTTTCATTTTTTTTCCCGTCACGACATAAAAAAGCGTTACGCAACATAATGGCGAAAACTATAATCACATGATTGGTCTGTAAGGAAGTTTGGCGGTTGGTTACCTAATCTTGATTCCCCTCCGGGGAATAGTAATTCACTATTCATTGTAATTTTATTACATATATAGTAATATACATATATATATAACATTAACTTTATCCATAAGATATTGATATTATCAATACTTTAGATTAAGTATAGGTATACTATTTAATTTTATAATTAAATTTATTTAGATCTATATTTATTTCTCAATGTAGGTTATTATAGCAACTTATTTCTATATCATTTAAGACTTATTCCTTGAAATACTCTCATATCTAGCTACTCACCGTCCAAGTGTTTAACTTAAGTAATCTATTCTATAATACTCTTAAGAGTCCACCTTCAGGGGGATTAAGGGGGTTTAAATACTTTCATCCTTTGGGGTTTACCTCGCCCCCCCTAGGTCGGTGTGAACACCATTGCGCCCCCCCCCCCCCCCCCTTTGTTCTATGTAATTATACTCTCCCCCTACTCAAAAATGCTAAGTATACGTTTAATCATGGTATAATTTTAATGAGTGAATTCAAATTCAAACGGAACTTTTTATTTGTTGTATTCATGTTGACAAACACTCACGCTCCAGCCTATTTACCTATTTACCTACCTAAATAATTAGGAATGGAAGCGTTTCTGGATTTTTTTTTTTTTTATCGATAGAAGACGTCCAAATAATACTACAAATGGGGTTAAAACACAAACTGCAAGCTCGTATGAATTTATAAAATTTATGGAAAAATTTGCTATTTGAATTTTGGCGGAAACCCGAGGTCAGATCCTATTGGTCGAAGAGTTGGCCACCATTACAAAACTAAAAACTGAAGAATCGGTCAGTGGATTAAGTTAATTTATATCACAAATAAGTTGAGTAAATAAGCATGATCACATTCACACCAAAGCGAACACGGTCATTTTCGCGTAACTCCAGTGACATCAGAGCCAAATGCCAAGAAAAACCGAAAACGCTTGCATACAAGTCTGCAACGCATTAGGACATTTCATGTTTCATTGAGCATATTTCGTTACGTAACGTAACGTGACATAACGAAAATTTGGTTGTGTGCCATAGCAAAGACATGAAATGTCAAAAATCGAAAATAGAAGAAAAAATCGACTTGCACTCTGGTGTTTTTTGATTGGAAACCGGAACAACTGTAGGTGACGTCACCTACAGCGGTTTTGAATCGGCCAGAATTAAGATGATTATAAACTACGTGAAAGACTTTTTGTCAGTTTTTGGGCCTCGATCGCGCCTCCCCTGGAGACCCTTCACCCCCCCCCCCCCCTCCCACCAAGGGGGGCGTGCCCCCCAGGTTGGGAATCCCTGAAGTAGAGGGTTGAATGGCGAAACATTAATCATTATTAAATGATGTGACTATAGAGCCATGGGTCTACCGTCCGTTTTTGGTTTATTATTCTTGGAATAATACACCTATGTTTTCGCGACGGAGGTCGACGACTCGGATCGGCCTCAAAACTTGACATTATCCGTTTCAAGAGGTCTACATTCAAAATCCGAAATGTCCGTCCGCCGTACGCCGTCCGCCGTCCGCCGTCCAGGCCGTTTTGGGCAGTAGGAATTTTTTTAAAAATCTGAAATTTCGGCAAAATACTTGGTTTACCATCTAGTTGTGCCCGCAAGGTTTTCAGTCCGATCGCCCAAACCCGTGGGGCGCTATGGGGCTATAATGGGGCTACGGGAGGGGTTTTTTGAAGGCTTTTAGCTATGGGATCGAGTTAGGTGTCGTTTTCGAAGTACTTTTGGACGTAGAATCCATTTTTGGGGGTCCCAGAACGATCCGATTTCACTGTGACGATCTATAGGACTTTCATGGGGCTAAAAATGGGAATTTTGAAGGATCCCAAGAAGTTAAATATTTTTCGAGTAAAAATTAAAGAATTTTTGAAAAAACACATTTTTGAAAAAAAAAAATCCCCCCAAAAAATATTTTTTGAAATATAAAAATCCAAAAAAAATTTTTTTTAAATTTTTTTTATTGACAGAATTAAATGTCTGTACAAGTAACCTATATCACAGAATAATAAACCCTTGTGTAAAATTTGCAGCGTTTTTTTTGTTCATTTAAAAAAACCAAACCCTCAAAACAAAAAATATGGCGACTCACTGTTGGTTGCAGTTGACTCAGAAGCGTTGCTTACAATGTCCAAAGCATCCAGTTGTATTCATTTTAAAAATCTGATTTTCTGTAGGTACCTTTGACACTGGGAATTCTTGCTCATGAAGCAATAATCGTCATGGGTTATTCCAGCAGAGTAATTATTGACCTACGTTGTTCATGATGTCTGTAGCTCGTTCCGCGAGTTTTATCGCAGTTAACTGTCTTAAATAAAATAGAGTTGAACGTTTTTGTTTCCCGCATGTCACCTGGGGCATTCGTTGTTCTTGCCGTCAAACTTTTAGTACCGAGTGAGGCCATGGAGTGCTATTCTAGGCCTTGCTCCGTGCGGTCGTAATAAATTTACGAGGAAGTGAGAGACAAAAAAAAAACGAGGTTAAGAGTTTCATCTACAGTTTGTGCAGGGGAAACTTTTGACCTCGACAATGTGCGAAAATTCAATGGCAAATTCGGCGCGAGGAAATTAACTCTTTTTTTTGTTTAGAAAGTCTACCACAACAAGCGGGTCGAAAGGGGGTGACGGCTTGCAGATGGCGGGACTGCCTGTTGAATCCAACTCCGAAAGCTCTCCCTCTGAAACCACCCTTAAGCTTCTATTCCCCCTTTAAAGCCCCCGAAACCTCCCGGGTAACCCTTAAAATCCCATTGATGTGACTTGGATGGACAACGTTAGACAAATAGCGTAACATTAAAAATGAAAAAGTGAAACCGCTGCACTTATTGCCAACTAAAGTCTGGCACTACCAAAAGTTCATTCAACATCCAAAATTACTTCGATAACAACACCTCATAATATGTGGGATCATATTATGATCCCTCAAAAGTGGAAGAAAACGCGAAGGATAAACCGAAGGAATGTGAAGAGACACTCAAAGGAAGAAGCAGGGAAGCAGAAAGAAAAGCAATTGCTGAAACACTGAGAAAAAAAGAAGCAAAAAACCAATAGCAAAATAGAGTGGAAGAAAATTTTTAAGGAAGAAGCTACAGGAATAGAAAAGACGAAGAAGAGCTAAATAGTTTAAACCCAGGGGGAAAAAGCGAAGAAAGCAAAAAACAAGTCAAAGGATAGAAGGAAGGAACAGAGGAAAAAATAAATTAAAAAACTCGAAGAAAAAGCAAAGATGAATCCAAGGAGGGAGATACGATAGAACCAAAGGAATAAGCTAAGGACAAAGATGAAGATGAAGCAGAGAAAGAATCAAAAGAAGAAGCTGGGTTGCAAAAAGAAAAAGTAAAGATGTACCTATACTACTAAACAGCCGGAAAGCTGAGAGCTGAAACTAAGGAAGCGAACAGCTAGGATAGAAGGAAAAGGGCCAGAGAAAAAAAACTAAAAAAGACGCGGACGGACGTTTCGTTTTTGGAATCTTGACCTCTTGAAACAAGGGATGTCAAATTTTGAGGCTGATCAGAATTTTCGACTCCCTTCGCGATTATTCCATTATTCGTATTATTCCAAGAATAATAAACCAAAATTACCGTAACTTTGCATGTATTTAATCAAAATAAATTTAAAAAAAAAAGAATAACAAGTATATATATAGCGTGTTAGGTACCCTATATTGTAAATGATATTGCACACATTTAACTGAGTAGCTTTAACTGCCTAATAATACAAAATAACATACAAAACATTTTCACAAAATTAAGTGATGTAGTTCACATTTTCCCCTTTTTAATTTACAACATTTACTCAAAATGTACCCAACATACTATTAGTACCAAACAATGTAAGCCTATGGTCTTTTGCCTTACAGTACCTATTTTATCCGTTACGAGCTACCCAGGAAGGATTTAATTATACTCTGAAACTCAATTTGTTTGTTCCTGGGAGGTTTTCCGATTAGGGTGCGCTTTTTTCGCGGCGGCCGATGAACTGACAAGAATCGAGATGTCTCTATGGACTGTCATTCAGTGTGCATAGATCGCCGTCATTCGTCGATACTCCATTTGCTCTCAATACTTTCAACGAAGATTGTAATGGGGAGGACATTCAACCGCTTTAGTGCGCACGGGTTGTGGCTGGATTGGTGTTCCAACGGGAAATTTGTACTCTCGCCGGCGTGATACGGCTGTTTTGATTAACCACTTCGCTCGGCTTGCAGCATGTTCTCTGTCCACACCGGAACCCGCTCGGTGTGGATTTTTCTCTCATTTATTCAGTGCCGCAAACACTCGCCGTCCGCCGATCAATGCGGTCGTTCAAAACTGTATTTTGCTCGGGTTGTTTACATCCCCCACTTTAGGGAACCTCCCCTACAAACCCTCACACGAGCATACAAGTGGTTTATAGGTCTCGCGAAGTGCGTAACAATCGTTTCCCTTCTTGTAGCTCTCAAGCACTCAACGGCCACAGCATTAGATTGCCTCAAGTATCAACAGCTTCTCAAGAATCATTAGCCCTGTAGCCCTGTTGAGTGAAACACTGTTTCATACCTACTTGCAAGCTGAATTGCCCTTAGAAAGCCGCAAGAAAAAAGTAACCAACTAAGTGAGAATGGGGCCAAGGATGAAGGAAAAATTCCAAGACAAAGCAAAGAAGCAAGAAACTCAAGAAACTGATAGTAAACCTGAGGACGACCAACGAAGAAGAAAAAGAATATGGAATCAAAAATAAATGCAAAGAAGATGAGTATGCAAACATGAGGGTCATTTCCATGTCTGCAAACCTTTTCTACAGTAAAACAGTATTGAAAAAAAGTAAAAAAAGAAAAGAATAAGCAAAGGTAAAGAAGAAATCAAAAAGATCAACCATAGGAGGTTCAAGTACCTAGTTTAAGTACAAGCTAAGAAACACTCAAAGGAAGAAGAAATAAATCAAAGGGAGAAACCAAGAATGTCCCAAAGTAGGAAGCTAATTGCAGAGCTAAGAATAAGGCAAATGAAGAAGAAGAACAAGCCAAGAAGAACTCAAAGCCAGAGCTTAAGACAATGCTAAGGACAGTGAGGAAGAAGTCGACAAAGGCTAAGTGTAAGAAACAGGGAAGCAAAAAACTAAGTCCTAAAGAACAGCCGAATAACCTAAAAGGTGAGGAACAATCTAAGAAACTCAAGAAGCCAAAAAAGTAAAGGGAAAGAGCGAAGGAAGAAGCATGAAAGATCCAAAGTGGGACGTAAAAGACTAAGCTAAGGGCCAAGAACAATAACAGTGAAGACAAAGACAATACAAAAATCTTGCCTTTTTCAATCGTCTTCGACCGTTTTTCAATAGTTATTATTCAAGAAGATTAAAAAAACCCTCGAGCACTACTGCTTCAAAGAGTGAACAAAATGTGAAAGTACATACCTGAAGAAAAGACTAAAAGGCTCCCTTCCAAATTCCCCTCTGGAACGGCATTGGAACCTTTTTGTATGTCTTATGAGTCCACCCCTCCCCCTTCAACCCGCCAGAACACGCGTGGAAGAATGCTATATTTCAACACGTCGCCGGAAAAGGAATGGAGTTTTTGCTTCGATACACACTAACTCTTCAATTCTTTTTTTGTCCGGCGATATCGCTTTTCTTAACTCCATTTATCATTCGTGCGAGCTGAATCACCATTAGACGCCCTTCTTTCTGATTTGTCCACGCGTAGTGAGTATTATTGATAACGTTTTCAGGTTTCTCAAAACCAACAAATCCGAAAGGAGGACTAGGAAAGAGAACCTGTCTAAGAGGAGGCTTTTTACCTTTTCCAGCCCTGACGTCAATTATTCCAATTTGCCCCGGGAAAAAGTAAGCAGAGGGGAGTGAGGGAAAAGTGAGAAAGTCGTAACAACTCACCTGCCCGACCGCCAGACCTTTTGTTGGCCTGAAAGAACCGGGAATGGCTGGTAATTGACGCTTGCCCTTTTGATAGACGCGAAACGAGAGAGAGAGAGAGTGAGAAAACGAGGAGGCAAATGGAACGTCGAAAGAAGAAAGAGAAAGAGAATAGCTAAGTGAAATTTAGCGAAGGGGGAGAAAGAAATCATCGTGAACTTTTCGACTTTGATAACCATCACTCGGAAAGAATTTTACGGGTTTGGTCGAAAATGGCGCAAGCAAAAACAGATCAGCTCTGCAATTGGAAACTCCCAGGAAGAAATTCAAAGTGAAATGAAAGTTGAAGAGGGCCGGAACACTAAACAGAGATGCAAATGTTCTCCTGTTTGCCAAATCCATTATCAAAATGTATTCATAAAAGTCCCATAATTTATTCATTATTCAATTTAACTCCGCGTGCATTTTTTGAGGTCTACTCCGCTGATATGGCTCCTGAGTGAGGAGTCCTCACTCACTGCCGAAGGCTGTTCCTTTAAAGCCGGTCACCCGCAAAACTGGTTGCTGCTTGATTTAAACTTGTTTATCTTCCTCAGAACCAGCTTTTGCTCACTAAAGATCGGTTTCTGCTCCCACAAAACTGGTACATTTTTACCAAAAACAGGCTCCCACTCAGTAAAAACCGGTTTCTGTTCCCCTTAAACCGCTTTTGGTTACTTAAAACCACTTCCTGCTTACTCAAAACAGAATTCCGCAGAAGCCGCATTCTTAAAAAAAAAAGCTCCAAAATAATGAACATTTTTCCAACAAGCAATATCGGCGTCGAAAGATGTCGAGGGTGAAAGGGATCTGGCACGTTGATGTGTGAGCAGGTTGAACGAATATTGAATTGGCCATATGATGGCGATGGGTGACGTGGTGGACAGATTGGTTTTCTCCCGAAGTCCCCTTTTTCTCACAACATCGCTAGAGTGGATCCAGAACACATTTCGCCGCAAGACACGGCCTCGAGGAGTATTGAGACGGTCTTATTTTCAAAGTCAAAAGTTTTTTATTTAGAAGGGTTGTTCTGTTGGTTTGATTGGGATGGGATGTCTTGGTTGTTGTGAGGAGTGAGAGTAGTGATACGATTATGTCTGAAATGTCTTCTTTTGAGTCTTGTCGCAAAACCTGGTGGATCTGTGATTGCTGCGGTCTAATTTTGGATGAAATTCAATAATTTCCACGTATTGCTAATTTTTGAACTTTTTTTCTTCTTCTAATTCAATTGTGTCTTTAATCACGAAACAACCGAGCGGGCTTTGGCCGAAGAAAAGGGGAAAAGCGAAGAATAAACTAGAAATAAGATTTCCTTCTGTCCGGACATCGCCAAACCAATTAGACCTCTTTGCGTCGTTAGAACTCGACCTAGCTAGAGCCCGAGCCTTTTCTGTAAACTCGTTACGTCTTCCCTTTTTTCCCCTCTGCCGTCTACCCCACGACAGGGTTGTGAAACGCACCGGCCGTGTTTCTATTTGCTTTGACTCTCGAGGTTTCCACTCGGATGACTTTCGAGTCGTCTTCCCGAGGATCATCTCTAGCGAGACAATTTGTACAAAAGTGCTGTGCGGAGAAACTCGAGGAACTTGACGGTATTCCTCACCGTGTAAACAATGACATTGTAATCTTACGACAGAATTTCTATTCGAAATCGTTTGACGTTTTTATTTTTCATCTTTTTACTTTAGCGAACAAGTGGAAAAAATTTGAAGTCAGAAGTTTTTATTCAACTCTACTAGCCTCAATGAGCTTTTTGGATGTTCTGGATGTATGTTATTTATTTGTTATTTTATGAATTTATAGTAATTCATTATTGCATTTTTGTAAATTATTATAATATTACTGTTATTAATTTAATTTACAAAACTTCAGGTATTTTAAATTAAATCTATAATGTATTTTTAAATTAATAAAATATTCTTATTATGTCATTCTTTTCAATTTAATGAATTAAAATTAAATAAGAATATTCAATTTATTTAAATTTACTTAATTATTTATCAAATTTTGATTAATTAAAAAAATTGTTGCAATTACCTAATTTACCATTTATGTAATAATTTTTTTATTACATTCATTTAATGACCGTTTGCATATTATACAAATTGGATACAATGTGGCGAACGCCTATCGAAACTACCTCATTGATCATTTCAGAGGCGGTTTGAGTTGGAATGAAAGTTACAAAGTGGGTCCGACTTGTTGCGCTTTGGGAGGCGGGAAAGTACAAAACCACGCACTGCATCGCTCTGCCATCTAGCGGGAAAACCGGGAAAATACCCCTCCGCTCGTTTCGGTGGGAGGGGGAAAACCCCGCCTGACGTCACTGCGCATTGCGGGTTCCCCCCGTCGTCGTCGCCGGGTCCGTTCAAAAATTTCTAACGGGGTGTTCGGGACCCTGTCAGCGGGTTCGAGGGGGTTAGTGGGTTGCAGCTTTCAGGAGGTGCATGCGGATAAGGGTAGGTTAGGGGATGAACCCCTCGGTGGGGGGGTTCGTACACCGGGAATTTATTCCCGCTATCCTGAAGCTGTTGAATATTTCAGCAACGCCGCTATGTGCTGGAGCTCGCGTTGTAACCCCCCCCCCCCCCCCCCCACCATGACGAAAGCAACACGACTCAACGTGTCTTACATTGTTCAACACGATATAACAGTTAACATTTTTGATCTCTTTGTAGGTCAATTTCACCTACCTTTTTATTATGATCACCATTTCCGTTTTCCACAGTTTTTCCAGCGTGAAAAACATTCCCGTCTAAATGACCGCATCGTCCACACTATGACAGCATGCATGGTGATTTATGATGCTGGGAGGATTAAAAGCTTCTCGTATCCCACTCCCCAAAGTGCCCAAAGTGTATCATTTTTTTTTTCTGACGGCGTTGAGTAAATTAAATTTCCCGTAATACCCTCCTAAACCCCCCCCCTCCCCTACACACTGTAGTATCTCACCAGGTAAAAATGTATTCGAGCGGGGGAGCTCAACGTAAATTAATACGTCCAACATCCCAACCGGAGTTACGAGGCAATTCATCAAGCGGGAGCCCTAGTGAAGAGGGTGGGTGGGGGGTACAGGGAGCAATTATTGCGGAGTCAGGAAGCGAGCAGGGGGAGGGGGGGTCGAGGTATAATTAAATGTTTCCGAGCACTAAGCTAATTTATATGGTACGTGGAATGTGCGGAACACGCGGAACGCGCGGGGGAGAGATTTATTCGCGCTGCGAAGTACCTTGTGCGTTGTCGCCCTTTGTTGTCATCGAAATCGTCCCAGAGGTTTGAACTTCGAGGAGTGGCACCTCGCGGAAGGTTCACGAAGTGGGGTTGGTCCCGCGTGTTCGCGGATACTCGGCTGGGCAGCGCTTGCGTCCTCTTTTCACGAAAGGAGCTCTGCGGAGATGTGGAAGGGGGGCGAACGTCAATGTGGAGTGATTTGACTCGAACGTCACCGATTTGTAGTTTTGTTAAAAAAAAAAAAAAAAAAAAAAAAAAAAAATTTGGGGTGTGGTTTGTTTGTTTTATCGCTACAACTTGTAGCGGTTCAATTTCATTTCCACGATGGTACCGTACTCGTCGCGGCGTTACCGTCCGTTCGGACCTTTACCTGTACGGTGGCGGCCTTACCCTAAGCGGCGGCCAGGGGCTGCACTCATTCCCGCCGCCCCCGGTAGAGTTCGGGGCGATGGCAAAAGGGCCAAACCGCCGCCCCAAAGGCCGCGTCGGACTGCGGGAAGATCCCCGCCCGAGCCGACCCGAACTCCCGCCGACGAAGGCCGAAAAGCGACGGGTTTCCTCAGAGGGGGCGGATCGATAGCCGGCTACTGCGGGCTCCCGCTCCCCCCGCTTCTGCTCCCAGCACCCCTCCCCCCCCCCTTTGTTTAACGGTGGAGAGTGTACTGACCTTCCTCACCCCCCTTCCTCAACGCGACCTAACTGGTCGCATCACGTCCCCACGCAGACCGTCCCTTTTTATTTATTTTCCATCCTTTACTCCCCCCCCCCCCCCAAATACTTCGTCGCTTTTAACTTGATTAGCTTTCACTTCATGTATCAATACAGTGAATACATTATAATATAATGCATTATATGGAGTACAAACAAGTCGTATTTTATCAACAAATCTACTCATCGTATTCCGGAAAGTTAATTCTTAAAAAAACACCATACTTCTATGAGTTGGTTATTCAAGTTTTTAAGTATGAGCAAGAAATAATCTGCAAAACTCAATTTTTTGTCCTTTTTAAAATGATATCCCATTCGTTTTTTGTTCCGCAAGTATTTGTGAGGAAAATATCTTAAACTCGAAAAACTAAAAATAAAAAAAATAAAAAAATCAAAACACTTGAAAAAAGGATAAAACCTCTCCGTCCGGCGCCGAGATTTTTTTTCCCCCTTTTTTCCGATAGTGAAAAATTGCCTCTTCCCTAATTGGGAAGAAGGCTTCAAGTACTCCGGAGGAGCCTCTTGTGTATAATAGGGAGGAAAAGCGAGACGAGGGCGCGGGGGAGGCGAACCGGCGGGAAGAGCCGGGTAGGTAAATTATTGGGGTCCGTTCGTCTTCTTTTTCAATCCCGCGGAAATGGGAGGGGGGGGGGGGGTGTCAGCTAATTTGGCTTTCCTTCGGCGGGAAATAACCGATGGGGAAATCCTGTCTGCTGTGGTTCGTCGAGTTGTGTGTGTTTTTTTTTTTGTTTTTTTAATGTAGGTACTTGACGGGAAAACTGCCAATTGTGGAGTGGCCTGGTTGGCGAGCATAGCGAGTTGGTGAAAAGCGGGACAAAAGATTCCAAGACTCAAAACTAAAAACCAAGACAGTCAGTTTAAATTTCAGTTACCTATTTATTTCATTTTAGTAGGTCGGTACCTATAAGCTGTGCAAAAATATTCTTTAAAAATATTAAAAAATAGAAAAATTAAAAAAGAAAAAAAGAAAAACATTATACAGAAAATAATTCAAGCTCATGGAACATGTTATGTTGGTTAGAGATATTTTGGTTTTTTGGGAAGTGCGAGTATTGATATGATTATATTTGATGCAGGCACTGAGATGCAAAACTGGTTAATTTTTCCCCTTTTTGCAAAAACCGTTTAGAGACCTATTTTCGCATCGAAATAAATCATTGTATAACCTAAATCATTTTTTCTAGATCAAAATTCAAGTGTAAAGTTTGGACTTAACCAGTTCTGAAACCAAAGTTAGATCATAACGAGTTTTGAAACTGAACTTGATGGACAAAATCAGTTTTTCTGCGTGGTATAGACGGTTTCCATCTTTCTTAGTGGGATGTTGCGAGGGGAAAAAACCGTTGTTGATTATCAAAGTCAAAAGTTTTTTATTTTCTCCACTAGCTTCGATGAGCTTTTTGGATGGGTTGTTCTGTTAGTTTGATTGCGATGGGATGTCTGCGTTGTTATGAGCAGTGAGAGTAGTGATACGATTATGTCTGAGATGTCTTCTTTTGAGTCTTGTCGCAAAACCTGGTGGAGCTGTGATTGCCGCGACGCATGGATTCATGTTTCCTTCGGCCTTCTCCACCAGTTTTGTGTATTGTGTAGTGATGGTCTCTTGAATTGTGGATAATTGGAGGTCTTCCCGGAGCACGTCGTTTCTCACGTACCACGGGGCACCTGTTATGGAACGGATGATCTTGTTTTGTTGTCGCTGAATCTGTTGTGTGGAAGTGTAGCAGGCTGTAGCAGATTGTACCAGAATGTTGATTATGGTATAAGTAAATTTCATTTAATAAAGTATGCAACTCGAGGCGCCTTTCGCTCCTGCCTTCTTGGGTTCAGAGCTCTTCAGGAGTGTGAGATTAACCATTAAAGTCAAAATGCATGTTGGCCTCCCTCCAGAGCGCCTCGCAGGGATGGGATTTGGTGGTCGTCTTTGGTTGTTTGATATTCATTTGGGATGCCGTATTTAGGGGTTTTAGGGGGTATTTACCGGAATCATGTTGAATTTTACACGTTGGCTTTGGGGTTAGGGTTTGTCACCTACTTGCCGGGGTTGTCATCTATAACCTCTAACCAGGAGATTGTCACCTTACTTCAGAACATTCTCAACAGGGTCTTTGTGGCCGATTCTCGTTCGGGAAAGTTTTTTCCGTACTGCCATTTCGAGTGGGAAAGAATTTTCCTATAGAGTCTCAAATGGGAAAGTTTCTTCCGCATACCGTTATCACTGCTTCTTCTTATCAGTTACTGATAATGTGGAATAATTGTAATAATTTTGAGAATGAACGAAGCAAAAGTAGAGTGAGAACGAAATATCATAACATGATCTTTATGACATAACATCATATTACGAAACATCATATTATGATATTCACATCATATTATCATATTATTAATATGATGTTTATATTACGCATATTATGCGTAATTTTCGAAACGTGCCCATCGGCTCTCCTCTGACCAAGTTTATACGATCAAATTTCACTCAATATTATAATGCTAGTGGTACAAATGGCTAGTGGTGCTTGTTGCTAGTGGTACAAATTTAATGATTTTTGAGTCAAAATCACGAATGAGGGAGAAAATAAACAATAATCAAAATACATTAAGGCTGAATTACTGAAAAAATCAAGCAAAACAAATGATTTAAAGATCAAAGACAAAAAGGCCAAAGACAAGGTAATAAAAAAAGCCTTCTATAAAGTAAAATAGGTAGGTATATAAGAAAAAATAACAGCCTGAACAATGAGCAGACTTAAGGACTAGATCATGGAAGAAATTCCTTATTCCATGGGACTAGATATGGAAACCAAAGACCATTCGGTCACAAATACAGAAAACTAAAAGTAAAAAAAAAAAATATATAATAATAATAAAAAATATAATAAAAATAAAAATAGAAAAACAATATTAAAACAAAATGAAAGAATCTGAATTTTGAATGTCACGGAACCAAGCTAACCATGATTATTAATGTTCTTCTGATCTCGACAAGTGTTAGCGGATAACGGGCACTGTAGGCTGAGATTTGTCAAGAAAGTCGGTGGGAGTTCACTCGTCTGCCTCCTTTCCTGAAACGTCCTCAATGTTCATTAATTGGGGATCGATGAAGTTTGGCCAACTTGCCAAAAACGAAAAAGGCGGAAGGCGGGCTGACGTGGATCCGGTCGGCTTGAGAGGAACAATGGCTCCCGATAAAGCTATACAAATAGCTGGTGGTCACAGCGGCTTCGACTCCCGGCCAAAATATTCCGCCTATTTTAAAGTTGGGCCCTAGAAGGTTCTTGCAAAAAAAAAAAAAAAAAAAAAACGGACTTGCTGGTACAAAATGAAGCCAAATCATCGAATCACTTGTTGACTCCCGGACGATTTCCCCTGCCACGTCCTCTAACGCCAATATCCCACCTTGTCATGTTCGACATATCGACCTGTCGTGTTCGCCGACTTGGAGAACATGACCTGCCAATAAGGGAAGGGAGAGAAGGTTCTATAAGGCGAACTCTTTCAAACTCCCTCAAGACTTTGCCAGCTGGATGTTGGAGAGGTTTTAACGTAAAATCGATGCACTAACGGAAAACTTCGGTCGCGTTAGCCCATCGGAGAAATCACCTTTCGTGAAAATTTACCAACACGATACAATCAAGCGAATTCATTTTTTCTCGTACAACTTTGGCAGCGCCAGCGTCGTCCGGCGTTTTCTTATCGTGCCCGTCTTCTATTGAACGAGCTCGCACGGTGCTTTGCAGTCTCAAATCAACATCAGAAAAATTTGCTGGCCGCACTCCAAGCTGTTTGAAAGGCTAACAAAGCTCGCCATTCGGTCGATATCTACCTCCTAAAATTCTATGTTTATTTCTTCGCGTGTGTCTGAATCTCTTATTTTTCTTGATTGCCTTCGAGCTGTTTGCCAAAAACTCTGTTTGATATTGACGGTGATATCTTGGTTCAATTGATGGATATTTTACTGTTACAGGTAAGTGGCAGATGAGAGCGAAGCAGCGCATGTGCGGTATGATCATGTGCCCATTTCATATCGTAGTTTGATTCCTTCAACGACAAAACAGCGTTCAACCACTAATATTACGAAATCCTTTTGTTATGAACAGCCTTTCTTGGCACAGAAGGCTCCGCCTTTTCCAATCTCTTTTTCAGTTATTGCTGTAAAGGTTGTGAGCCAAGGAGGCGGGATAAATTGATTCTGTCGCTATTGGCTTCTCCCGGTATACATCGACGGAAGAAGACATCTATGCCAAAATAATATACAGCACATTCGATATGAAATACCCGATATTGGTATGAAAACTCACTACTTAACGATAGAAGATGAAAAAGTCGAAGACTCCAAGAAAAAAGTTGATTACAACTGACAATGACAACAACAATAGCAATAACATCACCAGCAACAACAACAACAAGGTGAACTGATGGACAACAATAATAGCTGAAGAATTTTCTGCACAATATGAATTTAATGACAATGATAACTGCCGATGACCCAGACGATGGCAACAGACGATGCCAACAGACGCCGAGCATTTTCAACAACAGACATTCGAACGAAGAAACTCAATCGAAATTAAAAAGAGGAGTTAACGGAACAAGGATAGAACGAAGAAGCAGCATGACTTAAGAATAACTTAGGGAAGAGGGAAACTAAGATAAGAACACAGAAAAGCATAAATACCCTTAAGGTGAAATAATCACCAATGAAACACTTGAAAAATGGGAAACTCTGGGAAAAGAAGAAGCAGTGAACGATACTTTATCACATGTGAATGAATGTATGAACTAAAACTCAAAAAGTACAAGAAAGAGATAAAGAGCTTTGCTGAAAAATGCTGAAGACTCAACATAAATAATAAATCAAAGGCCAAGTGAGCACAAGGAGGGTCCACAAAAAATTTAAACCCAAAGAAAAGAGGAAGCCGAATGGCCGAGAATAGCAGAAAGAAAAATGAGGAACCACGAAAATGCTTGACATACCTACACTTAAGGATAGATAGATAGATAGATAGATAAATTGTTTATTTACAAAAACTACAGTTAAAACAATTTAAAAGATGAAAATAAACAATAAAACAATGGTTAGAATAACTGTCTGCTGGAGGTTTGACTGGAATAACACAATGTCATCCTACTTATATCTAGTTAAAAAAAAAAAGATAAAAACACAAAGGCATGATGGATTGGATTCCCCAAGGCGGGAGGACTCAACACCAAGTGGATGGCTTCAGAAGTTGAACTACCACTCCAAAAACTTCCTATATCGCCAAGCCAACTTGCAGAACTGCACAAGTTCTGCACAAGCGGGCCCCAATCAGGACAGTTCAGAATTCCCAGAGCTGTCTCCCTCGTCAGCTGCGACCGGCCGAAATCCGCAAGCCGGAACTCCGACAACACCGGGCATACGCCGGGCAAAATATTATTAAGGTGTGACAAGAAAGAATTAAAGTCGCAATAAGAAGGGGAAATATGAAAAGAAGAAGAAAAGAAGAAGTGGAAACACAGAATCGATCCTATAAATATAGGGATTTAATGTTGATGATGTAAAAAAGAAAACAAAAGATCTAACGAGAAAATTGACAAAGAATGGAAGGAAGAAGGAGGATGAAACAGCAGAGTGAAGGGTACTTTTCCGTTATACCCCCCCCCCCCCCCCACGCGATTTTGGTTGGCTTTGGGTGCCTTAAAGCCATCGGGAGGGGTGTGTATGAAACACAAAATCGCGTAGGGGGGGGGGGGGGGGGTATAACGGAAAAGTACCGAATGAAGAAGGAACATTCAGTGTCGAAAAAATGATAATAAACATAATAAAATGCCTAAATGATGTTGAAGGTAGAACAACACAAATTAAACACTGAAAAAAGGGGAAAATAAGGCAGGAAGAATGGAAACAGATAAAATGATGATGGAGGTCTTGGTGAAAAAAACATAAGAAACTCACAGTAAAGAACAGAACAGACAAAAAAGAAGAACAGTAGAACAGAAAAAACGCTGCAAATTTTACACAGGGTTTATTCTTTGGTAGCCCCCTCCCCCCTCCCGTTAGCGCAGTGGTAGCGTGGGGGACTATCATTGTGTTGCCGATGTAGGAGTCATGGGTGCGATTCCCATGGCAGGTGAGGGAGTCCCTTTGACTTGAAGTTTACATTAAACGCTTTCGCTCCACAAAACCTCACCCGCCCCAGGTTATATTGCAATACCATACTTAATTGAGAAAATATGCAATTAAAATTTTTTCGGACGGCGGACGGATTTTTGGAATCAACGTGTCATGAAATGGATAATGTCAAATTTTGAGACCGAACAGAACTTTCGACCTCCGAAACGACTTAGTGTATTTTTCCTAGAATAGTAAACTAAAACTCAAATGAGAGAAACAGAAAAATAAAAAACTTGAAAGACAAAATGAACATAAAACTCAGATATATAAGATTAATAAAACGCTTAGTAATCAACAATTAAGTAACAAATTTTACCAACAAATTTTGTAATTCGTTAGCTTGTGATGTTACTCATACATTTTGACTCAGTACGTAACTGTGCGCAAAACGCTACCGGTAGCAAAATATTTTATTAAAATCTGAAATGAAAATCCCTTTTCGCTTGTACTGGGTCAAATTCTTTGTTTTTTGTGCCGTGAAGATTCAGCGTGTCTTAAATTTATAATTAGACGTGGTAAATTCCTTGGCTAACAATAGGGCGGCGACATGTGGCATCTCTTTCACTGACAAAAGTATTTATAAATTAGGGAGAACTTTTGGTCGACGGGTCGAATAGGATTTTTATAGAGTCGAGACGTTGGGGGCAATTAGTGATTTCATAGGGATATTACGGCGGGATTTTCCCCAGCCGCAAAGTGTGTTATAGAGTTTTCCTTCGTAGAGGGTATTCCCTGGGTTTGTCCGGGGAGCACAAGGAAATCCTCTACAAGGCCACACGGGTCTTGCTCTGGTAGTCGCCTCACGTACACCCCAACCTCCCCATCAGATGGGTTTGCCAAGGAAATGGGGGACCGCAGGCGCCGCAACCTCACCGACAATAACAGAAAAGTCCTCTACGAATCCCTCCATCAGCCGTTTCCAATAAGACGTGCGAAAGCGAAACCAGAAAGAGAAATCGAACGACTTACTTTCTTTTCGGAGTGAAGTTGGTTGTTAAAGACAAAATTCTAACGTAATTAGCCGTCCTGACCCGAGGCCTCGCTTCGCTCGGCCGACCATTTTCTTCTGACAGGGGGGCCTCGCTTTGCTCGTCCAACCATTTAATCCTGACTCAAGGCCTTGCTTCGCTCGGCCGACCATCCTGACGGGTGTTTCGGACTTAGACTTTAACGTAGAATCCAAATCCACGATAAAAAAAAAAAAAAAAAAAAAAAATGGGGGTGGGGTTATACGTGGTCAAATTAGGCCCAACAGACAGACAGACACACACACACTCAGGGTGTGAGGGTGTGTGTATGTCATACACACAGAGACAGCAACCCGATTTTATAGAAGTAGGTATAGATAGATAGATAGATATTGGTGGGAACTTTGCTGGCAACTGTGCACTCAACCTCTGTTGCTCTCAACGCAATGGGCCCAGGAACCGATTGTCGACTAATACTTTTTTCTGAAAGAACTTCATAATTTGAAGCCATTATGCCCATTATGATAGCAGTGAGTTTTGGGCTCCTACGGTGTAATACAAATTTCCAGGGCACTTTCGAAAATTTCAACTTTGAATTTGGAGGGAAGAATGGCGCTTCCTTCTTGGTCAGCCAATGAACTAAAAGCAAGATTTTTGAGAGATTCGCGAGGTGAAATCGAAAGGAAAATAGTCGTTCGGATTTGTTCTGACGCTAGAGTGATGGGACAGACCATATTCATGCTCACCAACATCACATAACCCAAAATAAAAAAGATTTTTTTGTACACTTCCTACTTTTTGTGCGAGTGCACTCTGGCGGATTAGTTAAAGTGCCACGGCGGGAAAATTCAAAACGCCAAATATTCACTATTGATTTCCTCTGCTCAGACACCTAATTTCTCAGTGCTCACTGTACTGAGTACTTTGTTCATTATTAGTTTAACTATGTTCGGCCGAATTTTCCCATTTCTCTGCCCTTGTTCCCTAGCCCATTCTTTTGCTGTTTGGTTGACGATTCCGCAGGTGGTAGCGATTCGGCCTTCTCTTATGACCCTACGGCCAATAGGCCTTTCACAAATATGACACATTTACAAGAAGGTGAGGGTGGGACACGTGCCAAACCTTGTTAGGGAAGAGACGCCCGAGGAGATTTGATACGGCCATCAAGCCCACCAAGGTCAACCAGGTGGCTGTTATCTAATCTCTGCCGTCTCGTAAGTCAACTCGGAATTGAGAAAGAAGGGGTCAACGGTGAGGTGAAGATTCACATGGAAGAGAAACAAGCATGAACAAACATCAATGTGCTGTGGGAACTGAACCAGAATCTAATATGGGTGGAGATCTGGAGGCGCAAACTCCATGTTCTCCCCACCACTTGTGCTGCAGGATGTTACTGGGGAGTTCCAGTTTGTACGTTTAAAGCATCAAAGTAACTTCCTGGATTCGCTTCGATGCAAAAAAAAAAAAAAAAAAAAAATTCATTGAAATGGCAATGAAATGCTCCTCACGCATTTGTGGTGCAGTTCCTAACGATAGAAAATGCAGCCCACAGCTTGGGAGGGTACGTTTTGCGGGGCATATATATGCCATATAGGGCATATATATGTGCGGGGCCCACTTCTATACTTCTGTCCCCGAGACAAGATCCGAGTTCAATAAGTACTTACTTCAATCATCGTCTTCAGCGGACTCTGGCCGAGTTCAAGAACTCCCAAAACGTTCTTTTCGAACCAACCAAAACCGGTTAGGAGTTGGAAGAAACTTGTTTTCAGTGAGCAGACAGGAATTTTGCCTCCATAGCCCATACTGTATATACCAGCTGCATAGCCCATTGTGTATTGCATTTTTCACTTCAAAAATGTCTACTGTTAGAACTGTATATTTCCGAGCGTAAAACTCACGTCTCATACAAAATCATAACTGAACTAATCTAGGAATAATCACAACTGTTAGACATTTCGTTGCCTAACAACCAACAGATTCTTGCTTGTTTTCTTTCCTTTCAAGCCCTATGTCCTTCAAGACAGCTTCGAGCTTGAACCTCGACAACGGCTTGGTGAATATGTCAGCAACGTTGTCTCGCGTTGGAGTATACTCGAGCACCAATTCTTCCTTCCTGACCATGTCCCTCAGGAAGTGGTACCTTATGTCGATGTGCCTCGAGTGTGAGCTGACTCGGTTTCCTTTTGCAAATTCAATTGCCGACTGATTGTCACAAAGCGCTTTGGGGATTCCATCCAGTTCGTGCCCCAACTCGTTCAACACGCTTCTCAGCCAAATTACTTCCATTGCTGTCGACGCTACAGCCACAAACTCGGCGTGCATGGTTGACAGTCCAATGCACGTTTGCTTGTTTGACTTCCATATGATGGGAGTGCTGCCAATCATCACAGTGAATCCTGTGGTTGATCTCCTGTCATCCTTGTTTCCCGCCCAATCCGAATCCGAATAGGCTACCATGGAATTACCGTGGCCATGAATGATGAACTCCTTGTCTTGCGTCCCCTTCAGGTAGCGGAGCACCCTTTTTGCTGCTATCCAGTGTGTCATCCCGGGATTAGAAGAAAATTGTCCAAGTTTGGAGACTGCAAATGCCAGGTCTGGTCTCGTTGCTTGGGACAGGTACATCAATTTCCCCACTAGTCTTCGATATGGTACCCTTTCCATTTCTTGCCTTTCTTTAACTGTCGTTGGGCTATGTGACTTGCTTAACTCCTGATATGGGTCCATTGGTGTCAGGGCTGGTTTACTATCTACCATTCGGAATTCACTCAAAATTTCTTTTATGTACTTTTGTTGATTCAGTTTTATCGTTCCATCTCGTGATCTCGTGACTTCGATACCAAGAATATACTTGAGTTCTCCTAAGTCTTTTACTTCAAAGTACTTTCTTAGCATGCTCTTCAAATATGTCATGCATTCCTTACTTGACGATACCAATATCAGGTCATCCACATAAACCAGAATTATGCCTACCCCTGACGCTCTTTTGCTTACGTAAATACAAGGCTCTGACTTGCATTTTTTCATTCCACCCTCGAGAAGTTTGGTATTGAGAGTTTCGTACCATGAACGACCTGATTGTTTCAGCCCATAAAGACTCTTCAGCAGCCTGCAAACTTTTTGGTCTGATCCGACTTCTGATAAACCTTCAGGCATCTTCATATATATTTCTTCTTTCAAGATTCCGTTCAGGTATGCCGTTTTGACGTCCATCTGATGGATCCACCAATTGTTCTTTACTGCTAGCTTCAGCACTAACCTTATAGCTGGCAAACTGATCACAGGGCTGTACGTTTCGTTGTAATCTACTCCTTCTTGCTGGGTAAATCCCTGGGCAACCAAACGGGCTTTGTAGCGCTCCACGCTACCGTCAGCCATGTACTTGGTTCTGAAAACCCACTTGCAACCCACTGCTGATTTTCCAGGTGGCAGGTCAGTCAACTCCCATACGTTCATTGTTTCCAGTGACGTCAGCTCCTCTTGGATGGCTTCAGCCCACAGTTCCTTGTCTGGTCCAGACATAGCTTGTTTGTAGGTTTTTGGATCCTTTCTTTCAGCTGAATTCGCAAATCTTTCTGGTTTCTGGAGTTTTGTCCTGTCCCTTAACTGCATTCTATGATTTCCGTTGTTTTCGGGCTCTTCTGCCTCTTCTACAGCTTCCTCTTCGTCTTCGTCATCTTCTAATTCTTCTGGTTCATCTTCGTGTTGCTCTTCTACCAAAGCCTCTGGTTGAGTTGCAACTGCTCTGTCAGTTTCTTCCTCTACATGGTTTCGGATGAATATTTCTTCATCTTCTGTGTAGACCTCTGCTGTCTGGTTTTTTCCCTTGAATGGGAATTCGCTTTCCTTGAATGTAACGTCACGACTAATCAACACTTTGCTGCGCCCGAAGTCCCATAATCTATATCCTTTGGCGGCCCCAGCGTATCCTAGCATTGCACATACTGTCGCTCTGTCGTCCAATTTCTTCCTCTCAGACTCCTTTGGTACATGAGCAAACGCTTTACACCCAAATGGTTTCATGTGCTTGACGCTTGGTTTCCTGCCGGTCCAAATTTCCTCAGGTGTTTTTCCATTATCTAATGGACACCTATTCCTCACGTAGCAAGCCGTGTTGACAGCTTCCGCCCAAAAACGTTTAGGCGCATTGGATTCAATCAACATCGACCTCGTCAGATCTAAAATGGTTCGGTTAAATCTTTCTGCTAATCCGTTCTGTTGCGGGCTGTATGGACAAGACAGCTGACGAACTATTCCACATCGTTCCAATTCCTTCTCAAACGCTTTGTTGATGTACTCTCGTCCATTATCACTTCTCAAACACTTGATTTTCTTACCAGTTTGATTCTCGGCTATCGACTGGTAAGTTTTGAAGCAGCCCAGAACCTCATCTTTGGTTCTTATGAAGTAAACTGTAGCTCGCCTTGAGTAATCATCAATAAATGACACAAAATACTTGAATTTTGAGTACGACTCCACTGGCAAGCAACATACGTCCGAGTGAATAACTTCCAGTAACTGTGAAGTAACCAGCTTACCAATTTTCGGAAACAACCAACATCTACTGTTTTTGCTCGGGATGGGATATTCAACTCTTTTAGAGGAGTCGACTCGAGCGATTCAGAGGCGACTCATGAGTCGAAGAATCGCGACTCTTTTTGATGCGTGAGACGGCTCACGGTTTGAGAGTTTATTAATATGTACCTACCTAAAGTGTACAGCTTATAACCCAATAAATAACTAAATGGACATTAAAACCAAAATTGCGAAAAATTGACTTCTTTTTTGCCTTTTGGCTTTGGCATTAGATGCAAAGAAAAATATGCCCCCAAACTTACTGTTGGGTGGTGGCATTTCATATAGGAAATGCCATTGCTATGCTTGTGCTATGTGTGCTATGTGTTTGAGGTTTTTTCTGCAGCTGGATTATTCTCAGAGTCAGCAGATCACAACAACTTGCATCATGCCTCTGATGGATCTCCTCCTGTTCTCCCTCCTGCATCCTCCAAAACACCTGGCGGCGCAACCACGGACGCTACGCCAGACGCACTCCGCTACTCACACCAAAAACCTAATAAGTTTTCGGACAAAAAGTACATGTAGGTACACACCCAACACTCGCATCTGGGAGTGCCCTACACAGTGCCGTACATTTTAAGGGGTTTTCAATTCAACCAAAACTGGTTAGAGGAGGAGAAGGTACCTTCAGCTTTTCATCTAGTTGTCTCCTCTTTTACTTATTTTTTGTCACATTTAAAAACAGACGTATTTTTCGAACTAAATCTCAACACCCTCCCCACCCGCACAAGAAATTGTGGCAGAGGAGAAACTAAGCATTCGAGCGGAGTTCGAGAAACCCTTCAAAGGCATGGGGGGGTGTGTGAAACAATCCAATAAACTCATTCCGCGCCGGGTCGTCCTTCACACCGTCTGAGTCAATTTCGAAGTCTGAGCAACAAAAAAAAGTGGCGCCTTAAAATTTGCAACCGAAAAGAATCGTGAAGTTCGTGTGGTGAAGTGGGGTGTTGAAGAGAGGGGGGCCTCAGAAGTTCTATTCTAGGTGACCGTTTCTCGGAGCTGTTTCCATTATTAGTATAGAAGACCAGTCGGTGTCTTGTGTCGGGAGTGACTTTTTTTTTATTATTCGGCTTTTTTTTTGTTTACCCGCGTGACCGACATTTTTTTTTTTCTATTTCAATGTCTCAACCTTGAATTAAGTTGTAGCGAGCAACTAAACCTTGAATTACTATTTGCCTATTACTTCATGTTCGAATTTCAAAAAATGATTGAAATCTCGGTTCGCGACTGTGTGGTGATTTTTCGTAGAGTGATATGGTGATGTGTCAACGATGTCTTATTTGACTGCTTCGCATGGCCTCTCCGGACGAAGGTGAGCTTGAATTTGAAAAGGTTGACGAACTCGGTTGTAACAGTAACTGACTAAAGGGCCACTTTGAAACGTAAGGGGGAAATCTGTATTCGGCCAAAGTGCACAGATGACAGTATCTTTGTGATCCGCTCGATCGCGCTCAGCATCCAGTGTGTGGGAAAAGCGGGACGCCCCTTCTTGGGCAGTTGATGGTACAGGGGTGACGTCTCGCTTTCCCTGGGCGTGAGTCTTTTCGACTAATTCGTTTTGCGCCTCTTCAATGTGGCATACTGCATTACGGACAAGTCTGGGGATGCCCCTGGGCTTGGACAAGGAGTCTCCTCCCTCGTCTATTCCGGGGAACGCTTGCTAGGACTTGGGGAATGCAGACTCATTCGAAACCGTGGCGCTAGGATCCACAGCAGCTCCCTAACTGCTGAGGATCTTGAAGTATCGTATTCACGACGTCCCAAATGAAAATCTGACCAGATCCTTAACCTCCAGCAGAAGCTCATAATAACACCCTCAACTATTCGAGCTTCCTCATAAATCCTGCAGGAGTCTCATGAGACTTCCATTCATTACCACCAACACAGTCCCCCGACTCAAAAACCAGTCTTTGACGTCGGTTTCAGCCCAGCCATTGGGAGGCGCAACCCGCCCAACGCAGTCGGCTATCTCCCGCGTTCTGCACAGCTTCCCCCTCAATGGCAGTCGAATGCTTTCCCTGAACGTGGTCCATTAACATTCTATGGCCCCTCCAAAACAAACGTTGAAAATAAAATTGAAATAAATTCATTAACAAATTAAATAGTTTAAAGTAAAAATTAAAACAATTAAATAATTCATCAAAAATACAATAATAATTTTTTTAAGTGAGTAGCTACTAGGTATATAACATGATGCTGTTACTTTGTAATCCAGACGTGACTCTTCATTTTCATGAACATGAAATTAAACAGAACGGTTCCTAGTTAGAGATGGTAGGGAGTGCACGTAATGACCATGTTAATTTTCTTGAAAAGTGAATCATGTTTTGGTCCTTTTTCAACACTAAGTTTTCTGCGATGATAAAGTTTCACGTTTTTGTCGTAATAAAGTTTCAAAGTGGCTCATCTAATTAGAGAGGTTGGCGCGTTCGGCTTTCATATTAAAAACTCCCTTTGACGCGTAATTTGTCGGACTTGTCGGGTTTTAAAGGTGCTTTAGACAAACGAAATCCGGGCTTGATCTATTCACTCCGGAATGCATGACAAATGGAGTTCGATTAGAGAGGGGAAAAAAATCGCCGATTGATCGACTGGAAGTGTCAAACAAACGGGGGAAAAGTGGTTTATGTTCGTCGAGCCGGCATCAAGTCTTCAGCCGGTCGAAGGGTATCATCGGAGAAAAAAAAAAACAAAAAAAAAAACAAAAAAAAAAAACAACGCCTGTAGAGAGTTCCACCATCCAAGACAAATAGAAAGCATTTCCGAGAGTGTTAAGTGAACCGTCAATGATGGGAAGCTTGAAATAATACTCATTCAAACTACTGGTGACTATCACTATCAAATGGTCAATTGGAGTTATTGTTATTGAGTTGCTTCTTGCTGAAAGGTGCCTTAGGCATTTTTTTCGTTTGTTTCGAGACCAGGTGATTAATCTTCCCTGCATGAGCTGTGTGTGACACTACTAACAATCGTCGTTTTTTACAGGAAACACAGGTGACAAAATAAAACGATAACTAACACCCGAGAGACTTTCCGACCTCTCTCGACCATTTCCGGTAACACTGTCTTCACGGCACTTGCAGAAATAAAACCCCGCACCCGTCAATGTACCTCCCCAGTATTTGTCAATTGATTCGCCTACACGTGTGTTTTGACGTTTGAATTTCACTGATGTTGGTAACTTTTCGTGTGGACAGTTTGTGCAATGTTTTTGTTTCATTTTAATTTTGTTATTAATATTTTATGGTTTTCTGTGCCGTCTGTTATCGAATTATTTCTTGTGAATCTGATTACTTATCAAGGGTTGATAGAAGTCATTTTCTGCTCAAAAGAGCCTGAGAGTCCTGCTCAAAAAACTACAGGTAGTTTTTAGTAGTAGTAGACTCGTAGGTCTACGAGTCTTGATTGATAAACGTCCGATTTTCTTTATTCAGCTTCAGAATTCAACCAGAAAATGAAAAAACAAAATCGGCGAGTTGAGCTTTGAACCTTCCCAAGACCTGTTTGTACTATAGGTCAGGCGCGACTGGTGATGGCCAAACAAGGGGGTGCAATCACGGATTCGTGATTATATTTTATGAAAATATTATTGTACCTAATACAGTTTGAAAAAAGTACTATCAAGATTTGCTATAGTTCATGTATTTCTCATCTCTCTTTAGTCATAGTTATTTATTTATTCGTTCAAAAATTCCAATTAACTATTACCAGTTTCCTTTTGTTTCAAAATACATGACATGGGGTTGGCCGTCCCATGTCGTGAATGGCACACTTCTCACTCACGCCTAAACGGGAAAACTCCCTCAAGATGAAATCAATACAGTTATTCATCAAACGCTTTATGAAATTAACAATGAAACGAACGAATAAAAAACTTATAAATGAGATAAACGCAGATCACGGAGTTCAGAAAACACTTCCCAGAAAACATGGAAGCACACAAAACCTCTGCCATTCCCTCAACCAGTGCTGCAGCTTCTGGTAGAAAATACGCAGTTTCCCCACAAAAGTGGGAAAACTTAAAAAATCAGAAACCTTGGTCGATCGAAATTTTATGATTTCATACCGTAAAAAGTAATATATTAACACCAAAAAGTGTTCAAAATATTCCAAAAGTAAGCCCCTATTTTTTTCCATGATTTGGGTCAGATTTGATCCTGAATAAGTCCCTCAATCCAAACAAAAATTCCCTGCCCATGAACGAAGACTGCACTGAACGTGGTGGTGATTTATCATCTGGTGATAAAAGTTGCCCAATCACAGGAAGGGTGTGCAGTCCCCGAATCTGCACCACATTTCGTAATTTCTGCCTTCACACTTAGTTCGTTGTTCCATAAGGTCCATGGAAAAAAATCGTCTCAAGAGGTGCAGTGCTCTCAAAAATGGAGGATGAATCCGTTATCATTGTACTATCAACACAGGCTTTTCAGACATTCCGTGAATTATGTAAGGTCTATAATTTGGTTGTAGACCTTACGTAGATATTCGAGCCAAGGAGATTTGATTCATTTTTAGGTAGGTAACTAATTAGGTAGGTAATAGGTAGCCCCCCCCCCCCCCCCCCCGCCCTCAAGCCCTTCTGCAACGAAGGGGTGCAGTTGCGACGCTGCCTCCCTCACGAGTCTAGGTATACCTAACGTACGAGATATCAGAACAAACACGAAAAATCCTTATTTTCGACATTCGGCGTTTTTCCTCCTAGACATTTAAATGTTTATTTTCACATTAGCATGAGACATGTTTTAGCCTTGAGCTTACTGCAGAAAAAAGGTCACAAGAAAATGGAACGGTATCGAGGAAAGAAAATGCCTCGCCAACGGACCATACTTTTAATAGTATCCAGAAGGAAAGTGACACTTGGTTGTATAGTAACAATTTTGACTCCGAAATACTTAGTATGAAGTTGGGATTGCAGTCTTAAAACCACTTTCCAAGATGGTTAATCATCCCGTATTTAATTATATTTAATGGGTTATATTGAGGGATAAGCCGGCTTATCCCTCAATATAACCCATCAAGTATAATCTGGAAGCCGACACACTACGCTTATGAATTATATTTAATAACGTAAGCTGGATGCGGCGAGATAGTGGGAATCCATCCTAAATATTACACCTTAAATGTCAATGTGTAAAGCATGTTCCATGTTCTTGGCTTTACACCTTGATTGAAGCTTAAATGATCCGGGGGTCTAGGGATGTCCCCTAACAGTCATAATACCATGTAAATTACTCGTATACGTGATACAATGTATCATGTATAATATAATATGATATATTATATTATAATCTATCATATTATGTACCATGCTGAAACAATCGCATGCGGTAATACACCAACATTTCATGGAGTTTATAAACCCCTTTTTTAAATTTTTAGGTAGTACATAAATAATTTAATACAATTAATTTAAAAAATAATTAAATATTTTTTTTGTTCTTTCCTTTTCCTTCACAGTTTTCTGGTTGCTTGACTATTCCTCCCTCCCTTTGTTTGTGTAGGTACTCTATACCTACTTGTAGCTTTCAACCCTGAGCAATACCTATCTTCTGAGCAAGTCTTTTCTCTTCTGGCTGCTGTCCATTTCTAGTCACACAACTGCGAAACTTACCTCAGAAAGGTAACAGATCCGGCTTACTAACAAGAGAACAGCCCATAGTGTTCGAGCTAAACTGGTAGGAACTAATTATAAGTTAATTATTAATTGTTCAGCTGCTGCAACCAGGAAACATGAGACGATTTCGAAGAGTCGAACTACAAACTCCGTCCCGCCAATTTGATGATGGGGAGCCAAGATGTGGTTTTTTGTTGTAGGTACCTACCCGCCTAGTTGGTTTTGTTGTTGTATAAGTAAGTACGATGATGGAAGTGGAACTTGCGACGGAGAGCGAAACAGAGACGGGAAATTCAACAGGCAGTTGTCGTTAATGTAGGCTTCTTGGCCCTTTCCCACGAGCCTGCCCCCAACAACTAAAAACTAACTTTGGCCCTTTTTCTTCCGCGTTTTTGCGCAGTTAGTGAAAATAAAAAAGAACTAAATTAGTGAAGTTTAACCATGTTATACCATCCTTTTCCATGGAAACGCCACCTTTGTTTTGCCAAGTATATAGAAGCGGCCTCCAACAAACAACCGCCATCACTGTAAGAATAGTGAAAATAGTGAAAAATACAGTGTACTTTGACGATATTAGAGCACAAGAAACTCCGGTACTAGTAGGGTTACCACATAAATAAATTTTATTTTGAGAAAAACAGGAACCAGCAAGAACCAAAGAACTAGATTATTCCATTTTATTAAAATTATTATTGAATTCAAATAGATTAATTTTTAAATAAAAATTAAAACAAAAGAATTTATTTTTTAATTGAAAATTTTAATGCACAGTAATTTTATTTGGATAACTTTTTTATTCATTTAATTTAAAATAATTTAATCATCATGTATTAAAAAAGTAAATTAAAATGAACTAAATTGATTTAAATTTTAAAAAAGGATTTAGAATTAATAAAATTTATTAATTTTAAATCATTTTTATAGTTTCCTTCAAGTTGAAGCTCGATGATGTTTTTCAAAAAGGAACATACTATAATATAACATAATATAATATACTCTAATATATTATAAATAAGGGTAAGAATGGCTTCCTAAGAACCATCCGTGAATATATCCTAATATAATATGTATATTATACCGGATTCTGGAAATAAAAATTAATAATAAATTATTATTATTATAATTAATAATTATAATAATATTATTATAATATAATAATTGATATGTTTGACTAATTATATGGAATTACGGAGGATAATACTTTTTGGGAGTAATCAAATTTTTGGAGCGATATTGATAAAAGGTGATGAGTGTGAGGGAGAGATTAAAAAATAGAAAATAAATAAATAAGGGAGGTTTTTAAGAAAAATAAACGATGGGGGATCATTAGGTGGAGGGGGGATGTCAAGGGGAATATTGGAGCTCCAAGTGAGGGCCGTAGGGGGGCTTAGCCCGCCGTCGACGACCAAAAGGGGGCGGTTTCCCGCCAGGGGGGTTTTTAAGGCGGCAGTAGTGGTAGTGGTGCCCGTATGGGAGGTACCGGACAGCGGCAGCCTTCGACTCGAAGCCTCGTCATGAAGCAGGGCGGCGGCGGAGGCGGTTTGGGCGGCGGCGAGCGGCGTCCCGCCCGGAGGCGGCAGCAACTTAGGTACCGCTCCCTCCCTCCGACATCTCCCTTTTCCATCCCCTCGCCCGAAAAAATTAATACAAAATCACGACACAGCGAAAAATAAACGAAAAAACCTGACCTACCTCAAAAGGATCACCACAACACGTCACGGCGCATGAACACTCGCGACGTCTACCAACAAACACACTCATTCACCATGAAGGAATCGAACAAGTTAAGACATGCAGCATGCAAAACACAGCATGAAAAGTTCATTTAGGCCTTCCTTTTCATAAAACAGCAGTGGTAAGACCAAAAGGGAAATCGTCGGAAAACTCAAAAATTTCTGATCTAGCATCACAAACTAGGTGTGGGGGATTTAATCCCCCAATTTGAAGTCGACTTTAAATTTCTTCCGAGTTAATTTGAGTCTGACATGGTTTACTTTTTTTCGTAGAGGTCCGTGAGTGTGTGAAGGTCGCTCGGAGGTCGTTGAGCGCACGCTACGGTGAAATTTCATCATATTAAAATGCGGAAAAAATTCTGCCAGACGGCATCGCGTGGTTGTTGCGGGTAGGCAATTGAGGTCGAATGCTTTCAGATTTATTGACTCTATAATCTGCATACAGTCTGATCATATTCACGGAAAATATATGAAAAACAGTCGTTGAAAAAAAGAACCCGATTTCGTGTTAATTTATGTACCTATATAATATATCTAACTTTTTTTTAAAGAAATAATATTAAAATTGTTTTAAATTTTTATAAATTTATAAAGTTATTATTATTATTATTATTATTATTATTATTTCATTTTAATAAATGATATAAAATTGCACGTCTTCTGCTCAAGTCGGTAGGTACCTACTTACTATAGAGTGAGGAACCCCACTACACCTTTATTGAAATCCCTAAGAGGAAACAATTTGAGAGGAAGAAAATTTTAAATGATTTTTTTTCACGTTTAAAAACTTAATTTGCATTAAGATTATAATGCAATCATAGTTCAACACCAATATACAGTTATTTTTCCTCCGTTTCAAACGTTATCTTTAAATTAATCATTATTGATAAGTAGGGCACCGACTTGCCGGTATACCATTATTAAATACATTATTCAGAGAGGCATGAAAACAATTCTGGGTACAAGTTGAATAAAAAAAAATTGAAATTGGATCTCCTCGACGTTTTCCATTATCAGCCTCCAGTCAGTCGTACAGTACTGTACGATTTCACTAGTGAAATGTCCGATGACCTTTATCGCCAGTTGCCAACGTTCATGTGATTGACGGATCAATTATTGCCGTCAGCGTTTTTAATTGATTTGGATTTTTTAGTGGATTAACGAAACGGAGAGTTGTGAAGTTCATTTTCACACGATGCCTGAAATATCGCAGGTGTCAACTATTTGTATTGTCTGTAGCGTGTACCCACTGTGTAGGGGTGCAGTAGAGTACTAGAGAGACTCTGCAGAGTCCCATGGGATAACCGCCCGCTATATTCAATTCAATAAATCGCTCTTGTTTTTTAACAAAAAAACCATTTTATTTCTTCTTTTAAGAATCGGTCTCCAGACTAGGCTTCATGATGATCAATGGGTAATGACATCACTCCTTGATCTATGGGATGGCTCCACCATCCTCCGTACCCAGACTTCACCATTTTCCGGCCCCCTTCAGTCTAAGGGTCACCGCCTTGATGAGCGCCACCTATTATAGGCAAGGATTTGCCTATAATAGGCAAATCCTTGCCCGCCTTAAATTTAAAGCCTGCGGTCAAGGGGGGTAAAAACTGGTCTTGTGGGGTAAGAAATTGCATTGAAGGAGTCGAAACCGGTTTTGAGGGTTAAGGAAAAGTTTAAAGCAGTAAAAATTGGGTTTGAAGTTTTATGACTAGGTTTGAAGGCATGAAACCGGTTCTGTACAATTAAGGCCAAGTGTCAACGGGTCAGAACCAGGTCCACATCGGTTTTGTGGGGGTAAGGTCTGGTGTGCAGGGAAAAACACTGGTTAAGACCAGGGTTGGCGATAAATAACTCTCCTTAGTTAGGGGTTTTCGGGACGTTTCTCGACCTCCTATCTAAACCCTTCGAAACCCTCTCCCGTAGCCCCTTAGAGCCATTCTGGCTCATTCTAACTTCCAGGCAAACCCCTGCAAAAGTCTCGCCTACTGTAACATCCCCCGTTTCGGTTTCTTTTCACTAAATCCCGGTTTTGGTTGATTTGATAGCTCCGGAAAGGTTTTGACCAACCATTGGACCTTAACCCAATCTGGGTTCTAAAAATTTGAATTTAACTCGGTTTTGTGTGGTTGGCATTAAGTCCCTTCCACTTTGCTTCCCCCCTCAGTATTAGAACTAAAGACTCATCACAGTGATCAACATGATGGTTTAATTTTGGCTGGAAAGGGGGAAACCCCGATTCGGAGCAGATGTCCTAGAGGCCTCTGCTTACTTTATCTTGCTGTGTGATGGTGTCTCTAAGGTCCGTCCCTCTAATAAGAGTCATTTATATTTAATTATAAGATAGTTTCGATATAATTATAATTATATTTAATTATATTTATATTTAATACAAGAGCTTGATGAACGAGGGAAAATCAAAGGACCACAGGACCCTAAGGTGTGGAGTATATGGACATCTCCAGTGAAACCACACTACTCGGCAACTCAGTCTCAGCCACAGTCCGCAGGAACCCTTGACCATACAAGGGTGGGAAAATGGGAACTCTGGAATGGAAGTGGTTGCGTGATTTCGGACATAACGATAATTCTGCTTCGTTGAGGAGTTGAAAATAAGATAGGTACCTATTGCTACTGTACACAGCATACAGTAGGTTGCCCAAGTTTTTGGCTGCAAAACGAGGAGAGTGACCCCGATTTGTTCATCTTTATTTTAAAGTCGTCGGAAAATTTTGGAAAAATCTTTAAAACTCAGTTTAGAGATCATAGTACCCACGAGGAATGTTTAAAACCACTAAACTTTTTGATCGATGTGGCGTATCAGTGCTGTAAATGTCAGGTGAACCAGATTTCGGAAAAATTCTAAAAAAAAAAAAACATTTCAAACAATTCAGTTTGGCGAGAATAGTACGAGTAAAATCTCAAACAACCAAAAAGTTGCTCCGAGTTGCATGTCTGAGCTCCAAAAGTCGGGCAAAGTAGGCGCAAAAAATAGATTTTGCCTTCCAAATGAGTCCTTTCACTTTCATCCTGAAATTCTTCAAGGAAAAAAACATGTAAAATGGGAAAGTGAGTTGTATGGTCGAGGCTACGCTAATTTGAATTCTTTTGAGTAGGGAGCCACCCCCTGCTGACTTCGCCAGACTAACCCCGATCTTGCAACTCGCTTTCCCATTTTACATTTTATTTTCTTTGTAGAAAATCAAAATGTAAGTGAAAGGATTCATTTTGAAGGCGAAATCTATTTTTACCCCTACATTGCCCGACATTCGGAGCTCAGATACGCCACATGGATTTAACCGAATAAGTAGGATGCAAGCGATGTCCCCATGCCGATTCCAAAATTTGCCAAAATTTGCCGATTCAAACACCGAAATAGATCGTGTAGAGTAGGGATTCCTAAAATTACGAAAAACTGTTTTACGTTAACTGATAACAAATTTCTGCTCTGAATTTTTTTCAAAAATTTTCGATCAAAACGTTTAATCTCCGACTCTCCGAAATATTGCAGAAGCCCTTTCTCCAGGAATAGCTATTTTTTAATTTTCTTAGCTGGATTGAACACATTATGGAAGTGAACTATAATAGTCACAGAGCGAAAGTTGGAAAAATTGACAAATGAAACTGAAGATCTTTATTAACCCGTGGCATTCTTTCCAGACCGCTCTTGTCCCCTCATGGTCTTCCACAACTCCACAGAGAGGAAATGAGAAAACTTCTATTCTCCCCCTTTTTTGTCGGAGGAGAGTTTACATAGCGAAAAATAAGGCAAATAGACGAGAAGGGAAAACCGTCGGGAGCGAACAAAACCCCGTCGGGAGATTGAATTTATCGAGGCGGTCCTGTCGGCTTAATTGAATATCTCGATCCGTTTTGGATCGATTTGTTTGGGCTTCAGGTGAAGTTTATTGTCCGGTGTTGTTGATCTGGGGGCGGAATGGGACGAAAGTTGGTACTAGTGAGAGAGGTGATTCTTGGAAAAAGCGCTAGTAGTGGTTCCACGGGGCTCCCATTTTTGGTTTTTTGAGTGTTTTAGCTACAAGAGAGGTCTCTGATGAGTTTAATTGAAACGCCGACCGCTCAACACCCTCTCACATGACGTCACAGCCTCAATCGTGGCATCCAACTGATCGAATCCCAAACATATCTCAAAATTAAGAAACCCCCATCGTCGTACACAATCCACACTTGTTTTTCAATCGTCACACGGCCACCTTATCATACGGCGACCCCGTCCCGCGATATCAGATATCGCGGGAACAGATTCTGTTCTCATTGCGTCAAAAAAGAAAAAAAAAAGACAATCTTTTCACCTATGGTGGTTCCACAAATCAAATTTTAAATGTACCTATGCCTTAAAATTGGACCTTGATCTTTACTAACCACTTTTCCATTTTTGTCCGATTTTTGCAGAAACTTTTTCTGCAGAAATGGCGACCTATTTCCTCGTGCGAAATTGTCCTTATACAGGCTATCACCCAGATATCCGAAAACTGAGAAATTAGAGAGCGACGGAAACTTCGCTTTGATCTCATTCCGGATGCAGACGTTCCTGCTCCGAGGCTAAAACCGACCAGACCATCCAGTGACAGAGCCGACAATGCCGAATATTTATAAACTTAGGGAAGCACGTTGGAAGAGGTTAGAGGAGGTCGAGCCGGTGGGGACCATCGTGCCATTACCTCTCAATATTACGCCTAAAAATACCGGGCGCCGGCCCTTGGGCTACATTTTCTCGCGACGTCCACAATAGCCGCAGCGGATTCCAGTAGTTCTCCCTGAGGGCAGTGTAGGAACTGGACTTAGTAGGTACGTGAGATTGTGTTAGGTAGGTACTAATTTACTTTCAGAAGATGAGTGATTTTGAATTCAAGTTAGTTTCACTTTCCAAAGAATCATAATATGATTTGTGATTCTTTAAGTTCCGATGCATCCATGTTTATGCCGCAATAGTACTGTGAAATTAGGTAGAAAATGGGAACAATGAAAGTTTGGGATAGTTGTAACCTTTACGGTTCTGTATGGTTTTCGGGCCACTGAACACGACATCAAGTCAAGTTCACATTTAAACACACCCAAACTTGATTTAATTCTTATAGTAAGTGCATTCAAACCTTACCAGGAGCTTTCATATCTACAATGGAAGATATGAAAGCTCCTGGTAAGGTTTGTATGTAGATATGTACTTAGTTTTTGCCAAACCGGGTTTGAGTGAGCAGAAACCGGTTGTCAATCGACAGAAACTTGTTTTCGAGTGAGAAGAAACTCTTTAGGGGGATGTTGTAGTAGGTGAGATTTTTGCAGGGTTTTGGTCGGAAGTCAGAGTGAGCCTGATTCAGAAGCCGGAAGTCAGAGATCGCTCAAATCCGTGAAGGCTAAACTACGGGGCCACCCCCTGCTGATAAAGCCACCCAACCCCCGACCGTATCCCACCTGGCCTATTAGGCCTACCTACTTGCTTTTCGATACTGGCGGTTTTTTTTTTTTTTGGAAATTCAATTCCAAATTCAGCTTGAAAACATTTATTGCAAAACTATACTGAAGAATAACGGGAGAAAAATAATATTTCGTATTATATAAGTATATTATACGATATACCTAAGAGAAGAAATTTGAAGTCTCACTAATCATTGAAAAAACTATGAACTCTATTTCTTGTTTGTTGCCTCAAAGAATTCAAAAAATTAATCTGCCGTCATCCGCCTCTCCCCCACTCTGCGGAGCAACTCCACCAGCTCCCTCACGCCTTCCCAACAACCTTAAAACTGGTCTTGTTCCTATTTTTAAACACTTTTTGGTCCAAATGGACCACGATGATTCAACTTTTTGGTGTTTTCAGACTTTTCTCGTTATATACTCGCCCAGCTGAATTATTCAAGATAATATCTTATTCAATTTCATGTATTATACAATTTATAATAATTATGTCATAATATATTACATATATGTATATCTAATTTCAAATTTTCTATTTCATGTAGGTATTATACATTATATTATCATATAATAATATTATTATCTAATTTCAAATTTTTCCGACTTTTAGACGTACCCTACAATAAAGATGGTTCTCTCGTCCTCCTACCCGGGCTGCAGCTCCGATATAATAGGAAATGGGCTATTGGAGGGGGTTCCGAAAGCTTTAGGTATGGGGACTAGTCTAGTGGGGTCTTTTCGTGTTTTTTTTTTTTTTTTTTTTTTTTTTTTTTTTTGGCGTAGGATCTATTTACTGGGGTCTCAAACCCATTTAACTAAACCGCGGGGGTACATGGGGCTAGAAATGCGAATTTTGAAGGAGGTCGACTGAGATCACGTTGTTGAGGTATTTTGGAACGTAGAATCCAATTTTGGGAATCCATTATCTATACCTATTAACCCTAAATAACAGTACTTTATTTTCTAATCTTAAATTATTTGAAAATATTAATAATTAATAAAGAGTAAATAAAAATAATAATGATACAATCAAAAGAATGTTAATTAATACTTACTTGATAAATTATAAAAAAATTATTATTATTATTATTATTATTACTCTAGCGTCCTCGTCTATTCATAATATATTATGATATCACAATATGTTAGATATATGGCATCACAATTTCATTTTTTGCGAAAAGGAGTACTTGGGTACTTTTCGCAAGTACTCCTCCATATATCCAACTGCGGTTAATAAAATTTTTCAATGGCAAATCTGTGTTTAAAGAGTGGGTTTGTTTTTGGGCAATCTCGAGATGAAGGATCCTTCATGTTCTTTAGAAACTTCTTAAACCACATACCTACTATATTTAAACCTTTCCACGTTGGTTGTCAAATTCCGTTCCAAGTTGCTACAGCGGCTTCCTTCTGCTTGAATTAATTTGGCGACCAAATTGACCTTGCCGGGGCGAGCAAAGTGCTTGGCACGGATTGGCCCGTCAGGTGAAAGGCGTAAAGGGAGGTGGGAGTTGATTGGTTCATAAAGAGCCCTTCACAAGGTCGGTAGGGTCTGTTGGGGGGGGGGGGGGGGGGTCGACTTTACCGGTCCATTGAAGCAAACTGTTATTATACACTGGCAGCAAATACCACATCAATCGGTTGCACATCGAGTATCAAAGGGGAATCAAGACTTTGGTAACAAACCTGGGGATTGATGCTTTTCAAGGAATATTACGAGCTCAGTGATATTCAACCTTCCAGGTTGGGATTGTCAATGTGGCTGTCCAGGTTGCCATCAATGCGGTCACTGAATGGATCTTCAGGTCAATGATCATCAATACTCGGAGTTTCTCTGTTCCCCCAAAAGCTCGAAAACATCCCGCGTCGCACATTAATTCAGCTATGAAGTTGCTAACAGGAAAGCGTACCAGGTACCATTCATCACACCGAAATCGGCCGAGTAAACTACTGGTTAATTCTCGCCTTTCTGCCGTTAGGCTCTAATTAAGGTTATGGGCGAAGCATTAGGTTATCGCATTAGGTTAGTTTGCGGGGGGAGCCCAACTAGGACTTGAACCTCGAGGAGAACGGTCCCTATGAATAACCCATGAACAATCAATTCCACGTTAGACAGATGAGGGTATGAAGGTGAAGGAGCTCGGATTTGAATAGATAGGCTCTTAAGGGCGAAGCCTTCCGCGATAAAGGGTGTACCCTTTTCGTCTAGTCATGATGGGGATTCAACCATTTATTTTCCTATATCGCCTTCCCGATAAACATGCTCTTCACTGTGTCAGGATCTGTCCACTCCCGAGTAAGACTTTTTTCCCCTTCGCAGAAATAACGGAGTGGACGGTCGTGGCGGGATATTTTATGGACGAGGACATTCACTACGACGTTACTTTCAGGCCAACCCATTCTCATCCCCCGACCCTGTAGAGTTGCCAAACTTGAAAGTACAATGAAAAGATGCTTTCCAAACTACAAAAATGTGGTGAAAGATCGTGGGGATCTTCTACACGTCAGTAGAAGCTGAAGGTTTTGAAGGGTTTGAGCAAGTGAGTCAAGTGAGGCGTTGTTTTCGGGCTTTCAAACGATTTGTAAAGGAACAAACCCTATGGTTGCTCCATGAGGCTCCTTAAACCGTGTCGGTCATGCTTTGAGAGGCAATATTGAAGCCGGATTTAGCTTTAAATTGATTATCTCTTCACAGTCGTGTAGCTAATTGAATGTATTTTCATAATCCATCCACCCTTTTTTTGACTTGACAGCACTCGTTTAAACGGTATATTAGAAACGTGAAAAAAAAAAAAAAAAAAAAAAAAATTGAGCCCCATTTCCCACTTCTGGGGTAATTGGGCTCACTGTGTAAATAAAATTTTTACATTCAATGTAAAATGAAAAAATTGAAATATTTACACATTTTGGGGGAATGGAAACGGAATAACATATTAGTTTACTTTGAACAAACTAATTCAATAAAAGACACCCAAATTTCCCGAAAACGAACATTAAAATGTTAAAACATCTCAAAAACGACCATTAAAATTTGAACATTTAAAAATTATGGTCACTAATGGGTTAACTATCATAAAGTATGTATCATAAAAATGCAGCATTAAATTTATCTATTTTTAAAATTGTTAAACTGGTCCCACAACCCAATATTTGTGTGAGCGCGATTTTCCGACTCGAAAGAGGCCCCACTGCCCAAATTGACATGTTTTACAAGAATTTCTGCTGTAACCCTATTTTCTGGCCGATTTTACTGTACCTATACAGTTATAACTTCTGGAAAATGCCATTTGATACAATCTAAAGCGTGTCATGCTTTAGATGAATAACCTTCGGAGCAAACTCAGAAACAAATAGAAGACAACTTTCCTTCACTTGAAAACGTACGAAAATTACAAGAGCATTCACTTAAATAAACTTATTAGTTAACTAACTGCCGCCATATTGTCCCTGTGCTTCACAGAGACAGTATGGGCGCAAATATTAGCTCACTAGCATCCCAAGAGATGGAGTTAGGGGTTCAGAATCCTTTCGGAAGGCGCCTTATATGAAAAACATTGGTCAGCCCCATTACCGCTGAGCCCCAATACCCCACACTCCCCTACTGAATATGGACGATGTTACTAACATGACACACACTAGGAGTTGGTTGTTCAAGTTTGTGCAAGTTGTTGTGTTCCAGCGTTACGTCCGTTTTGTCCTTGTCGGCCTTGCTTGATGTTCCATCTTCAACTTTCACTTCGTTATGATATTTATCGATGTATCGATAAAGGTATACCTGTTCGGCCTGGTACAAACGATAAGGAAATGGGGATAAGGTAATCTTTGGATCTGATAAGGGAGTTAGTAGTGTCCCTCACCTTTAAAACGGCAGGGTCGGCGTGCCAACTCATGGATACCCCAGATCGCCCCACTAGGAGCAATGGATGTGTGTCGTTTCTGGATGATTCCAGTTAAATCTCGTAGACCAAGCTCTTATCCAACACTTCCGTCGAAGGAAATCCGGAAAAATGCTTAGACGCTTTCAACATATTGAACCGGTTTCTCTTTCCAAAAAGTAGTGTCTACTCCCTCAAAACGGATTTCAGCTCACTGTAACCCGTAAACGCTACCTCAACTATATTTATACATACATATAATATGTGTAAACAGCCAAGTCGGGTTCCTATAGCAAAGATCCAAAAAAATTGTGAATCTCCAGTTTAAGAGCTTATCATAACTCAAGTCATAATTCACTGGATCACCGGAGTGCCGAGCTCGAGTCGATATCGTTCCAACGAATTCAGCAAAATGACAAGATGAAGAGCTTCGAAGAAAAATGATACCCAACTTGAGCAAAGAAGCGTTCACCGGCAAATGTCGGAGGTGGGGGATTCAGAGTGGATTCATCGACTTGGACGTGATGGATTACTGAACGGTTGACTGTTTTGTACGATACGGTGGAAAACTGTTATTGTACTTAAGCTCAGAAATTATTTGATTCCCACTACACACAGTCAAGTCTTTTTAAGTGTTCTATTCCTCCATCCATCCTTAGGCCACTTTGTACGTCCCCCACATCAACCTCCATGAAGGATAGGAAACTTTCAGAGTGGTTCACAAGATCTCTACATATACGTGCCATCTACCGCTTGGGAATAATATGATAGGAGAAAAATCGAACCTACTTTTTTCCAGTCTTCTTTTTTGCCTCTTCTCCTTGACTGAGGACACCGTATTGACAATGTGCCCTCACCGAAACACTTCAACATCCCAACCCCCTCAATGAGGGGCCCTCATAACTCCCAGAAACTTCTTTATTGCAACTAGCCTGTTTTTAATTACGCCACGCTCAAATTTGTTTCAGTCCTCGGCGCTGATAGGATTACAAGAATACACGTAAGTGGACTGTTGGAAGTGTCCGTTCGTGTAATGTGTTCTTTCACAGTAGAGTGTGACGTAAAACCCCCACACTGGATGGGAAATAGGGGAAGTACCTTGATGTTTTTTGAAATGGGGAAACAATTTTCCGCAATATCGTATTTCTCGATTGAAGGAATACCAAATGTTTGAAAATGTGGTTACCTACGTAATAGTGCCGGTGTTATGCATATCGTGTTTTTAGTCCACGCGAAATAACGGTTTAAAAGTGTTTTCATAAAAATGTAAGTAGACATCGCACGAGTAGTAAGAAAAAGCAAACTGTTAATATGAAAATCCTGACGTACGTGGTCAGCGGACCCCGAAAAAATTGGTATTGGAAATTAATGCACACGGTCAGCAGACCTGCACTGTTTGCCTTGTTTCGTGGCCCCATAACCCATGCCAAAGGTTGGTATTGGAAAGTGAGACACGTGATCAGCAGACCTGCACAATAGAATAGAATAGATTAATATGCACTATAAAATAGAATTAAAATGGAATAGAAAAAATTTTGTTCTATTCAATTGACACTTTTCACAGGCAAGATCCAACCATAAAACTTAATATTATGCATGTTACAAAGTACAGATGTAATATGCCATATTATGATACAGGTGTAGTAATTATTATTATTGGTCACAAGCCAACTTTAAATCGTCAATAATAATTATTGACGTATTGAAGTATTGAGTTATTGAATTTGGTGGTGGCAACTTTGAATCGACAATAATAATGATTATTGTCCATCACCAAATAACCAACAGTTATTTTACCATTTCGATCGCGTAAAGTAGCGTTCTGAACCTGTGAGACATGTTCACCTCCTTTCGTCATTACACTCAATACTTAGGTAGATAGGTGCCTACATTATGACGTGAGAAAAAATTATAGATTACAGTTACTGTAATCTATAATTTTTTCTCACGTCATAATGTAGGCACCTATCTACCTAAGTATTGAGTGTAATGACGAGAGGAGGTGAACATGTCACACAGGTTCAGAACGCTACTTTACGCGATCGAAATGGTAAAAAATGAAAAGTCAGGAAATTTGTTTTAATGGTGGCCACCTTAGCAACATGGCGAAATCGTCAACCAATGGGAAACTGGTTTCCATCGAAAATTCAAATTTCTATTTATCCATAAATTCTATAAATTGTATGAACTTGCAATGTGTGTTTTAACCCCATTTTCGGTGTTATTTATAAGCCTGCTATCGTTAAAAAAATAAAAAATAAAAAAATAAAAATCCAGGAACACGTCCATTCGACATCGTCATGAAGAACATAATATTAAGTTCGTGGCAATACTTAGTACAATACAATAGTACAAGTACAATACTTGGGCCGGTATCACTCGGCGCCACCATGAACGGCGTAACGGTGGTGCATCATGAATCCAGCAATTTTTTTTTCCCTGCAAGTTCTGCCTTCTTGTTCTTCACGTGCGCCTTCCAACGCAGGCTTGCGCCTTGGTCGATGCAGTTAAGAACAACTTGTATAAATTACACTGTAGGTATAATATTATTATTATAGCCGAGCTTACAGTTAGTGAAGTATACCTAACTTAAAAACGCCTAAAAATATTAAATATTGTTAAGATTTTATCTGTAGACTTAGGGCGTTTCTCGTTGGTTATAAATCAAATGTGCTAGTGGGAGAAAGTGTGGAAAAGTTTCATCTTTTGGTCGCACCGGAGGGATTGCACTGTAGTTCCTTCTTCAACTTTCAGTAGCACTATCGTCCGAGTTCCTTCCCGATTGACTCGATTTGATAGCATGTGCTATCTTTCAGTCTTCTAGTCGATTAGTCTCGCATTGCAGGGCTCAGGTAGGTTTGATAACTGAAGGTAGGTGAAGGTAAGTAGAGCTGTAGGACGCTGTGGGACACTGCGGTCCTTCGGTACCTAGCTCATTTATATGCATAATGCTACTAGAACTTTCCCCGTTCACGGGAGCCAATCCCGCCCAAATCTACCATCAAGAGTGAAGATTTTTTTTTTTTTTTTTACGAAATTTTTCCGTCGTTATATCCTCCCTCTCACGACAAAGCGGGGATATCCAACCTCTAATGCCGCTAGGAAAATATGGAAAAAAAAAGGACCAGGGATGCTGCGGGGTTGGGCCTTCAGAACGTTTTCTTGGCATTCTGCCGCCCTCCCCGTCCCCCAATAGGGACATCCCTCCCGGGGGCAGGCGCCCCCCCTGTTTTCGCCCGTGTGACGCCAGTCCTGTGCGGGCGCCGGTGCTGGAGCGGTGAAGTGCCTTTTTTTGAACTCTTTTCCCCCCACTTAGACATTTTTTTGTTCCCCCCTAATCACACCTGTACCTTCAAATGAGCTTCAAAAATAACTGTTCGTTCAAATGAACAAATCACTCTTCACTACATATTTTCGACAAATTCATCGTCCACCTCCTCCATGGTCGACCTATTGCTCGACTTGATAAGGTGCTCACAATTTGAAATTTATTATCTTCTCGGCAACCGCTGTATGGTAGGCGCAGCAAATTTGAACACTGGTTTTTGATCATTTTGAACTTGCTCAACCCGAACGAACATTAAAAAATTTTTTTTAAATATTTTGGTAATAAATATTTAATATTTTGGTTTTTGAAAAAAAAAATCATTTTAATAAATTTTGGTTTACTGAACACATTGTTTTTGCCCCTTTGTTGTAAAATATACACAAACAAACAAAAATTTTTTTTACCCTTTTCGCTTTGTCTTCGTAATAATTACGTTCAAAATTATTTCCAAACTAGTAATATTTAAAAATCGTACAGGGTGAGCAAAGTTGGCTGATTGAATTTGAACCCGCCTAAGCCTTTTGTTGTGCAAATAAACCGCCTGTTTCTCAGACGCTTGGGTCAGCAGCTTTGAGTGCCTCTTCGCATTTAACCGCACACGATTTTGAAAAATGCTTACAAGCTTAAAAAAATCATTCACGAAAAACAAAAAACACCGTAGTTATAACATGTAGAAACCGCAAATTGAAGAAAACATGGATATAATGTAAATAATTTTCATCGTTTAAGAGTTACTCTTAAGACAACTCTTGTCGGATAGCTTTGGGACCTCCGAAAATCGGCTACGTTGAAAATTACTTCGGCAAAGGTACACAACTCGCTCCGAGACGCCTTTAAAACCTCCTTAGCTCCTTAGAAGCCCCCAGAGCCGAGTAGAGGGCGCCAGAAACCTTCACAACGCCGACAGAATGCAAAATGATTGCACCAGAATTTCCCATTTAAAAAATCATACAAAAGCGGCAATGACATCTGATAATGATCATAAAACTCAAGGAAACAGTTTAAATTTAATTTTAAAAAGTATCCTCTCTGTTGCAAAAACATTGATGTTTCGAGAATTATAATTATTGAATGGCTAATCATTATTATTAACCAAAAATATTGTCATTGGCCAAATGGTTTATTAATCATATTATAGTTTTGACGTAGTTTTTGCCACTTGGACACACAATATGCACCCGCTAATATTGGGGCTTTGGGGGTAGTTTTGATTATTTATTAATTGAGTTTAAAAAAAGTAACTTCTGTCATGTCAAACTGTTTGACATAACAAAACCTGAAGATATTTGTTCCATGTAATTGGATTATCGGCACCCACTCAAATTCAAATCACATGCTCCGTCCGGTTTTCAATTATTTCTCGCCCTAGGTATATCGAACAAAAACATGGAAAGGAGAAAGAATTGAAATAATATTGCTTTCAACGGTGTCTGGACGCCATATACGCAATGCGGTGATGGGTGTTGGAAGAGAGGTTTTTTTTTCGGAAAAGTACCTTGCTCTCCGATGAAGATGGCGGGGGGGGGGGGGGGGGGGGGGCTCGGAAGGAGTTTTTGAACACCCGGAGCACGTAATTGGGAAAATGCTTTTCCTTTAGTGGAAAAACGGTTGTCGTAAGGGTGACGAAGGGGTGCAGATCTTGGGTAGTCCAGCATGGACCTTCGGAAGATGGACAATAATTAGCTCAAAGTGAAAGAAAACGTTCTTTATTGGCAAATGAAAAATGTGGAAATTACTTTTTTTCTCAATTGATCATTTTTGTTTCCCCTCTCATCGATTCGGCAGTGGATGTGTATCCAATTAACCCGGTAGTCCGTTCTACCGGTGAGTCCATCCGCCTCACGTCTATGAGGGTGTGGGGAAAGCTTTTATCGCGAGGGCCCATTCTGGCTCAGGGTCCTAAATATCCCGTCAACTGCTATCAATTACATGAAAGCTGCCCCAATCAGGGTTGTTTACATTGCAAACAGCTCGTCTATCAAACATTGTCACCGTCTGACCGTCTTGGATTAATCGGCAAGGGGTCTAATCATCGAAAGCGATTCTCGCGATGTCGATCTATTTTTGAACATGGCGATGTTGTTTCTTCTGGATTAGCTTATTGAATTACTGGAATCACTGTCAGCCAGAAATTCGAAACATCAAACACTCACAATGGACAATCGAATGGTAAAGCATTAAAATTATCAAATTTTGATAAAACAAATTAAACTTTGAAATAAATTGAATTACTACTATATTAAATTAACGTATTAAAGTAGTAAATAATTTACTTATTTAGTAATTATTACTATAATAAAATGAAAGTTTTTCAATATAATTAAAAATTCATGAAAGAACTTATGTTTAATGACTCATGATGCTTAGTTGACGGATTGAAAGCCAGTTCGAGAAGGTTAAGAGCCAGATCAAAGGGGAAGAACTGGTACAAACAGATTAAAAGCCGGCTTGGAGAGGATCAGGATTGGTTCAAAGAGGACAAGGGTCATATCGCAGAAAGAGGCATCTTTCTGTCCTAGGCGAATAATTCATGATTATTATGAGACATCCATAGTAATTTTTCGTGTTTTCAAATTTTTTCCATGCAGAGTTATTCTCAGTAGGCTGAATGAGTCAACTGGAATGCTGATAATAATATTATGGCCATAACGTGTCATAAAAAATTCATGAAACGCCATTTCCTCACTTCTATGGCGTGTTCAGTGGTAAAGTTTCACTACATACTGTTTTGGTCCTTTCTCGATCTGCGATTAAAACTGAGCGGGAATTCTTCTAATTCTTCTAATAACTTAAGTGCATCTTGTTCGTTAGAACAAGATGCAGATCTATAGATCTCTCAGCAATGCCACGATGACGAGGAAATGAAGTAATTAAATTTAATAAATTATTCAAATTGAATAATCCAATAGTCCATCTGTTCGCACCTCACTTCCCCGGGAAGTTTTGAAGTTGGCGCCAAGGCGGAAATATCGAGGTCCCTCCGAAACGGATTGTAACCTACTTCTTTTTTTTTTGTAAGGTCATTGTTGTAAGGTTGTTTTGATGTCGTGAGTGGTAGAATGTGGTATGGTAAAATGTGTTGTTTAGTCGATCAAAAGCCCTCACTTCAGTGTGCCAGCTGAACAAACTCATGGAATTAACAGATTACTCAGAATTCTACTTATTAGTGCCTTTCTAGGAGTATTATCTGGTAAAAATAAATAAAAACTTAGTCGTTTACTAGAAGGCCCACAGCTGATATTTGCAATGACATCCTCACTTACATGGGACTCAAGGTAAAATCCATAGAATTGACGAAAATACCATTCTATGCTGATTTTTTTGTGCATTTGACTGATGTAGAAGACAGTAATTGATAAATTTTTCTTTTTTCGTTATAGTAAATTCCATTTTTTCCCCCATGCCAAAGTTGCCATTTCTTGCGAAATTACCCACAAACCGGTTTAAAGAGATTGAACGACTGTCAGGAGAGGTTAGAAACCAGCTTGGAGGGGCGTTGGTTTAGAAATAGAAGGGGCAAACATCTTCAACGTGGATTGCCTAGGTTTTGCCTGTTGAAATCGAAATGTGGATTGTGATGTAGTACATGTGCATTAACTTGACGATTCAACGATTCGACGTTGCAACTACCAGTCTTTGAAGGCCCTTAATATTAGTCGTTAATTATTAACGTATTATATTTTTAAACCAAGGGCTTGGACGATTATATTGGGGTGGATTAATTGCAGAATCATAAAAACATGTTAGTTAATACATTTTATTTTGCTGTTTTTCAACTGTTATTTGGTGGATCATTCGAAATTTGCTTATTGCTTCTTTTTCATTAGGTTGTCGACAGAAAGGTCTTATTTTCTTCCCTTCTACGCGTAATTTCTTTTTATTGTTTTCTCTTTTCGTTTCCCTTATTTTCTAGGCCACCTTTCCGTTTTCCGCTCTTTCCTTCGTTTTTTCATTACCTACCTTATTCGGCTCCATCCAGCAACTTGTAGTTTTGGGTAAGCCAGAGGGGATTTCTTACGGCACCATTCTTTATAACTTCACTCTGAAAATAAATTCCCCCGTTATTTCCCACTTTCCTTTCCCCATTTCTCCCTCGCGTTGATTTAGGGGGGTCTTTATACATTTCATATCTAACCCCCGGACCCTTCTTGGTCCGTGATCGTCGACGATCGAGCGACTATAGTTCTTGTCAAGGTCGCCTCGGTCGTATTTCGTCATCCTGAACGTCCCTATTTTTTGTCAATTTTTGATGGGATTGAATATTTCGGCATTTCAGGCTGTTAACTTGTTGTTCCCTAATTTCAGTAGTCACGTTTGTTTTAATTTCGTTTTGTATTCCGTGATGATAATAAATTGTGCATGTGTGGAGCATTTTATCGTAATCGCGTGCATTTTACCGGCTCACGCAACAGTTGCGGCGTACGATATTTTCTAGTCACGCCAGAACGTTTATAGACGCTCCAATGCATCTATGAAAACTACGGTCGAACCCTAACCAAATTATCAACCTTTTTCACTTCAAGTTGATATATGGATTGGACGCGGTTCATGGATGTTTTGGTCAGTGACGGGGGTCGCTCCTGGACTTGATGTGGGCGTGATAGAGAGCTTCGGAAACCGACGGTTTTGACGAAGCGGTACGTTGAAGGAGTTGTACCAGGGATTGGATCCTGAAGTTGAGAATAAAAGTCATTGATCAAGGGGGAAGAGGGAGAGGGGTGAGGGGCGGGCTTCCCCGACCATCAACAACTTTTCGCACCTGACAGGCATTTCAGACGGCGGAGACAGTCTGCTCGGAATAATGCTATTTAGAAGCAACGTCCACACCTGCGAATTTAATGCTTTATAAATTGGAAACACATTTTATCGAAACTTTCAGCAACTTACCATAACATCATCAATCTTTTATCTTAAGTCAAATCATTTTAAGCGAGATAGAGTGAGCTAAAATTTGTTCCTATGTTCATCCACTTACTTGTAATTAGTCATTGAATGACTAAAATTTAACTAGAATTGAATTTTAGGTTCGTAAATCATTCAATAAAACATAACTTTTATAATTAATTTTTTAGTGACTGAGGCGCCATTCAGTTGTGAATCTCAAATTTTTAAGAAGAACGGAAAGAACGGTGATTGGCTGGTGAAACCAGCAGAGGATGGCCTCTAGTCTAATATATTGAAGCCAAAACACGGAGGAGGAGGGGGAGGAGGAGGAGGAAAATAACAGATCTGGTGATCTTTATTCTAGGGCACTTCTTGCTGTCGGAAAATCTTGTAGAATAAAAGAGAAACTTAGTCTCAACGACCATAGCCTGAAAAAAGTTCAAAACCTCTAAAAAGTAGCTCCGCTTGTGGTAACTGAGCGCAGATCTTTCCCAGAAAATGGGAGAATCTATGTCAAACTTTGGATAAAAAATTTATCGACAAGATGACATTTCTTTGGGGCATTTCATTTCACTGTGAGGTACGTGCACCAAATATGGCTATCTTTAAAGGTTTGAGGCCCCTATACAACCCAAAGTTCTGCACCATATTGAACTGCACAAAAAAAACTATTTTTTGATTTTTCGAAATATTTTGTGTGATTTTATAATAAAATTTCGACCAGGCCACCCGATGATTTTAATAAGGCCACCCCTAAAAAGGGACCAGGCAATCATGTAAATTCAGAATAAATCATGGCCACTTTAAAAAAAGTTATTATCGTAACCAACACCACGTATATTGTGTAAGCAGGTAGGAACTTCAGATGAATAGGTAAAAGTAAATTAAATATCACAATGCGGGGCACTGTCTGGCCTCATTGGGGTGCACACAACTTCCTCGATTTAGACAGTTGACTTTGAATTATAGCGCGTTTTTGCATTTCGACCCACACTGTGCACCGGGAGCTATGGAGATGAAAGACCCCTGACCAGGCTTTCCTGAGAAGCGAATCTGGGACGTTATTTTCACGCTTTGAACGTACGTTGAGAAAATGAAGTTTGCGCCTTAGGATCTCTGCCAACCAAACAACACAATAATTGTTTCAAAATCAAATTATTTCAAAATCAAAACTAGGAACACTACCTCACGTCTGGTCAGGTTCTCATACGTGATACACCTCACCTTCATCACTTTGCACCTCCTTCCTACACCCTCTCCCATTCTGGTACCTCTGCTTGTTACCACCCCATGTATCTTGTGCATTGTGTACAACCCTCGTTGCCTGTAACACTTGGTGATGATGGAATATTTCGAATCAAATAATATTAAAAAAAATATTTTTTTTTAAACTACAAAATTAATCGAAATTTCCAACTGTATGTATTCGTAATGTCATTGTGCTTTCTAGAAATACATGTGCTTTATTTGGTGTTTGATTTGATTGTTGTACCCACCATTTCCCTCGCTTTGTTGGGAATTTTCACGCTTTGGACCCGCTTGGCAAAAATCATGGAATCCGACCAGGTATTGTGTATTTATATCGCTGTTCGCTTCGTCGTAATTCTGCATTCATTTTTTCCCCACGTTTATCATTGTTTCGAATTTCCCCTCAGTCGCTTGTTGGGTGTAGAGTTAAGACATCGACGATTTTGGACTGGAGCCCAAAAGGTGGTTTGGATTTGTTTTTCGGTTCATTGAACATAGCACGAAAGGGAAATCTTTGGTGTAAGTGCCAACAGTATTTGTAAATTGGATTGGGGAGGACAATTTGGGCTCAGCAAGATTTTTGAGAGCTTATTGGGGGGTACAAAATAGATAGAAGCTCCGTAGGCCAAATTGGAATAATTTGTCTTTTTACCTCCTTCAGAACCCGAGGAACCAACACTAGACAAACTTAAACTATATATATTTCTTGATTTGGTCTTGTCTTTTTGGTCTTGTATTTTTCCGATTTGGGGGCGCTCTTTTAAATACCCTTTTGTTTTAGAAAAGGTTTTAACCTGGGAAAAATCCTCTGCACACTATGAGAAAACAGCAGACGTTGAATCAGCAGCGAGGGGGAAATGGAAAGAAAGAAGACTCGTAGTCAGTCAATGAGTTGCCATGATGAGAGAACTGTCACTCCACAACCTGCCACCCCCAATTGTTTGGTTTTGAATTTCGGTTGAAGGCCAATTTTTGGCAAGTGAAAATGTTGTCGGAACAGTTAACGCTAATAATTAATATTAACGGGCGTCCATCACTTGCCTCCCCACGGGCCAGAGGTGATTAGCAGAGACTCGTTAGCCCCCCCGAGCAGAGTCCGGAAGCGTATCGGTAGCCCCCTGTTTCAAAGTCTTCGTCTTATCGCTAGCCTCCCATCCCAGCGAATGTTTGATTTTTGTCTGTGTGATAATGTGCAGGTTCAAAGGAATCAACAGATGCCTCAAAAATGCCAATCTCATCAGCTTGTTGAACAGGATACCTTGAGAGGGAAGCAACCACTTGCATTTTTGATCCTTCTCTATTTTTTTATGGTAAAATCAAATTGTTGCAAAAATGCCCACCAGCGATGCACTTTGGAACTTAAATCGACCTTGACAAAGGAAGCTTGTAGGGACTTACAATCAGTAACAAGAATAAACTGAGCGTGAAATAATCAGAATAGGAATTAAATATATCCGTAAGTATGGATACGTCATGTGGATTAGTTAAGAGCCCTGGATGACTCGGCCCTCAATAAAGCTCAAGGAATCCATAGTAATATAAGGTCTGTGGTCGCTTCCCAGCATGGAACTGGCCAAGCGTCTTTGTTGTCGGTAGAATCAGGAATATTAAAATCGGGAAAATTATGTTCAATTTCCGAGGTGTGAGACTGTTTAGATTTTTGGGAATTTCCTCCAGAATTTTTGTTGAACGTTTTACGTCTTTTACGGGAAAAGAGTTTCTTTTGTTTGCCGTTTCCGGGGGCTAACGAAGTGAAGGTGGCGAGTCCGGGGAGGCTAATGATGACCCTTATGGGGTGGCTACCGATATGTTTTTTCGGCTCGGGGAGGCAAGTGATGGACCCCGAATATTAACATTTATTGCGTACTGTCTAAATCATTCAAAGATGGTTCTCCTCCTTGTGTTGCTGCCCCAATATAATAGAACTAGGGGGCCACACCCTGCTGGCTCCGCCAGCCGACCCCCGCTCGTTCTGCACTGGCAGGCCACAAGCGGTCGTTGCTGCCTGGCAGGCCACAAACTTCGAATTGCCCTACAAGAGAACCTAATGCGAAAACTGTAGCCTGTCGGAGGTAATTTGGATTTTCAATTCAATAGGATGGATCTCACCTGCTTGACGAGATTCAAGACACCTGAGAAAGCATGGGGACCGTCACAGCTCTCTTCTCATGGCAACGCAGTGGCTGGCTACATACCCTCTTTATTCGGCTAGCAGCGGTTTTTCCCGCGCGGCTGTTTTCTTATAACCTGAGGAGTATTTTTCTTAGGTTAAAATCCTTCCTAAAGGAATACGAGAGCATTTAAAAGAGTGCTCCATTGAGTTAGACCTCATCAAGGAATAAAATTCCCAGTCAAGTTTTTAGGCATTTGGTACCGTTGCAATATGCTAACTACCGACCCGCCACTGCCTACCTCCGCCTAATTGATACCTACCGTAGTGACTCGACCGTTGCAATATGCTACCTACCGACCCGCCGAATGAGCTCGATGAGCTGAAGTAAATAAACACGCGTAAGTAAACAAAGTGAACACTGAATGACAGTAGGTACAGCGGGAGTTAGAGATGTGTGTAAATGGACGAAAAGAAGTTCAGGAACGGTCGTCGATTGGTTCAATTTATGTAGGCGTTATGAAGACGACTTCCCTCAACCAATAGACTGACTGTTGGTCACAGACGAGCTTCATTTATTGGAGCGACTTCAATTTTTCAAGGTAAGCTGCTTTTCAATTTTTCTGGCACGGTAGGTAGCAATCTTGTTGGTAGGTAGCATACTAAAACAGCGGAGGGTCGGTAGGTAGCATATTGAAACGGTACCAGGCCCGAAATTATATTATAATGAAAGAGTATCTGTGGCGAAACCATTCCCATAAAAGTTTACGGTACATATCGATTGTTCAGTATTGCAATCAAAATTACTGCTCGAATTGGATTCCTGTACGCTTTTGAAATCTGAGGTAAAATTAATATCTTCAACATCATGTAAATACAATAAGTTCTTTTCCGTTGTTATCCTTCTCTCGAACTACTCACACTTTACAGCCCTGCAGAACTTCAGTTGCCTGTACTGCCGCTTGTATTGAGACGTTGAGCCAGAGATGTCACCTTTCCAGAATGCTGAAAAACACACTGTTTGATGTTGCATCGCTGTGTAGTTTGCAAATGGCGTATGTTGGTGTACGTATGTCCCCAGGTAGACTTTCAAAACAGATCACTTCGTGCTACGAGGCTCCTCGTTTCCATTCCCTGAAAATTTGTGAACTGGACTACTTAATGATTGTTCTCCAAAATCGACCCTTTTTGAGGGGTTCCTACACGGAATAGAATGTGGGTTCTTAGTGATGAGTATAGAAGACAAAAGCATATATACGAAGAATATTGATGTGTTGAAACGATGATGTATGGTATTTCAATTGATCGAATCAAATATACCTATCGACATGGGACATATATGTTCGAAAAAAAGGTTTATATTAATTTTTGAAATATTGATATATCAATATTTCAAAAATTAATATAAACCTTTTTTATCGACATGGGACATATGGGTGATTCCACGAAAACTGGAAATTTTTGATGTCCAAATATGAGTGAAAAATTCTTTCTTTGTTTATAGATTTTTTTGATTAGGCTTACTTTGAAGGTTGTTCAGATGAAGTTTAGCAACGAATTCAATCATACAAGTGCTCCGTTTAGCAAGAATAGAAAATTTTGTAAATTCGTAAGATGAGGGAATGAGGTAGGTATGAGAATGAGGAAAACAAATAAAATGAGACGCCAGATTGATTTTGAATGTATAATAAATTGACTCTAGCGTACATTGCGTTTGTCTACTCAATTAATGAAAAATATGAAATATATTTAGGTAATATAATAAAATCGTAAGAATGTAGGATCATCCTCATTCTCTCATTCCGAACCTCATTCTCTCATTTACCTATGATTAACGTGAGAGAATGAGAATGAGAGAATGAGGTTTTTGGCTTCAAAATAGGATGCTATTGCACACATTGTTATTACTGCAATTTTCAAAAATCACATGGCACAAGCACTTGGCAACGCTCACTATGTGACTGATAATCAAAATTCTGAAACTTACCACAACTAGTATTATGAAAGATGAGAGAATGAGAATTCAAGTGCCGAAAGATAAAATACTCCCACAAAACAGGACACCGACTGAAGAGGGAGGATATTTTGACAATGTCGATTTCTCGACGTGCAGAAGCGATGTGTGGAAGTGTTGCTGACCCATTTTTCTGGTCCTACTAGGGGCATGGCGGACACACGACTTTCTCAAAATAATGTGAGAGAATGAGGTGACTACCTCCGTGACAGCCACATGATGTTGTCCTTACTCAACACGGTTCACTGTTAAAATCCGTATTCTCTAAAAAGTTGAAGGTGAAGAGCAGGTGAAAATAACGATACATTGGATTTTGGCGAAAATCTACTTGGTTCATCGTCAGTAGTTGTTGAAGTTGGAAACTCCGAGAAAGGGACACGTGAGAGAATGAGGATATCGAACTTCAAATTTGAAATTTCATACCTAAGTTTTCAAGGAAAGGGATGAAACTTGATTCGAATTAAAGCTATCGTCTTCTCCCTTAAGCCCAAAAAAAAGTTTTTTTGAAAAATCAAACAGGAGAGCCATCGTGTTTGAAAGACCTAAAATTTCCAGTTTTCGTGGAATCACCCATATATGTTCGAAAAAAAGGTTTATATTAAATTTTGAAATATTGATATATCAATATTTCAAAAATTAATATAAACCTTTTTTTCGAACTTTTAAAATTAATATGATCAGAATTAATCAAATTAATTTTTTTTGTTAAATGGAAATCTCGGGCAGCTCACGCTCATTTACCAGGTGTTTTGCCAGGCCTGGAAATTAGGCCTAAAATAAACGAAATCGTCTTTTAAAATGAATCTCTGTTTTGATAGAAATATTGGTTAGCTACACCATTGAAGAGAATATAATATATGTTTAAATAATATATATTATATGGTTAAATAATATACTTATATATATTATATATGTATTATATAATATAATTATATATATTATATATGTTGTTGGAAACATATGAGGGCCAGTCAAATAAGACGAGATTGTTTTGCCGACGTTTCAAGAGATATATTCTCCTATCATCAGGGCCTAATGAAATGAACAAAACACGAATTTACACTTTGAATTTAACAATTCATGAAACTATATGATAAATTTACAAAATTTAAAAAATTTTACTTACAAGTGCAGGAAAAAGGGCAGCACACGATGTGAGCCGTCGCTGTCGTACAAATAATTTCATTGGGCCCTGATGATAGGAGAATATATCTCTTGAAACGTCGGCAAAACAATCTCGTCTTATTTGACTGACCCTCAACAAGTTTCCAACAACATTAATTGAAACGGTCAACATCACCATCAACTATATATTATATAATTATATGGCTAAATAATATAATATTATTTAACCATTCAAAATACGGTCTAGGATTAGGAGCAAATGCTAATGTTAGCAGCCGATAAAGCGAACCCTAACTGCCACGTTCTACAAACTCTACACCTGTTACATACTACAGTAGGTAGAGTGGCGAGAACGAGAGGAAGAAGTAGGAACCCTCTGAAAATGATCAATTTAGGAGAGCAACCATTTTTCAGGTCAGGATTTGAAGTGGAATGTGGGAACTTTTTCGTTATACCCCCCCACGCGATTTTGGTTGGCTTTGCGTGCCTTAAAGCCATCGGGAGGGGTGTGTATGAAACTCGAAATTGAGTGGGAGGGGGTGGGGGTGTTATTTGAGTACTTTTCCGTTATAACGGAAAACGTTATAACGGAAAAGTACTCAAATTTGGGTGCCTTAAAGCCATCGGGAGGGGTGTGTATGAAACACGAAATCGCGTGGGGGGGGGGGGGGGGGGGTATAACGGAAAAGTACCGGAATGTGATGCTGGGTTGCGTTAAAAAAGTTTTATTTAATACTCGTGCAACGTTTTCCTAAACTCCAATACGATGACGAAAATCCCCTACTGCTTTAACTTTGTACACAAATAACTTCCGCTTTTACACAGTGTTTACACGAGCTTCGCCCAATTAAGAGATGTTAACAAGAGTTCGTACCTATTTGAAATGTCGCTTCATTCTGCGCCTACCAATTTAATTTTCGGATGCAATGAAATAGGCGATAAAAATTCAGGATAAGTACACATTTTGAACTTGTTATAAGGTAAGTACCATTATTTATTATCTACAACTCCGTCGAAAGTTAGAGATCTCGATTACATATCGGAAACACCGACTTGTAGCCTAGATATATCGACATTTTTAATCGAAATCGATGTATATTGGTCGATATTCTACAGTCGATAGCTGATTACCGATAAAAAAAAAATATCTACTACCTATTTGAAAAAAAAAGAAGAAGTTATATAAGTAACAATGAAAATAAAGGGATCAACAGATTGGGTTGAAAACACTCGAAAACGTCTCTCCAGCTGCAACTAGTGTTTCATTTTGAAGGCAGGGCTCGTTCTCACCCAAGAAGGACGAATTCGTTCGGAAGGAAGCTTCCTGTCAAAACTGAAATATTTCGCAAAATCATTTTTCTTTAATTGTAACTTTTTACTTCTTTGTTCTAAGTAGGGCTCCGATTCGGACTTTTTTTTTTCATAGAAGAAAGCATTTTGTTAGTATTTTTTTATCTCTGAGTCCCACAGAATTGAATTTTTCGAGCACATAAAATTTATGTCTTTAATTCATTCATTTAATGTTTCGTGAATTAGGGCCCAGACGATATACCAAAAATGTTACAAATTGTACACAACTGTTTATTGTTCCTCTATATAAATAATTTATTGTTCAAATTTTCTTCAAATTAAGCAAAAGTTTTAATTTGGTGATGAAACTAGTTATTTATTTATCGCGAGCGAACTCCTCCCAACCCAGGGGGACGAGGCAATGGGGAGCCATGAGCACAATCGTCAGACAAGTTCCGATCCTCCTTGAGAGGACGGCTGACGACGTCCGCGACGGCAGAAGCCAGTCGGACGAAAATTCAGGGTGAAATTCCCTTGTTTCGTTTCGTTTCGTTTATTTATTTATTAAATAGAAGAACACATTTTTTTCATTTCGAAAGTGATAAGTTATAATAATTCCGAGACTGCGGAAGCATTGTTATCAGTGATAACAAAATTTGTTCTCCAAAATGAAAATTTCCACTCACGTTTTGCGTTTCAGAGCCTCCTGAACAAATTTCGTTCCGTGTCTGTCTGTCTGTCGGTCTGTCTGTCCGCATTTCCTTGCCACACCCATAACCTCCACAATTTTGATCGGATTTCTATCAATTTTTCAGGAATTGTGTGGGTATAGCCCTAGATGGTCCCCTATCAGTTTCATCGCGATTGCAACAGTGGTACTCCCTGCGCATGCGCGAACGTAATTTTCTTGTTACAGTCACAACTACGTTCATTTTGAACCTAAATTTCATACAATAATATGCGAGGAAGCTATGGGCCATGTCCCACTTGGCAGTGTATTTTTCATTCTTTTGCAAAAGTTAATTTTACCTGTCATTAAAAAACAGGTTTTTAATAATTATTTTTAAAAAAATTTTTTTTTTTTAAATGAACCTTGTTTGGACTGATGTAGGACCCCAAAAAATGGATTGTGCGTCCAAAATGGGCTAGGGAACCTCATATCGACTAATATATTTACTTGAAAGAACTTCATAATTTGAAGCAATAGCAGTGAGTTTTGGGCTCCTACAGTGTAATACAAATCTTCGACCTCCATGGCGAATACATAGGCGTATTGTTCCAATAATATTAAACCAAAAACACTATGGTTATGTTTCTACTATCAGTAAAATTTACTGATAGTAGAAACATAACATAATATTAAAACATAATATTTAATATTGATGTGTGACAGCCTATTTGTCATATCGCTATAAAAAATATCGGTCTTGACATCGATATCGCTAATTGGGTAATTTGCAATCCCAAGTCGAAAGAGCTCTTTTTCCCCCCGAGTATAACGGGATTTCAATTGCCAGCATCCAACTCCCGGTTCTGCATTTAATGCGATTAAACCGACTGTGTATGTGGGCGATATGAGAGGCGGTGTGTTGCATACCTAAGTGTTATTACAGGCTGACCCACTGTGGAGTTTACTATTGTGACAAGGGCTTTAACAGCTCTGTGTGGTTTTGTGTTGTCACTTCAGAAATTAATAAAAGTCTATTAATTTAAAACGTTTGAAGTAAAGAGAAAATAATTATGGATTTCGGCGTCAACAGTGGAAGAATAATTCTACTGCCTGTATCGAATTATTCGATACAGGCAGAAAATAACGTGAGGTAGATGCGGTGAGATAGAGGGAATCCTTCCTATAAAAAGACGATTTCAGACGAAGTAGTCTATTTCCACCATAAATAAAATAATAACATGTAGACGCGTAGGTATCGGTTTACTAAACCATCATCAGTACAATACAGAATCCTACTGTACTGATGATGGTTTAGTAAACCGAAACGCGTCCACAAGTTATTATTTTATTTATCGTGGAAATAGACTACTTCGTCTGAAATCGTCTTTTTACAGGCAGAAAATTCCCACAGCACAAAAGGGAGAGCAGATTTTATTAGTATTATTATTATTATTATTATTTTTTTCGCCCGGTTATTTTGCAAAGGCCGACTCGCTATTTGTGTCGTGTTTTTCTTCCCCTTCTTTTTTTCAGGGATGATTCCGCTCTTGAATTTGAAAAAAAAAAAAAAAAAAAAAAAGGCCGATGTAGTGTCAAACGCCTTCATAGAATCACTTCACACTACATTGTCATCGGAATGCAAGGGGGGAATTCCTTCACTTGATCTGCTCGTCGGTATTCTGCTCATAATCTCCACCCCCGTTGCGAAACAATTCGCATGGAACGCTTTTAGTGATTATGAGCGCATATTTCGAGTATTAATGAATGACTTTTCACTTTGACTCCGATCCGCAATAAAATGTACCTAATAGAGCTGAACTTATTTTCCGTTCACAACTCGCAGGCTCGCCCAGATCGCCAAACATTATATTCCAGTCTCGATCTCCTCAGATAAATTAATAGAAGTTTACATTAAGGTGACTCTGAACTTAGTGCCGAACTTAAGTGGCAGGCGGTTGAATATTTTATAAGACCCTTCTTACTCCCCTTCATTAGTGTTGACGGCCCTTGTGACGCCTGAAAGGGGAACTTGGTCCAAACTCTGGCGTGCACTGAATGATTTTCGGCCGTGAAGACGCTTTCAAAAAAAGTTCAAAGGTGATGTATTTTTTGGGGGCCCACATAAGATTTGGTGCGCAATTACTCTCACATTGCTTTACTGGATGTAAACCAAATTTTCGAATTTGAGCTAAATTTCCTATTAGAGTAGGTATTCAAATGTTGGTGGTGAGATGTGAAATTCGCCGCTTCAATCGCTCCTGTCTCAGCTGAACCTACACTACCCAGCAATCCCCATAATATATATTATAAGGTTGTGAGGTGATGAGGGGCCGTAGCGGGGGAATAGGGGACCAGGAGCTTGCAACTACTCTTGTGCGTCTATGGAGTTACATTACACGTGATCTCCTGACCAACTAAAAGGTTCTGGCACACTAGGCAGGCCAGGACAGGCACAAGACAGAGGCAGGTGTAAGCCAGAATGGTGAAACTGCGGTGAACGCCCGATTGCGGCAGCAATCAGTAAACGAGGAAGGGAAATTACGATCGCCTGGTTGCGGCCGCAGCTTGTTCAGGGAAGAGGAACTGTTAATGAAACAAGCGAGTTGTAAGTTGTCCCTGCGTTGGATGACTCGATTGCGGGTCATTTCTGGGGTCAGTGTTCGAGTATCAACTCTGTCGTCGTGATTGTTCAAGCTGATTCTGAGCGAGAAAAAGAACACAAAGCTGGTTAACACACAAACACACCAAAAAAAAAAAAAAAAAAAAAACCAGGGCTGTTGTTGACAGCCGGCCTAATCATCCTGATATTCTGACATTAAATGTCAGAATAACTACAAATTTTGTAGTCACACTAAAGCTGGGATGTATCGCAGATTGTGGTTTGGGAAGATCATGGAACGATGCTTCCTAGCGAGAACTTTATTATATACTGGATGGTGTCTGGGTCAAACCTGAAGGAATCAGTTGCACTTCTTCAGGAACACCAAGTTGTACATTACATGGATAAGTTATTGTCACATTATAACAGTTATAAATAAAATCTAGCAATAAACGAAACGATCTATATCCACGGCATAATTTTGGTGGTTGGTTTTCTCAAAGTGTATTCTAGCGTGGGAGCTAAAACTAATTTTTTCCACTTCGCGGAAAACCATTGAAATTGGGATACTTATGCAAACGCAGTGCCCAGGAACATAATATTTTATGATATTATCCATAATTCCAAGTTTTTCCCCCGAAGTGGATTTTTTTCTTTGTTTTTTGCGTTCTCTACTTCTTGGTGCTTTTGGACTTTTCTTGAACTATGCCGCCGTCTTTTTGACATTTTATGTCTTTGCTTTGGCACATAAACAAAAAAATCGTCACGAAAACTGTTGACGAAAATTGTCCCAAGCCGTTGCTAGGGAAATGAAACTTCTTTAGTGAACAATGCTTGTTTTGTTGTTATTAGTTTCCACGTTAGAAATCATTTTGAGAAAACGCCAAAATGAAGCCGTGGGTAGAGATAAAGACATAAAATGTCCCAATGTGTTGCAGACTCGTATGCAAGCGTTTCTACTTTTAAATGGTTTTACAATAACTGTAAATAAAATGATTTTATTGAAAGAATTAAGTTTTGCACGATTTTACCAAAGAATAATAAACCCTTCTGTAAAATTTTTTCCAAAAAGTTTCCGACCGCTAGAAGTAGGTACGCTAGAATAAACATGACGCGGTCTGTGTCGTAGTCCTCCCCTCCCCATCGTGTTTGGGCTCCAATATAATAGGACTTGGGGGTCACCCCATTTTTCCTTCAGGCAGTCGTTCCAGTCGGTTTCAGGACGGACGAAAATTTACCGAAAAATGGAGACAAAAGCTTCTTAGAATTATGAGATTTACAACTAGCCTGGATCATTAAATAATTCATTTTCAGTCAAAATACCCCCTCTTTAAAAAATTTGGAAAAGTATCGATGAAAATGGATCCGGTGGAATCAGCATGAACAAAAGTTTAAATCCCGCGTTCCCAGGTTTGCCACATTTCCCAGAAAAAACAAAAACAAAAAACCATAAACTGTGTTATTTTTCATATGAGGTGAGAGCTCATATGGTCGTGACTCGGGCGAATTCCGCTTTGGGCCAAGTTATTAAAATGGCAAAGGATTTCTCCAGAAGCCCCCCTCCCATTCTTCCTTCTTATACACCACATCCGCACCGTCTCTGTGGCGGGTGTGTACCAAAACTTCATGAATTATTTACATTGCGCAGTTTGCCTCCTTTTGAAGCCAAAAGAGGAAGGCCGGTGTTCTGCGTGCGCGTTGCGAACCATCAGAGGGAACCCTGTTTTATCCCCGACGGGCTATTAATTGTGTGAGACGGTGTGATTCACGGTCTGAAGTTTGCGAAAAGGGCGAAACAATATGGACAGTCGAAGTGCACTGCAGCCGTGGCTGACCCTGCACGCCCTGTGACCCCGTGAAGTGCCAAATGGTTATACGGATACCTACCGATTAATTTTAATAAAATATCCCGGTTTTGAAAAGGGGGCGTATCTTTGTGATGGACGGGGGGCACGTTCGTCTGACCCTGTTTTACACGGCTTTCCACTCATTTGGCCCTTTGCCACACGACCTCTTCGCTCGGAAACTTTTATTTACGAGTGGTCGACGCAGCTACCGAAAAAAAAAAAAAAAAATCCTCAAAGTTACGGCATAACGCAATATAAAACTGCCTCTTCCCCAGCCGCAAAGTGTCTTTTAGAGTGTGGCAAAAAGAAAAACAGCTATTCACGTTCGCCGTTTTAATTTGACGTTTGTGGCAAATTTATTGACTCCCGATCGTCCAATGACTGTTTGGCTTAAGGTTGATGAAGTGACTCGCAGAATTGAGAGCTTGAGAAAAACATCCAATTCCCCCAGGTTCGCTTCTTCGTGACCCGTTTGCGGCAGATAATTCATTGAGCCATTTTTCAAAGGCTGCCTAAACATGTTAAATGATTAACGACACAAGGATGGAGGGAATTTCCTCCCTCGTATAAACCCATTGTTTTCACGATATTTTACAAACTCCGGTAGATTGTTGGGCGTTAATGAAACTTTCCGGCCTCTCGGGGAGGAATTCAGGTGGTTCTAACTGTTCGCCGTTGCATTGAAATCGGAGCCGATGAGCAGGCAATATCTGAAGAAGTTGGGGTTGATGTTGGCGGGAGTGCTCCTCGAGGTACGCAAAATAGATCAGCTATGGACGGAGTTCTGGAACAGGCGTGACCGGAGAAATTCTGGAGAGGATTAAACTAAACTGTAGGCACAGACATTGAAACGATCCCAAAACAAGAAAACGGTGGTTGAACGAAAAAGTTCTATTTTGCTCTAATGCGAAACCGATTTTTGGAAAAACCAGTGCAGGTAGAAGTTTTCAACAAGCAAAAACCGGTTTTGAAAGAGCTGCCACAAGTTTTTAACGAGCACTAACCAGCTTTTAGCGAGCAAGCAGGAGCCCTTGCACGTTAAAAATCGTTGAACTCAACGATTAGAAACTGGTTTTGAGGGAGCAGACAACGAATTTGAATAAGCACAACCCAATTTTAAGTGAGCAAGTAGAAGTCTTTGGGGGGACCCCTGAAAATGTATTTGCGATCCAAAATTACCTTGAAAACGACACCTCGTTCGATCTCCTGATATCCATCAAATCAACTTCAATAACATTTTGTAATCCCAAGATCCCCAGGTCGGATGGGTCTCAAACCTTCATAAACCGGTTCCACGTTCAGAAGTACTTTGAAAATGACACCCCACTCGACCATAAACTCCATGAATCGTTGTTTATGGGAGTTCCAGCCCGACGAGGAGGAGGTGGAGGAGAACCATCTTTATTATAGAGTAGGTAGGAACGTACCTTCATGCAAAGGTAGTCAACGAGTCCGTTTTTAGGGAGATGACACCCGATTTTAACAAGCAGAAACCAGTTTTGGGGGAGCAAACGCCAGTTGCTATGAAGTGATTCTGGATGATGACACTCGAGTACACTCGGGTACTGTAAGGCTACACATCTGAGAAGTATTTTGGTGAGCAAGTAGTTGTTTCCAGGGAGCAGAATGTAGTTAAGGGGATGAGGGAGATGACATTAGTTTTGACCAGCAGAAAGCGGTTTCGGCGGAGCTGACATAACCTTTCAACGAGCATAAACCGGTTTCAAAAGAGCAGACACCGGTAAAAAACCGGCAGATACTGTAGGTTCACACAATAAAACGGGTGTTTGGTGTGTAACTATTTGCAAAATTTGCAAATATTTAATATTGTGTTCCAAATTGATTAATAGGTCTATCAATATTGTGTTGTGTGTTTGGGGGAAGGCCTCCAGCGTTACTGGGATTTCGCCCCCGGTGTCTTTGGAGACAGGTGAGGAGGGTACCTGAATGCCCAGGGCATAACGCGAGATATCGGGGGGAGAACTAACTAAGTACCTACTTACCTGTACCGCTCATTTTTTCCTAGTAGGTAATAGTCTCTCCCCTTGAAACAAAATGATAGGTAGGTAGGAACCTACCTATTCAAGTTAGATGCCGCAGTAAATGTTCTTCAAGAATTGCTGGCGACGCCCGGGCTCATGAAGACTTCCACACTGACGACCGACGACCAGCATGACCGCAGCATGCTGGGCCAGACGCCGGACTTCGCTGGTTTCGATGCCGATCAGCTGGAAAGAGAATTAATAGCCTCTACCGGGACGGTCAAGGCGCAAACTTGTTTCCTCCCGACCCACATCAAAACGAACTGGTTAATGTGGCATTTAGTTCGACAGTCGAAGTGGGCCAGCTCGACCAAGTCAGGAGGACGAGTTCGACCTCTCCCCATTTAGGCTGTGTCCAGAATGTAGTTTCATCAGCACACTTCTAAATTCCCAGATATCTCGGTTGCCGTGGCGTATGGGGGTCTGAACTCATTCACCTGCAGGACCTAATCCGGCGAGGCTCAAGGTCGTTTAATGGCCTATGGGCGGCAATGACCGGGAGCAGGGCGTTGAGAGCGTGGAGTTACTCCTACTGTAGGAGACTGACCCAAGGCCAAGGGAGTAGCTCGGTAGAGCCGCAAGATGTCCCTCAGCTTCCCGGCAAGAAGAGCCGTATCATCCTCGGCAGCTTCTTCAGAGTTTGTATGACCGTTTGTAGCCGTGGTTGGCGCACTAAGCTTCTGAAAAGTGCCATGCTCCCTACATTACTCGTTCTTGAGGATGACACGAACAGCTGGAAACCCATGGGAGCATTCTATTTTTGCAAAAATACAAAGACAATTTCGTTCAAGAGGGAGGTGGTTGATGCCGATGACGGAGCCTCAGCCATGAGCAATAATCGACCATCTCTTTCATTTCTTCCTGATCTCTTCCGGCTTAGAATGTAGAACCCATGTAGAAACCGTTTACATATAATTCATTTAAGAGGCTATCTTAGGGTAAGTTTTTAAAGAGCCATTTAACCAAGTTAATACGATAATACTGGTTGTAAGTGCGGTTGTTGAACAATGTACGTACAGATTGGATTATTCCAGCCACTCACAAATTAAGGCGCCTGGCAAATCGACGTCAGGGGAGATCGAACGTCTGTTTGGAATGTTTGTCGAGCTCCTCGCTTCAGAACTAGTTCAAAATAGCTATTCAGACGGATGGGGGTTGTTCTGATGGATCCCTCGCTACAGTGACAATGACGAACTAAAAGCATTAAGCCCTATCAAACTTTCCTCCGCCAAATAGATCCTCCCTTTCCCAACGTCGTATGTCACCTTCCCCGGGCTCCGGCGAAACTGTTTCAATCTCGTCAAATTGTTCTGAATCGGAAGAGCTCTCCGAAAACTCGTCAACGAGCACCTGGACACGAGAGGAGGACAAGTTGTAGTTTCAACGGCTGAGATGGCCTCCGGAATTCAAGGGCTGGTCAGCTTCGTTCAAGTAACCCTTCAATCAAACCCTCGTTGAGGATTGAAAGGTCTTCAGGATGATTTTAACAAGTAGATGTATATTACCTGAGCTCATTGCTAACCCCAAACTAAGTAATTACAATATAAGTAAAACTTGGTATAATGGATTTGTGTCTCTCTTCCTTACAAAGGATCCAAGATGGTGATGCAGCCTATTCCCTAAGTGCGTTACCGTGTTCGAACATGCTGAGTGTCGTCTTCCGTTCTGAAACTCCAAGTTTTCCGTCCATGCTCGCTAATACGTTTCAGGATTGTGGAGGAGACGAGGGGAAGGAAAAAAAGGAAAGACCCTCTTACTAGAGAGGATTCAACTCAGGGATCTTTAGGGGCAACCAGTGCTGAAGTAATTCCATGGTTAACATTTGCCTTAATTTATACTTTTACTGAAGGACGATGCCCTCGATTACTGAAGATCCCATCACCCAGAAAAATAATCAAAATAGCTTATTACCGTGCGTAGGATACAGATGTCAGTTTCTACAACGTTGATCACCTGGACGAAGGCGCGGGAGGGCACCGAATCTTGAAGAGAAAGGACCACCTTTTCATGCGGTGTTTGGGAGTGGGCTCAGATCATACTATGAAAAAGATTAAATATTACCTCTATAGCTTCTTACGAACATCTTTGCGAACAATGTAAGCCTGAATTCATAAAGATCGGTTCATTATTATGCGAGTAAATTCAAGAAAACGACAGAGAATTTCGTTTTTCCGAATTATTTCGCTTAATGAAGAACCGATTTCGATGAAATCGAGTTTAAAATGTTGAAAAAGACGTCCCCAACGCCTTTAGACTCAAACTACCTTGAATAAAAAAAATGAATATGTATGCTAATAAGACGATTAGATATAGAGGTGTGATTATAATAATTAGGTATTATAAATTAATATTATTTATTTTCAAAATTTCTTGTGGTCTCCTTCTTTAGTCAGTTTTCATATTATGAAAAGTGTCCTAAGAAGGAGATTCACAAATTGGTGTACACTATTACTACTATAATATTATCCTACTCTAACTATCACACGATTATTTACTAAATAATATTCTACTTGGAATAATATTCTAATTTATTTATATTGTAAAGAAATATAGGAATTGATGAGAGTCATAAGTTTATATTGACAATACTAACATATACATTTAATATAATATATATTTGCATTGTCTATATAAAAGTTGTTGTGTTCTGCTATATATTATATTACTCAAATATATAATAGATAGCACATCACAATAACGACGTTGCGACAGAATGGAGGAAAGTATGGGTTCATTGATGGTTGCAGGCGAACTAATCTTATCAGGAGTTATCCTTTTAAGAACGGAACAAGCCACGGAAATACCACAATTTGCTCAATCCTGAATGATGTTCTAAATGGAGGTCTCAACCTGAGTGTAAATCGGTTGCTTTTATGTCTCTCAAAGACGCATCTGCCCCACTTAAGAGCTGAAAAGGTTGAGCCGTATGAAGAGGGGAAGAAGGATACAAATTTCGGAGGGAGGAAGGACTCAGGGCGCAAGAGAAGGAACCAGGAGAAAGGACCTGTGGGTTGAAAATATGATGAGGGGGTGGCGAGGGGTGGGCCGGGGGCGGCAGGCGGGGGCCGGGGGGCGGACGGTGCTGCAGTGGGTCCCGGGCAGCGGTGCGCGGAGGTTCGTCTGTCTTGGCCATGTGCTTCCATCAACCCCAGCGCCATGTTCGCTATGACCGAGTACTTCGGGGAATTCGCCCTCCAAAGGTAAAAAAAAAAAAAAAAAAAAAAGTGTCGCGGGATCTCGAAGTGAACCGTCGGAAAAAGTGCCGTGTTACCCAGTTCCAGATCCTGTACAGGTTATCTTGGAGGTCCTTCGTCCTGCAGTCTCCACCCCTCTGTTGCAGGGGTGGGCTTCGAGCGTCGTTAGTGGGGGGGTCAACCGCTCAACAGCTGAATTTCTGGCGTGGTGTCAAAGGGGTGGGGACGGCTTCAAGACTCCGGCGGGTACCTATCAAAGCTACTTTGACACTCCACGCAAGGCTGAAAATTGTATTGATCCGGGACGCGTACCGGCCTCAAACTTGGGACCTTGTTTGGGGGACAGACTCCGTTTTGACCTCATCCCGGACTGCTCGCTCGTACCTCATGTACTTCACGAAACAGACAATTTCTCAAAGAGAAACTTTGAACACATGTTGATTATTCCATTACATTTTCCACAATTAAAAATTACTCTAAAAATTCCCACCTCACACTTGTACACATAAAATTCACACCCGTTATTGTCAACAGTTGTTTGTAGTTACTACAAACATCGATTCCTTTGACTCTTGACTTTAATAAGTCACAAAACTCGGTTCATGACATATAAATTGGATCACATTATGATCACTTTGGAGTCAATTTACATCAGGGCTTTGACCTCAGGTTCACACAAGCTCAGACCTCTTTCAGTTTCGCTGGGGTAAACACAGTTCGTACCTAACCACGAAATTAGTTTGAATAATTAATTTCGAAAAGCAACCTATATTTTTGCCGCAGCGTAGAAAGTTATGGCCTGGTTTAAATGTGACAATTTGGAATAAAGGTGTGTGCGAAGTGGTTGTTTGCAGAGGTCCAGTTCAATATGTAGATGAGGGAGAAAGACTACTCCTCTGCTGATGGTGTAATAGAACCTAATGGAAAATTGTATGAATTGAACTACTTATACATAATATTATTATTGTAACGTTATATTATATTAGTTATATTATAACGTCTTAATTGATTCTCAATTTTGCAAAATTTTCTCAACTGAATAAACTTTTGTCAAAATTCTTGACTACAATTATTGTAGTTCTTGACTACTATTTTAGTAGTAGTAGTAGTAGTAGGTAAACTTATTTTAATGATAAATTAGACATTAATCATCCAATTTATCTCCTAAATTAGTTAAGGTTCTACATTTCAAATTATTCATTCCCTAGCTGGACCCTGTCAATTGGGTACGTTTTAGTAATGATTACTAATTATTACTCCTGTACATTTTCCTTCACTTTCGCACTGATCCGAGTAAATCAGCAGTTAAAATTACCTTCAACAAAGTCAATTTCATTTGGGGGTGTTTACCTCAGCGAAACTGAAAGAAGTCTGAACTTGTGTGAACCTGAGGTCAAAGCCCTGAAGTAAATTGACTCCAAAGTGATCACGTGAACCAAGTTTTGTGACTTATTCAAGTCTAGAGTCGAAGGGATCGATGTTTGTAGTTGACATTAACCGGGTGTGAATTTTATGAGTAAATTTGTGAAGTGGGAATTTTTAGTGTAATTTTTTGTTGTAGAAAATATAATGGAATAATCAACATGTGTAAGAAGTTACTCTTTGAGAAGTTGTCTGTTTTGTGAAGACGAAGAGGTACGTTCTTCAGAACATCCAAAATAGCATCTTCAGAATTTTATTGGTTATTAAGATGTTTACCTATGAAAAGGAATCTATTATCTAAGATGGGTCCATCTTCCAAAACTTATTCAGTGACTTTCCACACATTCAATTGCCTTCTCTATTTGTTGGTATAATAATAAACCAAAATCATAATATTATTATGATTTAGGTATAGGTAATAAAATGTATTTTATGGTTTTTTTAATGTATGTATTTTATTTTATTTTATTTTATTTTTTTTTTTTTTGTATTTTAGGTTTTAAAATGTATTTAATCTAATAAACCTAATAAAATAGGTATTGATAATAAACCTAATAAACCTTCAGCATAGCCAATTTGTTCTTTTGTTAAAACTAATCGATAAAATGACGATTGACCCACGAAATAATGATGTCCAATGATTGGGAGGGTCCAACAGAAACTTCAATGCTTTTGCCAAGCTTTCGGCATTATATTATGCCTTCCTCAGGTCTCAGCATAGGTCACTGTGAAATTTGAGTCGTCACTAGTCAGAAGGAACCAGAAACATCGAAGATGTTGAGAACTTCTTTTCAGCAGTTTTACGGTTTATGATGAAAGGGGGGGGGGATGTAATGTAACACTGACACTACAGCTTGTAGCTTGAATAAATAAAACGGCATGAGAGAAAGCAGGAGATGAAGTTTCTGTTGGACCCTGCTCCGAATCATTGGACATCGTTAATACTAATGGTATACTAATCCCTACTCTTGTTAGGGATGTAGAAACAGTTTCTACCATAAGCAGAGGAGTTATCATTCTCCCTAATTTACATAAAATATTATTCAAGGGTGGGTACATTTTGCGCAAGGTTTTATTATTATTTTGTATAAATTAAGCAAAACAATCAAGTCTGTCATTAAACAATAATTTTAAAAAAATTGAATATTGATTTAAAAACACTGAAAATTTTACACAAAGGTTGATATGGGTTAAACGTGCATTCGGTCATTGAATATTAAAAAAAAAAAAAAAAAACACTTCAATGTTTGGACAGATGTGGGATCTCGAAAAGTGATTAGGTAAGCGTCCAAAAGTTACCTGATAGCGACACCTCATTAAATGTATGGGAACACAGGAGGTCAAATTTTGACCTCTTGTGTTCCTTCAAAAGTCATTTTTAGCCCCAAGAATGCCCCATATATCCCAAAGGTGATGGAAAGACCCGGTGAGCGTTGAGGGTCGAGACCAATGATGAATCCAAGAGATCGACAAGCACGACGATTAATAAAAACTCAGCAGCAGCGAATATTATGACATGTACAGAAGGAATTGTTGGGAGTTCGAAATAGGTAAGAAAATATTCCCAAAACGTAGGAGACTTCAAGAGAAAATTTTAAATCGTCAATTTAGAAAAAATGATTAAGGGGTGAGGGGGATAATATGTCATATTATGACAGTGATATCGGAATAGTGGTGATCCTTCATATCAACATCAACATCACTTTGAACACACTCAAAGAAAAAACTCAGAATTCGGACCTATGAGGTCCAAACGCTTCAACTGTCAACAATCGACTGACAACCCCATTCAAGATCCGATTTGGTGCTAGTCGGAAGTCAGACCTTCGTGTCGTCCGACAAAATTTTCCGACTCGCCCAACTCGTTTCCAAGATCCGACAAGCCCATTCACTGTCCGATTTGATGTCCAACTTGGGGTCCAGTCTTTGAAGCGGACTACAAATCGGACAGTGAATGCCCCTCGTATGGCCACTGACAACAAAAACGTCCCTAGACGGTTGAAATTTGAAATGTTGTCAAAACCCGTTTTTTTCATACATCCCTCTTCTAATGCTGACTCCAAAAACGACCCTAAACAGTCTATAGATTGATGAAATATGAAATGTTGGTAGATGAGGGACATGCGATTCAGATTCCAACCATCGGATGGCGACATTTATTTAGTCAACATCAGAAGTGGGATTACGGCATTGTTCGAGACTGACAATATTTTGAACCCGAATATAGGCTCTCGGTCAGCAGACCCGCTGATCTACACCGATCTTCCCTGCCCCCTCCCCGTCCTACATTATTTATCGGGAATCTTTTTTTTTTTCTCACCCTCGTTCTGGAGGGTGTCCCTCGTCTGTGTTCAACGCTCCCTTCAGAGCCCTGGACTCGTTATCTCGCCGGGACCTCCTTCTGGCAGGTCCTCGTTATTCTTCTTTGTGGACACAAGGACTCACTCGGTTATGAGATTCCTGCCACGGACGAGGCTTCTCCCGTCCCGTGAGGTGAATAAATCAAAAAAACATTCCGCCCCCGGCGAGGACTTGAACTTCGATGCAATGTGCTTCCCCTCACCCCCAAAGATTTTTTTGAGGAGCTCATCTTCCCACGAACTCTATTGCCACTTCAATAACCCCGCAGCATCTCAGGCGGCACTGCATCATCACGCCAAACGCGGCAGAAACCTGAAACACCGCTGGGATTTTGCATGGCAGTGAACGTTTTTTGGAAACAGTTTCCTTCCAAAAGGCGTTCACTCATGGTAACCATGTTCCTTAAAAAGAAGAAGATTGTGATAATTGTGATATGAATTTTTCTGGTCAGTTCTGGGGTGCGAACCTATAGGTAGGGTATTTTTAGCTACCTCAAACTGGCTGTATGAAATAGGTATGTCCAATATCAAAATGTATCGGATCGATGGTTCTTTAAAGTATCTAAAAGTATTGGTAAGTAATGTTAGGATAATAATATTACGATATTAAATATCGTATTTGAAAATTTTTCAAATAGGTACTCCCCCGCCAAGGGCAACCAATCGAAGATAAAACCAATGGGAGGTGGATCAAGTCTAATCAAGAGAAGGCTGATGCATTTCCCCCCATTACCTGGGCGTCATCTTCAAACCAAATCCTGGAAATCCATGTGAAAAACCTCTAGATGAGGGTCCACCATGTCGATATACCATGGTCCGTTATAGGTGCACCTGTGACCGTTAAAAGGAAGGAAGTTCAAAAAAACAATTCTCAATTAGATGAACCCGAAAAAGACTCCTGTATTATAGGAGAGCGTATTATACAGGAGATCATACTATGATCTCATCATAGGACAACTTCTGAAAACCTCCCTAGGAAGCGTTGGTGAAAATCACAAAAAATAATTACTTAATGCATCACTTAAACTTCGGTAGGTACGAAAAAAAACTTCCCAATATTTTTATTTTTATTTATTATTATTTATTTATTTTTTTTTTTTTTAAATAGAAAACTCCCTGCATTTTTAATACTAAATCTCAGAATAAAAATATTTATTTTCAAGAGGGCGAGAGAGAGGGGAATAAAAAGTATTAACCAAATTTTGAGGAAATTTTCCTCATCCGGCTGTCCAAATTAAATACAGCGAAATTGAAGTGAAACAAATCCATGTGATAAAACCATTCAATTTGAAATTATTAATCGAGGCAAATGCAATTAATTCAATCAACTAACCAAAAAAATAATAAATAAATAAAGTAATCGTCAAGCTAAGAGAGACGCGGCGCCTATAATAAACAGATCGGGCGATCTTCCGCCCCTTCCCGAGACCACCTCGTCGATCCGAAAAAAGTTTTTCCCCAATATTCGGTGATCGGCGAGTGCCCTGAGCAGAAATATACCAAATTTGAAGACACCTTCCATCATCAAAATCCAGGGTGCTCAAATGCATTTTTGGGACTTTATTCCTTTTTTTGCTCTCTGCATTTGACACTCGTAAGTACAGGTCACACCGCTGAACCGAATTCATTGAAATTTGGTACGTGAGTCAGGTTTGTTGTATGGAAGTGCCTTTTGGGGGGTTCAAATTTTTACGACCAATTGGTGGGGGGGGGGGGGGGGGGGGTAAGTGGAAAATCGCTATTAACATCACTTCCCGTCAACAGATTTAGATGAAACTTAGTGTGTGGGTGAGGTTTGAAGTCCTGATTGACCAATAATTATTATTATTAGGGTGGGGGTGCTGTGATTAAGTGGGGGGAGGAGGACCTATTACGAATGGTCCGATTTCAATGAAACTCGGTAGGCGAGTTAGGTTTGGTGTATGGAAGTGCCTATGGGGGTTTCAAATTTTTACGACCAAAAGGGAAGGGGGTTATGAGGGTGGGGGTAAGTAGAAAATCATAATTAACATCACTTTACAGATTTATATGAACCTTGGTGAGTGGGTCGGCTTTCAAGTCCTGATTAACCAATGAGGGTTGGGGTGCTGTGGTTGAGTGGGGGGGAGGTGAGTTTCACCAAGTTGCAGCAGTTGAGTGAAAATTTCTTTGCAACTAAACAATTGGTCTGCTAAGATCACTAGGACTGTCGATTGAAGCAAAGCCCCCTTCCTCTTGTCAACATCATCATAGCCTTGCCCAAGACTGAACAAAAGCAGTGATATCCCCCCCAAAAAAACTCCACAGGGGTTAAAATGATGCCAAGCATCTAAAGCATTGATATCACAGTTGTGCCAACCATTCGATTTACACCCCAACTTTTACATGTCCCTTCGACCCCCAAGTTGAGCTTCCACCGCATCCCCATCCATTCCTGCTTGGCCAGGGAGCCCACTCCTGAAAGGATTGACAGGACAATCATTATTATGAATAATCGATTAATTAATCATTTTAATACTATTTTCATTATAATGTTCATATATAACTGAAGACCACAGGGGAAGAAGGGGGAATGTCACTTTTTTTTTTTTTTCGAAAATGAGTTAAGGATGCCAACAAATTCGGAAATGAGCAGAACGCGTCAAACTTAGAATTTCAGTTTTCTCAAAATGGGAAAATTACGACATTCCCCCTTCTTTCCCTGTGGTCTTCAACTGTAAACCATACTTGAAAAAATAAAATTAATAATTTGTTGATGATGATGTTGACCGTTTCATTAATTGAATCAATTTTCCACCCACAAAATTGATACATTTTTTAATTTTAATTAACAGTTTACAAATTTTGTTATCTATTTAACAGCATTGTCTACTTATTCCTCATCTTGCGTTCCATTCATGTTTCATTAATTTCATTCATATTCATTCATTTAACTTTTTAAAGTTCATTCACAGGTTATTTACGTTTTTGAATTGACTTTTGAACGCTAATGTAATTTATATGAGCTCCCCGGCCAAGCAGGAATGGATGGGGTGGAGGCTCAACTTGGGGGCAGAGGAGACGTGTAAAAGTTAGGGTGGAATAGTTAAATTGATTGGTTGGCACAACTTTGATATCAATGCTTTTGATGCTTGGCATCGTTTTGACCCCTGTGGGGTTTTTTTTGGGGGGGGGGGGGGGAGGGGGTCAATATTACTAGCATTGAAATAGAAATCTAGTATTGAGGCCGATCAAAATTGTTGACCCCTTCGCGAAAACATCGGTTGATTATTTTGAGAATATTACACCAATATCAAGAAACCCACTAGAATGGGGTCAATTCAGTACTAAACGGGTGTGTTCTTACAGAAGGGTTTCTGTTGATCAACAATTTTTAAGTGGCCTAGATTTTTTAGTTTGCCAATAAAATTTAATAGCAAACTAAGAGATTGGGCAACTAATGTTGCTCCATACTTGTCAAGAAAAAGAAGAGATTATCGAGCATTTCCGCTTGATAAAGCTTTGAGGTTCATCTTAACAAGGAAATATTGATCGACCGATCGGAAACAGGTCTTCCATCAAAATCTTCCCTCTAAGATCCTGTGAGATTTTCCATCATTGCGATTGGGTTTTCTCTTTTTTCTTCGTATTTTGGTTTATTATTCTTGGAATAATACACCTATGTTTTCGCGACGCGGGTCGACGACTCCGATCGGGCTCAAAATTTGACATTATCCGTTTCAAGTGGTCTACATTCAAAATCCGAAATGTCCGTCCGCCGTACGCCGTACGCCGTACGCCGTACGCCGTCCGCCGTCCGCCGTCCGCCGTCCAGGCCGTTTTGGGCAGTAGGAATTTTTTAAAAAATCTGAAATTTTGACAAAATACTCGGTTTACCATCTAGTTGTGCCCGCAAGGTTTTCAGCCCGATCGCCCAAACCCGTGGGGCGCTCTGGGGCTAAAATGGGGCTACAGAAGGTGGTTTTTGAAGGCTTTTGGCTATGGGATCGAGTCAGGTGTCGTTTTCGAAGTATTTTTGGACGTAGAATCCATTTTTTGGGGTCCCGGAACGATCCGATTTCACTGTGGCGATCTATAGGGCTTTCATGGAGCTAAAAATGGGATTTTTGATGGATCCCAAGAAGTTAAATATCTTTCGAGTAAAAATTAAAGAATTTTTGAAAAAACACATTTTTGAAAAAAAATCGCCTCAAAAAATTTTTTTTGAAATATAAAAATCCAAAAAAAAATTTTTTTTAATTTTTTTTATTGACAGAATTAAATTTCTGTACAAGTAACCTATATCAAAGAATAATAAACCCTTGTGTAAAATTTGCAGCGTTTTTTGGGGTCCCGCAGCGATCCGATTTCACTGTTGCGATCTATCGGGCTTTCATGGGGCTAAAAATTGGATTTTTGAAGGATCCCAGAAGGTTAAATATTTTTCGAGTAAAGAATAAAGAATTTTTGAAAAAACAATTTTTTTTTAAGAAAAAAAATCCAAAAGAAAATTTTTTTGAAAAAAAAAAAAAAATCCAAAAGTTTTTTTTCCAACATTTTTTCTTTTGACACAGAAAAAATTTTTGCGCAACTAACCTATATCAAAGAATAATAAACCCTTGTGTAAAATTTGCAGCGTTTTTTCTTTCTTCCCCTGATTTCATCCCCACTAGGGACAAGCCTAATAAGCCCTCTCAACTGTGATGGAATCGATTTGAAGAAATTCTCCGGTGTGGAGGGCGAACAATTTTAAGACAATTCTGATTTGTAAAGTTCGCGACGCCCCAAACGCAAACCCGCCTCAAACAGTTAAGTAGGCCGCGTTCGTGAAAGGAAATTCGACCTGGGTAGGGAAGATGTGCCTAGTATTAAGGGATGATTCGAACAGAGTGAAAGCCAAACGCTGGAGGGCGGGCTTTCGATGGGAAGTCGTGTTACAACTAGAAAGTCAAGAGCCACCGATCCTTTCCTAACCCCCTGACGGCCCCTCAACCTCCGAAATCCCACGCAACTCTTATAGCTTCCCCTTCAAGATTACGGCATACTCTCCAACCGGCTCAAATTCCTCTTCCCCTTCGCAAACATTTGGGGGATGAGGAAGGAAGGAGAGAAAATCCTTTGTTGGGCTTTGACAAAAAAGGAGAGATAATTCGGTTTAATTGTCATGCAAATCCTTTATAGTAGCTGGGAGAGGAGAGGTGGTTTGAAAAAAAGAGACCAGAAGAAAATATGAAAGTGTTGAGAATTGGAATTGAACCCAGAAATATGATGCATTGAAAGGACCAAGCCCAATACAATTAAGAAAATTTGTTATTTAATGTCCCCTGTCTCAAGATAAAAATTTATATTGGGGACTTTGAATTGATGTAGTATTATAAAATGGCTGGAAACTCGAATCTTAGCTCGCCATTTGAAGACGCTATCGTCAAAAACCTGTACTTTTAGTCTATGCTTATTAGTCAATGTTGAGAGTACCGTCTCCGCCAGTTCACCTCGACTGGGGTTGGCAAGAGAATACGAGAAGAAGGAGACTGGCTTCACTGGACCTTCGGCATAGAAATCCCGAAATCTAGAGATCCCGAGGTCCAGAAAAAGATCAAGAGATGCATACTTGGAGCGTCGGATTGAAGCTTTGGAGATGTACTTGTATCGGCGTATCCTGAAAATCCGTGGGTGGACAGAGTCACCAATGATGAAGTTCTCCGCCGAATGAAGAAGAAGCGTGAGCTCCTGCTGACGTTAAAGGAGCGGAAGGCACGCTACCTTGGCCAAGTGGTGCGGGGAGAAAAATATCAGGTCCTCAGATTGATTATCGAAGGGAAGATTGAGGGCAAGCGGTCGATCGGGCGTATGCAGAACTCCTGGCTGATGGACCTTCGCACGTGGTTTGGCTCTACGTCGCTCGAGTTGTTTCGTGCCGCATTTTCAAGATAAATATTAGCCAACAAGATCGCCAACCTTCGGATGGAAACGGCGTCATAAGAAGAAGAAGACCTCTTTCGATCTAACTCTTTCAAGAGATTTTTAAGAATTATACCTCTAAAGTGAGGAGCGAGGACGTACAATCTTAAAATATCTTCCATAACGTTTTGTTGAACCATTTTACACGGTGTTTTTACCAGTTTTTTTTGTTTGAGGAGGGAGGCGTTATCGGAATGATCAAAGTGGAGTCGAAATGTGTGGTCAAAACAATTGGATAAAAACGCTGCAAATTTTACACTAGGGTTTATTATTCCTTCATATAGGTTACTTGTGCAGAAATTTAATTCTGTGTCAATGGAAAAAAAATTTGTTTTGGACTTTTTTCTTACAATTTTTTTTTTTTTTTTTTACTTGAAAAATATTAGACCTCCTGGGATTCTTCAAAAATCCCATTTGTGATCAAAGTGGAGTCGAAGGCCCATGAAAGCCCTATAGATCGCAACAGTGAAATCGGATCGTTCCCCGGGACCCCAAAAAATGGATTCTACGTCCAAAAATACTTCGAAAACGACAGGTAACTCAAGTTAGCCAAAAGCTTTAAAAAACCCTCCCGTAGCCCCATTTTAGCCCCATAGCGCCCCACGGGTTTGGGCGATCGGGCTGAAAACCTTGCGGGCACAACTAGATGGTAAACCGAGTATTTTGTCAAAATTTCAGATTTAAAAAAAAATTCCTAGGTACTGCCCGAAACGGCCCGGACGGCGTAAGGCGGATGGACATTTCGGTTTTTGAATCTAGACCTCTTGAAACGGATAATGTCAAATTTTGAGGCCGATCGGAGTCGTCGACCTCCGGCGCGAAAACATAGGTGTATTCTTCCAAGAATAATAAACCAAAAACGGTGATATAAAAATCAAAAACCGAAAGTAATCGTTATCAAACAATTATTTAAAAAATGTTTTAATTATTTGTTCATTATTATAATGAACAAATAATTATAAAACTTTTTTTTAAATATTGCTATTTTTTTTAAATAGCTATTTAAAATAATTATTATTGCTTTCTTATTTCTTATTTCTTATTTCATTTATTACGGGCAAGCCCAATTACATTTATACACAATATGTCATTCTAACAAATAATAAGGAAATTAATTTTCACTGAGTAGAGGGGAGAATGTAATAATGAAAAGGAAAAAAAATGAAAATAAAAAATCACTGAAATGAAACTTGGGAGTTTAAAAATAAAGTTTTAAGCGATGAAAGGGGTGAGAAAAAGAAATCGAACTGGGGGTAAATAGACAGAAAAAGATTTGCACTTCTGGGAAGACGGTGAAGCGGTCGATTTCGATCGTAGTTGGTCGACGAGAAGGGGACCTCAAACAGGAGAGGTGAACGGGCTGTGGTACGAGGGACGTGGAGATCAATCCTCGACAGTAGAGATGGGCAGTAGATAACGTTGTTCACGATTTTGAAGAGCAGTACGGGGTCTGTCAAGCACCTTCTCCTCTCAAGAGTGATGACGCCACATCAAAGCTGTAGAGACGCAAAGTCGACATCATCTGAAGCTATTCCCATCTTGTACGCTATGTAGCGTAAAAATTTTCTCTGCACTCGCTCGAGTCGATATTTATGGATTCCGTACATCGGGGACCAGATCGTGGAAGCATATTCGAGTGTGGGCAGAACAAGGGCCTTGTAGACCGTCACGATGGCATCAATATTGGAGAATTCCCTTGTGTTGCGCTTTACGAACCCGAGCGCTCGCATAGCCCTGGACGCCAACGCCTCAATATGACTGGAGAAACACAACCGCTCATCGCATAGGATTCCAAGGTCAATCAATTTATCAGACCTCCTCAGGGGTACTCCACAAAGGATGTAGCTGAACACAACTGGCCCGGATAGGCGGTGGAACGTCACCACAGAACACTTGGCTGCGTTTAAAAAAAGGTGGTTTGCTGTACACCAATCCTCCAGACGGTAGATCGAAGCCTGAAGCAACTCACAATCTAATGGTGAGCTCGAGTGGACAAAGAGCTTCAGATCATCGGCAAAGAGTAGACAATGTATCCCATTAGTGGTGATGTGGTTGACAACACTGTTGATCATTATAAGGAAACACAGCGGCCCCAAATGGCTACCCTGCGGAATCCCCGAGGAGGCAAGAAATGGTGAGGAAAGGGCACCACCCACACGCACAACAAGTAGACGTCCCACCAGGTACGAGCGTAGCCAGGCCAATAAGGATCCATGAAGCCCCAAAGACGCAAGCAGTGATAAGAGGTGGCGATGAGACAATTTATCAAATGCCTTTGCAAAATCGGTGGCTATCACATCTGTCTGAAGTCCTCGCTGGAAGCCGTCCATGACAAAGTCCTGAAAGACCAGGAGATTAGAGGACGTAGACCGGCCGCGCACGAAACCATGCTGCTCGTCAACGATGAACGACCCAAATCTGGGTGTGACTTGAGCAACAACCAACTTCTCAAAGAGCTTGGGGATTGCGGAAAGTGAGCAAACAGGGCGGTAATGATTTATTAAACTCTTGTCCCCAGACTTATGAACAGGCGTAACGAAGGACAACTTCCACTCATCCGGAAAGGAACCTGACTCAAGTGACATATTGAAGAGCTTTGTAAGAGGTTTCAGCAGTCCAGATGCGCACTGCCGCAGCAGGATCGGGGGAACACCATCCGGGCCCATTCCCTTCCGTACATCCAACTGAGCAAGACCACGAGCAACCTCATCCTCAGTCACAGAAAGAGAACCCAGTGATACGATATCTTGAGGAGGATAATAGGGGTCGCAGGGCACTGGTGGGTCGAAGACTGATGAGAAATGCGAGGCAAACAGCTCAGCTATGGGTCCCGGTTCAGTCGCGCGAGTTTCATTTAAGGACATGCAGTTGGGGAGGCTATTGCCCCCCTCACGGCTTTAATTAATGCTTGCGTTCACAGACAGTTCCGAATCACACTCAAACTGCAAATGATACATAGTAGTTTTTGTAGTATTTTACTTCTGGCACATTTCAATTGAAGTCCGAGGGGCAGACGTATTAAATTTTGGTGTTTAGCTACAAAATTTGTATTTTGTAGTGACTATTTAATAGTGATATTTCAGCAAAATTGCGATTATGCTTATTAATCAATTTGATTATTCCCATTCTTTTTGAATCTGCGTTCCTTGATAATGTTTCAAATTTGAATAGATAGGTAGGTACTACAGTGGCTTGGACTTGAGAGAGCATTTTCAAAAACCTTCGTGAAAACAGCATTTGAAATTCGTTCAACAAAGAACATAGTTTAGGGCAAAACGAAATTACACGGCGAAATCAAATAAGGAATATGGAATTCTACGCGGTGCACGCGGGAAATGAACTCTCTCTCTGAATCCAATTTTTTGTAACACTCTTTTGCCAAAAGATTCCAATGAAGATGTAGTCGTGAATAAAGCTTGGGCCTCGAGTGGATTTGAATGGCCTCTCAGGTTGTGAGCTTTTGTGCGAAGGAATATTCAGCCTCCGTTTTTGAAGGCTTCTGGGGGGACATCTTTTCATGGTGTATAGACCGTTGAAGGTAAAACGTCCTTTGTGCGTGGCCTCGCTGATAACGCAGGTCTGAATGGAGGAAGTCAAATAGATATCCCAAGAAATCTACATGAGCAGATCAAGCTAAGTGAACCAGGTTTAGCAAAAGCAGCTCAATTGTTAGGAAATGTGATTTTTCCCGTCTTTTACACAGTGCAAACACCCCCTACATCCACCCTGTTGCTTCTCCCTATTTAACTAAGACAGACGTTTCCTCACAATCGGCTCTGACATTGAACCCAACCCTAATTCCAAAACAACAGGTTAATAGGATATTAATGTTCGCGGATTTTCCCCTCGCCCTGGCACTTACCCCCGAGGGTCTTTAAGACGGGTCATTACTGTGCGCTGTCAACCCTGTTAGGGTCGGGAAGGAAGTTCTCCCGACTCTAAACCTTCCCCCAAACAACGGAGAGGTAATAAGGGGATAATTAACATCTGTATGAATTCAACGAATGAATACAGCCAGCAGTGTTTTACACATTTACTGCCATTTGCATTCATTCGAACGCACATCAATCCCACTGACTTTATTGCCACTACATTTCGCTTCCGAGTCTACCGAAGGTAGCGGAAGCATTATTTTTCAATACTCTCATTGTAATTATACGAATAAGATTCAAACTGATACTGATCAGTACTGCAAAACCTGTTTGGCGCCACTAGCTGCGCCGCTGGAAGTCGCTCCTGCCGTCATAGTCTTATCGACCGAAGGAAACTTATGAACTGATTCAAAAGTCAACCCTTTTCCTGCATTGGGAAATAAATAGTAATAGAATAAGTTAATGATACCAAGAATAAATTTTAATTCGAAAAGATATATTTAATATATCATTTGGCCTTAAACTGTAGCAGTTGATCCTTGCCATCCAACTTGTTGATTCTTGCGCACACCAAGCTAGAAAAAGCAGCAAGAAAAAAAACGAAGAGGTCTTTTTCTTTATTGTTTCACGATGGACTTAGCCTCATAACGGGGGTAGTTTGAAGGCAAACCCTCAACCTCCAACTGTGTCTATCTGGAAGATGAGGATGCAACCCTCTAATTCTGGGTCCTACAGTAACAGTTTTATTGTTTCTCTCCATAAAACCTCCCCGGGGCGTCGTCATTCGCGCCAGTGGCGGAGAAAAACTTGGAAAAGTTTCTTATCTGGCGAAGACCGTTTTTCTTCGACGAGGGCAATTCGAGGGGAAATGAGGGAGACAAAAATGAGTTAAATTATGAGGACCACCTAACAAGCCAGGAAAGTGACAATATCTAGGATTCAGGACAAAGAGAAACACACGGTCGTAATTTTAATTGCCATCTCATGATCTCATGAATCTCGCCAGGACAAAAAAAAGTAGAGGGCGTATTTTTAATTGATCCGTTAATTACTCCGCGATTTATAACTGGGAGGAACTTCGCATTGAATTCCCACCCTCGACCTCTTTCAAACCCCTATTAAGGTGGGAAAACTTCCAGACTCCCTCTGGGGATGTGGAGTCAGGACACATAAATTAGTGGGAAGGGATTAGAGGAAGTCTCTACCGTGAGAATCCTTTCGGGGAAGGAGAAAGCCCTCACCTTGATCGCAAGTCTTGGTAGGCCATCCTTTCAGGGCCAAGCTGCTATTCACTTGGATGAAGATAATGAGGGTTATCAATCCAAGGATAAATTGAATGTTGATTTTCGTTACGATTTGAAGTGCCATTTACGTTTTTAGCCTGTTCAGTTTTTGGGCACTTTTGGGCTTTTGGCCTCAGCTTCCAACCGGATTCGTGAAGGACGCACCTTTGAGATGCTGAGTCTGGGCCTGTGTTGGCCATGCTTCTTGTTCTGGTAGAGTTACTGAAATGAGATTTGAAAGAGAAATAAAAAATAAATATTGACGATTAATTCCAATGTAAAAAATTATTTTGCTACTCTGTTTTTCGAGATGCCATCCTCACACTTTTCTGTCTGAACGAAGAAAAGTCGCAAGTAAGTTTTTGATAGCTCTCTGAAATAGGTATTTCAAGTCTACTGAAAAATATAAGGAAATTAATAAATGAATTTAAAATACGTTGAATTTGAAAGAAAACATCAGCGATTATAAAAAGAAGTCGCCTGTCATCTTGGAGGAACTCAACCCGAACTTGCGATCTCCAATGAAAATGTGACTTCGGAGACTCGGGGTGTTCCAAATCGATTAGAACCAGGGTCAGCGCCTCAAGCCGGTGAATACGAAGTTCGGAAAACTCAAAATTTTGAGTGCGCCTAAATGAGTGAGTCGGGCAATAATACCTCCGTTTCAACAATTATTGTTGAAACGGAGGAATTGGGACGATCAACCGGTGATTTCGTTGATCAAACAATCCGCTGACTGAAACCAACAGTTGAAACCTCCCCGCTGAATGACTCTCCGTTATGGATTTGACCCCGCTGAAAGGACCTTTTTAAGGTTTGTATGACATACAAACATTGTACAGTCTGTTCCGAACCGAATCGGGACTGACAACGCCCCTTTTCGGCTGAATGGACAGTCCTCGAACTAGTCAAGATTTGTAGTCCACTGTTCACAGAGTCAGTTCGGGACTATCGAGAACTAGTTCAATCAGTCCGGGATGTTTGTCAGAACTTCCAGTCTGAAGCATGCGCAGTAAACGTTTTAGCCCCCTGTGGACTTGAAAACGCGTATTGACTTCGAGAAGTTCTGAACGGTTCGCATCCCCTCCCTTTTTAGTTCGATTCTGATACAAAACTTTAGTAGTCATGGGGGACAAACTTCGAGGTATGTATACTTACTATTCCATCTGTTGCTGTTGCTGTAGTTCCTGATTTCACTTCCGAATTTACTGATGGGAAATCTCTTCTACTACAGCCCCCCTTAGTTTCTTTCACTTGGAGACGAATTGTCCTGGACTAATGTTCCTCCAGCTTCATCAGTCCGACATCGCTGTGGAAGTTTTCTTCGACACTTCATCTTCAATACCATCGTGCACAGCGTCATCACATCCTGCAGGACCATAAATTGGTGTGTCGCTCCTCTTTTGAAATTTTGGTAGGTGTTGCTCTCTCATCTAAGATACTGTCTGAATGCAGCTCTCCCACTTCTATAACGAGATTAGTTTGTAGAGGAATGTTTTCTAAAATAATCGTTGACCACGCAACCATTGCGTATATTCCTAACAAGCTGTCATTAACCCTTCAGCTCCCTTCCAACCAGATTCACCATCTTGCCAAAGCCACTTACGTCCTCGTGTTTTACTACCAGATAAACCCGTGTATGGCGGGTATAGGGAGCGGGGGGTCGGAAAACCGTCGAGAGGTTAAACTGGTGGACGGGAGTTTAAGGGGGGGGGGGGGGGGTTCAGAAGCCATCCATCAAGTCAACAGTTGTGTCGCATATGACGACCGAGGTTTTCGTCTCTTCCAATTAAATCTCTCGTCACTCACTGGGTGGAAAAGAGGGGAGCAGATGGAGGACCAATTTTAAACCTTCGCTGTCCCCTTCATAACCACCATAGATTTTTATAAGTACCTAAAGGAAAAACAAATGCAAATTGAAAGAGGTCCATTGACTCACAGTTCCGTATAGGTTGCCCATAAATGTATGGGCAACTTATACGGTGATGTCATCATAACCATACAAAACTAAACTGCTGAACCAAATTGAACTTTTGGGTAAGTTCTACGAGTAATTGGGTAAGTTATACCAATCGTCGTGGAATTTATTATTTCAGGAAAATATTATTTTCCGGTCATCAGAGCATACAAGTGCAGTGACACTAGCAGCACACGAAGTCGGATCATGCTACATCGTATTCCATTGCCAATAACAATTCAGTTTTCATCCAAACAGAACCCACGATTTTCTAGCAGGGCTGCCGTATTTGTTTGTGTTGCCAAATTTTCTGCTAAATATCTACCATTTTCGACAAGTTTTGCCTGCAATGCTGTCACATAACTCACAATTTTCTAGGAGTGTGCCAAATTTAAAAATTGTTGTTTTCTCAAAAATTATTGCGGTTTCCCTCTTTAGTGACTACATTCGGCATTAAATTACCTCATCTAAAAAAAAAGAAAAAAAAAGGAAAATGTTATTAAGTCGTAAAAGGTGAAAAAAAAAAAAAGTATTTCCATCAACTTTGGTACTTTGGTATTATTGCGGTTTCCCTCTTTAGTGACTACATTCGGCATTAAATTACCTCATCTAAAAAAAAAGAAAAAAAAAAGGAAAATGTTATTAAGTCGTAAAAGGTGAAAAAAAAGTATTTCCATCAACTTTGGTAATACATTAACAGATGTATTTTTTTAAATCATTACTAAAACGACCCATTTTTGAAAAACGGCCATTTTTTAAATTGTATGTTTCAGGGGTGTGAGATCGATACGTATTCATTTAGGCACACTGTCTTAGGAATCGTACCGTCCAATTTCATTGAAGTTGGAAGGCAGGAAGATGTAGCCAGGATTCAGGGACGAAACACTGAAATTAGTCCAAGGAAGCAAGAAGTCTCAGAACCTGGTCACAAACCTCATTCCCCAGATATTTGATGATCAGGGTCTGAGGCACAGATTAAACTACTGAGGTCTGGGGTGTGAGAATTTCCCACAAAAGCTAGGTTATAATAATATTATATTATATTATATTATATTATATTATATTATAACCTATAATATAGGTTATTATTATTTTCGATCCGCATCGTTGAGCACTGGATTTTTTAATGAGTGACAATTACTCCAATGGTTAGTCATAATGATCATAATAATATTATTATGACATATTATGACTTATTATTTTGAATAATATTATTTAAAAAACTTAACTCAGTTACTGTATATAGAGTGATATATCAGTGTGATAGGTATATCAATGTTCTAGAGTGTGGTTCGAAAGTTTGAACACAACATTTTCGCATTCATTCCTTCCTCCCTCAACTATGAGAGGGAAAATTAAATCTCTCTTCCAGGTAGCATGAGCGAACATGAAGACTTCCAACACGATTGTATTTCCCTCAAGTAGTAACCGTTTATTCATTTTTTTGTTTTTTGTTTTTGTTACAGGTGAGTTTTTCTCCAGGCTTCTTCCGTCTCGAGGATCTTTCGGCTTAGGAAATGGTATTTTCGACCAATTCTCCCAATAATATTGAAAGAGTTTAATATTATTTCATTTTTCCGGACGTAGGAAATATTTTAAAAGACGCGTTGACAGTTTTTAAGGGTTTTCAACGTTAAAAACGGCTCTTTTGAAAAACTCAACACGACTGAATACGAGAAGATAAATCACACCTACGACTACTTATTGTATGGGATTGAGGCTGGGGATTCCTCCGCTGGTTGTTCTCAGGCGCGAAGGGCGAGCGTATTTCACTGGGTCTGCAGGCCTAGTGGAATGGCAAAATCTGAACCCTGGAGGGCCTTTATAAAGAAATCATGGAGAGGTCCGTAATTCCGACCAGGTACATCGAACCCAGTTGTAAATCCTGTTGTTCAAGGAATGCTCACCAGTTTTGTTTTATTCAACTAGGTTTTTCTTCTTGTAGCTGACGAAGCGCATCCCCACCACTTTCCAAGCTGGGTAAATAATATTTAGTCATATTATATCTAGTGATTAGTTTTTTGGCGATGAACAGAACTCACGACTGATTTTCTGTTTGTTAAAAGGTCGAAAGAAACTATCAAACACGATTTGGCGAAGAAGCTCACCTACCCTCTTCAACTTTTGTATTAATAATTATTATCAATAATCATCTGAGATGATCAAAGATGATGATCAAAGAGTCCGAACCAATCTTCAACTATGTTATTCCAAGTAAAAAACACTGCCAACTTTATACAATAGTTCATTATTCTTTGCGCAAACATTATTAAATAAATTTTATGATGATGATACTTGACAAGAATTAGAAACTGAAAAGAAAGAAGAATTATTCTTGTACACTGTTTGGACTTCCAAAACGGCACCTTACCCGACTCCAGAGCGAAAAACCTTCGAAACCCCCTTCACTAGTGGTGGACCAGCTGGTCCCGTTTTAGCCCCACAGAGCCCCTCGGGTTTGAGTGTTGGTGCTGAAAAGGTTGTGGGTACAACTAGCTGGAAAACCGAGTATTTTGTCAAAATTTTATATTTTTAAAGAAATTCCCTTGCCTCAAGCGGACTGGTTGGCGGACGGACGTTTCATTTTAAAATTCAGAATTCGGAATCTACTCACCATGAAACGTTCAAGGACAAATTTTAAGGCCGATCAAAATTTTCTATCCCCGTCGCGAAAACGGAGGTTGATTTTTCCAAGTATAATGGACCAAAAATTTAATAAAATAGCAGATAAATCACATTCTTCGCTTAACCCTTCCATGGATGAGCACCGTCAGAGTGAGAGTGAGACGTAAGCTGCCAAATCTGAGAAACGATTTCACCCCATTCAACTAATTTCAACCCCAACTAACTGGCATTGAGTGGTTCCAAACTGCAGTTTTAAACTCCATAATAGTTACTATTATGGAGTTACAACTGTTGTAACCTGTGTTGATGAAGCTACACGGTTATGCTTGTTGAACCCCCACGATTTTCATCTCAACAACTAATCGACAAAGCCAAGGTTTTTACTATAGGTAACGCAGCGTTTTGTAAAAATTTTAAATTTTGTAAAAATTTAAGACCAATTATTGGTTTTCTGACCATCAGGAGTCATCTTTCTCCCTAACCTCTATTGAATTTAGGGGTCGCAATCCCGCACGATTTTCAATCCCGCGGGATCCCGCGCGGGATTCAAGCCAATCCCGCGGGATCCCGCGCGGGATTCAAGCCAATCCCGCGGGATCCCGCAGAATTTTGTAATTAATAAAATAATTTTGTTTAAAAAACGCAATTTCTTTACAAAATCGCTGCAAATTCTGCACAAGCGTTTACAGTAATTATTCTTTGATATAGGTTAATTGCGTAAAAACTAATACTGTGCCATTAAGAAAATTTTGACAAAAAAAAAAAAATTAATAAAAATTAAATTATTTTCTGTGAGATGTTTGTTCAGACGTAGGACCTCGAAAAACGGATCACTCGGAAAACCACACCTTATTTGACCTCCTGGGTTCCCTAAAAAATCCTATTTTCAGCCCCATGAAAGCCCCATGGGTCAAAATTTCTGATTAAAAAAAATGCCTACTGCCCAAAACGGCTCGGACGGCGGACGGTCATTCTGTTTTTGGAATCAAGACATCCTGAAACGTATATTGTCAAATTTTGAAGCCGAACAGAATTTTCGACTCCGTCGCTATTGAATAGGTGTATTATTCCAAGAATAATAAACCAAAATGTATTTAAAAATATTTGAACAAATATAAGGAAATAAATGCATTGACGAGAGTGAGATGGAGTCATCCTCTGCAGCTGGGAAATAGCCAACTTGCTGACAGAAAGACCACCAGAGAAGGCCAGTGAGTTAATAGTTTCTCTCGCCCAAATTTGATCGGCGGTGATTGCAGAAATAGGTTCCCAGCTGTAGAGAATTCTCTCTCTGACTCCACACTTGTATAATGAAATTATACTCTACTGCATATTATGCAAACTGGAGACACCGCCCCCTCTATCCCCTCAGATAGGTTAGATAGTATCTGGATCTTGAGCAGGATCGTAGAAACCACAATAATCCCAAAAATATTGTGAACTACAGCACGACAGGCTTGAGGAGGACTTATATGAATCACAGGCAATGAGGATGTGATTTACAGTGTGCAAGCTGCGATTCACACCAAAGATAACGCGACTTTTTTAAACAAGAGGAATCCCGCAAAATCCCGCGGGATCCCGCGTTGAGAATCCCGCATTTGCAAGATTGAAAAAACACCGCGGGATCCCGCGGGATTGCGGGATCACGCATTGCGGGATTGCGACCCCTAATTGAATTAGACCTCTGAACTTTGGCAAACGACAGATTTGTCAATTAGGTAATAATATTATTTAAAAGTTTTGCATTATTACATTATTACAATTAGGTAATAATATTATTTAAAAGTTTTGCATTATTACATTTTTTAACGTGTAAAATGATATAATGCCAAAATTTGACGACACGATGATGCAATATATCATTTTACGCGGTACATAATATTATTACGTATGTATACGGGAATAATAAACCCCCGTGTAAAGTTATCAGCGTTTCTTTTATAGCATAGAATAAAGCATAGAATGCAATGTCGTTGTCGATATTGCGATGTCGAAAGTCTACGAAACGCCACCACATTTCCTGTTTATGTAAAAAAAAGAATCCCGGCAAAGGTAGAGTAAACCGTGGAGTGTGGAAAGCGTGAGACGGTAAACTACTGGGGCTATAATAGGCGGAATGGAATAAAGGAGTTGAGTGGAGGAGGGATATTCCATCGAGTAGAGATGCTGTGGAGTTAGACTGTGAAGTAGAAGGAGGGTCAGGGCCGGCCGCAATGCAGTCTCCTTACCTCCTCTATGTAACTGACGATACCGCACCGTCGTTTTTTTTTTTTTTTTTTTTTTCATGATGGCCAACGTGTCGTCCGTCCCGAAGTTGATGACTCCAAACACTTGACAGGGCTGTCTTTTAAAAATCCGTCTTGTTATCCAGTTCAATAAGACGCCGTTGTTAAACTCATTGGTATTCCGCGTGGAAACAATTCAAACCCATTATCGCACTAAGTGACTGTTCGCGGGGAAGCCGAAAACAGATTTTTTTCTTTCCCCGCTCCCGCAAGACAAAGGGAGTGGTAAAGGAAGACATTTTTCAATTTTATTGCTTCTTTTCCTTACCCCTGGCGTTCCTTTGGAATTCCTTACAACTCCCTCTCCTCCTTCCTATCTCCTTTGCAACTATGTGCGTTCACGATGGCCCAGCAAATATTTGCTGACCCCCTCCCCTAAAATGGACGTGAATCCCTCCAAGTCGATTTTAGGGACCCTCCGTCTTTCACTGTAACGGGGATGATATTATCTTTTTTTCTTCCTCCTTCAACCCCAACCGAAAAAAAAATCCTTCCTCTTTCAAATTATTACCCTTTTGTTCCCATCGCCCATCATTTATTTATTGGTTTGGCCTCCAACGCTTCTGATATTCCCGAATAATGAAAGAGCCATTTGAATGGATTCCTTTGTAAACTAAACGTCGGAATTTCCGGAGAAACATTTTCAAAAATTCGTACGAAAAATAAATGTTACCGCCTGTAGGGAGTTTATTTTCCGAACACGCTAAATAGTAAAAATATTTAATATATAATATACACATATTATGAGTATAGGCACACACCTAGGCACAAACTCAGATTTTCTACAATATACTAGATGCTCCGGCTCGCTTTGCTCGCCTACGCACCCAGCTGGGGGGCTCCGCCCCCCAGACCCCCCGTGGGCCTCGCTTCGCGAGGCCGGTGCCTCGCTCCGCGAGGCCGATCGCTTAAGCAGACATAAGGGGTGAATTGCCGCTTGTGGGTGTATTGCCACCTGTGGGTGTATTGCCGCCTGTGAGTGTATATTGCCGCCTGTGGGTGAATTGCCGCCCCCCAGACCCCCCCTAGTGGGTGTATTGCCGCTTGTGGATGTATTGCCCACTGTGGTTGTATATTGCCGCCTGTGATTTGGGTGAATCATGGTACGAAAATGATTAGCCGAGCGAAGTAAGGCCCCCTTGTCAAAGTGCTAGTCTATTAGCTGAGCGAAGTAAGTCAAAGTGCTAGTGAAATCAATTTTCAAAACTCACAGTAAAAAACCCAGTGGGGCGCTATGGGACTAAAATGCCGAGGGGGTAGAGTTAAGTGTCCTTTTCCAAGTATTTTTGGGGACGACCTATGGAGCTTTCATGGGGCTATACGAAATTAGACCCCCTGTCAACGTGCTAGTGAAATCAAATTTCCACCATCAATAATAATAGAACTACCTATGTGGGTGGCCGAGCAAAGCGAGTCCCCTGGCCGTTAAAATGATCGGCTGAGTGAAGTATGCCCCCCCCCTCCCAACCTGTCATAGTGCTAGTGAAATCAAATCAAAGTTGAAAACTCACAGGAAAAATATGGGGCTAAAATGGCGAGGGGGTAGAGTTAAGTGTCGTTTTCCAAGTATTTTTGGGGAAAGGGGAAGTATTTTTGGGGAAATTAAGGCCCCCCTGTCAAGTGCTAGTGAAATTAAGGCCCCCCTGTCAAGTGCTAATGAAATCAAATTTGAAAAGCCTTCCCTTGATAATAATAGAACTACATATGTCGGTGGCCGAGCAAAGCGAGTCCCCTGGCCGTTAAAATGATCGGCCGAGTAAAGTATGCCCCCCCTCCCGCCATGTCATAGTGCTAGTGAAATCAAATCAAAGTTGAAAATTCACAGGAAAAATATGGGGCTAAAATGGCGAGGGGGTAGAGTTAAGTGTCGTTGGAAGGGGGGGGGGGGGGGGGTTGAAGGAGGGGAAAACGGAAAAAATCCTTGAGGGCGCTCAACCAATCTCAGAACGTAGAGCATTTTTGAATTTCTCGAGATTTTCAAGAATATTATATATATTAGTGATATAGATTATTTATAAGGGTCTTGCGTGATCGCTCGTACATATAGATCCTTGTTGGGGGGGGGGGGGGGGGGGGGGGGGGGGAAAGTAAGGACCCCCTGTCAAAGTGCTAGTGAAATCAAATTTGAAAACTCCACCATCAATAATAGGAGAACTACCTATGTTGGTGGTCGAGCAAAGCAAGACCCCTCTGGCTAATAAAATAATCGCCCGAGCGAAGCAAGACCCCCCCTGTCATTTGAAAAGTTTGAAAAAAGCCTCCCCTGGCTGGTAAATTGATCGGCCGAGCGAGAAACCCCCCCCCCCCCCCCCCCCTTGACAACGTGTCAAATTTGACAACTCACAGGAAAAAAACCCTGGGGTGCCATCAATAGTTAGTTGCTCGCCTACGCACCCAGCTGAGTAACCCTAGTGGGGTGCATAGCATCGATGGACACGTTCATAACCCTGCATCAAGGTCAACTGCTCCTTCAACATCAACCCCCCTGGCTGATAAAATGATCGGCCGAGTGAAGTATGCCCCCCCTCCCACCCTGTCATAGTGCTAGTGAAATCAAATCATAGTTGAAAACGTATAAGTGTCGTTTTCCAAGTATTTTTGGGGAAAGTAAGGCCCCCTGTCATAGTGCTAGTGAAATCAAATTTGCAAAGCCTTCCCTTGATAATAATAGAACTACCTATGTCGGTGGCCGAGCATTGCGAGTCCCCTGGCCGTTAAAATGATCGGCCGAGTGAAGTATGCCCCCCCTCCCACCCTGTCATAGTGCTAGTGAAATCAAATCATAGTTGAAAACTCACAGGAAAAATTTTAATTTTATTTTTATTTTAATTTTTTTATTTAAATTTTTTAAATTCAATTAAATTCATTTTATGAGATAATCGATTCAGTTTAAATCGATTCTACTTTTCTCGATAATCGATTCAATTTAAATCGATTCATTTAATTTACATCCGTCTGGGAGACCTTGCGCATAGACCTAGCGAGCGCCCCTTAAAGGCTGATGTCCCACCCGCTCGGAGTGAAGAGTGAGGGCGGGGGGATAGAGGGTGTTGAGAGGCTGGGAGTGAAGCCGAGCCAGAATTCACCCGTCGCGAAGGGTCGGTGGCGACGGCCCAGTTTTTTCAAATCTCAACTCGTCGTCATAATTCGCTCATCGTCGGAACGAATTTGGTCGATATCAAGTATTAAAATTCGGATCTCTAGGTAGGCTACGGACGAAACGCGAAAAAAATCCGTCTATTAACGGCGGAATAAGACGCAAAAATTAATTGAGCGAATTCGCGCGCGCCAAAAAATTCGCGCGACCCCCGATTAGTCGAGGAATCCGAATCCGATGAAAAAAATAGGGGTTCCCATTTGAAATAAGAAAGTTGATGTCAATTGCGCGGATTTGAGCGCATTTTAGAAAAATCTCGACCCCCCTATTGACTCTTAAACGGTCGCCCGAGACGATAGGAAAAATCGGCGTATTTTTAGGGCTTATAGTTTAGTCAGAGTAGGCGATTGACATACCCACATACAGACACGTTGAGAATTAGTGATTTAGACTAGATGCTCCGGCTCGCTTTGCTCGCCTACGCACCCAGCTGGGGGGCTCCGCCCCCCAGACCCCCCGTGGGCCTCGCTTCGCGAGGCCGGCGCCTCGCTTCGCGAGGCAGATCGCTTAAGCAGACATGTGGGTGAATTGCCGCTTGTGGGTGTATTGCCACCTGTGGGTGTATTGCCGCCTGTGTGTATATTGCCGCCTGTGGGTGAATTGCCGCCCCCCAGACCCCCCCTAGTGGGTGTATTGCCGCTTGTGGATGTATTGCCCACTGTGGTTGTATATTGCCGCCTGTGATTTGGGTGAATCATGGTACGAAAATGATTAGCCGAGCGAAGTAAGGCCCCCTTGTCAAAGTGCTAGTCTATTAGCTGAGCGAGGTAAGTCAAAGTGCTAGTGAAATCAAATCAAAACTCACAGTAAAAAACCCGGTGGGGCGCTATGGGACTAAAATGCCGAGGGGGTAGAGTTAAGTGTCGTTTTCCAAGTATTTTTGGGGACGACCTATGGAGCTTTCATGGGGCTATACGAAATTAGACCCCCCTGTCAACGTGCTAGTGAAATCAAATTTCCACCATCAATAATAATAGAACTACCTATGTGAGTGGCCGAGCAAAGCGAGTCCCCTGGCCGTTAAAATGATCGGCTGAGTGAAGTATGCCCCCCCCCCCTCCCAACCTGTCATAGTGCTAGTGAAATCAAATCAAAGTTGAAAACTCACAGGAAAAATATGGGGCTAAAATGGCGAGGGGGTAGAGTTAAGTGTCGTTTTCCAAGTATTTTTGGGGAAAGGGGAAGTATTTTTGGGGAAATTAAGGCCCCCCTGTCAAGTGCTAGTGAAATTAAGGCCCCCCTGTCAAGTGCTAGTGAAATCAAATTTGAAAAGCCTTCCCTTGATAATAATAGAACTACATATGTCGGTGGCCGAGCAAAGCGAGTCCCCTGGACGTTAAAATGATCGGCCGAGTGAAGTTCCCCCCCCCCCCCCCCCATCCCACCCTGTCATAGTGCTAGAGAAATCAAATGAAAGTTGAAAACTCACAGGAAAAATATGGGGCTAAAATGGCGAGGGGGTAGAGTTAAGTGTCGTTGGAAGGGAGGGGGTTGAAGGAGGGGAAAACGGAAAAAATCCTTGAGGGCGCTCAACCTATCTCAGAACGTAGAGCATTTTTGAATTTCTCGAGATTTTCAAGAATATTATATATATTAGTGATATAGATTATTTATAAGGGTCTTGCGTGATCGCTCGTACATATAGATCCTTGTTTGGGGGGGGGGGGGGGGGAAGTAAGGACCCCCTGTCAAAGTGCTAGTGAAATCAAATTTGAAAACTCCACCATCAATAATAGGAGAACTACCTATGTCGGTGGCCGAGCAAAGCAAGACCCCTCTGGCTAATAAAATATTCGCCCGAGCGAAGCAAGACCCCCCCTATCATTTGAAAAGTTTGAAAAAAGCCTCCCCTGGCTGGTAAATTGATCGGCCGAGCGAGGAAACCCCCCCCCCCCCCCCCCCCCCCCGGCAACGTGTCAAATTTGACAACTCACAGGAAAAAAACCCTGGGGTGCCATCAATAGTTAGTTGCTCGCCTACGCACCCAGCTGAGTAACCCTAGTGGGGTGCATAGCATCGATGGACACGTTCATAACCCTGCATCAAGGTCAACTGCTCCTTCAACATCAACCCCCCTGGCTGATAAAATGATCGGCCGAGTGAAGTATGCCCCCCCTCCCACCCTGTCATAGTGCTAGTGAAATCAAATCATAGTTGAAAACTCACAGGAAAAATATGGGGCTAAAATGGCGAGGGGGTAAAGTTAAGTGTCGTTTTCCAAGTATTTTCCACCCTTTGTAAAGTCCACCCTCAATAATCAAATCAAATTTGCAAAGCCTTCCCTTGATAATAATTGAACTACCTATGTCGGTGGCCGAGCATTGCGAGTCCCCTGTCCGTTAAAATGATCGGCCGAGTGAAGTATGCCCCCCCTCCCACCATGTCATAGTGCTAGTGAAATCAAATCATAGTTGAAAACTCACAGGAAAAATATGGGGCTAAAATGGCGAGGGGGTAAAGTTAAGTGTCGTTTTCCAAGTATTTTCCACCCTTTGTAAAGTCCACCCTCAATAATAATTATTGAGGGTAGGTCAATTATTATTATTGACCTACCTACATATTTATTACATATAAATATGTAGGTAGGTAGGACATTTGAATCCCCTGGCCGGTATAATGAAAACAAAGAAAAAATATGGGGCTAAAATCGCGAGGGGGTAGAGTTAGTGTCGTTTTCCAAGTATTTTTGGACGTAGAATCCCCCGGCGGATAAAATGATTCCCTAAAAAATCCCCACTCCTTTTCTTTAGTTGAAGGAGGGGAAAACGGAAAAAATCCTTGAGGGCGCTCAACGTATCTCAGAATTTAGATCATTTTTGAATTTTTATTTTATTTTTATTTTAATTTTTTTTTTTTTTTAAATTCAATTAAATTCATTTTATGAGATAATCGATTCAGTTAAAATCGATTCATTTAATTTACATCCATTTCCGTCTGGGAGAGATTTTTCGATACTTTTCTCGATAATCGATTCAATTTGAATCGATTCATTTAATTTACATCCATTTCCGTCTGGGAGAGATCTCGTAGACCTTGTAAGCGCCCCTTAAAGGCTGATGTCCCACCCGCTCGGAGTGAAGAGTGAGGGCGGGGGGATAGAGGGTGTTGTGAGGCTGGGAGTAAACCGAGCGGGATCCACCCGCCGGTGACGGCCACCCAGTTTTCTGACGTAAATTAAAGGAATCTCCAAAACTGAAATCGCCGTCGTAATTGGCTCATTGTCGGAATGAATTTGGTCGATATCTCCTATTAAAATTCGGATCTCTAGGTAGGCGTAGGACGAAACGCGGAAAAAATCCGTCTATTAAGGACGGAATAAATCGAAAAAATAAATTGAGCGAATTCGCGCGCGCCAAAAAATTCGCTTATCGGACGTAAAATTGGTCGAGGAATCCGAATCCGGTGAAAAAAATAGGGGTTCCCATTTGAAATAAGAAAGTTGATGTCAATTGCGCGGATTTGAGCGCATTTTAGAAAAATCTCGACCCCCCTATTGACTCTTAAACGGTCGCCCGAGACGATAGGAAAAATCGGCGTATTTTTACGACTTACCGTTTAGTCAGAGTAGGCGATTGACATACTCAGCCAGCCACATAGTCAGCCACAGACACGGTGAGAATTGCCGCTTGTGGATGTATTGCCCACTTTGGTTGTATATTGCCGCCTGTGATTTGGGTGAATCATGGTACGAAAATGATTAGCCGAGCGAAGTAAGGCCCCCTTGTCAAAGTGCTAGTCTATTAGCTGAGCGAAGTAAGTCAAAGTGCTAGTGAAACCAATTTTCAAAAGTCTACCCTCTACCGCCCGAGCGAGGAACCCCCCCCCCCCTCCCTGCCATAGTGCTAGTGAAATCAAATCAAATTTGAAAACTCATAGGGAAAAAACCCATGGGGCGATATGTTGCTAAAAAGGCCGAGAAGATGATCAGCTGAGCGAAATAAGACGCCCCTCCTGTCAAAGTGCTAGTGAACTCAATTTTGAATACTCCACCATCATAATAATAGAATAGAACTACCTATGTGGGTGGCTGAGCAAAGTTGTTTTTTTTTCATGATGGCCAACGTGTCGTCCGTCCCGAAGTTGATGACTCCAAACACTTGACAGGGCTGTCTTTTAAAAATCCGTCTTGTTATCCAGTTCAATAAGACGCCGTTGTTAAACTCATTGGTATTCCGCGTGGAAACAATTCAAACCCATTATCGCACTAAGTGACTGTTCGCGGGGAAGCCGAAAACAGATTTTTTTCTTTCCCCGCTCCCGCAAGACAAAGGGAGTGGTAAAGGAAGACATTTTTCAATTTTATTGCTTCTTTTCCTTACCCCTGGCGTTCCTTTGGAATTCCTTACAACTCCCTCTCCTCCTTCCTATCTCCTTTGCAACTATGTGCGTTCACGATGGCCCAGCAAATATTTGCTGACCCCCTCCCCTAAAATGGACGTGAATCCCTCCAAGTCGATTTTAGGGACCCTCCGTCTTTCACTGTAACGGGGATGATATTATCTTTTTTTCTTCCTCCTTCAACCCCAACCGAAAAAAAAATCCTTCCTCTTTCAAATTATTACCCTTTTGTTCCCATCGCCCATCATTTATTTATTGGTTTGGCCTCCAACGCTTCTGATATTCCCGAATAATGAAAGAGCCATTTGAATGGATTCCTTTGTAAACTAAACGTCGGAATTTCCGGAGAAACATTTTCAAAAATTCGTACGAAAAATAAATGTTACCGCCTGTAGGGAGTTTATTTTCCGAACACGCTAAATAGTAAAAATATTTAATATATAATATACACATATTATGAGTATAGGCACACACCTAGGCACAAACTCAGATTTTCTACAATATACTAGATGCTCCGGCTCGCTTTGCTCGCCTACGCACCCAGCTGGGGGGCTCCGCCCCCCAGACCCCCCGTGGGCCTCGCTTCGCGAGGCCGGTGCCTCGCTCCGCGAGGCCGATCGCTTAAGCAGACATAAGGGGTGAATTGCCGCTTGTGGGTGTATTGCCACCTGTGGGTGTATTGCCGCCTGTGAGTGTATATTGCCGCCTGTGGGTGAATTGCCGCCCCCCAGTCTCCTTACCTCCTCTATGTAACTGACGATACCGCACCGTCGTTTTTTTTTTTTTTTTTTTTTTCATGATGGCCAACGTGTCGTCCGTCCCGAAGTTGATGACTCCAAACACTTGACAGGGCTGTCTTTTAAAAATCCGTCTTGTTATCCAGTTCAATAAGACGCCGTTGTTAAACTCATTGGTATTCCGCGTGGAAACAATTCAAACCCATTATCGCACTAAGTGACTGTTCGCGGGGAAGCCGAAAACAGATTTTTTTCTTTCCCCGCTCCCGCAAGACAAAGGGAGTGGTAAAGGAAGACATTTTTCAATTTTATTGCTTCTTTTCCTTACCCCTGGCGTTCCTTTGGAATTCCTTACAACTCCCTCTCCTCCTTCCTATCTCCTTTGCAACTATGTGCGTTCACGATGGCCCAGCAAATATTTGCTGACCCCCTCCCCTAAAATGGACGTGAATCCCTCCAAGTCGATTTTAGGGACCCTCCGTCTTTCACTGTAACGGGGATGATATTATCTTTTTTTCTTCCTCCTTCAACCCCAACCGAAAAAAAAATCCTTCCTCTTTCAAATTATTACCCTTTTGTTCCCATCGCCCATCATTTATTTATTGGTTTGGCCTCCAACGCTTCTGATATTCCCGAATAATGAAAGAGCCATTTGAATGGATTCCTTTGTAAACTAAACGTCGGAATTTCCGGAGAAACATTTTCAAAAATTCGTACGAAAAATAAATGTTACCGCCTGTAGGGAGTTTATTTTCCGAACACGCTAAATAGTAAAAATATTTAATATATAATATACACATATTATGAGTATAGGCACACACCTAGGCACAAACTCAGATTTTCTACAATATACTAGATGCTCCGGCTCGCTTTGCTCGCCTACGCACCCAGCTGGGGGGCTCCGCCCCCCAGACCCCCCGTGGGCCTCGCTTCGCGAGGCCGGTGCCTCGCTCCGCGAGGCCGATCGCTTAAGCAGACATAAGGGGTGAATTGCCGCTTGTGGGTGTATTGCCACCTGTGGGTGTATTGCCGCCTGTGAGTGTATATTGCCGCCTGTGGGTGAATTGCCGCCCCCCAGACCCCCCCTAGTGGGTGTATTGCCGCTTGTGGATGTATTGCCCACTGTGGTTGTATATTGCCGCCTGTGATTTGGGTGAATCATGGTACGAAAATGATTAGCCGAGCGAAGTAAGGCCCCCTTGTCAAAGTGCTAGTCTATTAGCTGAGCGAAGTAAGTCAAAGTGCTAGTGAAATCAATTTTCAAAACTCACAGTAAAAAACCCAGTGGGGCGCTATGGGACTAAAATGCCGAGGGGGTAGAGTTAAGTGTCCTTTTCCAAGTATTTTTGGGGACGACCTATGGAGCTTTCATGGGGCTATACGAAATTAGACCCCCTGTCAACGTGCTAGTGAAATCAAATTTCCACCATCAATAATAATAGAACTACCTATGTGGGTGGCCGAGCAAAGCGAGTCCCCTGGCCGTTAAAATGATCGGCTGAGTGAAGTATGCCCCCCCCCTCCCAACCTGTCATAGTGCTAGTGAAATCAAATCAAAGTTGAAAACTCACAGGAAAAATATGGGGCTAAAATGGCGAGGGGGTAGAGTTAAGTGTCGTTTTCCAAGTATTTTTGGGGAAAGGGGAAGTATTTTTGGGGAAATTAAGGCCCCCCTGTCAAGTGCTAGTGAAATTAAGGCCCCCCTGTCAAGTGCTAATGAAATCAAATTTGAAAAGCCTTCCCTTGATAATAATAGAACTACATATGTCGGTGGCCGAGCAAAGCGAGTCCCCTGGCCGTTAAAATGATCGGCCGAGTAAAGTATGCCCCCCCTCCCGCCATGTCATAGTGCTAGTGAAATCAAATCAAAGTTGAAAATTCACAGGAAAAATATGGGGCTAAAATGGCGAGGGGGTAGAGTTAAGTGTCGTTGGAAGGGGGGGGGGGGGGGGGGGTTGAAGGAGGGGAAAACGGAAAAAATCCTTGAGGGCGCTCAACCAATCTCAGAACGTAGAGCATTTTTGAATTTCTCGAGATTTTCAAGAATATTATATATATTAGTGATATAGATTATTTATAAGGGTCTTGCGTGATCGCTCGTACATATAGATCCTTGTTGGGGGGGGGGGGGGGGGGGGGGGGGGGGGGGGGGGAAAGTAAGGACCCCCTGTCAAAGTGCTAGTGAAATCAAATTTGAAAACTCCACCATCAATAATAGGAGAACTACCTATGTTGGTGGTCGAGCAAAGCAAGACCCCTCTGGCTAATAAAATAATCGCCCGAGCGAAGCAAGACCCCCCCTGTCATTTGAAAAGTTTGAAAAAAGCCTCCCCTGGCTGGTAAATTGATCGGCCGAGCGAGAAACCCCCCCCCCCCCCCCCCCCCCTTGACAACGTGTCAAATTTGACAACTCACAGGAAAAAAACCCTGGGGTGCCATCAATAGTTAGTTGCTCGCCTACGCACCCAGCTGAGTAACCCTAGTGGGGTGCATAGCATCGATGGACACGTTCATAACCCTGCATCAAGGTCAACTGCTCCTTCAACATCAACCCCCCTGGCTGATAAAATGATCGGCCGAGTGAAGTATGCCCCCCCCTCCCACCCTGTCATAGTGCTAGTGAAATCAAATCATAGTTGAAAACGTATAAGTGTCGTTTTCCAAGTATTTTTGGGGAAAGTAAGGCCCCCTGTCATAGTGCTAGTGAAATCAAATTTGCAAAGCCTTCCCTTGATAATAATAGAACTACCTATGTCGGTGGCCGAGCATTGCGAGTCCCCTGGCCGTTAAAATGATCGGCCGAGTGAAGTATGCCCCCCCTCCCACCCTGTCATAGTGCTAGTGAAATCAAATCATAGTTGAAAACTCACAGGAAAAATTTTAATTTTATTTTTATTTTAATTTTTTTATTTAAATTTTTTAAATTCAATTAAATTCATTTTATGAGATAATCGATTCAGTTTAAATCGATTCTACTTTTCTCGATAATCGATTCAATTTAAATCGATTCATTTAATTTACATCCGTCTGGGAGACCTTGCGCATAGACCTAGCGAGCGCCCCTTAAAGGCTGATGTCCCACCCGCTCGGAGTGAAGAGTGAGGGCGGGGGGATAGGAGGGTGTTGAGAGGCTGGGAGTGAAGCCGAGCCAGAATTCACCCGTCGCGAAGGGTCGGTGGCGACGGCCCCTTTTTTCAAATCTCAACTCGTCGTCATAATTCGCTCATCGTCGGAACGAATTTGGTCGATATCAAGTATTAAAATTCGGATCTCTAGGTAGGCTACGGACGAAACGCGAAAAAAATCCGTCTATTAACGGCGGAATAAGACGCAAAAATTAATTGAGCGAATTCGCGCGCGCCAAAAAATTCGCGCGACCCCCTTATCGGACGTAAATTAGTCGAGGAATCCGAATCCGATGAAAAAAATAGGGGTTCCCATTTGAAATAAGAAAGTTGATGTCAATTGCGCGGATTTGAGCGCATTTTAGAAAAATCTCGACCCCCCTATTGACTCTTAAACGGTCGCCCGAGACGATAGGAAAAATCGGCGTATTTTTAGGGCTTATAGTTTAGTCAGAGTAGGCGATTGACATACCCACATACAGACACGTTGAGAATTAGTGATTTAGACTAGATGCTCCCGGCTCGCTTTGCTCGCCTACGCACCCAGCTGGGGGCTCCGCCCCCCCAGACCCCCCGTGGGCCTCGCTTCGCGAGGCCGGCGCTCGCTTCGCGAGGCAGATCGCTTAAGCAGACATGTGGGTGAATTGCCAGCTTGTGGGTGTATTGCCACCTGTGGGTGTATTGCCGCCTGTGTGTATATTGCCGCCCTGTGGGTGAATTGCCGCCCCCCAGACCCCCCCTAGTGGGTGTATTGCCGCTTGTGGATGTATTGCCCACTGTGGTTGTATATTGCCGCCTGTGATTTGGGTGAATCATGGTACGAAAATGATTAGCCGAGCGAAGTAAGGCCCCCTTGTCAAAGTGCTAGTCTATTAGCTGAGCGAGGTAAGTCAAAGTGCTAGTGAAATCAAATCAAAACTCACAGTAAAAAACCCGGTGGGGCGCTATGGGACTAAAATGCCGAGGGGGTAGAGTTAAGTGTCGTTTTCCAAGTATTTTTGGGGACGACCTATGGAGCTTTCATGGGGCTATACGAAATTAGACCCCCCTGTCAACGTGCTAGTGAAATAAAATTTCCACCATCAATAATAATAGAACTACCTATGTGAGTGGCCGAGCAAAGCGAGTCCCCTGGCCGTTAAAATGATCGGCTGAGTGAAGTATGCCCCCCCCCTCCCACCATATCATAGTGCTAGTGAAATCAAATCAAAGTTGAAAATTCACAGGAAAAATATGGGGCTAAAATGGCGAGGGGGTACAGTTAAGTGTCGTTTTCCAAGTATTTTTGGGGAAAGGGGAAGTATTTTTGGGGAAATTAAGGCCCCCCTGTCAAGTGCTAGTGAAATTAAGGCCCCCCTGTCAAGTGCTAGTGAAATCAAATTTGAAAAGCCTTCCCTTGATAATAATAGAACTACATATGTCGGTGGCCGAGCAAAGCGAGTCCCCTGGACGTTAAAATGATCGGCCGAGTGAAGTTCCCCCCCCCCCCCCCCCATCCCACCCTGTCATAGTGCTAGAGAAATCAAATGAAAGTTGAAAACTCACAGGAAAAATATGGGGCTAAAATGGCGAGGGGGTAGAGTTAAGTGTCGTTGGAAGGGAGGGGGTTGAAGGAGGGGAAAACGGAAAAAATCCTTGAGGGCGCTCAACCTATCTCAGAACGTAGAGCATTTTTGAATTTCTCGAGATTTTCAAGAATATTATATATATTAGTGATATAGATTATTTATAAGGGTCTTGCGTGATCGCTCGTACATATAGATCCTTGTTTGGGGGGGGGGGGGGGGGGGGAAGTAAGGACCCCCTGTCAAAGTGCTAGTGAAATCAAATTTGAAAACTCCACCATCAATAATAGGAGAACTACCTATGTCGGTGGCCGAGCAAAGCAAGACCCCTCTGGCTAATAAAATATTCGCCCGAGCGAAGCAAGACCCCCCCTATCATTTGAAAAGTTTGAAAAAAGCCTCCCCTGGCTGGTAAATTGATCGGCCGAGCGAGGAAACCCCCCCCCCCCCCCCCCCCCCGGCAACGTGTCAAATTTGACAACTCACAGGAAAAAAACCCTGGGGTGCCATCAATAGTTAGTTGCTCGCCTACGCACCCAGCTGAGTAACCCTAGTGGGGTGCATAGCATCGATGGACACGTTCATAACCCTGCATCAAGGTCAACTGCTCCTTCAACATCAACCCCCCTGGCTGATAAAATGATCGGCCGAGTGAAGTATGCCCCCCCTCCCACCCTGTCATAGTGCTAGTGAAATCAAATCATAGTTGAAAACTCACAGGAAAAATATGGGGCTAAAATGGCGAGGGGGTAAAGTTAAGTGTCGTTTTCCAAGTATTTTCCACCCTTTGTAAAGTCCACCCTCAATAATCAAATCAAATTTGCAAAGCCTTCCCTTGATAATAATTGAACTACCTATGTCGGTGGCCGAGCATTGCGAGTCCCCTGTCCGTTAAAATGATCGGCCGAGTGAAGTATGCCCCCCCTCCCACCATGTCATAGTGCTAGTGAAATCAAATCATAGTTGAAAACTCACAGGAAAAATATGGGGCTAAAATGGCGAGGGGGTAAAGTTAAGTGTCGTTTTCCAAGTATTTTCCACCCTTTGTAAAGTCCACCCTCAATAATAATTATTGAGGGTAGGTCAATTATTATTATTGACCTACCTACATATTTATTACATATAAATATGTAGGTAGGTAGGACATTTGAATCCCCTGGCCGGTATAATGAAAACAAAGAAAAAATATGGGGCTAAAATCGCGAGGGGGTAGAGTTAGTGTCGTTTTCCAAGTATTTTTGGACGTAGAATCCCCCGGCGGATAAAATGATTCCCTAAAAAATCCCCACTCCTTTTCTTTAGTTGAAGGAGGGGAAAACGGAAAAAATCCTTGAGGGCGCTCAACGTATCTCAGAATTTAGATCATTTTTGAATTTTTATTTTATTTTTATTTTAATTTTTTTTTTTTTTTAAATTCAATTAAATTCATTTTATGAGATAATCGATTCAGTTAAAATCGATTCATTTAATTTACATCCATTTCCGTCTGGGAGAGATTTTTCGATACTTTTCTCGATAATCGATTCAATTTGAATCGATTCATTTAATTTACATCCATTTCCGTCTGGGAGAGATCTCGTAGACCTTGTAAGCGCCCCTTAAAGGCTGATGTCCCACCCGCTCGGAGTGAAGAGTGAGGGCGGGGGGATAGAGGGTGTTGTGAGGCTGGGAGTAAACCGAGCGGGATCCACCCGCCGGTGACGGCCACCCAGTTTTCTGACGTAAATTAAAGGAATCTCCAAAACTGAAATCGCCGTCGTAATTGGCTCATTGTCGGAATGAATTTGGTCGATATCTCCTATTAAAATTCGGATCTCTAGGTAGGCGTAGGACGAAACGCGGAAAAAATCCGTCTATTAAGGACGGAATAAATCGAAAAAATAAATTGAGCGAATTCGCGCGCGCCAAAAAATTCGCTTATCGGACGTAAAATTGGTCGAGGAATCCGAATCCGGTGAAAAAAATAGGGGTTCCCATTTGAAATAAGAAAGTTGATGTCAATTGCGCGGATTTGAGCGCATTTTAGAAAAATCTCGACCCCCCTATTGACTCTTAAACGGTCGCCCGAGACGATAGGAAAAATCGGCGTATTTTTACGACTTACCGTTTAGTCAGAGTAGGCGATTGACATACTCAGCCAGCCACATAGTCAGCCACAGACACGGTGAGAATTAGTGATTTAGACTAGATGCTCCGGCTCGCTTTGCTCGCCTACGCACCCAGCTGGGGGGCTCCGCCCCCCAGACCCCCCGTGGGCCTCGCTGCGCGAGGCCGGTGCCTCGCTTCGCGAGGCCGATCGCTTAAGCAGAATTGTGGGTGAATTGCCGCTTGTGGGAGTATTGCCACCTGTGGGTGTATTGCCGCCTGTGGGTGAATTGCCGCCCCCCAGACCCTCCCTAGTGGGTGTATTGCCGCTTGTGGATGTATTGCCCACTGTGGTTGTATATTGCCGCCTGTGATTTGGGTGAATCATGGTATGAAAATGATTAGCCGAGCGAAGTAAGGCCCCCTTGTCAAAGTGCTAGTCTATTAGCTGAGCGAAGTAAGTCAAAGTGCTAGTGAAATCAATTTTCAAAAGTCTACTCTCTACCACCCGAGCGAGGAACCGCCCCCCCCCCCCCCTCCTTGCCATAGTGCTAGTGAAATCAAATCAAATTTGAAAACTCATAGGGAAAAAACCCATGGGGCGATATGGGGCTTAAAAGGCCGAGAAGATGATCAGCTGAGCGAAATAAGACGCCCCTCCTGTCAAAGTGCTAGTGAACTCAATTTTGAAAACTCCACCATCATAATAATAGAATAGAACTACCTATGTGGGTGGCTGAGCAAAGCGAGCTCCCTCTGGCCGATAACATGATCGGCAGAGCGAAGTAAGCCCCCCTCCCTCCCCTGTCAAAGTGCTAGTGAAATCAAATCAAAACTCACAGTAAAAAACCCGGTGGGGCGCTATGGGACTAAAATGCCGAGGGGGGTAGAGTTAAGTGTCGTTTTCCAAGTATTTTTGGGGACGACCTATGGAGCTTTCATGGGGCTATACGAAATTAGACCCCCTGTCAACGTGCTAGTGAAATCAAATTTCCACCATCAATAATAATAGAACTACCTATGTGGGTGGCCGAGCAAAGCGAGTCCCCTGGCCGTTAAAATGATCGGCCGACTGAAGTATGCCCCCCCCCCCCCCCTCCCAACCTGTCATAGTGCTAGTGAAATCAAATCAAAGTTGAAAATTCACAGGAAAAATATGGGGCTAAAATGGCGAGGGGGTAGAGTTAAGTGTCGTTGGAAGGGAGGGGGTTGAAGGAGGGGAAAACGGAAAAAATCCTTGAGGGCGCTCAACCTATCTCAGAACGTAGAGCATTTTTGAATTTCTCGAGATTTTCAAGAATATTATATATATTAGTGATATAGATTATTTATAAGGGTCTTGCGTGATCGCTCGTACATATAGATCCTTGTTGGGGGGGGGGGGGGGGGGGGGGAAGTAAGGACCCCCTGTCAAAGTGCTAGTGAAATCAAATTTGAAAACTCCACCATCAATAATAGGAGAACTACCTATGTCGGTGGCCGAGCAAAGCAAGACCCCCCTGTCATTTGAAAAGTTTGAAAAAAGCCTCCCCTGGCTGGTAAATTGATCGGCCGAGCGAGAAACCCCCCCCCCCCCCCCCCCTCCTTGAAAACGTGTCAAATTTGACAACTCACAGGATTATTATTATGTACTGTTTTTCAATTAGGTAAATCAATAATTTTTCAATAAAATTATAAGTCCAGGCCGTTTTGGGCGGTAGGAAGGGTGTATATAAATTTTGGACGTAGAATCCTTTTTTGGGGAATATCAGAGACCTGAAGAGCAGGCGGGCCCCGTACGTTTCAAAATCGTTCCAAATAATAATTAATTTCGGCAAGACTATTATTAGGTACTATTATTATTATGTACTGTTTTTCAATTAGGTAAATCAATAATTTTTCAATAAAATTATGTGACGAAAATGATTAGCCGAGCGAAGTAAGGCCCCCTTGTCAAAGTGCTAGTCTATTAGCTGAGCGAAGTAAGTCAAAGTGCTAGTGAAATCAATTTTCAAAAGTCTACCCTCTACCGCCCGAGCGAGGACCCCCCCCCCCCCCCCCCTCCCTGGCGTAGTGCTAGTGAAATCAAATCAAATTTGAAAACTCATAGGGAAAAAAACCCATGGGGCGATATGGGGCTAAAAAGGCCGAGAAGATGATCAGCTGAGCGAAATAAGTGTCGTTTTCCAAGTATTTTTGGGGAAAGTAAGGCCCCCCTGTCATAGTGCTAGTGAAATCAAATTTGCAAAGCCTTCCCTTGATAATAATAATAGAACTACCTATGTCGGTGGCCGAGCATTGCGAGTCCCCTGGCCGTTAAAATGATCGGCTGAGTGAAGTATGCCCCCCCTCCC